>CM057482.1:5640000-7050000 GCA_030035585.1 Dugong dugon
CCCACCTCCTCGCAAACAGCCACCAGCCAAAGCAGCCCCGCCACCCCCAGCGAGACGCTCACCAGCCCGGCCTCCGCCTTGCCCTCGGTGGCGGTGCACTGACCCGGAGCGGCCGGCGCCCCCCTGGTTCCCCTGCCCGCCAGCTCCCTCGCCTGCCCGGCTCCCGGTCCTGCCTGGCGACCCGGCTCGCCACCCTAACTCGTTCGTCGCCTTCGGCCTGCCCTCTGTCCCCACGCGAACTTTGTTTTGGAGCCAGGAGGACACCAAACACAAACTTGCCGACGGGCCCGGAGGCGTGGGAGGTGCCCTGGCTCCCCCGAGCCGGAAGGCCGGGGACCCCTGAGCCCAGCCACCCCATCCCCGGGGCCGCAAAACCTCCTCCCGCCGCCCGCCTGGGCGGAGGACAGGGCGTCTTCCCTCGGCCTTCTGCGGTCGGGCTGGGCGCGGTCCGGGCCCGGGAAACCGCCTCCAAGCTCCTCCCGAGCCGATCCTGCTGGGGGCTGCAGCGCACAGCCGAGGCCCGAGGCTCTGCGACCGTCTGGGAGAAATGCTGCGAAAAGGGACCACTGATCTCCCCACCCCGCTCGCCTCCGCCCATCCGGCTGGGGCTGGGCGGACCACAGCATCCTCGGCGGCGGCCCTGCCTCCTCGCCTCTTCCGAGGCTTTGGCTTGGGGTTTTCTTTGCTGCCTGAGGCTCCAGGCGCTGGGATTTGGGGAAGCGGCTGCCAAGCTGAGAAGGGGACGCTAGTCCTCCACAAAAGCAAAACGAAACTAAAAGTAATCTTGTATTGTTTACAAAGCGCCTGGGAAAATAAAAACAGTGAACTTGAATCTGTCTTGCTGGGGGGGCGAGCGGGCCAAGCCCACTTTACAAGTACCTGTTGTAATGTGAACGTTTCCTCTTCATTTCTGGCCAGGTTTAGGGGAGGGAAGGGGGGATAGGAGAGTTCATTAGGTTGTTAACTTTCCCGCTACTTAGAGACCTTTTTAGCTATTTATTTTACTGTTAAAAAAAAAAAAAAATGAAATAAGCCCCAAACAAGAAAGCACCAAGGGCAACCCGGGAGGAAGGTTAGAGAAGCTGACTGCTAAGACGAAGGGGACGTCGTCGGCTAGTTCTCCCCTGGACAAGCCTCTCTGTTTGCTACCAGAAAGAACTTTTCCAAGAAGCTAAAGGGCTGCAAAGAGATGTAAATGCTTGTGAATAGGATGATTATACACTGTGTAAAATGCACTTTTGTTTGCTATATTCCCTTAGAGCCTTAGGTAATTTGCTGGAAAACAAACTGTTGTTCTGGTGTGACCTGCTTAAGTTAAAAAAAAAAACAAAAAAACAAAGTTGTAGTGCCATCTGAGCTGACAATTTTTACCTTTCATTTTCCCCCTTCCCTGTACAGAATTAGCATGGCATTTTAAATATTGATGTTCTCGCTCCCAGCATGCCTGTTTTAAGACAAAGGATTTTAAAAAGGTGTCTACATTAAATTATGAACCTAGTCCAAATAATATTTTCTCATTAAAATATGTAAATTCAAATTTCAGTTTGGTGTCTTTTTGAAGAGTTGCTACAAACAATAATTTTACAAAAGATAGATGTAATGCTTCCCTAAGCATGCTTTCTGCAACATATGCCTGAGCACTCTGTTTCACATCTTATTTTGGAAAAAGTCAAACCTCCTCTTCTGCACTTGCAGATTGTAGGAGACATTATTCAGACTGACTCAGGAAGGTATCTGCGCATAGAGAAAGAGGAAACAAACTGTTTCTATTAGAGATCAGGTGCACAGGTGTAATACTGAAAGAAAAAATATAGTACTTTATGTGTATTTTAATCTATCTTCAAGTATACAGTTAATGGAACATAGGCACTTAAATAAATTTAAGACACGTAGAGACCAAGTAGAAATAATACAGAGGTTTCAAAAGTAAAACCAGACTTACTCTATATTTATATTCTGATGCATCTTACTGTGGGTGAGTATTCATTTCCTTAATCCTTTAAATTTTTGCAGCTGTGGAAATTTTCTTAGAAATTACCTAAAGGTCCATCTTGCATGTCAAGAAAGCTGTTCACTTTGAATTGAACATATTTCTTTTAACTCTTTCATGTGAGAAAATAATGCTTGGTGCAATTATTTTTAAAAAGTGAGTGAAGTTACTTTAAACGTTTGACTCTTGAGTATTTGCTTTTAAAAAAAAAAAACTTTTTGTAGACAATTAAAATTTGCCAAGAATTTATGGCTCAAGGCTAATTGCAGCTTTATGGAAGGGATCACAATATTTTCAGAGTGAGGTGTGCTTTCAACTAATGAAGTTACAAGACAAAGGAGAACTTAAATGGTGATTAGCACTTTACTGTGTAAAATGGTAAACGAGAAGAAATCCTTGTGCAATACAGAGAAACTCCCATAAAAATCATGATCAGTATACTCCATAAGGAGAATCTTTAGCACCCGCAAGCCTTGTATATTTAAAAGAGTATCTGAAAAAAAAACTTAGGATTCATGCAAAGGGGTAATTAATCCTGTTGTGACCATTTTTAAAAAGGAAGGATCCCACACACAGACACACACACACACACACACACACACACACACAAAGGTGGAAAATAAATGAATCATTGGACTGATTAAAATGCATGAAGCTACTAAAGCTAGTCAGACAGGGGACAACTAAACTCATTCATCAAGCCCAATTCACAATTATATCAACAAGATCAGCTAGAGAAAGCCTGGAAAACTTACACACCCCGGGCTAAGAAAATTCGTGAAACTTTGTTCTCAGCAAGAAATCATCTCCATTTTTCAAAATCACATACATTTCCACCACTTCCTGCAAAACAAAAATAAGGCCATCTCTGGAATATTCTACTCTCATCGAATTTACTTAGACTGAATTCTAACTGAGAAGGAAGGACGCATAAAGGGCTCACATGGAGGCTCAAACGTTTTAGAAATGATCAGCTTAGCCAGGTAAAGTAGGCACTAGAATTCAGACGTAAGTGCTGTGTATATACATACGTTTATTAAATGTGTGAAGGCAAATAAGATACAGACCCCATTTCTGATACTTAGCAAAGGAGTGATTTCAGCTCAGTGTCGGAAAGTGTTCTTTTCAGCTGGTAGGTTCGTCATGGTGTGTTGCAGATAATGAAATAACTTGGGCATTGTGGGTTCTCCTCTCGCCGTTGCAGGCATCTTTTCTGAGATGAAGCTGAATGAATAAAATAAAAAATCCATTGGTGATATTTTGACCTTGATCAAAAATCCAAAGGCAGCCCAAACACAGCGGCCTCCAGCGGACTCCGCTCCCTCCTTCACCCTCCAGCTTTGAGACTTATGCCCTGTTTAGCTGAAGTGGCTCACAAATAAGGAAGTTTATAACTAGGATACCTTCAATGGTTCACTTTGTCATGGTAAATCTTTTCACCTGGCTCAAATCCAAAGTCAACACACACAGCTTTAAAAGAAAACTGGAATAGACAACAGCATGCAGTGGGAAGCTGTGAGTGACTCTTGTCTTGACAACGGAGAGAAGTTATATTATTTCCTATTTTGTAAATTCAGGCATTATTATTACTATTTACGTTTTTGATTTGGAACCTTGGCTATTCTGTTGCTTTTTGTCTTTAACATCACGCAGTACTCAACTGTGTTTTTAAACAGCTTTCTCTGTGATTTGGGGCAAATCCTGACACAATGGAGGAATTTGGTGCACTTTCCCAAGAGAGAAGCTGCAGAATTTCTTGATGCTCTTGCTGCCTGGATTGGGAGTCCTCAGACGCCCGGAAGACTCGCTGGGAGACTGCTAGTAAATGATCCTCAGAGTGACTTAAACATTGTAGTCGCCAGTTTAATTCCTTTTAAATGGGTGAGAACATCGAGCGCCTTGGAAGCTTGAATCTGACCAGGTGCTAGAGTGGGATGAGGCTGAGACACGGGTCAGGGAGAGGGGAGGAGAATTGTCCAGGCAGGTCCTGCAGACGGAAGATTTCGCATTGCTGTATGCAGGGGGTGGGGGGGGGGGGCAGAGTTGGGGTGAAGGACGGTTTACACCGTTACAAATGAAAACTCCTTTTGTAAAAGGTATTCATTTAAGAAACTAAAAGGATCTTTAAATAAATTCTTAACATAAATGTCAATTCAGTTTTTTCTCCTGAGCCACATACGCAGAGACACACAAACAGAAACAACCCGACCCGCCGACTGTGAGGCTACAAAGAGGATGTATTTGTTTCGTTTAAACTAACAACAAATTATCTAATTAATATGTTTCAATTACAGCGTGAAAGGCACAGCCCCCGGACCGCCCGCCGTGGGGGCACAATAGCCCCCAGCCCACTCTCGGAATTTACAATAACTTCACATCTGTTTCTTTATTTTCCACTTTTTGAGTCTAAAACCCCTCTCAAGATCACTTCAAACCACGGACTGAGTTATGAAATATGTCCCAGTGCTAAAGGGGGATGAAACTTTGCCCATGGACGCTTCATTTGCAAGCAAAAAAAGGGAAAGCCCATTGAAGAGCATTAAACAAATATATTAGAATTCTGTCACTTTATGCAATTGAGTAGATCAAATGAAGGGTCCCGGCCACTTCATTCACTCTCATTCACTCGAATAGAAAACGCAAAGAATAGCAACCCGAGACTGGGCCACCGATGTAGATTTAGCTCCTTTTTACTGGGAGACAAAAAGGCTGAATTTTCACAAACACATTGCTGACTCGGGGACTAGGAAACCGGCACTGGAACCCCTTTGGAATTTAAATTCATTTTATCTTCCTCTCTCTTTGCGGGGATCTGTTTGCACTACAGTGCAAGATGCAGCAGGCATCCTCTGGCTTCTGAAAAAAATGGGGGAGGGGAAGAAAGTGGGGGGGGGGGGGCGTGTGGGCCTAGGATTCCCAAGGAGCCTTCTGTGACCAGCTAACAGGTCTGAGATATTCACTTTGGTTTTAAAAAAAATCCTTACCTGCATCAATATAAACATTATATCCCACACACCCCAAACCTCTTACCTCCTTGTTTGGCTTGGATTTACACAAACAGCTGGTTTTCAAAGACCAGAATCACTTCTGGGTCACCAAGTGCTCTCCTTTCAACTAATACCTGGTCATTGGTGTCAAAACAGACTTGAAAACCGAACATTCAACTTTACCTGCTCACAAGCAATAAAATCTCTCTCTCTCTCTCTCTCTCTCTCTCTCACACACACACACACACACACACACACACACACACACACACGCACGCACACACACAAATCCTCTTTCTTTAAGCCACTGTATCTAAGCACTGTGGTGGTAGACTGTTGTATAAAAATCAGGAGAGAAGATACTGTTTGGTTAGACTTTCCAAGTCAGAATCCTCTTACATTTTCACTTCCGTCATCGGGAGGGAGAAAACCACAAGTCTTGATGGTAATGGAGATAATTTGCGAGGGTACTTCTGTCTTGTGTTTTCCCAGTTGACACTTCTGTTTTGGTGAACTTTACAGACCTTGATGAGTCAGCATCTTAGAAAGCTCCAGCGACTGTCAGAGCTGAGTCTAGAGACAGGGAAGGGAAAAATAAAGATTCAGACTTCTCAGCTTTGGAGGTGTGAGTGCAGAGGGTGAATCGGTTTTCCCCAGACTTGAAATCTAAGTGAAACCTGATCTTAACGGGAAGGTATTTGGAAGGTTTCATATTCTATTTTAAAATTTTGTCTGGTATTATTTCCAAGTTCATTGGAACCTTTAACACTTTCCATTTTAATTTCAAGATTTATAAAGTTTACATTATGACACTATTCTTCATTTAATTCTTGGGATGGGTGTCTGGAGCTGGGGTGGGGGGCGGGAGGGAGGAGTGGCTCAGATCTACAGTTACCAAAAAAAAAAAAAGATGTTGAAGAAAACGTTGTTTTATAACCATAAGCTTTTACACTCACCAGAACTAATAATAAGTGAATCAGAAATTATCCATGAAAAATTGTAATTGGCTAAATAAAACCTTCTTTGGAAGATTTTCTTTCCAGAACACTTTCAAGAATATTTGGACAATAAGTTCTCCTTCGGGGGGTGGGAGCCTCCTTTTGCTTGTGTCTGCAAATAACTGATGTCAAATCAGTTGCAAGCTTCAGAAGGGACAAGCTAGGAGCATTAATTAAAACAGATTAAGCTCACAGATACAAAGGCTTTCTTTGAGTATCTGTTGTTGGGAAACATTGTGGTTCTATTCATACTTTTCCAGACTGTATATTTTTATTTACTCAATTAATTTCTTCCTCAGAGTGTTCCCTGTTGATTGGATTTACTAAGGTATACAGTACAGAAAGAGTTGTTGGTTTACAGAAACAAGTGTTTCCAAACTTGGTTTTTGCTACAGATTTCTCTCTCCTCCCTGAGCTACAATGTACTGTTCTGATGATTCTAGCACATAGTCGCATATAGAGAAATTGCTCAACAAAAGATCTTAATTTTGTGCCACTTAGAGGAAGCTTAGTATTTATTAAGTAGCATCTAGAGTGTTTTGCATTAATTAGAGCAGCTCCTTGGAGAGACATTCCAGCCAAGAATGGTTTCACTCAACAGGAAAACCGCGAGCGTGAGAACTCCCCCACTAGGACTGCTGCAGGGAACCAGGAGCTGGAAATACCAACACGTATTTTGTTTATTTACATATGTTTGATAGACCAAAGGTCTCCGCTTAACAATAAAATGATCGTTAGAAAGTTCTTCATCACCATGATATTTGTCAGCCACCCCCCCCCCAAAAAAAATATAACAAAAAACAACTGAAATTATGGTCTGTCTCAAGATTCCTGGTGTGATTTCATATTGGAGAAAAACTGACAAACGTGACTCCCTAACTATAGGTCAGTTGGACAGAAACAAACATTCCTGTGACTGTCTGGTGGATGCTCAGCATTGTCACCATGATGTTATGTGCTGGTGGAAGGGAGAGGACAGGGGAGAGGAAGCGAGAATAGGCAAGGATGAAATTTTCTATCCGATTAGTTCAGATCAAGTATATACGGTGATTCCTGCCCCAAGACGGAAGGACAATTGAGGACAACAGTCCTGTTGGTTTAGCTTGGGTGAAAACTCTATGCCTTTGTTCACGGTGTCAGTAAATGAGGTTGTTGACTGAGATTAGGTTTCTGCTGTGATATTAAGTTGCATAATATTAAAACATGTGAAATACATTTAAATTTACTTTCGGATGATGTTGGCTTTAAAAAAAAAAAAAGGAGAACCCCTCACATAAAACATGAAAATGAAAATGATTAACTTTGACATAGAAATATAAACAGCAATTTGATTAATTATATTGCTAATTATTCTTTGCTGTGTAGCCAAACATGATCCAATTCTTAAAAATGACAGATGCTGAATAAATCATATAAAATAATTACTTGGAATTTCACTGCAATGAGAAATGGCTGAGTTTATGGAGAGATTTATATTAACTTCTAAATACATAATTGGTTTTGTTTTACTCTCATTTAGAAATACTCATTTAAAATACTGTAACTGCATTGTAGAAATGGTTTTTTCCATGTATTTCCTATACATATTTAAAAGTAATTTATTTCTCCTTTCCATATTTTCCATAGTTATAATCAGTATGCACGCATACATTTTTAAAATCTTGTTTTTCTACAGAATATACTGAAAGCATTTTTCCATGTGGCTCATAGTTTTCAAAATCATTGATTTTGAAGCTTGCATAGTATGCCACTGAGTGAATTCTCCTGGCTGGGGGCATTTTAGATGCTTTTAGGTTTTTGTTTGTTGTTTTTGCTAATACAAAGACTGTTGCAGTGAACGTCTTTTATAGTACAGCTAACTAAACACCGTCTCCAATGCTGTAAAACGTATTAGCATTGGCTTGCTGAATTCCTTAGCAGCTTCCTGCAAATTCAATAATATAGTTTAATTTAGGGGTTCAGCTTTTGCTCTTACATTCCCACTGCTCTCTGCCCTATATCCAGGGACCTGGAGCAACCCTCTCAACTTAGAATCAAGGATACTAACGTTAGAGTGGAAAGGTCCTGATTCCAGGTAAACCAATTCCTTTATTTCACTCACTCGGTGAGTCCTACTGTTATGATACCTCTTTATCTGCATCCAGGTAACCCACAACACCAGAGTCAGGTTCCCGGAGTAAAACAAAACTTCAGTCCTACATAGGTGCCAAACACATGCAACTAAAAACCGGAAGTCAAGAAAGTACTGAAATAGTCAAAATGAAGGCTTTTATCTGAAAATTTGGGCTCCATCACTTGAAGGCAGTTCACCTAGCATGGCAAGTCACAGCATTTCGAAGTAGGGGTCTCAGAATGTTTGTGTAACCAGGGGACGTGGTCACCCCTCAACCCCGGGTCTCAGGAAAAAGGGATTCACCCTCAGTTGGAACCATTTCTGAAGTTGCAGACCTCAAACCCTGAAACCAAACAGTCTTCCACACAGACCACCGTGAGTTTCAAGTGTCTAGGCCCACAGTAGGTGTGTGGGGAGTTGTTCATGTTATTTCTACAGCTGCTTTAAGATGACTAATTCTTTAGATGGGAGAGTAGGGGAGTGGAGAGGGAAAAGGGCAAGATACCTGAGCTTTAGACTTTGTCTCCTTGCTGTCATTTTGCTTTGACCTTTCTTAGACTGCACCTTCATGTCTGCCTTCCCACCCCAGCTTCTCGAAATCTTACTTGTTTTGAATCAGCTGGGTTAATACTGTGTGAGGCATGATACAGGTGCCTTCTATGGGCTTGTTGGATGGACAGTGTCCAGGCTGCCCGGAGCAGACCTAGAAGGAAGGATAAGAATACCACCCACCCCAGGAAAGCACCTTAATTAGTAACTAAAGCTGAAATTATTCTCCTGAATTGGAATCCATGTTTTTTTAGATGGGGAAAAAACCATGGAACCAAAAAAATATTTTGTTCACAACTACTCTTCCACAGTCTCCAACCAACCCCAAGGAACATCCCCTGAGCTGATCACCAGCCTCAGCTCCACTCACTTAGAATGGAGAGGAGAGACATGAGAAGAAGGAAAAAGGGGGCTGAGAGGAGAGGAACCGCTGGACGGAGAGCTGATGTTTCTGTCAGCATAGGCATTTAAAGGGGCCCCCCATGGTATCTTGACACCTGTCTTTTAGTTCCATTCAAACTAACTCACTTCATTCCAGTTAAATCCAATTCAGCTAATATTACTAAGCAGCACCCGCCACAAACGTCACCAACAAGGTCTTCGAAGAAAATACCTTGGTCAGAAAACCTGGATTTGAGTCCTACTTTATTACCTTTCCCTATGTTGTTCTAAGCAAGTCTCCTTATCTCTCTGTGCCTCAAAGTTACTCCTCTCTCAGATGAGAAAAGTAAGAGTCCCTTCAAAGGCTAGCCTCAATGATCATGTGGAGCTAAGGAGATTAAAATGCTTCAAATTGGCATGCGAAGTCGCTATTGCCATTTATGACAGAGGAAAAAAATATTAGAAATAGCTATTCTCTTCTCAGGGTCCCTGGGTGGCACAGTTTGCGATGGTCTAAAGGTTGGCTGTTCAAACCCACTCAGCAGTACCTCAGAAAAAAGGCCTGGCAGTCTGCTTCCATGGAGATTATAGCCAAGAAAAGCCTATGAGCAGTTCTGTTATGTACCATATGGGTTGCCATAAATCAGAACTGACTCCGTGGCAGTGGGTTTGGTTTTTCTTTTGATATTTTCTTCTCCCTAGAGAATGTATTCTGCCCGAGAGGAATTTAGCATTAACTTCTTCAGATAGATTGTATACTTGCAGACGGAAGGTCTATCTTTCATGCTACCTATTTTTTTTTTAAACAGCTATAAACAGAGATATAATTTACATACCATGCAATTCACCCTTTTAAAGTGTACAATTAAGTGGTTTTCAGTATATTCATAGATACGTGTGAACATCACCACAGTCCATTTTAGAATATTTTCAGCACCTTAAAAAGAAACTCCACACACTTTAGCTGTCACACCCCGACCCATCCCTGCCACCCTCCAGACTTGGCAATTACTTTCTGTCTCCATAGGTTTGCCTATTCTGGACATTTCATGTAAATAGAATCATAGAACATGTGATCTTTTGTGACTGACTTCTTTCACTCAGCATAATGTTTTCAGGTTGAATCACCTTGTAGCATGTATCAGAACTTCCTTCTTTTGTATGGCTGTATAATATTCTATTGTATGGCTACACCACATTTTGTGTATCCATTCATCCGTTGATGGACATTTGAGTTTTTCCCACCTTTTGGCTATTACGAATAATCCTCTTATAAACATTCAAGTACAATATTTTTGTGTGTGTGGACGTATGTTTTTATTTCTCTTGGGTAAATACTTAAGAATACAGTAATCCTATTTTTAACCATTTGAGAAAGTGCCAGGCTGTTTCCCATAGTGGCTGTACCATTTTACTTCCTACCAGTAGTATATGAGGGTTTCATCTTCTCCACGTCTTTGACAACACTTGTCATTATCTGTCTGTTTCATTTTAGCCATCCTAGTGGATTGATCAAACTTGCAATCAAAATGTATTGATAATTACTGGTGATTGGAATGCAAAAGTTGGAAACAAGAAAAAGGATCAGCAGCTGGAAAATATTGCCTTGGTGACAGAAACAACACTGGAGCTCACATGACAGCATTTTGCAAGACCAACGACCTATTCATTGGAAATACCTTTTTCAACAATATAAACAGTGACTATACACGTGGCCCTTGCAGGATGGAATACAAAGGAATGACATCTACTACATCTGTGGATAGAAAAGATGTAGAAGCTGAATATCATGGGTCAGAACTTGGCCAGGGGCTGACTGCTGAACAGACCATCAGTTGCTCATATGCAAGTTCCAGTTGGAGACGAAGAAAATTAAAGGAAGTCCATGAGCACCAAAGTACAACCTTGAGTATATCCCACCTGAATTTAGAGACCATCTCAAGAATAGATTTGATGCATTGATGACCGAAGACCAGATGAGTTGTGGGAAGTCATCAAGGACATCATACAGAAAGAAAGCAAAAGGTCAGTAAAAAGACAGGAAAGAAAAGACCAAAATGGATGACAGAAGAAACTCTGAAACTTGCTCTGAAATGTAGAATAACTAAAGCAAATGGGAAAAAATGATGAAGCAAAAGAGCCGAACAGAAAATTTCAAAGGGCGGCTGGAGAAGACAAAGTAAAGTCTTATAAGGAAATGTACAAAGGCCTGGAGTTAGAAAACCAAAAGGGAAAACACACTCAGCTTTTCTCAAGCTGAAAACACTGAAGAAAAAATTCAAGCTTTGAGTCCAAATTTTGAAGCGTTCTATGGACAAAATAATGAAGAACACAGGAAGCATCAAAAGAAAATGGAAGGAATACACAGTCACTGTGCCAAAAAGAATTGGTCGATGTTCAATCATTTCAGGAGGCAGCATATCATCAAGAGACAATGGTAGTGAAGGAAGAAGTCCAAGCTGCACTGAAGGCGTTGGTGAAAAACAAGGCTCCGGGAGCTGATGGAACACCAACTGAGATGTTTCCACAAATCAATACAGCACTGGAGGTGCTCACTCTTCTATGCTAAGAAATTTGGAAGACAGCTACCAACTGACTAGAAGAGATCCATATTTGTGCCCATTCCAAAGAAAGGTGATCCAACAGGATATGGAAATTATTTAACAATATCATTAATATCACACACAAGTATAATTTTGCTGAAGATCATTCAAAAGCGGTTACAGTAGTACATCGACAAGGAACTGTCAGAGATTCAAGCCAGATTCAGAGGAGGACGTGGAATGAGGGATACCATTGCTGATGTCAGATGGATCTTGGCTAAAAACAGAGAATACCAGAAAGACTTTTACCGGTGTTCTATTGACTACGTAAAGGCATTCAACTGTGTGGGTCATAACAAATTATGGATAACATTGTGAAGAATGGGAATTCCAGAACACTTAATTGTGCTCATGCAGATCCTGTGAAGAGCTAGGCGTTCGAACAAAACAAGGGGAAACTATGTGGCTTAAAATCAGGAAAGGTATGTGTCAGGGTTGTATCCTTTCACCATACTTAATCTGTATGCTGAGCAAATAATTTGAGAGGCTGGACTATATGAAAAAGAATGTGGCATCAGGATTGGTGGAAGACTCATTAACAATCTGCGATACGCAGATGACACAACCTTGCTTGCTGAAAGTGAAGAGGACTTGAAGCACTTACTGAGGAAGATCAAAGACCACAGCCTTCAGTATGGATTACACCTCAACATAAAGAAAACAAAAATCCTCAAAACTGGACCAGAAAACAACATCATGATAAACAGAGAAAATATTGAAGTTGTCAAGGATTTCATTTTACTTGGATCCACAATCAACACCCACAGAAGCAGCAGTTAATAAATCGAACGACCCATTGCATTGGGTAAATCTGCTGCAAAAGACCTCTTTAAAGTGTTCAAAAGCAAAGATGTCACTTTAAGGACTACAGTGTGCCTGACCCAAGCCATAGTGTTTTCAATCGCCTCATATAGAGGCAAAAGCTGGGCAATGAATAAGGAAGACCAAAGAAGAATTGATGCCTTTGAATTGTGGTGTTGGAGAAGAATATTGAATATAACATGGACTGCCAGAAGAATGAACAAATCTGTCTTTGAAGAAGTGGCAAGAGGAGTGGTTGTTCCTTTTTTGCACAGTCTCCCAAAGCGGGACTTTTCACAGACGTTAAGCTACACTGTTGACACAATGTTATCAAGATTGCTGAAAAGTCAGAGAGGGGACAGTGTGTGACAGCCAGATTCGTAGAATGATCCGTACGGAAATGGAGGTGCTTTTAGTCTTTTCCTTTCCCCCAACCAATGGCAATAAGGAGCCCTGGTGGCGCAGTAGTTAAAGAGCTGGGCTGCTAACCAAAATGTCAGCGATTCAAACCCACCAGCCGCTCTGCGGGAGAAAGATGTGGCAGTCAGCTTCCGTAAAGATTACAACCTTGGAAACCCTATGGGGCAGTTCTACTGTCTTGTAGGGCCACTATGAGGCAGAACCAACTCGATGGCAATGGGTTTTATTTTTTTAAACCGATGGCACAGGTTCAGCCATTTGGTACTCGCCATTGAGTCCCCCCCTCACCTCCATGAAAGCATCAGGCTACTTTTCTGCCATTAAAAAAAAAAAAAATTAGTAAATACCTACATAGCATTTACCTTACACCAGGCATATTCTAAGTTATCTACAAGTATTAGCTCATTTAATTCTCATAACAAATTTATGAGATTTTATTATGCCCATTTTACAGATGGGAATTTTGAGGTACAGAACATTTAACTCACTTGCTTAAGGTTACACAGCTAGTAAATGGTATCAGTGTCCAATGGACTCTTGAAAAAAGCTGATTTATTATAAGGATACTTTTGCTACTGAAGGCAGAAGTTCATCTGATTTCCCAGACTCAAGAGATGTAGCAAGTTCATTAAGGTCTGCAGCACCTGATTTCCCAGACTCAAGAGATGTAGCAAGTTCATTAAGGTCTGCAGCACCTGATTTCCCAGACTCAAGAGATGTAGCAAGTTCATTAAGGTCTGCAGAGGGGAATGGCCCTGCTGGCTTCAAGCAGGCTATTTCAGACAGGTGCTGATTTTTGCAGCTGCCGATCTAATTACTATTTTGTTACTTCCCTCACCCGCTGCACCTTTGCTATGAGCTATAATTTACTAAATTGAATTTTCTTCCTAATCTGTCATATGTTATATGTGGGGAAAAGAAAATACACCTTCAGCATAACCAAAAAATATTCTTCCATGCTATCTCACAGCTGTTTTTGATCTTTGATCTCAGTCAGCTCATATATTAAACAAGACACAGTGGAACCCCTGCCTTCCTCCCACCCCCCAAACATGGAGCTCAGGGTGTATCCCACCAACCTGCATCCATGCACAGTTGCCTGGAGTTTTCTGGGGAGGAGGTCAGCTATTATTGAAATCTAAGCAGGGATGTGTTCTTGTAGCTAGAAATACCCCACATTGGTGACCTTAAAGAACAGAAATCTATTTTCTCGCAGTCCTGGAGGCTGAAAGTCCGAATCAGGGTCTTAGCCATGTAGATTCCTTCCTTGTCTGTGGTGTCGAGTGTTCCTGGGTTCCTCGGTTTATACAAGATCCTCACACGGTGTCTGTCTTCTGTGTGTGCGTGCTTCTGTGTCGAATCTGCTTTTTATAACTCAGACGTGATTAGATTTAGGACACAACCTGCTCCAGAACGATCTAATCAACTAAGAAAGAAAATCTTATTTCCGAACGAGATCACATCCACAGGTACAAGGGTTAGGATTCAAGCACATATTTTAGGGGGACACAGTTCGACCTCTAACAAGGGGGCAGCGAGCAAGTCACTGAAACGCCCTGGATCTTAGTGTCTTCGTCTAAGAAATGACAGTTTTATTAGAAATGTTAAGTTCATTATTTATATATTCTCTCCCAGCTCTAAATTCACCCCTCCATTCTTGTTCTGCAGTTTTTATCTCCCAGACTCCTTTGCCAGCTGACTTTCTGGGAGTTTCTGCACACAGGAAACCCTAGAGGAAGGTTGGAAGGCGGGAAGAGGGGAGGAGACACTCCCTTTCTGATTTTGCTGTTCCTGTCAGCTTCCCTTCCACAGAAGCAATGGCTCCTCACCACCTTCTTTCAGCACTGCCAGACCAGCCTGGCTACGATGCTCAGGTGCGCCAGCACAGGGCTGAGCACCAGCTTCTCAGGGTCCCTCTGCTGACCTCCAGTGCTGAGCACCAACATCTGCCAAGCAGCACCCTCTCCTCAGGTCTGGATCTCAGCTCTGTGGGGGCCCTTCTCCACGCTCCTAGGCCCTGCTATTTCCAGCCTCTTCCTTTTGGATCCTGTAACCCCAGGGGTGGTATGTGCTTCCTGTAGTTAATACTCTATTGTTATCTCAGTGTTCTCTCTCATCCTACCCTCATCTGTGTAACTCAGTTTCTCCATTAAATTTCTTCTACTTGAGATATCTAGTGGGGTTTCTGTTGTCCTGACTGAATTCTGAGTGACAAAGTGTTTATGATCCTGAGTCACTTAATCCATGATATCCATGAAGGCATGTATTTCTTTACTCAGAATTATTAAACACTGAGCATGTGTATTCCACTGTGCTAAGAGCTGAGGGACGAGAGGATGATTACAAACATACAAGCCTTGATCTCCAGGAGCTTACCACCTAGTAGAGAAGGCACACACGGAAAACATGCCTCGATGAGAGAACAGGTACTATGAAAGTTCTGAGGATGAGGAGGAGGAGAAAGAGAAGGAAAAGAAGATCCCAATGACCAGAGAAGCCCGTGAAAGGATTTGACATTTGGGATTGGGTGAAGGGAAGCAGCTCAATCTCAAGGTTACTAGTGACAGGGCTTCAGGTGCTGTATCTAGCCAACAGTAAAGAGGCCACTTGATTGAAAAAGAGGCTTTATGGTAGAGGAGGTCATACTGGGTGGGGCAGAAGATAGAAGGTTTTGGGGGCCAGAGTGAAGCGTCTGGACTTTGTTGTGGAGCCAGTGGAGAGCTTTGGGGATTTACAAGCAGTGAAACTGCCCAGTTAAAAAGCAGCAATCAAAAAATTGAAGGATGTGTTACACTGGGAAAATTTGCTGGAAAAGACCTCTTTAAAATAAAAAAACAGAAACTTCATTTTGGTGACTAAGGGGCACCTGACCCAAGCAATGGTATTTTCAATTGCCTCATATGCATGCAAAAACTGGACAATGAATAAGGAAGACCGAAGAAATGATGCCTTTGAATTATGGTGTTGGAGAAGAATATTGAATATACCATGGACTGCCAGAAGAATGAACGAAATCTGTCTTGGAGGAAGTACAGCGAGAATACTCCTTAGAAGCAAGGATCATGAGACTTTGTCTTACTTACTTTGGACATGTTATCAGGAGGGACCAATCGTTGGAGAAGGACATCATGCTTGGTAAAGTGGAGGGTCGGTGAAAAAGAGGAGACCCTCAATGAGATAGAATGACACAGTGGCTGCAACAATAGACTCAAACATAGCATTGATTGTGAGGGTGGCACAGGACTGGGCAATGTTGAGTTCTCTTACACGCAAGGTTGCTATGAGTCAGAGACAACTTGACAACACCTAACAACAACAAGCAGGAAGGTAAGACATGATACAGAAGATGGATGTATGGAAAAGAAGTCCCATGGAAGGGACTCTTGAATGCTCTTCAAGGAAGGATCTGGGTCTTTCATAGTTCCTTCCGCCCAATAAGAATCCTCATTTCTTGGCTACTGTGTATCTATACAGGAGCCCTGGTGGCACAGTAGTTAAGAGCGTGGCTGCTGACCAAAAGGTTGGCAGTTCAAATCTACCAGCTGCTCCTTGGAAACTCTGTGGGACAGTTCTATTCTGTCCTAAAGGGTTGCAATGAGTTGGAATTGACTCGATGACAACGGTTTTTTTTTTTTTTTTTTGGTATATCTATACTGTAAACTATTTCCTTTTAATCCTCACATTAATCCTACGAAATTATCCTCATACACAAATGGGAAAACTGATACTTAGAGATGTTAAATAAGTTTTCTTGCAAGTGACTGAATGAGACTCAAACCCAGGTTCTACCTGACTCTAAATCCAGTGCTCTTTCAGGTTAATTCTGCTGCCATTGTAACGTGTAATATGTCCTTTATAAACTTTTTATTGCGTAGGATACAACTGAGGCTACTGTGGCAAATAGATGGAGGTGATGGTGAAGTCACTAAGAACAGAGAGAAAGGGATGAATTTGCGTGACATCTCCAAGAAATGAGGTGGTATGGTGACTGACTAGATAGCGAGAGGGAGTGGTGCTGGGAAGGACAGGTAAGAACCAAATAACTGAATGACAATTCAATTAGTCAGGAGTCTTTGGGTTACCAGTAACAGAAACCCAACTCAGTCTGATAGTTCTAACAAAAGTCCCAGGGAGGAGTCTGAATCCTTTCTCTTTGGATCATCCACCCATCCTTAAACCAATCACTATACCTGAGGACATATAGCACTCTTATTGGCCAGATACGGGTTATGTCCTTTCTCTGAGGCCCAGGGAGACAGGTCCATCCCCAGGATCCCTCAAGTTGAGCAGGGTGCCTATGGAATGCCTACTGTATAATGACGCTAATGTTTCACGCCTGGTTAACTAGGAAAAAAGGTGCCATTGATGGAAACAGGGATGTTGGAGAGTAAGTGGCTTTAGGAGAAAAATTGTTGAGTTTGGGTATAAGCCTGCTGAGGTTGCAGCGGTTCCAACAGAGATGTAGCCTAATCTTGAAGATGACTAGTCACAGCCTGAAATAACTCCCATGGTTCTTCAAGAAGTTTAAATCTAAAGGTAAAAGTGTGAATTCTAGGAGTTTTGACCCATCCATTGGTATCAAAGTAGAATGAAAGGGAAGAAACAAAATCAATTATTAAACCTATAGAACACGTATACAAAGCAAGGTGAGAATTTTTTGTGAACGTCCATATTATTGGTCCAGGTAACGCTATTTTCTCTTTTTTTTTAAATTGTACTTTAGATGAAAGTTTACAGAACAAACTAGCTTCTCATTAAACAGTTAGTACACATATTGTTTTATGACAATGGTTAACTACCCCACAACATGTAAACACTCTCCCTTCTCGACCCTGGTTTCCCTATTACCAGCTTTTCTATCCCCTCCTGCCTTTTAGCCCTTGTCCCTGGACTGTTGTGCCCCATTAGTCTCTTTTTGTTTTATGGGGCTGTCTAATCTTTGGCTGAAGGGTGAACCTCAGGAGTGACTTCATTAATGAACTAAAAGGTTGTCCGAGGGCCACACTCTCAGAGTTTCTCCAGTCTCTGTCAGGCCAGTAAGTCTGGTCTTTGTGAGTTAGAATTTTGTTCGACATTTTTCTCCAGCTCTGTCCGGGACCCTCTGTTGTGATCCCTGTCAGAGCAGTCAGTGGTGGTAGCTGGGCACCATCTAGTTTTTCTGGACTCAGTCTGGTGGAGGGCATGTTAGTTGTGGTCCATTAGTCCTTTGAACTAATTTTTCCCTTGCATCTTTAGTTTTCTTCATTCTCCCTTGCTCCTGAGGGGGTGAGACCAGGGGAGTATCTTAGATGGCTGCTCACAGGCTTTTAAGAGCCCAGATGCTAATCACCAAAGTAGAATGTAGAGCATTTTATTTATAAACTATGCTACGCCAGTTGAGCTAGATGTTCCCCGAGACTATGGTCCCCACAGCTCTCAGTCCAGCAATTCGGTCCCTCAAGGAGTTTGGATGTGTCTATGGAGTTTCAATGACCTTGCATTGCACAAGTTGTACTGGTTTCCCCAGTATTGTGTACTGTCTTGCCCTTCACCAAAGTTACCACTTATCTACTGTCTATTTAGTGTTTTACCAACAAAACCCATCCCCTCCCTCGTAACCATCAAAGATTGTTTCTTTTTGTGTGTAAACCTTTTCATGAGTTTTTATACTGGTAGTCTCATACAATATTTGTCCTTTTGTGATTGACTTATTTCACTCAGCATGATGCCCTCTAGATTCATCCATGTTGTGAGATGCTTCGCAGATTCATCATTGTTCTTTATTTTTGTGTAGTACTCCGTTCTGTGTATGTACCATAGTTTGTTTATCCATTCATCTGTTGATAGGCATCTAGGTTGTTTCTATCTTTTTGCTATTGTAAACAATGCTGCAGTGAACATGAGTGTGCATATTCTATTAATGTGACGACTCTTATTTCTCTAGGACATATTCCTAGGCGCGGGATTGCTGGATCATACAGTATTTCTATTTCTAGCTTTCTAAGGGAGCACCATATTGTTTTCCAAAATGTTTGTATCATTTTGCATTACTACCAGCAGTGCGTAAGAGTTCCAATCTCCCCACAACCTCTCCAACATTTGTTATTTTCTGTTTTTTTGATTCATGCCAGTAATGCTGGGGTGAGGTGGCATCTCACTGTGGTTTTGATTTGCATTTCTCTAATGGCTATGATCGCGAGCATTTCTCATGTATCTGTTAACCATTTGAATGTCTTCTTTGGTGAAGTGTCTGTTCATTGTCCTTTGCCCATTTTTAAATTGGGTTATTTCTCTTTTTGTTGTAGAGGTATTGGATTTCCCTGTATATTTTAGAGATTAGTCCTTTGTTGGATTTGTAATAGCCAAAATGTTTTTTTCTAGTCCGTAGGTTCTCTTTTTACTCTTTTGGTAAAGTCTTTTGATGAGCCTAAGTGTTTAATTTTTAGAAGATCCCAGTTATCTAACTTATCTTCTGGAGTTTGTGTGTTGTTAGTTATGGTTTATATCTTGTTAATTCTGTGTAGTAGGGCCTCTAGCGTTGATCCTATTTTATTCTTCTATGATCTTTTTAGTTTTGTGCTTTATATTTAGGTCTTTGATCCATTTCAAATTAGCTTTTGTGTATGGTGTGAGGTATGGGTCCTGTTTCATTTTTTTGCAGATGGACACCCAGTTTTGCCAGCAACATTTGTTAAAAAGGCTGTCTTTTCTGCATTTGATAGACTTTGAGCCCTTGTCGAAGATCAGGTGACCATAGGTGGATGGATTTACATCTGGGTTCTCAATTCTGTTCCTTTGGTCAATGTATCTGTCATAGTACTAGTACCAGGCTGTTTTGACTACCATAGCTGTATAGCAGATTCTTAGGTCAGGTAGTGTGAGTCTTCCTACTTTATTCTACTTCTTCTTCAGTAGTGCTTTACTTATCCGGGGCTTCTTTCCTTTCCATATAAAGCTAATGATTAGTTTTTCCATCTCTTTAAAGACTGTCATTGGTATTTGGATCCAGATTGCATTGTACTTGTAAATTGCTTTGGGTAGAATTGTCATTTTCACTATGTTGAGTCTACCGATCCATGAACATAGTATGTTTTTCCATTTATGTAGATCTGTTTTGATTTCTTGCAGCAGTGTTTTGTAGTTTTCTTCGTATATGTCTTTTACATCCCTGGTTAGATTTATTCCTAAGTATTTTGTTTTTTTAGGGGCTATTATAAATGTTATTGTTTTCCTGATTTCCTGGTCATTGTTCTCTTTATTAGTGCATAAGAATCCCACTGATTTTTGTAAGTTTATCTTGTATCTTGCTACTCTGCTGAATCTTTCTATTAGTTCCAGTAGTTTTCTCATGGAGTCTTTAGGGTTTTCTATGTATAGTATCATATCATCCACAAACAAGGACAGTTTAACTTCTTCATCACCATCTTGGATGCCCTTTCTTTCTTTCTTCTTCTTCTTTTTTTTTTTCTTTTTTTTTACCTTATTGCTCTAGCTAGGACTTCTAGCACAATGTTAAATAGGAGTGATGATAAAGGGCATCCTTGTCTTGTTCCTTTTCTCAAGGGGGAACGTTTTCAGCCTCTCTCCATTAAGAATGATGTTGGCCATTGCTTTTGCATAGATGCCCTTTATTGTGTTGAGAATTTTTCCTTCTACACCTATTTTATTGAGAGTTTTTAATCAGGAATCAGTGTTGGACTTTGTCGAATGCCTTTTCTGCGTTGATTGAGATGGTCATATGATTCTTTTATTTGTGTGGTGGATTATGTTAATTGATTTTCTAATGTTGAACCATCTTTGCATACCTGGTATGAATCCTACTTGGTTGTGGTGTGTTATTTTTTTGATATGATGCTGAATTCTATTGGCGAGAACTTTGTTGAGATTTTTGCATCTATATTCATGAGAGATAGTAGTCTGTAATTTTCTTTTTTTTTGTGACATCTTTGCCTGGTTTTGGTATCAGGGTTATGCTGGCTTCATAGAATGAATTCAGAAGTGTCGCTTCCTTTTCTATGTTCTGAAATAGTTTGAGTAGTACTGGTGTAAGGTGTTCTCTGATTGGTTGGTAGAATTCTCCACTGAAGCCATCTGGGCCAGGGATTTTTTTAGTTGGGAATTTTTTTTATTACCTTTTCAGTCTCTTCTTTTGTTACGGGTTTGTTCAGATTTTCAACATCATTTTGTGTTAGTTTGGGTAGGTAGTGTGTTTCTAGAAATTTGTCCATTTCCTCTAGGTTTTCAAATTTGTTAGAGTATAGTTCTTCATAATACTCTGTTATGATCATTTTTATTTCAGTCAGGTCTGTTGTAATGTCCCCCATTTCATTTCTTATTTGGGTTATTTGTGTCCTCTCCTGTTTTTCTTTTGTCATTTTGGCCAGTGGTTTGTTGGTTTTGTTGATCCTTTCCAAGAACCAACTTTTGGTTTTGTTGATTCTTTCTGTTGTTTTTCTATTCTCTATTTCATTAATTTCTGCTCTGATCTTTATTATTTCCTTTCTTCCGGTGGCTGTGGGCTTCTTTTGCTGTTCTCTTTCTATTTATTTGAGTTGTGTAGCTAATGTTTTGATTTTGTCTCTTTCTTCTTTTTTGATGTGTGCATCTATTGCTGTCAATTAACCTCCGAGCACTGCCTTTGCTGTGTCCCAAAGGTTTTGGTACGATGTGTTTTCATTCTCATTTGATTTTAGGAATTTTTTTATTCCATCTCTGATTTCTTTTATTACTCTGGTTTTTAAGCAGGGTGTTATTCAGTTTCCATGTAATTGATATTTTTTCCTTGCTCTTTCTGTTGTTAATTTCTACTTTGATGGCATTGTGGTCAGAGAAGATACTTTGTATTATCTCAATGTTTTGGATTTTGTTGAGGGTTGCTCTGTGGCCTAACATGTAGTCTATTCTGGAGAACATTCCATGTGTGTTGGAAAACAATGTATATTTTGCAGCTGTTGGGTGGAGTGTCCAATATATGTCTATGAGGTCAGGTTGGCTGATTATAGCACTTAGAGCTTCTGTATCTTTGTTGAGTTTCTTTCTAGATGTTCTATCCTTTACTGAAAGTGGTGTGTTGAAGTCTCCTACATTTATTGTGGAACTGTCAGTTTCTCTTTTCAGTGCTGTTAGAGTTTGTTTTATGTATTTCAGAGCACTGTCATTGGGTGTGGAGATATTTATTATGGTTATGTTCCTGATGGATTATCCCTTTAATCATTATATAGTGCCCTTCTTTGTATTTTATGGTGGATTTTGCTTTAAAGTCTACTTTATCTGAGATTAGTATTGGCACTTCTGCTCTTTTTTGGTAGCTGTTTGTTTGCTCAATGTATGTTTTTCATCTTGTGCTTTTTAATAAATTTATGTCTTTGTTTCTAAGATGAGTCTCTTGTAGACAGCATATTGATGGATCCTGTTTTTTTTTTTTTTTTTATCCATTCTGTCACTCTCTCTTTATAGGTGCACTTAGGCCATTTACGTTCAGTGTAATTATTGATAGGTGTGAGTTTATTGCTGTCATTTTGTAGTGCTTTTTTTTGTAGTGCAGACATTTTCTGTGTTCCGCTTACTCTCCTGTGCTGAGTTCCTTTAGTTTGTGGATTTTTTTTTTCATTTCTTTTGTTTTTACTGAGACTTTGTTTTTCTTCTTTATTTTGATGAGTAGGTTTGTTAATTTCTTTGTGTTTATCTTGAAATTTACCCTTATCTTCCTAGGTTTGAACCAGTCTATTATTACTTGGTGTATCACCTTGCCTTCCTCTCCATTAGAAAGTTCTATACCTACAGTGTTTATTCCCTCTTTTATTGTTCTGATGTTGTTGTCATTTGCAGATTAACCTCTCTGGTTCCCTGTCGTATAGCTTTAGGTTTTGAATAGTCCTTACGAGTTCATTTCCCAGGTTGGTATCTGGCTGGTGCAATCTTGTGTCCTAGATTCAGGCTGTAGTTTGATGTTGTTCGCTCTCAAACCAAAGGACTCTCTTTAATAACTCTTGTAAATTTGGTTTGGTTTTTACATATTCCCTTAATTTCTGTTTATCTGGAAATGTCCTAATTTCACCATCATATTTGAGCAAGAGTTTTGCAGGATGTATTTATTCTTGGTTGGCAATTTTTTTTTTCATTCAAGGTTTTACATATGTCATCCCATAGCCTTCTTGTTTGCATGGTTTCTGCTGAGTAATCAGAGTTTAGTCTTATTGTTTCCCCTCGATATGTGACTTTTTGTTTTTCTCGAGCTGCTCTCAGGATTCTTTCTTTTTGCTTTTACCGAGTGTGATTATGATATGCCTTGGTGATTTTCTTTTGGGGTCTATCCTATATGGGTTTTGTTGAGCTTCTTGGATGGTCAGCTTTTCATCTTTCATGATATTAGGGAGGTTTTCTGTCAGTAATTCTTCAACGGTCTTCTCTGTGTTTTCCATTTTTTCCCTCTGTTCTGGAACTCTGATCACTAGCAAATTTTTGCTTTTGATTGTATCCCACATAATTCTCAGGTTTTCTTCATTTTTCTTTGTTCTTTTTCTGATTTTTCCTCAGAGTTGTATCCAAGTGTTTGTCTTCTATTTTGTTGATCCTGTCTTCCATTGTTTCAAACCTGCTCCTAAGACCTTCTATGACACTGTCCATTTCTGAAATCTGTTGTTTATCTTTTGGACTTCTAATTGTTGTTTTTGTATGATTTTTAGGTATGAATTTATTTTGACATTTTGTTCCTGTATTATTTTACTGAATTTTTCCATTTTTGTCTGTATTTTCCACGTGTTTATCTGCCTTTTCCATGAATTTGTCTATTTTTTCCTCATTTTTGTCTGCTTTTTGCCTCATTTCTTGGATAGCTCTGAATATTAGAGATTTTTATACCCTATCAGGTAGTTCTAGTGCCTTTTCTTCTACTGGAAAGTCATGTGGTATTTTATTTTGGATGCCTACTGGAACCATCCTGTCCTGTTTTTTTAAATATGTTTTGATATTTTCTGCTGTCTTTGGAACATTCAGTAGTTATTTTCTTCTTTTATTGATTGTAGGTTTGTTTGTTTTGTCCTGCTTTTTTGTTGTATTTGGTTATGTCTGAGCAGACAGGCTTTGTGTTCTTTGTTGTTTGCTTATCTGTGGGCACGACACTTTTAACCTCCTTGTCCAATGGGCAGGACCAGTTGCACAGCTATGGTACAGCAGGGCAGGTCCAGCTGATAGAGAGGGACTGGGATGGGTTGTTTGTGGCATGTACTGGGGCTGACAGAGTGATCCAGGGGTCAGTGAAGGGCAGGTTCCAGTGGGCCATGCCTGTGCTGCTCAGGGGTGTGATGTTCAGCAAGTGGTGCAGGTAGGCAGGAGGGGGGGGGGGGAGGTTGTGATGTGTGGAGCTAAGATGGATATGGGAAAGAAGAGAGAAGAGAGAAACAGTAGCTAAAAAGACAAAAAAGAAGTGGTGAGGGAGCTTGCTGTTGGAGTGGAGAGATGAGAACCCAAGACATGAAGAAAAACAAAAGGGAAAAAATAAAAAGATAAAAAATAATTAAAAGTAAAAGAACAAGAAAAGCACCCAGGGATCCCACTGGTGACTGGGGAAGTGGCTCACAGGCCTCAGGGCACAGCCCGTCTAGAAGGGGCATAGATGGCACATAGTGCCAGGTATTCAGGAGACAGGAAAAGAAAGAAAGCAGAGAGAGATGAGAAACTGAGAAATGAAGAAAAGCAAAAAGAGAAAAGAAAAAATAAATAAATTAAAAATTAAAAAAAAAAAAAGAAAGCCCCCCCCCCCCCAACCACCACCAAGGATCCCACTGGCAAGGCTTCGCAGACCAGGGAAGTGGCTCCCAAGCCGTGCAGTACAGCCTGGATAGAAGGAGCTCCCCAGCTGAGAAAGGAAAAACAAAACAAACAAATAAACAAAACAAAAAGCCCCAGGGATCCCACCACCATGGCAGCATGGACCGAGGAAGCAGTTCCCCAGCTGAGCAGAGATTCACAGCCTGTCAAGAAGAAGCAAAGATGGCACACAGAGCCAGGTGTTTGAGAGAAAGGAAGGGAAGAGGTGAGACGCAGGGAAGAAACCAAAAGAAGCCAAAAAAAGCAACACCAGCAACAACGAAATAACACTGAAGGAGCTACCCGGTGTGGGCAGGCTGAATCCAAGCAGCATGGAGCTGGCACCTCCCCGGCTGTGGTCACTCAGCCCCTGGGAAGCAGAGAGGCCAAGCAGGGGGAAGAAGGGTAGGGGATGGGAAAACCTATATCATTGGTTACCAGGTGCTCTGTCTCCTGCTGGGAGTTCCATGAAGCTGCTTTCCCATACTCCCTGCCATCTGATCTCTGAGTGTAGTCCAAGATAGAGAATCCGTGCTGCATTGACTGATAGGGGACCTCTGCTTGTGTCTCTCCTCGCTTTCTGTTCTCTGTCAGTTTCTTATTCCATTCGGTACCTGGTTGAGTTCTTTATCTGTTCATTTGACACTTAGGTTCTAAGATTGACGTTTGTCTCTGTTTTACTTAGTTTTTCAGGTCTTTGCTGCGGAGAGACAGTGTGGTGCTTCTGCCTACAGTGCCATGTTGGCTCCCAGTAATGCCATTTTCATCTCCTCTTTATACACTTCATGGTTGCAGCATTGAGCTAAACCAGGGGCTGGCAAATTACAAGCCAGGAGCCAAATCCAGACTGCCATCTGTTTTTGTACAGACTCCGAGCTAAGAATGGTTTTTACATTTTTTAATGTTAATAAGAAAATCAAAAGAATAATATTTCATGATGCATGAAAATTATAGAAAATTCAGAATTCAGTGCCCATAAATAAAGTCTTATTGGACTCCAGCCATGGACATTCACTTACACATCATCTGTGGCTGCTTTCACACTACTGTTGTTGTTAGGTGCTGTTGAGTCAGTTCCAACTCATAACGACCCTATGTACAACAGAACAGAACATTGACTAGTCTTTATTTATCCTCACAATCATTGTTATGTTTGAGCCCATTGTTGCAACCATTGTGTCAATCCATCTTGCTGAGGGTCTTCCTCTTTTTTGCTGACCCTCTACCTTACCAAGCATGATGTCTTTCTCCAGGGTCTGGTCCTTCCTGATAATATGTCCAAAGTACATGAGACAAAGCTTTGCCATCCTCGCTTCCAAAGAGCACTCTGGCTGTATTTCTTCCAAGAACAGACTTGTTAATTCTTTTGGCAGTCCATGGTATATTCAGTATTCTTTGCCAACACCATAATTCAAAGGCATCACTTCTTCTTCAGTCTTCCTTATTCACTGTCCAGTTTTGGCATGGATATGAGGTGCTTGAAAACACCATGGCTTGGGTCAGGTACACCTTAGTCCTCAAAGTGACATCTTTGCTTTTTAACACTTTAAAGAGGTTATTGCAACAGATTTGCCCAGTGTAATATGTTGTTTGATTTCGACTGCTGCTTCCGTGGGCGTTGATTGTGGATCCAAGTAAAATGAAATCCTTGACAAATTCAATATTTTCTCTGTCTATCGTGACGTTTCTTATAGGTCCAGTTGTGAGGATTTTTGTTTTCTTTATGTTGAGGTGTAATCTATACTGAAGGCTGTAGTCTTTGATCTTCATCAGTAAGAGCTTCAAGTCCTCTTGGCTTTCAGCAAGCAAGGTTGTATCATCTGCATGTCACAGGTTGTTAATGAGTCTCCCACCAATCCTGATGCCATGTTCTTCTCCATATAGTCCAGCTTCTCAGATTATTTGCCCAGCAATAAGTACGGTGAGTACATCAGAGTAAAGTTGCAAAAGAGGCCACATGGCTCACAATGCCTAAAATATTTATTATCTGTCTCTTTAAAAAATTTCACCAACTCCTAAGCTAAAAACTTTGAGTACCAATCAGCCTGTGAGATTTGTACTCACATGCCTACATTAATTGAGTAGTTAGCTGAGCCACAAACCTGGCAAAAGGTCAAGATGAAGTCTAGAAGTAATCCATTTGATTGTGAATTTGGGGGCTGTTAATAAATTATTCAAAGCTTGTCATAGAACATGGATCAGATATTTAAAGCTTGTCAAAACTCTCAAAATGTCATTCTACTTCTCTAGCTACTCACAGGACCATGTTATATATTTTTACAGGCTATGTAGTTTACAAAGTACTATCAAACACACCACTGGTTTGATTCCCATATGTAATATACTACATAATTAGCTTATGGTTAGCTTATATACTACATAGTTATAGCTGATTTCTCTTGGATATAACATTCACTAGGGATTAGCTGATTAAAATATTTTATAGTAAGATAGTATATCAACAAATAAATAAAGTTAGGAACCACATTACTTCATATGTCAAGTAAGCACATCCCAAGTAGAATGGAATTCAGCTGGTTACTTCCCCACATCCATCCTCCCCTTCCCCAAACCTCCAGTTTCAGTTTGGGAATGTAGGAGGTTCTGAGACAGCTGCTTCTATTAAGTAACCGAGCCTGAACAAGCCAGAGTGTCCAATGCCCAGGCCAGTAATTGGTCAGGGATGGGAATGTGACCTCAGTTGGTCCTGTCATAGTGATTCTCAGAAATTGTGATGGGAATGCTGGGATAAAAGCAAGTGCTCTTCCCGGCTGGAACTGAATGAGAGCACACAGCTCAGAAATGGCTGGTTACCATCTTCGGAGCATCAGGAAAACCACCTTAAGAGGAAGCTGGCACTGCAGAAGGGGGAATGGAGAGACAGAAAGGAAAAGCCTTTTAGACATTATTGAGTCTCTCTACAGAACATTGCCTGAAGCTAGTCCTGCCCTGGAACTTCGAAGGGTCATGAACTAAGAAGCTCCCTTTACTGTTGACACTGGTTTGAATCAGGTTTTCATTTATTTGTAATTAAAATACACCAAGTAACAAAGATTTATTTTTTACTCATTGGTTCATTCATTCATGCTTTAAAAAACATCATATATCCTTACTGTGGTCAGATATTATGCTGAGTCCTGGAAGATCCTTAATCTATGCCTTTGGGGAGCTCACTGGCTAGGGTAGGGCAGTCTGCAGACAAGGTACATGTATTTAGAAAGCAATGAGCTATAAATAATACCTGTCAGAATAACTGATATCAGAGATGTTTTCATTCATTGCCAATAGTGACTTCATTATTCCAGAAAAGACCATATCCCTGGTCTGGGTCACATTTTATACCCCTTTCCTTAGATGATCCTCAAAGTATCATTAATTAATAAAAATTAATCACAGTAAATCTAACCAGCAAAAGATTCTTTCCTTGGGGTCACAATGGTTTCCCTTCAATGATCAGCTTACCACATTGTGTATTTTGAAGATTTTGAAAACTAGTTGCTGTTGAATCGATTCCAGCTCATGGCAATCCCACGTGTAGCAGAGTAGAATGTGCTCCATAGGGTTTTCAATGGCTGAGTCTTTGGAAGTGGATCCTCAGGCTCACTAGGCCTCTCTTGCAAGGCACCTCTAGGTGGACTCGAACTGCCAAGCCAACCTTTCACTTAGCAGCCGAGCACATTAATCGTTTGCACCACTCAGGGATGCCTCAGATTTTGAGACAAACCCTAAATTATATTTCCCTTCTCAGGTAGGACATTCTAGTGCATCTAAGTATTTATTTATAGGCTTATTATTTAAAAAATATATATATATTTCCCAGCTCTTCCCATCATGCATTTTTCCTTTTACTAGAGTATCTGGTGTATCAGGAGGCCAACTCCCAGGAAATCTTTAGCTCTGTCACCCCAAGAAGGTCCTTCAGCTCAGCCTTGCCAGTAGCCCTTTAGAACCAGTTGCCCTGGAGTTGATTCTGACTCACGGCAACCCCATATGTGTCAGACTAGTGTTGAGCTTCATAGGGTTTTCAGTGGCAGATTTTTCAGAAGTAGATCATCCAGCCTTTTGAGGTAGCTCTGGGTGACTTGACCCTTTTCCTTTCTGGTTAGCAGCCAAGTGTGTTAACCATTTGCACTAAACGGGAGCCCACACAGGCCCTTGGATGCATGGAATTTCTGATGATTCTGTTCCTAGCTCTCAAGGCTGGGCCAACTTGGAATCCAACCTACAAAGCATTCAAATGCCAGGGAGTGTGTCAGCTCAGATGTTAACCAGGACTGCTAGGAGACAAAAGAGGATGGAGTAACATAATTTTAATAATAATAATGGCAAAGAAGGAATGGCTTAGTGAAGGGAGCAGATTCTTAAGAGTCAAATAGACCTGAGTTTATTTACTTACACCTTGACCCAACTACCATGCATTTTTGAGCCTCAGTTTCTTCCCCTGCGAAATGGGAGCAAGAATTTCCTCTTCGAGGACACGTTGTAAATAGTAAAAGAGCTAATGTGGATATGGTTGCTGGCCCGTGGTTGGTGCTAGACGAATGATTGCCAACTTATTTATAATAAACACCTCACTGTCTTATATTTGAAGTGCCCTGGTGGCACAGCAGTTAAGCGCTTGGCTACTAACCAAAAGGTCGGCAGTTCGAACCCGTGAGCTGCTCTGTGGGAGAAAGATGTGGCAGTCTGCTTCTGTAAAGAGTACAGCCTTGGAAACAATTCTACTCTGTCCTTTAGGAGTTGGAAATGACTAGAAGGCAGTGGGTTGGGTTTGGTTGGCCCTATATTGGGTTATTGCTTTGAAATATTTCAAAATATGTTACATACTTTTTCCCTCAGTTTATCACCAGTATCTGACTGCTAGGCCTAAGCTGTGTTTGAGTCAGGGCTTCAAACAGGTTCCACCTGCTCATAATTTGCATTTCTAACAAGTTCTCGGGCAGCAATGCTAATGCTGCTGGTTAGGGACCAATTCTGAGAACCACTAGTAGAGCAAAAACCCAAAACTAAACCAGTTGCTGTGGAGTCAGTTCTGACTCATAGAGACCCTATAGGACAGAGTAGAGCTGCCCTCATAGGGTTTCCAAGGAGCAGCTGGTGGATCCGAACTGCCAAACTTTTGGTTAGCAGCCGAGCTCTTAACCACTGCGCCACCAGGGCTCCACTAGTAGTGCAGGGGTTCTTAAAAATCTATTATACATAAGAATCACCTGGGGATCTTGTTAAAATGTAGATTCTGATTCAGTTCATCTGGGGTGGAAATGCAAATTGTCAGCAGAGGTTTGAACTGGAACAAACTTGTTCAAAGACCTGGTTTGAGTACCTACTATGTGCAAGCCCTGCAGGACACATAACTGGGTGCCAACATGCAGCTCCTACCCACAAGGAGCTCATAGGCTGAGGTATGGAAAAACTTCAACAGAAGTAAAGAATGGAAATGACATTTAATACAACAACAGGTAAAGTTTAACAATGAAATCCAGCATGAATGACCAAGCGTATTAAACAAAGGCCTACATAACCAAGAAGAAAGAGGAGGTGCGAGTCAAAATACTTCAGGCAATTTTAGTTTTCATCCCAGTTTGGAACTTGTAGAATTCTTCGATTTTTTTCAGGTAAAGAGAGAGCTATTTGGATTAACTGACATCATGTTCCCTACTGACTGGTCTTTCTGATTCAAAAGCGCTACGAACCCTCTGATGTTATGTCACAGGGATGTACAATCAGGGAGAAAATGCTCCACACAAAACAAACCTCAGATGTCCTAGAACAACCCTTCTTTTCCAAATGCGGTCCTGATTTTCAATTCCAAAAACAACACACAAGGCCTTGGACGGTGCGAACTCTCTCATGTTTATGTATGCGGCCCTGGAGAAGCTAGGATTTCAGATGTCTTTGAATTGACTGAAGAAAACACCTCCCGGAAGTTACCTACTGAAGAGCCGGTTCTCCCTGCCCCCACTTCACCTCAAGCCCAAAGAGACCTCCAACCCGCATCAATTTACAACGGAGCACTTGACACGACTTTATTGGTATATCTTTCTTATGCATTTGACCAATCAAAATGATAATTTAGACAAACTGTGGATGGCAGAATGCATTATCCAGCGATATCTCATTATTATGCAAAAAATCAGATATTCACAGCAACTGTCTCATCTATTTATTGTTTGGTTACTCATCTGGAAATTTTAATACTTTCTTCAGGGGCAGGGACTGGCAATAAAAAAATAGACCTATATATCAAACCTTTAACTTCTAGCCATCATTGTGTGCCATAATACAGATGGAGTGGCTATCAGCAGGCTTTACTGTGTTGGTTTATTTTCTTCAATGGAGGTGGACTGAAATGGGATAAAGCACCAAAGTCGACTTAAGGCTGGAAAGCCCCTCCGTACCTTTTGGTTCCTTTGCAAGAAAAGACAACTGGCTGTGTCTGCCTCCCCAGGAACCGATGCCTGGGGCTACCATTGCATGTTTGCAAGATGACAAGAGTGGGTATGACGAGGAGAAATGAGGTTGTTTAGGGAGAGGGAGAGAGCCACTGCATCTCAGAGAGGGTGTCCTTAATTGTCCTTCTGATGGCGGTGTTTCTCTTGGGCCTCATTTCTCTTCTCACAAACACAAAGCTTGCTGTATGCTAAGTAACTGTTCTTGCCAGTTTACAAACAGTAATATATCCAATCTTCATTACAACGCTTTGGGGTAGGTACTGGTATCGTGCCCATTGTATAGATGGGGAAACGGAGGCTTTAAACAGAGTAGTTATGTAATTTGCCCAGCTTGTAGCAGGCTGGCTCCAGAATGTTTCCTCATGGCTGTGATACTCTGTATGCCAATTGTACGGGTGAGTTAGCTCTGCTGCTGCTTCTCAGGAGAGTAAATTGGTGGGGAGCAAGGGTGGAGGCTTCATCTCTAAGAATATTCTCCCAAAGTGGTGTATGTTCAATGGTTTTATGAGGGCAGTACGTTGAGGTGACTGTTGAAGCTATGTTGAAGAGGTGCTAGAGGAAGCAGTACAGAAAGGTTGGTGGTTGGTGGTTGGTGGTGAGACAGAGAAGGCAGTCAGAGGAGACAGCCTATATTGTTCTTCCCCTCTCCCCTTTCCCTATGCCCAGGACTACATATTAGTTGAAGAGGATCCTTCCCAGTGTTGCTTTCGAACTGCCAAGAATCATCTGGAATATCTGTTATGCCCCGGCCAAGACCAACTGATTTAGAAATGGTCAATGAGATTCAGGAATCTGCACTTTTAACAAGTTCCCTCCATGATTCTTAATCACAGCAAAATTTGAAAACCACCAGAGTAGATTTTCTAGACTAGGAGTGAGACAACAATCTGGCTTTAGGTCCCAACCCACCACTTACTAGCTTTATAATTTTGTAGCCATCACATGAGCTTTTGGGGCCCAGATTTCCTCATCTGTAGAATGAGGACAAGAGTGTCTGCCCTGCGTATTGCACAGAGTTGTGTGAAAAACGGTGCTATGGATTGAATTGTGCCCCCCTAAAATGTGTGTCAACTTGGCTAGTCCATGATTCCCGGTATTGTGTGATTGTCCACCATTTTGTCATCTGATGTGATTTTCCTATGTGTTGGAAAACATACCTCTATGATGTTAATGAGGCAGGATTAGTGGCAGTTATGTTAATGATGCAGGACTCAATGTACAAGATTAGGTTGTGTCTTAAATTAATCTCTTTTGAGATATAAAAGAGAGAGGTGAGCAGAGAGTAGTTTGGGAGTCATAGAATAATGTGATCACCTCCATGAGGGGATCTGCTGTGAGGAGCCAATCAGTTGAAAGGGAGTTTCCTTGGGGCTGGTGCCTTCATCCAATACAGGTGGACTTTCTGGCAAGGCTCTCGGACTTCTGCTAGCTCTGGATGCTGCAGCTGGCTTCTTCGTCTGACCTCTGGTTCTTGGGACTTGAGCTAGCAGCTTACCTTGATTCACAGCTTCTGCAGTCCGTGAGTCGTCAACCTGCCAGCTTACCTGCTGATCTGGGATTCATCAGCATCTGTAATCTGTGAGCCATCAACCTGCCAGTTCACCTCCTGATCTGGGATTCATCAGCATCCACAGTCTTTGAGCCAGTGGACTGCCAGTTTACCTGCAAATCTTGGGATTTGTCAGCCTCTGCAGTCTATGAGCCAGAGGACTGTCGTTTGACCTGCTGATCTTGGGTTCACCAGCCCCAGCAGCTACGTGAGTCAGGAGAAGGCCCCAGCCTGACCCATGGACTTGGGACTTTCCAGCCTCTACAACTGCATGAGCCATTTTCTTGATATAAATCTCTCTCTCTCTGTCTCTCTGTACATATACACGGACGCATCACTTTTTTGTTTCTCTACAGAACCCAGCCTAAGATAGATGCCAAGACGATTCAATGGATAATGAATAGTCTTTTCAACAAATTATACTAGAACAATTGGAGATATATATGTGTGTGTGCATATATATGTGTATATATATATATATATATATATATATTCAACATTCATAAAACTTAACTCGAATTGGATCATAGACCTAAATGTAAAACCTAAAACTGTCAAACTTCTTGAAGAAAACATAGAAGAAAATCTTTGGGACCTTAGGTTTGGCCAAGATTTCTTAGAGAGGACACAAAAGCTTGAACCATAAATGAAACAGGGGGGAGAAAAAAGACAAGCCATAAGACATATATCTGATAAATGGCAAGTATCAAGCATACATAAAGAACTTCTACAACTCAATAATAAGACTAAAAATAATAGGCAAATGATTTGAACAGACATCTCACCAAGGAAGTGATGTATCTCACTAAAGCTGATTTTTAGGGGAAAAAAAAAAAAAAAAAAACACCTCTTCCAATGGCTCCCATCTCTCTCAGAGTAAATTATCCTTTCTTAGCCCGCAGGTCCTGCATGATGACACCCTCACCTCTCTGTGGCCTCACCCCTGTCACGCCCCCTCTTGCTCTCTCTGCTCTAGCTACAGCAGCCTCCTGGCTGTGTGACTTCTGGGGACACTCCAGGCACACGCTCTGTCTGAAGCATTTGCGCTGGCTCATCCCTCTGCCAGGATGCCCTTTTTTCCAGGTAACCACACGCCTAATTCCCTCACCTCCTTTAAGTCTGTGCTTCAATGTTATGACAGTAGAAAGGCTTAACCTCTCAGTGAATAGTTCTTGAATGGGTCTCAGTTTCCTCATCTGTAAAAAGAGGAGAAAAAGGCCAAATCAAAGGATCTCTGTGAGGGCTTTCCAGTCTAACATTCCACAGTCCTGACATTGGGCTTTTACGAAACAAAGCTCCTCATAGATGATAGAGTAATTCTATAAGAACGCATTAAATAATAAGAGTTCTAAAGTGTTCTGATGGGGAGCGATCACTTCCAATCGTTAGAATCGGAGGGGGCTTCATAGGAGTTAACTTCTCAAGAGTGGGTAGGATTTCTTTACACAGGAACAATTAACCGGACAATTGGAAATATTGTTCCACCTTCTTTTTATAGTAAAATTTTGGCTTTTGCTTGGTTTATTGGGTGTGGACATATTGCTCTGCTTTGAAAACATCCTAGAAAACTGCCATATGACCAATGATTCAGAAGCTGTCCTGCACGCACAGGTGCTGTTTTCTTACTCGCTAGCCTGCTGGGGATATTGGTAATTAATTGGCCAAGTTGTACACCTGTGATAGTTGGAAGTCAGTTGTTACATCAATGCTGTGCCAGTCGTCATGAAAATTGACGAGATCTCTCCTTTTTTGCTGTGATATATCTGTTCACATATCATTTGTAGTAGATTTTAATCCTGTGGAGGGCAGGGTTCATGTCTCCTGCAGCATCGGAACCATAATGACAGAGCTCGAAGAATGCATGCTCCTCTCAGTTTGGGGCTTTCTGCTTGTATTAATGTCTCATCAGGGAAGAACAATTAGCAAGGTCATTAATCATGACTCTCTCTATTTAATTGTAAAAGCTAATTGCCTGTTAAGGTAAGGCAAGCCTTATTTCCTTCATCAGAGGGGTTACAACCTGAACATGTTGGGGAAATTTGAGATGCTGATATGAAAGACAAAATGGATGAAGTTCAAACACAAAACTGAAATCTCAAGGTCTTCTCGTTTACTCTTGTTTACTCATGGTCTTTAATCAAGGTAGCATCTTTTAACTAGACAAGTTTTACAAGGGAAATGTAGACAAAACATTAGGCTATGGTTTGGATCACTCTCTTTCTGCAATAGACACTTACTCTCGTAACACTGGGGCACGTTGGGTTACAAATAGGACCAGTCCTAAATTCTCTGCTATGTTGATTCAGAACATTCTCTACCCCAAGATATGAATTAGCCCCAGGCTTTCCAGAAATCTCTCATTCCAAAACTTACCTGCTCTCTCTTAACGCTTTCCTTGCTACGTTTCAACAAACACACAAGTGTGAGAATTTCTCTTTTTAGTCTACATTTTCTAGTTGGCATTGCCTTTCATTTCTAGCCAACATTTAGATTTAGATTTGAAAGTCGTATTTTCTAGTAACTTCGGATAATGAAAAATTTTAGAATAACCTAGCAAAGAATGTGGGAATTACCTTCGTATATGTGTTCCTGAGGAGAGCTAGAACCAGCCAAAAGCCTGCAAAAATTCACATTTCCAAATGCAAGTTAACACTCCCAGTCATCGGGGGGATTTATGGATATTGCCACAGAAGAAGACCTTTTGGCAGTGTGGAAAATGAATCCAAACTCCTCAGTTAGTAGTATTCAGCACCATAGGGCTGAATCTCATTCCTGTATCCATTCAAAATAGCTAAGAAAGATATGGGATAAAGTCACCCATCTCCTGAACCCCAGAATTCCCAAAGCATTTTTGTTCTAAAAATTTGCCTTGTATGACAATGTGAGTGCAAGTGCTGTCTTGAGCCCAGCGCTCCGAGTTAGGAGCTGAGCATGCTCTCTATAGCCTCTTCTGAAGGCTGATTTTCAGCTCTTACGGCATTGCTCCTCTGCTGGGCTCTTCTTAGTTTGGAAGTTAAGGCAGCATAGTATGGTGGAAAGAGTATGGGTTATGGAGTTAGGTAGAGTTCAATTTTAAGTTTTGTCACTTACTTTTCTAGATTTAGTTTTTTTATTTGCAAAATTGTTAGATGCTGTCGAGTCAGTTCTGAGTCACAGCGATCCTATGTACAACAGAATGAAACACTGCCCGGTCCTGTGCGATCCTCACAATCGTTGCTATGTTTGAGTTCATTGCTGCAGCCACTGTGTCAACCTATTTGCAAAATAGAGATACTAATGTCTAGGTGTGCTATGCTCTTAACAATGACAAGACTAAGACATGTCTCTGGATATTTTGGGTAGTGTATCCGTCAATGTTTGATCAGAGAAGCAGAACCATTAAAAGATACAGAATAAAGCATTTATTATAGGGATTAGGCCTTACGTAATTGTAGGAGCAAGTGGAGAAGTCTACATGAGGCTGTAGCTTCTGTGTCTGGCATTGGGTCTAAAGTTGACATTCTCATCTGGGTTGGCAATTGGGAAGGAGTCTTGAAATGAAGACGAGGAGAACAAGGGGCACAGTGGAACCTGGGAGGAGGTACTGCAACCTGCACCTACCTCCCCGGGCCTCCATCCTCCACGATGAGGGTGACCTGCAGGAAAAGTTAGTATGCTTTGTCGTGGAGCTGCACACGTACCTGCCAGGACTTGAAAAACACAGGGAAGAAATCTGGTGGGAGCTGGAAGAGCTGTGATCCCAGGTACAACCAATCCCCACAAGATAAGCCAGCAGATGCCTGTCAACCTGCACAAGTTACTACCTGTGACGCAAAAGTCATTCCATCCCATGATAATCAGTTATGGAAGCTACTGTTGGAAATCAAATCATCTTACATATGTAGAGAGAAGTTTATAGAGACATCCTTCCTGGGTGACTGGCATCCAAAACCAACCGTCAAAGTCTAAAAATTGCTGCTGCCTCACTTCCGCCTCCCAAATCTCATGCAAATTTCTCTTGTCGGTAACCCCAACCTGGAATCCTATTGGAAACAGAATCCTGGGGAAATTAGTTTCAGCTTAGCTAAGTGTACACAGTACAAAGCCATTGGATCTGCATAACTCCTCCTGGAAGTGAAAATGGATTTATTACAAGAAGCACACTATAGCTAGATCTGTGTACTTTTGGTAATTCTTTGAAATGAGAGAGGAGAGAATATATATCCTCAGCTCAACTAGTTTGTAAATTGTATATAGTTCATTCCAAATGGCATCTTGGTCATCCTCCTGCAGCAACCAGCTGATATTCTCTCCAGAGACAAACCAAGTAAGTAAAGAATCTTGCAACAAAGTTCCTGAACCAAACCCATTCCTATAGCTACGCACGGAGCGTTCGTGGCGTGGCGGGTAAGAGCTTGGCTGCTAACCAACAAGTCAGCAGTTGGAATCCACTGCTCCTTGGAAACCCTATGGGGCCAGTTCTCCTCTGTCCTATAGGGTTGCTATGAGTCGGACTTGACTTGATGGGAACGGGTTTTGTTTTGTTTTGTTTTTTAATACCTGCACATACACAGTTTTAATGCAGTGAAGACTGTGGACTATATAGCAATTTCTCAACAATGCACCACAAGTGTTTAGCCAATGTTAGCTGAATCAAAGGAAATAAGACAAAGAATCAATGTCTCTTTCTAGTTATTAGTATATAACCACATTCAAGCCCTGAGCTTGTTAACGAATACAATTTATATTTATTTTTTCTCAACGGAAAAATGCTCACTGTGAAATACGCAATGCCTAAGTTTTCCCAACATGTGATAATCAGTTATAGACAATATTGTTGGAAATCAAGTAGCCTTATTTATGTAGAGAGATGTTTATAGAGACAGACTAGTAAAAACGTACTTACAAGTCTACTAGTATGCGATCCTCACTGGCCTTTCAATATGTTTTAAAATGTCACTTTCAAAACTTTTAAACACAATTACATTTATTTAAAATGTTGAAGGGACAATAAAATGTAAAACTAGGTTAAAATGTATGACAGCATACAGTAAGAATTCTTCCCTCACTGTCCCCACTTGTGCAGGCTCTTCCTGCCTCCCCCCAGTAGATGGTTATGATATTAGCTTTGTGGGTATCCTTCCAGAGAGGCTCATGCATGTACCAATACAAACGTCTTTCCCACCCCAACACACAAAGGTAGGAGAGTCTATGCACAGTTCTAGTTCACCTTGCTTTTTCTTCCTCACTCAGTACATCTTGGAGTTATTCCTCTATCAGTACGTGAAGACATTCCCCATTCTTTCTTTCAGCTGCCCAGTATTGCATTACTTGTACAGACTGCAATTGACACTTTCAAATGTTATCTTCTAGTTTCAACTCTCTAGAACTTGATTTTGTCTTCTCCCTCTCCATCTTCTGGAAATAACTGCCGTTCGGCAACTAGCAATTCTTTCTCTGTTCAAAGAGAAGCAACACAACCAATACTGCTCCCAGGATTTGTGCAGTTCTGACATGGGCTCCAGAGCACACAGCCGAGAGACCCATGTGTTCTCGTCAGCAAGCTGCCTTCTTCCCTCAGCCAGGCCCTGGGTGTCGGTGGGCATGACCCATGCCCCTGCTTCACTCACGGGAGTTGAGCTGTACGCCTGTGTGACACTGTGCCCAGCTGTAAAATGGCCAGCCAGTCCCATTGGCACACACATGCCATTTGCACAGGAGCCTCAGGCGGCCGCCCCCGGGAGCTTCTTTCCGAGGTAAAGCGCCTTCATGGTCCTAATGCAGTCCTGAATCCATATGCTCACTTTAGTTCTTCTTAATTACATCCATTGATGGTGGAAAACACCAAACAGACCAAAGGGGTTGTGGGCACTTGTAGCTGCTAAGGAGGCAGGTTTTCTACCAGGGCCTCTGGGGGGATGCATAAAGGCCAGATGGTTTGTCACAACACGTGTTCCCTACAAGGGCTTGCCCGAAGTCACTCTGCATGCGGAAAGCCTGGGGCGGAAAACGCCACCCGGAAGCCACAAGAAACACAAAGGGATCAAAGCGGACTACCCAGAGGCACTCCTGGAGTGGGCAGCCCTGGTGGCTGCTGCCTGATTTTCTCCGATCCTGAGTGTGCCTAGGTGGCCCAGGGCCTGTCCTGGTGGAGCTGGTGCCCCTGCTCCTCGGGCTATGTCCTCTCACCGGCACACTGGAAAGTAAGCAGGCGCTGACCCTCTGCTGGACAAGTTATTTCTGAGGAAAGCAACAAGCCGGGAAGGACTGACACCCCCCTCTCAGCTTTTAAGTAAATCAATAAAAGGAGCATTCAGGTGTTGAAGAATTCATGCCCGCCCTTCACGCGGGTCATCTCAAGAGCTACCACTCTTAACAGTAAAGTGGTTTCTAAACTGAAGTGAATACTAGTATATAAGTACATGTACACACACACGCACGCACACACACACACACCCAGTGCTATTTCACATGCCCAAGCGAATGTGGTATTATGGTAACTTACATTCTCATATTCTACCAGCTTTGAAGGACTCTCAGAGTCATTTAGACAACTTGGCAATAAAATCCTCTTGCTTACACATCCAAGGTGCATTGGCCTTAGCCATATTAATTACAATAATAGCTAACACTTACTGATTACTTACTGGGGCCCATCAGTCTGCTAACTACTTTACATCATTATTTAATCACCACCAACAACCCAGTGATGTTGCTGTTATTAGATGTCCTCAAGTAGGTTCTGACTGGTGATGACTCCCCATGATGTAGGCCTTGTAATTATCCAAGTTTTACAGATGAGGAAGCTGAGGGTCAGAGTGGCTGAGGGACTCGTGCAAGGTCACACAGCACATCCGAAAGGGAACTGGGTTGTCTGACTCAAGAGCCACAACGGTTATACAACAAAAAAAAATCATCCTCGAAACTAGCTTTTGTCATAAATTGTTTAACAAGCTATGGGGGTCCTCAGCTGCTGACAGTCAGGGGAGCGTCTAGCCACCCACCAATTCTAGAATTCTCTGTCTCTCTTCTGTTTCTTTGGTCTATAACGGAAAACACGGATTAAGCATTTCAGAGTACATTCCATTTCAGAGGTCTATTTGCGTTGTGCCCAGGGCTCTCCACGCTCCCCGTGCAGCCCTGCCAGCCCCACCGGGAAGTCCTGGGTCTCTGCTCTGCGCTCGCACAGAACATGGCTCGTCTGGCTGGAGGAACGCATTCCACTGGGCTGCAGTGGTTTGTCTGCACCTCTCTTTTCCCTGTGAGCTATTGCAGAGTGGGAACCACGCAGCTTCCGTCTTTGCAGTGCCTACATCTGGCACAGCTGTGGCTCAGCAAATAATTGAAAGGTATTCATCAAACCAGCATCAGGGTGGTAATGAGATAGATCGGTCTGCCTCTTCCCCTTGCCATTGCACATGCCACTGGAGTTTCAAGACGCCTAGAGAGCCTGGCGAAACTCTACCAAATCCCTCTTTCTAGGATTTGTTGCTCTGTGATTGGGAGGCAGAATTTCTTTACCCAGTTGGAATCACTCAGCCCATACCAGGGCTCCTTACTGGCCCAAGAATAAGGGATTTGATGCACCCAAAGAATCCCATCAACGGGAAACTGTGGAAGTTGAGTCCTTTATGGTCTCCACTTTCTCTATTCTTCCTCTAGTGTAGCTACAAGGTAGAGGTCAGGTAAGAATGGGGATTTCATTTCTAAATGTTATGGTACTAAGAGCTAGACTTTGCTTATAAAAAACTATTCTTTATTTTTCCCATCCAAATGAAGATTGGCTGTATGTTACAGGTCAGTTGCGTCTGTGTAAATTTCAGGTTAAATTAATGCTTGGCGAAAAATTTAAAGGACTGTAGGGGCAATTCTGAAGTTACAGTTTCAGGCATAGCTAATTATTTTCCAGAATGAGTAACTTTTCATTGGGATCATTTATAAGGTTATCACTTTCAACTACCTTTGTCATGGACTGAATTGAGATCCCCCAAAATAAGTGTCAGCTTGGTTAGGCCATGATTCCCAGTATTGTGTGGCTGTCCTGCATTTTGTGATTATAATTTTATGTTAAAGAGGATTAAGGTGGGATTGTAACACCCTTACTTAGGTCACATCCCTGATCCAATGTAAAGGTAGTTTCCCTGGGGTGTGGCCTGCACCACCTTTTATCTTACAAGAGATAAAAGGAAAGGGAAGCGAGCAGAGAGGGGGGCACGTCATACCACCAAGAAAGCAGTGCCAGGAGCAGAGCGTGTCCTTTGGACCCAGGGTTCCTGCGCAGAGAAGCTCCTAGTCCAGGGGAAGATTGATGAGAAGGACCTTCCTCCAGAGCCAACAGAGAGAGAAAGCCTTCCCCTGGAGCTGATGCCCTGAATTTGGACTTCTAGCCTACTTTATTGTGAGGAAATAAATTTCTCTTTGTTAAAGCCATCCACTCGTGGTATTTCTGTTAAAGCAGCACTAGATGACTAAGACAACCTTGTTGTCAGAAATTAGAACGATGTAGATATTCTGCTTCCATATGTCATCAGGGAAGCCTTGTAGTAGCATATCTATTAACGGAATTTCTAGGGGAGAACCATCGGGGGTGGGAGTGAAATCACCTTATGCTACGGTTTCCTTCCCATTACTCAAGAGCTGATGCTCAGCCTGACAAACTCTAACACTCATGCCTCAAGATCCAACTTAAATGCTACCTCCTCTGAGGAGCCTTCCCTCACTCCACTGGGCAAAGTTAGATGATCCTTCCTTTGTGTTTCCAGCGTCCTTTGTGTGTTCACCTATCACAGCACTCACCACCTTCCACTGTGATAGGTTTGTCTCTCCCGGTGGACTATGCTGAGCAAATAGTCCAAGAAGCTGTACTGTATGAAGAAGAATGGGGCATCAGGATTGGAGGAAGACTCATTAACAACCTGCATAATGCAGATGACACAACCTTGCTTGCTGAAAGTGAAGAGGACTTGAAGCACTTACTGATGAAGATCAAAGACAACAGCCTTCAGGATAGATTATACCTCAACATAAAGAAAACAAAAATCCTCACAACTGGACCAATAAGCAACATCACGATAAACGGGGAAAAGATTGAAGTCGTCAAGGACTTCATTTTACTTGGATCCACAATCAACACCCATGGAAGCAGCAGTCAAGAAATCAAAAGACACATTGCGTTGGGCAAATCTGCTGCAGAAGATCTCTTTAAAGTGTTGAAAAGCAAAGATATCACCTTGAAGACTAAGGTGTGCCTGACCCAAGCCATGGTGTTTTCATTTGCCTCATACGCATGTGAAAGCTGGACGGTGAATAAGGAAGACTGAAGAATTGATGCCTTCGAATTGTGGTGTTGGTGAAGAATATTAAATATACCATGGACTGCCAAAAGAATGAACAAAGCTGTCTCGGAAGAATTACAACCAGAATGCTCCTTATAAGCAAAGATGGTGAGACTACGTCTCACATACTTTGGACATGTTATCAGGAGGGATCAGTCCCTGGTGAAGGACATCATGCCTGGTAAAGTAGAGGGTCAGCAAAAAAGAGGAAGACCCTCAATGAGATGGATTGACACAGTGGCTGCAACAATGGGCTCAATCATAACAACTCTTATGAGGATGGTGCAGGATCGGTACGGTGTTTCTTTCTGTTGTACGTGGGGTCACTATGAGTTGAAACTGACTCGGTGGCACTTAACAACAACAACGGTGGACTATGAATTCCTTAGCTATTTTTCTCATTTTTTTGAATTAAAAGTATCAGACGATCAAAACAGAAGGAGGAGGAGAAAAGAGTATAGAATAATAAGTACCTTTCCCTCCCACCTCAGACTCCCGGTACTTCTCAGAAGCAAACCTTCTTAACAATTTCTTGTACGTCTTCCAGAATTCTTCTGTGTAAGTACAAACACACGTATGCAAATATTTTTCTTTCTTAAAAAAGGCAATAGAGCATTTCTCAACCACATGATACTCTGGCACCAGGCATAGCGATGGAACACAGTAGGTGCTCGATTAATGTGTTGAGTTGGAGATGTTAAGGTTCTAGACAGCCCTATGGCTCTTAATTTTTTTCCTCCAGTTATCAGGGAGGTAAAACTCAAAACAGTCAATTTTACTACTTAGAAGCAGTTGTTTTTGTTGTGTGCCATTGGGTCAATTCCAATTCACAGCAACCCTACAAGACAGAGTAGAACTGCCCCATATGGTGCCCTAGGCTGTAATCTTTATGGGAGCAGATCACTAGGTCTTTTCTCCTGCAGAGCCAGGGACGAATTACCCAATAAGTAAGGTAAGCAAGTGCCTAGGGCATCAAAAAACAGGGGCACCAGTTGTCCAAAGCAAAGACCCACAGATGCCAAGCAGACAGGACACAAGGTTAAGCAAGTGTCACAGTGGAAGGGAACCGGCAGGGCACTAAAGGAAATTGCTACCAGCAACAGTGCCTGAGAATGTGCTGGCTAGAAATAAAGTTTATGCAGGGTCATGAGGGCGCCCATGCACAAGGTTGTTTAAGCTAAGAAGCCCCTACCACTTCAACACCTTCATTGACATCTGTCTCCTACGGTCCTCACCTGTGTAGTTGAAACTTATTTTGGTGGGTCCCGTGGCAGCATGCTATTTCTTTCTAATAAACAAGATGTGGGGTGGACTGTTGAGTCTAACTCTTGCTACATTCACCCAATATGCAACTGGATCCAACACGAGTGGTTACTGGGCCAGGATGGATTGTATTAATAGATAACAGTTCTCTGATCCATCTTGAGAGACCTGTGTTACACATCCACGTCTGCTGATCCAGCAACTCCAGTCAGGAAGGCCAGCAATGTTCTTTGCCATGATACAGACACAAAGGTATGCTCTTTTGCACATCCTAGTAAATAACCAACAGGAACTCCGGTCCCAAATAATGCTGAATGAATTCAATCAAATTACTTTGTAACTGTATAGCATTTACTTACAGAGTTACGTCCTAAGTTTTGGAAACAATAATATTTATAATTTTAACTTTAAAATACGTTTGGTATACGTGCAGATGCAATCCAGTATACATTTAATATAATACTAGACAGCTAATAATTTAATATAATACTAACATAGCACACATCCAAAAAGTACTGGAACTATTAGTATTTATCTAACATGAAAAGTTTTAATTTACGTATCAAATGTGCTTCATTTTCTACTGCCTGTTGCACCACTTTTACGTTCAATCACTAACGTCATAGTTGAATTTAAAAAGAAGTTACATCATGGATAGCTAAGACACACACACACACACATATACATATATATATTATAATTCACTTATCCCATTCGAATGCCTGAGTAAGCAGAGGAGGGGGCACCACAGATTACCAGTGTTTAGGGCCCTCACATTCCTTTGTCTAGCCCTATGCCTAGCCACTGGCTGGGTTCGAACTACCACCCGTTCACTTGGCAGCTGAGTGCCTAACTATTGCACGACCAGGACTCCTCCAAGAAGCAGGGGCTCTGTAAAAAGACAAGAGAAGATTAACACTCTTGGCTAAAATACACAAGGGTTTTAATTTTCTCTACTACTCCATCTGCTAATGGTTCCAGATAATAGAGAACTAATTTTGTCTTTGAAAACTAGACTCATTGATACAGATTATTTACTGTAAACTCAGGAATATAATGTCCACAAAGAGAAGGATGCTCATGCTAAGTAGTACATATTAGTAAGGACATTGTTAATATGACCTCTATTATGTATATTTTTAATACTGCAGCGCTGTGCTGGTTGATTCCGTCACTTTGGTTTTGCTTTCTTTTGCCTTTTTTTTTTCCCCTACCTCAGAATCCCCAGCAGAATCATAACTTTTCACAGAGGCATCTAATTTCTTAACCTCAAAGCAGAAGAGAAGCATTTTTCAAATTTTCCTAGGATAGTCAAGGGGGGTTGCTGTATGTATATACTTAGATGAATTAAACTCAGACCTTCTCTGGCTGGACCTGTGAGCTGCCCAGACAAAGATGAAGGTTAACACAGTTTAAGGATGAAATATAGGCCATCCTGTGCAAAACCACTGTGTTGCAGTTTAATTAAAAGAATTCATTAAAGTGGTGCCCCATCCAGGGTAATTAGTATGCGTAATTTATGCATTGCCTAATACACAAGGGCAGTAGCCTGAATAATAAACTCAAGTTAACCTTAAGTGGAAGAGATTGAATGGTCAGATGTTTATTTAGCTCAGGTTTGCTCACGAGTTAAGGTTAAAGAGGTGAAATTCAGTTACAGTTCATTAATTAATTTCTCAGATTTTCTTCGGGAAAACGTGCGTGTTCAATGGGGTAAAAGCTCTATCAAAGGCGGACACCACTGTTTTTACTCATCAGCTATTTTCTGGCATGTCCTCTAGCAAATTAGTGACTGTCTGAAAGAATAGATTTAAAGAGACTACAAAGAGAGAGAAAATAAGAGACAGGAAAGAAAAAAAGACAATATGAACAGATCTGGGGTCTGGGCTTACAGGTAGAGGAAAACCAGGCTATGTATTTAAAGAATGTAAATACATTGGGAACGGTTAAGAGAAGGGTGCGCAGGTTTTTTTCAATAGTGGGCCACGTGTTTAGGAATTCACGTATGTATTTGAGTCACGTGACCTTTTATCGGCAGTCATGGCAAGAGTCTGTGTCTCGTGTGTCTATAACGTGTCACAAACGTAGCCCAGTGCTTATGGAAGTGCCGTTTATGCCCTTGGTTAGAAATACTTCATCACGCCCCAATTCTGTGATGTAATTGTCGTGGAATTAAACTTGAAGAGTTCAAAATTATGCAATTAACAGCATTCAGCCTCAATTACATAGACTTATTAATCAAGTCCTTCGGCAAGACACCTGGCCCCTTACACCATGGCTGGGATGGGAAGTGGCTAGTTCTGAGGAACCCATTGGTTCATGGGAGCAAGCTGATTAGGCGAATTGTTACTGACTGATTGCTTTATTGGTGGCTGCATGTAAGTAGGAGTTCTGAGGTTTAGGATCTGGGGTAAATCCAGAAAGATCTGAATTAGTTTGTTTTTTGGGCTAGACAGAGGATTGTAATAAAATCGACAAAATCTATCAATCATCTGATATTTATTGAGCGCCAATCATGTGCAAGGCACTGTGCAATTCTCTGGGCTTCCATGTTGAATCCGAGCATAAGACAGCGGTGTCCTCTCACCCACTAAGGACTAAGACAGAAACACAAGCAAATAGATCAAGCCACACAAGACAGTTGGTTTTAGAGTTATAGGGGGGCTAGTAATGGACTTTATTTGTTTGTTTGACAGAATGGCACCCTTTTAGGAATTGCCTTTCCTCCATTTTACATCATTCTGGTGGGCTGCCAACCAGCCCCACCCACCTGCCCCCATGCAGGGCACATGGCCCAGACTAGGCCAATCAGATCTTCTCTTCTGAAAATTTGCATTTTGAGTGGAGAGACACACGTGCACAGGGAAGAAAGCCAGTTGGCACTGAGGCATCCAGTGGATGCCCCCAAGGAGCTGCTGAGATCCCTGGGGCTGCTGTGGTTTCTGTCCTTCCAGAAACTGACTGTTCCCCCCTTCCATTTTGTGACCTTAATAGTGACTTGGCAAAATTCATATTTGGTGTTTGTTAGCCAGAGTTCATTTCTGAGGCATGAAACCAAAGATTTCTGAAAAAGACCACGAATACTCCTTCAATTCAGAGATGGAAGAGCTTATCTCTAATCGGAGTGGTATGGAAGAAAAGCAGAGAGAGGCAGTGAGGTGCACTGGATCCTGGTAGTTTTTGCTGAGTTTCTTGCCATGTGCCAAGTAATGCAAATACAAAATATGCAACCCTGCAGGAGGATACACAATAATATCCCCATTTCACAGACAAGGAAACTGAGGCTCAGGAAGCTTCTATAACTTATCCAAGGCCACACCTGCTAGCAAGTGGCAAAGTTGAGACTTAAAGCTAGGATTTTCTTACCCCAAAACCTATGCTCTTTCTTGCACACCAAGCAGTTCTCAACTTGTGGCCTTGGGTGAGTGGCTCAGCCTCTATGAGCCTTGGGTTCCTTAGCGGTGAAACTTGGGTAATAACAGCTGCTTGGCCTCCCCCACAGGGCTGTTGTGAGGATCAAAGCGGAGAACGTCTGTGCAAGCACTTTGAAGCCTGTCACTATCCAAATACTTGTAAAAGCTTCCTCTTGTTAGGTGGACCTCCAGCTAGGATGGGCTACATTCTGAGAGGTGACAAGGAAAAGGCAGGCACAGGGTGTGATCACAGGAATGGGCACTGGGGACCACTGAGGGAGTCTTGGGAGGCCAGGATTCACAGGGGTGCTTGGGGCCAGCAGGTGGAGGGCAGAGGAGTTTGACCCGCCAATCCAGAACCCTTCAGCCTGGGCCTGGGGAGCTTTAAGTTTGAACAAGACAGTCTGAAGACCAAGAAAAGGAAGTGGTACTTTGTGACAGTGAGTAAAGGAAAGGTCTTACCTTCAAGAGGTAGAGGTACTTCCACATGCATCATCTCAGCAAATCCCCACTTTACAGCTGAAATTCTGAAGCTCAGCAAAGAAACCTACCTCCCGTCAAGGAGTAGAAAACATAAGCGCGGTATTTAAACCCTAGCCCAACTGACCCTATACACAACTTCTAGCTGCCTCTGATTCTCCCTCCCACCTCCCTTCTTCCTCTGCTCACCCACAACTCACTAGTTGGAAAGATAATGTGACGGTCCTAGTCTCATGGGATGAGTGTGCTGTGTGATCTTAGCGTACTCACTTAACCACTCTGACCTTTAGTTTTCTTATTGTACAATGATCTGGTTGACAATACTCTCTAGAATTCATCTCCCCTGAGGTGTGTTTAGGAAAATCCCTTCATTTGCATAAATCTCTACCCTTGAAGGTCAGCAAAAAAGAGGAAGACCTTCAACGAGATGGATTGACACAGTGGCTACAACAATGAGCTCAAACATAGCAACGATTGTGAGGATGGCGCAGGACCAGGCAGTGTTTCGTTCTGTTGTGCATGGGGTCGCTATGGGTCGGAACTGACTGGATGGCGCCTAACAACAACAACTAGCCTTGATGACCAGCACCCAGGGCTCCAGAGCCGCCAAAACACAGGCGGGACGGTTTTACAGAGCTGGTTGCACCGCCCAAAGAAAATTCCTCTTTTTGTAGCTTTTCAGTAGTCTGAAAATTAGCCATAGGTATGACACATTGTAAAATCATGGTTTTACTGATCAAATCAGTACCCTAGCATAGGGTGAACTGACTGAGCTTCCCTGCAAGGAACAAAACATTTCTTAAACAATCTTAAACTGCTTCGGCCAGCTGTAAATGACTTGGATTCTTGGCACAAAAAAAATGAAACCACTTTTAGACGGAGCTATGGCAAAAAGAAACTATTGTTTCTGTTACGGAAACTGGGTTAGAAAATTATGAGGAAATGACTAAAAGCGATTTTATAAAAAGTAAAAAATTTCACTTCAGCCACCAAACCAGTCCACACAGAATGTAAGACCTTTCCAACAATACCAAAGTTCGATTTATTTAAAAGTAGAAAAATTGCTAAGACTTCTTTAAAAAGCTTTATATGATTTATACTATATAAAAGACACTACCCAGTTAATATTTGGGTACCTTGTCTCAAAGGACTTTCAAATTTCTTTTGTGACCTAAAAACTAAAAACCAAAAACTGAACTCATGGGGTAATTTTGAATCTTTTACAAAAGTCTAAGACAATTTTCAGCTAGATATAAACAAACTTACTTCCTATCAAGAGAGATGACGGGCCAGCTACTCTAGGTCACAAGTCTAAATTTATCAGAATTAAAAAAAAAAAAAGACTGATGTTTTCCCTTATTGCTTCCCTCCACTGTATAACACGGGTAGAAAATATTTGCACTTAGTTTTCTTAAAAAATTGTTAAAATCATCCAGTATTTATGTGCCATAAATCATCGCCAGTTAATGGAACTGATAATAGAAATAGAAGAATAGAAGACAATGAATTTAATGGTTGTGGGTTCTTTGCCCATGCTCATGGCTTACGTCCTGGGGCAGTTTTGCTGAAATTTACGGTGCTGTTAACTTCAAGATTTTCTTGAAACAGAAGAAATGCTCCTCACATTCAATAATTACAGACAAAAAAATAGCAACGGGATTCATGTTTTCTCAACAACATTACGTTGCATATACATGAACCAAACTTGAAGCTCTGTGGTTTGACAGCAAGAATTTCTGTTGAAATTGAAAATTTTGGAACAGCAAATTAATAGTAACGGTTTCACACAAATTTCTAACATGAACAAACATGCAGATTTTAATTGTAATCAACAGTGTTATATAAATTGGCTGTAAAAACCACAAGAAAAATGTGAAGGTCGCTTTGTTGCTATTGATAAATTTAAAATTATTTTGAATTTATGTAATACCCCTTTGCATTCAATATTAATAATACTGATTTGACACAAGAGTTAGTGAATCTACTTAATTGGACAGATGTAGTTTTGAAACCGATACGGTTTTGTTTCAAAGTCAAATCAATTCTTTGAAGCAAAAAAAAAAAAAAAAAAGACAAACTAGTTTTGTAAATATAAATGTAAATATTAAGAGAAATAATTTTTGAGTGGCGTACACTATCTAGTAGTTTCCTGAGAAAAGATCCATGGGATATAATTTGTTTGAGACCCTGAGAGTCTGAAAATGTCTTCAGTCTACCCTCTTTCTTCATCAATGGTTTGGTTGATATGGAAATCTAGGCAGGAAAACAGATTCACTCTGGTTCTGAAGGTATTGCTCCATTGTCTTGCAGCTTCTGGTATTGTTGTTGAGAAATCTTTGTCTGTGATGGGTTTTGTTTCTCTCTCTCTCTCTCTGAAAGCATGTAGCATTTTATATATATATATATATACCGGTGTTCTGAAATTTCACAATGATATACTGTACTTCCTCCCACGCTTCTTGCAGTTCCTATTATTCAAAGGTAAGGAAGTCATGAGCGAGTCCCATCCTTTCGTTGTATCTTTCACCTCCATTTGTTTTCGTTCTGGATTTCCTCGACTTTATCTTCCAAACTGTTGAGTTTTCAGTCATATATTATTATTTAAGTCCCAGGAGGTATTTCTTGTTCTCTAATCATTTTTTAAAACTAAGATTCTCTTCTTGTTTTATGACTCCTCTTATATCTCAGAGGATATTAACAGCAATAGATTTTTTTCTGTTTTTGAAGTTTTCACCTTCCTCCATAATCTCTATTTCTTTCAAGTGTCGTTGTTATTTTCAGTTAGTTTGTTTTGGTTTCTGTCACTCATGTTATAGGCTTCCTCAGAGTCTACTGGACCTTAGCTGTTCCTTCCTTGACTTAGTTTCTTAGCGCCTGCTATAACAAAAATAAATTCGGGGTGCCGGCTATTGGAAAAGGCTCTGTCGGTCTGCTCTGGGGGAGAAAGCTTGTCTCAGCTTCTCTAGTGTTCTCAGCGTTTCTTGGAGATCTCCACGTGGCATCTATCTTTTCCCCGTTCCTGCTGGCTTGCTTCTGTGCCTAATCTGTCCAAAAGTGATTGGCTTAAAACATACCCTCCGCTGGTATGGCCTCATTAACATAACAAAGAACACCCTATTCCCAAATAGGATTATATCCACAGGTTAGGATTTACAACACATATTTTTTGGGGGGACACAATTCAATCCATAACATTCATATTTCAAAGTGAGAAAGGCATTGCAGAGCGTCTGCAGTGTACTCTAAAGAGGTCCCCAGGGCCCTTACGATGGGTGTGCTTCAGCCCTTTTGCCCTGCCCAAGGCGGTGAAGACTGAAGTGGTGTGCAAAAGATAGCAGACACATTTATCACTTGTCCATCTGTTTTCCAGCCTCCAAAATTCTGTTGGAATCATCTCCTTTCCCATACATTGTCTTTGTGGTTTATTCTTTCAAAAATACATTAGCTATCATTTTCAAAGGAGCTTTTGGAGGGACATAGTTACACATATGTATTCAATTCATTTTCTGTAACTCAACATCTTTCTATTAGCCTTCTGAGTCCTTCATTGTTGCTATTTTTAAACCTTTGCATATTTATTTAGAATTATGATTTACATTGTTCCAAAAGAGCAGCCTCATTTCTATATTCTAATTCTTATCAATTCAGTTGTACAAAAACAAACCCAAGCTTTTGTAGTAATTCCATCAATATAACTAAAACCTTTATAGCTACTTAAAGGGGTTTAGTTACCAAGGTGCCTACTTTCAAGAGGATATCCTGTTGAGTGGAAGAATGCATACTGATATTATAGGTTTAACTCATTTCCTCACGCGACAAATTTATATTCCCCACCTTCCCTCTACCGTAAAGTTGAAACAAAAACACAGAAGTACTATTTGCAATTGAGAAGAAACATGCTCATTGTCAACCGTTCTTGGAAAAAAAAAAAAAAAAAAAAAAACTAGACTAGCTCTCTTCCAAAGCAAATGGCAACATCTTAGATTGTTTTGCCAGAGTCCAGCATTGGACCAACCAGCCACTTACATTGGAGCCAGAGGATGGCAGAGACCATGGGCAGTTTGGGAGGAATGCCACCGGGAGGTTTGTTTTGGGCTTCTCAATCTCTAACCACAATTCCTATGAAGACGTGACTCCTTTCTGCCCAAGTAAGTAACTCAAAGTAGCTAGCATTCACAACCACTCCTCGTAATCAATTCACCATGTCTTAGTTACCTAGCGCTGCTGTAACACAAATACCACAAACGTAGATGGCTGTAAAGAACAGAAAGAAGGCCCAAAGTCTGAAACCAGGGCCTCTGTGTTTGGATTCCTTCCTTGTCATAGTCCTAGGTGTTTCTTGGGTCCTTGGCTCCTAGACGATCCTGATATGGCATCTGTCTTCCCCAGTATGTACAAGACTCTTTTTATGACTCAGAAGTGATTAGGTTTAGAACACACTCTACAAAGATAGGGCCTCATTAACATAACAAAGAAAACTCTATTTCCAAACAGGGTTACTCCCACAGGTATATGGGTTAGAATTCCAAAACCTATTTTGGAGGGACACAATTCAATCCATAACAACTCCCGTCTCTACTGTACCCCAAACTTGACAGCCAGGATATCCTGGTTCACTTATACAGTATGATCTATGTGACAGTCCACTTTTTGTCCCTTAGACACACCCACTCTCGCAATCCCCCACTCCAACCCAATGTTAATCTTGAGCGCTGAGGCCTCTACCCATCCCAAATCAGTGTTGAACATCACTCTCAGAAGTGGCAGTGACAGACCCACAGCGCCAAGGTTCAGTTTGTCAACAGAGACATGTTTGTTTGGCTCATTCTTCAAATTAAATTTGGTTCCACTTTAAGTCAAACCTGCCATAAAAATGCCACAGAAACTGAAGATTAAGCATATACTGTAGAAACTCCTCTTCACAATTAGACTGTGAGAAGCTTCAAAAGGAAAATAGACCAAAATACATCAAAGAGGTTACCCACTTCTGTATCAAACCAAAACATCCAAATCCACTGCAGTTGAGTTGTTCCAACTCATAGCGACCCTATAGGGCACAGCGGAACTGCCCCACAGAATTTCCAAGGCTGTAATCTTTCTTGGAAGCAGACTGCCACATCTTTCTCCCTCAGAGAGGCTGGTGGGTTCGAACCCCCAACCCTTCAGTTAGCAGCCGAGCACTTAACCACTGTGCCACCAGGACTCCTTACTCATGAATATATCCCCCCAAAATACATGGCTTTAACTCAGCCTATGTGCCACACTCAGTCAAGTCTAAGAAGAAGTGGCCCCGCCTCCCCATAAGTGCCATCTTTTAATGTGTCTTTCATCTCTGTGTCACTTCAGTGGGAGTCTTTGATTACATTCTTCCACTCTCAGTCCCAGCTCTGTGGGAAGTTTGGTTGTAGCTAACTACCACTGCCTTTGTTTCCTCAAAATGTGCGTCACAAACCATGGCTTCAAAGAAATCTTCGTTTGGTAAATGATTCCACACCAAGGTGGTGGCAGATGCTGAAGGGCTTACTATGCCCCTTTCTAAAGGAGGAATATTGAACATTTCACTGGGGTTTGCTAGAGATTTGATGCCTCAAATGGTGGCGGGCTGGTGAGGAAGAGATTTCTGTCAGGCAAGCCACTTTGTGGCCCCTCATGTCTCGTGGCCATCTTCTCATCCCAAATGGTTCCAGAAGGCCCTTTGCATCTTTCATTCAACACAGATTTATTGATTGTCCCCTGAGTACTGACGTCAGGATCAGCTAGAAGCCAAGGAATTCCAAGGAACCAAGGAATGCCCAGGACTACTGACAAGCTACAGTCAAGATTCTGGCAGAGAATGAGTCATCTGAAGGCTTCACTGGGGCTGGTGGACCTGCTTTCAAGACGGTGCACCAACACACTTGGAGAGTTAGTGCTTGTTCTTGGCAAGAGGCGTCAGTTTCTTCTACATGGACCTTTCTACCGGGTGGCTTGAGAGTGCTCGATGACGTGGCAGCTGACTTCCCAGAGACAGGGATCCAAGAAAGTGATCCAGAGGGTACAATGTTATGTATAACTTTGCCTCAGAAGTCACACTCCATCATTTCTGCAGTATCTTGTTGGCTACACTGTTCAGCCCTATTCAGTATGAGGGGGGTTATACTGGAACATGAATACCAGGAGGTGAGGATCACTGGGGCCATCTTGGAGGCTGAAGACCACAAATTTTATACATATTTATATGCATATATATATAATATACATTTATATATACATACATGTAATAATTATGTATTTTTCTACTTCAAAGATTATATATTTTGCATGCTGTTGGTAGCAGTTTTTTTTTCCCCATACTAGTTTATCTTCGTTGTTAATGTCAGTATTTTCTTTAGTGTAATATACATTTTACTATAATATACATAGTATTCTATCATATGTATATATTAAAATGTGTTTAATTCACTACCTTTGAATATTTAATATGTATAATCTTTTGTTTATCATAACCAGTACTGTTACGAGGAATCCCCACATGCTTATCCACCTGCTGCCCTCAAAGGTAAATTTAAAGGAAGGAAATACTGATATCCAAGATAATTTGTTCCACTTGTAAAACAGCCCACAAAAAATGATTGCATGTAATTCTCAGACAGTTGGCCTTTGTAATTACCATTTTTAAAAAGCTCAAAGTGAATTTTTTTGAAACATCAGCTTCGATTACAGGTTTCAAATTAATTTGAGAATGTTAACAGGAGTTTAAGGTAATCCAACCTAAACATGCAAAGGTCCTGGTTTTCTGTTTTGGGTGGCAATTAATGAGCAACTTTTTGTCAGCTATTATTTGGAGATATTGGAGATTTTTTTTTATTTGACTCATTTTTTTGAAAAAAATTGCAAATGTATGTCTAGGAGGTAGACTTTTCCAATGTTTGGGCTGTTTGCTGTTCCAACATTCTAATTCTTTGTATACTGATAGAGACCATCAACATCTAGAGATCAGTTGTTCAAAGAAGCTCTCCTCAGGGCTGAATCAACTCCTTGTCTCACTAACCAGAGGGTCAAACGGAAAGGACTAAGGACGTTTGATTTAGATAAATTGGAGATTCATTATGGATCTGAAAAACTCATGTTCAGTCAACTCAAACCTGTGCAAAGAATCTCAAAACTTCAATCATCAAGTACATTCTGAAAGAGAGTTTTGACACATGAGCTCAGAAGACAACTGAAAACTCTATCACTCTGTTGCCATCTTTACTCATCTATTTAACACTTAGCCAAGTGGATTTGGGTCGATTTAGGAAACTGTAAATAAATACTGATACATCATAACAGAAGCTATTACTCACGTTCTGTGTAAACCACTGATTCTATTTTACTCACAATTTTGCAGGGCATCATTCTGTGGAGAAAATTAGATTTTTACATATCATAGCAAATCACAAAGCCAAAATGTCAACTTCGTATATCAGGCAATTACTTGTAGTGTTTATTTTGGGGAGAATTTTCTACATATATTTACTTAGAAAGCTGCACGGGTCCTCCAAAATAAATAGGCGCTATCATTCTTGCCAAAAAATCCACAGCTGCAGAGAGCTACTCATCAATTTCCAGCTGCATTAATGAGGAAAGGCATTGAGACAGTCATTCATACTGTCTTCATGATAAGAATAACTTACAGGGCAAATCAAGATTAAGGACAAGGGCAAGACAAATGGTTTGGAGACTTTTTTTTTTAATAAATCATTTGAAAAATCTGCATTTACCACCTGAATTCCCCATGGAGCATTGGAACCTTCAGGAGGAGGGAGGATTGTTACTGAAGACATCACTGAAACATTTTTTAGGGTGAGAAAGGTCTCTTTATGGGTAACGAGGTTCTTATTGTCCCACAGTGGAAGGAAGGTTTACTTTGGGCCAGATAACTGTCAGCTTGGGGGCCTGTCCTATGCATGGTAGGGTGTGTGGAAATCTCTGGCCTGTACTGGCTAGATGCCCTTATCACTCTCTCCCTAGCTGTGACAACCAAAAATGTCTCCAGACATTGCCCCCAGGTCGGAACCTTTACCTTAGTAGAAGGATGAACTTCTCTCCTAAAGATGCATGTCATTCTTAACGGCTTCACCATGTATCATAGCTTTCAAATGGCACTGAGGCAGGGCCCACCTCCCAAGGTGGAGAACATACCAAGAATCCACCTGTTGTTGTTGGTAGGTGCCTTTGAGTTGATGTCAACTCATAGTGACTCCATGGGACAGAGTAGAACTGCCCCGTAGCGTTTTCTAGGCTGTAATCTTTATGGAAGCAGATCTCCAGGTCTTTCTCCCACAGAGCAGCTGGGTGGATTCGAACTGCCAACCTTTTGGTTAGCAGCCAAGTGTTTAACCATTGCACCACCAGAGAAAACCTTGGAGGGATATTCCCAGGGTGTGTGTATTCCAGTTTGCTGCTACCAGGTTCAACAGGCCATGGGTGATTTAAATAGCCAGCTGGCAGGACTCTTCTTGGGCAAGATCAGGGTGGCTCACTTGGCTGGGTCTGTCTCATTAGCCACAGAGTAGTAAGCCTTTGCTCATTTTTCTTATGATGAGAAAGGTACATTTCAAAATGATAAATTAAAGCGGACATAACCTTAAGTCAAAAGAACCTCTGCCTTTCCCAGTATTCAAGAAACAGCATTTACATGGACTCTTCCAAGGTGGCCACTGTACATGACTTAGGACAAGAGAAGTAAAAGAATGTTAGCAGAGCAAAGATCAGTTTTTCTTCCTAAACAAAAAGAAATAATTTTAAAGAGACTAAAGACTTCTTAAATTTCCCTCCTTGCAATATGGATCCTTCCTCATCTGCTCAGGTTGCGCTCTCTCTTTCTCTACCTGCAAGCACAGAAAAGATCCGAACGAATGAGAAAAGAAGAATTTGACACTAAGCCTGTTAAAAGTCATATTGAGCCTTTTAGCGTCTGTTGACTTAGTCGGTGGGGCTAATTGATAACATTTTATAATATACTTACTGTATATTTCATCCAACTGGGATAAGAATTATTTTAAAGTGAGATTAACTGAACTTAATTTGGAATTCTTGCATCCCCTATTTCTGGTGTCACTATTTGTTCTCGCTAATTCCTGTCTCCTGACTCACAGGGGCTCTTGCTGACAGCCCAGATGCCTGCAGAAGCCACCGCAGCAGGGGGTTCCAGATACTACCTCCTCACAAACTGTTCCATAGAGCAGTAGAAAGCCCCAACAATTCAGGCTCACCTTCATCCCAAGGTTAGACCTTAGAAACTGTCTGTTGACTGTGCAGGTTGCTTTAGGCTGACTGACCGGCCACTTCAGGGAAGGGCAGACTTCCTTCCACCTGAAGTCTCACTAGCCTGGCTTTCAAGGAGCGTACTTCTTTCAAGACAGATTTGATCTAAAATTACAGCTAATACAATTGGATTAGAATTCACGGCTAACTCAAGGCCATGGAATCATTTAAGGGAGCAAAAATAGAATCATTAAGAAATCACTTTCATAAGGCTTTTAAGAAATAAGGAAAAGAAAATAATCGTTGAAGCACCTACAACCACTTGATGAAACAGTCATTATTCTCGTTTTCATTTGAAGACTTTGAAGTTCAGAGAAATCAATAGTTTGTAGACCTTGAGATTCTTAAGGGCAAGAAAAGTATCCTATTTGTTTACCCATCATGCAGCCCCATGTAGCCCACCTAGTCTAGCCAGAAAATGTTTCATGGTTGACAGAGCGTACTTGCAGAGCTGAGATTTGGACATGGATCTGTCTGACTCTCAACCCCAGGTTCTTGCCAGTCACCGCGCCCCTTCCACAGCTGAGCTGTGAGGAGGTACTGTTGAAAATCAGCTGAACTACAAATAATTAAATCAGACAACTACTTTCAGATTTTCCCAGTTGAATTTTATAAACATTTATTGAGCATCACTGTACGCTTTAGCACCATGTCGCACGATGTGGGAGATACAAAACAGACGTGGGGTATGGTCTTTACTTTGGAAGACCTTCTGTTCTAGCTGAGGGGAAAAAAAAAATCCAGATGACTTATAGACCACTTAGAGAATCATTGCAAGGAAATGTGTGCACACATGGGAGGCAGCTAGACAACATAAGGGAATGTTGAGTAGAAGAGAGGAAGAAACTTGTATGGAGTCAGGTACCGGACACGTATTCAAGAAGGAGGTTGGGTCTTGAACCTGGACCTCTTGGGAAGTGGGAGAAGGAAAGACATTGCAGCTGGAAAAAGGTTTGAGGGAAAGCCCAGGGTGGCGTGTGAGAAGCACGGGGAGGCCCTGGTCTGTTGGGGTCAGATTTTAGGGGGCAACAATTCTAAATCAGAAAGGACAAATGCAAGGCCTGTTGCCGGGGGAATGAATCATAGCTTGAGGCACTCGGGTTAAACCTGATGAGGCCCTGTACTCCTGGAGTGAGCGTGCAAGTGTACTTTCAGAAGATGACTGTGATAGCACCGCATCAACTGGAAACTCAGAACACATTTTAAAATAAACAACAGACAAGGGAAAAAAGAGATTGCATGGTGGCACGTACAGAATTAATCGATGGCAAATTCGGATTTCTTTTTATTGACTCATAAATGTTTTGGTCACGTGAAGACAGTGTTATACCTTGCTGTGTTAGAAACATGGGAGAAAGCATCTTTTCAAGCAATTCAGTCAACTTCTACTTTTGGGGTGTTTTGCAGGATTATTTGTTTAGCTAGTTAACAGTCCCATAATCATAGAATGTTGGAATCGAAAGAGTCCTTAGAAAGCATCCGGTTCAATCTCTGTACTTAAAAGAGAAGATAATCTTGACCCAGGAAGGTTATGTGCTCTTCCAAGGCCACGCGGTTAATTAGTAGCTATTAAGTTTTATTCCCACGGGCTTGGGTAACCGTTGCTCAGTATTCTTCTACAAACTAAGTTCCGTTTAGTAAATAACATTTGCCCTTTAAATAGCTATACAAGGTACTACATAATACTTCTGTTGTTACAGACCCCCTAATGTTTAATCTCAATTTTCCTTTTCTATTTAGGGGCTGGCATTGTATCTTATTTATCTCAGCACTTAGCACAATGCCTGGCACAGAGTAGGCACTCTGTATGTTTTTGTTGAGTTGATCTGAATTTTAATCACTGATTTTATTCCCTTACTCTTAAGAATTTTTATGAGTTATTTTATTTCTGAAAAGAAAAGAATCATCAGATCATTAAGCTGGAAGGAACATCAAGATTAATTCTTGTTCTACAAGTGAGGATATAATAGCCCAAGGAGAGTAAATGATGGAGCCCCAAAACAGCACTCAGTCTGGGCTCCAAACTCTCTTCTCCAGATTATATGATTTGCTCTTTGGTGGAAAATATTTTTTAACATTTCTGTATAGGACAGATTTCAGGAATACCAACTCTTTAAGGGAGACAAAAGTAAGGCTTGCTTATTTTGGACACATCATCAGGAAAGAGACCAATCTCTAGAAAAGGACGTCATGTTTGGTAAAGTAAAGGGTCAGCGAAAACGAAGGAAACCCTCAGTAAAATGGCTTGACACAACAGCCACAACAATGAACTCAGACACACCAACGGTCGAGAGGATGGCACAGAACAAGGCAATATTTCGTTCTGTCATACACAAGGCTGCCGTGAGCTGGAGCCTACTTGGTGGCAATGAATAAGGGAGCTAAAAACCTCCGGAGTATCATTGTGCTCCCAAATGCACACCACAGCCAGCAAGCAGGATCATAAACTCCTTGATTATAGCGACTTTTTGTCCTTACGATGGCCAAATGATTAAGTGACCAATAATTTCTGGGAAGACTTTCCCACTGAGCATGGGCTTGTGCTCAATTTGAAAACTTCCCATTGGTAGGAAAAAGTGACCCTGAGGGAGGCCACACAGTCAAAGCTGGAAAAAAAACAAGACACACAGGGGCCTGGAGTTAGATCTGGGTCCATCCTGTACAAACCAATGGGCTCTGCTCTGTCCCTCGGCCAAAGTAACACCCTACCCCTGACCCTCTGCCTAATCCCTGCTAACTCATGACCTAGCAGAGCCAGGTGTGAGCAAGGGGTAGGCTTAGGCCACCCTATCACTGAAACAGGGAAACAGCACTCCCCCTTGTCCAGCTGACCGTGGTCAGAGCGTCTTCTCCCAGCACAAAGGGCTGCCCATTAATCCTTCCTGAGTGGAAGGGCAAACAGGGGCTGCCCTGAAATGCTGTGATGGTTTTGTTCAAGTTCTCCATGGCCGTGGCCCTAAAACTCTCTAATGTCTAGTGTGGAGCCAGGGGCTGAGGTGGTTCTAGAAGCCACCTGGTCAACGGCAGGACCCTGACAGGAAGCTCGGCCCTTCACTTGGAGGGAAGCCAGGCCCAACCTCTCTTTCCGGTCTTCAGTAAGTCTCTCCTACCGCCTTTTCCTTGGGCTTATCTGAAAGAGACATTTGTGGTTAATTTAGGAAACAAGGAGGAACATCACCTGCTAAGTGAGTTCTTAAGTAAACTGCTGGAAAGTGCCATTAAAAGGGGAAAAAAGAAAAGAAAAGCACCTTGCCAGATTCCTCCAGATCCCAGACTTGAGCCAGGAGAAGAAGAATATTTGCGTTACACTCTGTCAGGTAGGAGGAAAAAGCAAACAAACAAACTGAGGTGAAAGAAGCTAGGCTCAGAGTTTTCTCAACAAGAGAGCAAACTTGGCTGGCAGGCTGTTGACAGCACAACTTGCCTGCCTGATTTACACAGGTACAGGGAGAATGGGCTGGAGGCTGCCGGCCTGCTCAGCCAAACGCCCATGTGTGCATGAAATTAGAATGTCAACATTTGATTCATGTTGCCAAGCTGTGACTGTGAAGCAAATTATGTCAGTGGGTGGCAATTGCAATATTAGTCTAAGCAGATAACAATTAACTATAAAGAGGGGCCCGGTCTTCCAGCCTTCTCTCTATTATTATTTTAACACCAACGTTATTAGACCTAGAGGAGATAAAATTTTGAGAAAAAGAGATGTTTTCTGTGGCATCATGGGTTCTTCAGGACAGGAAATATTGCCATTCAACTGACGTTTATTTCTCGCCTTCTTGTTGAAATCCGAGAGTCAGGTACTGAGATGATGATGTTTAAAAACAACCACGACTCTCAACTGATTTCAGGGGGGATGACTGAGTTATCTATGGGGAAATCTAAACCACAATTAAACATCCAGAATTTGTAAGAACCACAAAAAGCCTGGGATCCCTGGGCAGAAGCTAGGAATCTTGTCCTTCAGCGCATTTCAGTGTCAAGGAAGTGCAGAGCGCCTTGGAAGGAACAGTAAGCAAATTCTTTCGCGTACCTCGTGGGTTCTACACAGAGTAACCTCGCTACAGTGAGGTCTGTGTGACGTTTGAGTTGACACCTGTTATCTTCTACTCAATTGATATAAGCTTGCACGTATTTTAAATCAGCTTTAAATTAATATGCTCTTGGAAATTTGCTGAGAAATTTTATGTAACAAGTAGGGGTTTGGGTGGTGTGTGTTTTTTTTTTAAGAGTTTTTCACTGACATTACAGCCACCTACAATTTGACTCATGAGATAACAATTTTCCCATGAAATGAGGCGCACATCTATCTCCATTTGAGGCCCGCTTCTTTAACTAGCAATATGGCAAAACATCAATTTGAAGTTTTATTCCGTTACAAACACCCGTGTAGTTAAAGTTAATGCTGTGAAAAATCCGGCTTGTAGCAGCGAAATGTTTATAGAAGCAGCGTTCACTTAGCTGTTGAGCCAGACCAAGGCAGCCAACCACAAATGAATGTGCAGAGAGAATATTGAGGGGTTTTTTTTTTTTTTTTTTTTTTTTGAGGAATGAGGAGGGTAGAGAGTGTCACTTAAAATGCTTTCATTAGTTTAAAACATTTTTGCTTCTGCTGATAACGAAGATATTCTTGAATATCCTCATGGTTAAACATGTTGCTGTTATTAGTTGCCGCTGAGTCAATTCCGACTCGTGGTAACCCCATGTGTTCAGCGTAGAACTGCTCCATAGGCTTTTCAAGGCTGTGACCTTTCCGAAGGGGATGGCCAGGGCTGTCTGTCAAGGCGCCTCTGGGTGGGCTTGAACACGAATACCCCATTAAACACGAATACCCCATTTGGCATGGCGCTCCCCATCTTTTCCGCTACAGTTCTCTCCTCCCCACCCATATGCATTTGTGACCAAAATTTGGAGTTGCATTTTTCTTTCTATCAAGACATAGAGTAAAGGCCCGAGGACTTTATCAAAGGGGAAATGCTAATAGAATTCGGTTCTTTTCCATAAAGTTTCTTTTCCTATTTGATGAAGACAGCCGTGGAGATAAAGCTTCCAAATTCACTAAGGAGCCTTTAGGCTCCACCATTGTCTATTCCATCCCCTTATACCAGACGGAGGGCGTTGCCGAGGCAATACGATCGGCAGGATGATGCTGAGATGGCTTGTCTGTTGGACGGAGCGTGCTTCTCCAGCTATATTGATTGATGGATGGTTCTTCCTTCCTGGCTGCAGGTAGTGTAATATAAACGCATAAACGAGCAACACAGATTTCTCAGAACCAGAAGCGGTAAGGCAGGTAACCACAGGATTTCTGCCGTCTCCGTTACAAGGTTTGGTGAAGGTGAGAGTCCAACCCATGGGTTTGGTCTTTGCCTAAATGTGAAATCCCTTAGCTGAAATGCCCTCATTGTCTATTTGAGAAAAAGCTACCTCCGTGGAAGGCCTCTGAAACAGATCATTGTACAAGTGAGAGGTCCGAGGTGAAACGCCCCTTAGACACATCAGACCGGCCTATTGCTTCAGGCATGATTATTGATGCAGAAATGAGTTCTACCCTTCCCTCTCAAGCAAGAATTTCCACTTGGCAATTTCATTCATTCTGAAAAACATCCCTTGGTTAGGCCATATTTCCTTTTCATTCAGATGAATGTCAGACCCCTCCGTTTATTTTAAAGCTTTAATAGCCACAGGACCATATAATATATCCTGCCGTTTATTTCAAAACTATTCACAGACTGAAGGGGAACAGTTTCTCTTTACGGGGCAATTGTAAGCTTGTAACTTCTCCATTCTCTGAAAACCATAGAAGAAAGTTAGCATTATCGTCTGCAGTTGGCTGTCAGATGCATTTAATGCCTTATCTGAAGAACGACAGGCAAAACTGCCCTGGTCGATCTGTCAGCAAAGCGAATTTGGGCTCTCCCCATGTAGGGAATTAACTGTATTCTTTCAGCCGGAGACATAAAAATCAGGAGATCCGAGAAGGGAATAAACAATATTTGGATGTAAACAGGGTAGCAACGTGAGAGGCCTGACCGTCTGGTCACCCGGGGATTGATTCAGTTAACACTTCCACCCCTTAAAGACAATGGCGGGCAATCTGCATATAGGGCCTTTCAGGCCCGTTGCTAAGTGATAGGCAGTGTCAACAGAAAAATGCCGGATGTACAGAGGACAGCTCCAGGCCCAGGAGAGATCGACACCCTCTGATGATATTTTAAACTTAATTCAGTTCCCGATGAAGATTGTGACAGGTTCCAAGGGCAGAGCAGAAAAGATGTTTGCACTTCAAAATCCAGCTTCGTAAAGTTGCTCTGCCGTGTGCAAAGAGTGTTTAATTTGGTAACGAGTGAATTGTGGTCCAAACAAGCCATTGGTTCAAACAGGAAAAGGCACCCAGCAGGGGTGTCCTGAATACTCATTTCTTGCCAGGCTGGGCGCTGATCTTGCACTCTGGGCTTCGTTATCAGAGCGGATCATTTGTCTCAGGTATTACGTGCGGTCTCTCGTTTTCTCATCTCCAAAATCTATTTTAGGAACAGCCCCCCTGCCCCCCAACTCCAAGCCATTTTCAACAGCTTCTTCAGAAATTCTAAAGAAAGGAAAGAAACTTGAATAGGATCACATTACCCCATACAACCATGAAAACCTGTTTTGTGGGGCATTCTTGAAACCAGCCCAGAAGCTCTTAAGAGTTTTTGTATTTATTTACCCATTTCTTTCTCTCCCTTCTCCCTCCCTCAAAAGATTTTTATATTCAAATGCAAAAGATTTCCATGTGCACTAAAGATCCATTTATGTATCGGTTTAGAAGATCATGCCATGATGTTGAAAAACACGACTTTTTCATAAACAGATGTTTACAAATTCAGTCTCTGTACCAGGAAAAGCACACTCGCCACAAAGAGCCTGTTTTCCATATTTGAAGGCAAATACTGTTTTGAAAAATACCTCCAGTCCTTAAAGGCCTTAAGGGAGGCGTTAACCTCGGATATTTTGTTCCTCAAAGCCACCTCCCAAAGAGTCATGTTAGCGAACCTGTAAAATGATTTCCTCACAAGACAGTTGTCGGTTCTGTGGCCCCTGGATTGTTCCTGACAATAAACCCTTGGTCCAGCAGGGCTCTGAGAGCCGGCCGTGTAGATGGGAGGGTGATGATGAACACGATTTACTCAATCCAGAAAGCTCTATTCGCCTAGTCCAACATCAGCTTTTCTTTATTTTTGGTGGCAGTATACACAAGCAAACGTACATCCATTCCACCGTTGCCCCATGAACAGTTCAATAACATTGGCTACGCGTAGCGCACTGGGTGACCATTGCCACTGTTCCTGCTCATATAATTTCATCACTGTTCATCTAGACCCTGCTCCCTAAAGTTCTCACCTGCGCTTTGGATTAACGGTCGTCAATCTGAACTCATATCATGCTTTACAGGAGCACAACGCTCAACCAGCGTGAGCTTTTTAAGAGTCCAGGTCACATAATTTTCAGTAGCCAGGTTTGTCCTCTTTTGTCTTCAAGAGTTTGGTCTGTATCTTAAACCAATACGATGCCAAGAGCATTTTGTCTAGTGGGCAATTCCAACTCATAGCAACCCCGTAGGACAGAGTAGAACTGCCCCCTAGATTTTCAAAGGCTGTAATCTTTACAGAAGCACACTGCCATGTCTTCCTCCGGTGAAGAGCAGCTGGTGAGTTCAAACCACTGACCTGTCGGTGAGCAGCCAAGTGCTTTAACCACTGCACCTCCAGGACTCCTAAACTCCTAAAGTGAGGGTATATTAACATAGGCTGAGAAGAGAGTGGGTAGGGGGCTGACTTCTTGACATTTTTCTTCCTGCCACATCCCATGAAGCTAATTTTATAGGGTTGTTCCTGCCATGTTTAAGCTACAGGTAGTGAGCAGGGAGATTGAAGGCAGATAAAACCAGACAATAGCATTCCCCGGCCTTGTTTCTTTGACTCACTGAGGGTGGTTTTCTCTCACAGAGGCATTAAAGCATCGTGAAGCAATGACCGAGCAGTATATGGAAACAAGCAAACAAGTTAGGACGATAATTGGATTGAGACCACCTGTCTCAATCCTCCTAGCAGAAGTGTCTCTCTCTACTAGGATTCTGCACTAAAAGTCACAGAAACTTATCCATAGTTTTTAAAGATGGAAAGATAGGATGTTTGAGCCCTGGGTGAGCGATGTGGATGAACGCATTTTAAGAGGGCTAAGTAGAGACCGTAGGTATCTTTGAATTTCTCATCGGGCCCGGCTCCTGACTCTTTTTCTCATCCTTGGAGCAAGAATGAGTAAATGCTGAGTGCTAGGCAAAAGGAATTTCACTTGCAAGAACTTTGGGGACACAAACAAATATTTATTTACCCAAAGGCACAAAACGTTTGGGGGTTGATGAATTGAACTGTTAACCTAAAACTATCAAAATTTCTCCTCAAATATGAACAAGCATGAATATCCATCAAATTTTCCTTAGATTCCCAATAAAGTTAGTTACAGCCTAATTCTTTGTATTTTTTCCAATGAGCAAACTGCTTTTCATAGCTCTTCTGAACCTACTCAAACCAGCACACAGTTACCGGTTACAATGCTTCAATATTGTCTAGCCCCCATATAACTGCTGGGCACTACGGACTATTTTAGCAGGAGTGTTTAGTTTGGATGGTGTTCCAACTTAGGGCATATCCCTGATTTCCATTTTTTTTTTTGCATGTAAAAGTATTTTCTGTAAGTCACTTTTGACAAAGATAACAGTTAACGTAGTTTATGTATCTGTATAAAGATGATGTTGCTCTCCTACCTTGGGCGCAGGGTGCGCTGTCTACTTTTCCCCAGTACCGGGGAAGTGTGTGTGCTAAGCCACCCCCTCTTTCTCCTTGTCCCTCTTGTGGCCAAGAGGCTACACTGATAAGCTGTGTCATCAAAGATGTCCATAGTGACAGCAACAGAACAAAAGCAGCAGACCACACAAACGGGAACCCAGGATTTCAGAAGCTTTGTGGGCACCGGTGCCTATCAGCAAAGACACGTTTACTCAAGTCAAGTAATTTCAGGAGGTAGAGCACAAGAGCGTGCCATGAAAACATAGCCAAAAATAGGACTATTCCATATGTGCTGTGTAAATTCATAGCCACGCACACATATTAATTTATTAAACTATGATGCTAAGCCAGATTGTCTATTTCCACAATTTTCTGCTAGTATTCTTAACATGTATTTGCTCACCATTCACCTGCTTTGTCTTAGTCAAGGTCATGGTTGACCTGGGGTCCTCAATCCTGTCTGCATATTAGAATCACCCAGGGGACTTTTTGAAAATACAAATGCCCAGGCCCACTCCCAGAATTTCCGTTTTAATCGGCCAAGAGTGACGCCCAAGCAATGATGCTCATTAACGTTCTCCAGGGAATTTCAACAAGCAACAAGGGTTGAGGGCCACAGTCTTAGATAAGTAAGGGGAGACAGGTGCTGATGGAGTAGACAGAATCTACCAAGAGGATAACTTAAAATTGAGAAAACACCATCCACTGAGTTTTCTTTTTCTGTGAGTGGACTAACAAAGGCCATTATTCAGTCTCAGCAGCTATGAGTCGGAATCCACTCAACGGCAAAGGGTTTGGTTTGGTTTAGGATCAAAGTATTCCAGAGGAGCTGAGACCCACCGATTTAAGTGACTGGAAAGAGACCTGCAGAATCCGGAAGGCAGGCACAGGCCATGTGCAGGGGAAGTGCCCCACCTGTCAGGGGTCAAAATGCTGGGGAATTGTAGAGGAGGGTGGGAGGAGATGGACTTCAGAGAGGGCTTCCTGGAAGAGGGGGCCTGGAGTGGACAGATTCCTAGGGAGCAGTTGTGAGTGGGGAAAGGGAGCTGGTTAGGCCCAAGCTAGAATTCCTTCTACCAAAGTTCAGAATCCTTTTCATGAAAAGAGTATTTCAGCTTTTTTTTTTTTTTTTCTTTTTACCATACTTCTGCTTCCAGATCTGGAAAAGTAATCAAAGCTAACATTTACTGAATATTTACTGTGTAGCTGGACATTATTCCAGGGGCTTTTCACTTAAATCCTTTGCATTTACATCACTTAATTGTCTAAATATCTCTGAGGCCAGTACTGCAATTACCCCCATTTTACAGAGGGCGAAACGGAGGCAAGAAAAATGGCATAACTCAGCCCAGAGCACAGAGCTACAACATGGTCACGGTCTTAACCCTCCACTCTTCTGCCCACCTGCAGACAGTCACTGGCTGAAGTGATCTCTTCCATCAGCAGCCTGGAGCCGGGCTTCCAGCCTCCGAGGCTCTGGTGATAGACGGTGCTCTCTGGGTCCTGCTGCCATCTAAAACCTGCCGCTCTCAGGAGGTGGAAAAGGAACATAGAACCCACCTCACGACAGCTCAGACAGCACGCTGTGAGGTGCAGGTCCACCAGTACACCACTGAGCACGGAGTGGCTCAGCCCAGAGCTCCACCCCCAGAGCTGCAGCTGGAGAAAGAACCCTCTTCTGCCATTTCTCTGGCCACCCGCTTGCAGAGCAGACACCCCCCATCCCACTTTTTTTTTAATTGAAGAAGGTTAGGCTACGTCTCCCACTTTTTTTTTTTTTTTTTTAATGTCTCTCTTCTCTCTCTCTCAAGCATTAAGTTATTGCAACTTATGAATGGTGAGTGGCCTGGGCAGACAAAGTTCATTTAATGAATGTGTTGAAGAATGCTCTAAAAATTGGCGTGGCATAGGCCAGGGACATCTATTTTTTCTTTCCCCTCACTCACCTCGGTCAATTCAATTTAACAGGTATTTACAGAGCAGACTATGCACGCACAGGGTTACTGGGCTGAGTAAGGAGATAGCGCAGCCACGGACATAACCAAAATTAAGGACAAAGTGTGAGAAGTATCACAAGAAAAATGCAAAATGCAGTGGTGATTTGGAGGAGGAGGAGAGGGAAGTGGAGATGGATCACGTGGGGCTTCCTGGAGGAGGCAGCACTGAAAAGAAGCCCTGAATCTGAAGGTTCTTCATAGAGACAGGCTGGGAGTGAGGATGAAGGGGGGCAGTTAATTCTGCTGAGGTGAGCCATCTGAAGTCACTCCTGGCTACCTGTCCTGGGGTAGGAAGGCCTGGGATGCATGTGAAACCGGGGAAGAACAAAGAAAAGGTTTCCCGCCAACTTCCAAAATTGTACAGGCCCCAGAGCTGGGGGCAGGGATGTGCTAAGGTCGTCCGTACAAAGTAGCCAATTTACAGTTATGGCTACACTTGAGTCAATTAAAATGTTTTATTAGCGGGAATGTGAATCTCTTACCTTCATTAACATTTAACGGTAAATGGGAGAAAAAAGGTAAATAAAATATTATCTGGCTTTTTAAAGGTCATTTCAGACGGAGCATTGTAAAATGCGAGCCCGGGAGGGCAGGCACGGCCCTTTGTGTGGATTTAGTGCCCGGAGCCCGCACTGTATGTAGATCTATACAGAGAACTTACAGCACCAGAGAACACCTCTTGGCAGGTGAGGAGCAAGGCGGTGGATTAATTATGGTCAGCACATTTGGGGAGGGGGAAGAAGGAGGTCTGACAAGTAAGAATGAATTTTTTGCTTTTGATTTTAGATTATAAAGCATTCTGGGTATGCAGCCCTTTAAAAACTACTACCATGATCAACACCTGCTTTTAACAACCCTAGGCTGGCAGCCCAACCTGATTAAATGGCATACTGAACCATTCCCCCAAAGGAAAGAAACTCAAAGGGGGCCCGAGCCTAGGTCGTAGAGAGGCCACAGGTACATGGGGCAGCTCTGTCACAGGCAGAGGCGCCCACACTCAAGCCCCGAGCGCCCCCAGGACATTAAACATCAAAGCCTGCTGTTATCTGAAGCCAGAAGCAGAAACACAGTTATCTGGCAGGGATATAAATGTTCCACCCGAAAAGAAATCCTTTTTTATTTTCTAATTTTCGGAAGTGAGGAGCCACAAGTGATTAGAAAGTCATCCAAAAGCCACCCGGTAACTATTTCATTCCAACATGTCACCCTTGGAGATGACACGACCTGAAGCGTGATGCTCACGAGTCATCTGACCCCTCTCCCTCCGACGGCGGGGACGCGGTGATCTTCCCACAGGAGCGGAAGGACTTTGCTGGAAATTCTTTACCAGAATGGGTCGACTAAAGACCCAGCCCTCCTAAAATGGGGTTTCTGAGGATTCTGAGAGTTTACAGATCAATGTCCTCATTGCCTTAGGTGAAGTAAAATAAACGGGCGGGCGGGAGAAAGGGTAACTCTAGACCTGCAGATATCTCTGGGTGGCGCAAATGGTTAAGTGCTCCACTACTAACGAAAAGGTTGGCGGTTCGAACTCACCCAGAGGCGCCTCAGAAGATGGGCCTGGCAATCTGCTTCCAAAAGGCCACAGCCTTTCTGAAAACCCTATGGAGCAGTTCTACCCTGCCACACATGGGGTCGCTGTGAATCAGAATCGACTTGACGGCAACGAACAACAACAGGCCCAGAGAGTAAACCCTAAAAAACAGAGAATTTCTCAAGTCAGTAATAAAAAGCAGAGTATTACTCAAATGAGTCAGAGCTAGTTGGTTACATCACCTTCCTGGGCTGCCTTTTTCAAGAGAGCATTTTACATTACTGCAGTACAAAGCAAAAGTATGCATCTGAAAATAGCGGGGAAATGACTTCCCAGCAAAATAAATGTTTCCTAATTTTGAATAAATATTGCTAATCACAGGGACTGTGTTCAGAGCACAATGCTACCGTATAAATACGAAGAACAAAATTAGGAGGGGAAGAAAAAGTATATTTACATATATAAATATGAATCCAAAATCTGATTTTAATGTGCTAAAAACCTTTGGTCTAGTTCCCTAAATGTCAAAGGCTGCTGCTAGCTGCCCCAATTAGCAGCTGAGGAGATAGCCTTCCTCTGTCTAAATCTGGATGTAAATATCACAGACTTCAGCTCAACAACGATGAGGACCTTTTCCTGTTCCATTTAAACTACTTCATTTTGCATTTGATCTAGCAAAGAGAAGAGGCAGTAAACCAACCTCTAACTAGCTTCCCCAGCAGACTCTCCCAACCTCATTCCATTCTCTGTTCTTCTATATACACACACAGGGAAATTCTCACCCACCCTAAGAAGCTGGGCCGTATCACTGGGCATGAAAGACCTTTAGCACTGAGCTGTGCAAAGCCAGGTAAAGCGCTCTTTAATGAATCCCACAAGAAACTTCAAATCACTCCAAAGAAAGACGTTCTAATTCAACAAATATCCGTTGGGCACCTTGTATATGCCAGGCACTGTGTTTGGTGGTTGTCAATACATCATTTCATTTCTCTATAACTCAACCCCGTGGTACAGGTACTAAGCCCATTTTACAGGCAAGAAAACTAAGGCTATGAGTGGTTTATATAAGCTGTTCAAGTGTTCATGCCTAGTGACTTTATCTAGTGTCAGACCTAGGAGTCTATGTGTGATGGTTAGTTTTATGTGTCCACTTGGCTAGGCCAGTTACTGAGTCAAACACTGATCTAGGGGTTGCTGTGAAGACATTCTGTAGGTGTGGTTAACATCTACAATCTGTTGACTTTAGGTGAAGGAGATTACCATCAAAAATGTGGGTGGACCTCGTCCAGTCAGTTGGAAGACCTTAAGAGCAAAAACTGAGCTTTCCCAGAGAAGCAGAAATTCTGCCTCAAGACTGCAGTATCAACTCCTGCCTGAGTGTCCAGCCTCCGGGACTGCCCCATGGGATTCAAACTTGTCAGCTGCCACATTGCATGAGCTGATTCCTGAAAATAAATCTCTTTTTGTACACACGCACACGCGCGCGCGCGCACACACACACACACACACATGAACATACAAGGCAGACGGTAAACGCATTGAGCTTGTTGCCTGTGAAGGTAGGCAAGGGAACAGGAGTGAGGAGTACAGGAATAAATAAGGCAAGAGCTGTGTGAGTCACTCACCCATCTACTCCTGAGGTTAAGTTTTAAAAAAGTAAGTCTATGACAGGAGCTCTGGTGGACAGTGGTTAAGGGCTCAGCTGCTAACCGAGAGGTCGGCAGTTCAAACCCACCAGCCTCTCTGTGGCAGAAAGATACGGCAGTCTGCTTCCATAAGGATTACAGCCCTGGAAACCCTATGGAGCAGTTCTACCCTGTCCTGTAGGGTTGCTATGAGTCGAAATCAGCTCGACAGCAAAGGGTAATGAGGTAAGTTTATGACAATTTAAAAATAGGTAAAATCTATGATACCCAGTAAATTGATAAACTCCCCAAACCTGATAAGATGTGACTGTAGGTGGGGGAATTGGCAAGAGGAGGGAGAGAAGAAGAAATCTCTACTTGCTAAAAGCTGGGCCCTCTTTAGGAATCTAATAATGATGTGCTATTGCTATTCATGAATTGCAAGAAAGCCAGCCTTGCCCCAGCCCCATTGCCTGCTGGGAGGGCATGACAGAATTACTGACTCCCATGAAGGATGGGCACCTGTAGACGGCACCCATCAGCATGCATGATACTGGGATGGAGCTCCAGGTCAGAGACGGCCGCCCTGATTCACGCTGCACGTAATTAAAAGGTTGGCACCAACTAGAAACTGACCCTCCTCGTCTCAGGCATGTCAGAGGCCGCTTGTTTGAAGCAAAACTCTTCATTGTTTTTCCTTAGCTCTCGGTCTTAAAACAATGTGTAGAAATCATGCAGTCTGGTAAAACAAAAAATAAATATCCTCTCATCTGTCCAGCATTTAAAGTGCAAAGGTTTTCTGCGACTGTGCAATGTGTACACACACACACACACACACAGAGGCAGAGCAAATACTGTGATGAATAAAAATGTGAATTTGAGGGCAAATGAGGCATGAAACATATTGGCCAATAAACAACACGAAAGAAGGTCATACTGAATGTTTTATCTAAGCAGGCTGGGAAGCATTTGAGTCAAGAGTACCCACCAAGAAAAGACTTTCGAGGCAGTTTATTTCCTAGCAACTACAGAGAATTTGTGTCCATTTGTTAACAATCACACAACAAAGAAGCCTAGGACCTTACTGTCCTGTATTTTTGAAGGTGGGAATCTGCAAAGGTTTAAATCATCTAAAAACTCATCAGTGACCTGCCATGAGAAATAAAATGTGCCCAAAATACTCCTGCAATTACAAGTCTCTTTGGAAAATGTCTTGTCCAGGGGGCTCTTACACGTGTACTTTCCAGCCCACAAATCTCCTTCGAACTCATCCCATGAAGTGGAAAGGGCAGGTAGTGATTGCTCCATTTTCCAGATGAGGAAGGCAGCTCAGACATTTCAGTGAGTTTCCTTGAGTTCTTGCTATGGTCAAGGAGTAGTACAGTCCAAACTAGGGCCTGACACATCCGACTGCTCTACTACTTCCTGGTCCAGCCATCAGCCCCAAGGTTTACGGAAAACCACCCCGTGAAACGTGCACTGTCCGGCCCTTGTTGCGCTACCTTTTAAGGCAAAGTTGATCTCGGGGACTGCTTTTTACCAACGTATCCCCTGTCAACCATCCCCTTTTCCAAGGAGAGAGGATGGAGTGACATCGATGGGCCTGGGTGTAAGTCAGCACTTCCACTGTTAGATACGTGCATCTAGCCTCTGTGAACCTCAGTTTTCTTCTCTACACCAAAACCAGTTGCCGTCAAGTTGATTCCGACTCATGGTTACCCTATGTGTGTCAGAGTAGAACTGTGCTCCTCAGGGTTTTTATGGCTGATCTTTTGGAAGTAGATCACCAGGTGTTTCTTTCAAGTTATCTCTGAGTGGATTCAAATCTCCAACCTTTCAGTCAGCAGCCAAGCTTGTTAACTGTTTGCACCACCTAGGGACTCCTTCTCCTCTATAGTGTTGCGATAATAATTCCTGGCCCTTAAACCCGTCGCTGTTGAGTCGATTCCAACTCATAGCGACCCTATAGGACAGTAGAACTGCCCCACAAGATTTCCAGGGAGCAGCTGGTGGATTTGAACTGCCAACCTTTTGGTTAGCAGCCGAGCTCTTAACCACTGTGCCACCAGGGCCTTTAGGAAGCATTATTACTGCATCTTATCCACAGTATGCAACAGTACAGATGGAGAAACACGAACTCCTAAGGCATGTTCAGAAAAGGTCACACACATGGCAGCTTGGGGGCCTCCCACCAGAATATTAGACAGAAGGACCCAGGACTGTGACTTTGCTGTATACATCAGAACCAGAAGAACAATGGGAATGATCACCTCAGAATCGTCCACCCCATCCCCAGTCCACCACATGCACACCCAGAAGTATCATGTGCCGAAAGAAAGTGGATTCTTTCAAGATTCCCAGGCCAGTCTGTGCAAAGCTAAAAGGTTTCCAGCCCCTGCCGGTTCTGAGAAATACCTGAGTCCTGCAACGCGGAGGTCACCTGCAGCTCCTCGGGGGGTTCTCTGTCTGTGCTAATTAGAGAAGCAATATTGTTTCAAAACATTCCCTTCATCTGTCTTCCAGCCTCGCTTTGCTCTAGGATTTGGGTGTTCTGAGGCCCAGGCCAGACTCACACACGCTGCCAGCCCTTCAAAGGTGGGAGCTCACCAGACAGGTGGTGATGAAAGACGTGCCCAGACCATCCTGGCTGCTGCACTGTTCACCTTTGCTTTCATTATCTTCCTCATCTGTCAAGCAAAGGCAGGCTGGGGAGCAAGGGCCTCCACAACTTCAAAAGGAAATATTGACTAAGCAGCGTTGCTGCTGCTGCTGTGACCTCCTCTTTACCTGCTGGCTGCCCACAGGGACTCACACCTTCAAAAGGAGTCATCATTAGACCTGCTTTCCTCAGTACGTCCAGTGCCCAAGGGAGAACACGAGATGAAGGGCCAGTCACAGGCGGGGTGGTGAGCCACAGGGAGAAACTGGAAAATTCCAAATTAACTTTCAAGGGTGAGAACATACAGACTGGACGATTCACTCAGAGCCTGAGAAAAATGTAGTCTTTGTAATGACGGATGAGTCTAAAATCACCCATGAATTTTAGAGTCTGCAGACTCTGTTGGGGCCTTGAGGTTCTCCTACTCCCAGATTCACAAAACTCCATGTCCTAGAATGTAGGAGAAGGATCTCTAACTCGAGGTTGGGACAAAATGAGGTTCTCCCACTGTCTGTACGATGCTGCTGTTGTTGTGTGATGTTGAGTTGGTTCCGACTCATAGTGACCCCACAGGACAGAGTAAAACTGCCCCATAGGGTTTCCAAGGCTGTCATCTTTATGGGAGCAGATCGCCAGGTCTTTTTTTCCTCTGAGGGACTGGTGGGTTCAAACCACCAACCTTTCCATTAGCAGCTGCGCGCTACATCACGGTGCCATCAGGGCTCCTTGTTGGCGTGATAACGGGTACAAATACAGTGATCAGAGATATTCTCTTTGCAAGAGACGAAGACCGAGATCCTGCCAAGTGAGAACCCAGTTATGGGTCTGGTGAACTGGGAAGAACTTCTTGAGCAAAGCAGGGAGGAGAGAAGGAAGCAGGTTGGGATGGGGAGGGGCAAGTGTTATTTTTTTCCCTTCCGTCAGGGTGTTCCAGTGCCCTGGGTAACATATTCTGTGGCCCTGAGTGCCCCTCAAGAGTGCCTATGGACTTGAGTTCATATCTTGAAGTGGATCATAGGCCAGAAAACCCAGATACAAACAGAGGCCAGGCCCCTTGTCCCCTCCACTCTCCCTCCTTGGGTTCTCCAAGTCTCCTCCGGCCATTAGGCCATCCCCAAGCCACCTCAGCCTATGCTCCTCCTTGTCAGACAGAATATCATCTGGTTTTAGACTTGTTTCTGTCCCCAAATAAGACATGAGTGAAGGCAGCAGAGTATGACATGCCTGGAGATGTGGAGAACATTCCAGCATAGTGTCTCTTGCTGGTCAGTTGTATGTAGGTTTCTTTCTTGTTTATTTTTAAGGGTAACACTGACATGTCTACTCAGATACGTGAATACGTCCCTCTTAATAAATACATTTGCCAGCAACAACACACTGGCATAGGAATCCAAGGTTTCAACTGCATGGCTACCTCCTCTGAAAAACAGAGTAATGTTAATTGTGATGCTAACCAGCACTGAGATACCCTCAGGGTTATTTTGGGGGTAGGGAGTGGGGGTGACGGGGTAGGCACCTTCTTGCTTCTCACACATACTTCTCCAGCCCAAAGGAGGATCACAGGGAAGCAGAGAGGTGGAGAGCTTGGCGTGCTGGAAAGCCGGGGATATTCCAGTCCAGCTCAGCTCAGCGAGGGGCCTAGGTGAGCCGCTGGACACGGAGCTGGGAAGGTCGGCAGAGTTCCTATTAGGAGGACCTCCGTACACTTCCTTCCTGCAATCGGGAGCCATTTAAGATATTTAAGTAGGTAAAACATCAGATTGGTATTTTAGTTCCTCTAACAGTGTGTGGAGGTCCCAGGAAGGGAAGAAACTAGGACTGGAAGGACCAGTTCATATGTCATTTATCAGGCAAACATGGACTGAACGCCTGCTGTATGCCAGACGCTGTGCCAGGCACTGAGGGCAGCGTGATGAATGAAGCCGACAGGATACCCGCCCTCCTGGCGCGTACAGTCTAGCGGAGCGTGAGAATGGCGTGGATCGTGCCAATGTTTCCAGTGGGACTTACAGCGCAAGCGCAGGGAGTACTTTCGCCGCGGCAAATTTGAGACGTCTGTGAAACGCACAGGAAAGGCACAAGGAGGAGGCCTGGCGCCAAGATGCTTTCCCGCAAGTTTAAACACAGGAAAGTGGCTTTCTAAACCTCATTTGATCTGTGGAAAAATCTGGGGTTTCTAATCATTAGAGAATGTTTTCCCTGGAAACTGTCCTTATTCATCTCACAGGTAAGTAACTTGCCCAAGTAAGGAGTCTCTGGGTGGTGCAAATGGTTAATGCACTCAGCTGCTAACAGACAGGTTGGGTTCAAGGGCTTCCAGAGGCACCTTGGTGATCTACTTCTGAAAAACCAGACATCGAAAACCCTGCGGAGCACATTTCTACTCTGACACACATGGGGTCACCATGAGTTTTTAAAAATAAAAACTTGTTCAAGTAACAGAGCTATTAAGTGGCAGAGCCGCGAGCTAAACGCAGGCCTGTTCCACCAGGGGCTACCCTCTAACCACGGGGTAAAGAGTGAAGGGTTTGGAGCACAAACCCCAGGGCTGCATCCCGGTTCTGTGACCTACTTGCTCTGACGCTTCCATTTCTACAGAGAAGTGGGTTGTTGATTGTCCAGGACGGGGCAGAAAGGCAGGAAGAGATCTGGGCTACAACTAACCTGAATCCTCACTTAACCTCTCCTGTTGGCTGGGAAAATTTGACCTTCAAACCACTAGCTGGCCCTTCCTTGTACCTTCCAGAGACCTAGGAAAACCAGTTCTTCTTCATTAACATTTCTTTTAATGACATTTACATATTTTATTCGACCCTCTAATTCAGCAAAGCCTCTGTCTCATCCCATTCTGCTCTCAAAGAGTTTGCTAGTCCTTAGCAAAAATAACAGATTTACTGCTTCGGTTCCCACAATGCACATGCATTTATTAGATCCTGCCTTAAAGCAAATTTAAACATTTTCTATGATCATTTTTTGCAACTGTCAGAGATCTGGAAATCTAACTTTAGGATGGTTCTTAACATTCGGTCTATCCTCCAAAGCCAGCTACCCATAAATTGTAATATTTCAGTGCCTTCCAGGTACTCTCTATGACCTGCTAATTATCTGTCAAAATGTAGGCATCAGACACAAATCAAACAGGCGAAAAGAACTTGATCTAATCTCTGCTTTTTCCACTTTCTGAGTCTCTGAATACCACATACATCAAGCCTCTGTGTTGCTCTGGGACAGCACATACTTTAATGCATTCCCTGAAGCTCACAATTCTCTGCAAAGATCGGCTTCCTTTACCGCTGAGATTAATAAGCCAATTCGCTTTCTGTCTGAGAATGTCTGAACAGTGCAGAGCTGACCTGGCCCCGTCCTTTCCAGAAGGCACATTTTGGCACCTCAATGTGAACGTCTCTTGAACTTGAGCACAGCACTCTCTGCCTACAAGAAGAAACATCAGGCTTTGGGGTGGCTCCTGACATGGCTATCTGATGCAATTCATCCTCTCATATGCGGACAAATGGCCAAGGAGAGCAGAGTTACCACGGCATTTAGGTTTTATTTTCCTTCCTGAGTTCCAGGAAAAGGTGCGAACTTTTGATATAAGCAAAACCAACTTCAGTTATGTTCGACACATCTGTATTTACCGAGCACCTACTGTGTGCCAGATCATGTTCTAGATGGACTAGATAAAAACAGACACGTGGTAACCCACATTAGTTCCTGGGGACTTCATGTGACGTCAGTGGTCTTTATCTGATGGGGGTTTGGTGTATACAACCTGTCGTGGATTGATTTATGTCCCCCACAAAAATGTGTGTATCAGTTTGACTGGGCCATGATTCCCAGTATTGTGGGGTTGTCCTCCATTTTGTGATTGCAATTTTATGTTAACGAGGATTAGGGTAGGATTGTAACACCCTTACTAAGGTCACATCCCCTATCCAATGTAAGGGGAGTTTCCCTAGGGTGTAGCCTGCACCATCTTTTATCTTATAAGAGATAAAAGGAAAGGGAAGCAAGCAGAGAGTTGGGGACCTCATACCACCAAGAAAGCAGTGCCGGGAGCAGAGCGCATTCTTTGGACCCAGGGTTCCTGCCTGGAGAAGCTCCTAGTCTGGGGGAACACTGATGAGAAGGCCGACAGAGACAGAAAGCCTTCCCCTGGAGCTGACGCCCAGAATTTGGACTTGTAGCCTACTAGACTGTGAGAGAATAAATTTCTGTTTGTTACAGCCGTCCACTTGTGGTATTTCTGTTAGGGCAGCACTAGGTGACTAAGACACAACCAATAGTCTTCAGTTTTAAAAGGGAGTTTACTCATTACAAAAAAAAAAAAAAAATTCCTAAGAAGAATATAAGCTTCACGAGGACAGGGATTTTTTTTCTGTTTTATTCAAGCAGTATCCCTAGCATCTTGAACAATGTCTGATGCATAGTTGGTGTTCAATAAATATTTGTTGAATGAACAAAGGATGCCCTTGAGCCACAGAGAGGGAGGTCATAATATTCCACAATGCTTCACCAAGTGCGTGCTTGGGAAATACCAGCACTTTCTTCTAATCCACAAGCTTAGAAGTATGTATACTTTGCAGGCATTGGAAAATATTGTGTAGATGAATTTTTAATGACATGAGCAAATGTCTGTGATACCTAGTTGTGCCAAAAAGCTGGTTACAAAGCAAAATGTCCAGTATAAGCCTCTCCCCTGCCACTGCCTTTTTTTTTTTTAAGCTAAAATCCAAACAGTAGTTCTTTCTGGATGATGGGCTTATGGATAGTTTTTCTTTTTTCTTTTTATACTTTCTGTGTTTTCTACATTCTCTACAATAACCATGTATTACTTTTCTAATCATATTTTACACATTTCTCTAAAAGAAAGATGATGGTCCGGGTTTGACCCACTATTATTTTCAGTTTGCATTTGAGTCTGTTCAGGCAGATCCACCTATCTGGAAACAGCAGAAGCTCTGCTGTAGGAGAGAAGAGAGAAAGATGAGAATCCTAACAGAGGCCGGTACTTCATACCAGGTCAGGAGACAAGAGATGCGGCTCCCCAAGTATCATCAACTAATACCAGTAAGCATCCAGTGTCAAACAGCGAATTGTGTCAGTTCTGGTTCTAAGACAGTCACCTGGGCAGGTAGGAAAGGCATCAGCACAGGAAGATAATGAGCCAATAATTAAAAGGAATCTTCTTGTGACAGAAAAGAATAATATCAAAATCTATTTAATGGTAATTATGCTTCCAACCAAAAAAACAAACCCATGACTGTTCTGTCGATTCAGACTCATAGCGACCCTATAAGGCAGAGCAGAACTGCCCCATGGGGTTTCCAAGGTGTGGCTGGTGGATTCAGACCGCCGACCTTTTGGTTAGCAGGCAAGCTCTTAACCACTGTGTCACCAGGGCTGCAAACTATATTTCAGTGGACCCCAAAACAGACTTCTCCTAAACAATACGAGGAACGGGAGGCCATTTTTAAAATGCATTTCATTCATATTCTCTCTCACCTAGGAAAAAGGTTTAACTAGAATTTCAAAGCCTAGTGTAGCTACAGCTTCTCTGGAGTTTGGCAGCTGTTGAGATTTTGGCATCTGTGTGCCAGTTATTTGCTCTGCCAGCGATGTGTTAGGATAATCACCCACTGAAGGATTTCAACACATTACAATTCCCCAGAAGCCTTTGTCTAACAAGGTAATTTATGACCTGTTCAGGAATCTGGTCTTTACAAAACAATAAATTCACACTTGCGCTGGACTTCAAAGCTGCCATTATGAGCCTCAGTAGCAGAAGGCGTCCTGCAGTCGAGAGCCAGATCAACAGATAACTGAGCTTTTAATGATCTCTTTCAGTCAGGCCGAAAAGGGGGCAAAGCTGAGGGTATAGCATTTGGCCGTTCTAGTTGCAAAAATTGAATTCTAAAATCGGGTCGTTTGGACAATGTTAAAACCATTTCACTCACCCTCCACAGAATTTGGGATTGGTGGAGTTTCAGGAGGGTTGGCGGGGGGAGTTAGGAGTTCCCCATGGGACAATTGGTTTGCTCCTGACCCGTGTGGGGTCTTGCCAGGATCCCAGCAGAAGCCCACCCCTCCAATCCTGCAACCAGCTGAGGCCCAAAAGTTTCTCTCGAAGAGTGAGATAAGCTCCTCATTGTCTTCAACTGTTTTGGCCTGTTCTGAGGCCAAGGGCATCTTTCCCTGAACAAACCCCACGTAAAACCTAGACCTTGGTTTCCCAGAGTGTGGTCTGCGTGCTGCTTGCAGAGGAACCACCTGAGTCACTTGTTTAAAAAAGGCTTCAGGTGCCTGGGCCCCAGTCCAGGTCTGCGGTATCAACTCCCAGGAGCTGGGCCTAGGAATCGGCATCTTTAGCAAACCATCCAGGTGATTCTGATACACACTGAAGTCTGAAGAACAACAGGTCAGATAAAAATAGAAAGACCGAAATAGGAATGTAAGCCTGGGGGCTTTGGGATAAGAAAGATTCGGATTCAGATCTAGGAGTCACTACTTACTAGCTGGGTGCCCTTTTCTTAACCTCTCTGAGCCTCCATTTACTCGTCTGTGAAAAGGAAGGAATATGTCCTAGGACCCTAGTGAGGAGTAGTTGCTGGCTCCAAAGATGTGGCCTGCCTTCCCCTTCTGCCTTCCCACACACTCTTTTCTCGTGTCTGGGCCTTCACCCACAGTCTCTGTGGTGCCGTTTGGTCAGAGAAAAGTGGGCTACAATGGTTATTCTTCTCAGTATTTCCCCATGTTCCAGCCCCCAGGAAAATATATCTGTCTTCTGCTTGAGACACAGGATATGTAGTGCAGCTACATGGCTTTCAATTTTTTTTCTACTGTTTTAAGCAGTAGAAATAATTTTTCAAGTAAGATCTTTCATAGAATCTCAATATATCAATCAGGTTTTTTTTTTTTTTTCCCCAAAGGAGCAGCTCCGTGTGAAAGTGGGGAAGGCTCCAATGTTGAGCTCACCTGTCCCTTTTTTCCACTTCCCCACAAGCCCCCCAAGGCCTCCAAAGGCCCCTCTGTGGGACAGCATGGTCAGCAAAACTCAGGGGATCAGTGTCAGGGCCTGGGGGTGGTGGGCAGAGGGCAGAGATTAAGGACACATACGGTGCCCCCGTGACAGAAAGGCTGGTGGTGTGTGCACAGGAGGAGAAACCAGTTTGCTTGGAGAAAGGAATGAGCTCAGTTTCTGATGTATTTAGCATTTTTATTTTATTAGTATTTCCCGTGAAGGCAACCAGGTGTGCACGCTTAGCAGGCAGTTTGGAATTGACACCCAGAATTACCGGGAGAGGTTCAAGTACAAATAGAGATGTTCCAGCCTCCTCTCCAACTCAGTGGTTCCAAACCAGGGCTTCAAGCTGGCTCGAACCGGTTCAGTCATGGCTGAAGAAGTGAAACCGGAACAGACTCAAATTTTTTAAAATTTGGGTGATCTGGAACCATAACTGGAAAGGGAAAAATTACGGGTCAAAGCCCTGGAATGGGAGACTCCGAAGAGACGTAGAGCGTCCTTTCAGGAGCCTGATACGTGCGATTGTATTATTGCCAGGCCTGAGGAGAGCAACACACATCGGAAGTGGTGAGGTTCGCAGCCATCTTTAGCAGAGCACCACTGTTTCCGACTTGGCACAAAATCTAACTGGCAAGAGATTTGGTTGCTGTGCAACATTTTTGCTCTCCTTGTTTTCTAAGAGGGAGATTAAATTTCTAGCAGGGCTTTGACCCATAATTTTTCCTGTTCTGGTTATGGTTCTGGTTCACCCAGATTTTTAAAAATTTCGGTCTGTCCCAGCGTCGCTTCCTCAGCCATGACTGAACTGGAAAGAACCAGTTGGAAGCTCTGTTCCGAACATGGCTCTTCCTTGGAATCACCTGGGAGTTTCAAAAAGTGCTGATGCCTGGGTGCCATCTCTAGAGATTCTGATGTAATTGGTCTGGGTTCTGGCTGGATATTGGAGATTTTTTTTAAACTTCCCTGATGATTCCAGTGTTCAGCTAGGTTTGGGAACCACTGCTCAGTGTGGAATTAAAGACTTGCCCCACATTCAGTACAACTGTACAGAGGTAGGAAGCTTTATTCAATATCCACGCCCTTGGAATTTTATCAAAAAGGCATTGAGCCAAATGTTAATTACCATTTGTATTAGTTTTCTAGGAGTCCCTCCGGTGACACAAACGGTTAAGTGTTTGACTACTAGTCGAAAGGCTGGTGGTTTGAACCCACCCAGAGGCATTTGGGAAGACAGTCCTGATGATCTGCTTCCAAAAGGTCACAGCTTTGAAAACCCTGTGGTTGCCATGAGTCGGAATCGACTCAATGGCAACTAACAACAACAATTAGTTTGTATGGCTGAGGTAACAAATTTCCACAAATTTGGTGGCTTGAAACAAAAGAAATTTATTTTCTCACAGTTAGGAGGCCAGAAGTCCAAAGTCAATTTCACTGAGTCAAAATCAAGGCGTCGGCAGGCTCCACAGGCTCCAGGAAAGAACTCACTCCTTGCCTCGTCCAGCTTCTGTGGCTGGTGGCATTTCTTGGCTTGTGAACGTTATCACTCTAACCTCTACCTCTGTGGTCATGTTACTTTCTCCTCTTCTGTGTGTCAATCTGTCTCTGCCTCCTCCTTATAAGGACACATGTGATTGCATTTAGAGCCCACCTGATAATCCAGGATAATCTCCCCATCTCAAGATCCTCCACTTAATCACATCTGCAAAGTCCTGTTTTGCCATACAAGGTAACATTCACCGGTCCCAGAGATTAGGTCCTGATATCTTTAGGGGACCATTATTCAACCTATTACAATCATCCCCCTGGCCCCTAAATATTTACACTCATCCCACATACAAAAGACATTCACCTCATCCAAACATTCCCAAAAGTCTCAACCCATTATAGCATCAAACTCAAGTCCAAGTTCTCATTTAAATACCATCAGCTCAAAAGTCCCAAATCTTATATTCTAAATCAGATGTGGGTGAAATTCTGAGTATGATCCATCCTGGCATAAAATTCCTCTCAATCTGTGAACCTGTGAAACTAGAAAACAAGTTATCTACTTCCAGAATACAATGGTGGGCCAGGTATAGGATAATAGTTATAGACATTCCCCTATGAAAAGAGAGAAAGTGGAGAGGAAAAAAAAAAAAAAAGCCACTGGTCCCAAGCAATTTCAAAATCCAACAGAGCAAATTGCATTAGGTTTCAAGACTGAGAATGGTCCTTTGTGGCTCAAGGCTTTTCCTTACGAGCCCAGGCTCCACCCTCTAGCCCCAAGGCTCTACCCAGGAAGTCATTCTTCCTCCTTATTGAAGGGTATCACATGTTTTAGCAGCCTGTTTCCTGCCTGAAGAATTTTGGAAGTCCGACAGGATTCCTTCATTTTATACTATCTCTGTCACTTTGAGTCCAACCTGGCAGTGTTTCTGCTGATATAACTTTCTCAAAAACCTTGTGGTTCTCTGGTGCATGTCACAGGATTCATGCCATTAGACAAGAGGGTCCTCCACAGATCTTTCCTGGACAATCTCACTTCTATTCCTGGCTTCTGCTAAGGTGGCTGAGCCTTCTCTCCAAGTCAGTGGATGTCAAATGTGTAGGGATCAGGAGTGAAGGGATTGGTTCCAGCCATTCTTTTCCCAGGGAAGGATGCACTGGTCCATACAAAAGGTAGGAAGTGCAAACTCAAAGCTTGCACAACTTGAGACTTCTTGGACAACATGACTCAAACCTGCTGGCGTTCACAATCAGTTAACAGACACAAGTTTGATGCAAGAATTAGTCACCTAGGGGGAGGCCAAGAGTGCTTAATGTGAGGCAGATGGCAGAGGGTCAACTCTATGGGCTCTGGAGTCAGAGACACCTGGGTGTGAGTCCCAGCTCTGTCATTTACCGTGTGGTGGACATCATATTCAGCCCAGCTAGGCCTCAGCTTCCTTCTGTATAAAATGGGGATAGTGATAGCACCAACTTTATAGGGTTTTATAAAGCTTAAATGAAATATGTGTGAAGTGTTTATTTAGAGCTAGGCCCATAGTAAGCAGACCAAAAATATTGGCAACTATAATCAATAATGCCAAACCTATGGATGTTATCCCAAGAAGCAAGTCTCACATCAGATTACTTGATGCCACCCAGGCTTGTGACTGATACTAATACTAGCTAAGGATTCTATAACTCTTTCTTCACGTCTGTTCTACAGGCACTGTTCTAAGCGCTTTAGAGAGAATGACTCATCTGATCTTCAGAATAATCCTCTTCGGTAGGTACTATCATTATCCCTATTTTACAGATGGAAAAACTGAGGCACAGAGAGAGGTTAAGTGCCTGGTCCAAGGTCCCACAGCATGAAGCCAGAAACTGAACCCAGGTGGCTTACGTTCCACTGCCCTTGACTATAACCACTACACTGTCCCAGTGTTAACTCTAAAAGATGTAATTTGTGATACTGCAATGGATCATTAATGTGACTTCTCTGGGCTATAGGTAACTTTTTTTTTTTTTTTTTTTTTTGACTAGCTGATTTTTAGAGCCCATTCCAGCTTCGGCATTTTAAGTGAGGCCAAGGAGAAGTTTCTGACTTCCCGATTTACCCCGGGATGTGAGGAATTCAGACGTCAGTGGTTCCAGCTGCCAGCTTCCTGCAGCCTTTGGGCAAAGGGACAAACTCACAAGTCCACGCAGTTAACATTGGCACTAACCATCTGGCAGCCAGATTAGCCCGAGCTCGTGAACAGAAATCAGGGGAGTCTAGGGTTCCCACCCAGCCCATCTCTTTGAACAGGCTGCAGCTGCCTCTGAGGTTGTTCTCTGGCTGAGAAGTGGTTGCAAAGTTCACACTTAAAAGCCCATTTAAGAGGATTTAAAAGAAACAACAACAGAAGCAGGTGGAGTAGAAGTGACCTAGTCACCTTTCGCCCCTAGCGCTGCCTCAACAGCTGGGAAGAACAGGGCAAACCAGCAACGCAGGACCATAAACCCCTCTGGGACTGTCTGATCAATCGGCTGCTGCTTTGAATACAACGCTGACCAGGTACTCACTACAGAGCAAAGTGACCTACGATTGGAGAGGGAATTGCTGTTGGGACTCAGAGTAAACACGCAGGGGGACAAGAGTCTTAATTTGAGGAGTTAGAATTCACTAGGAAAGGTGATTTGGCCACTTTGTTGCCAAACTGAGGGGTGAGGGGGAGTCTCTTTAGCGTCCAGTTTAAGCTTGTCGCTTCAGGGTTCTCAGATCTGATGGGCGCAGGAGGCCCTGCAAAGAATTAAAGGCTATCTAGCTGCCTCTGATGCTGGTTTTCTCCATGAACAAAGCAGGTCAAGAACCTGCTGATCTTGGTTGCTTTATATCCCTTGGCTACACCTCATAGGAAAATGAGATCATAAAAGCAATGGGAACACATGCAGTGGCAGATAATACAGCAGCGATCCCTCTGATTCAAAATCAGGGAATATTTGAATTTGAAGAAAAAATTACATCGATTTGGAAACAAACTGCCAAATTCAAAGGACAAATACTTTATTAAGAAAAAGAGCATGTCATCCTATCTTTTCCAAAATAATTGAGTTTTTGGAAAATATTTTAAATTCTTTTTAAGAGACGTCGACTACATCTAAGGTTACAAATAGTATGACTAACCGATGCTGTTTGTCTGGGACCAAGGGAAACTTTCAGTGCTAAAATCAGACAAGTCCTGGGCCAATGAGAAATAGTTGGTGATCCTATTCATAAAGAAAGTAAACTGTAGTGATATATAAGGAGTGAGGTCATACTGGCACGGTATTACATATTGACTTTTCCGCTTACTACCAACAGCTATTCAACTACATAACATCACAGAGTCAAATTGTATTATCCATTTCTGATGTCACTTTTAAAACAATTCCCATTGTAAAATTATCAGCTTTAGTTTAAGGAAACTTTTACTAATCCTTTTTTTTTTTTTTTTTAAATGTCAGGCTTATGCCAGATAATAAAATGGCAACCAAAATATTATGCTACTAACAGGAGCAAGAAAATTAAGCCATTGATCCCATTTCAAATCAAGAATCCCTTCTCACACGAGTCATAGTTCTAGATTTATTTTTAAAACTTCATTTAAACTTTTGAAAAGCACCATTTATTGTCCTCAAGTTTACTGAATTTAATCTGCTCATGAAAAGGACTACTTGGATCCCTTGGCCTACCACCCTATTGCAGACAGACATACACACAATTGCAGACCTATGAAATCTCTTTTGAACAGAACTTCTTTAAAGAAATTCAACCTGAGGTGTACTAGGAAGGGAATGTGTTGGAATCAGATTAATTTGACAGAGGGAATGCATAACTGCCTGGAACTCCTCTTCCAAGGAATGAAGTTACAATTCTTTCTACCTGAGTTGTTGGTGTTATGCTCCAAAATGTTTGCTTATATTAGATTCCAGTGAAAACGCTAGAGATCTCACTAGAAAATATCCTTTATGCTGGTTTCTTTAACAATATAATGGCATTGTCGAGTAGCATCCGTTGTTTAATTTGACTTACATGATACCAATTTAAAGCTTGTAAAATGTTCAGGTACTAACAGCCAAGCCCTTGGTTATGGTGCTTAAAACATGAATTTATGGCTGAAGAGCAATAATTGATTGGTAACAATTCATAACTTTATAAATGAAAAGGTTTGAGGTTTTAAAAATACACTTTTTCTTCTTTTCCTGTACTGCTAGACAAGTGTGTTTTAGGTACATTTGTGCATCCTTGTGATAAGAATTAGATAAGATAGAATGTCACCAAATAAAACTTAGCATGAAAGCAAATTAATACAGACTTGCCCTCTAATCTCAACTTGCAAAATGCTTAGGAGTAGCAACGACAAATCCGTGAAACATCTCACAACATGGACGAATTTGGAGGACATTATGCTGAGTGAATAAGTCAATCACAAAAGGACAAATATTGTATGAGACCACTATTATAAAAATAACAAGAAAAGGTTTACACATAGAAAAAAAGACAACATTTTTTGATGGTTACCAGGCACGGGAGGGGGAAGGAGAGAAATTTACTAACTAGATAGAAGACGTGTTAATATTGCTGAAGGGAAAGGCGGTACACAGTATGGGGGAGTCAGCACAACCTGACCAAGGCAAAGGAAGACACTGAGAGGAACGCAAGAATAAAGGGCAACTGTGGTAATTACTGTAACATAGACAATCCTGCAACAACAGTGTTAACAAACGGTAATTTACAAAAGGATACATAGGTAGATAGGTATGCTAAAGAGGTGTGGGACGGTGCAAGGGAGCACACCCCCACGCAGATCTAGGTTTGGCTGTGGATATCTCTGCATACATAACTGTAGATGCTGCATGTGTACTGATATAGACAACAGAGCACCCAAGGGGCACAGGCATGAAAACTTCCTAGACATAGCCAAACACCTTGTGGGACAAACTTCATACGCTCAAAGACCACAGACTTGGAGGACATCTATGTCAACTGGCACAACATAGTTCATAAAGACAGTGTTCTGCATCCTACTTTGGTGAGTTGTGTCTGGGGTCTTAAAAGTTTGCAAGCCGCCATCTAAGATACAACTATTGGTCTCTTCCCACTTGGAGCAAAGGAGAATGAAGACAACGGAAGACTCAAGGGAGCAATTATTCCAAAGGACTAATAAAGACCACATGAACCACAGCTTACATGACCCAAGACCAGAACAACTAGAGGGTGCCCGGCTACCACTACCAACCGCTTTGAGTGAGATCACAACAGAGAGTCCCAGACAGAGCGGGAGAAAAATGTAGAACAAAAAAATCAAATTCACAAAAAAGACAAGACTTACTGGTCGGACAGAAACTGGAAGAACCCCCAAGACCACGGTCCTGGAACTGAAGCCATTCTTGGAGACCACTTTCAGCCGAACAATAGACAGGCCCGTAATATAAACAGTAATACCCAAGAGGAACATGCTTCTTAGAACAATCAATTATACGAGATCAAAAGTGCAATATTTGCTCAAAAGCGAAGATGAGAAGGCAGAAAGGGGTAGAAAATCAGGATGAAAGAAAACAGGGAACCCAGGGCAGAAATGAGGAGAGAGCTGACACACTGTGGGGAATGCAACCAAGGTCATGGAACACTTTATGTACAAACTATCGAATGGGAAACTAAATTGCTCTGTAAACTTTCGCCTAAAGCACAATAAAAAATCTTTTAAAATGCTTAGGAGTTGGAAGGCACTGTGATGAAAAATTTTCGTGATAATAGAGATAACTAAATTATACTTTCCATTTTACCTCTTCATATTGAGTTTGAATACACAGTTTTATTTTAGTATTCTGATTTGCCTAAAACGCTATTGAATTGACCTTTGATTCCTTATTTTACATTGTCTTTAGACAACGTATGATATAAAAAAGCTTTGTTGAGTTGTATACGTGTAGGAAGTGGAGATCTGGCGGAAAGTTTATGTGCTGACTGCAGGTTAGCCTGTGGGAGTTTAAGTCGTTCTTTAAAAATAAACTGTTACACAGCGAAACCTGTGAGAGCCAGAACTCGACAGGACTGCCTTGTTTTTCTGGGTCTCGTAGTTTTCTGCCTTTGACAGGGTGCAGTCTTACCACTTTCTGTTGCTCATTTTAGTGGAAAGTATTTGCATTTTCCTTCTCTGACAGGTTTCCAGCTTACACAGGTTTCAGCTTTACTGTATTTTTGTTGTGATTTAGTCTGTGAAGGAAAGAAATGTTCATTTATTGAGCAACCACGCAGTCCAAACATACTGGTAGGTATTCTGCTGGGAGGTATTTTACCCTCCCACAATCCTGTGCGATAACTACCATCAGTTTCACTCTTTAGGTGAGGAATCTGGGTCAGAATTAGACATTCCCCACTCCCACCCCCAGGTCTGGGTCCAAAGTCTATGCTCTTTCTAATATTCAACAGGGCAAATCTATTTCAACTTGTTCTGTTCAAAACAGGTTCCGAAAGTCCAGAAAGAGAAAAAAAAAAAAAAAAAAAAAAAAACTTGACTTCTCAAAGGAAAAATCTTGTAAACAAAGAGATGTGGAAGCATACAAAGTTATAGGACCAGGTTTCTATTTTAAGACCTTTTACTGTGTGTTCACAATATAATAACCATCACAAAGATGTCTAAAACTTCAGGTTTGCAAAACCCAATTCTCTGTCTCCCCACTGAATTACTTTCATTCTTTCTGTCAGAGTCTGGGTATGGAGGGGTAGGAACAAATGGACTAACTTTGTTAAGGGTTGTCTCCGCTCAGTCCCACGCATTTCATGCTCACACCAATCCCAAAAGGTAGATGTTAACATTTCTATTTTGATGTTAACATTTGCATTTTACAGGTGAGAAAACTAAGGCTTGATGAGAAATATTAACTAATGGCACATCCTCGATGTCAGATGCCAAAACTCGTCTTCTTTAGATTACAACAGATTTTTTCCCTACTATCCCCCTGGACTGGACCATCCACCACACAAGCTAGAAACTTGGGAGTCAGACTAGACATTTCTTCTTCTTTACTTCTCATATCTATTTATTCACTAAATCTGATCAATTCTAACCCTCAGGTGTCTTGTCTTGCTCCATTCGCACTGCTATTGCCTTTGTTCAGCTCCTCATGATTTCTTACTTGGTCTTCAGTAAGATCTTCCCATCTGAAGTCTTGGATGCCTGTCTTATCCTTTACCCACATACACATAATGCACCACAATACGCTACTCTGGTGTCTGAGTGAAATTTCTAAACTCCAGTCTGATCATATCCCTTGCTTAAAAATCAGTGCTTCACCTGTCTCTACTATATGAAGTCCCAACTCCTTATAGCAAAGAAGGCCCTTTATTATCTCATCATTGCAATGGTTTACTCACCTTCAGCCACTCTCTCATGGATTTCCACCAAACTACTTATGGTTCTCAATCAACTAAGTAAATGTTTCTTGAGCTCTTACTATGTGTCAGGCACTGCACTGGGCTATAGGGTTATAACAATTAGCAAGACAGAGATAGTCCTGGTGCTCATGGAGCTGAGGGTCTAGTGGGGGAAAAAGACACTAAGCAAGTAATTACTAGTGTGATGAGCACCACAAAATGGGAAGTACGGGGGCACATGGCAGTGAACCAAGCTGGGCAAAGTGTGACGTTAAATTGAGATGAGCAGAATGAGCACAAGTTTGTCCAGCAATGCTGAGAGGGAAACCAGCAGCAGACAAGCAGGACTTCTTCTGTGCATGCATAATGTGCATGCACACATTTCCACACAAGCTATTAGGCTGCACTGGACTGCTTCTTTCTGCCATTTCCACTATACAAAAGCTCAGGGACTTGGCACTAATCACAGTCTGTATTCTAGTCAGCTATAATGTCTTGAATGTCTGAGTGTTTATTAGATGAAGATGATGATATTATTGTGATAAGACAAAAACTTACATTACCGTCGAGTGGATTCCGACTCAAAGTGACCTTGTAGGACAGAGTAGAACTGCCCCATAGGGTTTCCAAGGAGAGGCTGGTGGATTCGAACTGCCGACCTTTTGGTTAGCAGCTGAGCTCTTAACCACTGTGCCACCAGGGCACCAAAACTGAAGCCCAGGTCTGTTTCATTTCAGTCTTGCCATTCCACTGCAACACATTGCAGCTACTGCTTACAAAGCATATTGTGACTGTAATATAGCTTGCCAGATGCTAAATACCAGGAAAGGAAGAAGTCCTGCCTACCATTGTGTTACTATTTGGTCCTCCAATTTATACACACGTCACTTGGGAGTTTAGTGAGTGTCAACTTGTTCCCAAGGGTCTGCTTATCTCTGGGTGTACAGAAAAGGTCCAGTTCCTCGGCCTATAAGACTGAGCACCAGATCAGGTAAATAAACCAAGTCTTTGCCAGCTAGCAGCCTTTCCCTACCGAAAACCTGCTTCAAATGTTCAACAGCTCCTTCTGTCAAACTTCATCTGGCATTAAACGTTCCAGAGAAGAGTTTTCAGAGAGTGGCTCAAGGAAAAGCCATTGCCCTTGGCCCCTGATAACCTGCAAAGGAGCAGTCAGGGGTGTGGTGAAGATGTGAACCAGATTGGGAGGGGCTGAGGTGTGAGAAGATGGTGGGCAAGCTGAAATTGCAGATAAAAAACAACCGGGTTAAAGAGTGTGGAGCAAAGAGCACGTTATTAGGAAATAGCAGGGAAGGTATTCGTTACAACAGAAGAGAACGAAGCACATTGCAGAGCAGAGGAAAGGAGCTGTGAGAGGAGAAATTCAAGATGCAAGCAAGTGAAGAGAGAGTTTCAGAAGAGGTAGGAAGTAAGAGGTAAAATCTGAGAAGTGGTGGGAGGGTGTGGGCTCAAGGGCACAGGGGCACTGGTTAGCCTTGGCATAGAGGAAGATAGCTTTCTCCCAATAGGTGGGGAAAAGAGGGATGGGGAGAATCACCATGGAAAAGCTTGGAGATCATAGGAAACTGGGATTCTCAGTATGAAAATAGGATTCTAGCTTCCATCAGCGTCTTTACCTAAGATTGCGGACGAGACTTTAGTAACTGTGCAAAGTTTTGAGCCCTGAGAAGTAGGTTTTGGGGACCTGTTGGGTGTAACTTTGTACAAAGAGATAAAGAAGTTAACTTCAAGAAGCTCGCTGTGGCCACTGGCAAAGGAAGTCTAGAACTTACCACGTTAAGTGGAAAAAAGACCAGGATTAGATATGCTAGGGGTTGGGGTATCTGAAAGGAGAGAGGAGTAAGTCAGAAGGAGGATGGGTGTCTTAGTTATCTAGAGCTGCTATAACAGAAATACCACAAGTGGATGGCTTCAACAAACAGAAACTTATTCTCTTAGTTTAGTAGGCTAGAAGTCTGAATTCAGCGTGCCAGCTCCAGGGGAAGCTTTCTCTCTCTGTCAGCTCTAGGGGAAGGTCCTTGTCATCCATCTTCCCCTGGTCTAGGAGCTTTTCAGCACAGGGACCCTGGATCCAAATGATACATTCCTCTCCTGGGTCTTCTTGATTGGTGGAAATGAGGTCCCCCCACTCTCTGCTTCCTTCCTCTCTTTCGTATCTCAGAAGAGATTGACTCATGATACAACCTAATCCTGTAGATTGCCTTCTGCCTCATTAATTTAACTGCCTCTAATCCTGCTTCATTAACATCACAGAGGTTAGGATTTATAACACATGGAATTATCAGATCACAAAATGAAGGACAACCACACAATACTGGCAATCGTGGCCTAGCCAAGTTGACACACATTTTTGGGGGGCACAATTCAATCCATAACAAGGGGTAAAAATACATAATCAATTTTGTGCTTATGTCTATTGGCCTTAGGCTGCATAAATGCATGTCCTTTTCCTCCTTCATCCAGTACATTGCTGTGAGAAGACCACAATGAAAGCAGTTTGGAAACTAGGAATAATCTTTAGTTGTTGTTAAATAGATGAGTGGATATGTAGATGGGTGGATGGATGAATGGAAAGATAGATGGACGGAAAGCAAAGGAGAATACCTAGATAGAGAAGAGAGAAAGTACAGGAAGATTTTATAGTGAAATATTTTAAATATATCTCCTGTATGGAAGACCACCAGTGCTGTATTATGACGTAGATGAGGAGAAAGGAAAGAAATCTGATCTTTCCTCCAACCTTTCTGATTTGCTGAATGTCAGGAAAGATGGAGTAATAGAGAGTCCAAGAAAGATAAAGCTCTCTTTATCTGAAAATATTTAATGAGAGTTAAAAGAGTTACATGTCTTGAACATTTTTTACAGTGTAAGTAGTGGGGAAAAGAACCAAAGGCTGTTCTGACTCCATAGTTAAATCAGGTAGCCTTAGCCATTGGAGGCCATGGAGAGGGAAACTGTCACAAAAAATATGAGCAACATAGATAAGAAAATGGAAAGGCTCTTGAAGCAAAATTAAAAACCAACGTTTAGGTTAGTAGGGACTGATACTTTTGAAATTAGAGAGATGGCACCAAATGAGCCTAGGGGTTTCTATTTTCTAAATTCTTGCTCCATGTGTTTGTAATGGATCTGTAGACAATTAATGATGACATATTTGTCTTGCTGTTTTTTACTTTTTGAAGTTACACTTCTATTTTGGTGAAGAATTCTTCTATGTTTTTTAGGAAAATCGTATTTCAGCATGAAAGTTTGAACTATATCTTACCTATTAGTCACACTGGAGAATTTCAGTTCTGGACCAGCAAAGTCACTCTTGTTTGGGATGCTTAGAAAAATAGGCAAACTGGGAATCTGGGAAAAGAAATGTGAGGTAAAGTCAGTCATGGATGAAAAACAGAGATTTTTATAACAAAGCCTTATAAACTACCTATACGTTTATAATCCCCAAATTTATAGCAACAGCCTACCCTGTACCTTGATTTGGATTCATATATTCAGTTGCCTTACTTGGCTGCCTTACACACTTTTCAAATTTGGCATATCTAAGACTGAGCTCCTGAGCTCCTCTCCCAAACCTACTCCTTTTGCAGCTGTCCCCACCTCTACAAAGGAAGGAAGACAGGAAGGGAGGGGGGAAGAAAGGGAGGAACCAAGGGCTTGTAAAAGTGTTCCAAGTGTCTGTGGAGAGGTAAATATATATATAAAAAAAAAAAAATGCTGGAGGGCAAACTCAGTAATTTCTGAACAATAAATTCAGAAAAGCATTGGACGTTACAGAGAAAGTACAAGACCCAGGGGAAAAAGATTACTTAGAATGCATATATGTAAACACACACGCATACAGTGAATATACAAACAAGTCTTCTACTAAAACTGAAAAAAAAAAGGTTTCTATAGAACAAGAAATGATAACAAGAAACCAGTGATACAATTTCATTATTACTATTTTGAACTAGGTAAAGTGTCATTGAGATTGTAAATGGCAAAGCTATAAAGATCTCAGATGTTATAGATAGTCCCTAAAATCTCAGTGGCTTGACACAATAAAAGTGTATTTCATATGCACTTGTCCATTGTAGATGTGCATAGTCAGAGCGCTGTCCTGGATGGCTCACATCCTAGTGGTGATTCAGGCACCCAGGTCTTTTCTATCTTCTAGTTCTACCCTCTTCTACATATGGTTCTCAGGGTCACCCAGAAGTCATCTCTGGTCCAGCCAGAGGGGAGAGATCATGGAAGAGCCTACATGGGGTGGGGGTGGGGAGTTCTCATGAGCCAGGCCAGAACCATGTCCATACATTACTGGAAGGGAGGCTGGGAAATGTGATCCAGGTGTGCCCAGGAAGAAGCGGTAACCAGAGAAAACAGGTGTGGTGATTTGCTACTAATCTCTTCCACAAACCCAAATGTCCTTAAACAACAGAAAGACAAACAAATTGCAAGATATTTATACAATGGAGAAATAAATAATATAAATAAGACATTTATATTACCTGGAAATGGAAGTGAACAAACTATACCTATATCATACAGCGACGCAGATGAATCTAACACAATAATGTTGAGCAAAAGAAGCTAGCCACAAGTGAATACTTAGAGTGTGGCTTCATTTCTGTATATCTCCATATAAATACGTAAGTCCCAAAATAGACAAAACTAAACTGTATTGCTTAGAGAAGCTTAAACCAAAACCAGTTGCTGTCAAGTCAATTCCAACTCACGGTGGCCTCATGTGTGTCAGAGTAGAACTGGGCTCCATAAGGTTTTCAATGGCTGATTTTTCGGAAGTAGAGGTGGACTCGAACCTCCAACCTTTGGGTTAGCAGCCGAGCACATAAACCATGTGTACTATCCAGGGAGTCCCTACAGAAGCATATACAGATAATCAAAGGATAAAGACAAACAAGAGAACTGTTACAGTAAGAGTTGGCAAAGTGCCTCTGGGGAGGGATTAGGGTTGGGAAGGTTGCACTGAGGGAGGCACCAGCAGTGTTCGAATTTCTTGACCTGAATAGCTGTTAAGCGGCTGTTTATGTACTTTTACTTATATGTATGATATTTTACATCCTCACACAAAAGTTCACAAAGCCAAATGCATTTCCCACCTTAGCAGAAGAGAAACACTTATTTGGAACAGAGAAAAGCAGTTCCCCTGTGGCCAGAACACCAGTGCCCTCTGGCAAACCAAGCTTTACCATCTCCCTGACTAGAAAACTGTGAACACCCTTCAGATCCTAATTTTCTCTGATTTACCATTTTGAAGAGGAAGAAAAATCTGTGTTCCTGTTTGACATAATAGCCAAACACCCGATTGTGTCCCTGTAGGCCCCCTGTAAATGCGATTATCTGTCGTTGTCTTCCATAATTACCAGCCCTTGCCTGAGCTGATGGACAGTTTCTGCCATTGTCTAGTTCTGTAGCTGATGAAATGCCATTCTGCTACCTGCGTTACTACCTCTCTTGTGATCTCTTTATCTGTTTCCTATAGTAACTCGTAAATTCCAGTGACTCATCTCTCTCTTGTTCCAGACACTTAACTTTCAAATCTGTATTTTCCACCCTCCAGTGAACAACGTTTTACATTCAGTTCCAGCTCCCTTTCATCATCCTTGAATCCGGGAAAAGCCTGCATCCAGTTACCCAGCCCTGAGCACCTTTGTTTCTCCATTTCACAGACTCAGGCATCTGTTCTTGGGTAGTGACTCCAACACTTGGCTTTTGAAGGTAGATAATTTGAAGTATTCCCATGCCCCCTCACATAAAAGGCATTTGTGCTGGTGTCCTTCAGCAGAAACTTCTCTCTGCATCCTACTGAGATATACCAAAGGACCGGCTGGCTTCTGGCCCTCGGTTCCAGAGACAGTGGCATTTTAGCGGCAAGAGTCCCACTACCTCTTGATTGTGAAATGGATTGGAATGAGATGTTCAGTATACATGGGGGTAATACAGGGATGGCTGGGCTATTTCTCCTTAGCTTCCACCTGTAAAAGCCTCACCAAATCGTCTAGCTTACCTGCCAGACCATGCCTACCAATGTGTAGGCAAGGTTCATCCAAGTTCTAGAAAATCAGGCCTTCAAAGATCTCTCTTTCTTTCTTCTTTACAATTGCAACTGCTTTTTCTCTTTTACTTCCCCCCAGGAGAAATATCCGGAGCCCTGGCAGTGCAGTGGTTGAGAGCTATGGCTGCTCACCAAAAGGTTGGCAGTTCGAATCCACTAGCCTCTCCTTGGAAACCCTATGGGGCAGTTCTACTCTGTCCTATAGGGCCGCTATGAGTCGGAATTGACTCGACAGCAACGAGTTTGGTTTTGGAATAGCTAAAATATTCATGTTGAATATATTTACAGCATTATACACCAAAAGCTATTTGAGAAATATCTACCTGTGACAGTAGCTTCGGAGGGGAACATTTTGAGGGGTGTTTCTTTTTTCTTCTTCTCTCCCAGACTCGCCCTACAGAAGCCTGAGACCTATTTTTCAGGCCGTTTAAAGAGTTCAACTCCCGGCTGTGTTAGTACCACTTGTAGGCACATCCTCGGAGTAAATTACCTCTTTAGGGAAGAAGAAACCAGCTATAGAACTAACCCTCATAAACCTAATGAGTAAAGAAATGAGCAGGCCCGAAAGTTGCGGAAGCATATAGAAATCATCGAATCTGATACAATTCATTGTCATTTTCCAATAGTTTAACCTCTGGCCTGGCTGTAATCTATTTTCGTGGGTCTCTTCAGATTAAAGCTTCCCATTCATTGCAGATGGTTTTTACGGGTGCTTTGGGGAGAGAACCATGTTGCACCTTAGTGTGATTTTATGCAGGGCCTCCCCTGGCCCATTCTTCTCCCCTACCCTTTTTCTATTGTAAATTATCTGAGGCAGCCTAGGATAAAGAATGTGTAGGCATTTTGATTTTAAAATAAAAGCCTCCCTACCTTTTCAAAAGCATTTACTACTTGCAAAAGTAGATTGGCAAAGCTAACGTAGTAGCTAGTTACAAAAACCAAACAGTCTAGAATTGATTTTGTTTTTCACTTTGGGCATTTCAAAAGATGATTTAGAACGTCAGAGCTGTAAAAATAAAAAAGGCAGTTTTGAAATTGTGTCCGCGAAGAAAAGAAAGCAACCATTTTGTTGTACGTGCAGAACTCAGGCACTAAAATGGCATGATTTTAGTTCTCAGCACGTCAGCATCCTTACTTACACGTGGCCTGATTGAAAACAATTTAACGTATCCTTACAGAACTATTTCCCATGGAAAAACGTAAAAAAATATCCAGCTAATAGAATGCATTAACCATAGAAAAGATCATCAATCTATCACATACCTGGCGTTTTATGAGTGCCCTGAATGATTGCTTGGAGGCAAAGTAATTAATGAAGAGAATAGCTTAAGTAATATTCAAAATATCCATGTTAGGGGAGTCTTTTTAGAACTTCCCCTTACCCAAACTGCATAATTGCTTTTAAAAAGTGTTTTCTTTTTAAAAGAGGATAAGTAGAGTTATTTAAATGAAGTCTCATGAATTGGCTACAGTCAAGGGATGATAGGTTAAGGCTGCTAGCCACCAGCCCCTCCAAGTAGGCACGCACATGGACAGGAACACGTTGGACTCATGCTCTGCCATCTTCACCTTAAATTGCCTGGATTTCACTGGTTAATCTCACACACTGAATAATAAACACAAAGGGCCCTGGGTTGCAGAGGCTTCCTTGGTGATAGTGGTTGATTCCCCACACAAATACTGCCTTTGAGGAGGCCTCACTGTTGGAGGGGAAATGGTTGAAGGAGGAACATTCACCTCCCCCACACCCGATGTTTGATAAACTCTCCGCTCTTAAAATCACCCTGATTTTAAAGAAAAAAAAAAAATACTGTTAAGGGGTCCTAAAATACAATAAATCGCAAAATACAACGTAAATATCAGGGGGGTATTTGGGGGCTGGGGAGCTGGGGAAAGGAAGGAGGGGTGGGGGAGGGGAGGGAGACTAGCAGCTGGTCTTTCTTCAGCAATGAGGCAGGCTGGTGTGCTTTTCACGCTTCCCCAGAGCAGCCAGCTTCAGCTCACCGGCAACCCCAGACACGCGGAATCTCTCCTCCCTCATCCCAACACTGTTCAGTGCGTACCACTCCCCCCCACCCCCAGCCTGTGTGTTAACACAGCCAGCTCTGGGCTGTGGCCTAAATACTAGAAAGTCACAAATCACTGGTTCAAATAGACCCGCTTCTTCAAAGGGAAGAGTGGGGAGTGCTAAGAGGGAGGAGAGATGCTTAAAGTGATTTACGACCCCCTAGGAGCAGGGTTTGGCACCTGGGCCTTTATGCTCGGACAAGGACTATCTGGCAAGTAACAAGAGACATTGAAATGTATGAGTGGTCCATTAGGATGGTTCAATCTTCCCTGGATTAGTCAGGCATTTGATATAAATAAGTAAACACCCAAATCACCTCCACCACAGCCCAAAACGTCTGTTTCCCTTTCACTCTTTCTCTTTTTTTCCCAGAGAGTGAAAGGGAACAGAGATTAGAAAAAGAGGTCTTGTGTATTCAAAGTGCCAATTCAGAACTTCTTCTTTCTCTAATGCACTCATGAAACATTTTAATTGTCTGACTTTGCACTCAAAAGCCTTGTTTGCAACTCCTAATTGCAGGCTGCTTTGAACAAATAATTGAAATGCATGCCTTGTGGGGCCTGCTTAAACAATTATAATGTGCTTTGCTGCTAGGTGCCGGTCCCCCACCCCGCCCTCGTCCCTTTTTGCATAATGACAAGCAGCCAGCTCGATATTTGCAGCCAAGTTAAAACCTTGCTAATTTGCCGCGCTGCAATCCGGGACTATGACAGTGGCCGTACCTGCATTAGTGCTTGCAACAGCAAAAATGCCTCTAATGGTCCAGCTGAATGTTAAGAAGACCTTTTCATTTTCTGCAGAGAGAATCCCACTGGGGTTTCGTTTTCAAAATACAAATCCTTCATGTGCCTGTTAGTTTTGTATCTACACACTATTGATGGAGCTGTTTCTCTGAAAAGTCTCCCCAACCTGATTGCAGCAGAGTCTCCAACAAATAGGTTCCTTGCTTCCAGGGGGCTCAGGGTTAGAACGGAAACAAAAGTGTCCAGATCCCAAGAACGCCCCATGACTGGCCCCAGTGGACCGCGGAGGACCGCACGCAGGGACTGTCTCTTAAAATCTAGAACATGCTACCAGCTGTCCCTCCGTTCCAGCCTCCCGTCAAGGCTCAGAGGCTCAAAGAAACTGAGAATGTGTTACTCCTGTTCTGAACTTTTTTTTTTTTTTTTAAGATCCGACCTTACATGTTTAAGATTAAAAAGGATAAACATTTGACTCTTTAAGAATAAATTATGCCTTTATTGGAGTGGTCTGGTTTATGAATTCACAGTTCTCATATTATCATACTTATTTCTACTTGGGGTGTTGGGGAGTTGGAAAAATAAATTATAAAAAATAAACTCATTGTTTTAAGGGCCTGGCTCTGCCTGGTAAAAACAGCACTAAAGATGCCACCTTGTTCCCCAGTTCCCCCTGATGTCCTTGGTGGTCTTGGCTGGGTAATAACAGTCGGAGGAGGGACCCTCTGGTGGCCCAGACACTGTTTTCTATTTTATTTGTTCTAAAGCCTCACAATGGCCCTGTGAGATAGGCATTGTCTGTCTTTTACAAACGGAGAGATGAAGCTCAGAAATGCTGGGTAACTTGCCCAAAGTCACACCGATCCTCTGTGGGGAGACAGGGACTCAAGTCGAGCCAGTGGGACTTCAAAGCTCTTTTCCAGAACTGAGCTGCACAGCAGGAAGGACCCACAGGAAGTGGTACTTCAAAGACACTTTCTGTTTGGTAGGGGGAGCGGAGAATAACACCTGCTGGTCCTGGGACACAGGTGTAAGGCGTGTGCGGTGTGGGGGCTGAGGGAGGGGACTTTTAGTCATTGTTATGAACACCTCGCAATCCGCCTGGGCTTGGTTGCACCCAGCAGGTGGTGTTAGAACCCTCACTGAGAATCCCTGGCCTCGTTTTTCTTGGTCTTAATCTCCAGAGAAGAGCCCAAGGACTCTCTTCATAGCTCGTTTTTGAGCTAAGAAAGCCACTCATCCCAACGACCATAGCTGGCCTCTACTGAGTGAACACCACGCACCAAGCCTTGTGGCCTCCCTCTCAAGTCCGCACAGCCACTGCTATCCTAGCCAACCTCTCCTAACGTACAATGCAGGCAAAAGTGCAGAGGCCCATTCAACCCAACCCTCCTTTGTGGACGGCCCGTGGGTGTGACCACTGGACTATACCGCCCCAAGTGGGCTGCTCGCCTCTGTGATGGGCAGACCAAGCAGTTCAAAGCGAGTATTTGGGTCTTCCCAAACAACAGAAAGAATCAGCTTTTGTCTGTAATGGGGAACCCAAGGTCGAGAAGGGGAGAGTGCTGACAAGTCGTGGGGTTGGCAACCAGTGTCACAAAACAATATGTGTATTAATTGTTTAATGAGAAATTAATTTGCTCTGTAAACTTTCGTCTAAAGCACAATAAAAAAAAAAAAAAAAGAATCTGCTTGTTTGTTTAAGCAGTTGGTTGACTATTTCCAGGTACCCACTACAGAAGGCAACTTGTAGCACAAAAAAGATCCTGGCTGGGAAAATGTGTGTTGTAGTCAGCTTGATGGCCGAAAGATCATCTCCTCCAACATTCTTCTGCCTTCTAGAAGTCCAAGTTAAAGATTCAAATGTGTGCTATGAAAATCAAATGTGCTGTGCTGCGTAGATGTCTATTTCAGATTTCTTTAGAAAGTATTCATTCACATCAGAGTGGTTAAGATCCCTGACTTTGGAGGCAGATAACTCAGGTTCAAATTCTATACTTGCCACTTACTAGCTGTGTGATCTTAGGCAAGTTACTTAACTTTTCTGTGCCTTAGTTTTCTCATCTGTAAAATGGGAATAATTACAGCGCCTACCTCAGAGAGCTAGTTGAAAGGGTTATATAAGTTAGCCACTGAATTAATGTTAACTACTGTTATCGCTTATAGCAAGGAGCCCTGGTGGTGCAATGGTTAAGCACTTGGCTGCTAATCAAAAGGTTGGTAGTTGGAACCCACCGGCCATACCCACGAGCCACTCTGTGGGAGTAAAGACCTGGCGATCTGCTCCCACAAAAATTACAGCCTAGGAAACCCTATGGGCCAGTTCTACTGTGTCCTGTAGGGTTGCTATGAGTTGGAATCAAATCAACGGCAAACAATACTGTTATTATAAGTTGAGAGGTAATTAGGCCTCCACATACTATTATCAAAAATATTTCACCATATTCTAATCAAGTTTTTGTTCCTACTTATAGGTTTCAGAACATACAGGGGGTAGAACAACAACATAAACGATACCACAAGGGGGGAAAAAAAATCAGACAATTCCAGAATTGTGATACGTTCTACCGGACAGCTGGCTGGTATTCTCCTACCCATTATTACCCAACAAAAATGTCTTCCAATTGGTCTAACCCTTCCATGTATGCAGTATTCCCATTTGATCACCACCACGCACCTTGGCAGGGCAAGACTCAGTGCCATGTTACAGGTGAGGAACTGGTGCTCCGTTCAGTGAAGCTAGCCAGCTGCCTTGCCTCATCACACAGGTGAAAAGCACTGGAGGAAAGCACAGCACTTTTTCCCCAGCACCTGTGTTTCTCAGCTCCCCCTCACCTCCACCCTACTATGAGACGCCTCAAATGCTGAGATCATTCTGATTCCGTGTTTGTAACTGCAGTTACGGAGAACAGCTGAAATAGAACAGACACTGACGCTTAAGTCAAACAGAAAAACCGAAACCCATCCCACCTGTCAGCTCTGACTTATATTTTTATAGATTTGAGTCATTTGCTACCATCTGCTGAACCAGCTACCTGGCTGCATCCTTGGAGGCCACCGCTGACTCAGTTTGCCCCATTTGCTGGTGAAGGAGGGCACATTCAAAAGCAAACCTGCTCTCGCGTGAAGCCTAAGGTTGAAACTCGGAGTCACTCAGCAGTTTGCTCTTGATTGTTTACTGAGAATTTCAGGTCTTATCTGTTAAGTGTAAACGGAAGAACCCAAATTTGAACGTGGCCCTCTTCACCTAGCATCAAGCCCAATACCAGACATAGCCCAATACCAGACCAGATGTGCTCTTTGTTGAGGATCTTTCCAGAATTTTTCATCTTCAAATACTGGCCCAACAGAAGCCAGCTTGAAGGGGTACCCACAAAATTGGGATGATTGAAGCATCAAAATGACTAACTGACTGTAATGGGTTAAATCACACTGAACATCTAAAATCCATGAGACCCAGTGATACTCAAAACAGAGAAAGCAAGCAAAAAAACAAATTCTCATTTGTTATCACTGGAGTAGGGATTATGCCAACTCCTTACTCCAAATATTGGTAAATAAAGGGGACCAATTATGCTCTTTCCCAGTAGATATTTTAGCATAACCATTAAGCCCCATTTCATGAGGGAAGATCTTTTTATGGATGAGTTACTAGTTAATAAAATAGAAGGGATGATGCAATTGGAAAATCACCATTTTGCAATCCCTAAAGAAATAATGGAGTCCCTGGGTGGTGAAAAGCGTTAACATGCTTGGTTGTTAACCGAAGGGTTGGAGGTTCCAGTTTACTCAGAGGTGCCTTGAAAGAAAGGCCTGGAGATCTACTTCTGAAAAATCATCCATTGAAAACACAGTTCTACTCAAATACACGTGGGGTCACCATGAGTCAGGATTGACTCAATGGCAACCGGAACTGGAAAAAGAAATAATAGGTTCAAGCAAGGATCATAAATAGATAATAGGTGATGGTATGAAAATCATTAAATGAGAACTTAATTTGCTGTGTAAACTTTCACCTAAAACACAATAAAATATTAAAAAAAAAAAAAAAGACAACAGGTGAAAGGTTGATGGAGAATTAGATTCATGTGGTGTTAAAGTACTACCTCTCCCCAATAGATTACTCATGAGTCACAAGGGAAAACTGGGAATGGGGGGGTGGGGGGTGTGTCAGGCTGTCACGATCCAAACCCATAAAGAATCTTAACACCACAAAAGTGGGACAACCAGACATTATGCACTTCCCGAAGAGATGCAGTGTTAAGTACATAGCACCACCTATGAAATATTCTCATCAAAAGTATTTCACCCAAATCTAACAAGCCCTTACCAACTACTTCCAGGTTACAGAAAATACAGGCAGGAGAAGAACAAGATAAATGACATTCGAAGGGAAAACAAGTCAGACAATTCCAGAATTGTGCTACAGTCTATAGGACAAGCAGCTTGGTCATCTCAATAAATCAATGTCATGAAACAGAGAAAGCAAAGAGATGGAGCTTGGCACAGATAATACAGGAGACTTAGAATTATGCAATTCTATCATTTTCTGGAAGCTGACTTTCTTCCTAGTACAGTGCCCAATGCAAGAATCAAGCCATACTGGGCTCCATAAATATTTGTTAAATGAAAGAATAAATAAATAGATTACGGAGATGAGATCAAAGAGGCTCTGAGGACTAAGTGATGTCCTCAAAGGCAGGCACCTAGCTGGTGGCAGAGCTCAGACAAAAACTCAGTCTATCAATTCCTAACCTGACACTTATTCTCTATTTTTGACTTTCTTTTCTTCTTTTTTTTGGCACGTATGGAATTTAGTTCTAGGTTAAAAAAGACTTGCCGGACCTTACAGCCAAATATAATGTGCGGTTCTTGGTTGGCTCCTGGTTTGAATAAGCCAGCTAAAAGACATTTTGAGGACAAGTGAGAAACTAAACTGCGACCGGCTGCTAGATGACTTTGAGGTGTCTCTGACCAGCCTGTCAGGTGAGGCAAGGGTGCTGCAGTTACACAGGAAGCTAGCTGTCTGTCGTCATTTCTATATGGATACTAAAACAGTTAGGGATAAAAGTCATGACATTGGTAATCTTCTTTACGATATTTCAGCATAAAGAACTTGGTGGAGCATTTATGGTGAAATGTTAATAATTAGTGAATTGAAGAAATGGGTGTGTGGACATTTACTAGGCCATTCTTTCTTCTGTATGAAAATGTTAATAATAATAATAATGAGGATGATAGATAAATTATAGATCCAGCCAGCACAAACCTGGAATTCATTCATTTCTCAATATTCCTACTGAAATGAGCAATTTTATCTAATTAGGTTATGAATGACATAAAAGAACATTTTTTTTTCAAATATATTTTCTAGGAATCTTAAATTTAATAGTGACTTAATTCTTATTTGTAGACCTAACTTTATTCTAGACCATCTAAAGTCATATGAATTTGCATACTGCCTATTGTCCTGAATAATGAGCTTAGAGATCACCAAAGTGTCCAGAAACATTTAGGATGCATTTCTCAAACTGTTCCATGAAGAAAAAAACCAGGGGTAGAAGTCCCCAGAACAAGTACACTTAATAAATCCCAGGCTGCAGCATCTTTGAGCTTCCTGCTGGTGATAAATCTGAGGGAGAAGCTTGAGATCCTCATTACAGCTAGTAAACAACTTGGGGTGGCAAGAGGGTTCTTCTCCCCTTCCCACCTGGCCTACCCTGTGCATAACTCAAGTCTGCCCACAATGGGGAAGTACCTGTGTGGCTGTAGCAATCACACCTTACCTGCATAGTGCTGGTGGCACCACCCTCAATCCTAAGAAGAGATCACACATTTAAACACGAGAAAGCATCAGAGAACTCTCGGTTCACAGTTGCATTAATTTAAGAAACTAAGTTGTACATGAAAACAAAAACAGAAACACAAGAAGATGGTGGAATGAACAGTGTTTGGAACTGCAGACCTAGGTTTTAGTCCCATTTCTTCCACCAGTGGGCTACTTGTCATCAAGCATAGGTTTAGCCTTCAAGGTCTCTTTGATGTCATATATTCAAGGTCTGTCTGTCTATCATCTATCTTCTCTTACCACAAATGTTTTCTGAATTCCCAGTATGTGCCAGGCATTGCACTTGGAGGCATGTCTACTTTCAGAAAATGATAGACTTCCAAAAATGGATACAAATTCCTCATGGATCACTTGGCCAGGCTCCACTTTCCCACTTCCCTTCCTTGTCCACAAGTAATTGAAAATTAACTGTAGGTACTTTTGAGAAGGCCAGACCTCAGCTAAACCACAAGGAATCTTCTGGGTGAATATAAATGATCAGCATAAAAAGAATACAATAGTTCTCTCAAGACTTTAAGACTGACATGTGTCAGTCTGTTGATCTAGGAAGCATACCCTCCAGACCAGAGAAAAACTGGTGGCTCATGGCCAACCCAGCTCACAGTTGTGCTTTGATTAGCTCAGTTGTTTTTCTTATGGTAGAGAAATGTTTCTCTACGTCTTTGCTGTTAGCTGCCATCCAGTTGGCTCCAACTCATGGTGGTCTTATGTATAACAGAACGAAACACTGCCCGGTCCTGAGCCATCTCTGCGATCAATGGTATGTCTGAGTCCATTGTTGTGGCTCTTGTATCAATCCATCTCACCGAGGGCTTCCCTCGTTTTTGCTGACTCTCTACCAGACATGATGTCCTTTTGTAGCAACTGGTGTTTTCTGATGACACATCCAAAGTAAGCAAGGAGAAGTCTTGCCATTCTCACTTCTAAGGAACATTCCGGTTGTCTTCCTTCTAAGACAGATTTGTCCTTTTGGTAGTCCACCCTATGTTCAACATTGATGCCGGAAGCTATGCCATCAGTATTTCAAATACTAGCAGGGTTACCACGGTGGACAGGTTTCAGTGGAGCTTCCAGGCTAAGACAGACTGGACAAAAAAAAACCAGGCCTGGCAATCTACTTCCAGAAATTAGCCATGAAAACCCTATAGATATTTCTCTATAAACCCATGTCTTCATCAAAAGTGGGAAAATAAGGGAGGTATTGAGTGTCCATGGAGCCCCTCACCCTCTGCGTTTGTTTTGTTTTTACATACTCCCTCTGACCTCTGACCTCTACAGCTATTGAGTTTGTGACCTCCACTCTAGACTGAAGGACTAGTTTGGTTGTCCGCACCTGTATTCAAAATGGTCCTTTGGGGAGTTTTTTCCTAACTGGAGGGGTTAGGGGAGAGGGGTGAAGCAAAAGACAAGCAGAGGGAGCCTTCTTTCTGCCACTTCCCAGCCCCAGGAGTGACAGCCAGGTCTCACAGAGTATACCTGAGGCAGACTGGGGGTGACCGGGCTCCATCTTCTTACTTACAGGGGCTAACAGCTCGGCTGCTAACCAAAAGGTCAGCAGTTCGAATCCATCAGTAGCTCCCCGGAAACCCTATGGGGCAGTTCTACTCTGTCCTATAGGGTTGCTGTGAGCTGGAATTGACTGTGTTAGGCAATGGGTTTTATGAAGAAATCAAGCCTCATTCTAAGAGGTGGAGAGCTTGACCAAGTCAGACTGCAGAGCCGAGTGCAGCCGAGCCCAGGTCTCCCGGCCCTGCCTGGGTCTCCCGGCCCTGCCCTAATGTTTTTTCCTCTCCGTTGAGATTCTTGTTCCTCAAGTCAAAGTGAAACTGCAACTTCTATTAAATCATGCTATTTATCATCTCTGAGCACCAAAACTGTTTATGTGTTGTTTCCACTCCAACTTGATCGTCTAAGTGAAATCTCTCATTCTGTTCTGGTACTAGGAGCCCAGAAAAATGAGCCCCTAGGAGTAGGTCCATTAGCAGTACACTTTGCAAAGCTTCTCCAGTCTGCTCAGAACCACTTCAGAACCCCAAGTTCATCTCTCTCATGTCACAAGAGAGCATTTGCTTTTACAGGAATGTCACAAGTGCAAAGCAAAGGAACTCAGGACCGTCAGTAGAGGGCAGTGGTTAGGAATAAGGACTTCAGAGTCAAACCAGATCTAAGGGAAACTTTTCTTTGCCTTGATTTCCTCAACTGTAACACAGAGCAAACTGTAACATCTATTTCATATTGTTGCTGTTGGGATTAAAGGAGATAATTAATGAGATAATGCCCAGACATCGTAAGTGCCAAACAGACGTTAGCTACTGTAATGACGGGAGCAGTGGTGGTCCAGTGGTAGACCTCTAGCCTTCCACGCGGGAGACTCAGGTTCGATTCCTGGCAATGCACCTCAGGCAGCCACCACCTGTCTTTCAGTAGAGGCTTCTGCGTTGCTATGATGTGGAACAGGTTTCAGCAGAGCTTACAGACAAAGACCTACTAGGAAGAAAGGCCTGGCGATCAACTTCTGAAAATCACTAATGAAAACCCTATGGATCACAACAGTCTGTTCTGCAGCTGATCATGGGGATGGTGCAGCATTTATTTCTGTTGTGCACAAGGTAGCCCTGTGAGCTGAGTCGACTCGATGGCAGCTAACAAAAACTCTATGGCTAGGCAAGGAAATATATCACATACCTGAACTGCTTTTTGTTACTGTTGTTGTTTTGGAGAAATGAGATAATCCTAACTCCCTTTCACAAGTCATTTAGATATTGAAGTTCCAACAAAAGTTTTGGACAAAGATTATAATGAAAGCAGAAAATTTCCAGACACAAATTTATTCTTTGAAAAAAAAAAAAATCATAATGGGACCTCAAGCCAAGTTCAGCCCTCGTTAGGCACCTCGGCGGGCTGTTGCTGGATTTGCCCCTGTAGTATGTCATACTGGATGTGCTCATCAATGTTGCGCTCCTTTTCTGCTTTAATCAGCCAACGTGGGGCACTGTGTGAACAATGGAGCAATCACTTCCTTCCCCGACAGGTATACTAATTGCATCATTTCCATAACAAACTCATCCTTCACCAGCATGAGGCCTGAGTTCTTCAGATTTGCAGACCATCCCTTCTATAGCCAGCTCTCCCCTCTGATGGGTCCATGCCTGGAAGTTTAGAGCATAATGGCCCCAGAATATTGAGGGGGCCCAAGGAAGGGGGAACGTTGATGAGTTTGGGAGCATTTGGTGTCAAACAGAAAGTGCAGCCATCTTACTGAAGCATATTTGTAATTTTGCTTGTTTTTTTGTTTTTTTACATACCCTGTCTGACCTCTCAGGAGTCCTGGTGGCATAGTGGTTAAAATGCATGGCTGCTAACCGAAAGGTTGGCGGTTGGAACCCATGAGCCGCTCCTCAGGAGTCTGCTTCTGTAAAGATTGCAGCCTTGGAAACCCTATGGGGCAGTCCTACTGTGTCCTGCAGGACAGCTAGGAGTCGAACTGACTCGACGGGGGTGGGTTTTCTTTCCGTGTGTTTATCTGACCTCTACAGCTACTGAGGTGGTGATGCTCCACTCTCGACTAAAGACAAGTTTGGTTGTCTGCACCCTGTATTCAAAAAGGTCCTTTGGGATGTTGTTTTCAAACAGGAGGGGTTTGAGCAAAAAGGGAGAACCGCTTTAGAAACACGAAAAGGGGAGAAGCAACTCCCCCGTGGCTGAGAGAGGTTAAGCCCATTAAACTCATTGCCGTTGAGTCAGTTCCGACTCATAGCGACCCTACGGGACAGAGTAGAACTGCCCCATAGGGTTTCCAAGGAGCGGCTGGTAGATTTGAACTGTTGACCTTTTGCTTAGCAGCTGAGCTCTTAACCACTGCGCCACCAGGGCTCCACAGAGAGGTCAGTCTTATTCTCTAACTCATAGCGCTATGAGTTTGAGCTCATCTTCATCACACTAAAAAGCAATGCCAAATGCATTTTCCTTGACATCCTCCAAAACACAGAGCTCTTCTCAACGACAGCTAAAGTCTTTTTTCTGCTTGAGGGTGTTTCTATTTCTCTGATTTTGAAAACTGAAGAGGAGTGAAATCAGGGGAGATCCTTGGTGACATTTTCCTGTGCCACACTGCAAAACGCTTCCCAGAGCCAGCAGGCCCTTGCATGTCATTGTCACAGAGGCCTGTCGTTAATCCCTAAGGTTAACAAACCTGCTGAAAGGGATTGTGAATCGTGGGTTATTTGGAGGCATAATCTCCTCAAACGCTTTTATAGGAGACTTGGCTTCTTGGAAAGCCTAAAGTTTATCTTGAAAAGTAATTCTTTGTTGAAACTTAAAAAGGAAAAAAATTGTAAAAGACTGATCACTGACAGTGGTATCAGTACGATTTCAAATTAATCTAAACCTACACACATACATACATATACATACCTATGCACAGACATCTCTAGAAGGATATACCACAAAATGGTTACGTTTCTTAATATGTTCTGGGTACTGGAATAATGGCTAATTTTTACTTGTTAATTCTGTTTTGCCACTCTGTTTGCTATTTTGTCCGCAATAAACATGTATTCCTTGGATTAAAAAAAGGAAAATCACCTAAAGGAAAATAAACAAACAGAAATGTTGTGAGAATCATAAGCGTGGGGAGGCTGGCTTATTGGGTAGCTGTGATCAGAATAAGGAATGTTTTCACTGACATCTGCCAACAGCCCCTTCACTTAGCTGGCCCGTCAAGGGAAGCTCCACGAGGACTTGGATGTCTAATTTGCTTGGGAGTGGTATTTATATTTTCGATCAGACATGTCTAACACATTAGAGATCTCACACTCTAACCTTCCTACATTTACAAACTCCTAATCTATGCCTACCACATCTGCTCTTTTCTTTGACCTAGGGCATTCCCATAAGAAATGGAAACATGACATTTTTCACAGCTAATTCTTTATAATTTAGGAACGGAGACGTATTCCCACTAGGGCTTTGCTGTGTGAAGTTCTCTGGGTTTGATGACCTTTTCTCAAGCCACACTTGAAGATTCTCCCTTGAGGCAGCAGCAGTCAATGTGCTCCACCAGCTGGTGACGGACTGGGAAGATAAAGCCACCAGAACTTCAAGCTCTAGTCGGTTGGTCAGAAGCAGAGTAAGAAATCAGAAAGGGGGTGGCAGGGTGGAGGTGGGGTGGTGACCTGGTCTCATAAAAACTTGGAAAGTAGATAAAATTTGTCAGTGCTCCTTAATAATGCCTGTTGAACTCTGACTCATATTTTAGGCCTTGGTTTAAATGTCCCTCCTGCAGAAATGCCCTCCCCAGCTCCCCAGATTCGTCCCTGACCTGTTGTACATTCTCGTTTGTGACATCCATCAGCGCTAGAGGAAAATCATTATCTACGTAAATGCTGGTGTAGCTGTCTGTCTCTCCCCCCAGACTCTGAGGTCAGAGACTATGCTTGTTTCTTTTTTTTGCTGCAACATTCCCAGCACCACGATTAAGTGCTTGACTGCTAACCGAAAGAAAGGTCAGTGGTTCGAACCCACCAGCTGCTCTGTGGGAGAAAAGACCTGGCGATCTGCTCCCGTAAAGATTACAGTTAGGAAACCCTATCGGGCAGTTCTACTCTGTCCTGTATGGTCACTATGAGTCAGAATCAACTCAACGGCACACAACAACAACAACAGTTCTGAGGCTAGAATGGAGTTAAGTATTTACTGAACAACTGAATGACGAAAGATTTCTCTAGCCCTTTTCTGCTTTTTGGTATTCAACTTCCCATTAACTGCATTTTAACCTCATGATAATATAAATGAACAAAAAATATTGATTGTGCAACTACTACATCATTATTGGTTTGAATAGTTCTTCACACTTTTCAGGAGCCCTGGTGGCGCAGTGGTTAAGAGCTCAGGCTGCTAACCAAAAGGTAGACAGTTTGAATTCATTAGCCGCTCCTTGGAAACCCTATGAGACTGTTCTACTCTGTCCTATAGGGTCACTATGAGCCAGAATCGACTCAGTGGCAATGGGTTTTGGGGTTCACACTTTTCAAGGGTTTTTCAAGCCCTGAGGTGGTGTGGGTGTGGTTGCTGCTGTTGCTCCCAATCTAAAATTGAGGGACAACAGGCTTAGGGAATGATTTCCCTCATCAAAATCACAAAGAGCCAGAACCATGAACCACAGACACCTCCCCCAGGACCAGCTGATCCTCTGGGATGCCGAGGGGTACCTGCTCCCTTGAGCACCAGCCCCACTCCTAAGTCTGTCCTCTGCAGAACTTCCATTCCTGGCCCAACCTTATCTTCCAGGTCCATAGCTAGTGACTGTGGTCAACAATGTTTTAAACATCCTCCAGATAAGATTTGTATTTTAATGAAGTCCCTTAAGATAATTTTAGACAATACAAGAGTATTATTTTTCTTTTAATAACTACAAGTTTACTTTAACGTGAATTAGGAAAAAAAAAAGTAGGTAGACACCAAACCTGTTATTTCACAGATATTACTGTATTGGGTGAGGCTAAATATAAACAAAGCCAATTTAAAGAAAAATGTTAACTAAATACGACAGGAAGTAGTTCACGAATCTGGCAAATATTGGGAAGGGATCATGCAAATAATCGAAGTTTGGGAAACAGTTGTTACTCTAGGATTGAGGAACTAGGAACATAGTAAGTACTCAGTAAACTATCATTCACCCATTCACTTACAAAAATGTGTTGCTCGCCCACTATTTGTCTTAAGTGCTGGAGAAACAATAGTGAGCAAGCTATAGCCTTTCACATGAGGGAACATGAAATAAAAAGGAACCCGTTGCTGTTGAGTTGATTCCAACTCAAGTGGAACTGCCCCATGGGGTTTCCAAGGAGTGGCTGGTGGATTTGAACTGCTGACCTTTTGGCTAATAGCCGAGCTCTTAACTACTGCGTCACCGGGCCTCCTTATAAATAAAAAGGTAGGAAGGTAGAAAAGATGGAAGGAAAGGAGGAGGAACGGAGGGAGGAAGGAAGGAGCATTCAAACACAGAAATGTTAATGAACATATCAGGGCTACAGGAGAAAGCTTTTGAGCTTAGTAGTCTCTTGTTAGCTTCCTTCAAGTTGTCCCCCTGACTCAAGGTGACTCCATGCACAACAGAACGAAAGGCTGCCCAGTCCCACACCATCCTCATGATCAGCTGCATATTGGAGCATTGTGATCCACAGGGTTTTCAATGGCTGATTTTTGGAATAGATCGTTAGGCTTTCTTCCCAGTCTGTTTTAGAGTGGAAGCTCTGTTGAAACCCATTTTGCATTATAGCAACACGCAAACTCCACTGACAGATGGGTGGTGGCTGTGCATGAGGTGCACTGACCAGGAATCAAACCTGCTCTCCTGCATAGAAGGTGAGAATTCTACCACTGAATGACCAGTACCTCCTTGAGTGATCTCTTATGGGTCCTCAGTCACACCACCTGATTATACTTCCCATGGAGAGAAGCGTGTAGACCATTAGATTTTCCTTACATTCTTTTGGAGGCTCAACAGAAGTAGACCTTTCTCTATCAGAATATGTTTTTCTCAGGCAATATCTGGGTGCATGTGGCAGATATTTTGACTGCTATATCAGCTGGATGCATTAGCTACACAAATGTCCCAGAAAAACTAGATAGTAAACAAGTGTCAACTTTGGTGAAGGAAAAGACAACACACAGTGTAGGGGAAGTCAACACAACTTGACTGAAGCAAAGGCACAGAAGTTTCTTAGACATATTCAAACACCTTGAGGTACTGAGTGGCTGGGGTGGGGGGCTGGGGACCATAGTCTCGGGAGACATCTAGGTCAATTGGCGTAACATAGTCCCTAAAGAAAATGTTCTACATCCCACCTTGGTGAGTAGCATTTGGGGGTCTTAGGAGCTTGCGAGTAGCCGTATAAGATGTATCTATTGGTCCCATCATGTTTGGAGCAAAGGAGAACAAAGAAAGCCAAAGACACAAGGAAAATATTAGTCTAAATGACTAAAGGACCACATGAACCAGAGCCTCCACCAGCCTGAGCCCAGAAGAACTAGATGGTGCCCGGCTACCACCACCGACCACTCTGACAGGGATCACGACAGAGAGTTTCGGACCAAGCAGGAGAAAAATGTAGAACAAAGTTCAAATTAATGAAAAAAGACCAGAATTCTTGGTCTGACAGAGACTGGAGGAACCCCCCAAGACTATGGCCCCTGAACACTCTGCTAACTCAGAAATGAAACCATTCCTGAAGCCCACTTTTCAGACATACACAAGCCTATAAAGCAAACAATAACACACATGAGGAATGTTCTTCTTAGTCCAATCAAATATACGAGGCCAAATGGGCAACTTCTGCCCAAAAGCAAGATGAGAAGGCAAGAAGGGACAGGAAATGAATGAATGGACACAGGGAACCCAGAGTGGAAAGGGGGAGCATGCTGTCACATTGAGGGGATTGCAACCAATGTCACAAAACAATATGTGAATAAATTTTTGAATGAGAAACTAATTTGCACTGTAAAATTTCACTTAAAGCACAATAAAATTTAAAAAAAAAAGGAAAAAAAGATGTCCCAGAAAGCCTCAGATACCATAAATAGCCATAGAAAATTCTAGGCCCTGGAGGAAAGGCTAAGGGAAGTTTTGAGGGATGGGGTGAGAGGGAACCCAAGGAAACCTGGAGGCTCTTCTGTCACATCAAAGGGAGAAAACCCATGTAAGCAAGAATATAGTCCAAAAACCTTCAGAAGCTTTCTCATATCGATATCTGATTGACTATCAAAAGAAAAACTCAAGTACCTAGATAAATACGTTTGAGAAGAAAATACAACAAAACTCTCACATCTGATTTTGGACTTCAGCTCAAATTTCTGAGTTTGAATTTCCACTATTCCACAGTCTTCCCATCCTTCCTGACACCAGCGTTGCTTTGCAGTAAGTGTTTTTCCCAATTTACCGTTGCCTCTTGATGGAGATGGCTGGATCTGCGCCTGGCACTCTAATTAGACTAGAGAATAATGATCAGGAAGATCTTGGGGAAGAGAGGATCATTTATTACCCACATTACTTCCACCCTAAGTAGTGTTTAGAAGTAAACTGTCTATTCCTCCAGAATTCACATACCACACTCGGCAAACCACACACAGGTTAAAAGCGAGTAAAGCCTACAAGGTTTGGCTCTGGTACAATGGGTCACAGTAGAAGTCCTTAGATTGTTCCAACACCCCTATTCTGTCAACTTCCTACTCAGAGGACAATGCTATCTGTAGGAAAAGAGCATGGTGGTAGGAGCTATCCCACAGTACAAGGTGACACATGCCAGGCATATTTAATTCTCCAAATAAACCTTCTGAGGTAGATGGCATTATCCCTATTACAGGTAGTCTCCAACTTAAACGACATGTTTGAGTTATGACAAACCATGCTTATGACCGTCGTTTTTTTTTTTGGTACATCTTATTGTTAGTAATATGTACTACATACAGTATTGCAGGAGCCCTGGTAACCAAAAGGTCGGCAGTTCAAATCCACCAGCCACTCCTTGAAAACCCTACGGGACAGTTCTACTCTGTCCTGTAGGGTTGCTATGAGTCAGAATCAACTCTACAGCAACGGGTTTTTTTTTTTTTTTTTAAAACAATGTTGTAGTGTGTAATTTGTTGATGTTATTATTCTCATGCCAACCCCCAAAGACAAAGATCAGATTTACAAAGAAAATGATAACAAAAGGCAATAACAGTGAAAACTAAAAAAAGGAGGTATTCGACTTACATCAGAACCAGCTTACAGTGGGGTCATTGGAACAGAGCCCAGTTGTAAGTCGGGGACTACCTGTATATGGGGGGAAGAAATAGAAACCCCGAAGATAACTTGCCCAAAGCCACACAGTTGATGCTCGGTGGAAAGAGAGTTTGAACTCAAATCTGACTCTAAATCCGTGCCCTTTTTGGCTCTACTGTCCCCTAAGTGACGATTTCCTGTGTGTGCTAATTAGCTCACATGACGCCCAGCAACTATAGCTGGAGCATCAAGTGTCCAGTAGCCATGTGCCAGCACCCCATGGCATGCAGTGGTAATGACAGGTAACAAAAACCACGTGTACGCCCTTTCTTCGTCTCAAAGCCCCAGCCCAGATTAACCGATGGAGTGGCAGTGGTGCCTCTAAAAGCAGGGAAGCCAGGCGTCACTAGGTTGGAGTCACCCAGTGCAATGACTCTTGGTGTCACCCCCCCGCCATGCTAATTACCACAGTGTTGGAGTAGAACACCAGAACATATTACAAACTTCAGCTATAAAAACACTGGCAGCAATAAAAACAACATGGCATGATTGTAGCACATGCAGACAAAACCACGTGATTCAGAGCGTCATTGCAATTCGGTAATAATGCCAGCGCTGAGCAGAACACATTAGAAGGTTCAAAAAGTCAATTAGCATAGAGTTTTAGCCTGGTAAGTATATTGATACACGTAAGTTGGGCTTACGAAAAGTGTTTTTATTGTTACAACTAACTATAGGGATATTCTTATAAAAAAGAATACATTTCTGCTGAAACACTGCACAAAAATTCTATAGACGATCATTTTGGCGCCACGCCCTCTGACAGCGTCACCTGGTGTGGTCCACGCCACCCAGCAGGACTGATGCAGAGTCCTCGTGGGCAGGATCAGTGTCGATGTGCAGGCAGTGGGTGACATAGGATTAACTGACAGCAGGAACAGAAAAGGAAGAAGAAAATGAACATTTATTTGACCCCTTGACTTGTTACTTTTATCTATGTATATATATATGTACACGATACTTTATGTACATTGCTTCACTGATTGCTCACAACAGTTTTTCCGGGTGAGTATCGTTACACCCTCTTTTCAGACGAGGAAACGGAAAACAGCAAGGTTAACTGACTTAACCAAATTCACATACCTAGTTTGTGACAGAATTCGGATTTGAACTAAGGTTAGTTTGACTCATTTTCCAGTTCCACACTGCCTTTCAATAGAAAGATTGGAGGCTTTGTTTTGTAAAGTAATGAGCTTTCTCTCACTGGAAATAATCAAATAGAGATTATTAGCTGTGAATTTGGGACAGATTCGCTATCAAGTGCCCTCAAACTCTAGAACTGGCAGCTCTACAAGCCTAACTTTCGTTCACTCCTGCATTCATTTGTTTAGCCATTTATTTAACACGTTTATCAAGCACCTACTACGTGCCAGAGCTTCTGCTCTGAGCGACAAAGTGGTACTCAAGGCAGATGCCAATAAGAAAGAAAACTAACAAAAAGAGCTCAGAAAGCAAAAGCCCCCTGAAGTCAGCTGAACAGGGTCACATGCTAGAGGGTTCCTACGTGTGTGTGTATCATGGGGGGTTCCTGAGGTAGGGTGCTCAGGGGAGGCTCTGTGTAGAGGGGGTATCTGAGCCTGAAGATGAGAAGAACCAGTCCAGGGAGGCATGAGGGGAGAGTGCTCCACGCAGAGGGAACGGCAAATGCAAAGGTTTAGAGGCAAGAGCAAACTTGGGAGTTAGAGGAACGCAAAGGAGTCTGGTGAGGCTAGAGGGTGCTGAGTGTGGGGTGAGGGCACAGGAGTGGGTAGGCAGCAGCCAGACCACATGGGGCCTGCAGACCATGGTCAGAAATTTGAATTTTATTCCAGTTGTCCTGGGAATCCTTTAAAGGAATCTAAAACACAGACTCTTGCCTCTGCTCTTCATGCCAATGATTCATACAAACTCCCTCACGTCAGCATTTGTCAACAGAATTAAGAAATTACAGCATTATGAATTACCTAGGTCTTCGCGGATTGCAGGAGCCTGGTGGTGCAGTGGTTAGATGCTCGGCTGCTAACTGAAAGGTCGGCGGTTGGAACTCACCAGCTGTTCCTCGGAAGAAAGATATGGCAGTCTGCTTCCATAAAGATTACAGCCTTGGAAACCCTGTGGGGCTGTTCTACCCCCTCCTGTACGGTCGCTATGAGTTGGAATTGACTTGACAGCAAAAGGTCTGGTTTTTTGGTTTTCATGGATTGTGACCTTATCCAACATGTATCTATCCATTTGCATTGACTGGGATGAGAATGTGAATTCTCTCTTGGAAGGCATTAGCCAACATCACTAAGAAACTACCAGGCTATAAACCGGAAGGTTCCTTGGTTATTTCAGGCCCAGGAAGTCTTTGCTATAAAGTGACCCATCCCAGGCTGTCCCCTCCACCCAGCATAGGCTGGCACCCACAAGTACCCCAGCCCATGACAACACCCCGGCGAATTTTTATATGCACACAAGCATATCATCACTTCCTCCGAACCTTTCTCACTTCAGCAACTGGGGAGAGCAGGCTTCAGAATCTTGGTAGTTGTGATGTTAACTGGATTTGGACTCAGATGGATAATTTCGGATTCTACACTTTGCATCGAAGGAGTTAGCCTCTTTGAGCTCAGTTTCCTTATCTACAGAATGGCGGTGGAAAAGCAGACCTCACAGGATTGCTGCAGAAGAAAAATGTGATAACATATGAGAAAGGACTCTACACCATGCCCTTCATAGTAAGTGCTGAAATGTTTATTTTAAAAAATTGGAAGAGACGAACCTTGCCACATAAACCTAGGATCAGATAAGAAGCATCATCCGGAAATTTCCCTAAGCTATATGCATCGTGTATCCGTGGAACAAGCAAAGGGGAGGATAAATTCAAAACGCTACTTCAAAATACAAGTATCTTCACTATCTAAAAAAAAAGTAAAATTTAAATGTTAGAATCAGCCAAATTTGGGAGATAGGAAAATGAACAATATACGCAGGTAAGAATTTACAGTTCTGTTTTATGCATACAAGGGGAATAATTAACTAATCTCAAAACATGTAAATGAGGGCTTTCGAAGCATTTTCAAAACACCACATCCAATCCCAGTTACATATGCGGAATTTGCTACGTTATAATAATTAGGTCTTTTTTCCTTACAAAAGATTTATTTATTTTGAATAGAAGTATTAAATATTATACTAATTACTGGTTATTTTACTCTGTACCCAGGGAAAAGAAATGAATATTCATTAGCTCCTTAAGCTACTGATCCTCCACGACCAGACAGATTCCAACGTCACCATGAAGCTGTGGGTGGGTAGAAAATGCTCCCTGTAAAACCAGGCCTATGCTACAAATTACAGCTCAATCTATCCTGCTAACGTGCACATGCTATAATCCCCAAGTGAATTCTGCTAACGTTGTACCGACCAGAGCCCCCAGCTGAGCAACCAATAAGTGAGAATAACTGTTAAATTGATTGCAAGACAACAGAATTTTTCTGTCTACACAACCCAGCAATCTTGAACAAGACAATTCTTAAGGTTTTAAACATGGTTTCATACAATAAAACTAACATCTCCATCTGTCCAAATCATGCCTTGCTCATTCCAAAAGAATATTTCAACATATATGTATTTCAATCATTTTCTGACTTGTTGGGTTTTGTCTGCTGTAAGGAAAATATCCACTCCAGAAGGACCAGGCTTGAGATTTTTCATTCCTAAGCCCAACAGGCAAACAGTTATTTTTCCTCCAGTGAAAGGAAAAACTAATTAGGCAATACGTTTCCCAGGTCTCCCATCCAGTGGACTTTTAACCCTTGGTCGATTTAGGACACCTCTGTGTTGGAGACTGTGTGCTGCTTGATTTTTATTTTTCGGTTTGTTAAGTTTGTGAATGAATTAGGGCTTGAACGAGTCGCTGACCCAGAGGAGGCAAGGGGCTGGTGGCTCTGGGAAGAACCTGGTCTTGCAGAAGGCCACCCATTTTCCTGTTGGCTTTGCCCGTGATGCTGACCTACAGCCCCAATGTGACATCTCTGCTGGGCAGAGATTGCTAATTATGTCAAGCTACCCTGGGAAGGGGTGACTAGACCAGGCTTCACACAGGGAGGTTGGTGATAAGTAAAAACAGCCCTGAGCCTTGCCTCAAGGTGGGCAGAACATCTGGACAAAGGTGGAAGTATGCAAAACACAGCAGCTTGATAGAATCAGCTTTCAGAAAGTAAAAATTCCATGCAGATTTACACAGAGAACAAAGAGGAAGGCATAGTCTCCACAAGAGGTTTCAAATTTCTGGGATTGAGGGCAGAAGAGGACTCATTCAACGAATGTTTATTGAGTACCGATATAGCATACGCTCTCCATACTGTCAGTGTGGTTTGTGGACCAGCCACATCCACATCACCTGAGAGCTTCTTAGAAATGCAGCTTCTAACGGAAACCCTGGTGGTGTAGTGATTAACAGCTACGTCTGCTAACCAAAAGGTCAGCAGTCTGAATCCATCAGGCACTCCTTGGAAACTGTATAGGGCAATTCTACTCTGTCCTATAGGGTGGGTCGCTATGAGTCGGAATTGACTCAACAGCAACAGGTTTGGTTTTGAGGTTCACCTAAGACCTACTGAATCAGCATCCTGAGATGAATCCTACATGAAAGTTTGAGAGGCACTGCTAGACACTGTGTTAGGTGCTCATCATTGAACTCCATTTAATGTGTTATAAAAATTAAAGTCCAGGCCACCCAGCTGACAAAACTTGCTTATGATGATGCAATTTATGATGGAACTCTAACTCCTTGCAGAGGGCATGGGCATAGACATTTATAGTGACAGTCCATAGTCAGGGGCCATTACCGTAAAGACCTAATATGCCAAGCCAAAGAGGGATTCCTCAACCCACCTGATACAGTTAACCCAACAGGGCTCCCATTTCTAAATTCAGGTTGGAAGAGTCCCCAAGTGGTGACACTAGATAGACATAGAAAATACGGGTTGGTCTCATCTGGTTCCCAGCTGGTAATGAGAAAGAGCTAGAAGGGAAATTACCCAATTCATTTAGCCAGCTAATTTATTTAGGTCTTCCTCTAGTCCATGGCTCTTGCATGGGAGAAATCACACGAGGTGGATAAACACTGGGGAAGGGATGTCTCCACTGATTTCACTGGATAATTGTGTTTCATTTTATCTTCATTTTCTGCTCTAACAGATGCTGGTAATACCTCTTGACAGGCTATATAGAGCCACCGATTTTCCAAAGCCAAGTGGAAGTGACTTTAAAGATATTGTAGAAATTAATGACCCGTAAGGATTTTCCATGGACTTAGACCTACTCTCCCTGGGGGTTCTTCCATGTCAATCTCAATCAACTTGTCTCTTTCCCAGAATCCTATTTTCACCTTTTTTCTTTTAATTTTTAATTACAAAAGCAATATATAAATTCATATTTATAGAAAAATCCAAACAACACACACATACAGTAAAAAAAAAAAAAAAAAGAAAAAAAAAGTCCATTAACCAATCCCCTCAAGCAAAGGTAATTGCTGTTAACTTTGGGGAACATTTTTCCAGACCCTATTGTCTACATTTACACTGTCTATGCACCCTTCAACATGTAGCAGTTTTACATACTGGAATCATACTATAGCCTGCAGCTTGCTTTTTTTCACTTAATCTTGGAGTTCTCTTTCTCTCTCTGTCTCGAAATTTATATATATATATATATATATATATATATATATATATATATATATATATGAGTGTATGTGCATATGTTTGTATTTTGAATAGCTGCAAAATGTTCCACAAAATAGATTTACCCTGATTAATCAATGGAAAGAGTTTCTGAGACGGTCAGATACAAAAGCGACATGTGAAAATTAAAAACTTCTCCATACATCACCAATAACTAATTAGAAAATGTAATTTTTTAAAAGCCCATTTACCGTAGCAGAAAACAAGAAATGTGCAAGATCAATATGAAAAAGAATTATAAACTTTATTGACAGATATAAGAAGATAGGAAGATAGAAAGAAGACAAGAATAGCAGAGACATGTAACTTAGTACTTCTCCAGAAAGTTTCCTGGTGGCCTTCTGTAACTATTGAGGGACTGGCCCCTTATTTAGAAAGTAGACAAGAGAAGAAAATAGAGTAATAGGAATGGAGAGATCTCTTCATTCTTGCTAAGACTATAGGGTGTGATGTAGGTGAGCTTCTACCTTTGGGGTGAGCTTTAAGTTCAGGAGAGGGTAGAATGCTAGAGAGTGGGTTCCACAGAACTGGCTCCATACCTCGTGGCCAAGACCTCAGGAATGGGACTGGAGGCTTCCTTGACCCTCCAGCGACCATGACTGAATTGGCGAACATGTCTTCGTTCAGGATTTGGGAAGTGTTTTCAGCTTCTGCATTCCAGCTACATTTTAAATATCCTATTGTTTTTTTCTTCCTTAAATCTCTTCCCATAATTTGTATAAAAGGTACTTATGATAGAGAGAGTGCCAACTACCCAAGATAGTATATATTCCCAGATTCTTAGCTTGGGGTTTGTTTCATGTGACATGGGAAATTTTCAAATGACAAGAACTTGACTCAAGTCAGAGTTTTGTTAACAAAATATTCATGTGGATTTACAATATTTAAAATCCAATACTTCTTCAAATCTGAAAAAAGGACCAGCCAAACAGTAACGTGAGTGTTTACTCATTCAATAAACATTTTAACAAACTCCTACCTGTGCTAGATACTAAGGATATAAAATTGAATCAAACATGCTTCCCGTCTTTAAGGAGTTCTATCAGGTAGGGTAGATGGGTATGGGGGCCTCTAACTATAATATGATAGCGCACACATAATGGAGGTAAGTGTATATTATTCTGTGCAGAGAGATGAGGAAAGACTAAATCTGCCTTGAGAAGTCAGGAAATGCTTTTGTAGCCTGCTGTTATTCAAATGCAACCTCCTGTTTCTTGCCTTCCTTGATGATCTCAGCTGGGATTAATTGCTCATTTATCAGGTTTCCATAGTCCCTGCTATATTCATCAACCACATCAGTTATCACATTTTATTAGTTATTTGTTTTTAACTCCGTCTCTCCAACTAAGTTTGAGTTTCCTGAGAGTAAGGCCCAGGTCTTAGTCATCTTTGTATTTCCAGTGCCTAAGACTGTCTGCTATGTAGTATGAGCTCAGTAAATATTTTCTGATGTATATGTGTGTAATATATATATGAATTGATGAGGTAATATATATTATCAAAATTAGTGTATTAACAAAGCTATCTTGCTGAAAGTGAAGAGAACTTGAAGCACTTATTGATGAAGATCAAAGACTACAGCCTTCAGTACGGATTACATCTCAACATAAAGAAAAAAAATCCTCACAACTGGATCCATAAGCAACATCATGACAAACGAAGAAAATATTGAAGTGGTCAAGGATTTGATTTTACTTGGATCCACAATCAATGCCCATAGAAGCATCAGTCAAGAAATCAATGTATTGCATTAGGCAAACTGCTGTAAAAGCCCTCTTTAAAGTATCAAAAAGCAAAGATGTCAAATTGAGGACTAAGGTGCCCCTGACCCAAGCCATGATATTTTCAATCACCTCATACGCATGCAAAAGCTGGACGATGAATAAGGATGATGAAGAAGAACTGATGCATTTGAATTATGGTATTGATGAAGAATATTGAATATATACCACGGACTGCCGGAAGAACGAAAACTCTGTCTCGGAAGAAGTACAGCCAGAATGCTCCTTAGAAGTGAGGATGGCAAGAATTCGTCTCAAGTATGTCGGACATGTTATCAGGAGAGACCAGTCCCTGGAGAAGGACATCATGCTTAGTAAAGTAGAGGGTCAGCAAAAAGGAGGAAGACCCTCAACGAGATGGACCGACACAGTTGCTGCAACCATGGACTCAAACATAGCAATGATTGTGAGGATGGCACAGGACCTGGCAGTATTTCGTTCTAAATATGGTTGCTATGAGTCAGAACTGACTCAATGGCACCTAACAACAAACAACTACACTACATTATTCATTAACATAATCATATGTGCAGATATTGGAGATGTAACAATGAATGGAGTCATTAAGTAATTTAAGAGGTACTGATCTCTTTGATTCCTATCAGATAGGAGGAAAAGACTGTATCAAGCAACACTTTTGAGGTTAGCCTAAGGACTTTCAGCTTTAAATATGACTGTATTTTCTTACTTACCTGAATGATCTTATGCAAATCCCCTGACATTTTAAAATCTTGGTTCTCTTTTCTTAAATGAGTATGGTGATATACAGCCTCCTCGACTTACCAGGGTCATGGCTTCTATGGAAGATGAGCAAACGTTTTCTTATCACTGAGTCATTGGGTGGAGAATCAGTGGTTTATCTACCACAACAAATAGGGATCTCTAGGCTCTAGCAATGATTGTGAGGATGGCGCAGGACCTGGCAGTGTTTTGTTCTATTGTACATAGGGTCACTATGAGTCAGAACCAACTCGACAGCACGTAACAACAACAAGGCTTAGAGGATGCAGGGTGACCAACCACTCTAGTATGCCCAGGACTGTCTCTGTTTTATCATTGAAAGCCCCAAGTCTTTGGAAAGTCCTTAGTCCTAAGCAAATTGGGACATTTGGTCACTTTAAGAGGATGTCATAACTGGAAGAACACTTAAGGGCTCCATTTTTTTTTGCAGATTAAGAAACCAAGATCCGGAGGTGCTGCTGACCTGCTCACCATGCTTCCTTAAAAGCAAGCTATATGTCACTTGCAAACTGCAACACACAACAATGTTATCAGGGTTAGTGAGGACGGCCACCAATCTGGAGTTTCACTCGCCCTCCCTTAATGCACCACCTTTTCCATTTCTTTCACTTTTCTCCATAGTTCTTTTTGGTCTACCGTTATTTCTCCCTCCTTCCTTCTGACTAAATATCCACGCATCTGCTTTGTTATTCTGCCCATGCATTCATATCATGAAGGCAACAGATACCAGGTAAAGTTTAAATTCCTTTCATTGGCACTCAAGACTTGCCATAGTATGGATCCAATCCACTTTTCCAGGCTTAGCTCTTTATTTTTGCCCTCTATCTCGTCTGTGGAGCCCTGGAGGTGCAGTGGTTAAGAGCTATGGCATGCTATGTCTGCTAACCAAAAAGCCTGGCAGTTTAAATCCACCAGTTGCTCCTTAGAGACCCCACAGGGCAACTCTACTCTGTTCTACAGAGTAGAACAGTAGTTGTCAGAATCAACTCCACAGCAATGGGTTTTTTTTTTTTTAAATTCTGTCTATGCTCTAGACATTCTGACTACTCAATCTCCCTCATGCATACAAAACTTTTCTGCCTTTACTTATATTTCCTTCATTTGATCTGGGTTTGTCTCTTTCACTTTTTAATCTTTCCATGTTAAAAACCTATCTGTGCCTCAAGGTTTAGTTTAAATACTACTTTATGGATCCCCTTCCACAAGAAGCAATGTCCCCCCTCCTCCTCTGAACCCCGCACTTTATTAGTACCCATATTTGGTACCCACCAACTGTCAGTTTGTCATACGGTGATGGCTTATATGTAAAAAATGATTTTGAAAGCTGTGCCACTGGTATTTTAAATACCAGCAGTGTCACCCATGGTGGACAGGTTTCAGTGGCGCTTCCAGATTAAGACAGACTATGAATAAAGGCCTAGTGACCTACTCCAGAAAGTTACCCAGTGAAAACCTAGGGATCAAAATATATCCTCCAAGACTTTGGCTCACTTACTTTGGACATGTCATCAGTAGGGACGGATTGCTGGAGAAGGACATGTTTGGTAAAGTGGAGGGCCAGCAAAGGAGAGGGAAATCCTCAGTGAGATGGACTGACACAATGGCACAACAACGTGCACAAACATACCAGCGATCAGGAAGAGAGTGCAAGACCAGGCAATGTTTTATTCTGTTATACCTGGGGTCACCATGAGTCGGAGCTGGTTCATTGGCAACTAACAACAACAACAAAAACTATTTAGTAATTTCTACTTCGGGCAACATGGCGCTAGAGGCAGAAGTACCACACTGTCCCTCAAGAGCAAAGATCCAAAAAACTAAGCCAAACAGAGAAAACAGCAGTCCTGAAACCCTAAGCATCAAATGAAGAGGTAAAGAACTCAGCCAAGCACCAAACGGAATAAGAAACTGAGAGAACAGAGAGCGAGGACAGATACATGCAGAGGTCCCCTATCAGCTAACGCAGCACGGATCCACCATCTTGGGCTCCTATCAGAGACCAGCAAACAGGGGGTACAAGAAAGCAGCTTCACGGAGCTTCCAGCAGGAGACAGAACAACCGGTAACCAGCAATATACACTTTCCCACCCCCTACTCTTCTTCACCCCCACTTGGCCTCCTCTGCTTCCTGTGGCCACAGTCTCTTGGCCAGGAAGCACTGGCTTCACCCCAGTGTTGCTTGGATTCCACCTGCCCACACTAGCCGGCTCCCTAAGTGCCATTTGTTGGCTGCTGGTGTTGCTTTTTTCCACTTCTTTAGATTTCTTCCTTACCTCTTACCACCTCCCCCTCCTTTCTCTCAAATACCTGGCTCCGTGTGCCATCTTTGCTTTTTCCTGAAAGGTTGTGAAATGCCACTCGAATGTGAGACTGCTTCCTGCCACGTGATGTCACGCTGGTGAGATCCCGGGGCTTTTTTGTTTTTTGTTTTCTATTTCTTTTCTTGAATTGGGAGCCCGTTCTAGCTAGGTAGTACTGCACGGCCTGGGACCTACCCCCTCAGTTTGCACAGATGCACTGAGGGATCCCTGAAGGCATTTCTTTTTTCTTCTGTTTTTTTGGGGGAGTTTTCTTGTTCTTTTTTTCTTTATTTGTTTGTTTCGTTTTCTTTTCCCCTTTTGTCTTTCCTCATTACTCATTTTCTCATCTCTGTATACTTTCTTTCTCTTCCTGTCCCCTGAATACCTGGCACTGAGTGACAGCTCTACCCCTTCTAGCCAGGCTGTACATCACAGCTTGGGAACAACTTCCCCAGACTTCACAGCCACTCCAGTGGGATCCCTGGGAAATTTTCTTTTCTTTTTTCTAATTTTTTAATTCATTTTTTCTTTTCTTTTTTTCTTCTCTTCTCCTTTTTGTTTTTCTCCATTTCATAGTCTCTCATCTCTCCATTCCAATGGCAAGCTTCCCTAGGAGTCTTTTTTGTTTGTTTGTATGTTTCTGGCTCCTGTTCCTCTCTCCTCTATCTCCTCTCTCCCATACCCATCTTAGCTCCACACATCGCAATATCCCCCCTCCATCCTGCCTACCTTCACTGTGCACTGAACATCACACCACCAAGCACCACAGGCATGGTCTACCAGAACCTGCCCTGCACTGATTCTCTGCCCACCCTGTCAGCCCTAGTATGTGCAGGATGAAACAAACAAATCTGCAATCAATAAACAAGAAAAATAACTACTGAATGCCCAAAGACAGCAGACAATATCAAAACATTTATAAAAACAAGACAGGATGGTTCCAGTAGGCATCCAAATTAAAACTCCAGATGACTTTCCAGTAGAAGTAAAGGCACTAGAACTACCTGATAGGGAATTCAAATCTCTAATATTCAGAGCTATCCAAGAGTTGAAGCAAAAAGCAGACAAAAACGAGGAAAAAAATAGACAAATTTATGGAAAATACAGACAAAAAAATAGAAGAATTCAGGAAAATACAGACAAAAAGAATAGAAGAATTCAGGAGAATAATGCAGGAACGAAATGCCAAAAATAAATTCACAACTAGAAATCTTACAAAAATAACAATTAGAAATCCAAAATATAAACAACAAGATTTCAGAAATGGACAGTGTCATAGAAGGGCTTAGGAGCAGGTTTGAAATGGTGGAAGATAGGATCAGCAAAGTTGAAGACAAACACTTGGCTACAACTCTGTTTGAGGAAAAATCAGAAAAAAGAACAAAGAAAAATGAAGAGACCTTCAGAATCATGTGGGATACAATCAAAAGCAAAAATTTTCCAGTGATCAGAGTTCTAGAACAGGGGGAGAAAACAGAAAACACAGGGAGGATCACAGAAGAACTGGTGACAGAAAACTTCCCCAATATCATGAAAGATGAAAAGCTGGCCATCCAAGAAGCTCAACGAACCCCATATAGGCTAGACCCCAAAAGGAAATCACCAAGGCATATCATAATCACACTCACTAAAACCAAAGACAAACAAAGAATCCTGAGAGCAGCTCAAGAAAAACAAAAAGTCACATACATAGAAGAAACAATAAGACTAAGCTCAGAATATTCAGCAGAAACCATGCAGGCAAGAGACAATGGGATACATATATAAAACCCTGAAAGAAAAAAAAAAAAACTGCCAGCAAAGAATGATACATCCTGCAAAACTCTCATTCAAATATGATGGTGAAATTAGGACATCTCCAGATAAACAGAAATTAAGGGACTATGTAAAAACCAAACCAAACTTACAAGAATTATTGAAAGGAGTCCTTCAATCTGAGAACAAACAACTGCAGCTCACAGGCTAAATCTAGGACGCACGATTGTACCAGCCAGATACCAATCTAGGAAATGAACCCTCAAGGACTATCAAAAACCAAAAGAAATACAACAGGGAATCAGAGCAGTTAATCTGTAAATGACAACAACAACAGAGCAATAAAAGAGGGAATAAACGGTGTAGGTATAGAACCTTCTAATGGAGAGGAAGACAAGGCGATACCAAGTAATAATAAACTGCTTCAAACTTAAAAGGATAAGGGTAAATTTCATGGTTACCACAAAAAAAGTTAACAAACCTACTCACCAAAATAAAGAGGAAAAATATAAAGTCTCAGTAAAAACAAAACCTAGAAAAACAAAAGAAATGAAAAAAAAAAATCCACAAACAAAAGGAATTCAGCACAGGAGAGTAAGAGGAACAAAGAAAATGTCAGCACCACCAAAAAAAAAAAAAAAACAAAAAAACAAAAAAACACTACAAAATGAGAGCAATAAACTCACATCTATCAATAATTACACTGAATGTAAATGGCCTAAATGTACCCATAAAGAGACAGAAAGTGACAGAATGGATAAAAAATCAGGATCCATCAATATGCTGTCTACAAGAGACACACCTTAGAAACAAAGATGTAAATTTAGCAAAAATCAAAGTTTGGAAAAAATATATCAAGTAAACAACTACCAAAAAAGAGCAGGAGTGGCAATACTAATCTCAGATAAAATAGACTTTAAAACAAAATCCACCATAAAAGCAAAGAAGGACACTATGTAATGATTAAGGGGATGATCCATCATGAAGACATAACCATAATAAACATCTATGCAACCAATGACAGGGCTCCAAAATACATAAAACTCTAACAACACGGAAGAGAGAAATGGACAGTTCCACGATAATAGTAGGAGACTTCAACACACCACTATCAGTAAAGGACAGAACAACTGAAAAGAAACTCAGCAAAGATACACAAGACCTAAAGGGCACAATCAGCCAACCTGACCTCATAGAATATATAGAACAGTCCACCCTACACCTGCAAAGTAAATGTTCTTTTCCAATGCACATGGAATGTTCTCTATAACTGAACACTTCTTAGGCCACAGAGCAATCCTCAACAAGATCCAAAACAATGAGATAATTCAAAGCATCTTTTCTGACCACAGTGTCATCAAGGTAGAAGTTAACAACAGAAGGAGCAAAGAAAAAAATCAGTTACATGGAAACTGAATAACACCCTGCTTACAAACCACTAGGTAATAGAAGAAATCAGAGATGAAATGAAAAAAATGCCTACAATCAAATGAGAATAAAAACACTTCATACCAAAACCTTTGAGATACAGCAAAGGCAGTCCTCAGAGGACAAGTTATAGCAACAGATGCACACATCAAAAAAGAAGAAAGGGACAATATCAAAACACTAACTACACAACTCAAACAAATCAAAAGAGAACAGCAAAAAAAGCCCACAGCCACCGGAAGAAAGGAAATTATGATAGAGATCAGAGCAGAAATAAATGAAATAAAGAATAGAAAAACAATAGAAAGAATCAACAAAACCAAAAGTTGGTTCTTTGAAAGAATCAACAAAATCGACAAACCACTGGCCAAACTGATAAAAGAAAAACAGGAGAGGATGCAAATAACCCAATTAAGAAATGAAATGGGCAACATTACAACAGACCGAACTAAAATAAAAAGGATTATAACAGAATATTATGAAAAACTATACTCCAACAAATTTGAAGACCTAGAGGGAATGGATAAATTTCTAGAAACACATTACCTACCTAAACTATCACAAAGTGATGTTGAAAATCTGAACAGACCCATAACAAGAGAAGAGATTGAAAAGGTAATAAAAAAAACTCCCAACCAAAAAAAGCCCTAGCCCAGATGGCTTCACTGGAGAATTCTACCAAACATTCAGAGAAGAGCTTGTACCAGTACTACTCAAACTATTTCAGAACATAGAAAAGGAAGCAATAGTTCTGAATTCATTCTATGAAGCCAGCATAACCTTGATACCAAAACCAGGCAAAGATGCCACAAAAAAAAAAAAAAAAGAAAAAGAAAGAAAGAAAGAAAATTACAGACAAATATCTCTCATGAATATAGATGCAAAAATTCTCAACAAAATTCTAGCCAATAGAATTCAGACTCATATCAAAAAAATAATACACCACCACCAAGTAGGATTCCTACCAGGTATGCAAGGATGGTTCAAAGTTAGAAAATCAATCTGCGTAATCCACCACATAAATAAAAGGAAGGAAAAGAATCGCATGATCATCTCAATTGATGCAGAAAAGGCATTTATCAAAGTCCAACACCCATTCCTGATAAAAACTTTCAGTAAAATAGGTATAGAAGGAAAATTTCTCAACATAATAAAGGGCATCTATGCAAAACCAACTGCCAACATCATTCTTAATGGAGAGAGGCTGAAAGCACTCCTCATGAGAACAGGAACAAGACAAGGATGCCCTTTATCACCACTATTTAGCGCTGAGCTGGAAGTTCTAGCTAGAGCAATAAGGCAAAAAAAAAAAAAAAAAGAAATAAAGGGCATCCAAATTGGTAATGAAGAAGTTAAACTGTCTCTGTTTGTGGATGTTATAATACTACACATAGAAAACCCTAAAGACACCACAAGAAAACTACTGGAACTAATAGAAAGATTCAGCAGAGTAGCAGGATACAAGATAAACATATAAAAATCAGTTGCATTCCTATACACCAATAAAGAGAACAAAGAAAAGGACATCAGGAAAAGAATATCATTTATAATAGCCCCTAAAAAGATAAAATACTTAGGAATAAATCTAACCAGGGATGTAAAAAACCTGTACAAAGAAAACTACAAAACACTACTGCAAGAAACCCAAAGGGATCTACATAAATGAAAAACATACCATGCTCATGGATAGGTAGACTCAACGTAGGGAAAATGACAACTCTACCCAAAGCAATTTACAAATACAATGCAATCCCGATCCAAATAGCAATGACATTCTTTAAAGAGATGGAAAAACTAATCATTAACTTTATATGGAAAGGGAAGAAGCCCCAAATAGGTAAAGCACTATTGAGGAAGAAGAATAAAGTAGGAGGACTCACACTACCTGACCTCAGAACCTACTATACAGCTATGGTAGTCAAAACAGCTTGGTACTGGTACATCAACAGATATATTGACCAATGGAACAGAATTGAGAACACAGATGTAAATCCATCCATCTACGGTCACCTGATCTTCAACAAGGGCCCAAAGTCCACCAAATGGGTAAAAGACAGTCTTTTTAACAAATATGCTGGCAAAACTGGATGTCCATCTGCAAAAAAATGAAACAGGACCCATACCTCACATCATATACAAAAACTAATTCAAAATGGATCAAAGACCTAAATATAAAGCCAAAAATTATAAAGTTCAAAGAAGAAAAAATAGGATCAACGCTACAGGCCCTAATACACAGCATTAACAGGATACTAACTATAACCAACAACACACAAACTCCAGAAGATAAGCTAGATAACTGGGATCTTCTAAAAATCAAACACCTATGCTCTTCAAAAGACTTCACCAAAAGAGAATCTACAGACCTGGAAAAAAATTTTGGACATTACAAGTCAGACAAAGGTCTAATCTCTATAATCTACAAGAAAATCCAATACCTCTACAACAAAAGGACAAATAACCCAATTAAAAAATGAGCAAAGGAAATGAACAGACACTTCACCGAAGAAGACATTCAAGCGGGCAACAGACACATAAGGAAATGCTCGTGATCACTAGCCATTAGAGAAATGCAAATTAAAACCACAGTGAGATACCATGTCACCCCAACATTACTGGCACGAATCAAAAACACTGGAAATAACAAATGTTGGAGGGGCTGCGGGGAGATGGGAACTCTTATGCACTGCTGGTGGGAATACATAATGATACAACCATTTTGGAAAATGATATGACACTTTCATAGAAAGCTAGAAATACCATACAATCCAGCAATCCCACTCCTAGGAATATATCCTAGAGAAATAAGAGCTGTCACACGAATAGACATACGTACACCCATGTTCATTGCAACACTGTTCACAATAGCAAAAAGATGGAAACTACCTAGATTCCCATCAACGAATGGATAATCAAACTATGATACATATACACAATGGAGTACTATGCAACGAGAAAGAACAATGATGAATCTGTGAAGCATCTCATAACATGGATGAAACTGGAGGACATTATGCTGAGTGAAATAAGTCAATCACAAAAGGACAAATATTATATAAGATCTCTATTGTAAAAACTCATGAAAAAGTTTACACACAAAAACTGACAATCTTTGTTGGTTACCAGGGATGGAGGGGCAGCAGGGAAATACTAAATAGACAATAGATAAGTGGTAACTTTGGTGAAGAGTAAGACAGTACGCAATACTGGGGAAGCCAGCACTACTTGTACAAGGAAAGGTCATGGAAGCTCCATAGACACATCCAAATTCCCTGAGGGTCTGAATTGCTGAGTGGAGGGCCGTGGGGACCATGGCCTCAGGGAACATCTAGCTTAATTGGCATAACACAGTTTGTAAAGACAATGTTTTACATTCTACCTTGGTGAGTAGCGTCTGGGGTCTTAAAAGCATGTGAGCAGCCATCTAAGATATTCCACTGGTCTCATCCCTTTGGGAGCAAGGGAGAATGAAGAGAACAGGATATGAGGAAAAGGTTAGTCCAAAGGACTAATGGACCACAGCTACCAAGGCCTCCACCAGACTGAGTCCAGTGCAGCCAGATGGTGCCCAGCTACCACCACTGACTGCTCTGACCGGGATCACAACAGAGGGTTCTGGATAGAGCTGGAGAAGGATATAGAACAAAATTCTAACACACACAAAAAAGACCAGATTTACTGGTCTGAAAGAGACTGGAGAAACCCTGAGAGTATGGCCCCCAGACACCGTTTTAGCTCAGTGGTGAAGTCACTCCCGAGGTTCACCGTTCAGCCGAGGATTGGACAGCCCCCTAAAAAAAAACAGGACTAATGAGGCACAGCAGTCCAGGGACAAGGACTAGAAGGCAGGAGGGGACAGGAAAGCTGGTGATAGGGAACCCAAGGTTGAGTAAGGACACTGTTGACATGTCATGGGGTTTTTAACCATTGTCATAGGGCAATATGTGTACTAACTGTTTAATGAGAAACTATTAGTTCTGCAAACCTTCATTTAAGGTGAAAAAAAAAAAGAATTATCTATGTGAGATCAAACTGACAAGAGCAACTCAAAGGTTTGATGGGAAGCCTAGGGACAGTAAGTTGAAGACAATGGTGATGGAATAATTTGGAAAAGGACAGTGAGAATAGCAGCACAACTGGAAGAGCGTAATCAATGTCACTGAATTGTACATGTAGAAATTTTTAAAATGGTGTATCTTTGGCTATGTATATTTTCACCAAAAAAAAAAAAAAAAAGGTCCTACAAAGTTGAGAAGGGAGAATGTTGACGTGTCGTGGGATTGTTAACCAATGTCATAAAACAATATGTGTACTGACTATTTAATGAGAAACTATTTGTTCTGTAAACCTTCATCTAAAGTACAATAAAAAAAATTTTTTTAAAAAATGATAGCATCATTAAGCAATTTATAGCTTGAGAAAAGTAGAAGTACTGTAGAAATACTTGAAAAACCACAGTACAAGCTATATGTAGCATCAAGAACAGATACATAAAATTATTGTTGAGTCAACTGATGTCACTATGAAGATGTAGAGGCTCAGTGGAAAGCCAATTTTGTGCTTGTTTTCAGACCTGATATACAAAGTATTTGCCTTATTAAAAAAAAATTTAGTAATTTCACTTTCTACCTCACTTTATCCTTTGTTAGCTACATAGGCTATTTTTCTGATATATTTCTTAAGGATAGAATTAATGTCTTAATTTTCTTTTAATTCCAAGAATAAAAAGTATTGAATATGCTGAATGAGTATCAACAAGATATTAAAATTCATCCTTATTTATTTTAAAGATTACATTGTAGGTCCTCATTACTCTGTAGGTATTGCAGAAACATTTGTTCTAATTCAACCAAATCTTTCCCTGCCCTCCAATAATACTGGAAAATGTGGTTTTACACTGAAATTAATATAACTCTTCTTGTCTCCTGCCCAAATCTGGAGGATCTCTAGGTTATCTTCAAGGCTAAGACAGCCAGTCAAAGTGACCATTATAACCACAAGAAGACGAGCTCAGATGCATTTATAGTGTTTAAGCTGGAGGGAAACTGAGCAAAGGCTTAAAGGCCTAAACACCAAACTCTGACATTTTAATATACTCTACAAATTATGTCTCTAAGAGGCCTTAAGGTCTTCATAACACACACCAGTCCTATGCTTATCTCTGGAAATGGAATTAACATTCTTGCATTAACTGGAAGAGTTAATCGCTTCCCCCAGCTTCTGCTTCTTTGCTGTGTGTCATGGATTGAATTGTGTCCCTCAGAAATATGTGTCAACTTGGCTAGCACCCTGAATTCGGACTTCTAGCCTTCTAAACTGAGAGAATAAACTTCTCTTTTTAAACTCATCCACTAGTGGTACTTCTGTAATAGCAGCCCTAAATAACTATGACATGATGCAATCATCTTGGTTCCAAAACGTGAAAATATTGCATTGTGTATTCATCAGTCTGCAAGACCAAAGCTCCTTCTACTACTGAAAACAACATTCGGACCAGGGAATAAACCACAAGGACCCACTTCTGCGCAGGAAGTAATTTAATTCAGTCCATATTTTGTATGCATTTTCTTAGATATTGACAGATAATATTCAGGTTTTAAGCTTATCACAATCATTTAGCTAAACACAGTGCCATGCTTAGCATATAGTAAATCCTGCCAGTTTGCCCCGTGCTCAATGCTTCAGCATTGGGCTTGGCAGGTGGTGTCTGCTGGTAACTAGGATGCAACTTGAGGAGGCATTGAATGGAGAAGAAAAAAGGATCTTGTCACAAGAAGAATATAAATGCAACAAGTTTCAAGAAATTAAATGAAGAAATCTAGGCAAAGGAATAAGGTAAGGAATGATTTACATGGAAAAATAAAATGTGCCTGAAAGGTCCTACAATTGATGAAGGTGGGCAACAAGTTAGAGTCCAGATTCCCCTCCCCCACCGCATAGAATGGAATACCATTTGTATGTTCCATGGTGTTCATGAGAAAAACAAATATGTTCAGCATAAGACCCAATAAAAACTTCTCAGAGACGTCTTTACAAAGAGCCCACTGTTATGGATTGAATTGTGTCCCCAAAAATACGTGTTGTAAATTCTAACCCCTATTTCTGTGCAAACGATTTATTGCATTGGGCAAATCTCCTGCAAAAGACCTCTTTAAAGTGTTAAAAAGCAAAGATGTCACTTTGATGACTAAGGTGCACCTGACCCAAGCCATAGTATTTTCAATCAGCTCATATGCATGCAAAAGCTGGACAATGAATAAGGAAGACCAAAGAAGAATTGATGCATTTGAATTATGGTGTTGGCAAAAATATTGAATATATCATGGACTGCCAGAAGAACAAATTTGTCTTGGAAGAAGTACAGCCAGAATGCTCCTTAGAAGAGAGGATGGTGAGACTTCATGTCACGTACATTGGGTATGTTATTAGGAGGGACCAGTCCCTGGAGGACATCATGCTCGGTAAAGTGGAGGGTCAGTGAAAAAGAGGAAGATCTTCAACAAAATGGATTGACACAGTGGCTGCAACAACGAGCACAAACATAGCAATGATTGTGAGGATGGCGTGGGATCGGGCAGTGTTTCGTTCTGTTGTACATAGGATTGCTATGTACACAGGTCGACGGCACCTAACAGCAACATACCTGTGGTTATAATCCCATTTGGGAATGGGTTTTCTTTGTTATGAGAATTAGACAACATGAGTGTAGAGTGTGTCTTAAATCAATCTCTCTTGAGATATAAAAGCAGATTAGGCGTAGAGAAGCAAGCAGAGATGGGGGAAGATAGACGCCACACCATATGAAGATCACCAAAGAACAAGAAACTTCCCCCAGAGCCAACAGAGTGAGAAAGCCTTTGCCTAGAGCTGGTGCCCTGAATTTGGACTTCTAGCTTCCTAAACTGTGAGAAAATAAATCTGAATTTGTTAAAGCCATCACTTTGGTATTTCTGTCATAGCAGCACTAGATAGCTAAGGTACCCATACCCACTATGCGCAAAGGAGAGGCCCTGCATGATATTTATGCAAACTTTTGAAAACCTTCAAAGCAATATTACATATCGTTTGTAGCCACTTAGACATGCAGTTAACAGCAAAAAAAATGGCGGCAGGGAAGCTACATACCAATGCTGGGATAGCGGTTATCTCTAGGGAGGGGAGTGGAATGGGTGGCAGTAAACTATATAACATTTTTTTTCTATTACAAAAATGAGGCAAATACAGCTAAAGTGAACTTTTCATGACTATCTTTGGATCTATTATTTTCCGTATGTTTGAATATTTTCACAAATATAAAGAAAAATATTTAAGGGGTATGTATGGAACGGAATGAGCAATGAGTTACAACATCCTTAAATAAACACGACAAGCACAAGGTGGCTATTCGGCTGTCTTTCTTTTTAATACTGCTTGATGAAAGCCGATGGCAAATGGCTGAAAGAAATGTAATTTGGTGTAAGCAGTTCGGTGAGGTGGGAGGTGTTCAAGATGGTGCCTGCTGGGCACCTGACTCTGATGGTCTCAGCTCCAGGGACGGCTCAGACCTTGTGGATGAGGGGATGAACTGCCTCCCCTTCAGGAAATGCTCCAGGAATGCATTTCTGCCCACTTGAGCTTTTGATCAGCAACAGACAGCCCTGGGTTCAAACTTTTACTCCCCAACAAATACTTAGTCTTCTACTAAGTGCAACATCTTGTATATTCAAAGCAATATTGCATATCGTTTGTAGCCACTTGGACATGCAGTAACTGCATACAAAATGGGGACAGGAAAGATATGGCATGGAACAGATGCCCTCACAGAGGGTTGCGAAGCCTGACAAAGACAAGTGCCTGAATATAAGGCACTGTATGGAAAGGGTACTGAGGGTATCTGGGCAGAGCTTGCTTGGATGCCAGGCAGGTAAGCGGCAAGGCACCGGATTTCTGGGCATGGTTGGGTCACTATCGTCTCAGACTTAAGTTCTTTCTTAAGGAAACAATCTAATAAATTATAACTGTTGTACTAGTGTAATTTTGTATGACATTTTATAAATGTATAAAAATCAATTGAACAAGGGAGCAGTGTGGAAAACAGCAGAGCATATGGCACAAAGTTATTATATTCTTTACTGCTGCGCTATTTTCATCGCGACACATCCAAAAATGAGTAACTTCACCACAGTCTGGACATTTTTACTCAGTTGCAACCAAACCTCAGTCATTAAAATAGTGATGATGGAAATTCCAGAAGAGCAGCCATAGTTATGGAAGTCTGAATGCATATGATACTCCCATAACCCTTCAGACGCCTATTATGGAGACAAAATGCTGACCTCTGTGTGTCCCCTTCCACCTGGTTGGTCCATTTCCAGACTTCCTGTCACCACTTTGACTGCACAGGCACAGTAATTGGGAGAGTGTCCTGGTGACTCTCCTTGTTCCCGAACCCCAATCCCTGGGAATGGCCATAACTGTACAAACTAGTTTTTCTAGGGAGTCTTGTATTAGCATTCAACAAGTGGCTTCGCCTTGCCATCTTCTGGATGATACCGAAGCCTTGACCCATGAGTCTACTCAGGAGCCTCAGGTGCAGCTCCTCTCCAAGTCAGGTATTTCCCAAAACTCCACAAACCAAAGATCCTGAGGCGTACAGTGTGTCTGGACCATACCATTTATTTCTCTAGTCTAGACCAAGGTGTCCCTGGGTGGTACAAACAGGTAAGGGCTTGGCTCTTTAAAGCTCCCCACCTGTGGTATTTCTGCTACAATAGCAGTAGGAGACGAAGACACATACCTACACATAGGGCAGTTGTGACAATTAAATGAGCTGCTTTAAAAACTATTAGCTATTTTTATTAGGTTAAATTACTTCTAACTCAGAAGGTTTAGGCACACCCTACACTGATATTGTCTGATTAACATAACAGAACCACTATTTCCAAACAAGATTACATCCATGGGCATAGGGGTTAGGATTCCAGCATATATTTCAGCAGGGACACAATTCAATCCAAAACAGTATACTATTATTAACCCCATTTTACAGATGAGGAGACTGAGGCACAGAAAGATGAAGCAATTTGCAGAACATCACAGTTAGCAGGAGACCTGGACTTTAAGGTCAGAGAGTACCAGGATCTGTGCTCTGTCGTCTCCAGACCATAACTGGGAATAATTTATGGTTCTCAAACTTTAGTTCCTCATGAGGGAAAGAAAGACCTGGCTCAAGTACTGCCTTGGGAAAACCCCCTTGCCGCTCTTAGTCATAATGACTTCATCTGTAAGATGGAGATAACAACCTCTGTCCCACTTGCCTCACTGAGCTTGTGTGAAGACAAAGTGAGAAAATGTGTAAGCACCTGGTAAACTGAAAGAGTTATTCACAGGCAAGGTGGCAAACACATGCCACACACACAAGTCAACTATGTGATTTTCCCCTCGCCAGCTGCAGTGCAAACCCAATGAACTGAGTTTCTTGCCCCACCAACTGAACATTCTACGCCCTTTATAGAGAAAATCCAATTCATATTGAGAACAGCTGCTAAGGCCTATGAGCTATTTTTCTAGCGTCTGGGTGTGCTATTTATTTAGATACTAGATACTCTTTCTCCTCTTCAGTGACATTATTCTTACTAATAAAAAACATTTCTTATTTCGCCAGTGGTTTCCATTTGAGTCAAAAACACGGCATAGTGAACAGCATGATTTACTTGGTGACACCCTTCCAAACATGTACAGAGCCCCCATACTGAAGATGCATTACAGTAAGAACCATTCACTAAACAGCTGTTCGGGACAAGATCCTGTACAAAGGCTCCGTATACCTTATTTCATTTATTTCTCAGAACAACCCCACGCAGCAAGCACTATGACTATCTCTGTTTTATAAATGAAGAAACCATCGCTGAGAGGGAACTTGCCCAAAGTTTTCCAACTAGTAAGATCTCTTGGACTCCAGGAGCTCTTTCCACACGCCTACCCTATAGAATAAAATCATCTTGTACTGGAGTTCTTTTGGCACTTTAAAAGCAAACACCCTAAGATGGGGACAACAACAAGTGACCCAACTTGTATCAAGAGCCTCTCAATGAGAAAACCTGTGTTTGGATGGGGTTCAAGTGTCATTTTAGAAATGAATGCTCAAGAAACATTTCATCCTTCTCTGCTCACTACCTTTGTCACTACAGAGGTCAAGGCTGTGCTTTGCATGGACACCCACCTTTCCCTAAATCATCCAGAATCAAATTACCACCCCATTAGACAATTATCATTGCATTTTTTACATTGACTGTAGTGGTTTATCTGTTCCCTGCTCGTGTTCCTGGGACGCGTGGATTCTCGCCCAACAGTTAAAACTTATCACTTGTTAATTCAAAAACATCTTTTATTGATTTTCTTTTCTCTCCTTATGCCTTTCATTACTGAAAGGGGCCAGTTGCAGAGCTACTTGGAAAAGCCCATTGTTGTTGGGTGCCGGCGAGTTAAACTGTCCCCCAGGGTTTTCTTGGCTGTGATCTTTCCGGAAGCCAATCAGCAAGTCTTTCTCCCGCGGAGCCGCTGGGTGGGTTCAAACTGCCAACCTATCAGTTAGCAGCCGAGCGTTTAACTGTTAGCACCACCAGGGCTCTTTTGGAAAAGCCTAAATATCTATAAAATTGTAAAGTTTAGTTAGAAGCGTGGGCTACGTAAGGATATCCAATTTACTCATGACACCGTCTTAACATTTGAGAGAAAAGTGTCCAAAGATTACTAAATGAATGTTTATAAAAACCGCCAACCACAGAAATTTAAACAGAGCCAATGACCTTTTAGCCAACTTCTTTACTTGACAAACGCTACTTCTGAGGGTTTTAGTAGTAAGAGACTCACCCACACTCCTGCAACTAGTGGAAGCAAGGCTCAAAACTCAGCTACACTGAAATGTGTTTTTGCTTTGTTGTGGTGCCTTGAAAAAAAATCTATGTAGTTTCCCAGTCATACAGACCTGAGAATTGCCTTCCAGAAATATCTGAATAAATTAATTTGCTAACTCAAATGCAAATAAAATATAATTCAATGGATCGTCTCATCCCAAACATGAGTTCTCCTGCAGTTCAGAGGGCATTCACTTCAACTTTTGAGGCAGATTTTGTAAAGTTCCTTAACTGCTACCCGTGGATGGTGTGAATTTACAGCGTGCTAGTCTGGTTGAAAACAGCATTATAACATAAAATGCATCATTAATACTTTAAAACCCAGTATGATTTATATTTATATAAATAACATAAAAGAAGCCAATTAAACCAAAGTCACTGGAGTGTAAATAACATAAAAACTTCTTGTTCTCTAAGCTTACTGAAAATAAACTAATAATGTAAGTATTTATCATATGTCTGAAAAGCAAGCAGGTACTAGTGGGTTAAGCAGACTGCAGGGGAAACATTGTTAGTTTCCTGACATCATTTAATGCAGGCCCAACATTTTCCTCCTATGCAGATCCATTTAAAAACATGACTTTCTATCTGAAAGTTACCTTTGGTCCATGTGATTAATTAATAATTTAAGTGTAACAAGGACGTCTTGATCCAAACACTTTGTAATCTGACTGGGAGGATATTTAAAATTCATTACAGTACATTAAACTTGCAGCGAACAGTTAGCTTCACTGCAAAATAAATAAATAGCCGATTTGCTTTGATCAGCAGAAATTCTGATAAAATCAGCAAAACACCAATTAAAACGTGAAAAATGTCACCTATCGTAGTTATTGGAATGGAACATGGACTTAGAGGAAGGAACTGATTCACTGTTTATTTTCATACCAGCTGCGGCTTCCCAATGTAAATCATTTCACTTTTTTGCTTTGTAGATAGGTCCTCTGTAACTCTGTATCTATCGTACGGTTGAACAAGGTGAAGTATTATGTAACAAGGCAACTCTACATGGGCTGCAGTCCAATTTCTTTAATTTTCTTACCAGTGGTTGTCTTCCTGACACTTTGTAGGAGTCTTCTCATTTCAGGGGAGTGCTGCTAACTGATTGGGGGCAAAAGCTGACACTGAATGGTCTGCAGTCTTTCCTGGGCACACGTGAAAACTGTGCTGGGTCGAGGCAGTCTCTGTTGAAGAATCGTGACCCTTTGGTTCTGCTCCTTGTCATGCTGGTCGTTTTAGTCCCTCTGTACAATGCTACTATTTGTCCACAATAACCCGGACTTCTGTCACAGCATGGCAAGCTCAAGTCCAGTGTGTGTTTGCTCATTTCAAGCATCTGAATCCAGTGCCTGGTGTCTGGTGGAGCTCCAGGAGTACTGGATGGGCCTCTGAGCCTTGCATGAACATGAGTCTAGTTAATTCTAGGGCAGGTGCTTGGACCTCCTGAGCTCAGCACCCAGAAATCAATTTTCAGTTTCTCCTGCCTTTGAAATGGAAAGAGAATAATTTTGGTGAAAGAGAAATAAAAGTACTTAACAGTTCATTGCACATCCTGTTTATGGATTTTTTTTTTTTTAAGAAAAAAGAAAAATAGAATTGCTACCAACTGCAAGATGGGTTTTCTTTCCTAGTCCGCCTTTTCTTCTGTGTGGGCAGTTTCTTCTTGACTGAAATCGACGAATTCATTTCTAACAAGCATGGTGGAATCTCTGTCTTTCTGGACACTTTAGAAATCAGTAACAGGAATGTGCAAAATGAAAACAGGGGTGCTGTGTCGTAGGTGTTGCTTTCTTCTTTTGAATTTTCTTAAAATGCTGCTTCATCATCTTTTCAATAATTAAATGCAATAGGTATTTAAGAAGAAGTTTGATGATAAAACCCTAAGTCTAGTACCTGGCCTATTGGCAAATGAACTTGCTCATTATTCGTTTAGGAGATAGAGCCTACGTTTAAGCAAATCTTCAATTCAAGAATCCAAAAATTAAATTTGAAAATCTCAGGGCAACCCATAATGAGTTTAAAAGTAAGTGAATTAGCAGCCATTTTGCTGAGCTCAAAATAACTAATTGTTTGGGCCCCCACGCGTCTGTCAGTTTGTTGTACTGTGGGGGCTTGCGTATTCCTGTCATGCTGGAAGCTATGCCACTGGTATTCAAATACCAGCAGGGTCACTCATGGCAGACACGTTTCAGCTGAGCTTCCAGACTAAGACAGACTAGGAAGAAGGACCCAGCAGTCTACTCCTGAAAATAATTGGCCAGTGAAAACTTTATGAATAACAGCAGAACATTGTCTGATATAGACACCTTTGAATTGTGGTGTTGGAGAAGAATATTGACTATACCATGGACTGCCAAAAGAACGAACAAATCTGTCTTGGAAGAAGTACAGCCAGAATGCTTTTTAGAAGCAAGGATGGTGAGACTTCATCTCACATATTTTGGACATGTTATCAGGAGGGACCAGTTCCTGGAGAGGTGCATCATGCTTGGTGAAGTAGAGGGTCAGCGAAAAAGAGGAAGACCCTCAACGAGATGGATTGACACAGTGGCTACAATAATGGGCTTAAGCATAACAAGGATTGTGAGGATGGCACAGGACGGGGCAGCGTTTCGTTCTGTTGTACGTAGGGTTGCTATGAGTTGGAAACCACTCAACGGCACCTAACAACAACAATAATTGTTTGGGAGCTGCTTTCACTCATTCAAAGTTTTGTCCAATTATTTCCATTGCATTTCACCCTTTGAATTTGTATGTCTTCCAGAGTTGGGAGGTTCCTTTTAATAGTACAGGAATGGGCCAGTTCATTTTACAATGAGTTCTGCATATATGTCTTACCATATACACTGCAAAATTCAACCTTGAATATGTCCATACGAATTTAAGACTGTATTTGTATCCTTAAAGCAAAGTAGAGATACACATGATCCTATTTGCAACTGGTCATTTATTTTCCTTTGATTAGAAAGCATAATGGTGTAGTGAAGTTAGAGAAGCCTGTGTACAAACTCTGGCCACCTATCCTTCACCACCACGTGTTTGCTGAGATCTTGGGAAAGTGCCTTAATCTCGCCAAGCCTGATTCTCCTGTATTTATAAAGTGGGATAACAATGCCCCTAAATTGACAAGACAGCCATGAGGATTAGAGGATTATACATGTAAAGCATGTAGAACAATGCTCAGCACATATCCAAACCAAAACCCACTGCCACTGAGTCCATTCCAACTCAGAGCGACCCTACAGCGACCCTACAGGAGAGAGTAGAACTGCCCCACAGAGTTTCCAAGGAGCGCCTGGTGGATTTGAACTGCCAACCTTTTGGTTAGCTGCCAAACTCTTAACCACTATACCACCAGTATTTCCCTCAGCACACAGTAATCACTTAATAAATTCCAGCCATTATAATTAGTCATTACCGTACTTTGTTTAAAGACTACCACTAGGCAAGTTAGTGAGATGTAGGGGCTTGGTTCCTTAATAAGGTTGCCAGATTTAGCAAATAAAAATACAAGATGCAATATTTGGGACAGACTTATACTAAATACTTATTCACTGTTATCTGAAATTCAAATATAACAGGGCTTCTACTTCTAGCAATCCTAGTACTTAAGGACCTTACAATTTCAGGTTTTCCTTAATTATTTGGGAATCAAGCAAAGGTTGAAGTGAAATGTTTCAGTGATTGCCTTAATTCTTCGTTTCACTTTGGGCATAAAGACAGAAAGTTTCGACTGTCACTTTAGATGTCCTTGGGACCCCGTGACATGCAATCAACATCACCTGTGCTGGCTGATAATTCAGAGGTTGTGATGCCCTTGTTTATAGCACCTTCAATTCCCCAGACATTTTTACTTGACTAATTCACTATTTCATACCAGGAAGGGGGTGGGGAGGAAATCATTCAAACTAAATGCTGCCTTGAAGTTCACTTACTTGGCTGGAAAACAGCAGATAAATTGATAATTGCAAATGGTCTGAAATTTGAATGATTCTTTTTCCACTCCAGCTAAATCTATTGAGCACACCCAAATAATTTAAAAGTGCTGAAAATAAGCAGTATTGGGGATTAATGAAAGCAATATATTCACTCTGTTGCATTTATTATTTTTAAATTATCATACTCCCACTAGAAGGGATGCAATGATGTTGAAATGAAGCAATTTTGTTGTTAAATATTGTCATTTAGAATAAAATGCTTGTGACTCTGGAACAGCAAAAGATGTTGCCCTTTTCTGTTGACCCTTAGTCGAAGAGAGCCCCCTCTCCTCAACAGTGATAACAAGAAGGTCCTGAGTCCTAATGACCCCACATGGGACTGATCACACTTGGCACAGAAGTTGCTTGGGCTGTGAGGCCCGAAGACAGGGAGACAGGTGTCCAGACCCCTGGCAGTGCCTCGGGTTCACCTAGGAAGGGTTTTTTTTTTTTGCTCATGGATTGGCTCCAACCTAAAAAAAAAAAAAAAAAAACCATTGCCATTGAGTCAATTTCAACTCATAGCGACCCTGTAGGACAGAGTAGAATGTCCCATACGGTTTTCAAGGAGCAGCTGGTGGATTTGAACTGCTGACCCCATGCTTAGCAGCCAAGCTCTTAACCATCGTGCCAACAGGGCTCCAACATAGGATCTCAAATAACAGAGTAGGACCAACAATGGTCTTGGAGTTAGAGAGACCAGGGCATGAGGCCTGAAACAGGGGCTTTTTGGCTCTGTGACTGTCCTAGGCTGGGTTCTGCAGACAGGCAAAACCAGTAAAGTGTATAAATATATACAGAGAGAGAGAGAGAGAGATTTATATCAAGGAAATGGCCCACACAGTTGTAGAGGCTGGAATGTCCCAAGTCCACAGGTCAGGATAGAGGCTTATCCTGATTCATGTAGCCGTAGGGGCTGGTGAACCCCAGATTGGCAAAGCAGGGCTCTTACTCACAGGCTGTGAAGACCAATTAATCCCAAGATCAGCAGGCAAGATGGCAGGTAAACTGCCAGCTCAAGTCCTAAGAACCGGAGGTCAGACAAACAGGAGCCACCTGCAGGATCCAGAAGGAGAAAAAGCCCTCAAGCCTTGCCAGAGAGTCCACCTATATTGAATGCAGGCCACATCCCCAAGGAAACTCCGTTTCACCTGATTGGCTACTCACAGCAGATCTCATCATGGAGGTAATCACATTGTATCAAATCTCATCATGGAGGTGATCACATCATCATACAACTGCCAAGCCAAGCTACATCGTAACTGCCAAACCACTGAGAATCATGGCCCAGCCAAGTTGACACACAACCTTAACATCACAGTGACTTTGGGCAAATTCCTAATTTTCTCTGAGCTTCAATTTTTTCATATGAAGAATGGGAGGTAGTATCTACCAGGCAGAGTTGTGAGGACTAGAGATAATTTACTCAAAGAGCACACAGTTCCTGGGGAACAGAAGTGGAAACTATAATTGCTTCCCTGGGTGGTGCAAACAGTTAATACATTTGCCTGTTAACCAAAATGTTGGTAGTTCAAGTCCACCCAGAGATGCCTCAGAAGAAAGGCCTGGTGATCTACTTCCAAAAAATCAGCCATTGAAAGCCCTATGGAGCACAGTTCTACTCTGACACCACGGGGTGGCCATAGGTTGGAATCAACTCAATGGCAAATGGTGGTTTTTATCATTGTTTTTACTGCTATTATTTTCATTATTATTTTTCCTGCTCTATCTTTTTAGGAATGGAAACCAGAAAAAGTAGGGTTGCCAGATAAAGTGCCGGATGCTGAGTTCAATTTGAAGGTCAGATAAACAACAAATAATTGTTTAGAAACATATTTATACTAAACTATTATTTGTTGTTTATCTGGACTTCAAATTTCATTGGGTGCCCTGTATTTTTTTCCCTAAATATGGCAACCCTAAGCAAAAGATCCCTTCTAGAAAGCCCCCTGAAATTAAAATCTTCTTAAGTTCTTTACCTACTAAATTTTTTTCTGTAACTTTGATGTTGTCTTAATTTCACTTTCTTTTTAAATGTGTGCATGATAGCAAATTCTTTTTTTAATCACCGTTTCTTTTTTAACTGTTGTAGTTTAAATGAAGTTTACATTTCAAGTTAGTCTCCCATACAAAATTTTATACACACATTGTTATGTGACCCTAATTGCTCACCCCATTCTGCGATAGCACACTCCTCTTTTCCACCACTGATTCCCCATGTCCATTCAACCAGCTCCTAACCCTCTCTGCCTTTCCATCTCACCTCTGGACAGAAGCTGCCCCTTTTGTCTCTTGTATCTGCTTCAGCTAAGAGGCACACTCCTCACGAGTATCACTTTATGTCCCACAGTCCAGTCCAATCCCTGTCTGAAGAGGTGGCCTTGGAAATCGTTTCAGTTCTAGGCTGATAGAGAGTCCAGGGGCCATGCTTTCCGCGGCGTCTCCAGTCTCAGACCATTAAGTCTGGTCTTCTTACCAGAATTTGAGTTCTGCACCCCATCTTTCTGCTGTTCCATCAGGGACTCTCTGTTGTATTCCCTGTCAGGGTGGTCACTGGTGGTAGCTGGGTACCATTGAGTTCTTCTGGTCTCAGGCTGATGAAGTCTCTGGCTTATGTAGCCCTTTCTGTCTCTTGGGCTAATACTTTTGTTGTGTCTTTGGAGTTCTTCATTCTCCTTTACTCAAGGTGGTTGGGACCAATTGATGTGTCTTAGATGGCTGCTTGCAAGCTTTTAAGACCCCAGATGCCACTCACCAAAGTAGGATGCAGAACATTTTATTAATACGCTTTGTTATGTCAATTGATCTAGATGTCCCCTGAAAGCATGGTCCCCAGACCTCTACCCCTGTGATAGCAAATTCTTTATCAAGACAGAGGTCCCTAGTGCTGATATCTTCAGGGCTGCTCTGTACTCAGTGCAGGGTTCTGTACATGTGGAACCCCAGATGGTGGTTTCTCCTCTGTAAAATGGAGTGTGAAATAATAAAGTGACTCATCCCATAGGGTATTGAGGGTGGAATGCACTAAAGTGTGGGGGTAACTCAGCATGGTGCCTGACACAGGAAAAGTGCACCAAAAATGTAAGCGTTTTGGCACAAATGGTTAACACAGTCAGCTGTTAACTGAAAAATTCTAAGTTTGATTCTACCCGGAAGCTCCTCAAAAGAACGACCTGGCAATCTACTGCTGAAAAATCAGCCACTGAAAACCCTATGGAGCACAGTTCTTCTCAGACATACATGGGGTTGTCATGAGTTGGAATCAACTTGACAACTGGTTTGGTTTTATTATTATTTACTTATTCATTCAACAAATATTTATTGAGTTCCTACTATATTATATGGCGGGCATTGACTGAGGCGCTGGGAATACAGCAGTGAACAGCTTCCATTATTGGGAGGTCCTTATAGCATAGACTCTGCCTTTATAGAACTTACTTTCTAGTGGGGAGACAAGCAAACAAAAATATTTCATGTCAGATGATGATAAGTGCTATGAAAGGAAAAAAAGAGGGAACAAGGGAGGGTGGGGATAGCGAGTGACCAAACCAAAAACCAAACCCATTGCCATCGAGACAATTCTGACTCATGGCGCCCCTAGAGGACAGAGTAGAACTGCCCCATAGGGTTTCCAAGAAGCAGCTAGTGCATTTGAACTGCCGACCTTTTGGTTAATAGCCAGGCTCTTAACCACTGCGCCACCAGGGCTACTAGTAAGTGACAGGGAGATGTTATTCTTAATAGGGTGGTCAGGGAAGAAAAGCATCGCTGATGAGTGACATGGGAGCAGAATCTTTAAAGAAGTTAGGGCTAGTCACACAGACACTGGAAAGAACATTCTAGAAGGAGGGAAAAGCAAGTGCAAAGGCCCTGACACAAGTCAGTGCTTGACAAGTGGGAGGAAAATTTTTTTTTTCTAGTTTTATTTTTGGTGAAAATATACACATCAAAACATGCTCTCGTTTAACAATTTCTATACATATTGAACGAACAAATCTGTCTTGGAAGAAGTACAACCAGAATGCTCCTTAGGAGCAAGGATGGTGAGACTACGTCTTACATACTTTGGACACGTTATCAGGAGGGATCAGTCCCTGGAGAAGGATATCATGCTTGATAAAGTACAGGGTCAGCGAAGAAGACGAAGACCGTCAATGAGATGGATTGACACAATGGGTGCAACAATGGGCTCAAGCGTAACAACTGAGCACGGCAACAGGACTGGGCAGTGTTTCATTCTGTGTTACATAGGGTCACTATGAGTTGGAACTGACTCGATGGTATCTAACAACAACAACATACATATTGTTCAGTGACGTTGGGTACATTCTTCACACTGTGTCAATATTCTCCCCATTTCTACTCTAGTTGTTTTACCTCCATTAATTTAGGCTCACTGTCCCCTAAACTTCTCATCTATGCTTTAGAGTTACTGTTGTCCCTTTGGTCTCATACGGATAATCTTTTTTAATAAAGCTCAGTACTTAAGGACGACATTCTTTACTTTTTGAGCTTAACTTGTTTGTTGAAAGATAATCACCTTTAAACTTCAAGGGATAGTTTCATTTCAAGGTTTGAAGAGTATCCCAGGGTAATAGTCTCAATGGCTCCAGTAAGTCTGAATTCTTCGGGAATTTGAAGTCCTTTTCCACATCAGGAAACTCATTATTGATGAGACTGACTGATCAGGAAAGCATATTTTGGTTTCAGCGAACCAGTTTACCTGGAAGTGCTGGCTTCCCATAGAACTCAGGCTCTCCTTTTCAGCCCAGGTGCAAGCATTGCTTGCAAAGCTTATTTGATGACCATCTGTATGTGTCTCCAGGTTTGAAATGGTGCCACTTTTGGAGCCTGTGCTGGAGAGGAGCAAACACTTCCCCATCTGCCACCACTGCCTGTATCTACCCCATCTGCACTGATATTTGGTGCTCTCATAGCACCTGGATATTGTATTTAGCTTCGGACCTTAGAAAGGGGGGAGAGAGCTTCGAGCTTATCTCATCCAACTCCATTTTTTTTGCTTTCTATCTCAACGATTTATCTTCCCTTAGCTTTTAATTTCTATCTTTTGTGATATTATTACAAAATTCTATTCCTTCAAATGGCTGGCAGGCAACCTGACCTACAGTCTTTGTCTATCTTCTGTCTTCTAGTCATCATGCGGTACATGTAATCTGGTAAGATGATCTTCAGTAGAAGTCTAGGTTATTTAGAATCTTTTTAAAATGTAGCTTGGCTATTTTTTAGTACCTTCAAATTTTCCTTCTCCTAGAGCTCTTGTGTTTTTAAGAATAGAACAGAATTATTTAAAATAATCAAATTTATTTTTAATATACCAGCCCTATATTAAAGTAGTTCTTGGAATCAGTAATCGTATATCTCACGCTTAAGTAGAGTAAACACTTCTTTCATTTATATTACACACAGAAGTCAAAATTGAAATCAAATGATGGATTGTATTGGGCAAACCTGCTGCAAAAGATCCCTTTAAAGTATTGTAAAATAAAGACGTCACATTGAGGACTAAGGTACACCTGACCCAAGCCATGGTATTTTCAATTGCCTCGTATGCATGTGAAAACTGGACAATGAATAAGGAAGACCAAAGTAGAATTGATGCCTTTGAATTACGATGTTGGTGAAGAATATTGAATATACCATGGACTGCCAGAAGAACAGACAAATTTGTCTCAGAAGACGTACAGCCAGAATGCGCCTCCAAAGCAAGGATGGCGAGACTTGGTCTCACGTATTTTGAACATGTTATCAGAGGGACCAGTCCCTGGAGAAGGACATCGTGCTTGGTAAAGTAGAGGGTCAGCGAAAAAGAGGAAGACCCTCAATGGGATGGACTGACACAGTGGCTGCAACAATGGACTCAAATATAGCAACAATTGTGAGGATGGCACAGGACCAGGCACTGTTTCATTCCGTTGTACATTGGGTCACTATGAGTCGGAACCGACTCGATGGCACCTAACAACACGTGAAGTGTGAAGATCAACTCCAGTAAATTATTGTGTTAGAATCCGTCAGTCAACAATGTAAAGGGATTCTTATTTTTAAAGTTATTTTTATTCTTTCCAGCAAATATTTTATCACCAAGATGGTGGAAAAATAGATACTAGGACATTGTTCCTGGTGCTGCTCCTACCAGAATTAACCCTGAAACCTCCAGAACATCGGGGCATAAGAAATCATCTTGATGGAGCTTCTGAAAGTATGGTAGGAGCAGCTGAAGACCTGGGAACAATGAATAGTTCCTTGACCTTTCTGCACAAGGACTTGTTTACGCCTCTTCGGCTGCTTTTAGCAAGATTTCTGAGGAACTCTTGGCGCTACTGACAAGACAGAAACCCACTGTGGAAGGAAGAGCCATTTAGGCAATAAGTTCCCTGTCTTGAACCCTTTAACCTATCGAGAAGCATACAAATGTGAAGAGTGTATTGTTAACTTATGGTAGCTAGCTAAGTTCTCCTTCAGGGAGGTAAAGTCTCCTCTAGCAGTTTTGCTAATATCCTTGGCTACAGCTTTTAACATTCCCAGATCTGGTTTTAACTCTCAAAATGGAAGTCTTAAAAGACAAAAAAAAAAAAAAAAAACTCTCCTACGCTGCCAGGCTGGCTCTATCTGTGGTTGTATCTGGGAGCCTTTGCCTGACGTAGACAGCGCCATACTGTAAATCCAGCCTATAGAAGAGGCTGCTATTAGTTAAGCACCAACGTCCCATTACCTACCTTCCCATTATCTACCTTTAAAAAAAAAGATTCTGCCTGAAAGTGTAAGTGCTTCTGAATGTTTCATTTTGAGACACTGAAGAACAATGTCAACCTTCCATAGATTCTTTCCATTTCACAACGAAAATTAGACGCAGAGCATCAAAACAACAATTATAATCCCTTTATCACCTGCCCCCCAAATGACCTGGAGAGTAGAACAAAGTCACTTCTTATAAGCAAACACCATGAAAACATAATGCATTTACTAGTAAAGAAAAAGAAAGTTTCCCCTCTGTGCTGCTCAGTTATCCTGCTCATGTCTTAATAGTCCTACATTCATAAGAGGCCAAAGGACTCTGACCTTGACAAGCTAACTGAGCAGGCAAGGCAATCATGTGTACAAGGCTGTCACCCACCCCACAAATTATGATAAAATATACCTCAGGATCGGAAAAAATAGCTGCGTGTCTCCAGTGACACCCGCAGTGGTACGTTTAAGGATCTGAATAGCACAGCAATTTATTTTGCACTCACATGGTTTATGGTTATTATCAAGCATCATGTCTTCACAGACAGAAAGGTGATGTTTTTATGGACTCTGGCTCCTTCCTGCATTATCTCCACAGCCCAGAAACTATCTTTTTTTTTTTTTAATGCCCCTTTCTCACTCCACCATTGCCCCCCATTTAACAAAGGAAAAGGGAAAAAATAAAATGAAACCGCATTAGAGAAAGGGCACAAACGCACAGATTTCCAACCCTGAATAGTTTCAGAATGAATGATTATCTGGCTAATTAGTGAAATAAATAATAATAATTGCCTGTCCCTCCTCGTTAGAGCCTTTGATGGCAAACGGAAGCCCAGTGCAGAGTTCCAGGGAGCTGGCTTCACAGCACAGGACTCAGCTCTGAGTTGAGAAAAAGAGAGACAACTGTCTTACAGATGGCCCCGTGCCGAGTCCTTAAACCAGAAGAGCAAAAGAAAAAAAAGGGGGGGGCTTCAGAATCTGCAAGGAAGATGGCTTGGGGCATAGAGGGAATTTTTCTGGCTTCCTTCCGTGCTTAAGAATTATACTTTGAGAGAAACTGGAACCCTCATCCATCGCTGGTGAGAATGCAAAATGGTACAGCCACTGCAGAAAACAGTTTGGCAGTTCCTCTAAAGTTGAACACAGAACTACTGTATGACCCAGCAATCCCAATCCTAGGTATGCACCCAAAAGAACTGAAAGCAGGAACACAAACAGAAACCTGTACGCCAACATCCACTGCAGCCCTATTCACAAAAGCCCAAAGGTGGAAACAACCTAAGTGCCTATCAACAGAGGAACAGTTAACCAAAATGTGGTACATGCATACAATGGGCTAGATTATTCAGCTAAAAAGAGAAGTGAAGTATTGATGCCTTCCACAGCATGGATGAACCTTGAAAACATTACGCTGAGTGAAATACGTCAGTCACAAAAGGACAAACACTGCATGCTCTCACTTATATGAAATAAGCAAATCTATAGAAACCAAAAATCATCAGTGGTTACCTGGGGCAGGAGGGAGGGGGGAAGGAGTTTTTGTTTAGGGAGCTGGGAGTGTCTGTTAACGGTGGTGGAATAATTCGGGAAACAATAGTGGTAATGATGGCACCACGTGAAGAACGTAATCGACATCACTGAATTATACATGTCAAAATTGTTGAATTGGCAGATGTTTTGTTGTGCATATTTTTACCAAAAATAATAATTTTTCTACGTTCCAGGCATTCCAGAAGTGAGAGCTGGGGCTGGACACAGACCATTAGAGCCAGAACATAGGGTGCTCACTTGTTCAAAGCTCACCCAGCAGAGTTCAGGTTCTCAAAGCCTGATCCAAACCATCGGCAACCTTCTTTACCTGGGCTGCTTGTTCAACCTGGGGGTTCTGGGCCCCCTACCAGACCTACTACTCAGGATCTCCGGGAGCAGGTCCAGGATCTGCACACTCGCCCAGACCCCCTGGAGTCTCATATGCACCTGAAGCTGGAGAACCTCTGCAATAGGCAGTGCCGGTGAGACTGGGCAGTGCCATGAGATATAGCAAGCTCCTGTCTCATGGAGAGCACGCAGTAGCGGGGAACCTCATGAGACGGGACCCTCTTCTTGCAGAGATTTTATCCCTTGGTCACCGCTTCCTTAGTTCACCGCAAAATCCTTGTTGCACAGCTACTCTCTACACCAGCCTTGCCACCATATTTGAAATTAGCATCGAACCTCGTTGCTGTTCTGCTCCTTGGAGCCAGCCCAGCCAAACATATTACTCAACACTGAACCCGTTTGACTGGCTTCTAATGAGGCAGCAGATCAGCTTTTAGGGGTCTGCTCTCAGTGTGATATATGAGCCGAGCTCCTCTTAATGTTAATCGGTGGGGAGTCCCCACTGCCCAGGCAATGCCTAGTCAAGCTCTTGCTACTAGACTGTGAAATTATCCTAGACTCTTCTTTCTTCTGTGGTCTGAGGTCTACCATGTTCAGGTGCCAGTGGGAAATGGGAACAAAAAGACTACTTGTAAATGTCTTCCATTTTCTGAATAAACCTTCTTTCAAGATTCCCTGAATCCCCAGCCATCCTGCTCCACCCACTGTGACACATTTTACCCGATTAATTAATTATGAAAGTACGATATGCTCAGCACTGGGGAGATGGAAGTGTTTCTTGAGCTTGAAGAACTTGTAGTCTAGCCTGGGAAACAAGACTGGTAAATGGATCATTACAATACTGCATTCCCATAGGAAAGACTGAGAAGGAAACGTGGGTAGAGTTTCCAATGAAGACATGCTCAAGAGGAGAGGGAACATTCCAGCAAGGGGAGAAAGGGCTTACTCAGGGACCAACTTATCCATTAGGCACACCAGGCACAGTGTCCACGACCCACAGTACTTTTAAGGGTCCATAACAAAAAAAAAACCCAAACCAGATGCCATCAAGTCAATTCCAACTCATGGTGACCCCATGTGTGGCAGAGTAGAACTGCATTCCATAAGGTTTTCAATAGCTGTGATCTTTTGGAAGTAGATCGCCAGGCCTTTCTTCTGAGGTACCTCTGGGTGAATTCGCACTGCCAACCTTTCGGTTAGTAACCAAGCTCTTAATCATCTGCACCACTCAGGGGCTCCTTTAAGGGCTCATAGTAAATATATAATAATGAGCCTAACCTAGATTATACTCGTCTTTACACCAACACAGTCATAAAATATAATGTTTAATATGTTTTTTTCTGGAGGAAGAGGCCTGTGAAGGCAAAAGTACCTTAAAGCAAACCAAACCAAACCCATGCTGTCGAGTTGATTCCAACTCATAGCGACCCTGTAGGACAGAGTAGAACTGCCCCACAGGGTCTTCTAGACTGTAATCTTTACAGGAACAGATCACCAAGCCTTTCTCCCTCAGAGCCACTGTGCGGGTTGGAACTTCCAATCTTTCAGTTAGCAGCCAAGCACTTAACCACTGCACCACCAAGGCTCTTTCTCATCTTTTAAAGCCTCAAATTTTAGACTTTTGGTTCATCCTCAAATGAGGTGATACATACCATTACCAAGACATACACAACATCAAACAAAGCTGTTCAACTCCAAACTTAACACTGTAATCCCCCTTACGGCTCACACCCACTACGATGCTCTATGAATATTTTTAATTTAATACCTCATTTGTCTTCAAAATTGTGCAACTGTAATGCATTACACAATTTCTGTGTCAAAAAAGTATTGATTTATTAAATATAAACATTTAACATATACCATAGATTTTCATTCCCCTTTCATATCTTATTTGACACCTGTAGGATATTCCTGAAAGCTTGGAATTAATTTGGATTTTGATAAATGTAATATTTTAAATATCCTCAGAGAGATGAACTTGAAAAGCAGTCTTTATTTATAGTGAATTCTCTTTCCTTGTCTGAAAAATGAGAATACCGACTTTTACCTCATAGCTAGATACAGGGATTAAATTAGGTGAAGACTCTGAGAACCTTCCCGTGTTGTTTTTAACCTGCTGGTTGTTAGCAGCATTCTCTTTTGTAAATCCAGGCTTTCACACAGGGGCATGCTTAAAATGAGATCGATGTACCACATTTCTTGATGTGGGATTATAGTCACTGTATCAGAACACTCCTTGTCTCCCATCTTAGTCTCAGTCATGAGGTGGTGGTGGTCATTTTCCTCATGTAGAAAGGAATTATTTCAAGTGTCTGAAGAAAAGATTTTCTTTTTCTGTGTATTTCATTCAGTACTCTGGACAGAACAATCTTAAAACCTGATCTTAATGCTGTCCATGTTTTCATTCGCCCACTTCCTTCCCATCAGAAATTTTACCCAGAAAAGATGATTGCTTTTGATATTAAAACAGGAAGGAGAAGGAAGTCTTGCTCTTTCTCCATTGATGGAGACAGGCCTCCTGAGATTTGGGGATTTAGAACTTCTTGCTAATGACAAAACATTTGTTGTGGCTCAGGCAGCTGGTCCACGATGGTCGCTGTCCTGGGAGAAGGAGTGCAGTGCAGTGGGGGACATCCCTCACAGGGATCTAGGCCATGTAAATGTCCGCCCAGAAACAGCCAACCCAACCATCCTGATAATGCCAGCATGGCTCCTCCACAGCCTGCTGCCAGCAACGAAGCTGAAGGAGGTGGGCCCACACGAGAAGCACAAGAGCAGCACCTTGTAAGAGGTATGAGACCCGTGTGTTCTCTTCCCATCTCCATGGAACCTGTGGGATGCCCAGGAGGCTTGGCGACCTGCTATGCTGAGGGAATGACTTCATGGCGCTCTTCTAAGTGCTCCTAAATGAGACATTCATTTAATTCTCTCAACACCCCTGTGAAATGCTATCAGTTTACAGATGGGCAAACGAAGTTATGAAGATGGTGAGGGTCACACAGCTAGTGGTGACAGGGCTGGGATTTGAATCTGGCTATACAGGTAAGGGGAGCCCTGGTGGCACAGTGGGTAAGAGCTCAGCTGCTATCCAAAAGGTCGGCAGTTCACCAGCTGCTCCTTGGAAACCCTATAAAGCAGTTCTGCTCTGTCCTACAGGGTCGCTATGAATCAGAATAGACTCAACAGCAATGGGCTTCGCTGGGCATACAGATAAGCAGAGTTCCTGAGTGGTACAAATGGTTAACATGCTCAACTGTCAACCAAAAGTCCTCAGAAGAAACGACTGGCAATCTACTTCTGAAAAATCAGCAATTCCAGACATTATGGAGGACAGTTCTATTCTTTTTTTTTCTTTTAACCGCTTTAGGTGAAAGTTTACAGAGCATATTAGTTTCTCATTAAACAATTAATACACTTATTGTTTTGTGACATTGGTTGCCAACCCCACGATGTGTCAATACTCTCCCCTCTTCGACCTCGGGTTCCCCATTTTCGTTTGTCCAGCTTTTCTGTTCCTTCCTGCCTTCTCGCCTTTGCTCTTGGGCTGGTGTGCCCATTTAGTCTCGTATACATGGTTGAACTACTACATGCGTTATTCTTTTATAGGCCTGTTTAATCTTTGGCTAAAGGGTGAACTTCAGGAGTGACTTCAGTACTGAATTAAAAGTATGTCTGGGGGCCATATTCTCTAGGTTTTTCCAGTCTCTGTCGGACCAGTGAGTCTGGTCTTTTTTTGTGAATTTGAATTTTGTTCTACCATTTTTCTCCCACTCTGTCTGGGCCCTCTATTGTGATCCCTGACAGAGCAGTTGGTGGCAGTAGCTGGGCACCATCTAGTCGTTCTGGACTCAGCCTGGTGGAGGCTGTGGTAGTTGTGGTCCATTAATCCTTCAGACTAGTTTTTCCCTTGTGTCTGGTTTTTTTCATTCTCCCTTGTTCCAGACAGGGTGGGACCAGTGGAATATCTTAGATGGCCACTCACAAGCTTTTAACACCCTAGACACTACTCACCAAAGTAGGATGTACACCATTTTCTTTACAGACTGTGAGTTAGATGCCGGTTGAGTTAGATGTCCCCCAAGACGGTGGTCCCCAGCCCTCAGCCCAGGAATTTGGTCCCTCAGGGAGTTTGGATGTGTCTATGAAGCTTCCATGACCTTTCCCAAGTCAAGTGCACAGTTCTGTTCTGACACTCATGCGGTCACCATGAGTTGGAATTGATTAGAAGGCAACTAGTTACACAGATAAGCGTTTAACATACTTTTTATACTGGTTTGATCCATATTCTTCCATGTAGATGCTTTACACAGCCCATTGGAAGGGCCCCTTTTCCAAAACTATCATCAGAATTACAGATACAAGAGAAATGCAAGCCAGCACAAGTTATAATAAGCATTACATAGTAAAGAAATTCATTATTTTACATACTTACCTAATAGCCTAAAATGAGTATTTTATTATGTCCATATTACACAGGACAGAACTATGGCTCCAAGAGGTGATAGACTTATCACAGTCACACAACTGATTTGGGCTTCATCAGAGATTTGTAACTGCAACTGAACTGCAATGTTGGTACAATTTCTAATTCTTCTCGATTTCCCAACCTCCATTCTGTGAGTTGGAGTTCCGGGGGCCCAGTGGTGAAGAGCTCGGCTGCTAAACAAAGGGTTGGTAGTTCGAATCCCGCAGCTGCTCCTTGGAAACTCTATAGGGCAGTTCTACTCTGTCCTATAGGGTCACTATGAGTCGGAATAGACTCGACGGCAATGGGTTTTCTTAATTCTATAGTTAATGGGACAAACTATTCTTATCTATTGCCCACACCCTCTCTTCCACCCCCTCCTGAACAAATACAATTTCTCTGGGTTTCTCTTCATCCACCTCCTGATTCTCTCTGCCACGCCTGAGGATGGAGTTGCAAAATATTTAGACAGTTTAAAGCTTAGCTGCAAATGTTAGGCTTGGGAAATACTGCCCTATTCCATGCAGCCTCCTTCAGTACAAGTCAGGAAATCAGAGAAACCTCCCAAAAGGCACAGGCAATTTGTATAAGCTGAGCTTAAACCAAGGAACTCAACCCCTAGCACTAATAATTACGGAAATTTGTGAGAATAACAATAGCTTGGTAAAGCCCAGCATTTCCCTAAAGGGCAAGTATAATAGGCCTATAACTTCAAACGTGTAAGAATAATTTGTTATTCATGTTAATCCCCTTGTCATTGCCAGCCACATCAATCTTTTTCAAAGGGGGCACTGGAAAAAGCATTGATGTTTGAAGGGAAAAAGTAGACAAGTAAGGTGAGCAGCAAAGCAAGTCTGTGATTCTACTTGTCGCTATCTGAGACTTGCCATGTTTCATCAGTGCCCCCCACTCAAGCTGACGCCAACTCTGTAGTAAAGTGGGGAGGTGGGCCAGAAGAAAGAGGCTGCCATCAAGCCATTTCTGGCTACTCCTGCAAGGATAATGTTTTCCACAAATTTTTACCATGGAGTCTCAGGTACAATTGTTAGCTCCCAGCAAGGGAGAATGAAGAGAACAGGATACAAGGAAAAGATTAGTCCAAAGGACTGACGGACCACAGCTACGAAGACCTTCGCCAGACTGAGTCCAGTACAGCTAGATGGTGCCCGGCTACCACCACTGACTGCTCTGACCAGGATCACAACAGAGGGTTCTGGACAGAGCTGGAGAAGGATGTAGAGCATAATGCTAACTCACACAAAAAAGATCAGATTTACTGGCCTGAAAGAGACTAGAGAAACCCCGAGAGAATGGCCCCCAGACACTGTTTTAGATCAGTGGTGAAGTCACTCTGAGGTTTACCATTCAGCCAGGGATTGGACAACCCCATAAAACAAAACGGGACTAATAAGGCACAGCAGGCCAGGGACAAGGACTAGAAGGCAGAAGGGGACAGGAAAGCTGGTGATAGGGAACCCAAGGTTGAGTAAGGACAGTGTTGACATGTAGTGGGGTTGTTAACCATTGTCATAGGGCAACATGTGTACTGTTTAATGAGAAACTATTTTGTTCTGTAAACCTTCATCTAAAGTGAGAATAGCAGCACAACTGGAAGAATGTAATGAATGTCACCAAACTGTTCATGTAGAAATTTTTAAAATGGTATATCTTTGGCTATGTATATTTTCACCACACACACAAAAAAAAAGTTCAAGAAGGGAGAGGGTTGACATGTCATGGGGTTGTTAACCAATGTCATAAAACAATATGTGTACTGACTGTTTAATGAGAAACTATTTTTCTGTAAACCTTCACCTAAAGTACAATTAAAAAAAAAAAAAGGAGACAATTTGTGATTAAAGTTTAAAAAAAAAAAAATTGTTAGCCCTTGTTAGAGCTCCTCAGTGATATAACCGAAAGGTTGGAGATTCGAGTCCATCCAGAGGTACCTTAGAAGAAAGCTCCAGTGATCTACTTCCAAAAAAATCAGCCATCAAAAACTCCATGGAGCACAGTTCTACTCTGACACACATGGGGTCTCCATGAGTCAGGATCAACTCGACGGCAACAGTTTTTTGTTGCTGCTGTTAAAGTTAATGTATTCTTTGCTGATTTACAGGCCAGTTTCAACTCAGAAACATCATCTGCTTTAAAAAAAAAACGTACACACACTCAGACAGCCACACTGGCTTCTAGGACTTAGTATATCAAGTAACAAGGGTGCCTAGGAATAGGCAGTGACTGGCAATAGAAGAAGAAAAAGGCAACACGCATAGAGATGACACTGGAAAACCAAGAATTCAAATGGACTGAAGGTACAGCCTGAGGGTCAAGATCCTCCAAAAGAGAAAGAAACCGCGTTGGAAGTTTCAAGGTATCCCCTCACCCCTTTTACTTAAATCATGAACGAAGATTTACAGGAGGCTTTATCCACAGAGCTGCCGACGGGCCCCTGCATCCCTTCATTTCCTTGCACCATGCACGTGAATAAGAAGAGAAAGCAAAGATTTTCCCCCACTTTGGTGACGTGTAGCTTGCCTAGCTCATGGCTCTTGGGGTGTGAGATTTAGTTTCCTTGGGCTTCTACTACAAAACAGCACAAAGTGAGTGGCTTTAAAGAACAGAAATTTACTTTCTCACATTTCCAGAGGCTAGAAGTCTGAATTTAGGGTGTCGTTGGGACCATGCTCTCTGCTGTAAGGGAAGATCTTTCCCCGTCTCCTTCAGCTTCTGGTAGCCCTGGGTCTTTCCTGGTGTTCCTGCCTTGTAGGCGGATCTTCAAATGACATCTCTCTCCCCGTTTCCATGTCTGTGCCCCCCTTTTATAAGACACCACTCAGAAGGGATTAGGATTAACAACCGTCCTATTCTAGCGTGACCTCATGGATGTAACCGGTAACAAAAGAAAAACCTTATTTCCAAATAAGGTCACATCACAGGTACGGGGATTAGGACTTCAACCTATCTTTTGGAGGGAAACAATTCAACTCAGAGAAACAAGGTTTCTTTCTAGGTGGGCACCGACTTAAGACCCTCAAGCACGGGAAACTTACACGTTTGCATTCATAAAACTGAGAAATTGATCATCCCCTCTCCACCAGCGTGGAGTGAGCCACACAGCCTTCTAGGGCTCAGAGGATGGGAACCTCAGCTGCCGTACCCGCTGGGTGTTTCTCGAGCCAGTAGCCCTCCAGAGCCTATAGCTAAGCTACCCTTCAAGTATTGTTTGGGGGATCACCTGAGGAGGAACCCTACTCCCCACTGTGGCATGGGGCACCACCTGGGGCCCTAGATTGTCAGGGGAAGGCCCCAGACACAGGTGCTGGGAATATGGAAGCAGAGCAGGTACCAACAGTTGTCTAAAGAAACTATCCTGAATTTGCTAGGTCTACACCTTAATAGCTGAAATGTTTTCACTTTTAAGACATATTTTTTTCCTCTTTATTTTCATAGTTTCTTAAGTTATTATAAGATATCTAAGCAATACAGACACATATACAATCAAAAGTAAGACTACTTAAGTCTCTTGTCTCTGCCATCCTACTCCTGAACACTGTTGTTTGGGGCATGTCCTCCCAAAACTTTTTCTAAGCACATACAGATACCTGCATATGTTACTGTAGGTTTCTGATCCCAGTGTTCTTTATAGATTTTCCTCAGATACTTGTGTCACTCAAAAGTTGTCCATTCTCTTTGACCACCCTCATCTCCAACCTTAGGTATACCCTTAAATTCACACCTGCTGCAGGAGCTCGGTTTAGCTCTCCCCACACAAAAGCCTGACCTTGACAACTTGCCCCGGCTCTGAGTCAGTTCAGCCAGTTATCATGTTTAAGCTATGTTTTCTGCACACGAACTCCCAAGGAGTTGTCTAGCCTTCCCCTCATCAGCAGTAGAAAGACCTGGCTCTGGTATTTTTAGGGAGCCCTGGTGGCACAGTGGTTAAAGTGCTCGGCTACTAACCAAAAGATCGGCAGTTAGAACTCTCACCAGCTGTTCTGCAGGAGAAAGATGCAGCAGTCTGCTTCCTTAAAGACTTACAGCCTTGGAAACCCTGTGGGGCAGTTCTACTCTGTCCTACATGGTCACTATTAGTCGGAATTGACTTGGTGGCAGTGGGTTCGGGTTTGGTTTGGTGGTATTTTTATAAACCCAAGTGCCAACAAGTTATAAATAAGACCTTCTAGCCTACAGGGAATAAACAGTATTTCTTATATTCTAAGAAAACCTTGATTACAAGATTGAATAACATACTTTGGAATAAAAAAAAAACCAAAATACTATATTAAACATATTTATAAACTGTAAGATGAATCCTGTAAAACATTACAATGATTTTCTGAACGTGGATTTTTAAGTCAAGAAAACACAGCACCTTTACTCACACCCCTTTCATGTTGGGCACTAAGTTCCTCACATACCTCATCCCCTTCTCTGGCACGGGCTACCCCAATAGGTTATCTTAGATGTCCATGACTTTAAAAGATGAATCGTCTCAAATACGGGATATTTAAAGTGAATATGAGTTGGAACCTGAATTCATCTAAATCATCTTGACATTTTACATCGGAAGCCCATCTTCACTCTGAAAAGGCTGTGTGGGATGATTTCTCCATTAGGAATCCTGCCTGTAGCATTTTAAAAATAAATCACACCTGTAGATGATCCTTCTCCTCATGGTAATGATAGCATAGGTCTCAGGGGCACATGTAGAAGTCGATGACATGGATAGAATCTAGAAACGCAAAGGTTAGGAAAGACTATGGAATTAAGAGTGATGTCTACTATTTTGGGATGATGTTCCCAAATGATGTTATTTAATGCGGTAATAACTGATCCTATAGTAACAGGCACCAAAGACTACCTCTTAGTATCCATTAGTCTTCCATCACCAGGAAATGGAAGAGTTCTCTAACCAACAGTTATAAATGCGGATATACATGGGATAACCGAGCAACAAGGCTGGTTGGATGAATGGATATGATTTGAGACATACCAAAATATCACAACCACACCCTACCCATTATGACATCCCGAAATCTACCACTAGAATTTCATTTATTCGGATTTACAAGTCCTTTGTTGATTCCCTGAGAAGTACAATATCTTAAGCGTTGTCGTTCAACTAAGGAGTGATCAGACAGCTACCAGGACCTAAGATGGCAGAACAAGAGATGAAAGAAGCAACAGGAAAAAGGAAATGGGCATCTAAAGGGAAGTTAAGATACCAAAAACAAATTGCAGTCCCTCCCCTATCTTTCTTATGGTTTGCTCTTTTTGGAAAATTTTCTTCCTAACAGTAGAAAACCCTTAGGATGAAAAATGATTCACTCTAAGGAACCTGGAAGAGGATGAATTCTAAGCAGATACCTATATACTTTTGAACTGAAAGGAGAAGTCTTTATGGATTCTAACCATCCTGACCCCCATATCTCAGCAAGGCTGTTAATGTCAACCATAATGTTAACATGCGTAAAGGAATCCTGTGTAGGGGAACAAGGGCTTGGATGGAATCCAACCAAAAGACAACCTCACTTGGTTTCAGGATTCTCCATGCTGTGGGGCCAATTCCTAATAGAAAACAGCAAAACTTAAAAAAAAAAAAAAAAAAAAATTAACAGAGTAACCAATTAAACATTTCAGAGGACCTCATTAAAATAAAACATTTTACTGTTTGCACTGATTATCATGTGGCTGCCTACACAAACGCCCATAAATCTGACTGCATTAGGTTCTCAGGCCTTTATTTCAGATAATTTCTTCTCCCTGTGTGGACTTACCCAGGAAATGAGATTTAATGAGTCACCGTCCTCCCTGATAATCACAGGAGAGCTCATTAGCTTTTTGTCAGATTTGTACCTACTATCTGCCCCCAATATGCCTATGACTTCTTTTGAGTTAAATACGATATTACCGAAAAGGGAGAGCTCAAAAAAGCATGTCTATGCTGAATGCTGTGAACTTGAAATGCTATATAAATATTTTTACATATGTTAAAAGGCATCCGAGAGTAGAAGAGAAAAAATAACAGAAGCATAACATCCCCTCTTGATGGTCTTGCTATTTAGATGACACACATCATTAAAAAGAAATAAAGTTTGACACTTACACTTTTGCAAAAAGCCTTTTCAAATCTGTTTAAATGCCTGGCTGCGCCAAAGCAAGAGAAGGTTCAAAGGCTAGAAGCAAATATTCAAACGAGCCTTACAGTTTATGAAATCTGGAGAGTTCTCTGTCATGTGTCTTGGGATACTTCACCAACATCTCCCAAACCCATGACCTTTGGTTTTCACTGAAAACGGTCATAAGACGCTCACAGCACTTGGCGGGAAGGGACAGAATCCTACGTGGTGCTGAAAGAGAAACGTGACGTGAACACTCAGTCCTTCACAGACCACCTTAGTAATGAGGTTAACTCATCTGACACTGAAATCACTCATAGAGGAAGACGTTGCAATAATGGCCTTCAGCAGAAATCATCTGGATGATTTTTCTGGGTGCTCACTTGGGTTCCTCAGTAGGCCACCATTTTATCCCTAGATACAGAGAGTGATAACTTGGGTGAGGCTGTTCCTCCTTCATGGCTGAGTGACCTGCATGGACCAGTGCCTGGTACCCCATCACTGTTTACTGATCTAAACAAGGGCCATAAAGCCTATCTGGAATGCACGAGAGTATTTAGCTCTATAGTCCTTAGCTCCAAATAATATCTGTGAAGATCAACGGGTCTTATCTTTTTCGGGGGTTGCATATTTTTTTAAGAAATCTGACGAAAAATATGGACTTCTCCCAAGAAAAAATTAACCATCCCCTTACAAATACAAATACACGCACACAATATTTGGGGTACAATTCTAAGAGTTCTCAAACTCTGATTCCTAGGCCTGCTTGAGGTCCCCGGACTTAAGTTAAAGCTCCTATATAGATTATGATAGCAAGGTATGTAAGAAAAGCTAACACTTCTTGTGAACTTACTATGTGTCAGGCGCTATTACAGGTAGAACTATTATTATCCCCATTTTAAGATGAGGCAACTGAGGCACAGAGAATTTAAGCAATATGCCCAAACCAACCCAGCATGGCTCTGGAGTACATGTTCTGAACGACTAGATTAGGGAGTCTTTCTTGCATCCCACTTTTTTATTTTAAGGCATATCTGCTTCTGCTTTCTCATTTAATCTTTGCAGCCGCCCTCCAGCAGTCAGATTAGGTAGAGACCTCCACTTTAGGAAGAGCTGAGGGTATTTCAAAGTGGAACGAGAGATTTGCTCTCCACACTCTTTCAACAACAAAGTCACAGTTGATGAAATTAAAAATTAAAGCCCAAAATTCTGACTTGAGCTTCCTTCCTCCATTAACCACAGGTTGAAACACCCTAGGAACATTTCTCATTCCTTAACTCACAACCATCCACTGCCTCCAGGACCAAGTCAGCATGGTAGGTTTTGAAGCTATGTATGGTTCCTGCAGAAACCTGGCTCCCTGCTATTCAGGAGCACAGTTTTGTTCCTACAAAGTAAAAGATAATGGGAAGAGCAGCAGGAAAAGGAAAGTTGTTAATCTCCAGAAGACAAAAACGCTGTGTGAAAATATTATGCTAGACATTAGATGCGTATCTTTGCCCTTCCACGTATATCTAAATCTAACTAACGTGTAAAAGTACTGAAAAAAAACATTTAACCCCTGTCCTATCTGATTTCTTCCTAGCATTCCTCAGCACTCAGCTCTTCCCACTCCTCCTTGAATCTTTCCCTCCTCAAAGCCCGTCCAGCACGTTCGCCCATTCTTTACAATCGTTCAGTGTTGGACGCTGATCCAGACTTCCGGCTTCAGCGCAATGGGAGACTGCAGTAACGCAGCGCGCCATCCCCTTTCTCTAAAAATGCATAGAAATGCTGGGGAAATGTAGCAAATTTTTTTGGAAACGGAACCAAACTTGAAAGAAGGAATGCAGAAGTGAGAGTAGAGGAGTAGAGAAGAAAGAGTCCCAGCTGCTAGAGATGAAGAGGAACGCACAGGCCAAGCTGCCATCCTGTCATTTGTAAACTTATGTTCCTGCGACCAGGATGGTTGTGACCTGGATAGAGATTCCGGCTAGGGGCTGGACTGTGCATGTCCACTTTAGGGACAGGAGTGGTAGAATCAGGCCTACACAAGGTGGGGAGCTAGACCTAACAACGCTGTTTGAAGCCAAGTCCTAGAAGGCACAACAAGAAACCTTGTCTTTTCCCAGCTCCAAATCGTAAAGAAAGTTTTCTGTGGGTAATCAAAACCCCAAGCCTTCTTGGGCGCGCAAGGTGTGAAGTCTGAACTCATGTTATCCCTCTATTTAAAAAGAAAAAAAGAATCTCAGATAAGAAATTCAAATAATCGAGGGCAGATAAATAAAACAGCTGGGGTGCCTATCACAGGAAAATTCAAAATTACTATGTAGAAACATTTTCACAACCCAAAGAGAATGGAATGTCCCCAAGATGGGGAAAGCCTCTGCTGAAAGTTAGCTCAGCATTAAAAGAAAAAAATTACAAACAACAAGAGGACATGATTGTCCATAAGAAGACTAAGCAAACAAGAAGCTTGACACTCTAAGAGCGAGAGATAATAGAACACGCTGAAGCAGGCAACAACAATGCATGTATTCAAAATGATTAAAGAGATACAAGAAAGATTTGGAAGTTATGATGTAAGAACAAGACACCTTAAGATAAAAAGAAGCCCACTTGAAAAAGAACTGTGTAGCACTTCTGGAAGTAAAATAACTAGAATCATTGAAATTTAAAACTAAATAAATGGATTTAATAGTAGATTATATGCAACAGAGAATCAATGAAAGGAAAGTTAAGTCAGGAAATTACCCAGAATGTAGCACAGAAAAATGAAGAGAAAGAAAACATAAAAGAGAAATCGAAAGTTATGCAGGACAGAATAAGGGGATCCAATATGTATCTCTTAGGAGTTCCAGAAAGATGGAGTAAAATCCATCCATCTCCAGTAGGGTGGAGAAGCAGTGTTCAATGAGATAATGGATGAGATTTTCCCAGAATTTGTGACATGCATATCCTTAGATTCAGACGCACTTTAAGAGCAAAGCAGGGCAGATAAAAATAAATTCATAGTTATATACATAATGAGACCGCAGATCATCAAAAATAAAACCTTAAACAAGAGGGGAAAAGATTAACTATAAAGAAATAAAGATTAGATTGACAGAAGATTTCTCATCGGCAGAAACAGAAACCAAAACAAACTGATATCTGTTGGTAGAAGTCTGGACAAACAACAACAACCACCAAACCCGTTGCCACCAAGTCGATTCCAATTCACAGTGACCCTAGAGAGTCTAGAAAGTGTTTAACTGTTGGGTGGCTAGTGACTGGCAGGGGGCATTGAGGGGAGCTTCTGTTCTGTTTCTTGATCTAGTTGCTGATTACATGGTTTCACTGAGTTGTACATGTAAGATAGGCTTGCTTTTCCATAGGTATACTACACTTTAATAATTTCTTTTTTAAACAGACGCCAGAAGACAAAGGAATAATATCTTTGGAGTGCTAAAGAAAAATAGCCGTCCAATTATCACCTAAGTAGGATGACAAAATAAAGACATTTTCTAATCAAATGAAGATTGTGAGACTTCACCATTCACTGAACTTGCTGAAAGACACACTGCAGGATGTACTGCAGTAAGTAGACAGCTGAACCTAGAACAAAGGAATAGCTCTGCAAGAAGCAACTGTGAGCCAGGAAGCTGATAAACATGTGAGGTAAACTTAAATAAATGCTGGCTAAAAAACAACAATAAAGATGACTCGTTTTTAGCCAAGAAAGAATGAAAATAGTGAGGTAAAAAATCTGGATGATGGGAGGGATTTCTGGGCACAAAGGTTCTTGCATTATTTGGGAGAAGGGAAGAAATATTAAATTTTTACTGTAAGAATGTATGTTAAAAATTTAATGATAACTCCTAAAAGATGATTAATAGAATGTTTAATTTCCAAACCAGTAGACAAGGGCAAAAGAATAAAGAAAACATAGTCTATCCAAGAAAGCAAGTCAAGAAGGAAAAGAAAAAGAAAAAAAGCCAAGAAAAGTATGGCATAATGAAATGACAGAAAAGGTTATAGAAAAGTTCAAAGAAATTACGGAAGATTTAAATGGACTAAATCAGCCAGTTAAAAGACAGATATTCTGGAATTAAGCTTTAATAATCCAGTCATGTTTGGAAGAGACACACACAAAATATGACACAGAAAAGCTGAAAGAAAAGGGAAAAATACACCAAATATTAATCCAAAGGAAGTAACCATTTTAAGATCAGAAAATACCAGATTTAAGGGAAGAAAAAAAAAAGAACTACACAAGGAATTTTAAAAGGGCATTCATTTATGAGAAAGAAAAGGATCTATTCCCTAAGAAAATGTGACGATCATGAGATTGTATGGGTCAAACATTACCTCAAACTATAGTAAACAAAAAATTCAACACAAGTGCAAGGAGAAATGAACAATTCCTCCATCGAACTGGGAGATTCCAGCGCTCCTGTTCTAGAATCTGGTTAAGAGTAGTTGATGTCCTACATTTCATTTCTATAGCTAAACTGTAAGATTCTTGAGGGCAGAGTAGGTGTCTTCTACCATATTTCTCAGTACAGAAGATATATTTCCCTTCCCTCCAAAAGTATCAAACATATCCCCTGTTCATGTAATGGCTAGAAAGATAAGCAGGCTATAGGAAATGCAAAGCACAAAAAAAGTGCATACTAATAATTACTGATAGGAGATACTTTTTTAAAACAAGCAAAACTCTTACAAGTAGAAAAACTAGTGAAGATATAAAATAATAGAGTGACTTAACAGCAAAAAAGAAAGTTACATGAACTCACTGTGCTTCCTTTTATAGCATTTATGAAACACCAAGTTCATTTCTGAAATTATGGAGCTGTGGTGGTGCAGTGGTTAACAGCTCTGCTGGCAACCAAAAGGTCAGCAGTTTGAATCTACCAGCTACTCCTTGGAAACCCTATGGGGCAGTTCTGCTCTGTCCTGTAGGGTCACTATGAGTCAGAATCAACTCAACAGCAACGAGTTGGTTTTTTTTTTTTTTTTGGTACTGAGAGATAACTTATATCATTCCACATGGAAAAAAAAATACACCCTAGAAAGACTGAGGAACTGTGAACAGAATTTGCATTTAGTGGACGCAAGACAATAGCAACTATACTACCCCCTAGTGGCAGAGCATGGAAATCCAAACATGACAGCAAAGAAGAGTTTTACATCCTATAGGTAGTTTTCCTAACAGAAGTATTAAGCTATGGACTTGACCGTGATAAGTGTTCGGTCAATGGCAGTGGTGGTTGTTGTCTTCACCATCATTCTTCCCTCACGCTCAGCCTATAGCTAAGGGTCTTTGTGATAGGTGGCAATTCCCAGGCCAATCAGCTGTGGTCAGGGCTGCAGGGTCACATCTCATGAAGAGGGCAGTTTGTACTCAGGCCTTTCCTCAGAAGGGGGCAGTGTAACCATCAGACACTTGGAGGCTTCCCGGCTTTTCCAGCAGCTCTTTGAGATCAGTAATGCGAAGTTCTGTCCTAAAGAACACTGAAGACCATGCTCACATGGCCCTCAACGGAAAGAAATGAAGAACGTGTTTCAGTTACATGTCAATAGGTATCATTTCATGTGTAAGCAATGTCACACACGGAGGACTCAAAAATTTGTATACGTTCATGTTAAAAAGAAGTCTCTATTTGCCAAGAGATTCTCTTACAGAGGGTACAATAACCTATCAGTAACAGACAGCAATTTCACATTTCTTACTTGGGAAATGTAGGTCCAGCACTGAATTTGTTGGGGGAGGTTTAATATATGGTCTCCATTAGGATCTTATCTCAAGCCAATGCCTGGTGCAAGTTTTGGACAATCTACCTCTTTAACAGAAAATGAGTTTTAGAATCTCCACATAACTTGTCCTACATATGAAATACTGCTCTTTGTAATTTGGGTCATTTCCCCTAGGCGTTGGGTCATTTTAGTCATGTGGCTTTTCACTATTCAAGTAGAATCCTAACTAACAATAAGAAATCTCCGTTTTCAGGAGTCATGACTAATCCCTGGACAGAGGTGCTGGATTTGGAGACAAACACTGAAAGGATACGGTTAAAGGAGGTTTGACACTGACCCAATAGTCTAAAACGCAATGATCAAAATACCCTGCTTTAAACGTGTACTTCACACAAAAAAGAATGTGGCAAATTGTGATTCTAAGCTAAACACAAATCCTATGAGTCACCAATTCTAGTGGGTTGAATAGTGGCCCCCAAAAAGATATGACACCAAGTGCTAATCACCAGAACTTGTTAATGTGACCTATTTGGAAAAAGGGTCTTTGCAGATGTACTTGAGTAAAAGATGTTGAGATGAGATCATCCTGGATTATCCAGGCAGGCCCTAAAGCCAATGACAAGTGTCCTTATGAGAGAAAGAAGAGCAGAAGACACAAGGGAAGAGGAGATGGTCACTTGAAGACAGAAGGAGAGATTGCAATCACACAGCTGCAGCTAAGGATTGCCCGGAACCACTAGACGCTAGAAGACCCGAGGAATGGCATCTCCCCTAGGGTCTCTGGAGGGAGTGTAGCCCCACTGACACCTGGATTTTGGACTTCTCACCCCAGAGCTATGAGAATGAATTCAGTTGTTTTAAGCCATCCAGTCTGTGGCAATTTGTTATGGCAACTACAGGAAACTAATACATCCATCGACATACTGGTCATTTTTTTTAAGTTTAAACATTGTTGATAATTAAAGTCATAATCATCTGCCATTTCATACCCACTGGAATGGCTAAAAGAAGCCCCAGTGGCTCAATGGTTAAGTGCTCAGCTGCTAACTGAAAGGTCTGCAGTTGAAATCCACCAGCTGTTTTGCGGGAGAAAAGACCTGGCAATCTGCTCCCATAAAAATTACAGCCTAGGAAACCCTATGAAGGCAGTTCTGCTCTGTCCTGTTAGGTCGCTATGAGTCAGGATCAACTGGACAGCACACAACAACAACAGAATGGCTAAAATACAAGAACCAGATAATGTTAAGTGTTGACAAGAGTGTGGAGGATCTGGAACTCTCACACACTGCTGGTGGGGGTGTAAAGTAGTACAACATGCTAGAGAACTATTGGCAGTTTCTTATACAATAAAGCCCACATCTACTCTATGACCTAAGTCACACTATGAACTATGACCTAGTATCATGGATTGAATTGTGTCCCCCCCAGAATATCTGTCAACATGGCTAGGTCATGATTCCCAGTATTGTATGACTGTCTACCATTTTGTCATTTGATGTGATTTCCCTAAGCATTGTAAAGCCTATCACTATGATGTATGTGGATTTGCGGAAGTTATATTGATAAGACCTACAAGATTAGATAGTGTCTTAAGCCAATCTCTTTTGAGATATAAAAGATAAGTGAGCAGAGAGACAGAGGGATCTCATACCACCAAGAAAGCAGTGCTGGGAGCAGAGTGCATCCTTTGGACCTGAGGTTCCTGCGTTGAGATTTCTCCCAGACCAAGGGAAGACTGATGCATCACAAGGACTTTCCTCCAGAGCCGACAGAGAGAGAAAGCCTTCCCCTGGAGCTGGTGCCGTGAATTCGGACTTCTAGCCTACTGGACTGTGAGAAAATCAGCTTCTCTTTGTTAAAGCCATCCACCTGTGGTATTTCTGTTATAGCAGCACTAGATGACTAAGATACCTAGTGAGTCTACTCCTAGTTACTTACCTAACATAAATGAAAACATAGCTCCACAAAAATACTTGCACACAAATAGAAGTTTTTAATTCTGAGGAAGTCCAGTTTATCAGTTGTTTCTATTACAATTCATGCTTTTAGAGTCTTAGTTGAGGAAAAATTTTCTCTATACCTAGGGTTGTGAAGATTTTATCTATTTTCTTCTAGAAGTTTTATAGTTTGTTTAGGCCATTACCCATTCTGAGATAATAAAAAGGCTGGTATATGAATGAATACTCATAACAGCCTTATTTGTAGCGGCTGGGAACAACCAACCAAGTGTCAGTCATTAAGAGAATGGTTAAACAAATTGTGGTATTTCCATACAACAGACGACCACCCGGCAACAAAAAGGAATGAACTGCTAATACATACAACATGGATGAATCTCAAAAACATTCTGTTGAATTAAAAAGAGGTAGATGCAAAAGAGTACCTACTGTTTTTCTTTCACATGAAGTTCAACGACACCCAAGAATAATCCATGGTGATGCAAGTCAGAACAGCAGTTACCAGGGGGTGGAGGATCTGTGGGTGCTCACTGGAACTGCGCACCAGAGAACTTTCTTGGGGGATGGAAATATTCTATAACTTGTTTTGGATGTAGCTACACAGGTATTGATTTGTCAAAACTCTTCAAACTGTATACCCTAAAAAGTCACGTATTTTATTGGATGTAAGTTCTATCTGAAAACAAAAAAAAAAAGAGCATTGCTAATTTCATTGATGATGTTTCCTCTGATAGATTCAATCCACAGGAGAATGCCTTTCAAGGTACGAGGCTACTTCCCTGGAAATGAAGTCAAAGTATTTTCAGCTTTCTAGGCCTCATCCTTGCACATAGTTGCCAGGGAGAGAAGCCATCAGGCAGAAAGGTAAACCCGGGGTGTGGCGCTATATCTCTGAAGAGGCAGCTTGCTACGTCGGCTTCTGCTATTCAAAAATTTACTAACGGTGGGCTCTCCATTCTCCATCATACGTTCTCCCCCGGAGTAGCTGAGTGATAACACACATGATCCATTTTTGCAATTAACTTAAAACTAGTTTTAATTTTAAAACAGGGATATGCGGTAGAATCCCAGATTTTGGTTTGAATTCGGCGTTCTGTCTCATTCATTATTCATCTACGTTGCACTTTCTTGGTTTATGATTTTACTAAATTTCTTCATCTGAATTATGGCCTTGTGGTCACCAGCGGGTGATATATTATTCTTATATAATTTTTAAATACAAAGGCAAATGGCACGGAACAATTAGAATCGATGGCTTGGGAGTTTGTCTCTCGGATGTCGTAGGCAAACACGGTGCTCTTGACTTTAACCTATGGGTTCTACTTCATGTAGGTTGTATTCTTCATACATCAGGGGTTTTTATAAATTCACTATTCAATCCAGCAGCCCTACTTTGTTCACAAAATATAAGCAAAACAAATATGTCAGGGTAATGATGCCAGGACTCTCCCTTATTGAAAAAAGCACTTTATTAATACCTTATTGCTACAAGCTAGATCTTATTACCATCTTGGGTCATTTAGAATCTTATTAGGTATTCTGTTGGTGGATGAATAATCCTGTGATAAATTCTTTGCTATGTCCTTCACAGTTGTCATAGCAGGATCATAAACAGCATTTATAACAATCTAGCCTAGAGGAAGCAGCTGACAATGGTCTGCTTAGCATGCAGGAAATATTCAGATCGGCTGTGTCTGCTTAGACACAGCCCCACAAGAGATCCCAAAGTTAAATGTAGCATGGATCTCTCTGAAGACTCCCCTTTGAAAACGGCATGAGGTCAGGGACGTGGGGACCAAAAAGAGTTTGGATGCCACAGATAGTTTCTTCCGTGGTCGGCAGAGGTAGGGGGAGGAACAAGCTATTTTATTCCTGACAGGTCATTTTGCTCTTTATTCGCAAACTCCAGATCCAAATGCAAATTATTTTATATTGACTGATTTTTCCTCATTTTTGACTTCACATACAAAACTGTGATTGGCCTATATTACTTCTCTATGTCTACTTAGCGTATTTGATCAGAAGATGAGGCTGAGGAGAACAAGATTATGGGTACCAGCATAAGCAAGGTACTTTTGCTTTATTTCCAAACTGTAGATTTCAGCCCTTATAAAAACCTATGTTAAAAAAATATAAGTATATACATATATACACTGTTCCTGTAGGAGAACAATGACAAGTTTAGCAGAAATGCACCACTATTCCTGGCCGAATCCATACAAGAAGCAAACGAGCTAGTTAGTCCGATACTTTTCCAGCCTCATCTCCTGCTACTCTCTGCCACCACCTCACATTAATCCGCAATTAACTTCTTCTTATTCTCTAAACACATCAGGCCCTTTTCCAAGTCTGGGCTTTTATGAACGCCCACGAATGCCCATGAACTTTATGTCTCTGTCCAGAATGCCCTTGCTCTTTTTGCGTTGCCAGATGTCCTAGGTTGGATTTTCCCAGAAGGAAACCTGAAACCAGGATTTGAAAGAAAGTAACTTATTTTGGAGGTAGGGGAGTGGGGATGTGAGACAGAAAAGAGAAGGAAACCAATAATTATTAAGTAGGTTATTATTGGGGAACTGAGGCTCAGTTCCACCGGGGATCACTGAGATACAGCACAGATCACATCTTCGATTTCCCAAGGAGGCTGGGGTATTTATCTTCCTGCTCCTGTCATTCTTTGGTTGTGGGATGCTGCTAGGGGGTACTAACTACCCACCATTTCCAGCCTGTTCTCTGCTCTCCAGAAAAAGAAAGCCCGCAGACACATTAGATGCAGCCGGGTCAGGGAGAACTGTACTGGTGAATACCAAGGCAATGTGGATGGGGCACTGACAGCATCTGTTCCCCAGGCTACATCCTTCTAGTTCTTCAAGAGGAAGTAACAGACATCCTTGATGACCCTGGTCTGAGTTAGACGGTCCTACACTTGATTCTCATGGCATCACGCCTCATCGTGGCACTTGTCATGATTGTGAATGTGACTGTCTTCCCCTCTAAACTCTAAGCTCCTTTAGGGAAGGGGTTGTGCCTCACTCATGTTTATATCACCAGTACTTTTCACAGCCCCTGGCACACTACAACTCAGATTCATATATGCCACAAATATTTATTGAGGATCTACCAAGTGCCAGTCATTGTTCTGGGAGCAATACATTCTTCTCAGGAATCTTATAATCTAGTATACAGAGGGAGGAAGAAAACATATAACCAAATAGATAATTTCGAGTATTAGTAAATGCTATGGATAAAATAAAAGGGGGTATGGAAGGCTCGTTAACAACCTGCATTATGCAGACGACACAACTTGGCCTGCTGAAAGTCAAGAGGACTTGAAGCACTTACTGATGAAGATCAAAGACCACAGCCTTCAGTATGGATTACACCTCAACATAAAGAAAACAAAAATCCCCACAACTGGACCAATAACCAACATCATGATAAATAGAAAAAAGACTGAAGTTGTCAAGGATTTCATTTTACTTGGATCCACAATCAACACCCATGGAAGCAGCAGTCAAGAAATCAAAAGATGTACTGCACTGGGCAAATTTGCTGCAAAAGACCTCTTTAACGTGTTGAAAAGCAAAGATGTCACCTTGAAGACTAAGGTGCACCTGACCCAAGCCATGGTATTTTCAATCACATCATCTGTATGTGAAAGCTGGACAATGAATAAGGAAGACCAAAGAGAAATTGACGCCTATGAATTGTGGTGTTGGCAAAGAATATCGACTATAGCATGCACTGCCGAAAGTACAAACAAATCTGTCTTGGAAGAAGTACAACCAGAATGCTCCTTAGAAGCAAGGATGGAGAGACTACAGCTTACATACTTTGAACATATTGTCAGGAGGGATCAGTCCCTGGAGAAGGACATCATGCTTGGTAAAGTACAGGGTCAGCAAAAAAGAGGGAGACCCTTAACGAGATGGATTGACACAGTGGCTGCAACAATGGGCTCAAGCATAACAAAGATTGTGAGCATGGTGCAGGACTGGGCAGTATTTTGTTCTGTGGTACATAGGGTCCCTATGAGTTGGACCAACTTGATGGCAGCTAACAACAACAACAACAAGGGATAAAAACAGCTAGTGTGAAGAGGGGTTGCTATTTTAGCTAGGGTAGTGAGGAAAGGCTGATCATGGAGATGGTGCAGGACTAGGCAGAGTCTGGTCCCATTGCGCATGGGGGGTCATCATGAGTTCAGGGTACACTCAACGGCAACAGCAAGGAGGAAAGGCTTCTCTTAAAATACAATATATGAACACAGATTATTACAAAATAATGAGAAGATATGGAGAAAAGAAAGTTCCAGGTGGAAGAAACAGCAAGCGCAAAGGTTTGGTAGTAGTAACTATGGTGAACATTCAAGGGCCAGAAAGGCTAGGTCTGAACTGTAGGGAATGAGGAAGAAAATGTCAGAAGAAGTATATGCCCAGAAGAATTGAAAGTAGGGACTCAGACAGATACTGGTATACCAATGTTCCTTGCAGCATTACCCAGAATAGCCAAAAAGGAGAAAGAAAACAAATGTCCATCAACAGATGAATGGATAAGCAAAATGGGCTATATACATACAATGGGATATTATTCAGTCATAAAGAGAAATGAAGTTCTAACACATGCTGTGACATGGCTGAACCTTGAAAATATGATGCTAAGTGAAATAAGTCTGACACAAAAGGGCAAATATCGTATGATTCCTCTTACATGACATATTTATAACGACAAATACAAAGAGACCAAAGTAGATTAGTCATTACCAGAGGCTGCAGGGAGGGAGGGACAGGGACTTATTCCTAAATGGGTACTGAGTTTCTGTTTGGGGTGATGACAAGAGTTTGGGATATTGATAGTGGTGATGGTCACACATGATGAAGGTAGTTCATGTCACTGAATCGTACGCTTAAAAAGGTATTAAAATGGCAAATTTTATGTTACATGTATTTTACAACAATCTTTTTTTTTTTTTTTTTTAGTATCAGGAGAAAAGGTCAGAAAGTTGGCAGGGCCAGATCATGTAGGGACTGTTTGGTGCTATAAACAAAATCTAACATCCCAAAATCAACCAGAAAAAACTCAAGGCTACATTAAAAACCAGTTCCCTCCATTGTCTGGATATTTAGTCTAAAATTGGCTTCTGGAATGATTTGTTAAGATACCTCCCTCAGTCTGTGTGGCACAACCACAGGGCTGGGATGTCGATTAGAATGCAGTTTGCCCAACTGCCTATTTACTCACACATTCAAAACAACAGCAAAGTTGCCATCTTTGAAATAGCCAAGGAGATGAAAAATAAATCCCTTGTGATGACTGTCTTCTTGCATCTCTTCTGTTACAATCAACCTTTGGAAATCGTTTACCATTATATCCTCGGTTTCCTCTTCAGTAAAGTAAAAAGGTAAGATCTTAAGGGCTCTAACGTATTCAGCAGCTCTATCAGTCTTTGACTTCAGAGGGCAGCTCGAGAAGATGAACTAAGTATTACAATGAAATGGGCAAAGACCTGGAGTGAGACGTACTTTGGACACATTATCAGGAGGGACCAGTCCCTGGAGAATAACATCATGCTTGGTAAAGCAGAGGGTCAGTGAAAAAGAGGAAGACCTTCAACGAGATGTATTGACATAGTGGCTGCAACAATGAACTCAAACATAGTTAACTACTGTTAGGATGGTGCAGGACCGGGCAGTGTTTCGCTCTGTTGTGTGTAGGGTTGCTATGAGTCGGAACCAAATCGATGCCACCTAAAACCAACATCAGTCTTTGAAAGGAGCCCTGATGGCGCAGCAGTTAAGTGTTCGGCTGCTAACTGAAAGGTCAGCAATTCGAATCCACCAGCCACTCTGCAGGAGAAAGATGTGGCAGGCTGCTTCCTTAAAGATTACAGCCTTGGAAAATCTATGGGGCAGTTCTACTCCGTCATATAGGGTTGCTATGAGTCAGAATGGACTCTACAGCAGCGATTATCAGTCTTTGAATCAATTTGTACAAATTGAGAATATAAATTATATGGCGGATTATTTTAACTTTTTAATAGGAAATTTTTTAAACATTCGTAGAGGTGGAGAAAACACATAATGAACCTCCGTATACTCATTATTCACCTTCAAAATTTTGTCAATGGCTAATATTTTTTACACACATCAGAATTTATGCAACGAAACGTCCATGATCCCTTCAAGGTAGCTGACTTGACAACCCATCCACGCACGTATCAGAGGCATGCAGCGCATTCTTGTGCATATTGTCAGCAAGGGTTGGTTGCCTTGGGGACACTGGCAAACGTCATTCAGAATTAAAGTTAGCGAATACGCTAGATGACCATTCAGATACTCATTCTCCTGACTCATAGCGATCCTATAGGATAGAGTAGTAGAACTGCCCATAGAGTTTCCAAGGCTGTAATCTTTATGGAAGCAGACCGCCACATCTTTCTCCCATGGAGCAGCTGGTGGGTTCAAACTGCCAACCTTTTGGTTAGCAGCTGAGTACTTAACCACTGCGCCACCAGGTCTCCTTGACCATTCAGATGGTAAAGATTAAATACTAAGTCATATGCATTGAGTTCCCACATGGAAAACTTAATCTAAGAAAAGAACTAGCTTCTCTTTTATGACTGGGTAAAACTGGCTCTCAGAATATGGTTTGAGCAGTAGTTTATCAACTACTAGAATAAGCGTTTTCCTGTGATTATTCAATAATCATTCAGTGAATGCCACACATGAGCCCAGTGATGGGCGCTATGAGGGATAAAAGATAGGGGGACACAGTCCTCTCCTCAGGGAACTCACAGCCTAGTACATTCAGAACTTGAAGTTCCGTGCCATACCCAATCCCACCGCAGTCTCCTCGTCATACCTGGACATTCTGATTCAGATCCACCCTTGCTTCCCTTCCCAAGGCAGGTGTTCTTTTTTTTTTTCTAATTGTTTATTTTGAAAACTGACTTGGAAATTTTATTTTATTTTTTAAATTATTTTTGTGGTTGTTGAAAATATATACAGTGAAACACACACCAATTCAGTTTCTATATGTACAGTTCAGTAACATTTGATTACGTCCTTCAAACTATGCAACCATTCTCACCCTCCTTTTCCAAACTAGTCCTCCGCCAGTAATACAAACGCACTGCCCCCTCAGTTTCTCCTCTAACCTTCGAGTTGCTGTTGTCAATTTGATCCCATGTAGACAGTTCTTTAAAAGAGCACAATGCTCAGGCAGACAGTCCAAGGCAGCTTTCGTTAGAGTCGGCAGTCACCCCTGTGTCCATCTTGGTGAGGAAACACATTTAGTTCTAACGTTTCTTTCTCTCGCTATCGAGACAGACAGGGCCATCTGCTGTGTCTTCCTCCAACTCTGCACTCGGGAAAGGCTGTGACTAGCTGCACCTGACCTCTGCTGTGCACACGTGCTCTCTTCTGGTGCGTCGGGCGCTCACCAGATCAACTGCTCCTGCAATTCCAGTGAGTGATCGTGGAACCCTCTCACTGATGGATTGACTTAACATCAGCCAGTCAGAGCTTAAACTGTCTAACTGAGCCAGATGGAGCCATCAGCTCGCTGAATTCTGAGGCCCATTAACTTTACCTAAACAATAGAATAAGGTCATGTGTGTGTTACCATTGGGAATAACTAGTGCAAGCCAGAGTAAAGCACTTTGCAAACAGAACACAACCTGGGGACGTTAACAAGGATAAGAAAAAGATATGCCCAGACTAAAAAAAAAAGTCAAAACTTGTACAAAATAACCTCTTTTTAATATCCTTTCTCAAACACATACACTTCTGAATTCGCTTACTGTCTAAATAACACGGGGCTAAATGTGCATCATCACATAGGACTCTTTCATAAACGGTCGCCATGTTTATTTCTGGATTTTGCAATTATCGTAGACGGCTATTGTTTACTACACAGCAACAATCAAGACAGCTCTATCATACGCAGTTAGCCACAATTCACAATTAACACGTGCTTCTCACTCAACCACTATGTCATATCGTAAGTTCTCCTCATGCTTCCCTCCTCAAAGAATACAACTATTCACTTCAGAAGACTGACATTTGCCATTCACTTCAATGGCAAATGATAGAAAATATTTATGGATTTGCTTTAAAATCAGACAGCTCACTTACAAAAGGCGTAAAATTGCCTGCCCAAAAGATTCTTTCTCACCGTAAAACTAGCAACTGCAAAGAAAAGAAATACGCATGGAGAGCTGCTGGAGCCGGATTTATTTAGCCAAGCACAAATGTTTTACAAATGTCACCGCACAAAGAGACACCATCCTAGTCTGTCCCCTAAACTGTAGCTGCAACCGCCCCTGAGATAATATTTAGCAAAGAGGCATTTTAAGAAAGTCAGCACGAGAGAGAGAAAAAAATCTTCTCAGGTGTGTGTATGTTATTAATCATAATTAAGGCAGATTTGACAGCTTCCTGGTAACAGAGACAGTGAGTTCTTCTCTCTGACATCAAAATCCTCAAGGAATTCTTGGTATTTCATTAGCAACTTAACTGGTCTTTACACCTATAATACCCACTCTGAGGATGTGAGGTCTGGAGAAACCTGAGCTCTGACAGTTACTGTTTGCCCACCGATGACACTGTGCAGGGTAGAGCATAAGCTGGGGTCGTTCGGAGAAGCACAGGGGACCACGCTGGGGTTAAAATGCGAGTTTCGGGAAACCACGTGGCCCGCCCCATAATGCATTTCCACCCAAGGGTTGTCCTTCAGAACTGTTGGTCTTGGTCAGCGCAGGTAGCTCAGCACTTCTGCTTTCGCATTAAATTGGAAAGGGAGCACCGGGTTCCCACCGCAATGGCATCCTCTGAAGAGATGGTGAGACATGGATGGCTTCAGAGAGACTCATTTTAATAGAGCCTAACAAGAGAATTGCTTCCATTTAATCGCGCCCAATTTCATTAATGTGCTTTCTAACAAGATGCCATTCTGGAACGGTTCTTAGGAGGACATGTCCTAGAAGAAGCATCACCAGAACATCAGCTTCTTGGCTTTGCAAGTGATTTCCAGGAATTTATTCTGATCATCTGCTGATCACAAACCTCAGCCAAGTTGTCTCTCAGGCCCAGCAGGGAGATTTGCTTGTTCCATGCAAATCTCCAGTTCACCTTGTGCTGCCTTCTTTTTCAGAAAACATGGGCTTAAAGATTTTTGCCTATTTTTGCATCTTTTTAAAACGTAGGTTGAGATTTTGATGGTTTTCAAATACAGTATATTGCTACCTGAAAAATGACCACTTCTATCCTTAACGTTTCCCTCTTGCTCGTTCTACTCCTTAAACTCCGTCTTACTTTATCTGTGACCCCCTCCTTCGCCTTCTGTGTGACTTTTTATCCCTCTACCCTTATCTCTCTCCTCTCCCACTGTCCTTCTTCTCTCTGCTCCTTTCCTCTCTCAGCTTCTGTTGCTCTCTGTGCCCATATATGTGTCTTTCTGTCTTGAAATATTGGCACTTCCTAGGCCTTACTGCAGGGAAGGAAATGTTTACTAGGAGCTCTAATTCTCTGTAATCTGTAAGTATTTCCTCATTTTTGAAGTAGCAGAAAGGTTTTGCTAAATTGTTAGAAAGCTACTTTATTGAAAACAGCAAAGGAGTGTCCTTTCCACCCACCAATTAGGAATAAGAGAAGCACCTTTAGGGGAAGCTCCCCCCATGTCTTTTCAACTCAACGTGTTGTTTAAAACCAAAAACAAAATTTAGCAGGAATAGTGGAAACAAAAAAGAAAGAAAACATGAACTAGTATTGCCGTATAGTTAAATACTCAAGTGCAGCCACCACCCATCTGCCAGTGAAGGCTTGCGTGTAGCTATGATGCTGAACAGATTTCAGCAGAGCTTCAGACCAAGATGGATTAGGAAGAAAGGCCTGGCAATCTACTCTCAAAAATCAGCCGATGAAAACCCTATGGTTCCCAGCGATCCCATCCCACGGTACATGGGCTTACCATAAGTCGGGGGCCAACTCGACAGCAGGTAGCAACAACAAAATACTGCAAAGATATTCCTCATCCTCAGTTTAATCCAAACCTGCAGTAAATACCAGAGTAAAGCAGGATTAGAAGCCAAAGAATTGCACTCTCAGGAGGATGAATCCAGCACCTCCTCTAAAGCCCAACAGTGATTTTTACAGTCAGACCAGTCAGAGGGCATCATCAGTCCCTACAGAAGGAGGGTGGATGTGGGGTGAAGACAAATGATTTTGTTTTCCTCAGCTAGGAAAACTGAAAGAAAGTAAAATCTAAAACCCTTAATTACTCTGATAATTACCTCAGTTTCAGCTTCATTTTGCTCAGAGAAATCTAGAAGTAGAATCTGTAGTTTCTAAGGTTGGAAGAGACTTCAAGGAGAAGCAAATTAACTTCCTTCCTTGTGTCAAAACTGTCCCTCAAATCTGTTAATTCTTTATGAATGGCTTCTGCCTCTACTAACTTAACCAAACCAAACCATTGCCGTTGAGTCGATTCTGACTCATAGCGACCCTGTAGGACAGAGTAGAACTGCTCCATAGGGTTTCCAAGTCTGTACATCCTTATGGAAGCCAACTGCCACATCTTTCTCCGGAGCGACTGGTGGGTTCTAACCGCTGACCTTTAGGTTAGCAGCTGAATGCTTAACCACTGTGCCACCAGGGCTCCTTTGATGATGAATAACGTACCTTTAAATATGGCCTTCAAGATGTTAAATTCACGGCCTCTGCTGATCCGTAGTTTTATTGTCTATTCTGGGCTGTATCTCATCCTAGTGAGATCCCTTGGGGTTTAGCAATTAGCATGAATATGGCAGTTTGATCATCAAACGTAATTAATGGCATCAAAACACAATCTTGCCTGTTTTCTGAGTACTTGTTACACACATCCAGATTTTTTTTAAATAAAAATGTTTATTCATATTACAAAAACCATCTACCGTGAAGTGTTATTTAGATAGAAAACAATTTAGTTGAATATATTATTTGAAATAACATTGGAAAGCTAACTCAATATGCCAACTAACAATCAGTTTTTAATCTGCTAATAATTAATATTTCTAACAATAGAAGCAACACCGAAGTTGCTCTTTGCAACTATACGGTACAGGCATTTGTGGTTTTCCTTAAAAAAAAGAAAGTAAAATTGTAAAACGGATTCTGTTAACTGTCAAATGAAAACTTGAGAAAAATTCTGGTTATTTATTTTTTTCTTTCAGAGCTCTCATTTAAATATTGCTGAGGAAAGGAAAAGAGAGATACTTTATCATAAGAGTTCCACTTACGTGAATCAAACTGGAAAATATATACATATATATCCCAAAGTTTCTCATAGTAAAAGAGAAGTAAATGTGGATTTTAGTTGAAACAGATAAACAAAATCCTGATCTCAGAACTCTGGATTCCCTTAACTAGTCACCGCTCGCCTGGTCACTGGTGAAGCTCGTCCCGTTGTCACATCATTGGGGCGGGTGGGTGGGTGAGGGTTTGGGGAGTAGGGTGTGTTTCCAAATAGTCATACCTCCTCCTTCCCAGGAGAACTTCATTTCTGAACTGATTTTCATTTAAAATGTCCTCAGCCTCGGACTGAAGCCCAGCACACATGGGCCCTTTCAATCCTCCACATCTATAACTCATTTCCATTTCTTAAAAAATTGATGATATTTGTTTTAATACCAAAATCTCCCCAACCACAAGGGACGTTAGCTTCAGGCACCTTGGTATCATTATTTATAAAGCTTGGACTTTCGGAGTAGAACTACAGCGAGAGGACAGAGATGGCTGGCCTCTTTGGAAACTCTTCTGGAGGTTTCCGTGCCTGGTATTTCTATTTCTCGACCCAGGAATATTAAGACAAACATCACGTTTGGGCAATATGAACAAACCTCATCTGTTAATCTTCAAGACCTGATGGAGTAAATGTAAACTTATCCTACTGTCATGGATTGAATTATGTCCCCCCAAAAATGTGTCTATCAGTTTGGCTGGGCCATGATTCCCAGTATTGTGCGGTTGTCCTCCTTTGTGATTGTAATTTTACGTTGAAGAGGATTAGGGTGGGATTGTAACACCCTTACTAAGGTCACATCCCTGATCCAATGTAAAGGGAGTTTCCCTGGGGTGTGGCCTGTACCACCTTTTATCTTACAGGAGATAAAAGGGAAGCAAAAGGGAGCGGGGGTGGTGGTGGGGGCTTTATACCACCAAGAAAGCAGTGCCAGGAGCAGAGCGGGTCCTTTAGACCCAAGGTTCCTGCACTGAGATGCTCCCAGACCAAGGAAGACGGATGACAAGGACTTTCCTCCAGAGCCGACAGAGAGAGAAAGCCTTCCCCCGGAGCTGAATTTGGACTTGTAGCCTCCAAGGCTGTAAGAGAATCAATTTCTCTTTGTTAAACCATTCACTTGTGTTTCTGCCATAGCAGCACTGGATTACTAAGACACCTATCAAGGATTTAAAGTCTCTTTGGTGTAGGGTTATGAAAACATATTAACTTGATACTTTTTTTAGTGCACTTTATTTGAAACACATTTGCAAACTATTCTGTGCTTAAGAAATAGATGTCATTTCTAAAGCGCAAAACCACCAAGAAGGGGTAACATGACAAGACAAAGGGGCTTGGATACCTTTTGTCCACTCTACTCGTTGCCGTCGAGTCAATTCCAACTCACAGTGACCCTGTAAGACAGAGTAGAACCTCCCCATAGGGTTTCCAAGGCTGTAGTCTTTACGGAAGCAGACTGCCACATCTTTCTCCCGCAGAGCAGCTAGTGGGTTTGAACCATCGACCTTTCCGTTAGCAGCCAAGCACTTAAGAACCGTGCCATCAGGGCTCCTTTGTCCACTCTAGGGAAGGGGAAGCTTGGCAAGTACTTGCTGCTCTAGTTCGGGTAACGAGGTAAACCTGTGCCTTCTAGCTCACCCACATGACTTCTGATCAACACTAATATATTAAATTTCATCTAGGTCGAGACAATACACATACAAAATAAAAGACAAAAGTTCAAATCAGGAAGTTAAAACTGGAGGTCTTACATGGCATTTGCAGACATTCATATTTGCACCTGCCTTCCAGCTGCGGTCATTCAAAATCACCATCCCTTGTGAAGTTTTCTTCTAAGAAATCTCAAAAATTTTTATTACAAAATACTTCTGTCATCACTTAACATTTTGCCATACTTGTTTCAGATCGTTTTTCTAAAAGAAATAAAATATTACAGATACAGTTGACGCTCCTTGAGTGTCCTAATCTGATTCATTCCCCTCTCCCCTCTCAAAAAAAATACTGAAAGTCCATGTGGACAAGGCAGCTGTCTCTGGAGCAGAGCCCTGCAGTAGCCCTGACACTAACATTGCACTTCATTCATTCTCCACATCTTCTTTCCCCCGTCGGTTCATCTCCATTAGAGTAGGGAGATGGGAAACAACTGAATATTAGAAATTCTTAAACTTCTGTAAAGCCAAGCTGTATTCCCAACACAGAAAGCCAATGCTTGACAAAGCCAGAGGTTAGCGTTGGAAGGGAAGGAGACGCTAGGCAAACTGTCTACCAAGAATCCCCTTCCTTTTCTTCTTTCTTGTCCTTTTCCCATGTGAATAATTTCTAAAACTCAATGCAACCAGAAGAGATTAACATGGCAAGACATTGCTTTTCCTTAAAAAGAGAAAAAAGACTTTAGTTTGTAGTAACACAATATTTCTAACTATCTCACAGAAAATAATATAATAGTTTCCCATGTACCATGCCATAGATTTAACAAATGATGTTTTACCATATTTGCTTCATTTTTTTTTTTTTTTTTTTTAAGAAATAGGGTATTACTGATAAAGCTAATAGAGCTAAAGTCACCACACCTCCTTCCCGAAGCAGTTGTGCCCACAGGGTCTGCCGTCAGCTGCTTGAAGGAGGAACAATTTCTTCATCTTGTTGTGCTCAATAACGGCTTCCCCTCCCCGCATAACATGGTCTACCACCATCACCAGCTGCTGTCGGGTCAGTTCCGATTCACGGTGAACCCGTGTATGTCAGAGTAGAACTGTGTGTTCCACAGAGTTTTTAATGGCTGGTTTTTCAGAAGGAGATCACCAGGACTTTGTTCTGAGGCATCTCTGGGTGGACTCAAACCTCCAACCTTTAGGTTAGCTGAGTGCATTAACCTTTTGTACCACCCAGGGGCTCCATAACACATTAAAAAAAAAAAAAAAAAAACCCATCCCGTCACCATCGAGTTGATTCTGATTCATAGTGACCCTAGAAACAGAGTAGAATGCCCGGTAGGGTTTCCAAGGAGCAGCTGGTGGGTTCAAACTGCTGACCTTTTGATTAGCAGCTGAGCTCTTAACCACTGCATCAGGGCTCCTCATAACACATTAAACCAAAGAACCAAACACCTTGCCATCCAGTTGATTCCAAAGGGTCTCTTATATCTCAGCCTAAAGGAAGTAAGTTTTAAGCATCAGCGATAGGTTTATACAGAAGATTTAGACAAGAGGAGGAGCCTTGGTGGTGCAGTGGTTAAGCAATTGGCTGCTAACTGAAAGGTTGGCGGTTCGACCCCACTAGTCACCCTGTGGGAGAAAGATGTGGCAGTCTGGTTCCATATTTACAGCCTTGAAAACCCTATGGACCAGTTCTACTCTGTCTTGTAGGGTCGTTATGACTAGGAATTGACTCAAAGGCAATGGGTTAGACAAGGGGCCTCTTAGTATCTCACATGGTTGTTATTTTTAGCATGTTCCCATCACCGCTCTTGTTCTCCTTATCCATTTTCCACATTTTAGCCAGAGTAATTTTAAAATCAAATCAGATCATGCAACTCCCAACTTAAAACTCATTGATGCCTTCACATTGCACTAAGGATAAACTCTGACCCTCTTACCCCACATAGTTGACTAGTCTTCTTGGCCTCTCCATGTAGCCACACTAAACCAATTGTTGTTGGGTTGATTCAACTCATGGCGACCCCACGTGTATCGGAATAGAACTGCACTCCATAGGGTTTTCAATGGCTGATGTTTCAAAAGTAGCTCCCTGGGCCTTTCTCCTGAGGCCCCTCTGGGTGGACTTGAACTTCCAACCTTCCGTGGCAGCCGAGGACCCCATAGCCACATTGACCACCTTCAATTTCTTAAAGCTGGCGTGTTCTTTCCCACTTCAGGGTCTTCTTTTTATATTTCTTTTGCCTGAAATTCTGCTTCTCCTCTTCTGTAGTTAGCCGGCTCTCGGTCGTCTTCAGATTTCAGCTTACACATTTATTCAATGGAAAAAGCTTCCCTGACTTTCTCCCACTCACATCCAGGTCACATCTCCCTCATATAATCTTTTATCATAGCCTTTCTTTTTTGTCACGGAAACCCTGGTGGCATTGTGGTTAAGAGTTATGGCTGCTAACCAAAACGTTGGCAGTTCGAATCCACCAGGCACTCCTTGGAAACCCTATGGGGCAGTTCTACTCTGTCCTATAGGGTCTCTATGAGTCGGAATCGACTGAACAGCAATAGTTTTTTTCTTTTTGTCATAATTTGCAAGTATATATTTATTTGTGTATTTGTTTAATGTTCATTTCTCTTATTAGACTGTAAAGTTCATGAGAACAGGGACCATGATAATTTTTTTCACTGCTAAATTTGCCAGCACGGTGCCTTTCTCTTAGATGACCAATAAGTATTTACTGAATAAATGGAGATTCCCTGTTCCAGACCTCAGCAACTTAAGCTTCCTTTCTCAAAATTGCATAATTCCTTAATCCTCCCCGCTCTTTTTCTACTAACTTACATGCATCTCCTCCCATTCTGCCACTCTACTTCCTTCTCCAAGACATCTGAATCTTTCTCCTCATTTGTTGTTGTTGTTAGGTGCCTGCAAGTCAGTTCCAACTCATAGTGACCCTATGTACAACAGAACAAAATGTTGTACGGTCCTGTACCATCTGCACAATAGTTGTTATGTTTGAGCCCATCGTTGCAGCCATTGTATCAATCCATCCCGTTGAGGGTCTTCCTCTTTTTCACTGACCCTCTACTTCCACACGATATCCTTCTCCAGGGACTTGTCCCTCTTGATAACATATCCAAAGTACATGAGACAAAGTCTAGCCATCCTCGCCTCTAAGGAGCATTCCAGTTGTACTTCTTCCAAGACAGATTTACTTGTTCTTCTGGCAGTCCATGGTATGTTCAATATTCTTCTCCAACATCATAATTCAAATGCATCAATTCTTCTTTTGCCTTCCTTATTCATTGTCCAGCTTCCATATGCATATGAGGTGACTGAAAATATTCCTTTCATCTCCCCCGATCTAGAGAAATGAAATAAGGTTTGGTAATGAAGGTATGCCTTATAATGATGACCTAGTCTAGTCTATTTCTATTTGTGTCATTGCATGGCAGGTATGCAATGAAAGATTTATTTCAAATTTTAGAAGAATCTCTTTTAAAGATACCGTGAGAATACCTCCATGGGTTCAAGATGACTTTGATAAGCAAAAGTGGTCAAATGAATAAACCAATAGCCAGTTTGAAAACATTTTTTTGCAGTAAATCAAGAATTTTAAACTAGAAGCTTGAAGACAATGCTAGTGCATGAAGCAGATCATCAGGGGGAAAAAAGTGATTTTGGATAGAATCTCAAGAATCGTTAACTTCAACTGAACAGTCAAGTCCGCACATGAAGTTCTTACAAATATTATGCACCATCTTCTCATCTAATATTAGAGACAATTTTAGAGGTTTGTAATTGGATTTGACCCTGGATATAAACATTTCTCCAGTGGTAATAAAATAATAATAATAATAAAAGTTTGAGGATCACTAAATTAAAACCCCATAATTAAAATAAAATTAAGTCAATACCCTGAAGAATGAAATTTTTCCAAAAACTGATGCAGGTTTTGCATAATTTTTCAAGCTTCTTTGTTGAAAATCCATCAACAATTCTACCCAACTACTCCACACTTCCTCTTCCTGAAAGAAGACTGGATAAGACTTAGTTGCAGTTTTAGAGCTTGTGCCTCTATCCCTTCAAACCTTACCTGTGACGTTCTCAAGACTGTGCTGAGAAGGAGACAGGGGCAGAGGCAAGATTGTGCCCACTCTAAAAGTAGGAAAAGTTACAAACAGAAAACAGAGTTTTGAATCCAAATCCAAAATTTTGACTGCAGGATGTTGCTAGCTGTGTTCTTCTGGGGCTTTTCCTTTGTTGTCCAGCAATCCACAATCCCTACTCTTTGTTCAGAGATGCTTCAGACCAAGAGATGACCAGTCTTCCATTTTCTTCTTGATCTTGCTCTCAAATTAGTGATTAAAGGTAAAATGGCAGGAAGAGCAAACGGAGGACCCTTCAATGAAATTTTAAATGTAGACATTCATTCATTCATTTAACAAGCAATATATAATTGAGCTCCTGTCATATGCTTGGACACTGTGGGTACAAGGGATCTGATGGTGAGCAAAGGACTACCTGCCTTCATGGAACCGCCTGTCTAGAGATGGGAAATCAACACCAACAGAGCAGTAAAATAAGTGAGTATAAACCTACAAACTGTGGTGAATGCTTAGAAGAAAAGCATAAACTCTCCTAGGAAATTCTAAAAAGGGAACCAGACTTTGTCTAGATTTTGAGCTGAAAGATACAAAAAAAGAAAGACGAATAGGTATAAGGGAGGCTTTCTGGCACAGGGAATGGTAAGTTCAAAGGCCTTGAAGTAGGAAGGAATGCAGGGTAGCGCATCTGTTATGTCAAGGGGGCTGAAGAGGGGAAGTGGTAAGAAATGAGGTTGAAAAGCCAAGGCCAAATACAAAGGGCCTTCCTTGTTGGCCATAGTAAAGATTTTGGTCTTTGAAGAGGAATTTGAAGCCATTGAAAGTTTGTGAGTAGGGACATTCATGATCTAATTAAGTTTTCAGATCACTCTGACTGCCATGTTGAAATGTATCAAAGGGGGTCAAAGAGCAGAAGTAGGAAGACCAGAGACAACATGACGTGGTGTGAAACTTTTTACAATCACCGTGGCAGAATGCAGTGGAAGAAAGTCGAAGTACATGTGGGGAGAGGTGTTCACTGACAGGTACAGCAGCCCAGGTGAGAGATGCTGATGGTCTGGTCCAGGGTGGAGGCTGCATACCTGGACAAGTGTCAGGTGACATACAAGGCAGCTCGGTCCCACCCTCCTCTTGCACTGTTTGGGTCTTGAAGGGACGGCCCTCCAAAACATCTACATGGACGTGGAGAAGTTCCTGTTTATGAATACTCCTAACAGACAGTAGTCTTTGATGTTGTGTTGTTGTGTGCCGTCCAGTCGATTCCAACTCATAGCAACCCTACAGGACAGAGGAGAACTGCCCCATAGGGTTTCCAAGGAGTGGCTGGGGGAATCAAACTGCTGACCTTTTGGTTAGCAGCTGGAGCTCTTAACCACTTTGCCATCAGTATAAGGGTCAAATATCCTTTTGCTATTCCTGAACAATTGCCTTGTTTTGACCTCAGCGATCTTCTGAGACAATGATCAGTCATGGTGCTCTTTTTGTACTGGTGGAGGGAAAACTCAACAACAAGTTTGAGGTCCACCTTCACCAAGTACCAGACTTCACAGCTTGCTTGTTTGTAGCTAAACTCATCTCTCTTTTCAGCTTACTTTTCCTAGTCTTATGTTCTTTTCTTCTTTTAGAAATGGTTTGCTTTATCAAGTATGTATACATAATTTTTAACACTTATTGTTATTTATCATTTAAGAAGATTCCATAGGAAATTACTTTCAAAACGCCAGTTATTATTGAATGCTTTTTTTGTTACTTAAAAATAATACATATTCATAGAAGAAATTTTGTTAAATACAGAAAAGCTCAAAAAATAAATTAAAAATAATCTATAATCTCACCACACAGAAGCAATACTAACTTTTTAATGCATAGTCTTACCATCTTGTCTCTGTGCCTATCTATATATCATTTTCCAGTCTTTTCCATAGAAAAGAATGTGTGTGTTTGTGTGTGTATGTATTTGTATAATTCGCTTAAAATCACTTTTGGAACAATGAGAGAGAGAAAGAAGTAGTATAATAGAGAGAAATTGAGAGATAGATAGACATATATTGTTCCCTGCATTTTTGAATACTAGATGATTTATATTCTAGGCTGCTTGTTTGATATTGTCAAGATTGTTTCTTTCCCACTACATGTATCAGTAAATAATACTCCTTCCTACTCAATCAGAAGCAAATGTTTGGCCAAGTGATGAATGATCATTTCAAGGCTATGTGAGTCCAGTCTTTCCGTCTTGAGTCCTAAGAGTATTTGGGTTGATGGAAGACCGACCACAGGTGAAAAGTAAATACTCCCCACAGTCATGTCACATGTTGCCAGACCATACCGCACATTATATTTCAAATTGTTTGTACAGCAGAACGAGATGGCCAGTGGAAATGACAAATCTCTTCGCTTTCTTGTTTCTAGGGGCAATCTTATATAAAAACCAGTGTAGCTTTTTTTTTTTTTAATTGCAAACCAACCTGCACTAAATTCTCAGAGGTAAGGCCTTCAAGAACTACACTCATTTGTACGTCTGGCATTAGCCAGACTACAGCAATAAACCAAGAGCAGATGATGCTTGGAACCCAAGCGGTGAAACACAATGGCTACATTGCATTTCAAACAGATGTTCAACCTCAGCCTTGTCAGTTGTCTCCTCTGATAACCAGATGAGACTGTCTAAAAAATGTAAATACCTAATAGCGGATCTAGTCAATATGCTTTCATTTTGGCCCCATCTGTGCGACCATTTTATACGAAACACATAGAAATTGATGGCAGCTATGAGATACCTAGTCCCCAAACCAGAAAAACATACTGAAGAGTTTCCAACATGTCTGAGCCGTATTAACTAGGAGGGACTAAGTTCTCACCCAGGGCTCTGCCACCTTCCTTCCATTACTCTTTCCTCCCTTCTTCTTTCCATCCATTTTCCTTTCTTCTTTTACTTATCTAGACTCAACACTTTGAAATTGATATAGCCTTTTAAATTTAATAGCAAATTTGATTTATATGGAGAAAACCTTACATTCTAGACTTAACACAAAAATCATCTTCCAATTCCCTATCCCTAATTCGTCAGGATTTGTTCAGGAAAAATAACTTTATTGTAAAATTCATTCATTTCCATTTTAAAATTTTATTGAGCATTTCACTTGTGTCAGACACTATCCTAGGCACTGGGGACTCCAAAATAAAGACCAAAACTCATCCTCAAGAATCTCCCAGTCTAGTAGATACCTCGTAAACCCTAACTGAATGGAGTATCTTAATTTCTTAAAAATAGTATGCTTAGCTTATTAAAAATTTTGAATGGTTTACTTGAATTTGAATATAAAAGTACAAGTGATTTTTTTCAATTTTATGTGGCAGTTCTACTCTGTCCTATAGGGTCGCTATGAGTCGTAATCGACTCAACAGAAACAGGTTTGGTCAGATTATGGTTCTGGGTAAAGGAAGAGTATTCTAAGATTAAAAGCAGTAGAACCTCATAAAGGTAAAAAAAAAATCAACGTATTTATATAAAATTTAAAATTTCTGTGTCAAAAATATAAACAAAATTAAATAAAACAAGCTGGGAAAATTATGAACAACAATCATGAGAGAAAAATGGATAGGTACCTGTGAAATTCAAGAGGTAGTAGTAGTATTAGTAGTAGTATCAGAACCTGTCTAACTTCAGGGGGACTAATGTGAACCAAAATCATCCCAAGGCTGATCCCTATGAGGTGGAGGTCATATATACCTCCGCTCTCCAACCTTTTAACTAATCCTGATACCAGCCATCCTTCCCATGGCAGTCTCTACTTCTCTTCTGGGTTCACTAATTTGTTGCAATGGCCACACAGAACTCATAGACCATACTTAAAGTTAAGTGGCTTATTAAGGAACAGGGTACAACTCAGGATCAGGATCAGGAAGCACACGGGCAAAGCCTCCCTTCTTCAGTGCAGGTCAGCTCTCTCAGCCAACTCTCAACCATGCGGGCCTACTCTCAGCTCCCTCAGGACAGGTTCCTCTCAGCCCCCTCAGGACAGGCTCTTCTCAGCCCCCCAAGGACAGGTTCCTCTCAGCTCCCTCAGGACAGGCTCCTCCCAGCCCCCCAAGGACAGGCTCCTCTCAGCCCCCTCAGGACAGGCTCCTCTCACCCCCTTCAGGAGAGGCTCCTCTCAGCCCCCCAAGGACAGGCTCCTCTCAGCCCCCTCAGGACATGTTCTTCTCAGCCCCCTCAGGACAGGCTACTCTCAGCCCCCTCAGGACAGGTTCCTCTCAGTCCCCTCAGGACAGGCTCTTCTCAGTCCCCTCAGGACAGGCTCCTCCCAGCCCCCTCAGGACAGGCTCCTCCCAGCCCCCTCAGGACAGGCTCCTCTCAGCCCCCTCAGGACAGGCTCTTCTCAGCCCCCTCAGGACAGGCTCTTCTCAGCCCCCCAAGGACAGGTTCCTCTCAGCCCCCTCAGGACAGGCTCTTCTCAGCCCCCCAAGGACAGGCTCCTCTCAGCCCCCTCAGGACAGGCTCCTCTCACCCCCTTCAGGAGAGGCTCCTCTCAGCCCCCCAAGGACAGGCTCCTCTCAGCCCCCTCAGGACATGTTCTTCTCAGCCCCCTCAGGACAGGCTACTCTCAGCCCCCTCAGGACAGGTTCCTCTCAGTCCCCTCAGGACAGGCTCTTCTCAGTCCCCTCAGGACAGGCTCCTCCCAGCCCCCTCAGGACAGGCTCCTCTCAGCCCCCTCAGGACAGGCTCCTCTCACCCCCCTCAGGACAGGCTCCTCCCAGCCCCCTCAGGACAGGCTCCTCTCAGCCCCCTCAGGACAGGCTCTTCTCAGCCCCCTCAGGACAGGCTCTTCTCAGCCCCCCAAGGACAGGTTCCTCTCAGCTCCCTCAGGACAGGCTCCTCCCAGCCCCCCAAGGACAGGCTCCTCTCAGCCCCCTCAGGACAGGCTCCTCTCACCCCCTTCAGGAGAGGCTCCTCTCAGCCCCCCAAGGACAGGCTCCTCTCAGCCCCCTCAGGACATGTTCTTCTCAGCCCCCTCAGGACAGGCTACTCTCAGCCCCCTCAGGACAGGTTCCTCTCAGTCCCCTCAGGACAGGCTCTTCTCAGTCCCCTCAGGACAGGCTCCTCCCAGCCCCCTCAGGACAGGCTCTTCTCACCCCCCTCAGGACAGGCTCCTCCCAGCCCCCTCAGGACAGGCTCCTCCCAGCCCCCTCAGGACAGGCTCCTCTCAGCCCCCTCAGGACAGGCTCCTCTCACCCCCTTCAGGAGAGGCTCCTCTCAGCCCCCCAAGGACAGGCTCCTCTCAGCCCCCTCAGGACATGTTCTTCTCAGCCCCCTCAGGACAGGCTACTCTCAGCCCCCTCAGGACAGGTTCCTCTCAGTCCCCTCAGGACAGGCTCTTCTCAGTCCCCTCAGGACAGGCTCCTCCCAGCCCCCTCAGGACAGGCTCCTCTCAGCCCCCTCAGGACAGGCTCCTCTCACCCCCCTCAGGACAGGCTCCTCCCAGCCCCCTCAGGACAGGCTCCTCTCAGCCCCCTCAGGACAGGCTCTTCTCAGCCCCCTCAGGACAGGCTCTTCTCAGCCCCCCAAGGACAGGTTCCTCTCAGCTCCCTCAGGACAGGCTCCTCCCAGCCCCCCAAGGACAGGCTCCTCTCAGCCCCCTCAGGACAGGCTCCTCTCACCCCCTTCAGGAGAGGCTCCTCTCAGCCCCCCAAGGACAGGCTCCTCTCAGCCCCCTCAGGACATGTTCTTCTCAGCCCCCTCAGGACAGGCTACTCTCAGCCCCCTCAGGACAGGTTCCTCTCAGTCCCCTCAGGACAGGCTCTTCTCAGTCCCCTCAGGACAGGCTCCTCCCAGCCCCCTCAGGACAGGCTCTTCTCACCCCCCTCAGGACAGGCTCCTCCCAGCCCCCTCAGGACAGGCTCCTCCCAGCCCCCTCAGGACAGGCTCCTCTCAGCCCCCTCAGGACAGGCTCCTCTCACCCCCCTCAGGACAGGCTCCTCCCAGCCCCCTCAGGACAGGCTCCTCTCAGCCCCCTCAGGACAGGCTCTTCTCAGCCCCCTCAGGATAGGCTCCTCTTGGCCACCCCGGGACAGGCTCCCCTTAGCCCTGTCATCTGTTGCCACCAGCTCTGCTGTCGTCAACTCTGCTGCAAGGCCCCTTCCAGGCCTCTCACTGTCCTCAGTGTTACAGCCCCAGACCTGTGTTACAGCTCTTTTAGGAAGTTCCTTGCCTCCTCTGTTCTTTTTGCTTCTTCCTGCTTCTTTCTGTCTGAAAATCCTCTGTGAGATCGGCTGCTTTTATACACAACTCTTTGTCAATTTCAAGGCATGGCCTCTCCCAGTGAGGGGCGGTGCGGTGCACAAACTGATCAATTCCCCTTCGGCAGGCCACAGATACTCATTTACACAGTCTATTGACCAATCCCTGCAAGGTGCATACCGATCACAGGGCAGGCTGCAGCCTAGGACCAGACAAAAATTATCAAAACCAAGTTGTTTACAGCTCACCCAGGAAATGTCAATCAACCTAGACAAAAGGAACAAGCCCTCTGAGGTAGAAAACTAGGGTAAAGGTAACTCCTCAGGGCTTAGGGGGAAAATCTCTGAGGCTTCTATACCAAAGAACCAAGGTAATAGGCCACATAAAGGAACTCATTTCACTACAATACCCTTAATATACAAAATGTTCATAAAATTTAATAAGAAAAACACTGATTCTTCCTCTTCAGGCAGGCTTGGATCAGAGAAATTCTCCCGCTGAGAACATCTAGAAAATATGGACGATAAACTGTTTGAAGGCAGCAGACCACTAAAATGCAGTAAGACTTACGGAGCTGAGATCTCAGAGAGAAAGAAGGCCTAGAGAGGTGAGCTCAGTGCTTTTGCCCTTAAGGCATCTGCTGATTTTAAGGTGTTGGCTGCATTATTCTAAGTGCATTAAAGACTAAATGTAAAAAACCAAAATTCTAACACATTTGGAAAAAATATTTAGGAAAGAACATTTTTAGAACTTAATAGTATAAAGGAAATTTTTCAAAGATACAAAAACAACTAATCATATGGGAAAAGACTGATAAATTTGAGCACATCAAAATGTCTAACCAAAGACATCATGAACAAAGTTAAAAGACAAACAACAGAAGAGAAACTATACAATGCATAGAACCAATAATAGATTAGTACCTAGAATATAGAAAGAGCTTCTACAAATCAATAAGCAAAGGACAAACAACCCAAAAGAAAAATTACCATAGGATATGAATAAGCAATTCACAAAACAGGAACCTGGAATGGTCAAAAATATAGGAAAAGCTGCTCAACCTCATTAATAATTAAGTACATGTGAATTAAAACAATGAGATACCATTTCATACCTGTCAGATTAGCAAAAACTTAAAAAGCCTGAGAACTCCAAATGTAGAAAATAATACAAAATAACGGGAATTGTCATTCATTTTGACTAGGATAATAAATATGTACAACTCTAAGTACAATGTGGCAACATTTAATAAAGTTGACGATGTGCATATTTTACCAGCCAGTGACTCCACTCTTTGATATATAATACTATTAATAACACAAACTCTCACACAGTTTTTATTATGTACCAAGCCCTGTTCTACATATTTTCTGTTTTCACTCATTTAATCCTTACAACAACCCCATGAAGGAGGTAGTCATGGTTAAGTGACTAGTAGCTAGGTAGGCCACCTAGCTAGTACATAGCTAGTTAAGGCACGGGTAGAATTGAAACCCACCGGTCTGGTGCCGGAGTCCCTGCTCTTAGTCATTATGCTCTGCCACCTCTCTACAGGTCTTTCTGCACACGCACATAAAGAGACGTGCAGCAGAATATTGACTGCAGTATTATTTGAAGTGGTAAAAAATTGGAAATGATCTAAATGTCATCAAGAGAAAAATCAAAATAAAACGTGGTATCCTTATTAAATAGAATACTGCATAGACATCCAAAGTAATAAACGAGACATACATGTGTCAGAGTAAGGATAAAGCTGAAAACCTCAGTGTTGAGTCATGAAATAAGATAAATGCAGTATTGTAGCCTTATATAGAACTTGTCAACATACATAGCTCTCATATCAGGGCAGAATTAACCTGAAGTTAACGAAACTTAAGCTTCGGGGCCCCTCACTTGCCTGGGTCCCTTCTAAGGCCTGGGAATGAGCTCTGGCAGTGTGTTCACATGGTCTTATGTTTTGTAAAATTTGTTCAAGTAAAATATTTTCTCCACACACAGTTGGTTAGATGGTTGCCTCCTCCCACACAACCTCAACATCTGTCTTCCTTCCCTTCACATCAGGTAGCACGGAGTGACCAGGGGCGCTTTCAGATCCCGTTAAGAAAAGCTAAGTTGGGGACACACTTAGTTTAGGGTTACTTAGAGGTGGCCATGTGCTCCGATACTTGTTCCGGTCGGGAATGGCTATCAGGAGCATCCCAGCTGCCCACCATGCTGACCCACATCATGTGATGTCAAGGCTCAGGGGTGTAGTGTCAAAGGTCAGATTGCGATATAAACTTGTCCCACAGCACCAGGAAGGCACTGCAACACAAAGAAACAAAGTTTGAAGTGTATGGAAGCCAAAGCTGGCCAGGGAAATCATCAAACTCTTAAAATTATAAACGGGAGAATTGGTTTTCACTGATGCCTCGTCAAAGCTTTCTCCTGTCGGGATGGCACTGCCGTGTATACAATGTAATGCAGTATATACAATGTAATGCCATTGTGAACAAGCTGTTTTGCTTTCTTTGGGGCAAAATCTTGCTAAAAAGAATTTATCATAATTCCTGCATCTGTAATAGAGCCCTGGTGGCGTAGTGGTTAAGAGCTCGACTGCTAACCAAAAGATCAGTAGTTCGACTCCACCAGACGCTCCTTGGAAACTCTGTGAGGCAGCTCTACTCTGTCCTACAGGGTCACTACGAGTCAGAATCAACTCCACGGCAATGGGTTTTTGATATTATAATACTATACATATATTTACATAGTGGTCATACTATTTATGGAACCCTGGTGGTGCAGTGGTTAAAATCTCAGCTGCAAACCAACAGGTCAGTACTTCAAATCTACCAGCCACTCCTTGGAAACCTTATGGGGCAGTTCTACTCTGTCTTTATAGGGTTGCTGTGAGTCGCAATCAACTGGACGACAACGGGTAAGGCAAAAACCTATAGCAATACTCCAAAACAATGAGCACTTCTGTGTGTAAAGTTTCATGCTTTAAGAATTTCAGCTATTAAGAATAAAAACAAATTTTGATCAACCATGCGAAAGGAAACAGTAGACTATGTTCAGATTATGTCGGTAATAACATTTTCTAAAAATTTAGGAGAAAGTGTCTATTTTTCAAAGATAGTTTAGAAAACTATATAGAAAGTTATATTACTAAGTCATTTCATTAAATAAAAAGTATGCAAATTCTGAAAAATATTAGGGAAAAGGTATAACAGAGGTGTGTCAAGCAGTAAATCTAAAAAAAATGTTATTTTTCTTGATTTTTGTGATATTCATGAGTTTTTAAATTCTTAATTTGTCGTTTTATATTCACTTTAGAAAACTCTCAAAACTTTATAAACTTCAGGTGTGTAAAACTGGACCTGCCCCTGCATACTGTATAATACTTATGCATGCTTTATGTATAGTAAAATCCGAAAGCCTGGGAAGACTTCACAGCAACTTTGGGATCCTGGTTACCCTGGCAATGGAGAGAGGGGTACAGACGATGGTCACGGTGTCTCAGCTGTATTTGCATAATCAGCCACTGAAATCCCTGAAATCTGGTGTGGGTAAACACCGGGCAAAATCTGAGAAATGACCTCACTCCATGTTACTATTTTTTAGGACATAGGTGGGAAAAGATTTGCCTCATTCTGTCAAATTCCATTTCACCTGTTTCTATGAAATAGGTGCAGTTAAATTGAGATCATGTGTAAAAGAGCTTTTTCACATTATAAAATACTATAAAATGTTATCAGATCATGTGCAAAATGACAATCTATAGGCAAATAATAATAGTGCCAATAATACCAGCATCGATTGAGTGCTCACTATGTGTTAGATACTCTGGTTAAGAGCGCAACTGTGAACCGAAAGGCGGGCAGTTCAAATCTACCAGCCGCCCCTTGGAAACCCTATGGGGCAGTTCCACTCCATCCTATAGGATCACTATAAGTCGAAACTGACTTGATGGCTCCTAACAACAACAATAGTTATTTCTCTCATTTAATGCTCCCAGTAAGCCTATGAGGGACGTACTATTATGACTTCATTTTACATATCAGATATGTACTTTTTGATCAAGTTATGTTTAAGGTAATACTCATAAAATATTTAAATCAATGAGTCAGTTGCCTCTCTCACCTCACTCAAAAGCCATCAATCCAGGTGTATGATGTTATGTTGGGGGAGGGAGGGGGAGACACTGCAAACAATTATTGAGTCTATTTCCATTTTTTCAGTAGTTACTACATTGTATATACTCAATATATGCCATTAGCAATCTCAGTTGAATTTTGAGGAATAATACATAAAGTTATGCATATAAGCTTTTTGGTTCTCACTTAAATTGTAATCCAGATTTTACACTTATTTCTTTTCACATAAAAACTCATCAAATTCTATCCAACTCAGAAGTTCTTACTTCCTCAAGAGTAAAATGCCACAACTTCTATTAGAAAATGCCAACATTATGAAATGACCGTTTCCATTAAGTATCATACATGCAACAACTACATACGTGTAAAATATGAACCACGCACCATGGTCAGAATAGATAGAAAACTATCCCTTCCTTCACAGTGCTCACAGATCCTACCTAAACTAACCAATCAAGTAATGTTGTTGTTTTTAACTGCCGTCAAGTTGGGCCCCTGACTCGTGGTGACCCCACGCACAACAAAGCAAAGCACTGCGTGGTCCTGTACCCTCCCCATGATCGGTTGCGGATTGGACTGTTGTGATCCATTGAGTTTTCATTGGCTGATTTTCAGATATAGATCGCTAGGCCTTTCTTCCTAGCCCCTCTTAGTCTGGAAGCTCTGCTGAAACTTGTTCGGCATCATAGCAACATGCAAGCCTCCACTGGCAGACGGGTGGTGGCTCCACACGAGGTGCATTGGCCAGGAGTGGAACCCAGGTCACCACAGTGAAGGCCAGAATCACGCCACTGAACCACAAATACCTCATAATGAAATAATAAGTAATGAAAAGAAAGAGGCACTTACAGAGAACTCAAATAAAATGATGTGGGCAGATATTTAGGTGGGGGCCTTAGGAGACAAAAATGGAAGAAAAAAAGATTCACCAGACCAGATTCTTTGTGAACCTCCACAATGCTGACTCCAAGACAGATCCAGAGTCTAGCAGCTTCATTACTAGTGACGTCAAGCAGGAGCAGGAGCTTGGAAATACCGCCTCGTGGTTGCAAACAGAGATTAAAGGGGATCTTTGGTGAAGCAGATGGAAAAAAAAAAAAAAAGGTTGGACGGAAGACTTCCTGCTGGAATGTGCTGGGAGAGTGTGGTGATTCAGCCACAGGCTTCTGATGATGGAACTTTAGTTGCTGAACTTGAAGATAATTTCAGAACCCTGCAATTATGTGCCTAATTAAAATTAAGAAATTAGAACACAGTTAAAAGGAATAATATTTTGCTCACAGCTAATTTCATTAAAGTATTAATGAACAGGACTCATTTTACGGCCAGAGGGCGACCACTTTCCAGTGAGTACTTCCATGCTAGCTAATTTAGTCATGCATGAAAAACAATCCAATGAGAAATGAGGGAGCTGAGAACTACTGGTCCTAATTAAAATATTTAAAACACCCTGTCTAGTTTCTTCCATCTAGCCAAATACCTAAGCTGGAGCCAGCATGGTGCCAATTAACATGGAAAAAGCAAACACAAACACCCATGGTTTCTGATTAAAGTGCACATTATTGTACCATAAGATATATTGTTCAGCACATATATGTAAATGTTTAATTAACCCGTGTCTAAATCCCAGCAACATTCAAAAATCGATACTTTAATCCCTAAACAAGTGGCAATCTGTGGAGGGGAGACACTTACTTATTTATCACAGTGTTTTATTCAAATCTAATTGGAAGCAGTCATGAGCTAGACATGCTAACGTGTTTCTTAAGGGAAAGAACAGGGAGGAGATTCTTTGCTGGGCAGACTTCCCTTCAGATGGCAGTGAGATTGTTAGTTGCCAAAGACTTGTGAAGGGAACTAGGTTAGCCTCAGGTGATGTGAAATTTTTCATTAATAATGTAGGGGGAAGTCTGGACATAAACCCATTTATCCGCATGGACAGCAATGACAATAACAACACACACACACTTCTTCTCTTTGTTAACTGCAGACTTGTCTGTTGGAATAAATTCCAGACACATCCCTACCACAGGAGCATGTTGGAGAGAAAAGTCTGAGAAGCTGAATTTGAAATCCTTGCCAAGTACTCATTGTAACTTTATCAACACATTAGAAGTAATCACAAAAGGATGGTTAATATTTTCATAGCTACTACAGTTTACAGTGGGTTCTAACATACCAGCAATTGTGAGGATGGCCACAGGATCAGGCAATGTTTCATTCTGTTATACATAAGGTCGCCATGAGTTGGAGGTTGACGTAATGGCAACGGACAACAAGAACCACATAGTTTATAAGCAACTTTCACTTGCGCTATCTCTGTCTTAAAACAATCTTGTGAGGCACGCAGAGCAAAGTAAACCAAAGCTGAGAGTAGTAAAGTGACTTGGAGGAGGTCACACACGGCACACCTGGAGCCAGAACGCGAACCCACATCCTTTGACTCCAAAATCAGTACACTATGCACTACATTGATTTTTTTCCCCACATTGATTTTAAACAGCTATTAATTTTTTATTTACATACTTGAGACCGAGATCTTAAGAAATCTAATTACTATCCACTTAGCTATTAAAAGTAAGCAATCTGCTCTCGAGCATTTCTTTTGAAGATGAGGGTATGTTAGACTGCTTTTCTTCTTTCTGGGCTTCCTCATTGTTTTCCAACAACTAAAATCATGGCATTTTAGACTGAGATCGTAGAAATAACTTTGCCCCGAGGTTTTCAAAACGTTTGTAGCAACAAAGTCCTTCCTTCGTTTGAAGATCATCCTTCACGAAACATGAAGATAGTGACGGAGATAAGGGCAGAGGCCTCTGACAGAGCAGGTAGGTCTCACCCCGCAAGATGGCAGTTCAGGAACCACCCCAAAACCCACTGTCTGAAACCACTGCACTCATCACAACCTTCGTTGAACAGCTGGAGAAAATGGGGCCGCAAATAAGGACACAAAGTAAGTCCTTATGCAACATGAGGAGCAGATCTGGAAAATGGCTACAGTAACTATGACAACCTGCCCAGTGCTCTTCACACAGTACCATGGTCTTTAATGGACTTAACCTAGACTCCAGCACACGAAGAGTCCCTGGGTGGTGCAAACAGTTAACGTGCTTGGCTGCTAACCAAAAGGTTGGAAATTCAAGTCTGCCCAGAGGTGCCTTGGAAGAAAGTCCTGGTGATCTTCTGAAAAATCAGCCAATGAAAACCCTATGGAGTACAGTTCTACTCTGACACATATGGGGTTGCCATGAGTCAAAGTTGACTCAATGGCAACTGGTTTTCCGGTTTTGTAGTACATGGAGAGTGAGCCAAATAAAAGAAGGAATGTTCATGCAAAATTATCAGTAATGATACAGAAATCTACGGCCATGAGGTGGGCTGGACTGATGAACAAAGCAAGAGGTAGGGTGTCAAGAGGCAGAAGGCTTCAGAGAGAGACTAGCATCTGACTCCATGATTGCAGGCTCTTTACTTCACTTCCTTGGGCCTCAGATTCTTCGTTTGAAAATGGTGTTACTATCTCACATAATTGTTTTAAAAACCAAATGAGAATAAATGAACATGCCATTACAAAAGCACTTTATCTGTTGCATTGCAATTGCTTCGTTGTCTATTTCTGCCCCTAGACTCTGAGCTTATTCCCATAGAACGTCTGTGTTTTACTATCTCTTTATCCTCCAGTGTCTGTACAGAGTAGGTGTTCAATTAGCAATAGATGATCATGTTGAATTAATAATGGTAATAAGGACTAACATGTATGAAGCATTATGAATTGAGCACGATGCTAAGCGCTCAACTTTGATTATTTAAGCCTTGTAACAACCTCGTAAGACTGATACCATTATTGCTCCCAATGCACAACTGAAAAACTGAGACAGAGAAAAGTGACTTGCTTGCCCAGGGTTTCAGAACTAAAAAGTTGTGGAAACAAGACCCATGCTGAGATAGTCAGACAGCAGAGCCCAAACTCTTAATCACTATATTCTCCCAAAGCAGCAAAACGGGGTAACAAATTGAAAGCTATCAGCTAGGGAAAGAAGAAAATGTCTGTGAAAAATCAAGGGAAATGCATTGGGCACAAAAGGCAAATTCCAACCAGAGTTTTGTCCTGTGATCATTAAGGTTGTCTGTCCGCTTGGCTGGGCCATGATTCTCTGTGGTTTGGCAGTTATGTGTTGTTTCGCAGTTGTATAATCATTTGATACCTCCGTGATGAGATCTGATATAATGTGATCACCTCCACGATAGGATCTGCTGTGAGCAGCCAATCAGTTGAAGGGGGAGTTTCCTTGGGGGTGTGGCCTGCATCCAATATAGGTAGACTTTCTGGCAAGGCTTGTGGGCTTTTGCTCACTCTGGATCCTCCAGCTGGCTCCTGTTCATCTGACCTCCAGTTCTTGGAACTTGAGCTAGCAGCTTACCTGCTGTCTTGCCTGCCGATCTTGGGATTCGTTAGTCTCCACAGCCTGTGAGCAACAGCCCTGCTGTCTGGCTTGTTAATCTTGGGTTCGCCAGCCCCTGCAGCTACATGAGTCAGGAGAAGACCTGAAGCTCCAGCCTGACCCACAGACTTGGGAAGTTCCAGCCTCTACAACTGTGTGAGCCATTTCCTTAATGTAAATCTTCCTCTATATATTTATATGCTTTACTGCTTTTGCTTCTCTAGAGAAGCTAGCCTAAGACAGTCCTGGATGACTGTTCTAATAAGACGAGGTTAGAGGTGATTAGATAACATTTCTAACCTCTAAGCATGTCATGGAGGCAAGGTTTGAACCATTCAAGTCTCAGAAGGGCCATTGGTCTGATTTAACACATCTAAAATGGAAAGACTCTCAATATGCAATAGCCAAAGGAAGAGAGGAATCAAAAGGAATGGGAAGAAGGGAAAACAACAACAAAGTTCACAAGGCACCAGGAATTATTCCTGTGATTAAGAGCCTCTGAATTCTCATACATAAATAATATGTACACATCCAAAAAGCCATGTTAAACAGTGAAGTGGATGTGTATGGTCACAATGCAAATTGAGGGGAGTCAACACAGAGATAGCACTGGTCCTCTCCATAATAATTGAATCATTTAGAAACATAGGTGGTGAAATAATTTGGAAAGGAAGAGCAACAATAGTTGCACAATTTCAAGACTGTAATCAATGTTACTGAATTGTACATGTAGAAATTGTTGAACTAGTGTATGTTTTGCTGTGTATACTTTCACATAGATACATATAAAACTAAATCCATCTCCACAGAGTCGATTCCAACTCACAGCAACCCTATAGGGCAGAATAGAACTGCCCCATAGGGTTTCCAAGGAATGTGTACAGAAGTATACAAACACACACATGTGTACATATGTATAATGCCAGCAAGAATTTATAGTGATATAGCCATAATCGATCAAGAAGGGAAGCCGAGTGTACCTGGGCTACATCCCAGGTATTTTGAGATTACTTCTTTGTGGACAGTCCTGATTGATATCTTGGTCAGAACCTGAATAATTGGTTGGGCGGACCACTGGTCTAAACCTATGTAATTATCTTCATGAGATCTTGGCACTAAATTAGTAATTAGTAACTACGCTCATGTATACAAATTCTCTCTTTGAAGACAGGATGGATTGTGTGTTCCTGGGTTCCTAATTTGCACCTGGCATTGCCTGAGCTCTTGGTGATTATAGTTTTCCAATTATTGGGAAGACTAAGGAGACAGGTAATATCCCATCATTTTTCTCCCTACAACTTAATCTACCTCCTGCTAAACTTCTCAATTGCTTAGAATCCCAAGTAATCTAATTAAGTACATTTTCTAACAATGTACTGACAGGTAAGTTGGAATTTCAAACATTTGGCATTTCCTCCAAAACAGCCCATGTGAGATAACTGGATTTTTCAAAAGCTTTGTTTGTTAATTCTCTCTGCATAAGCAAGTTTGGTTTTTGAAATTTTCACTTAAAACAACAACAACAACAAAGCAGATCTTCAGGACTGAGCCTGCATCTTTATGCATCCTTAGCCAGACAAACATTAGTCCTTCTGCAGAACTGGAGCAGCCATTCTGAAGAATGTAAACTTGCTGTTTTCTAACTATGCAGATAGGCTGTTGTCATAGATCCCCATAGTAATGAACAACTTTTCAATATTTAATAAGCCTGGCATTCCTGTCCCCAGGCAGACAGCACAGACGGTTGGGAGCCAGCTACTAACTGACCATTAAAATACAGAGTCTCTCTTTATAATGTGCTTCACAAACAGGTTACATCACCTGCAGTGGGAAGTGAGTGCCACCCTCCGCCATGAGGTGGCCTGTTATCCTGCCTGAAGAGAACTGGCTGCAGCAAGCAAAGTTAGCCTGTTCAATATTCAGACCGGCTTCAGCCTGGTTCCTTTTTTTTTTGGCTGTTGTTCTTTTCATGCTTGCTTGTACACAGGCATATTTTGTGCTGTCTCTGGTGTACTGCGCAAGTACAAATATATTGCAACAATAATGCTCACTAATTGGACTAAGAAGCCATTAATTCAGAACAATAATATTCGAGCATTTTAGCAGTGGCTTGTTTTGTTTTCATCCAAGGAATGAGAACTAATGCTAATGGTATTATATAGAAATTCAGAAAATCATTAATACAATTAGATCATTTTCTGAATAATGGAAAAGCTAACATGATGAGTTCTCCTTGCTCTTCTCGACCATTAAGATAAGGCGGTCGCCTATAACTACAACTCCAGGTTAACACAAACATTCCTGTGGTCACATTAAGCACATAGAGTTTTTATATTCTTCAGCGGGTCTCCCACAACTCTTGTTACCATCACTTTGTAAGGCTTGATTGCCTCTTCTTCTCTCTCATCAACAGCAGTAGGAATTAATGTGTTTTTCAGGACTACACTCAGAAGGAAACGAAATTATTTTTTTCTTTAATCATCTCAGGAGAATTGTTGCTGCATAATGAGGAAAACATCAGAGGTGTGTATGACAGGCAGATGACCTGGCTCACTTCCCAGCAGAATGACTGGTTCTCGTCACCATCCTCCAATACTGTGTGACCCAAATCCAGGCCCCAATAAAATTACAAATGACAACTCCATGGCCCTTTGGGCCACTTCCCAGGAGCAGTAAGTCTAACAGTGTTTATGATCATGTCCAGCTATAGAGAGAGCAAATCTGCTCCATGTTGCTTCAGGAGATAAAACTAGGACCAGGGGTAAAAATAGCAACGGGGCAGATTCAGAGCCCTCTTGAGAACTTTCTAGCACAAATGAACAATAACAATGTATAGGGTACCTTACAAAGTAGAGGCACACAAAATCTTACGTGAAATTCCAAAATAGTAATCTGGGACTTAAGAACCTAGATGTCTGAATGAGTTGATCTTTGTTATTAGTTGTTAGGTGCCACTGAGTTGGTTCCAACTCACAGTGACCCCACGTACAACAGAACACTGCCCAGTCCTGCGTCATCCTCATGACGCAAATGCTTAGCATGTTGTATATAAAAGTAAGTAGTCGTCAATTTCTCTCTATTCATCCAGCAGTTTAGGCATTACATAAAAATTGGCCTAATGACATTTTACTATTCCTGGGAATTCTTTCAAAGTACTCAATAGCATGATCAGCAGCTTAGGTCTGTCTATGTTTGAGCCCATTGTTGCAGCCACTGTGTCAATCCATCTCATTAAGGATCTTCCTCTTTTTCACTGACCCTCTACTTTACCAAGCATGTCCTTCTCCAGGGACTGGTCCCTTCTGATAACGCGTCCAAAGCACGTGAGACAAAGTCTTGCCATCCTTGCTTCTAAGGAGCATTCTGGATGTATTTCTTCCAAGACAGATTAGTTCATTCTTTTGGCAGTCCATGGTATATTCAATATTCTTTGCCAACACCGTAATTCAAAGGCATTAATTCTTCTTTGGCCTTCCTTATTCATTGTCCAGCTTTCACAGGTATATGAGGCAATTGAAAATACCATGTCTTGGGTCAGGCACACTTTAGTCCTCAAAGTGACATCTTTGATTTTTAACACTTGAAAGGGGTCTTTTGCAGCAGATTTGCCCAATGCAATATGCCGTTTGATTTCTTGACTGCTGCTTCCGTGGGCATTGATTGTGGATCCAAGTAAAATGAAATCCTTGACGACTTCAATCTTTTCTCCATTTATCATGACGTTGCTTATTGATCCAGTTGTGAGGATTTTTGTTTTCTTTATGCTGAGGTGTAATCCATACTGAAGGCTGTAGTCTTTGATCTTCATCAGTAAGTGCTTCAAGTTCTCTTCACTTTCCACCAGAGCTGATTCTACATTCTAGCTAACATTGAAATAAGGTGAACATTTGTATTAAATTATACAAATGTCCTGAAATACCCAAAATGCTTAGCATGTTGTATATAAAAGTAAGTAGTCGTCAATTTCTCTCTATTCATCCAGCAGTTTAGGCATTACATAAAAATTGGCCTAATGACATTTTACTATTCCTGGGAATTCTTTCAAAGTACTCAATAGCATGATCAGCAGCTTAGGTCTGTCTATGTAGCAGAATTTAAAACAATGGTGTGTTTTTTAAAAAATAACTTGAGTGTGTATGATGTGTCAGGCATAGTTCTGAATGTTTTCCATGTAACTCATTTAGGTTTCACAAAAACCCTACAAAACTGAGGTTTAAGAGGAGATAAGCTGCTTATCAATTTCTCCACAACAGCCAAGTTGTGGATCTGGGATTTGAACCCAGGCAAATCAGACCTCAGAGTTCAAAAGCTTAGCATTATACTATGCAAGAAGCTAGAGACAAAGATACTGTCCAAATGGAAACACGGAAGACCTGATTCTCAGAGGGTTATATGAGCATCTCATCTTATCTTTGCTCTATGTTCTCAGCAAGCAAAACAGAAAAGGAAAGGGAAGGGAAGGGAAAGGAAAAGGAGAGAAACAGAGACAGACAGAGAGAGATAAAGAGACAGAGAGAGGAAGGAAGGAAGGGAGAGAGTTGAGAAAACAGAGCAAGGAGTGTAGTTAAGCTACTTTTCACACGAATAATAAAAAACGTCAAGAACTCAGATTAGTTCTTCATAAAGTCAAAAGGGAATTTTTTTTTTTCTTTCGAGAAGATAAGATGGAATGTGTTGCCTAGTGCAGAGACTTAAGAATAGTTAGAAGTAATCTGCTCTCCCCTCCTCCCCATCACCAGTTGATGAGTGGACCCAACAAAACGCTGAATAACCTCTTGGGGTGACAGCCCTGACAGGATACCAGGAACCACCCCCCATCAAGCAGGGGCTATTAACAGCAGTGTGACAACCACAGCAATAGCATCATTGACATAAGATGACCAGAATTTTTTAGAATCACGAAAGTTCCTAGGCATCCTATCATTTGATCTTCACAACAAACCTATGAAGCACCCATTATCACCTGCTTTACAGATAAGGAAACTGAGGTGCAGAAAAATTTAGTGGCTTACTGACTGCCTGGCTGGCTAAGGAACAGCGTTGAGACTCAGGCCTTCTGATATCAAAGCACCTTCCTCTTACCACATCCTTCAGCACAGATGTTGCTCATTCACAGGCTGGCAGCAGAGTCTCATGGTGAGATGCTGTGGACTCTGACCTGGGCTCACATCCTGGCCCACTACTTACTTACTTGCTGGGTAACCCACGGCAGGTTACTTAACCTTTCTAAGTCTCTGTTTTCCCAGCTGTAAAATGGAAATCATAATAGTACATGACTCATAGGGATTTTAGGGTAACTAACTAAAATTAACGTATATCACCAAAAAAACAAATCTGTTGCTGTCAAGTCGATTTCGACTCATAGTGACCCTATAGGACAGAGTAGAGCTGCCCCATAAGGTTTCTAAGGAGCGGCTAGTGGATTTGAACTGCTGACCTTTTGTTTAGCAGCCATAGCTCTTAACCACTGAGGCACCAGGACTCCAATGTATATAAAGATGGAAACAAAGCTGCCAGTGATAGCAAGAACTCAACAAATACTAGTTTTATTACTAATTATTCACTCATTTAACAAACTAAGTGCCACGTCCTACATGCGTGGTCCTGATGGTTCATGACAAACCAGGCACAGTCCCTGCCCTGAGGTTACGCACAGTCGCATCTGAGAGAACAATACAGAGAGATTTATAAGGCAAGGGGGTAAGCATAATGATACTAGGAAGTTACAAGGTAAGGTATCTCAGCAGGCACACAGAATGGCTCCTTCCCTAGAACAGCCAAAGCAAGGGGCTCTCAGAGAGTTTATAAAAGAAAGTCTTTTAATCCCAAGAAAGATGCTACAAATTTAAACATAGTTCCAACTTAAAAATCAACATCACGATATTTTATAAAAACAAACAAACAACAAATCCTGAGATTTAGAGTTGCAGAACATTACTTTAAACCCCAATTCCACAACATACCAACTGGCTTACAGTGAGTAAACAATTCATTTCTCTGGACCTCAGTTTACACATCTCTGAGACTGGGATATAATAGTAATGCCCCTCACGTGGTTGTTGGAAAGACGAAATGACGTAACGTACACGAAAGTGCTTAGTAAGTTAGAAAATGTCATTATAATTATTACTAATTACAGGGAAGGGGAAAAGAGAAGAGGAAGAGAAGGTGAAGGACAAATGGCCCAGCATTTGGTGAAGTATTTGGGAACCCACGGGCAGAAGTCCTGTTTGCTCCTATAGTGTCAGACAAGTACAAGGATGATGTTTCTAACTGAATAGGGAAGACAGGGATCTTGCAAAATTTTTAAGTCCATACGACTAGTTCTCTCCTATGTGATCAGCTTCCATCCTATTCTCAGGGACTATGGACTCTTCTGGCATTCGTGGGTGGCATAAATGGTTAACTTGCTCAGATACTGGTCGAAAGGTTGGCGGTTCAAATCCACCTAGAGGTGCCTCAGAAGAAAGGCTTCCAATCTGCTTCCCAAAGATCAGCCATTGTAAACCCTGTGGGGCACAGTTCTACTCTGACACACGTGGGGTCACCACGAGTCAGAGTCCACTTGATGGCAACTGCTATGGACTCTTCTAACAGTGAAGCATCTTTACTTGAGGAAACTGCCTCTGCCTCCTGCTTGGAGCCTACTTGTTCCCTGGGGCTTGCTCTGAGCCGCAGAGAATGCCCTTACCAGAGAGGCTTGGGGACCTCAGTGGAGAACCCATCCCAAGTCACCTGGAGAAATGTTTCCCTTTACCATAACCCCTTCCTGAGACTCAGATAAGCAACATGGAATTTGGTCACAAGAGAGGGAGCCTGAGCGTGCCAAGTGGACAAGGACAGTGAGTGGCATCTGCAGGGGACGTAGCATGGGGAAAGAAAGACACAGGGTCATGGAAGAGCCTGGGTGGTTGAGAGAACGACAAGCAGTGGACAGATTTACAGAGGAGATGGAGGGTGGGAGGTGAAGGCCACACGGGAGAAGCACATGGAGGGGTGCAGAGCAGAGGAGAGACATGATCTGGTGAAGAGGTCACTCTGGCCATGAAGAAGTAGAGGATAGACTAGAAGTTGGGAAGACTGGTGGCAGATAAGCCAGGTATCTCAGAGACCAATAATGAGAGCATAGCGTCCATTCCAGAGAGGGCTAGGAAGAAAACGAAGGATTCAGGAGCTGTTTAGAAGACAAAATCAATGAGCTTTGGAGACAGGTTGGATGGGGAGTGAAGCAAAGTCAGCTATATGGTTTTACTTTGGGTGACTGGACAAATACACTATGATTTTGCTAAACAAAAGTCAATTTCTATGAAAACATCTCCTTACATTGAAAATGAGGCTTCTTATTTTTATTTATTATAAATCTCATTTTGTACTCATATGAATTGGGTCTTAGCCCATAGGTTAGCTGATATCTCTTCTTTACAGATGATGGTTGAGGTTCAGAGAGACTAACGCTGGCCTAAGTTCCCACAGACAGCTAGCACAGAGAAGAGTTAGTGCTTGCCTCATTAACCCAGGATTGACAAAGAGGTCTCATGTAGTATGGAAAGTCTGAGGAAGGGCTAATAAGTACCTGATGCACTTATGTGGAGTCTGGCCTCCAGTGGATGCCGTGACAAACTAGTGATGCCCTCCATGACACCAGGAAGCAGGGTAGTGATGTCAGACTTTTGCCAGCCCTGCACCAGACTATGGTGATTCATCGGAAGCAGACAGAACAGGGAGACACAGTTGATTGGATCCGGCAAACTGCTCCTAGACACACGATTGGGCACAGAACAAATGTGGCACTGATTGACAGGAACCACCACAGCAAGGTTGTGAGGTGGCCAAAATGCACCAAGTCCCTCTGCTCTCACTCCTCATCTTACTACTGTTAACTGGGAAGCTCCATTTTTCCAGACAACTAGAGTCCTGTTCCAACTTCTAGGTTGCCAAGGCGTATTCCTCACTACCACACCTCACTTAAATCTTCAGCCCAGGCAGCATATTTTATTTACATCCCATCAGAAGCCCTTTCGGGAAGGAAAGGGCACTGGATTTAAGAATGTCTATTCTTTATAAGAGACAACAGAACTCCAATCCCAGAGTTGTTAAGAGGATTAAATAACACGTGGAAGCGTCAGGTATACAGCCTGCATTCAGTAAATGCTTCAAAGTCCGTAGTTATACAATAAACTAAAGGGACGGAGGGAGGCAATGTCTTGTCCAGGCAGGATTTTGGTGCTCTTACAGTTCTACCTCTACGAAGGGGTTGTTTTCTTGCCTCAAACGACATACGTTTCCATGATCTGATGCCTGCACAGTCGATTTCAGACAAAAACGAATCCAGCTTATTTTCAGGAATGCTTAATGTTTGAGATCCAAGAACAAAATGAAAATTATTTCTAAGTCCAACTGTCACATCCTAAGGCAACTCAGTAAAATCAGTGATATAAGTTCCTTCTGACCTAAAATTCCACAAATCTAAGAACTGAAACTTTTTCTCAGAGAAGCAAAGCATTTTCTGGAGGCTAAGCTTAACAGTGGTTAAGAGCACAGGCTTTGGAATCAGACAGACACACTAGCTATGTGACCTTAGAGAAGTTACTCAATTTCTCACAGCCTCCGTTTTCTCATGTGTAAAATGGGCACATTAATATCCATCTCGGCTTTATCAAACTAAGATAAAATAATGTATTTGAAGTACTTAGCAAAGTGCCCAGAACATAGTAAATACTACAGATTGCAGCTTCTGTTATGTAGATGGACTAAAGCAATCTGAAAAAAAAAATGATGAAAAATTCATTAATACGTTGACTAACATCAGGTTGGCATAACCCTTGACTCTCAAAGCAGCAATAATGAACATTCTCTGTCTTCCTAGGATAGAGTGTAAACTACAGATTTCTCAGGAATAAATTTCATCTAATCAATCTGTACATTTGCCAGTGTATATAACAAACATGGAAGTGGTGAACAGCATTTCAGATGGAGTTGGTCTAAACATCTTGCCGTTGGGTAAGCAGTGTCAGGAGGTGCTTCATAGTTTAGCTAATACTTCCATAAATAGGCAATATCTTACAGAGTTTGAAGACAATAATAATAAGTAAAGAATGAAGAAAAGTTAAGATTATTCCAGGAGAGAAGATAGAGTGTGGGAAGGCTAAGAGACTTGAGAGTACAAAGCCATTTAAAGGAGTAGCATGTGGTCTAAACTTCCAGAGTATAGACTGTGGGAGGAGAGAGGAGGTGAGAGGCGAGGATCAGAGATACAAATATGTATCCCGATCATTAGTGGTTACCTACGGATGATTCTCTTTTAAAAAATTACAAAGCCAGATTTTTGCTTCAGAATGATGTCTCTAACTGCTATGTAGTGAAGTGGATTTAAAAGGGACGTGTAGAGTCATAAATAAGAATCAAGCTTAACAACAACAGCAACATGACCCTTTACTACCCAGCAACACCGTGTGTTAAGCTCTTGTTACAAGTTGGACCAACTTTTTTGAGAACCTATAGGAAACGGAGCCCTGGTGGCGCAGTGGTTAAGAGCTCAGCTGCTAACCAAAAGGTCGGCAGTTCCAATCCAGCAGCCGCTCCTTGGAAACCCTATGGGGCAGTTCTACTCTGTCCTGTAGGGTCGCTATGAGTCAGAATGGACTCAGTGGCAATGGGTTTGGTTTGGTTTGGTTTGGTGTTCAGTAGGAGACATTTCCTGCTCCCCCATCCCATTCAGTTACCACAAAACCCATTAGACAACCGTCCCCCTCCAAACAAAAAAGCTTCCAGGATGTTCCACGCGCTCTTCTCTGTGGGTTTGAAACTACACACAGCAGTGCCGAAGGTAAGGTATTTCTAGAGGTTTTTGTTTTTTTTCCCTTTTCATTTTGACTACACTTCTGGGTGTAATTTTCTTTTTGCCGCTCCCGCTCCCTCCCGTGGTATCTATTCGTGGCCTACAGCAATCACTTTAGACTTTTTAGACACGTCCGGATAGAGATGGATAACACAAGCGGTCTACTTATCTTCCTTTCCAGTCACCAATAAAAGTGACAGCCAGCCTAATTAGGCCTAATAAAGCGGCCGCAGAAAGAGTGGCGCGCAGCGATCTAAGGAGAGATGGCATTGACCCAGAGATACAGGTGCTGCCTTAAGGCGTAGCTGCTATTACTTTATCTCCGATACGTTACAGCTCTGCTCATGCCATATTCAGATGCAAGTAGCATGTTTTTCTCAATTCTTAGATCAAGAACAACAAAAAAAATCCCATCTAATCAAAAAAGGCACCTCACAATTTTTCAGCCCTACATTAAAAGCCAAGAGTCATTCAGAACAGTGCCCTCCATATTACATTTTATAATATCACTTTAAGCTATTGCTTTGAATCTCAGACATTTCTTTGTTAAGAAGGAAAATCAAAAATTCATCAGAAGAAGTTCTTTCTTCCCCCCTCTTTTTTTTTTTTTTTTTTTGTTTTTCCTCCCAGGGCTAGCATGAGGTTTGGAGCTGGAACCAACATTTGTAGAAGTTAGGGGTCCTTAAGCAATTATTAGCGATGAGAGTTTGACACGCTTGAGAGTTGTCAACAACCGACTTTAAGCAAAGTGGAAAGAAAGAGAAATAAATGGTGCTCTCAGCAAAATTAATATACAGGCCTGCAAATTAATGATGTCGTGTATTTTTTAAACACGGGGAAAAGAAACCTGAACTTTGCATGAAACAGCATTTTAAGTATATCTTTGCAAAAATTATCAGATTGTCAAAGGGCATCAAAGCGATTGAATCTGCAGCTATTCATAATATTTCCACATAAGCGAAATACAAAATTTATCTTACTTTGTTCGCCTGGTCTGTAGCAATTATTTAAAGCTATCAGAAAGGGGAAAATGTCCTTGATCTGAAGCACCATTGCCTTCTCTGCAGCACTTATTATAAGAAACATAACCCTCACCCCCACCCCATTGGCACATGCATGCACACACACACAAGTACACATAAATACACATTCTCTGTAGCTACTGGCAAGTACTACTCAGTCCATGCTATCTCACTTTCTTTAACTTATTCCAGAAAACAATGCATTCACTCACATGGTTTTAATTGCTGCATGTATACAAATAAGTGCCTTCAAACTGCACCTCCAACCGTTACTTCCACCCCTCTTAGGATACATCTAAGATGAAACCCATGAGCTTCTTCTCATCCTTGCCCAATCTAAACCCTCTTAAACATTCCTCATCTCCAACATTCCCCCACTACCACCAGTAGTTATGGCTTGTTGATAACATTTAATCCAGTCAGTTCCTCTTTCCTGTGCTTCCAAACTAAGGATGATCTCCATAACAGACATAACTATCATCTGTTGATGACCTTCCAGGTGTTATGCACAATGGCATACATTTTGTATACATTAATAAAATTCCCACAACCATTCTATGGAATAGGCATTTTTTGGTCCACATGTTTTAACCAGAGAGGGACCTTTGAGAAGCTCAATAATCTGTGCAAGTTTACACAGCCAGTAAGTGACAGAATTGGAACTTGAGCCCCCTGATCATGATGACAGAACTGCGTAACGGAGAGGGTTTGGAATCAGTGCCAGGTGCTGCATTTCATCATCTGCATCCTCACAATTACGCGTCTCACTTAACCACTTCCTCCCCTGAGTACTGGAATAGGCCCTTAGTGAAATTTTTCATCTCCACTGTCCACCCTAATCAATTTTTATCATAAAAGCAATCCCTATTTCCTCACACATGAAATTTCTCTACTTTTTTATTGTGCTTTAGATGAAAGTTTCAGAGAAAATTAGATTCCCATTCAATTCAGAGCAATTGGTAGTGGTAGCTAGGCACCATCTAGTTCTTCTGGTCTCAGGGTCTTGTAGGCTGTGGTTCGTGTGGTCCATTAGTCCTTTGCACTAATTGCTCCCTTGAGTCTTTGGTTTTCTTCACTCTCTTTTGCACCAGGATGGGAGAGACCAATAGTTGTATCTTAGATGGTGTCTTAGTCATCTAGTGCTGCTCCAACAGAAATACCACAGGTGGATGATTTTAACAAAGAGAAATTTGTTCTCTTCACAGTCCAGTAGGCTACAAGTCCAAATTCAGGGCATCAGCTCCAGAAAAAGGCTCTCTCTCTCTCTCTCTCTCTCTCTCTCTGTCGGCTCTGGAGGAAGGTCCTCGTCATCAATATTTCCTTGGTCTGGGGGCTTCTCTGTGAGGGAACCTCAGGTCCAAAGGACACACTCTGCTCCTGGCACTGCTTTCTTGGTGGTATGAGGTTCCCATGTGTCTCTGCTCTCTCCTCTCTTTTATATCTCAAAAGAGATTGCATTAAGACACTATCTAATCTTTTAAACTTCATCAGAATAACCTCATCACAGTGATAGAATTTACAACACATAAGAAGATCACATATACCTCATCATAGTGATAGAGTTTACAACACATAAGGAAATCACATCAGATTACACAATTGTACAATACTGGGATTAAGGCCCAGCCAAGCTGACAGATATTCTGGGGGGACACAATTCCATCCATGACAGATGGCCACTAGCAAGCTTTCAAGACCCCAGACACTACTCACCAAAGTAGGATGTAGAACATTTTCTTTATGAACTATGCTGTGCATAGCGACTCTATAAGACATAGTAGAACTGCCCCATAGGGCTTCCAAGGAGCAGCTGGTGGATTTGAACTGTCCATCTTTGGTTAGTAGTTGAGCTCTTAACCACTGCACCAGCAGGGCTCTGAACCTAAAGATATGTGTGTCATAAACTCTAGAAACATATACACGCAGAACCTGCAATTACGTACGTAGAAACACCCACCACTAAACCAGTATCTGAGGGTGAGTGTGCCCCCTTACACCCTCCCACACCTCTTTAGCATACCTAGCTACCTGTGTATCCATTTGTAGACTAACATTTGTTAATACTACTGTTGTAGGATTGTCTGTTACAGTAATTATCATAGCTGCCCTTTATTCTTGTGTTCCTCTCAGTGTCTTCCTTTGCCTTGGTCATATGCTGACTTCCCCTATATTGGGTACCGCCTTTCCCTTCACCAATATTAACACGTCTTCTATCCAGTTAGTAATTTTCCCTCCCTACCCTTCACGTCTGTGGTAACCATCAAAGAATGTTTGATGTTGTTTTTTCTGACATACACAAATTTCTGATTCTGGCCTCTGTCAGCTGGATGTCACTGGGTGATTTACTTACCCTCCTTGAGTCACAGTTTCCCCTTCTGCAAAATGGGGCTTATGACACTCACCTTAGGCTCTTGGTCAGGGTCAGAAAGGACATATGTAGGGGGCCTGCACAAGACCTGCCACCTGGGTAACTCAAGCAATGGCAATTGCTATTATTGTTAGAGTTAAGGAGCCCTCGTGTCACAGTGGTTAACAGTTCAGCTGCTAATTGAAAGGTCAGCAGTTTGAACCCACCAGCCGCTCTGTGGGAGAAAGATGTGGCAAAGGTTACAACCTTAGAAACGCTATGGGGCAGTTCTACTCTGTGCTATAGGGTCGCTGGGAATCAGAATCAACTCGATGGCACACAACAACAGCATTGTTATTGTTACCTCTTTCAGTCATATCTTGTCCTTCAGAGCACAGCTCAAGAGGCCTCCTGGGAGGTCAAGTGTCAAAGTAGGAAAAGATCAGGCTTAGCATTGTACAGACCTAACCAGGATTCTTGGGTTTGCCATTTATTACCACAGTGATGGTGGACAAATCACTTATCTCTCTATTGCTCAGTTTTTTTATCAACAGTAAAATGGGGCTGATAACACCCACTGGCTGTTCAGTGTTACTGACAGGTTTAAAGGAGATAATACAGAGAGAGCTCCTGGCTTTATACCTGACACACCAGTGGTAGCATTTAACAAGAAAGGAAGAGGAAGAACCGTTGTAACATTTATTAAATGTTTTTTACATGCAGGCATGCGCTAGTTGCTCCACATACATTCTTTGGTCTAACCCCCTACAACAATCCTGTGAGATCACTAACAGAATTATTTATTTTTTAGACAAGGAAACTGTGGCTTACAAAGATCACATTAACTTCACCAAATCACACAGCTAGTAAGTGGTTGGATTGGGATTTGAACCTAAGCAGCCTGTCTCCAGAATCTCTAAATCTTCTTAGAGTACCTGTAGGTTCCTTCTCCTCCTATGAAGGCTTTACTAACAATTTCAACCCCACTCTCACCCCGAATTTACACATAAATACACACAAATTCTAAATTCAATCACTCTAGGAATCCTTTCAGGTATGCACCTACTGTTGGGATGCATACAAGTCCCTGTGTTGCTATTACTTGCATTTCTGTACATCTGACTCTTTTGTCGTCCAAACGCCCCCGTTAAAATGCAAATCTGACAAAGGACAGTGGTCGTGTCTCTTATAGGAGCTCATACCCAATCAGAAAGCACTTATTAAAGGTATGGATGGAGTAGATTTGGACAAGAGGGAAGATTCATACATGCCAAAGGCTTTTCCTCACTTTGAAGACAAACACAACACCCAGCCACCAAGTCCTGCCATTTCTCCACAAACTCAGGATGGTGTTTACACAGCTGCCAATGGCTTCCCCACGGCCACTCCCTGGAGAGTGCAACCTTACAGGAGAATCGACCGTCATGCTTTTGGAATCTTGGCTCTCTTTTTGCAACAAGGGAGGAAAATCCTCTCAGATGCAAGAAAACAATCCGCTTTTTTAACATGCAGTTTCGGTTGGAGGTTGAGTCTAGAGATGATGCAAGCACTTCCTCAGAATGGTGCGCACCTGGGCTCTTCGTGTTTAAGGTAGCAACGCCCCAGCTTTGGAGCCGGATCATGGCGGCTCGCTTTCTAGTTGTTGGCCTTGGGCAAGTTACTTCATAGTCTGACACACAGGTTTTCATCCATAAAATGGAGCCTATAATATACGCCTTGCAAGATGTTTTAAGGATTCAAATTAAATGAAATTATGCTTAATGAAAGAAGTCAGACACAGAACAGCGTGCTCTGGATGGTTCATCTACATGAAGTTTAACAATAGGGGAAACGGATCTATGGATAGAGAAATCAGAGCTGTGGCTGTCTCCGGGCAGAGTTTAGGGACTGATTGGGAAGGATACAGGAGAAATTTTAGGGGGGATAGAAATTTAGAAATTTTCTTTATCTTATTTGGAGTGTTGGTTACAGAGGTGTCAAAATTCTCCAAACTGTACACTTAAGTTCTGTGCAATTCAATGCATATGTGGTCAGCACCCAATTCATGATGACCCCACGTGTTAGAGTAAAACTGCCCCATAGGGTTTGCTTGGCTGTAATCTTTATGCAAGCAGATCACCAGGCCTTTCTCCCATGGGGCTGCTGGGTACGTTTAAATCATCAACTTTTGGGTTAGCAGTCAATCTCAAACCACTTGCACCACCCAGGAATCTCAGTGTATACAAGCTATACTTAAATTATAAAAGGGAAAAAATGAAATGAGATAATTTATATAAAATTATCTCTAAGAAAACCATGGATACTATCTTTCAGCCACTCAATAACTATTTAATACGTGTCCGCTAAATGCCAGACACTGTGCTTAGTGATAGAAACACAGTGGTGGCAAATCATTATCATTTACATGCTATCCTAACGCATTGTTTAAGAGTTTGGATGGGCACAGAAGGGTAAGCTACAGAGAGATAATAGACAATAAAAGAGCTAAGGCCTCACATCCAAACTCCCTGAGGGACTGAATTGCGGAGTGGAGGGCTGTGGGGACCGTGGTCTCGGGGGAACATCTAGCTCAACTGGCATAACAAAGTTTACAAAGACAATGTTCTACATTCTACCTTGGTGAGTAGCATCTGGGATCTTAAAAGCCTGTGCGCAGCCATCTAAGATACTCCACTGGTCTCCTCCCTTCGGGAGCAAGGGAGAATGAAGAGAACAGGATACAAGGAAAAGATTAGTCCAAAGGACTAATTGTCCACAGCTACGAAGGCCTCCACCAGACTGAGTCCAGTACAGCTAGATGGTGCCCGGCTACCACCGCTGACTGCTCTGACCAGGATCACAACAGAGGGTTCTGGACAGAGCTGGAGAAGGTTGTAGAACAAAATTCTTACTCACAAAAAAAGGACCAGATTTACTGGCCTAAAGGAGACTGGAGAAACCCCGAGTGTGTGGCCCCCAGACACACTTTTAGCTCAGTGGTGAAGTCATTTCCGAGGTTCACCGTTCAGCCGGGGAGTGGGCAGCCCCATAAAACCAAATGGGACTAATGAGGCACAGTAGTCCAGGGACAAGGGCCAGAAGGCAGAAGGGGACAGGAAAGCTGGTGATAGGGAACCCAAGGTTGAGTAAGGATAGTGTTGATGTGTTGTGAGGTTGTTAACCATTGTCATAGGGCAACATGTGTACTAACTGTTAAATAAGAAACTATTTTGTTCTGTAAACCTTCATCTAAAGTAAGAATAGCAGCACAACTGGAAGAGCATAGTCGACGTCACTGAACTGTGCATGTAGAAATTTTTGAAATGGTGTATCTTTGGCCATGTATATTTTCACCAAAAAAAAAAAAAAAAAAAAAAAGGTCAAGAAGGGAGAGGGTTGACATGTTGTGGGGTTGTTAACCAATGTCATAAAACAATATGTGTACTACTGTTTCATGAGAAACTATTTGTTCTGTAAGCCTTCACCTGAAGTACAATTTAAAAAAAAAAAAAAAAAGGAGCTAAGGCCAAAAGCTACCTATCTGTGCCCATGGGCAGCACGTGCTAGGGAGTAAACAGCATGCAGTGGGAACTGGTGCCATCAGAAGAGCAGAAATGAGAAAAGCAAGTGGGAGGCGGGGTAAGCACTGGCAACAGAAAGGAGCAGTGGGTATGCTCTGACGGGGAGGCAGAGCACAGCAATGAGGAGCTACAACAGGACGATGTAGTGATGGTTTAAGAAAAGTCCCTGAGCAGGTAACAGGATCCACCATAGAGCAGGTACAATTTACCAAAATCATGGGGCAAGGTGAGGTGTTGGGAATGAGATTAGTCGAGGCACCAGGTTAGGGCAGGCTAAACTTGCACTGGCTAATGCCAAGAGTTGAACTGGGAGTCCATTCATGCCTCCTCTATTCGGGATTGTCACTAGAGCCTGGAGGAGAGGACAAAGGCTCCAAGAATGGAGAGAGAACAGTTATGGAATCAGGGGTAGCAAGCACATCCTGACACATACACTTCCCAGTCGTTGAGGGTAGACAGCTGATGTGCACTGATCAGTGACATCTATACCCAGACTCACAATGGAATTCCACAGATTAGCACATCTTGGAACTTACACAAGTTCCCCGCATGTGTGTTCTGTATTCAGATCAAACACAGGTCACTTTGGACTCAGATGGAACTGGGTTTAAGATGAACTCTGCCACTTACTGTGTGACTTAAGTCCTTTGAGCTGCAGGATCCTCCTCAGGAAGCTGGAGATAATAAGGTCTGCCTCTTATCGTTACTAAGAAGATTCAATGAGACAGTGCTTGCAAAATCTGTAACAGTGCTGGACACACGGTTAAGTGCTCAGCAACGTAAAGCACTATCACTGAGAGCTGAATGACAAATCAAGATAAAGGAATCAGCACACATAGGGATGTGCTTCAGTTTTACATAAAACATCTGGCACCTTTGGGGTTATCACTCCTTTTTTTTTTCTTCATACCATACAAACATACGTATTGGCCCATGGGGGGTTTTCTGTAATAGTAAAGGCTGGTATAGCCAGCATTCTAATAGGAGGAATCCTTAACCTACAATATTTCCAAATTTACCAGAATTGATGTCCGTAATGATAGCCTCAGGCCCTAGAAAATCCTGACGTGCCTGATCCTGAATGGAATTTGCCTAAGTGTATCTTCTTGTAGTCTTATTATTGTTTTTGAATGAGCAATACATTTTAGTAATAATTATAATGTCAGAATAATAAGAACTTGTTACAGCTACTTTGGAAGACAGTTAGGCAATATTTTACAAAACTAAACAAATCTTACCACATAATCCAGAAATTGCACTCTTAGGCATTTACCCAATGGATTTGAAAATTTATGTCCATACAAACTAGAATGTTTACGGTAGTTTTATTCATAATCACCAAAGATAGAAAGCACCAAAGCACCAAACCCACTGCCGTTGAGTTGATTCTGACTCATAGCGACCCCACAGGGTTTCCAAGGCTGTAAATCTCTACGGAAGCCGACTGCCATATTTTCCTCCCACAGAGCTGCTGGTGGTTTTGAACCACCAACCTTTTAGTTAGCAGTCGATTGCTTAACCTCTGTGCCACCAGGGCTCCTTTATGGATAAACAAACTGTGGTACATCCAAACGACAGAATATTATTCAGTAATTTAAAAAAAAAAAAAAGAGCTACCAAGCCACAAAAAGGCATGAATGAATCTTAAATACATACTACTAAGCGAAAGAAGTCAATCTAAAATGGCTACATACTGTATGATTCCAATTATATGACATTCTGGAAAAGGTCAAACTATAAAGACAGTAAAAAGATCAGTTGTTGCCAAGGATTCAGAGGGATAAGGGAGGGTTGAATAAGTAGAATAAAGGTGATTTTTTAGGGTGGTGAAACTATTCTGTGTGATACCGCGTCTTAGTCATCTAGTACTGCTATAACAAAAATACCACAAGCAGATGGCTTTAACAAAGAGAAATTCATTCTCTCACAGTCTAGTAGGCTATAAGTCCAAATTCAGGGCATCAGCTCCAGGGGAAGGCTTTCTGTCTCTGTTGGCAGGTCATCAATCTTCCCCTAGCCAAGGAGCTTCTCAGCGCAGGGACCCCAGGTCCAAAGGATGTGCTACTCTCCTGGCTCTTGTTTCTTGGTAGTATGAGGTCCCTCGTCTCTCTGCTGGCTTCTCTCTTTTATATCTCAAAGAGACTGGCTTAAGACACTACCTAATCTTGTAGATCTCATCAATATAACTGCTGCTAATCCGTCTCATTAACATCATAGTGATAGGATTTACAACACATAGGAAAATCTCATCAGATGACAAAATGGTGGACAATCATACAATACTGGGAATCATGGCCTAGCCAAATTGATACATATTTTGGGGGGGAACACAATTCAATCCGTAACATACTGTAATGGTGGATGCATGACACTATGTACTTGTCAAAACCCACAGAACTTTAGCAAAAAGACTGAACCTTATTGTATGCAAATTAGAAAAAAAATTATTTAGGAAGTTTGGAGGATCCAGGGAGAACTACAGGTAATGACATGATACTCTAAGTATTACAAATGTATGAAACAACCTCAGTCAAGGGGGTGAGAGGGAAAGGTACTGACCTAATGACTTTAGAAATGAGTGTAGTCTGCACACTACAGGCAAAAAGAACTACACATAAACACTGCATTCTAGTTGATAAGGTTGTTTCCCATGGGGTATAGGTTAACAACTCAGATACAATTCTACACATATACTGACATTGAACAATTAAGTAAAAGGATGGCAGATGATAGGAATAAGGTTTCTCACTGTTGGAGTGTGAATTTATAGAAAGCAAGGGTAGAAGGCTAAAATGATCCTTATGGTAATTGGTTCAAGTTGGAGAAATCAGTATGAACTCATGTTTAGCTTAATATAAATACAGATGATTACATATATATGTGTACGTATATATGTATGTATATATGTATGTATGTATGTATATATGAGTACATACACAGGCTAGTATACACACATACATTTCTGTGTTTTAGATGAGAGCACCTAGAAGCAACAATACCCCAGCAGCAAGAAGCACACCAAGCACCTGGCTCTTGGTTTCTAATACCATTCTCAATAAAATGAACCAGGGCCCTTTGGAGAAACTGGTGATTCTAGAACTGGAGCAGAAAACATACAAAATGAGCTGGGGACATCTTGTAGTGCCAGAAGGTAAGGAAGTGCTAAAAACAAAACAAAACCCTATATTGATGGAGCATGTCAATATCAAAGGGATATAGGAGCCACCTGGAAGAACTACCAGTGGCCAAACCTGGAACAATTTGAGCAACAAAATAAATAAGCCAGTATTGGAGTATAACCCAACATATAAAATAAATATCCATGAGCCTATACTGACGTAAATAAATATTTGAATAAATAAATAAATGAGAGAGAAGAGACAAATCCCTTGTGCAGAAAAATTCAAAATGATTTATGGAGATACTCTGCGCCTAAGGAGGGGGAGCACAAGTCTCCACTCCTCAGGCGTGGGGTGCACAGAGTGACTTCCTTCCCAAGAGTACAGTATAGAAAGGGGAGAAAAAGAGTAACTTTACAGTGGAGACCCCAACAAACACGACCTCAGCCCAGTGATCAAGGTCAATATCAACAGTGATAAATCATGTTGATAGTATATACCCTTGATATAATGTGATGAAAACGGCACCTCACCTGTGTGGTCTTCCTCCCCCAAACCCATCACCCCAGTCTAATATGAGAAAAAAGTCAGACAAATCCCAATTGCGGGACATCCTACCAAACGCCTGATCAGTACTCCTCAAAACTTGTCAGGTCATCAAAAACAAAGAAAGTCTGAGAAGCTGTCACAGCTAAGAGGAGCCTAAGGAGACGTGACAACTAAATGTAATGTGCTATCCTGGATGAGATCCTGGAACAGAAAAACAACATTAAGTAAAAAATAAGGAAATAGGAATAAACTATGGACTTTTGTTAATAACAATGTATTAATATTGGTTCATTCACTATAAAAATTCACCACGTAAGATGAAAATAGATAAAACTGGGTAAGGATGTACATGAGAATTCTCTGTGCTATTCTCTCAATTTTTCTGTAAATCTAAACCTTTATTCTAAAAAATAAAGCCTATCTAAAAAAGTAAGAACTCCATTCCTTGATCATTCAAAATAACTGAGATCATCAATAGAGAAGACATAATCCACGTCCCAGATGACTCAGATTTCAGCATCAGCTGATATTATTTTAACATGACTCTGTTCTTCGTCAACTGATTTATGGCTGCAAGACAATTCTGAGGAAAATGGGAAAGCCAAATTTATGTACATAGAATAGTAGGTTTTCAAATCTGGGATGGTGGTGCTCTTTCAGCAGTCGCCTCTAAAAATATACCCCTGGACCTTGGTTTAGAAGTTGATGACCCACCCATTGCTTCTCAGTAGCAGTCAGTAGGACTGGTTATGGTTCTACCATCCAGAGTGTTCCTTTTAGAAAATGCCATGGCTTTTAATGAGGGCCTTTTGGAGAAGAAAGTTTTATTTTCTTTTTTCCCCAGAAATTCCCAATATTATCTCAATAAGGCGTAACTATAACGTGGAAGGAAACCCTGGTGGCATAGTGGTTAAGTGCTACAGCCTCCTAACCAAAAGGTTGGGAGTTTGAATCCACCAAGCACTCCTTGGAAACTGTATGGAACAGTTCTACTCTGTCCGGTAGGGTCACTATGAGTCAGAATTGACAGCAATGAGTTCTGGTTTTTTTTTATAATGTGGAAAGAAATTAATTGCTAAATTTAAAAGGAAGAAAGTGGGAGGGGAAAGAAATATAGCCAGACAGAAGAGAGAGCTACAGGAAGAGACTTGTTTAATAGAAAATCCAACATCAAACCATTTCCATAATTTTCCCTTTTTAAAAAGAATTATGTAGGAATAAAACAGTGGTACACCCACTCCTCATTTATCTACATGGTTAGGTTCCAAAGACCCGGTTACTATGTGAAAATCGGCATTCTGCAAAGATGGAGGATGGCCACATCAGGTCGCAAAATGGAGGATGACTACATCACTACATAACTGCCAAACCACTGAGAATCATGGCCCAGCCAAGTTGGCACAAAACCTTAACCATCACAGACAGTGTTGCTCTCACCTCTCACCTTGGTGTTCATAACTGCCAGACGTACATCATGACGTGCAAAATAGTCAAATAGTAGTTTTTTTACTATTGTCATAAATGCGAAGTGTTGGATAACGAGATAGTCAATAAGTGAGGAGTATGTGTAATCTAGAAAACATTTTGGCAATTTCTTATAAAACTAAACATGTACGTATCCTATGGCCCGGCAGTTGCGTTGTTCGGCATTTATTCCAAAGAAATGAAAATTTATGGTCACACGCACAAAAAAGTACATGTCACAAAACCCAGTTTGTAAAAATTTCGAATGAGAAATTAACTTGAGCTGTAAACTTTTACCTAAAGTACAATTTAAACAACAACAACAAAAAAAGAGTACAATGTCCATAGCAGCTTTATTTGTAATAGTCAAAAACTAGAGCCAACCCAAATGTCCTTGAACTGGTGAATGGTTAAACAAACTGTGATACATCTATACAATGGAATATTACTCATCAACAAAAATATATATATAAACAAAATAAATGAACTATTGATATACACAACTTAAATGAATCCCCAGGGAGTTATACCAAGTGAAAAAAGCCATTTCCAAAGGCTTACGTACTGTATGATTCCACTTATATAATGTTCTTCAAATGGCAAAATTATAGAAGCGGAGAACAATTCAGTGGTTGTCAGGGGTTAAGAAGGAGTAGGGATGGGAGTAGGTGTGTGTATAAAGAGGCGAAAGAAGGGATCCTTGCGGTGACGGGATTGTTCTGTAATCTTGACTGTATTGATGCCAGTACCCTGGCTGTGCTATTGTACTGTAATTCTGCAACGTGTCACCACTGGGAAAAACTGAGTAAAGGGTTAAAAGGCAGGGGGAGGGCTTTCTCCATATTATTTCTTACACTGCATGTGAATCTACAATTATCTCAAAATTAAAAGTTAGTTTAAAAAAAGAATTCTGCCTTCATTCTCTGGGGTTAGTAGATTACTATATACCTTTGTCAAACAGTTAAAAGATATTCGAGAAATATCTGAAAACAGGTTTCACCAAGAGATTTCAATGTTTTCTTGCTTCCACATAAAACTTTTGATATACTTTCTAACGTTTCATAGTTAGATTAAAATGTAAAAGGTAAGCAATCTATTGCCCTCCCAAGACTATTCTAATTACGAAGCTATGTGAAAAACAACACGTTTGGCTGCCCAATAAAGAGGTTCCCTCACACTCTGCACAAGTGTCTTGTATGTTGTCTTTTCTCACACATTCACACCAGCTCATGCTCTACACACAAATCGCTTCTGATAAAAATGGTCAAACAATAAAAATGGTGGATCGTATAACAAAAGCAACAAGCACTAAAAATCTAATTTTCCTATGATTAGTAAAAGGTCCAGCTTCTCCTGAAGCCATCAGAAGTCCCGTAGGAATGGACACTAGGTCAGAATATCAGAATAAATTGTTTTCCCGTCTTTTTTGCCACCCACTCCTTGCTGTTGGTTTAGCATCTTTTCGAAACCTCAGTGACCCAAAGATCAAATGATTCCTTCCCAGGTATATTTTCAGCTTCCACAGTAAAGGTCTTCAGGCCGAGATGTCGCAGAAGGAATCTAATAAATTCATTGTTTTGTTTAGTCTGATGATCGTAGCCAGAAGCAATTAGAGAGCTGTATTACTATTTGGTTTACTTCAAAATGTGTGGGCATGCTTTGAGTTGTGAAAATCCCTATGTGATAACTTTGGGGAAGAATCCTTCTGGCCACTCAGAGGCCTATCTAAAAATGGGTGGGTGTCCTTCTATGTCCTTGGGTCCCAGGCCAATGGCCTGCCCCACAACTACATTAAGTACACAATCAATCTTATTGAAGGGCTATGTACAGTGAATAATATTGCATTTCTTTTCTTTGTCATTTGTTGGAATCCGCTGTAATCAGCATCTGGTTCTGCATTTCCCTCCTTCGGCTTTTGCTCCCTCTTTTGAATACACGTCTTTAGGTAAATGATCAGCAAACCCAGTACAGAAATACCCTTGCTACAAAACACAGACGTTGCTGGCTCAGCATTGCTCTCTCAGTACCAACTGGTAATAAACTGAACTAAAGCCTTTAACCCTTAATGGAATGAAATAACGTTTCCTGTACGGGCCTGTACCGTCTCCCTCCAAGGGAAGAAGGGCACTTACTGCACACAGAAATGGCATTTATCGCCACCCTTTACTTAAAGAAAGACAATGACAGCTATTACGAGACAGAGATCTCACCTGCACAGAGGCACAGAGTACCCCTCAGCGAGGCCGAGTCTTTCCCATTTTTGAAGGTCATGTGCTCAGATATCCCAAGTTCAGAAACTGTCCGGTGAGCGCCAGAGCAAAATGGAAAACGCACACTCCTGGGGTTTAATTTATTGAGCAATTTTACATTAAGAACATCTTACATATCGCAAAGAGCAGATTGTATCCAGCCTAGCATGCCCCTCTCCTTCCAACACTGACATCACACCTTGCCACAGGGAAAAAAAAATTGCTTTTTAAATATTGACTCTCTCTGGCCAAGGCCAAGCAGTCAGTCGTGAACCACATTCGTTGCTGCCACCTTACACAGGTCTCAGACTCCGCTGCTTGCCACAGGGAGCATCTCCAGGGCAGAAGCAAAGCTGTAATAACCGCCCCAAGCTGCCATTCCAACCCTTACCGAGCCAGGACTTTGGGGCTAATCCCCTTGTCTCACGTTAAGAATCGTCAGCTCTGTCTCAGCCTAACAACCCCTCAACCCTCCCATTCAGAGTCCTTAGCCTTTAATGCTGCAATGCTTCTGATCTGACCATGCCCTGTAGGGGCTCATCATCATCATCGCTGACATTTAACATTTATTTGCCTACATACCAAGCACTATTGTATATTATTTTACACTCATTACTACTACTAATAATAATATTAACACTAGTATAGTACATTCTATTTGCAAGGCACTGTTTCAAGAATTTTACATATATTAGTTAATTCAATCCTCACCACAACCCTTGGGAAAGAGATACCATTATTATCCCATTTTATAGATGAGGAAACTGTGGCACAGCGTGGTTAAGTAACATACCTGAGGATACCCATCCAGAAAGTAGAGGAACTGCCTGGCTCTATAACCTGCTGTCTGCTCATCTTCTCTGATCCAGTGCGAAAGACAGACCTCTAAGAAACCATTAAAATTCCATGTGGTTAAGTGCCACTTTAGAGGGGAATTTCAGAAGGGGTTTCTGAGACCTGGCCCACCTTTCTGGAGAAAGTGATTATTGGGTTGAGTCTTGAAGGACCAGGAAGAATAAGGCAGGGAGTAAAGAAGAAGAACAGCTTTCCTGATAGAGGGTGAGAGGACAGTTTATTCAGAGGGATGCCAGCAGCTGGGTTAAGTCAGAGCAAGGGTGCAGAGGAGAAGGGCTAAGAGATGGCAGAGGAGAATTCCTGAGGCCAGAACACAAAGGGCTCTCGTTACCCTTCTAAAGAGTTAGGACAGTAACAAGCCCCTGAAGGGCAGGAAGCCAATGGACGGTCACACATGTCTTTACTTCTCAGAAATATCCCTCAGCAGTCCCATGACAATGGGACTTTGGGAGAAAGGAGACTAGTTGGGAAGCTATGGGCATAATCCAGGTGAGAAATGGTGAGAGTTTGAATTATAATCATAGGAGAAAACACCCAGTCTTGAACATTTCACTATTGTTTTAATAAAAGATACCTGTCTAGACTTTGAGATCCCGAAAGTTCTTTCCGTTAGAGGACTTGACTTCAGCCACCACCCACCCTCCATGAACCTCATAGGCACACACTATGTCTAGAGCTCAAAAACGACCTCACCGTTCCAAGGTTCATTGTACCAGAATACAACCGCTTAGGTGTTTTCATTATATAATTAAAGATTTAATCAGCCACAGTGAAAAGATCCCAGATCTGTCTAATCACACATAAATCAGGAGAGGCTTTTCAACAAACAGTGTTGGTACAACTGGACATACACCTGCACGAAAAAACGAGCCTGGGCACAGACCTTCCAACTTTCACAAGAACTAACGCAGGATGGACCACAGACCTCAACGTTACATGCAAAACTATATAACTCCTGGAACACAGCACAGGCAAAAATCAAGGTGACCTTGGGTTTGGCAATAAGTTTTCAAATGCAACACCAAGAACATGATCCATAAAAGAAAAAAATTGATAATTTGGACTTCATTAAACTTGAAAATTTCTGCTCTGCAAAAGACACTGTTAAGAGAATGGGGGAAAAAGCCATAGACTAGGAGAATATATTTGCATAACACATAGCTGATAAAGGACTCTATCCAAAATATGGAAAGAACTCTTAAAACGCAAAAGTAAAAAAACAACCCAATTACAAAGTGGATAAAAGATCTGAACAGACACCTCTCCAAAGAAGATATACGGATGGTACCATACAGGTGGCCCACAGTAAATGCCCAGAAAGGTTTGTTGGAAAACAAATGACTGAATGAATGAGTAAAGCCTACCATTTGGACTTGAGCATGAAGAACTTTCATTTAATATTTCATAAATCTATGTATTACCCCATCATGTTCTCACAAAAGTCTATGTCATTTTTCCTCTTTTCCTTTGGAAAGGTCTTTTATGGGATGTCATATCATAAAACAATGGTTTAAGTGGTTTTGCTCATGGTGGTCCATTGATCAGAAGAGCTTGAGAATCACTGTGAAGGGCTGTTACGGATTGAAGCATGTCCCCCAAAGAGGTGTGTTGGAGTACTAACCCCTGGCACCTGTGAACAGGACCATATCTGGAAAGAAGGTCTTTGAAGACATTATCAGTTAGGTTAACATGAGATCATACTGGAGTAGGATGGGTCCTAATCCTATATGACTGGTGTCCTTGTAAAAGAGGAGAAGACACACAGAGACAGAGAAACAAAGGAAGGACACTATGTGACACTGTGCTGCCGCTGCAAGCCAAGGAATGTCAGGAGCTACCAGAAGCCAGGAGAAAGGCAAGGAACAGTTCTGCTCTCAGAAGGATTCAACGTGGCCAACACCCTGATTTGGGCATCTAGCCTCCAGAACTGTGAAAAAATACATTTCTTTTCTCAGAAGGCACCCAGCTGGTGGGTTTTTTTTTTTGTTTGTTTGTTTGTTTTTTGTTTTTTTCCAGCAACCCTAGGAAATGCATAGGGACTTACAGAGATTTCACAAAAACCACTCCTGATTAGGTTTATAATGGAAAGGTGTTACTCTGTGGGTGATCTGTAACAGTAGATAACTCACAAATATTCCATAGATCACTTGGATTTTAAGGCTACAAGAGACTGGCCCAGAAAGGTTAAGGGATTGATCTGAGGTCACGCAGCCAATCAGTGGGAAAGCTGAGACAAGGGTGCATAACCCAGTTCCCAGACCTGTATTCTGTTCACTATTCCAGGCTACCTGTTCATTTTGTGAGAAAATATTACTACTATGTAACTCAAAGCCTGATAGTTTATAAGCCACGGATGTGCAAACAACACTGAGGTAGTAACCAGCTCAGAAGTCCTAGTGTTCAGTCATGCTTTGCCACTGGGTAGCTGGGTGGTCACTTAACTTCTCTGATTCTCAGCTTTCTGATTTGTTGATGGCGGTCCGCTCACAGACCCTGCTTCACTCACGCCATCTGTGAGACTCGACAGCTCCTTCTCCGCAGGAGCTTCCCCTCTGCTTAGAAATCGGTTCAAGACATCCCCCTTCCAAGACCTTATCACTACCTCAACCCGTTGCCTGGTTTTCCCTCCTTCCTTTGGTAGACAAATTCCTCAGAAGAATCTATGCTCACGGCCACCACAAGTTCTGGGTTAGAAGTGGCCTCACTAATTCTTAGCTGTGTGACTGGGGCAACTTCCATAACCTCTCTAAGTCTTGATGTCCTCACGTGTGAAATGGAGATTGCATTGGGCAAATGCGACGTTGCTGCACTGGGCAAATCTGCTGCAAAAGACCTCTGTAAAGTGTTGGAAAACAAAGATGCCACTTTGAGTGATAAGGTGCCCCTGACCCAAGCCATGTTATTTTCAATTGCTTCATACACATGCGAAAGCTGGACAATGAATAAGGAAGACTGAAGAAGAATCGATGTCTTTGAATTATGGTGTTGGTGAAGAATACTGAATATACCGTGGACTGTCCAAAAGAATGAACAAATCTCTCTTGGAAGACGCACAGCCAGAATGCTCCTTAGAAGCAAGGATGGTGAGACTACGTCTCACATACTTTGGACATGTTATCAGGAGGGACCAGTCCCTGGAGCAGACACCATGCTTGGTAAAGTAGAGGGTCAGAGAAAAAGAGGAAGACTCTCAATGAGATGGATTGACACAGTGGTTGCAACAGTGGGCTCAAACATAACAATAATTGTGAGGATGGTACAGGACTGGGCAGTGTTTCGTTGTGTTGTACACAGGGTTGCTATGAGTTGGAACCGACTCGACGGTACCTGACAAAAACGAAATGGAGCAATGAACAGTTCCCAGCTCTGGATTGTGGCAGGATTTAAGCGCGATAGTGGAGATAGAGTACATAAACATTCATTCAACAAATCATTCACTCAGCACTTATTATGTCCCAGGCGGTGTTCTAGGCACTGCGTACACAGCAGTGAACAAGGAAAATGCCAGCTCTCATTCTCCTGAGGCCCGGATGTTCCACTGCTGAGAGTGTCCCTGCACCCCCTCACTTCCTTTTGTGTCCTTACAATAGAGCCCTGTTACTCTGAGGGAAGTGGAGCATGTCTCTTTACTTTAAAACTGGCAGGGGCTGAACACAATGATGTCTGAGAAACTACTGCAAAAGCCGTACAACATGACACCAACGAAGGGGATTTTTACTGGTACTCCTCAAGCGTAAGGAGAGATTTGGCGAGTCAATCCCTTTGCTTCCTTGGGGTTGGAATCTATGATGAACTGGAGTCTTCCTCGGTGTCTAGGTAAGAAGCGAAGGTACTACCCCAGTAAATTATCTGTACTTGCGATTCGAGTCTACGGGCCACTGTATTTGCAAATAAATGTGTTCAAAGTGAAGTCTCCATGAGAGAAAGCTGTTTAACATTCACCCGATTTGTCTTCTCTTGCTTACCCAGGGATGGATTACCCAATAAGCAAGGTACGCACATGCTTAGGGCGTCAACGAACGGGCACCATTGTCCAAAGCAAATACAAACCTTTACGGAGAAGGGTGACAATTTAATTCTTACGTGAGAACTAAGTTTACAGGTTCAGGAAAGACAAATTGGACTCATGTAAGCATGTATGATTCCATAATAGAAGATAAAATACATACTCCTAACTTCAATGATCACAAACTGCACAACAGAACGATCATTTTCATCCCTAAAGAGACTCAAACACCCTCAGCACGACGATTCAAGAAAGATTCGATTCATTATCCTAAACATGTGTGGAAGTAGATATTGTTCAGCAGCTTAATTGTGATAAAATTATCAAAGTATTTCTAAGAGCAATGAACAAAAGAAATGTTTTCAATTATAACATGTTAGAGATGAAAGAGTTATCTAAAAATAAAATACAGTGATTTGTTGTAATATTTGTTTTCTGATCATTAAATTTTCTTTTATGACATCTTTTCATTTGTTCATTTATAATTATGGCATTTATTACAAAACCAGCATCAAAACTGAAGTATAAGCCACTTAAAGCAAAATTGGTGAAATTCAATTTTTTGTTGTGGGAAATCAACAGAATTTTACCCCGATTATTGAAATAACTAAGTTCATTTTCTTTGTCATAGAATATGTGGAATATTCTTTGTGTCGAAAATGTGGTAGTGCTACAGATTGAATTGTGTCCCCCCAAAAAAGTGTGTCAACTTGGCTGGGCCATGTTTCCTACTATGTCAAATGCGTGACTCAGCAGAGGAGGGGGAACTGCCGATTAGCAATGCTTCGGGCCCTCACATGACTTAATCTTGCCTTGTGCTTACCTCTTCCCACTTTATGAAGTTTTTATCACCCTACATTTGCAGTTTTTTATCGTTTCACTTTTGAACATTTCACTTTTTTCTAAGTGGGCTTTTGTTGGCTGATTCTTCAGAAGTAGATCACCAAGCCTTTCCTCCTCGTCTGTCTTAGTCTGGAAACTCTGCCGAAACCTGTCAGCATCATAGCAACCTGCAAGCCTCCACGGACAGACAAGTGGTGGCTATGCATGAGATGCACTGGCCAGGAATCGAACTCAGGTCTCTAGCATGGAAGGTGAGAATTCTACCACTGACCCACCAGTGTTGCCCATCACTTCGTGCAGTTTTTTTTCACATCCCTTCACTCTCACTATGCTGTAATTTCCTGCCGGGCAGGGTTTGTGTCTGGTCACACCGTCACGGTCTCCCTTCTTCCAGAAGCCCCGCCTTGTGTCTGGCATACAGTGGGCCCACAAAAAGGCTTATGGGTGACTGTTGAAATGGCCACCAAAGAATGGGAGAGGGGCTGGGCCCTCCAGCTGTTTTTCCCTGCCATCGAGCCAGGGCAGTGCCTTATGGTGGCCATCCCTCAGCCCTGCTCACTACTTTTTCTTTGAAGTCCACCAATGTGCTCTGTAAGTAAATAGGAAATGCTAACCTTAGCATATTCAAAAGAATATTTTAGCACGCAGCAATTAGTTTATCTCTTGGTTATTTATTTCTTTGGCTTGTTATTAGCTCTGTGCGGGATATTATTCTAATTATGTCAGCCCAATCAGCAATATTGCGTGTCCAGGCTCATTTCCATTAGCTTGAGCTTTGTCTTTCACACTGTGATTCTAATTCAATGAGACATCAAACATTTAAATTGACCCGGGATGCCGAGGTCAGGCAGTTTCACTCTTCCAGTCTATTAGTACTGGGGTGTAATTGTGTTTGTCACTCCCTATATGATGAATAACATCGGGGTGACTGTCGGAGCACAAATGAGCAATGTGCTAACATATTATTTTGTTCTATAATATCAATATGTGTTTATTCAGTGCTTGCATTAGCCCACTTGAAATGGTCGCTTTAACTCAGTCACATAAACTGTTGTACTCCCACCAAAGCATTTATTTGGACATTTGCTAGATTGCTATGGAATTTGGCCAAAGGGAGAAAAGAAAAATGGCTGCTGGGAAAAGGAACCTTGAGGGTCTCAAAATTCAGAGCCTCTAGAGGTTAAATGGAGCCCTGGTGGTGCAGTGTTTAAGGGTTCGGCTGCTAAACAAAAGGTCGGTAGTTCAAATCCACCAACCGCTCCTTAGAAACCCTATAGGGCAGTTCTACTCTGTCCTGTATGGTCGCTATGAGGCAAAATCGACTCGACAGCAATGGGTTAGTGGTTAAATGTTCGATTACCAGCGGAAAGGTTGGTGGTTCAAACTCACCCCAGGGGCACCTCAGAAAATGGGCCTGGAGGTCTGCTTTTGAAAGGTCACAGCCTTGAAAACCCTATGCGGCAGTTCTACTGTGCAAAATACAGGGTCACCATGAGTCAGAATCTACTCAATAGCAACGAACAACAGCAGCAGCACCAGAGACACCTTGGAAACCATAAAAAACAAAAGGTAGAATGACACTTTACTACCTCCTCTGACACTTTGCAAAACTCTTTGATTCTCTTGTAAACAGCTTAAAAATCAAAGCGCAGCCGATGGTCTTTAAACAAGCACAAACTTGACCTGAAGTTAACTGCAGTTGTTGAATCTTTATGACTCCGTTATTGAGGGTGAGGAAAATGGAGGAAATTGGCAAGCAGTGGAAATAAAGTTATGCTTTGTCTTTTTAATTTATTTGCTTGTTTTTGTTTCCGTAAGTACTCGATGATAAATTTTATCCGAGACTCCAACAAATCCCATATCTGCTATTGCCATATGAATTACCCCTGTAATTAGAAGATTGAAACTTGAATATTAGTATAATACAGTGTTACTCAAAGCCTTTTAGTTGCTTATTTCACATTTTAACGTCTTAAAAATAACTAGAGAAGCTGGTTTGGCAAGAAGCCTGAGACAATATGGCACACTCTCAGATCAGTAGGCATTGCTGACTCTAATAGGAATTCTATTTCTGGGTCTCACTGCATTTCCCTAATTGCCAGAGGGCAGACTTTGTCGTCCTCATGGTGTAAATAAAACACCTAGGTCCAGAGAAGTTGATATCCTCGCTTGAGAACCCACAACTGTCAATGACAAAGCCAGAACCAGGTTCTGCATTTCTAGATCCCCGCACGGTTGTGCTGCTCCCAAACCTCAAGCTGCCTGCTCACACTCTTAAACCACTTGGCCAGAGTTTGGGTCACCTTTGCTCTGGTGCCATCCCTTATCCAGGCTCTGCTTCATAATTGGCTCCAGCACATTCCATACAGCCTGTGCTTGGCACTATGCCCAGTTTGACTTATCTATCTTCTCCAAACCATAAACTTCTTAAAGTAATGCTTGCGTGTGCAAAGACAGGCATTGAAAGAAAGTGTGAGGATGAATCATCGCTAACCCCTGCCAACAGGTTCAATGAATTAAACCAATGGGTGTTCACTGAAAACTCGCTCTTTATAAATACAGACGAACTTAGAAAAGACAATGGTTAGGTACTTTTTAATAGCTTTTCCTAAACTGGTCTTCAATGTGTTTTTGTTCTATTGACTTTATCATTTTAAGGGAGGATGCGTCCGTTAATTTACTTTGAAGGTTTCAGCTGAGAATCTCACATTTTCTGTTTGGGTCTCAGTTTGCATACAGAAGCGCCTCTAATGTAGATACCACTAAAGTCTAATGCTTCCAAAATCTAAGACTCGAAGTTCTTCAGAAAAGTTCCAACATAAAGGAAAAGATGACTTTTGGTTCTGATACCACAGTGGGACCAGGAAACTGTAAGCAATCCCATAAATAAGACCTTGATGTTATTACTAGTCAATGATATTTACATTCAAGGAAGGGGTAGGGGTGGCACTTTAATGTGCTTGAACAATTGCTTCACAGTATTTTATATTTAACCACCATGATTTCTGCATTTTGAAAGTGGCATGTCAAAATTTGGTTCTCATAAAAATATAGAACAAAATTCAAACTCACAAAAAAAGAGTAGACTTACTGGTCTGACAGAGACTGGAGAAACCCCAAGACTATGGCCCCCTGGAAACCCTTTTAACTCAGTTTTGACGTCACTCCTGAGGTTCACCCTTCAGCCAAAGATTAAACAGGCCCATAAAACAAACGATAATACATGTATTTCAACCACATATACGAGACTAAATGGGCACACCAGCTCAGGGGCAAGGACGAGAAGGCAGGAGGCGACAGGAAAGCTGGACGAATGGAAACGAGGAACCCGAGGTAAGAAGGGAAGAGCATTAACACGTTGCGTGGTTGGCAACCAACATCACAAAACAACATGTATATTAATTGCTTAATGAGAAACTAATTTGTTCTATAAACCTTTATCTAAAGCACACACACAAAAAATAAAATGTGGAATAGCTAGCAATCAAAGGATCTTCTAGAAAAAAAAATTTGGTTCTCATAGACCCAAGTTGAACAGAGGCCAACTCTAAAGCTGAAAACAGCCCCGTGAGACACAGACACAAACCCTTAATTCACAGCCCTGTGGAGAGCTGATCGGAGCAGTAAATAAACCACTAGACTGAATGAAGGGTCAGTCACCGTTGAAAAGGCATGTGCTGAAGGGCTGATCCCTTTCCCTCTGGCACTCTGTCCCCTTGCTGACCACATCTTTGCAAAGCAGAAGAGCCCACATCCCCATCTGCCAGTCCTTGGGTGGGAAGGGCTGCTGATCCTTGTGTCCACTGGTGGTCCAGGCTCTGGCTTAAGCACCGCCTCGGGCAGGGCACTGACCAGGCTCATGCTTATCAACACTGAGCGTAAGAATGTCATGGAGGCAGCGTCTGACCTCCTCCAATTCCTCGAGGGGGAAGGAGAACCAAGATCAACAGCTCAAGGTTGACTCCCATTAGGTGGAAGCCAGGCAAGCCTCCTCTCTCCACCATCTTTGCTAATTCTGACACCAACCATCACCCACACAGCACTCTCTCTACTTCTCTGCTGGATTCGATAATTCATTGCAATGGCCACACAGAACCCACAGACCATACTCACAATTATGGGGTTTATTGGGGAAGTACCAGTTACAGTTCAGGCTCAAGAATGCTCAGGATATAGTTCTTTTGTTAGGACAGCCTCGCCCTAGCTGTGCTCGCAGGCATGCCTCTTCCTGGCCCTCAGTCTCTGCCCAAAGACACTCAGCTTTCTCTCTCCATGGACCAGGAAGCCTACTGTGCTTTCTCTTGCTGCCAGGTCTCTTCTTCCTTGGTGTTGGTGGGCTCCTTCCCTCTGCTCTGGAATTGGCTCTCTTTTAAGGCAAAACTGACCAATCCCCTTGGATTACCTTATCACACAGTCCTGCCCAATCACCTGGGTGGGAGTTACAAGACCATAGCTAGAAAGGCCACACACAAAAGAAATTAATCCACCGCACTGAGGCCTTTGATTAGGACAGTGGGACTCCTCAGGTCAACTTCCAGCATCATTCTGATGAGATAGAAAGCACTGGTAGCATGAAATAACGAGACCAAAATAAGGGCTGGGAAGCTAACAGATGAGCCATCAAAGAAGTTTGCCATCATATCCTGCCCTTCCTTCTCCTATCAAAAAACAAATAAACAACCACAAAAAATGATGGGGAAATATTGAACAAGTCCTCTGCTGAGAAAAGGGCAAGGGGGGAAACGTGGACTCATAGCGAACTGGGAAATAAAGGGAAGAAAAAGAGAAACCATATTCAATGGAATATGCAGAAGTAGCCATTTATTTATGCACTCTTTCCATTTATAAAAGAGGTGTTTAGGCCTCTGGGTGCATGTACATAATAATTAGTGCTAATGAGTATAAATGATACAACTCAACCTGTTTACAGAGTCTGCCCGTGTCATTCAGGGAAGAACTGAGGTCGGAAATGAGATGTATGCTGTGTTCTTGGGCTTGAAGATGACCCAGAGGTTACAGAAGCTAAGGACAATTAAATCAATTAGCAATTCACAAGACAAGAAAAAGCCAAAGCCATGGAATTTGGCACTTAACAATCGTAGGGTGCTCTTATTAAAGAAGACACTCTTCCTTTCTCTGTGGACATGTGCCCACCAGGTGACCCGTCTAGTTACTCCTCTGATGCGTGACCCAGCATCTGAGAGACGTTGGGATGGAAATTAAGGCAACAACTTTAAAATCGCGAGAGGTCGGACAAAAAGAACATAGAACGTAAAAAAGATGAAAAGAATTATACATCCTTAGCTTATTGGGACACTGCCTTGTGGGAAAAGGAATAAGCTACGGGACTATTTAGCACTCATGTGCCAATCAGAAGAAATGCCACTAATCTAAAGGTTGTATTTCAGTCATTCCTCATTGTAATACAGCTGAGAACCCAAAACAAGTGAAGAATAAACTGAATGTCAAAAAACTCTTCTCTAAACTCACTTTATTCATAGTATAACCACGGGGCTCACACTCTAACCCTATTTACTCCTACTTTGCATACTTCCAGACAAGGGAGGTAAACTGGTTTCCTAGCACAGAGCATATTAGAATCCAGAAACTCCCAGGTAAGAGACTCCAGTAGGGACAGCGCAAAGGCAGTGAGAAGTGACATACGATACAGTAGAGACTGAAGAAACCATGGAACCCAGATTTAAAATTTCTTTCAAATAACATCCAGGGGCTGTTTAGTGCTGGGAAAAGCAGCTTTCTATAACTCAGTAAATATATCTGAGAATTCTGCAGTACAAAAATGGGCTGGACTAAATGAAAAGATCAAGGATGTTTGGTACGATATTAACAAGACTTGAGAGTCACCAATCTTAGAAAGATTTCCATCTTCAGTTTCTAGACAACCAAAGTTTGAGGGTCTAAAACAGCAAGGCTTAGTGATTTGAAAACTTCACTTACAGGACACATCGCTTTTCTTTGGGCCGAGGATGCGTGCTGGGTGTTCTGACTTTCCTGAGCAAACTACGCCATTACCATTAGATGTAGTTCCTGCCTTTGAGGGCATTACAACCTCGTGTATTTCATAAGTGAAAGGGCCCTGAGAGATCAAAAATGTTCTCAATTTGCAGAGGGGAAAAACCTGGCTACTAGGTAGGGGCCTCCCCAAGTTCCCACAATAACTTGGGGTCAGGAGCAGTGGAAACAAGGACCCCTGAATCCAAGCCTTCTGGAGTTTCCATGAAATTAAGCTCCATCCACCAAGGAGAGCAACAAATTTGACCCTGACAAGCTGACTGCTTCCCTAGCTTACCCTTCTGAAAGAATTGGAAAATCCAAGTCCGGTGGCAGAATGGATCTTGGGAATTCTACTTCACTTGCTAGATCCTACAGCCAAAACCTTCACACTTGCCCTTGCCCTTTTCTATCTTTCCCTTTCTTTATAACCATGCTTCAAACTTGCCTCATCTAGGAACCCTGCCTGGCTAGCCTTGCCTACCTATGACCATCCACAGCATCTTAACTCTTCCACTGACTAGCAATAGGATATTTTGCTGATAATTCGAGCCTGGTCAGTTTGCTGGTCTAAAAAATTGAGATGATAAGGCCTACTTTCTAGAACAGTTGTAAAGATTCAGTAAGATAATGTGTGTAAAAGATTTAGCATAGTATCTGGCAAATAATTAAGTGCTCAATTAAAGGAAGACATTAGTATATTTTTAGAAGAACAAACCCCCAGAGCTTGAGCAAATAAGTTTCGACAGCAAGGTGCTAGGTGCCTGTCTGTGGGCCGCTTCAGTACATGTTATATTTAGTTTTGTTACTTCATGCCATTTCAGTCTCACCCACTGTAATCTATTCACATCAGAAGTTGTCTAACTTAAAAGGGAATACTGAGAATCGAGGTCAGCACAAAGCTGATTCCTGTGAGGTAGAGGTCAAATATACCACCACTCTCCAACATTTTCACCTTTCCTGACAACAGCCGTTCTCCCTGTGGCATGCTCTCCTTTTCTGCTGGGTTTGATAATTCACTGCAATGGCCACACAGAACTCACAGACTATACTTATGATTACGTAGTTTATTGGGGAAATAACCGGTTACAATGCAGGATCAGAATCAACTTGGAAATAACTAGATACAACTCAAAAGGCAGGATACAGTTCTTCAGTCAGGACAGTTTCCAACCAAGGTAGCTCTCAGCTTCTTTTCTGCCATGCGTGCTTGCAGACATTCTCTCTCAGACGCGTCTGCCGCCAGGCCTCCCTCTTGGCCTCTGCCTAGCTTGGGCAAATGTTATAATCCTTTAGTTCCACTGACAAGTGGCCAGAGGCACCCTACTCTGTCAACAAGCCTCCTGCCCAAAGGTGCTCAGCTCTCTTGCTCTGCGGGTCAGCAAGCCCACTGCAGCCACCTTGCTCCATGGGCTGGGAAGCCATCTCACACCAGTTTCCTGGTTCCCGCCATTCATGCCATCTCTAGTGTTACAGCTCTGTTTCCTGAGTCTAGGAGGTTCTCAGCACAGGGACCCTGGGTCCAAAGGATGCACTCAACTCCAGGCTCCTCTTCTTGATGGTAGTGAGGTCCCCCTCAACCTCTATGGTATTAACCTTTTTATAAGCCTACTCCTCCCACCGAGACCACAAACTGACCAATCCCCCCGACAGGCCACAGTCACGTAGTGTGCATAGTAGTCGACCAATCCCGACAAGGGTTTTCCATACCTTATTTGCATAGTAAACTATCCAACCCCTGCAAGCTTGTGGCCTAGTAAATCATCTTGGCAGAACTACAAACCCAGGGCCAGAAAGGCCATATAGAAAGAGAAACCCATTACACTGCATCCACCATAAGCTCCTGGAGGTCAGGGATCATGCCTTAGATGTCCTCACATGTGGCTGAGCTGCAGTGCTCCCTGCTTTTACCTCTCTTCTTTCACTAGATTGGAATCTTCTCCAGAACAGAAACTCCCATATGGTCTGTTGTGAACGTGGTTGGTTTGGACCAGCTTCCTGGTACCTGAATGCACCTGAGTTGAAAAATAGTAACCTGAGTTGATAAAATCATTTGCAAGGTAATTTCATATACAGAATTTCATTTGATCCTAGCAATTATCTGGGAAGATGAGTGGACACTTATTAGGGTCCTTATCTTAAGACATGAGGAGCCAGCAGAGGCTCCGAGAGGTGCAGTGACTTGCCTCTCACCTCAAGCGGGGCTGATACATCTACATCTTTGCAATCAGGAGCAGGTCCTAGTCCAGGTCAGCTGTTTTCAATCCTTTCCTTAGGCCAGGTAAACACTAATGCAATATGACTGCTCTTGGGCACGCTATGAGGAGTCACTAAACACATTCTCTAAGATTTCAGCATCAAAAACTATTGTGTGTTCTCTTAGCAACCTGGTGTTTGCTTACTGACAGAACATCTATCTGACAGGGCTCACAAAGTATGGTTAAATCTGGCCTACAGCTGGTTTTTGTACTGTCCTCCACAAGTTAAGAATTTTAAAGGATTGTAAAAAGCAATAGCAACAACAAATATGTGACAGATATATGGTGCCTGCAATGTCTAAAACATCTATTATCTAGCCTTTGACAAAAAAAGTTTGCCAACCACATGAAACACAGCCTCCATTAGCCTGATCCCAGAAGATATAGATGGCACCCAGCTTTTCTGCCCAGCTACTACCGCTCTGACAGGATAACACTAGAAGGGCTCCAGACAGAGCAGGAGAAGAATGTAGAACAAAATTCAAAATCAAGAAAAAACACCAGGCTTGCTGGTTGAACAGAGACTAGAGGGAGCCTCGAGACTATGGCCCCCAGACACCCTGCTAACTCAGAACTGAAGCCATTCCCTAAGCCCACTTTTCTACCAAAGATTAGACAGGCCTATAAAACGAACAATAACACACGTGAGGAACCATGCTTAATTCAGTCAAGCATACGCGACCTGAACAGACAACATCCACCCAAAAGCAAAGAGGAGATGGCAGGAAGGGACGGGAAAACTGAATGAATGGACACGGGGAACTCAGGGTGGAGAGGGAAAGGGGGAGAGTGCCAACACATTGCGGGAACTGCAACCAATGTCACAAAACATTTTGTGTATACATTTTTGAATGAGAAACTAATTTGTGCTGTCAACTTTCACCTGGAGAAGATTACAGCCTAGAAAACCCTGTGCAGCAGTTCTACTCTGTCACATGGGGTCACTATGAGTCAGAATCAACTCGATGGCACCTACCAACAACACCACCAATACATCATTCCAAAGTAAGAGATGCAAAGCAAAGTCCTGTTCCCAAGTAACTACGTGGAAGAAAACATAGGCATGTGGGCCAAATGGCTGCGTTTGGGTCCTGCCCTCTCCACAGACCAGCTCTGTGACCTTAGACCAGTCACTGACCCTCTCTGAATCTGCTTCCTTATCTGTAGAATGGAGATCAGACTCGCCTTGCCATTCTCCTCCAGTCGTCATGCATTGCATTAGCGAGAGTGGACGATGAAGCACCGAGTAAGCTGCGGGGGCCTGTACAACTGTAAGGGAGCCTCATCTCTGCAGCATCCATTCTGTAATCAGCCCCCTCACCACCTCTGCCACCAGCTTGACTGCTGTAAGAATCTGTAACAGTGTTTTTTTCAGGAGAATGGGAAAGAATTTTGTTTTTTTCCTCTGGGCTACGTGGGTCTTCAGGGCTTAGAGGGACCCGTTATTTACAGAGCAGAGAGCAGACAATGTGCACACTCCTAGAAGGCTTTAAATGACACCCTACATCCTCACAGACAATCTTTGACTTAAAAAAAAAAAAAATGGCAAAAAACCCTTACCCTTGCTGCCAATTAGATCAGGCAGAAGAGTCCAGAATACAAAGTGATATTGACCCCGCTCTGGCTTCAGGGAATGGCCAGAATAACCTTACACATTATCCACTTCAAATTTCCATGATTAGGTCCTGCACATATTATATACCCGCACACAGAATAAACATATTTGTGTGTTTTATTTTCCCTCCCCAATTCAGTAATTAAGCCCCTGTGTATTGCATCTATTCACTTGAGGATGTGCCTTTCGTCTGACAGATCAAAAGATTAAGTATATATTTCCTCCTCTTTCAAACCAGACGTTGGTTCCATACAGCATTGACTTCCTTCTTGGAAAACGTGGTTCTTTTGGGTGGTTTTCGTCTTGGGCCTAAGGGACACCATTCATCCTCAGGCCCGGTCGTGGCAGAGGCTGGTCTAGAAGAAACATGGAGTGAAACCAGTGAGGCCAACATCATTTGCAAGTGGAGGAGTCTGCATGGCATGATTTCAGGACCACTGGGAAGGCTAGAGGGAAAACTTCCAGCTCCCAATCGGGACTGCTGCAAGGCCTCGACAGCCTGCCTGCACTCTTCTTTTAATTTTATTTTGCTTTAGGTGAAAGTTTACAGCCCAAGTTAGTTTCTCATTCAAAAATTTATACACGTATTGTTTTGTGACACTGGTTGCAATCCCCACAATGTGACAGCACTCTCCTCCTTTCCACCCTGGATTCCTTGTGACCATTTGTCCAGTTTTCCTGTCCCTTCCTGCCTTCTCGTCTTGCTTTCAGGCAGGAGTTGCCCATTTATTTGGTCTTGTATATTTGATGGAACTAAGAAGCACGTTCCTCATATGTGTTACTGTTTTATAGGCCTGTCTAATCTTTGTCTGAAAAGTGGGCTTCAGGAGTGGTTCAGTTCTGAGTTCGCAGACTGTCTGGGGGCCACAGTCTCAGGGGTCCCTCCAGTCTCTAGCAGACCAGTAAGCCTGGTCTTTTTTTGTGAACTTGAATTTTGTTCTACATTTTTCTCCCGCTCTGTCCAGAACTCCCTGTTGTAATCCCTGTCAGAGTAGTCAGTGGTAGTAGCCAGGTACCATCCAGTTCTTCTGAGCTCTGGCTGGTGAAGACTCTGGTTCACATGGTCCTTCAGTCCTTTGGGCTAATACTTTCCTTGTGTCTTTCGTTTTTTTCATTCTCCTTTGCTTCAGACAGGATCCATGGGCTCTTACTTTTTTTTTTGAAACCCTAAACCAAAACCCGTTGCCATCAAATGGATTCTGACTTACAGCGACCCTATAGGACAGAGTAGAACTGCCCCCAAAGGATTTCTAAGGCTGTATGTAATCTTTATAAAAGAAGACTGCCACATCTTTCTCCTGCAGAACAGCTGGTGTGTTTGAACTGCAGACCTTTTGGTTAGCAACCGAGTGCTTAACCACTGCGCCACCAAGGCTCCTCTTGGAAACTCTACCTCATTCACGCTATATCAAATACTCTTCCACATTAAATGAAATGTATATAAAATATTACTTGAACTGTAAGTGCAAAGTTGATTGGTAAACATGTTTCATTTTGTAAAAGCTTAATTAAACATTTATTAATACCAATTTTGTAGTTTTATTTTTCATTCCGTAATTTCCTTCCAGGAATTCACATTTTATTGTCATTGTTGTGGCCGTCAAGTGGATTCAAACTCATAGCGCCCCTATATAACAAAGTAGTACTACCCTTAGGGTTTCCTAGGCTGTAATCTTTACGGAAAGAGATCACCAGGTCTTCTCTCCCTTGGAGCAGCTGGTGGGTGTGAACCACTGACCTTTCAGTAAGCAGTCAAGTGTTTAACAATTGTGCCATGGGCTCCTTGCACATTCTTTCATTATTTTATTATTGTTGTTGAGACTACACACAGCAGAACATACACCAGTTCAACAGTTTCTACACATACAATTCAGTGACACTGATAATATTCTTCAAATTGTGCAACCATTCTCACCCTCCTTTTTTGAGTTGTTCCTCCCCCATTAACACAAACTCAGTGTCCCCTGAGCTTCCTATCTAATCTTTTGAATTGCTGTTGTCAATTTGATTTCGTATAGATAGATCTTAAAAGAACACAATGCTCAAGGCAGACATTCTTTACCAGTTAAGCTAAACTATTGGGTTTTTTGTTGTTGTTGTTGTTTTGTTTTTCTTTTTAGTATACTTTCGGGGACATTTTTGGTTTAAGGTTTAAAAATTATCCCAGCGCAATAGTTTTGGGGGGTTCATACAGCCTCCATGGCTCCAGAAAGTCTGGATTCTATCAGAGTTTGAAAATTATGTTCTGCATATTCTCCCTTTTGATCAGGAATCTTTGATCAAAATGTTCACTAATGGTAGCCAGGCACCATCCAGTTCTTCTTGTCTCATGGCAGAGGAGGCAGTTGTTCAGGGAAACAATTAGCCACTCATTCCGTTTCCTCCTCCTATTCTTGATCCTCCTTCCTCTATTGCTCCAGGCAAAGTAAGAGCAATTGTTGTGCCTTGGATGGCTGTTCTTTACATATTTCATTAGGCTTTTGCAAATCCTAAGCTCCAGCAGAACTGAGGCAATGGAAGTCAGAATTAGTGAGATTGAAGATAAAGCGCTTGACACCAACTTATTTGAGGAAAAATCAGATAAAAGGATTTTAAAAAATGAAGAAACCCTAAGAATTATGTGGGACTCTATCAAGAGGAATAACCTACGAGTGACTGGAGTACCAGAACAGGAGGGATAACAGAATATACAGAGAGAATTATTGAAGATTTGTTGGCAGAAAACTTCCCTGATATCGTGAAAGATGACAAGATATCTATCCAAGATTCTCATCGAACCCCACATAAGGCAGATCCCAAAAGAAAGCCACCAAGACATAATATAATCAAACTTGCCAAAATCAAAAATAAAGAGAAAATTTTAAAAGAGGCTAGGGATAAGTGAAAAGTCATCTACAAAGGAGAGTCAATAAGAATAAGCTCCAACTACTCAGCAGAAACCATGCAGGCAAGAAGGCAATGAGATGACATATATAATGCCTTGAAGGAAAAAAACTGCCAGCCAAGAATTATATATCCAGCAAAACCGTCTCTCAAATATGATGGCGAAATAAGGCATTTCCAGAAAAGCAGAAGTTTAGGGAATTTGCAAAAACCAAACCAAAATTACAAGAAATACTAAAGGGAGTCCTCTGGTTAGAAAATCAGTAACATCAGATAACACCCCAAGACTAGAACACAGGAAGAGCAACTAGATATCAACCCAGATAAGGAAGTCACAAAAGTAAATCAAAGCTAAAACACTGAAAATAGGGAAACAGATGTTAATATGTAAAAGATGACAACATTAAAACAAAAAAGAGGGCCTTAAAAAATGTAGACATAGATTTTTCATATGGAGGGGAAGTCAAGGAGATATAAAGAAATAAAAGACTGGTATAATCTTAGAAAAATAGGGGTAAACATTAAGATAACCACAAAGGAAACTAACAATCCTACAAGTCAAAATAAAAAACTAGAAAAATATAAAAACTCAGCAAACACAAAATCAACAACAATGAAAAAGATGAAAAGAAAATACTTAAAGAAAAACGACTCAGCACAGAAAATTAAGTGAACAAAGAAACTGTGAACAATACACAAAAAAGACATCAAAATGAGAGCACTAAACTCACACCTATCAATAATTACTCTGAATGTAAATGGACTAAATGCACCAATAAAGAGACAGAGAGTGGCAGACTGGATAATAAAACACAATCCGTCTATATGTTTCCTATAAGAGACACACCTTAGACTTAAAGAGATAAACAAACTAAAACTGAAAGGATGGAAAAAAATGTATCAAGCAAACAACACTCAAAAAAGAGCAGAAGTGGCAATATTAATCTCTGACAAAACAGACTTTAAAGTAAAATCCACCACAAAGGATAAGGAAGGACACTATATAATGATTAAAGTGTCAATATACTAGGAGGAAATAACTATAATAAATATTTATGCACCCAAAGACAGGGCTCCAAAATACATACAACAAACTCTAACAGCACTGAAAAGAGAGAGAGACAGCTCCACAATAGAAGTAGGTGACTTTATCACACCACTTCTGGTGAAGGACAGAACATCCAGAAAGAAGCTCAACAAAGACACAGAAGAGTTAAATGCTACAATCAACCAACTTGATCTCATAGGTGTATACTGAACACTCCACCCAACAGCAGCCAAGTATACCTTCTTTTCCAATGCACATGGAACATTCTCCAGAATAGACCACATATTGGGCCACAAAACAAGCTTTAACAAAATCCAAAACATAGAAATATTACAAAGCATCTTTTCTGACCATAAAGCCATAAAAGTAGAAATCAACAACAGAAAAAGCAAGGAAAAAAAATCAAACACATGGAAACTGAACAACACCCTTGCTCAAAAACTACTGGGTTATAGAAGACATTAAGGATGGAATAAAGAAATTCATAAGACTCAAACAAGAATGAAAACACATCCTACCAGAACCTTTGGGACACAGCAAAAGCAGTGCTCAGAGGTCAGTTTATAGCAATAAATGCACACATCCAAAAAGAAGAAAGGGCCATAATCAAAACATTAACCCTACAACTGGAACAAGTAGAAAGAGAGCAGCAAAAGAAGCCCTCAGGTGCCAGAAGAAAGGAAATAATAAGAATTAGAGCAGAATTAAATGAAATAGAGAATAGAAAAACAATTGAAAGAGTTAACAAGATCAAAAGCTGGTTCTTTGAAAAGATCAACAAAATTGATAAACCATTGGCCAAACTGACAAAAGAAAGACAGGAGAGGAAGTGGATAACCGGTATAAGAAATGACGTGGGTGATATCACAACAGACCCAACTGAAATTAAAAGAATCATAACAGAATACTATGAAAAATTGTACTCTAACAAATTTGAAAACCTAGAGGAAATGGACAAATTTCTAGAAACTCACTACGTACCTAAACTAACACAAACAGAGGTAGAACAAGTAAATAAACCCATAACAAAAGAAGAGATTGAAAAGGTTACTAAAAAATTCCCAACAAAAAGAAGCCCTGGCCTGGATGGCTTCACTGGAGAATTCGACCAAACTTTCAGAGAAGAGTTAACACTGCTACTACTAAAAGTATTTCAGAGCATAGAAAAGGATGGAATACTCCCAAACTCATTCTATGAAGCCAGCATAACCGTGATACCAAAACCAGGTAAAGACACCACACACAAAAAAAGAAAATTACAGACCAATATCCCTCACAAACATTGAGGCAAAAATCCTCAAAAAAATTCTAGCCAATAGAATTCAGCAACATATCAAAAAAATAATTCATCATGATCAAGTGGGATTTATACCAGGTATACAGGGATGCTTCAACATTAGAAAAACAATCAATGTAATCCACCACATAAATAAAACAAAAGACAAGAACCACATGATCCTATCGATCGACGCAGAAAAGGCATTTAACAAAGTCCAACACACATTCATGATAAAAACTCTCAACAAAGTAGGAACAGAAGGGAAATTCCCCAATATAATCAAGGGCATTTATACAAAGCCAACAGCCAACATCATCCTAAAATGAGAGACTTTGAAAGCATTCCCCTTGAGAACTGGGACCAGACAAGGATGCCCTTTATCACCACTCTTATTCAACATTGTGCTGGAGGTCCTAGTCAGAGCAATTAGGCTAGAAAAATAAATAAAGGGCATCCAAATTGGTAGGGAAGAAGTCAAAGTATCTATTTGCAGATGATATGATTTTATACACAGAAAACCCCAAAGAATCCACAAGAAAACTACTGGAACTAATAAAAGATTTCAGTAAAGTTTCAGGATACAAGATAAACATACAAAGATCAGTTGGATTCCTTTACACCAACAAAGAGAACCTCGAAGAGGAAATCACCAAATCAATACCATTTACAATAGCCCCCCAGAAGATAAAATACTTTGAAATGAACCTAACCAGAGACGTAAAAGATCTATACAATGAAAACGACAGGACACTACTGCAAGAAACCAAAAGAGACCTGCATCAGTGGAAAAACATACCTTGCTCATGGATAGGTAGACTCAACATTGTGAAAATGTCAATTCTATTCAAAGCGATCTACAGATACAATGCAATCCTGATCCAAATTCCACCAGCATTTTTTAATGAGATGGAGAAACAAATCACCAACTTCATATGGAAAGGGAAGAGGACCCGAATAAGTAAAGCATTACTCAAGAAGAATAACAAAGTAGGAGACCTCACACTACCTGATTTTAGAACCTATTGTACTGCCACAGTAGTTAGTCAAAACAGCCTGGTACTTGTACAACAACAGATACATAGAGCAATGGAACAGAAGTGAGAATCCAGACATAACTTCATCCACCTATGAGCAACTGATATTTGACAAAGTCCCAAAGTCCATTAACTGGGGAAAAGACAGTCTCTTTAACAAATGGGTGCTGGCATAACTGGATAGCCATCTGCAAAAAACTGAAACAAGACCCATACCTCACATCATGCACAAAAACTACTTAAAATGGATCAAAGACTTAAATATAAAATCAAAAATGATAACAATCATGGAAGAAAAAATAGGGACAATGCTAGGAGCCCTAATACATGGCATAAACACAATACGAACCATAAGTAACAATTCACAAGCACCAGAAGAGAGCCTAGATAACTGGAAACTCCTAAAAATCAAACACGTATGCCTATCAAAAGACTTCATCAAAAGAGTCAAAAGACAAACTACAGACTAGGAAAAAAATTTTGGCTACGACAAATCCGATCAGTGTCTAATCTCTAAAATCTACAAGATACTGCAAAACCTCAACCATAAAAAGGCAAATAACCCAATTAGAAAATGGGCAAAGGATATGAACAGGCTGTTCGCCAAAGAAGATATTCAGGTGGCTAACAGACACATGAAAAAATGCTCACAATCATTAGCCTTTAGAGAAATGCAGATCAAAATTACAATGAGATATCATCTCACCCCAACAAGGCTAGCATTAATCCAAAAAACACAAAATAATAACTGCTGGAGAGGTTTTGGAGAGACTGGAACACTTATACACCGTTGGTGGGAATGTAAAATGGTACAACCACTTTGGAAATCAATTTGGCGCTGCCTTGAAAAGCTAGAAATAGAAGTGCCATACAATCCAGCTATCCCACTCCTTGGAATATATCCTAGAGAACTAAGAGCCATCACATAAATAGATATATCCACACCCATGTTCATTGCAGCACTGTTCACAACAGCAAAAAGATGGAAACAACCTAGGTGCCCGACAATGGACAAACGGATAAACAAATTATGGTATATCCACACAGTGGAATACTACACAACGATAAAGAACAACGATGAAGCCGTGAAACATCTTTTAACATGGAGGAAGCTGGAGGTCATTATGCTGAGTGAATTTAGTCAGTCACAGAAGGACAAATATTGTATAAGACCACTATTATAAGAACTCAAGAAAAGGTTTAAACGCAGAAGACAACATTCTTTGATAGTTACAAGGGTAGGGAGGGAAGGTGAGGGTTATTTACTAACTAGGTAGTAGATAAGAATTATCTTAGGTGAAGGGAAGGACAGCACACACTACAGGGGAAGTCAGCACAACTGGACTAAACTAAAGCTAAGAAGTTTCCTGAATATAATCAAACACTCTGAGGGACAGAGTAGCAGGGGCAGGGGTCTGCAGACCATGCATTCAGGGGACATCTAGGTCAATTGGCATAACAAAGCTTATTAAGAAAATGTTCTGCGTCCTACTTTGGTGAGTGGCGTTTGGGGTCTTAAAAGCTGCAAGCGGCCGTCTAAGATGCATTAACTGGTCCCAACCACCTGGAGGAAAGGAGAATGAAGAACACCAAAGACACAAGGGAAGTATTAGCCCAAGAGATAGAAAGGGCCACATAAACCGGACTTCATCAGCCTGAGACCAGAAGAACTAGATGGTGCCTGGCTACCTGACAGGGAACACAATAGAGTCCCAGATGGAGCAGGAGAAAGGTGGGGTGCAGAACTCAAATTCTAGTAAGAACACCTGACTTAATGGTCTGACTGAGACTGGAGGAACCCCAGAAAGCATGGCCCCTGGATTCTCTATCAGCCCAGGACTAAAACAATGTCCAAGGCCAACTCTTCAGACAGGGATTTGTCTGGACTGTGGGACATAAAGTGATACTCGTGAGGAGTGTGTCTCTTAGCTCAAGTAGACACAAGAGACTAAACAGGCAGCTTCTGTCCCAAGGTGAGATGGGAAGGCAGAGAAGATTAGGAGCTGGTTGAGTAGACATGGAGAATCAGGGGTGGAAGGGAGGAGTGTGCTGTCACAGTATGGGGAGAGCAGTTAGAGTCACATAACAATGTATGTATAAATTTTTGTATGGGAAAAAAATTTTTTAAAAAATCCTAAGCTCCAGGTTCTGCGCTTACGGACCCAATGGTTAAAATAGCCCTGCTGCCGACTATCACTCCTTGGGCTCTCAAGGAAGGTTTTGAAAGGGGAGTGGAGGGCAATAGCAGGAGATCTTAGGGTTTGTGCAGTGGAAGAACACAGTACTGAATGCTCATAGCTCTCATGGTAAATGCTTCTCACTTCCCTGTTCTCCCAGAACCAACTCTTCCACCAAATTCTGGGAATTGTTGTTGTTTGAAGTTGTTGCATTATTCAGTACGGAACCGGATCATCCCAAATTTAGCAGCATGATATCGCAATAGTGAAAAGAGCAATAGACTAGGAGCTATGGCCCCCAACTAGCATTCCAGGCCTACACCCACTGACTAGCTACATGACCCTGAGGAATACAACTTTCTTGAGCCTCATTCCCTTCTTCCGTAAGGCAGGGGCAATTTGACTCAATCAGCCATAGGGTTATAGTGAAAATAAAATATTATGAATTGGACGAAAGTTCATTGTAAACTGTAAAGTGCTATAAAATGCAAAAGAATATTATTACGGAGCTTTCGGTGAGTTGGTCATACTATAATTCGCAGCATACATAATTTTTGTAAAAGGACAGGTGATTTGGAAGAAAGTTATATCCTAAATTGACTCACTGCTCTTTGTGGAAACAATTCCCTAGCTTTCTCTGATACTAACAGCACAAGAAATCTTTAAAAATGAGATTGAGAAAACTAATCTAGACTAAAAGTTGGTAGTATTCTTATATTCACTCAGGTACCTGCATTCTACTTGCATATACACATATTCCATTTGTGTTCTCTTATTTCAAGAAATTCAGACAACCTATTCACATTTCCTATGGAAAAGAAGGTTTAAAAGTTACAGTTCCAACTGTGAAGTTGTCAGAAACTAAGATTAAGTTTTATTTGACCCGTATATAATAAACTTGCCCTGTACTTTAAAGATGTATCATAGTCCCCTTCTGCTTTATTCTCCTTAGAGTGAATAAATCAGCTATCTCAAAAGACTGGACACTAACCAGACAGACCCAGAGGCACGAGGGTAGGAAGTGGTTCATGAATGTCTCAAGTAAAAGCCACAATTACCAAAGAAGAGGAAACAGTGAGGCTCTAGGAACTATTAAAGACCTTGGTGAGCTCACAGAGTGGGGCTTTGCTACCCGCTGGTGATGTTGAAAATGTTTGGCATAATAGAAGGGTGTAATCCATTATAGAAACAAAATATTACTGGAAGATAATCACAGAGAGATATGGAATCCAGGAGGGTAGGGTTTTTGTTGTTTGTTTTTGTTTTTTTGGCCCAAATGGCTTTTGTCAAAGAAACATTAGGTACTGAAATTTTTGAACATTCTCACACAAGGGTAAAAATAATTGATAACAGATTACTTGAATTGATTAAGAGGGCTTTAAACTAAATTTAGGAGTGGAAGGGGAGGATAGAAAATATCAAGGAACCCAACTGAAAAACCTCCCAATGGTCAAAGCTGAAACAATTTGAGCAACAAAATACATAAAGGAGTACTGGATTATAATCCAAAGTACAAAATAAGTATCTACAAGCTCATATTGATATAAATAAATGACTGAATAAGTAAATATATGGGAAGAAGAGACAAATCTCCCATGCAGAAGAATTCCAAATAATTTGTGTGTACATACGCTGCTCAGCAAGAGGCGGAGCATAGCTTTCCACACAACCGTGGCTGCCCTGGTGGCTATGAAGACCTGGCAGGGCCTAGAGAAAAAAGCGAGAACTGACGCAGTCTTGAAAACACCTTGAATACTGAACGTGTTCCCAACGTACATGCAAATACACTGGCAGAGAGTGAAAGTTTAGTGTCTGAACTAAATTTCTGACAATCACTGGCTAACCATTAACATATTCAGACATACAAGCAACTCCTAGGAAACTAGCCTTACAGGTAAAGACAAGAATTAAAAAATCAGAACACAGATTTCAGGGGCAGCATACCACAGAGGAGACAGATTCCACAGATCAGGTCTAGGCAAATTACAAAACAACAACACTACCACAGCAAGAAAAAATCCAGTAAAAACTCTCAGGGATATTTTAAAATAAAGTCAGAATCTAGAGCTGATAAAATACATTATGTACAATGTCTAGTTTTCAATAAATAAATGAGACAAGCAAAAAAGAAGAAGAAGAAAACACAGAAAAGTGTTATCTATACTCAGGGGAAAAACCAATAGAAGCTGTCTTAAAACTTCAAAGCAGCTAATACAAATATATTTATAGAACTGAATGAAACCATGTCTAAAGAAAGTAAGATGACAGTGACTCAGCAAATAAGATTATCAATGAACAAATAGAAACTATTTTTTAAAACCAAATATAACTCTAGAGTTGAAAGGTACAATGAGTAATAATGAAAAATTCATTAGATGGATGCAAGAGTAGACTTGAGCTCCCAGAAGAAAGCATCAGTAAATTTGATAGCACAATGGGAATTTTCCAATCTGAAGAGCACAGGGAAAAATGAATGAAGAAAAACAGAGTCTCAGTGACTGTGGATGAGCTTAATAGAATAATGAAGAGGACAGAAGAATCCGTGAACTTGTAAGATAAAACCAAACCAAACTCATTGCTATGAGTCAATTCTGACTCATAGCGACCCTACAGAACAGAGTAGAAGTGCCCCATAGGGCTTCCAAGACTGTAATTTTTTTTTTAATATTTTATTTTTATTGTTGTTGAAAACGTACACAGCAAAACATACACCAATTGAATAATTTCTACATGTACAATTCAGTGTCATTGATTACATTCTTCAAGTTGTGCAACCATTCTCACCTTCCTTTCCTGAGTTGTGTCTCCCCCATTAACAAACTCCCTGTCTCCTAAGCTTCTTATCTAACCTTTTGAGTTGCTGTTGTCTACTTGATCCCCAATAGACGGTTATTTAAAAGAGCACAATGCTCAAGGCAGACACTTTGATGACTGCATTCTGCTCTCTTGGTACACAAGGGGGAGCATTTAGTACAGGAATGGGAGTAGGATCTCTGCCCAGACTGAGCATTCCTGCTCTTTGCAGGGAAGAGCATGTGTTCTTTCTCTCTCTACATTATTTTGCTAAACCATTTGGAAGCAGGTTTCAGGCATCATGAGACATCATCTCTGAATACTTCAGCAGGATTTCCAAACAACAATCTTCTACGTAATTATAGTATCATGATCATGTCCAAGAAATGTAACACCAATGTAACAATATTATTTAATATGCAGTATTCAAATTTCTCAATATTCAAATATTCCCCCAAAGTCCTCTACTGCTATTTTTTTCAGTCCAGGAGTAATTTTGTATTCTCTTGATATTAGATCATGGTCATTTTTCTGGACTATTTTGCTGCAAAATATTAATTTCCAATGGCTATTAATACTCCATGAAGTTGATATGTCATGATTTACTAACATTTCGAATTTACTAATTTCTCTTTGGTTGTGATTGTTTAGTCTAAGTATAATGTGGTGTTAAGTGGGGTTTTTCCTTTGGAATTTTTTTTTGTACTTTAGGTGAACATTAACAGAGCAAATTAGTTTCTCATTCCACAGTTTATACAAAAATTGTATTGTGACTTTGGTTGCAATCCCTGCAATGTGTCAACACTCTCCCACTTCTCTATCCTGCGTTCTTTGTTTCCATTCGTCCCGTTTTCCTGTTGCTTCCTGCCTTCCTATCTTTGCTTTTGGTCAGGTGTGGTCCCTTTGGTCTCGTACACATAACTGAACTATGAAGCATATTCCTCATCTGTGTTATTGTTTTATAGACCTGTCTAATCTTGGGCTGGAGGGTGAACTTTGGGAGTGACTTTAGTTTTGAGTTAAAAGGATGTCCAGGGGCCATAGCCTCGGGGTCCCTCCAGTCTCTGTCAGACCAGTTAGTCTGGTTTTTGTGAATTTGAATTTTGTTCTATACTTTTCTCTCATTTTGTCTAGGACCTTCTATTGTAATCCTAGTCAGAGTGGTTCATAGTGGTAGTTGGGTATCATCTAGTTCTTCTGGGCTTAGGCTGGTGGAGGCTGTGGTTCATGTGGTCCATTAGTTCTTTGGACTAATACTTCTCCTGTGTCTTTGATTTTCTTCATTCTCCTCTGCTCCAGACAGGATGAGACCAAAAGATGTATCTTAGATGGCCACTTGCAAGCTTTTAAGGTCCTAGATGCTACTCACCAAAGTAGAATGTAGAACATTTTCTTTATAAACTATGTTTTGCCAGTTGACCTAGATGTCTCCTGAGACCATGGTCCCCAGCCATAAGCCCCAATAACTTGGTACTTCAAGGTGTTTGGATGTGTCTATGAAGCTTCTATGATTTTCCAAGGCTGCAATCTTTGTGGAAGCAGACTGCCATATCTTTCTCCCGCAGAGCAGCTGGTGGGTTCAAACTGCCCACCTTTTCGGTTAGCAGTCAAGCACTTAACCACTACACCACAAGAGTTCCTTAAACTTGAAGGTAGAACAATAGAAATTACCCACTCTGAACAACAGAGAGGAATACAGGCTGAAAAAAGAAAATAATAGAACCTCAGGGACCTGTTAAACTACAAAGAAAGTTTTAACATTCTTGTTATCATAGTCTCAGAAGGAGAGTAGAAAGAATGTGGAGCTGAAAAAGTACTTAAAGAAATAATGATGGAAAGTTTCCCAAATTTGGCCAAAGATATAAACCTACAGATTCAAGAAGTTGAGCAAACCCCAAGCAATATAAACCCAAAGAAATTCATGACAAGACACATCATAATAAAACTTTAGAAAACTAAAGACATAGAAAAGAATCTAGACAACAGTGAGAGAAAAGTGACACCTTATCTATAGGGAAAAGAAACAACTTGAATGACAATGAAATTCTTATTAGAAACCTGGGAGGTTTTGATATTGTACAAGAGCTGAAAGAAAAGAACTTTCAAACCCAAGTTTTAGCTCTGGTGAAATTATTGTTCAGAAATGAAGAGGAAATAAATTCTCAGACAAAGGAAAAATATGAGAATTTATTTCCAGCAGACCTAGCCTAAGAAAATGACTAAAGGAAGTTCTTAAAACGTAAAGGAAATGATAAGAGAATGAATCTTGGAACATCAAGAAGGAAGAAGGAACAAAAAAAAGAACAAGAATATGGATAAACACAATAGACTTTCTTTTCTCCTCTTGAGTTTTCTAAGTTGTGTTTGGCAGTCAAAACAAAAATTGTAACATTGTCTGATACGGATGTCATTGTATTAGAGGAAATACTTAAGACAATTATAAATAGGAGAGGTAAAGAGACTTAAAAGGAGATAATGTTTCTACACTCCAATGGAACTGGTAAAATGTTAATACCAGAAGATCTTTGTGGTGATGGAATAGTTCTGTATCTTGATTATGGTGGTGGTTACAGGCATCTACATATAAAATATGAATGTCATAAAACTATACATACATATTGGACCAATGTCAATTTTACGGTTTTGATATCATACTATAGGCATGCAAGATATAACCATTGGGGGAATCTGGGTGAAGGGTACACGCAAACTCTTTGTACTATGATTGTGACTTCTTGTAAATCTATACTTAATTTGAAATTTAAACTTTACAAAAATATGGGCTGAACCAAAAGCAGTAGTTAGAGGGAAGTTTAGATCTTTAAATGCCTATTTAGGAAAGAAGAAAGGTCATAACTCAGAAATCTAAGCTTTCACATTAAGAAATTAGAGAAAGAAAACCAAATTAAACCCAAACAAGCAAAGAGAAGAAAGTAATAAAGACTACAGTGGAAACCAATGAATTATATATGAGAAAAATAATACAGAAAAATCAGTGAAGTAAAAAACTTCTTTTGGAACAAAAAAAAAAAATCAACAGAAAAGACAAGTCTTCAGCTAGAATAACACAGATTATCCAAATCAGGAATGAAAGAGGAGATACAACTACTGAGTCTACAGAATTAAAAGGATTATAAGAGAATATTATGAACAAGTTATGAAACGTAGATTAAATGGAAAAATTCCTGGAAACATACAAATTACCTAAATTGACTCAAGAAGAAATAGAAAATCTAAATAGACACAAAAGTAAAGAAATTGAGCGTATAATTTAAAATATTCCCACAAAGAAAAGCCTAGGCCCAGATGACTCAACTGGTGAGTCAAACAACTCTTTAAGGAATAAATACTAACTCCTTCAGAAAACAGAGGAGGAAACTCTTCAAAACTCATTTCATATGACAAATATTACCAGATATCAAAGCCCAAGATATTACAAGAAAACCACAGTCTAATACCCCACATGAACATAGGAACAGACTCCAAAATCCATAACAAACTACTAGCAAGCCATATCCAGCAAGGTATAAATAGGATTCTACAGGATGACCAAGTGGGATTTATCACAAGAATTAAAGGATGGTTTAATGTGTGAAAATCAATTAATGCAATGCACCATTTTAATACAGAAAATGATTTTTTTTAAATCCTCATGATTACTGCAACAGGTGGAGAAAAAAACATTTACAAGCTCCACCAGCCATTCCAAATAAAAATTCTCAACAAAGTAGGAATAAAAGGAAACTTCATCAACTTGATAAAGGATATGTTTGAAGAAAACTCCAGCTAACATCATACTTATTATAAAAGACTGAATGCTTTCCACTTTAAGATTAAGAACAAGGTACAGATACTGCTCTGGCCACTTCTTTTCAACATTGAACTGGAAGTTCTAGCTACCATAATAAAGGGGGCGGGGAAGAAAGAAAAAAGAAAAAGCAATTCAAGATATCAAGATTGGAAAGAAGTAAAATAGTTAATGTATGCAGATGGCATACTCCTGTATTTACAAAACTCCAAAAAATCCACACACACATACATGCCAAAGAAACTATCAAAACTGATGAGTTTAGCAAGGTTGCAAAAATAAGACTAATGAATCAATTATATTGATATATACTAGCAATGAACAATTTGAACAAAATTAAGAAGACAATTCCGTTCACAATAGCATCAAAAAGAATAAAACTCTTTTTTTTAAAAAAAAAAGCTTACAAATTTGTACCCTGAAAACAAGAAAACAATGCTGAAAGGACTTAAAGGAAATCTACATAAATGGAGAGACACCCCATGTCAACAGTTTGGGAGATCTGATATCGTCAAGATGGCAATTCTCCCCAAGTTCATTTATGACCCGGTTTCTTCCCTTCAGCACTATTAACACAATGGGCTAGATTATTCTTTGTTGTGATGGGGTTGTCCTGTGCATTGCTGAGGTTTAGCAGCATCCCAGGTCATTTCAACCACTAGATGCCAGCAGCACCCTCACCACCTGGTTGTGACAACCAAAATAATGTCTCCAGATATTACCCAATGTCCCAGAGGGTCCGACAATATTGCTCATGTTAAAAACCACCGAACAGTGAATGCAGATGACATGCTCCTGCAATCGCCTTCAAAATCCCAGACTGCTTTTTTCTTTTTTTTCCAAAGTGGTTATATCAGTTTATTCTTCTACTAGCAGCATATGCAAGTTCCAGTTGCGCTTGATCCTTGTCAACACTTGGTACTGTCTTTTTTATTTTAGCTATTCCGGTGACAAGGCACTGATACTGCACTGTGAATTTGATTTGCAGTTCTTTTTTTTTTTAAACTTTATTTTTTATTGTACTTTAAATGAAGGTTTACAGAACAAACTAGCTTCTCATTAAACATATTGTTTTATGACATTGGTTAACAACCCCATGACACATCAATATTCTCCCTTCTCAACCATGGGTTCCCTTTTACCAGCTTTCCTGTCTCCTCCTGCTTTCAAGTCCTTGCCCCTGGGCTGGTGTGCCCCTTTAGTCTTGTTTTGTTTTATGGGCCTTTGTAATCTTTGGCTGAAGCGTGAACCTCAGGAGTGACGTCATTACTGAGCTCAAAGGGTGTTCGGGGCCATACTCTCAAGGTTTCTCCAGTCTTTTTTTTTTTTTTTTTATTGTTGTAATTAATCAAGTTTACATTTCTAGTTAGTCTCCATACAGAGCTTTTTTTTTTTTTTTAACGTACATTGTTATGAGACCCCAACCACTCACCCCATTCTGCGACAGCACACTCTTCCCCTCCGCCCGATTCCCCATGAACATTCAACCAGCTCCTAACTCTCTCTGCCTTCCCATCTCACCTCTGGACAGAAGCCGCCCCTTTGGTCTCTTGTATCTATTTGACTAAGAGGCACATTCTTCACAAGTATCACTTTATGTCCCACAGTCCAGTCCAATCCCTGTCTGAAGAGTTGGCCTCAGAATTGTTTTAGTTCTGGTATGATAGAGAGACCAGGGGCCATGCTTTTGGGGGCGCCTCCAGTGTAAGTCAGACCATTAAGTCTGGTCTTACTAGAATTTGAGTTCTGCATTCCATCGTTCTACTTCTCCATCGGAAACCCTCTGTTGTGTTCCCTGTCAGGACGTTCATTGGTGGTAGCTGGGCACCATCTAGTTCTTCTGGTCTCAGGCTGATGAAGTCTCTGGTTTATGTGGCCCATTCTGTCTCTTTGGCCAATACTTCCCTTGTGTCTTTGGTGTTCTTCGTTCTCCTTTACTCCAAGTGGTTGGGACCAGTTGATGCATCTTAGACAGCGGCTTGCAAGCTTTTAAGACCCCAGCCAGCCAGCTTTTTTCTAGAAACTGACAAGCTAATCCTAAAATGTATATTGAAATGCAAAGGACCTAAAATAGTTAAAACAACTTTGAAAAAGAAGAAAAAAAGTCAAAGGACATATGCTACCTGATTTCAAAACTTACTGTAAAGCCACGGTAATTAAGGCAGTGTGACATAGGTACAAGGATGGGCATGTAGATCAGAAGTGAGAGCCCAGACATAAACCTTACATTTGTGATCAATTGATTTGCAACAAAGGCACCAAGCAATTCAATGGGGAAAAATGATCTTTTTAACAAATGGTGTTGGGACAATTGGACATATATATGCAAAATACCCCACACCATATACAAAAATTAACTTACAATTATATTATAAATCATATAAATGCACCCTAGACTTACGGTGTGCATGAACTACAACTGTAACATTTTTAGGAGAAACCATGAGAGGTAATCTTCATAACCTTGGGTTAGACAAAGAATTCTTTATTCTTTGATACTAATAACATGATCTTTAAGAGAAAAAAATTGATAAAGTGAATTTCATCAAAAATTTAGAAGTTTGCTATTCAAAAGACGTCAGCAATTAAAAAAAAAAAAGGCAGGCTGGGAGAAAATATTTACAAATCATGTATTTCATAAAGGACTTTTTTCCAGAAGACAATGCAATTTTGAAAGTGGACAAAGATGTGAATAGACATTTCATCATGAAGATATATAAACAACCAACAAACACATAAACCTACCTTTCATTGGCAATAGTCTGAAAGAGCTGAATAACTTTTTGCAGATGTGAAACATTCCTACTGGTGTGAGAGAATGATGGAATTAGTTTTTTTGTTGGTTTCTTTCAATAAAACCATATAGGCATACTTCTTCAAAGACATTTGCATTATGTAGCTGTTCTCTTTAAAAAAGAAAAAAAAAAGCAAGCATCACCATGAACTTGGCTGTATGTATATGTATGTTGTTGTTGGGTACCATAGAGTCAATTCTGACCCCACGTGACAGAGTAAAACTGCCCCATAGGGTTTTCTTGGCTATAATCTTCACAGGAGCAGATTGCCAGGTCTTTCTCCAGCAGAGTCACTGGGTAGGTTCGAACCACTAACCTTTTGGTTAGCAGCCAAGAGCTTAACCATTGTGCCACCAGGGCGTCTATGTCTATATATACGTACACCTTTTGTCCCCTAGGAAACCTTGAAGATCAAAGTATTTTACTAGGAGCTGTGGGGCACACAAAAGTGTAAGATTTGGCCTCTGCCCTCAAGGCACTAGAAGGACAATCTTGCTAGAGGCAGGCGAACACACCTGAAGGAATTAGCAGATATCAGACACTGTACAATTAAGCTGTAAACTGTAGAGTATAAGACACAATTAAATTTTGTAGAAGCCAAGCCACAGATGGCTTTAAAATCGACCAGGATTAAAATGTTCTACCCGATGGTGAAACCCAGCAATTGACTGAACTGTCCAAACCCGAAACACAGTTATTTTCAACCAGATGTTAAGTAGTTCTCTGAAGACTTCTGACACCAACATGCTGTTAGATAATATCCATCAAGTGATTTCATAGGAACAGAGAAATTAACGCTTTAGGAAAAAAGTCATTTAAAACAGGCTCCCTGAGATAATTTCTAGACGGGCAAATTCCATAGTGGATTATTTCTTGAATTTCACTCACCTCTAGTGTCTATACAAGAGACATGAAGGTGAACATTTTGATAGATCAATGCAATTTAAGTACTGCTATCATAACCAGTACCACAACTGGATTTTTCTCCTTTACATTTTTCCATCTGCAGTGTTGCCTTCTGTTACCCTGGGATTTTTCAGAATGGGGTAATCACAAAGACCTATGTTATTTCCATACTACATAAAAAAGGCTTCAAGCTAAGAAACTTTTACAGGTACTGTTAGCAGGATTAAATCCCTTTGACACATGTACTAGTGGGTAATGAATTATCTACCATAAATATTTCTTTATTTGAAGCTGACTCTAGCAATCAGTCAATGTAATTTGAGTTGCTTTTCCAGGAGTTTGGATTGCCCCCCTCTCTCCTCCCTGCCTTGTTCCGTCGCTCCTCCTCCCTCCACCCACTAATGAATTTGATTTGATTCCAAAAGGTTTGAAGAGAGGGTCGGTACATGGATTCCAGGAGGTACATTTTTTTCTAGCAAAATTGACTGACTCTCTTGGGATTGAATTCACAAGCTTTGCTCCTTGAACCCCATGCTCACACAACTGGTAACGCTAAGAGGACCTACCTCCCTAACTAGTAACAAAGGAATGGCTCGGAGTTCCTTTCCCTCAACCTCCACCAGCTCAGAGTTGCTGTTTAAATTTGCAGACAAATTTTACCTGCTGGTCAAGAAAGCTTTTGAGGCAGGAACCACTGGAAAGGCAATGAAAACAGCTCAAATAAAAATGCTTCTCTTGGCTCCCGAGCAATTTTCTACACCACAGCTATTTGCCACGAAAATTAATAAAAATGCATCTCCACTGCCTTGTTCCCTCAACTTCTAATTAGCACACTCTCGCTGACCTCATTATTCCCCATGCCCAAATCCTACTTTTTATCAAACAAATCAACTTTTGGTGCCCTTTGCAATGGCGTACTTCTCAAGTGCCTTGAGGTACTTAAAAGAACTAAAGTTAGTCACTGGCAGTAGATTTTTTTTTTTTAAACTATAGAGCAAATATGCTGTAGAGGCATATTTTACATCCTGTATTTTCCCTGATTCCCTTCTGAAAGTTGTTCCATTTTTTAAAAACTTCCTCAATTTTCAAAGCATGAAGGCAGTACCTGACAGAGCTCTGTTTTGCCTTTGCTTTTCACAGACTTTCTCAAAAGCTACTCATTACCATTCCTATTTCCAAACTGGTTGCAGGATTAAGCCATAAGATTTCAACAACCAGCCTCTTGCCTTCAAAATACATATCACATTTAAATGTTGGTAATCATGACATTTGTGGATTTACTTACCCGTACCACTAAATATGGAAACCCTAGTGGGTTAAGTGGTTAAGTGCTGTGGCTGCTAACCAAAAGGTCGGCAATTCGAATCCACCAGTTGCTCCTTGGAAACTAGGGGGCAGTTCTACTCTATCCTATAGGGTCACTATGAGTTGGAATCCACTCGGTGGCAATGGGTTTTTTTAATAGCTGATGTTATTTCCTTCACAAGCTTCCACCCACTGCTTAGCGACGGAAAACAGCAAAACGTTTAGCTGGGTTTAAATCCAAATCTGATTCCATTGTTTGTTCAGCCCCTGTAGAAAAAAATGTACAGCCTATCCAAAGCCTTCCCTTCTCGCTGCTTCTCTAAGAGAGCAAGCATCTGCATGTATGAAGAGGGAGGTATTTTACATATCTTAGTGAACCTGAAATAAGAGGGGACCCAGCCACATGCAGGTCCTTGAGTGTGTGCTGGCTGGCACTTCTGGATAGTGCCCTTCATCCACCCAGCTGCTGGGTGTTCTGCCAGCCTCAGTGCTGAAATTCATGAAATAGTGAATCCGTGGTCAGCTTGGTCAATGCTCCCTGTGATTGTCTTTAGCTTTTCTGGCCTCATCTCAGCCCTGGAAGTTACAGGGGTTATGAGGTCCCAGCCTGGATGCAAAGACACTTGGCCTGTCTAGAGTGAGCCTCTCAGGCAAGCCACCAGCTACTTCTTTGTGCAGTTCACCCCACACAAGTACTAGGTGAAGAGGGGAAACTGAGAAACTAGGGAAAGTGAAACCTCAGGCCCTCCCTCTGCCTGGCCATGTTGCATGTCTAAGTTTATCTGATGGGACTGCACCCCAAGTTGGTGTGATAAAGCCTTTGAGGTGATCTTATCCGAAGTCTTCAACTGGAGTTAGGGTTCGGAAGGGGAATTTGGGAAGAGTCCCTTTGGCTTCAGTGTTCTACTCACCTATGTAACATATGGGTGCCAACATCTGTTCATCCTATTCTAATGTCCTTCTCCCTGTCTTCCCACAATTCTCCTATTCTAGAAAGAGATGGGATTTCTCCCTTCTTCCTCCTGCCTGGCCCTCTTTTAAAGGTGGATGAATGAATTTAGACAATTTATATTCAAGACAACAGTCTGTTGTAAAAGTTTACTGTCTTGCTGAAAATTCCTATATTTGAATGTCAGAATCAGAATATCGCCTTGGTCTTTCTCTTTGCTTTTCTTCTAAAATAAATTCCAATCATCCCCAAGTCAGACAGATACCTTGAGGGCCAAGGTTGTGTACTTGAAAAAGCACGTAAATAACTTTCAGATTATTTCCATTGCATCTTCCAGATTCGTGTTTTTCAAACTATGTAAGTTGTAATCAGTTAAGCTTTGTTGAATCAAGTTAGAGGGTCATGACTAACATTTTATAAGTGAAATAGAGCAAAAAACAGAGTATAAAATATAAGTACATTACACATAAAAAGTAAGTGCTGTGTGAAACTCTTACTTCAAGTGGGGAGAGTTGCAAAATGCCAACTGGGTTGCCAGATACAAATAGTAAAAAAAAAGTTTGGAAACCATTGCCATGTCCAATCTTCCCTTCCCCTATTTATCTACCTTACTGCACCAATTATCCTTCCAAAACCTAGACAAAATCATGTTACTTCTTATTCAAACACAATGATGGTTTTCTTTTTTCTTTCGTTTTGGATTTAAAGAACAGAAATTTATTGTCTCACTGTTCTGGAGGCAAGAAATCCAGATCAGGGTATTGGTTGCATCGATTCCTTTTGAGGTTTCTGAGAGAACTTTTCCATGCCCCTCTCCCAGCTTCTATTGGCTGTGGCAGTCCTTGGTGTTCCTTTGCTCCTTGTAGATATATCTTCAACTGCTGAAACCTTTAATGCTCATCTATATTTTCCAGCTTCCATAATTTTGCACTTTGTCTCCTATTTCTCCTGTGCTTATGTGTTTATGCCTTCACGATCTCCCTTTACTGTAGCTGGAGAGGGGTTTAGGGTAAAGTGAGATGTGATACTGGTTTCAGTCTACGAATCTTTACCTCAAAGCCATCTTCAACACATCTTTTTGGGGGATGCAATCTAATGCATAAAACAAGTATAAGAGACTTCTGTTGTACTTGTGTTATGCATTAAATTAGTGTCCTCCAAAAAAGGTGTATCGAAGTCCTAGCCTCTGTACCTGTGAATGTGAACTTGTTTCAAATAGAATAGAATCTTTCATTGAAAACATAATTGGTTAAAAAGGCCATGCAGGAGCAGGGTGGATTCTAACGTCTTCTGATTATTGTCTTATAAAAGGGGAGAACAGACTTGGAGACAGAGTCCCACACGGGGAAAGCGCCACGTGAAGTGAGTGATTTTCTAAGGCTATGTACCTTCAGAAAGTTTGAAACAAAGCTTCTGCCTCAGAATGCTTAGGCCAGGTTATAGGATTTCTTAACCTACCAAATTCCTGCCTGGCCTTCAAAAAATGATGAACTTTTCCTAAAAAAACAACAAACAAACAATAAGCAAAAAAAAACCCTTGTCTAGAACACCTACACCACAGTTTGTAATACATGCGCTCTAACATCTGAAAGTATCTCAAACCTCTACCATTGAGTGGACTCCGACTCATGGTGACCCCATGGGTGTCAGAGTTGAACTGCACTCCATTAAGGGTTTCAACAGCAGATTTTTCAGAAGTAGATTGTCAGACTTTAATTTCAACACACCTCTGGGTGGACTCAAACCTCCAATCTCTCAGTTAGTAGCTGAGCGTGTTAATCATTTGCACCACCCAGGGACAAAGGCATTTTAGCAAGAATCTAATCTACAACAGTCATTCAAGCACCAGCCAGCAAAACCTTTGTTTCGAGTGGCTTTGGGAGACACAGTCCATCCAACGGAGACCAATCATATTACTCCAGTGGTAAATTAGGTATTTTCAAAGGCTGACCCTTGGGACTGAATCTGCTACTGGACAAGACCAAGGATCACATCCTTGTTAGCCAGCCTGAGAATTCTACAGAGCACATTTTTTAAAAAATTCATCATACACAAGATATAGAAAAATTTCAATCAAGCAAAGTGCTTTGGAAATGAGTTGTCCATAGGTATCCAAGACTACAGGATTAGTTAATAAATTAAGGTACATCCACACAATGAAATACAAAGGCATCATGAAAAATCATGCCCTAGAATGTTTATTGATATTGGGAAATGCTGTTACGTAAAATCTTATTATATGAAAAAACTGGTCATAAAAAAGTAGGATCAGTTTATATTTCTAAAATATGTTTAATGACTGGAAAAAGATTATCAAAACTTAATAGTAATTGCATGTTTATTTTTTTCCTTTTTCATATGAATTTCCTAAATTTTATACAATGAACATTTATTATTTTGATGTGAGAAAATATTATAATGATAGGTGTCTTAGCTTCCAAGGGTAGCCATAACAAAATAGCACAAAGTGGGAGGAAGAACAGAAATTTATTTTCTCACAGTTCTCGCAGTTTCTAGAAGTCCACATCAGGGTATTTGCCAGGTTCATTGCTTCGGAGAACTTTGAGGAAGTATTCCATGCTCTCTCCAAATTCTGGTGGCTGCCAGCAATCCTTGGCATTCCTTTGCTGCTTGTAGATGCAGCTGCCTCTGTTGTCACATGATGTCTGTCTTCCCTGAGTGTGACTACTTCCATGTCTCTTCTCTCCTTTTATAAGGCCCTACTCAGAAGGGATTAGGACTAGAACCCGCCCTACTAGTATGACTCAACTGATAATATCTTCAAAGAAAGACCCTGTTTCCCCAAACAAGGTCACATTCACAGGTACAGGGGTTAGGACTTCAACATATATTTTGGGGGGGCACAATTCACTGCAGAACTGTAGGAAATTGACCAATCTGTGTAAATATATTTTCTAGTTGACTGAAAAGTAAGCAAAACATTTTCAGATAGTTTAAGCATTTTAGTCCATATCCTGCTTACTGGCCCATACAAATCCAGTTTTCTTACTAAATTCAGTGAAATCTGTCAATCAATTCATCCATTCATCAAAGCATCCATGGTGCATTTTCGATATATGTGCTATCCAGAGCAGTTAAGAATTAAATTTTTACTTTCATTCAATTATTATAATGCTGATGGAAAACATTGAGACAAGCACCCAAAACTCCATCCCTCCTTCTTACTTAAGCATCTCATAGGACCTGGAGCTCATGAGGCTAACCATCACGAATCATCACCTTAGGACCGTGAACGCAGAAGCTGAGGAGGGTTTCACACCCACTGATTCAGATATCATAGTTAGCGTTTTGTTTTCTGTAGTCATTGCAGCTTGGCAAAAATTTCCAGGAGGACAAGAAAAGAACGCCAGCTTTGCACAGTCATACTTAAACTGGAAATCTATAATTTTTAAATGAAAATAGAAAAGGATATGATTAAGTATTAAATAGTATCTGGTCATGTCTACAAAACCTTAGGGGAAAAAAGGTAATTAAAAAGTGATTGCTGGAGCTTTGAGGTAAAGATTCGTAGACTGAAACCAGTATCACATCTCACTTTACCCTAAACCCCTCTCCAGCTACAGTAAAGGGAGATCGTGAAGGCATAAACACATAAGCACAGGAGAAATAGGAGACAAAGTGCAAAATTACGGAAGCTAGAAAATATAGATGAGCATTAAAGGTTTCAGCAGTTGAAGAAAGTTGAATCCTGAGCTGGCAATGGAAACATCTAAAAACAAACTCAAATTTACACTGCAGCAATCTCAAAAAGCTCAGTAACTGGAAGCACCAGTTACATCTGGAGGTGGGAGTAAAGGGGGGAATTAAATAAGGAATATTTGTTTGAAGACTGTTTAAGAACACCCCAGATTCAGGCCATGGAACAACCCCAATCCCGTAGAAGATTTTAAGCTTTTTGTCTGAGGAGGGTAAAGCAAAGCACATTTGGACTAAAAACTACTAGATACAGTTGATGGTGGATGTAGCATTCCCAATATAGGGAGGTTATGTGAAACTGAGACATGCCTCCCCTGCCTTCTCCCCACTTAGCTGAAAGGACACTGGCAGCCAGGCGGTCACTCCAGGGAAGAGACTGGAACATTCTTCTCTGGGATCTTACCAGACCAAGAGCAAAGGTCTGTAGACACTGACATTAGGGGTTTCTCGCCGAAAAAGACCAGCCTAATCACTCTAAAATAAAGCTTACAGTCAAGTCCCGTTCCCATGCTCTGACATTCCAATCAGATTTGTAGTCCCTCAAACACGGTAAAACCAAACAAAATATATTTTTGGAATCTCAGTATATGTATAATGATTATACATCATCATCTCTCTTTTTATTTGACTACTTCACCTCTGGAGGTCCTCAGTGTGTTTCTCATGCAAGGGTGGGACTAAGTGGAAAAATACTTCCTGTTTCAGAACAAAGGTGTTTAGATCCGTTGGGTCTAGACTAGATAGAGCCTAGGGCTGCCTTTTGTGGACACCACTACGCCTTCTTTCTGAGTTTTACGTCTGTTGAAGTCCTGTGAAACTGGTAGAGATGGACAGATTGAAAACAACTGAGGAATGCTGATTGACTGTTTCATCTTATTGAAAAAATGTGTTCAATTATAAAGCACTGTTCATAGTATCTATTCACTAGTATACGGAAATGTGCATCCATTTACACCCAGTGTAATAACTGATCTGCTGTGTTGGTGGGTGTCATGGATTTAACTGTGTCTCCAAAAAGTATCTGTCAACTTGGCTGGATCATGATTCTCAGTACTGTATGATTGTGTACCATTTTGTAATCTGACGTGATTTCCTTATGTGTTGTAAACTCTGTCACTCTGATTTAGTAAGATGGATTAGCAGCAGTTATACTGATGAGGTATTTAAGACTGGACAGTGTCTTAAGCCAATCTCTTTTGAGATATAAAAGACAGAAGTGAGCAGAAACACACGGGAACCTCTTGCCACCAAGAAAGCAGCACCGGGAGAAGAGTGGGTCCTTTGGACCTGAGGTTCCTGTGCTGAAATGCTCCCAGACCAAGGGAAGACTGATGCATCACAAGGACCTTCCTCCAGAGCCGACAGAGAGAGAAAGCCTTCTCCTGGGGTTGACGCCCTGAATTTGGACTTGTAGCCTATTAGACTGTGAGAGAATAAATTTCTGTTTGTTAAAGCCATCCACTTGTGGTATTTCTGTTATAGCAGCACTAGATGACTAAGACAGAATTTGGTACCAAGAGTTGGGTGCTGCTCTGACAGATACTCAAGATGTGAAAGTGGTTTTGAAACTGTGAATGGATAGAGGAGCGGCAGCAGCAGAGGACCAGCAGAAGCAGAACCAGGAGACCAGCGCAAGACGATGCTGGAGCCGACCCACGGAGTGAGAGAGGTGAGTGCCTGTGCGCAGGAGACTTCCTGGCAAAGTGGGGTGCCTCCCGGCACTTATCGGTGAAGCTAGGCCTGCCAACCTACGGAGCAAGAGAGCTGAGTGCCTGTGCGCAGGAGGCTTCCTGGTGGAGTGGGGTGCCTCCAGGCACTTACTGGTAGAGCTAGAGATCTTTGGAACACTTGCCCCAGCAGGGTAGACGCGGGCGTGAGGCCCGAGGAGCTGAGAGGCCAAGAAACCAGGAAGCAGAAGCTGAAAAGACAAGCAACACAGGAAGCTGAGCTGCCTCAGTCTTAAAAGGTATGGCCAGGACCTCTGAGGATTCAAAGGGTGGAGCCATGGCCTCCAGTGTTTCTAAGGGTGGAGTTGTCACTCCGATGGAATAGAAGAATGGTGTGCCTAAAGCTGAGGGAGCAGAGTTGCTGTCCCAGTGGGCCTGAAAGGCAGAGCTAAAGCCCAGGACTGAGGGGCCTCCACTCAGAATCCAGACAGTGTGGCCAATACCTAGAGTCTGGAGGGCAGGGCTATTGTGTGAACAGTCTCATTGAACACAGGATTATTTTCAAAGCCTTGAGGGCTAATGTAATGTGTTCTGCTGACTTGCTTGGTGCCTGTTATCCCTTCTTTTCCTCCAAGTTACCCCATTTGTAATGGGAAAGTCTAGCTTGTGCCTGTTCTGCGATCGTACCCTTGGAAGCAGATAACTTGTATTCTAGATTTCAATGATGAAGAGGAATTTTATTTTTGGATTTGGGACTTGGAGTTGATTTAAGACTTTTGCTATGATATGATGAGGCGAGTATGTTTTACATGTGGCAAGGACATGAATTTTTAGGGGCCAAAGGTTAGAATGTCATGGATTGAACTGTGTCCCCTAAAAATATCTGTCAACTTGGCTGGGTCATGATTCCCAGTACTGTATGATTGTGTACCATTTTGTAATCTAATGTGATTTCCTTATGTGTTGTAAACTCTATCACTTCGATTTAATAAGATGGATTAGTGGCAGTTATACTGATGAGGTATAAAGATTGGATAGTGTCTTAAGCCAAACTCTTTTGAGATATAAAAGAGAGAAGCAAGCAGAGACACACGGGAACCTTATACCACTAAGAAGGCAGTGCCAGGAGCAGAGCACATCCTTTGAACCTGAGGTTCTTGCACTGAGATGCTCCCAGACCAAGGGAAGACTGATGCATCACAAGAACCTTCCTCCAGAGCCGACAGAGAGAGAAAACCTTCTCCTGGAGCTGACGCCCTGAATGTGGATTTGTACCCTACTAGACTGTGAGAGAATAAATTTCTCTTTGTTAAAGCCAGCCACTTGTGGTATTTCTGTTATAGCAGTGCTAGATGACTGAGACAGTAGGCAAACTCTTCACTCCCTAAGAATCCTTAGGCGCAAGTGGACCCTCCCCCGGCCCCATCACCAATAGAGCTTGATGGCGACTTCACACCGGAATGTGTAAGCATCGCAAACAAGTCAGGCTGGTACCTCCAGATGCCGCTTCATCAACCAAGACACCCCCTCTCAAGGCACCCTTATGTCCACCTAGGTGGGTTCTTGACCTCTCTCTCATCTGTCTGTAGGGCCTTAAAGGAAACTCTTATCCTTCAACAAACCCAGTTCTGAACAGTGAGTTTATGTGAGATGTGTTGTCCCTTTGTTTGCTGCTGACAAGCGTAAAGAACCACTTTCACCGCTGATAATAATGGTTAATTTATCACATCCAGCCGAGGCTGACCTCTGGGCGTCCCAGCCCCTCCATCACCTTCACACCTGCTCAAGCTAATTGTTAGAGCTAAGTGTAAATGAAAATCAACTGGGCTAATAATGAATGGAGCCCATTACTCGCAACAGCACATTGCTTTACGAAGGTTTAGCAAGAGACATTATCACCAGTCCCCCGGTCACAGTTCCCTGTTTTATAGATAAGAAAAAGCAGGCAAACGGCAGGGACGGGGTGGGGGGACCAGCACGTGAAAACAGGCAGAGACTGGGAACAGAACATTTGGCTTAAGCATCCAGAACTCTGCAACAGCCATTCCTACATTTTACAAAATTTCACTCGTACACCAGAGGAAAAGGGTCTAAGATATTTATCTCGATGTTGTCATCTGTTTATATAAGCAAATGAGATCATTACTGGATATGAAGACCTTAATTAATATGCTAATCTCATTCCTCCATCAAAACCATTTTTGAAGGAGGTCATCTCCATCGCTTCCCCACCAGCCCGTTACTTCCACTGCCCTGGAAGCACCTAGCCATTCCCACCTGAAAGCACAGACCCAGGTTCCAAATGCTGAGAAAGAAGCAAGCAGAGCTCCTGTTAAAGACAACTAACTGCATGTCTTCAAGAGACAGATACTAGATTAGAAGGAATTGTCAACTGTAGGCTGAAGATGTAGCCCTTAAGGAGTGCCAGAAATCACCTTCCATCCCAAATTGGGGGTTTAATATATTTGGAGATTATTTTTTAAACCTTTTATGTTTTAGTATACCTATTTTTTTTCATTTTAATGTACTTATAAGTAGTTGAAGTTCCCAGTTCAGGCCATAAAGCGAAAGGCTTATTCACCCCCAGCAAATTCAGCGATAGCAGGAAATACCAGGAGCCCTGAGCACGCATTTTATGGGGACCCCTACTAAGTCATCCTTTGGTCTTACAATTGTCAGACTTCCAAATCAGCAGTCGGAGATAAATTTGGACCAAAACAGCAAATCATTCAACGTTATATAGGAATCAATTATTTAGTGAATGTAAATAACTAGATCACAATTTGAACAAGTCTGACTTCCCAGAATACAACTTTTAATATGGCTGAAGATTCTACGGCTTTGCTTTAACAAGCCATTTCTTTATCATCTGCCTTCCTCTGGGCATCTTCCTTACTCAGGTTTGGTGCCAGCTCATAGAAAGATACACTCATCAGCAACTACTGTGGGATCTGCTTAATATCCTGCAGTTTTGAGGGAGCTCCTCCAAGTTTATACTGCATAGCACCTGCTTAAAATATGGTAAGGCTGGGCAGGGGGGGCACAAAGCCTCTGAACAGCAGCATCCAAACTGGTCTAGAGGAACAAGGTATTTATAGTAATAGGTATTCTGCAAGGAAAAATAAAAAAGGGTTCCACACGCAAATTAAGACTGGAAAATAGTGGACTGAATTGCATTTAGTAAGGGCCTGCTTTTCAATGCAGGACTTCCTATACCTAATAAACATTTTTGCTCTTCTTTTAACATGTATGAATACAGAATGCTCATTTCACAGAACACCTGTGAATATCTTTAACAACACTAGGACTAAGAAAATTAAATCATTTTTATTTTCTTCAAACACAAATGACTTGGTTAATAATTAAAACATACAAATGATTAGACTTGATAATAGGAATATAGACTCCAAGTCGTCTTTTTTCTTCTCTCTGCTTTGAACAAATTCAGTATTATGTGTGCTAATCCAGAAAAGTTAGCAGATTTTGGCATCTTCCAGTTGATTCCTGGGTGTGTATCTTGAACATCAACATGGTAGCCAAGAATTTATGTAAGAACAATGACTAGTGTATATATTTTCTATGCAGTGTAACAAATTACCACAAATACAGTGGTTTAAAACAACACACATTTATTATCTCATAGTTTCTGTAGGTCTGGAATCTGAACATGGCTTAGCTGGGTCCTCTGCAAAGGTGCAATCCAGCCAGGACAAGGTTCTCGTTCGGAAGCTTGTCTGGGAAAGGATCTACCTCCAGGCTCACTCAGAATTCATTTCCTTGTAGTTGTGGGACTTCTGGCAACTTGATTCCTCAAAGCCAGCAAGGATAGGGAGACACTCAAGTAATTCCACTAGAAGACAGTCTTACATAACTTAGCATAATCATGGCAGTTACATCACATTGCCTTTCTTATATCCTATTGGTTAAAAACAGTAGACCCAAGGGGAAGAGCTTATACAAGGACATGAACACCAGGAAGCAGAGATCACAGGGGCCATGGGGCCACCTTAAAGTCTGTTCACCACAACTAAAAACCTAAAAAAAAAAAAATTATTATTTGTGTCCTGTGTCATTCTGACTTTGCACAGCTTTCGTTAGGGTAGAGCCACTCTGTCTTAAGATTGGCATCCACTCGTACACGAACCCATGTTCTCTGGCCAAATCCATATGTTATATTTTAAGATCTTTTCAAAGCAGGAACTTTCTTTGGTCAGTTGTCCAGTGCTGTTCAATCACTGAGTATTCAGTAAGTGTCACTAACAACCAGAATGACAAATCATTCCAGTCAGAAAAGGCCCAAGTGTCAATTATTGGACTGTCATGATTTATGTTAGTGACTCACGTGACCAACATAAGTCAAACCGGTTATACGTGCAAATGGAACCGTTGACTGACAAGAACTGCAACGTACGACTCATGCTGTGTCTACACTGAGCCAAAGCAGTCAGTCAATTCTAAGAGGATAAACATCAGTCAAGTAAATGCTTTGGCAGCCTAAACATATAACAATCAAATGATGACTAGAATTTTCACTTTTCAGTCACTCACACAGACATGATCTCAGTAATACAAAAAAACTGAAAATCAGAGTAGTTTTTCTTGAGGAAAGTTTATCCGAAAACGTTTCTGGAGTGTCTACTGTGCTCTAGGTACTCTGCTTGGTATTGGAAATATAGAGATGAAATACTGAAATATGGTGTTAATCCATTGCCATACAGGTGATTCCAACTCACTGCAACCCTATAGGACAGAGTAGAACTGCCCCACAGGATTTTCGAGAAGTGGCTGGTGGATTCAAACTGCAGACCTTTCAGTTAGCAGCCAAACCCTTAACCACTGCACCCAGGCAACAGGGTATTAGGAATGGAAATTATTTGCCATATTCTTTCTCTTCTATTGCTAAGCTACCTACACTACTAAGCAAGCTTTTTCATCAGTCATCAAGACACAGTCACCTTCCCCATTGTCTTATTATTATTATTTCAAATATTTCTTATAGCTAAAAAAAAAATTCTAACATTTAGCCAAAATTTGCTATGCTGTGGCAATAATCCAGTATTTACACATCCCATTGGCTCCAAAGAGTGACTGAAATGGGTTTACTGCTTTTTACTGGATTGAGGAAAACAAAAAAAACCCCATATGATAAAAATTTATTTACTATGGTGCCCATTATACTATCTGGAGGTTAAAAACACTTTGTGCTCTATAAATATTTGAAAGTCAAAGATCACTTAAAACAAACACAGGTAGGTTCAATACAAACGCTCAAAGTTAGCCGTAACAGGAAATGTCTGAGAGAGAGACAACCTTGGATGACTTGACCTTTGTTTTTTTCTTCTCTGCTCTTTTCAGAGCTGTTTTTACATTCCCCTGGCTTTCTATACTAAATCCTTAAACACAAATAGATAAGTGATTTTACTTTAATAAATATTTAACAGAAGCTTGGTATTGGGGGAGAAAATAAAATTTTGAAAAATACCAAGGACCCCTTTATTCTCAAGGACTCCTTTATTCTAATTCAGTAGCTCCTGAAAAACTTTCCTTTTCAAAGATACTTTTTCAAACACTATCAATAATCTACAGTCAACTCTGTAATCTCTTTAGAAGCTGGCAACTTTTGGGCTTTGGAATTTTGAACATAAAATGACTGGCTGGATTCCTACCAGCTAAAGATTTTAAAACTTTGATTTGTTGGATATTAATTAGGTTCTTGATACCTGTGTGGTGTCAGATGCATAATGAGAAGTCAATAAGTACTTTTTGTAAATTAATACTAATTTTAGAATTTCGGAGTTGATCTGAGAACACATCTGGTCAAGTCCCCATCCAGAGCTTGATTCTCCTTAGCAATATCCGTAATAAGAAGTTGTCCAGACTTGTCCCAACAGGGAAATCACTGCCCCCTGAGAGAGTTCCAGCTTCTCATGTCACCTTAGAAATGTTTTCCTTGTTCTGAGTCATTTTCTTTTTGTTTAGTTCTGTAGCTTCGATCCATGATCTGTGCTACATACCTTGGAATCTCACAAGGCAAGATTATGGTAACCCCCCTATCCATGGTTTCAGTTACTCAAGGTCAACTGTGGTCCAAAATGTTAAATGAGTAGCATGACAAAATTTTGTGTCACCATCCTACTCCATCCTGCCTGGGGACCACATTCACATTAACTTTGATCACAGTGTATTGTTATCATTGTCCTAGTTTATTATTAGTAATTGTTGTTAGGAGCCCTGATGGTGTAGTGTTTAAGAGCTCAGATGCTAACCAAAAGGTCAGCAGTGCAAATCTACCAGCCACTCTTTGGAAACCCTATGGGGCAGTTCTACTCTGTCCTGTAGTGTTGCTATGAGTCAGAATCGACTCCACAGAAATGGGTTTGGGTTTTTTGTGGTTGTTGTTGTTGGTTTAATTGTTGTCAATCTCTTACCATAACAAATTTATAAATTAAACTCTATCATAGGTATGGCTGTATTGGACAAACCATAGTATATGTAGGGTTCGGTACTATCTGTGGTTTCAGGCATCTAGGGGGGTCTTGGAATGTATTGCCCGCAGGTAAGAGACGGACTACTGTAATTCCTTCCAAATATATATTTGAAATCCTCTCTCTTGTGCTGAATACTCTTTTCTCCATGCTAAAGATGTTCAGTTCATGAAACATGATTTTGGTTCCATCAACATCCTGGTTTCTACTCTCCATTATTAGTGGGTTTCAGCCATGATATTATGACACAATCATTCTTGTGACCAATAAGAAAAAGTTAAATTTCTACAGCTACTGCACCTAGACTTAAAAATAACTTACTTTCTACATTTTATGTACGCCATAGCCCGGGAAGAGCTAAAAACTTCCAGGTGAATATTTTACTTCTGTGAATGTCTTCAATCACATGATTCAATGGTTCTTAAAGGCTAAGAACCATTGCTTTAAATATGCCTCAGTTGGTCTACGTCCTTTGGAAGTATAGTAGAGAGAAGTGAATGCAAAAACCAAGAGGTGGGTTCACCACTGCAGTGCAGGCTTGTTCATTACATCAAAACTGTCTCCTCTCTCTACGCCTACCTGCCATTCAGGGTTCAACTAAAATCCCACCTTACATGAAACCCTTCAACTGGAAGAATTAATTTTTGTTATCAATGAATTCTCAAAGTGCTTCCTTTGGATGCAGGCCTAAGCTGGACCCCAGTGTCCTCTACTTTCAAGGCATGTGACCTTGGGCAGTGTCGGTGTTCCTCCCTGAGCTCCACTTCCTCTTGTGTAAAATGGAGTTTCTTCTACCTCACCAGGCAGCTTGGAATTTCTACCAAGCACAGTGCTCGGCAACATTAATTCATTGTCCTTCTTCTATTCTACCCTAAAGTATACTGAGAACATTGAGCTACTAAGTTTCCAATACAGGATATACCCAGAATCGTAGGGCAAGGAGATGATATATCACTCTAAGAAACTCAAAATAACAAAGTCAAGATAGAACTACTGCACTGGCCATCTGCGGAAATGATCTTAGAACGTTACCCACACTTAGGGATGACTTCAAATGTAAGACTAATGTGCTTCCCCAATATAGTCCCTGTAAAGCATTAGTCCAAACAATAGCTATGGCCAGGGTGATCTATAAACTAACCACAACACATTGTCTTGAAGAAACATAATGAAAAACTTTCTAGTAATCTAGATGAACCTAGAAAAGGAGTTTACCGTGTAAAATTATTGTCCATGAGACTGTCACTCTGAGTCTAGATAATCAATGCTGACTCCTATGACAGACATAACCTTAGACTGGAGAAGGGTGATTTACCAAGTTTCTCTCTCAAGAGTGTTGTACTCCTCTACTCAAATTTGAAACCCTATGGAGCAGTTCTGTTCTGTCCTATAGGGTCACTATGAGTCAGAATTGATTCAACAGCAACAGGTTCTACTCAAATTTGGGATTCATCTAGCAACTTACTAACCTTTCGTATACTCTCCTGAGTGTATCAGTGTAAATCACACCCATGGCTGTTATGAAGAGCTGATATTAGACACACTCTCCCACTGCCTATTAGGACATTGTCACTCCAGCTCGCATCAGTCTCCCGTGGGATTTGTGCACGTGAATTGATTTCTCAGCCTAATCCCCTCTGGCAAAATGATCCAAGTTTCTGTTGTTGAAAAGCTGAGTGATACAACCTGCTCTAGGAAGACTCCCACACTGGTGCTGACTCTAAAATACCCTGGTTCTTCCAACGACAACACATACATATTGGTCCCTCATCAGATATGTAGGGATGGGGGTTCTGCAGCCCTTTTTCCCACCCCAGATCCTCCTCTGTTCACGTTACCAGCCCTGCTCTCTCCAAGGGAAATATTCAGAGGAATATTCATGTCACTCACAGGACAGGAATGCCATCCTTAGAGATCCGATTGATGCCCTCTTTGCTCTCTTCCCTCTACTGCCTGGTCCTAGCTAAGGCTGTCTTCTCTTCACCTCCTCTCAGGATAAGAGCATAACTGGGACTACAGATCCAGCCAGGAGTCCCTGTGTGGTGCACACAGTTAACATACTCAGCTCCTAACCAAAAGGTTGGAGGTTCCAGAGGCACCTCACGAGAAAGCCCTGGTGATCTACTTCTAAAACAATCAGACACTGAAAACCCTGCAGAGCACAGTTCTACCCTGATGCACGCGGCGTCTCTATGAGTTGCAGTTGACTCAATGGCCCAGTCATCTACCTTTCCGACTGGTTTGGCTGAACACTAGTTCCAATATTCAATTTGGTGGAGGGTAAGTTGGGGGGAGGGGGTTTGGGTGGAATAGTTCATTCCATTTAGCCTCAAGCCTAAGCAACATTCTTCTAACTTTTACCCTGGAATCCTAGGAAGCCCCATGCACTTAGCCCCCTAAAACTGGTTTATGTATATTAGTCTAATTTTCTCAGACAGAATGTATATTAATTTCCTAGGGCTACCATAAAAATTATCATAAACTCGGTGGCTTAAAGCAAAAGAAATTTATTCTCTCTCTGTTTTGGAGGCTAGGAATTCAAAGTCAAAGTGTCACAGCAGGTCTGTGTTCCCTCTGAAGGCTCTAGGAAAGAATCCTTCCTTGCCTTTTCCTAGTTTCCAGTAGTTGGCAGCAATCTTTGGCGTTCCTTGGCTTGTAGCTGCATCGCTCCAATCTCTGCCTCCATCTTCATATCACCTTCTTCTCTGTGTCCCTGGGTGTCCTCCCCTCTTCTTATAAGGACACCAGGCATTGGATTTAGGGCCCACACTAATCCAGTATTACCTCACTTCTACTAATTACATCTGCAAAGAACTTATTTCCCAATAAAGCCACATTCCAAGATTTGGAAATGGACATGAATTTTTTAAATTTTTTTTTAATTGTACTTTAGGAGAAGGTTTACAAAACAAATAGTTTCTCATTAAACAGTCAGTGCACATATTGTTTTATGACATTGGTTAACAACCCCATGACATGTCAACACTCTCCCTTCTTGATGGGTTTTTTTTTTTTTTTTTTTTTGCTGAAAATATATATAGCCAAAGATAAACCATTTCAAAAATTTCTACATGCACTCTTCAGTGACATCGATTACGTTCTTCCAGTTGTGCTGCTATTCTCACTTTAGATGAAAGTTTACAGAACAAAATAGTTTCTCATTAAATGGTTAGTACACGTGTTGCCCTGTGATAATGGTTAACAACCCCACTACAGGTCAACACTGTCCTTACTCAACCTTCTGTTCGCTATCACCAGCTTTCCTGTCTCCTGCCTTCTAGTCCTTGTCCCTGGACTGCTGTGCCTCATTAGTCCCGTTTTGTTTTACGGGGCTGTCCAATCCCTGGCTGAACGGTGATCCTCAGAAGTGATTTCACCACTGAGCTAAAAGGGGGTCTGGAGGCCATACTCTCAGGGTTTCTCCAGTCTCTTTCAGGCCAGTAAACCTGGTCTTTTTGTGTGTGTGTTAGAATTTTGTTCTACATCCTTCTCCAGCTCTGTCCAGAACCCTCTGTTGTGATCCTGGTCAGAGCAGTCAGTGGTGGTAGCCGGGCACCATTGGACCTGAATTTCTGAGTACTCTATTCACCCAGTACAGAATGTAATCTCCCTGAAAGCATGGTTGATGTTCTAGATTTTTCCTGTATCATTTGTATTCTCCCATAGCACTTGTACTAAATATTTCCTAAGTGAGTTACTTGCCCTTCATTTGGTATAAGTCTATTATTTGTATCTCATACCTCTGATCTTTTCTCATTAACTCAGAACCGTGAGCGTAGCTGTGTTCTTGGTGCCAACACAACTACAAATACAAATGCAACGTAGGACCTGAAATCGGAGGGCAAGGGCCAATGACAAGGTGATCAGTCGTAACCCAAAGTATACGAATATTAAAAATTTTCTAAGAGAGCTCTCAAACTAAAAACAGATAGAAAATTCTTGTAGAAAAGGTGTAACTACCCTAAAATATATTTGAAAACTCCAGTTTGAAAAACACTGACCACTCCACAGAATAACATGCAGAAATGGTAAATAGACACAGACTAAGGATGAAGAGACTGTTAAATATTCACATCCTCAAAATACACACATTATCTGTACCTCCAAGGACCAAAGTGAATTAATTATCATGAAGCAGAAAGAGACAGCCAGCTTGGGCTGGGAGTGGAGCAAGGACAACAAAGAAGGCCTGAGTCAGACTTCTTACACAGATTCCTGAAGGTTGGTGCTTCTTGCCTGAGCCACTAGCCTTGGCTCCCTTACATAGCATAGCATGTGGTTCAGAGAGCTGGCTCTGCAGCTGGACTGTGTGAGTTCGAATCCCAGCACTGTCACTACCAGCTCTGACCTTGGGAGACTTGACTTCTCTAGGCCCCCCTTTTCTCATCTGTAGAATGGGAATTATTTCAGTTTATGCATATGAATGGCACACTGTCTAGCACATAGTCAGTACTTGGCAAGTTATCCTGGGGTCTTGATTCACTCTACCCTTCCTAGCCTTGAATCCATTCTTCCGTCCTCCTTCCCTGTCAAAAGAGAATAGAATTCCTCCTCTTTTTCAGGTTAACCCTCCCGTATCTGCCCTAGACCCCATCATCCCTCCCCACCTTGGAGACTTGCACAGCTGACCGCCCTTCTCCCTTTCTGCTAGACACAGCCAGTCAGCATCCTAATGACCTTCTTCCATCCTAAAATTTCCTTCCTCAACCCTGAAATTCTACTTGCCCACATCTATCCTTTCCCTCAAAGAAACTTACAGAAAAAGTGGTCTACATTTTTCAAAGACCAACTTATAAAAGGTGGTCTCCAGCTCTTACTCTTCCATTCACTCCTCCACCCCTACAGTTAGGTTTGACTCACACTCCACTGAAATTGTTCTCACCAAGGTTGACAATGCTGCCTTGCTCTTTAACCCAATGGACATTCGTCATTGAAAATCACATGCATGACAGCAGCATCAGACATTATTGAGCCCTCTTTTCTTCTTGAAATGGTCTATTCCTGAGGACTTCATGACACCACCTTCTCCTTACTTTCCTCCTGCCTCTTTGGTGAGTCTCCTTTGGGGATGTCTTATTGCTCTGCTTGTCACCTAAACATTGGTATTTTTCAGGGCTCAGTCTTTGGCCCTTTTCTCTTCTGCTTCCCCACGTACTGACTTCACTGCCTTTCTGGATGTTGACGACTCCTAAATCTACATCTCCAGCTCAGCCTTCTCTTCTGAACCCCATATCCAACCCTCCCTTCAAATATCTATCTCCACTTGAACATTCTACAAACATTTCCGTTTCAACACACCCAAAACAAACTCATAAGATTCCTCTAGAAATTTGCTGCTCCTGTCTTCTCAGAAAAATAAGAAGTATGAACATTTTGTATAAAATTTAGGAATGTAAAAAGATTTGAACACCACTCACACAAATGCTTGCATACACATCAAAATCTTTGACGGGCTTACTAAAAAGTATTTGAAGTGTTTTTAAAGGGCATAGAAAGGAGTCTCTGGGTGGCACAAATAGTTAAGCACTCTACTACTAGCTGAAAGGTTGGTGGTTCGAACCCACCCAGAGATACCTCAAGAAGACAGTCCTAGCAATCTATTTCTAAAAGGTCATAGCCTTGAAAACCCTACGAAACAGTTCTACTCTATACACATGGATTTGTCATGAGTCGGAATTGACTTGATGGCAACTAACAACGACGACAACGATGAAGAAAAGGAAGGAATCTCTTTCTCTAAATGCTCCATCTCAGCGAGACCACTCTCTTACCCCAGCCAACTCAAAACTCACATATCATTTCCTGCAAGCCTGAGCCCCCGCAAGTAACTAAATGCCTCCCCTCCGAGCTCCCAAAGTTTCCTGTTTCAACCTAGACATTGATCACTTAGTATCATACCCTCTTGTTAAGAGATCCTTGAGACACTCTGGTTATTCTCACAATCTCAGTGCCTGCCACTAAATAGTGCTCAATAATGTCAGCAAAAAATGAATGGGAACTATTGTTAATATGGATTAGGCGGAGAAAGAGTAGAGGGTTTGAGTTATAGACCCCACAATTTAGTCCAGATTCTAACCCTGATCCACCATGTGACCTTGGGCAAGTCCCTTCACACCCCCTAAGTCTAGCTTTTGGCATTTTTCAAGGAAATCAGAAAAAGCAATAACACCTTCTTCACAGGGTTCTTGGGACAATTAAATGAGGTGAAGTCCATAAAAGTTCTTACATGGAATAGGTTCTCTTAACACTGTTTGGCGAGTCTGGTGAGGGTGGATAGACGGCAACAGAGCTGGGGAGGGGAAAGTTCGAGGAAATTTGCAAAGTTTTGCTCATGTGATATGACTTCAAGTTCACATGTCTCCCCTTCTTTTGAAAATAAAATTGAATAATCTAAGGATGGTTCGCTAATAACATGGTCAGGGATTGTTGGGGTACAGGTGGGAGGTACCTAGTAGAAAATATGGAATACTGGTGTCTTTTCAGACATTAGTGGAGCATGGGCTTTCTCAGAAGTTGGCGAGGAGGGTCAGAGATTTTGAGCACTGTAATTTTTTTCTCCCTGAAAATGATCATGATGCTATAAATGTAATCCAAGTGGAAATAAAATGGTTACTGTCACAAAGCAGCTCAGCATTCAGTAGGAATTCAAGCTAAGGCAATACACAAGCACTAATATTAACTATGGTTCTTAGCCTTTGGAGTTGGAGAGATGAACCCAGCTTCCTGCAGACCAAACACTTATGCTAATAGGAGAGAAACTTTCTGAAAAAAAAGGCAGCCAAATCTAAGAGACCTGTCAACACCAGGGTCATCAGTGAAGTGATATCCAGGGAAGAGCTGAAATCAAAGGCTGTCTCTGCCTCCCCCTGCATGCTCTGTTCACTAGGAGCCCATGGTGGTCACAGCTCCTTTAACAATATTTATAATGAAGGAACAACGTTGGAGATGTCAACCTTGATTATTCATAAAGCTTCTTCCTGCTCAGATCCACCCTGGGGCTAACTGTAAAAGTACCTGATTCCCAATTCTCAAACACAGAAGCACACAGAGCTTGAAAGAGGAGCTGACTAATAAAGTTTGCATATCCCTAAGAAAAAGAGCATACAAGGAAGAAGAAAAGGAATGGCAAGATTAAACAAAAACAGTAAGCTTGGATGGGAAATGATAAAAATTTTAAAAGGCAAGAACTTAAATCTATTTTCCTTTTTTTTAATGCCCTTGTTCATTTACATTTCAGTATAAGCCATTCAGAGCAAACAGCTATTTTATCTCCTGACTAGAACACTGAGGTGCTTTGAACGCTTACATGATGTTGCTAAACTCTTTTCTGGAGAGTTGACTAGTGGCTTTAAACTGTGAGGAGAAGAGAGAAGCCATCATCTCTGGTCCTTTTAGTCAAGGAAGTTCCCAAAGCAAAGACTTTGAGTACTCATTTCTGTGGTTTGTGTCAGGGAAGAGTCCCAGGATAGCTCTGGAGTCTAAATTCCACTGCCTTGTAGCTCTATGACCAAGTTACTCATTTGATCACTGTCTCATTTTCCTCATCTGTAACATGGAAATAATAATACCATCTTCCTTCCAGGGTTGCTGAGAAGATTTAATAAGGAAAATAAAGCCCAAGGCCTGCATTATAGTCAGCACTTAATAAATGTCACCTGTTCTCATTATCGTTTCAGACCAGATTTGTTAAATAAAAATTAAAGTGTTTGCTTCTGGATTTGATGGTTTTAATAGAGTATGATTCAGCTTATGTAATGACTAACTTTGTTTGTCAAATATCCTAACTCTCCTCTCCTTCCAGGTTCACACTAGGTTAAGATTACACTTTCTGACCCCTGTAGTTGAATGGGGTCATGTGACTAGTTCTGGCCAATCTTGTGAGAGGACATGCCATGTGTCATTCACAGCCCAGAGCATTTAATTGTTGGTGCAAAACCCTCCAGTGCTCTCTTTCTCATTGCCATGGTACCAGCAAACATTCAAGATTGTTGTTGTCCCATCAACCTGGCATCTAGAGTTAGGAGACAGAACAGAGCTCCTTCTGTCAAACTACAAAAGACTCAAAGCATGGGTGAAAAATAAAACTCTGTCATTTTAAGCCACTGAGATGTGATATAGGGGTTGTTTGTTACTGCAGCATAATCTAGCCCACGCTGAATGAGGGAGAGCTGTTCTAATCTTTTGTTTCTGAACACAACAAATTTTGGTGAGCACGTACCATAAACTAAGCCCTATGCTGCATATTTTCATATGTATCTACTTTTATTTTAAAAAAATGCTCATATAGAAGTCATCTCTATTCTACAGATACATATGAAGGAGACAAGAATTATTAATGAGGCTGGGGAGCCAATATGGTGCTATAGACAGAAGCACCACGCCATTCCTCCATAGCAAAGACACAAAAAACTATGTAAAACAGAGACAAATGTCCGTCCTGGAACCCTAAGCATCAAATGAAAAGATAAAGAACTCAGCCAAGCACTGAATGGAATAAGAAACTGAAGAGAATAGAAAGTGAGGAGAGTTACAAGCAGAAGTCCCTTATCAGCTAACACAGCATGGATCTGCCATCTTGGACTCCTGTCAGAGATTGGCAGACAGAGAGTACGTGAAGGCAGATTCACAAAGCTCCCAGCAGGAGACAGAGCACCTGGAAACCAGCGATACACAATTTCCCACCTCCCACCCTGCCTCCCTCTGCTCAACCTTTGCCATTTCCCAGCGGGCCAATCCGTGGCTTCCCAGTGGGTCTACAACTGTGGCATGAGAGGCACAGTTTCCATGCCACAAGGATCCACCCTACCCACACCGGCTTGCCTCTTCAGTGCCATTTCTTTGTTGCTGGTGTTGCTTTTTTGGGCCTCTTTTGGTTTCTTCTCTGCCTCTCACCTCCTCCCCTTCTTTTTCTCAAACACCTGACTCTGTGTGCTATCTTTGCTTCTTGACAGGCTATGAAGTGCCTCTCAGCTGGGGAACTGCTTCCTCAGTCTGTGTTACAATGCTGGTGGGATCCCTGTGGGCTTTTTATTTGTTTGTTTTCTAGTTCTTTTTTCCTTTTCTAAAATTTTTTCTTCATTCCTCAGTTTCTCTTTCTACTTACCTTCTTTTCCTGTATCCTGAATATCTAGCACCGTGTATCATCTCCACTCCTTCTAGCCAGGCTGTACCACATGGCCTGAGAGCCACTTCCCAGGTCTGTGAAGCCGCATCAGTGGGATCCCTGGGGGCATTTTTTATTTACTTATTTTTTGTTTTATTTTCTTCATTTTTGTTTTTCTTCATTTCTTGGTTCCTCATCTCTCCACTCTGACAGCAGTCTCCCTCAGCAATTTTTTTTTCGATCCTGTTCCTCTCTCCTCTCTCTCTTTTTCCCATACCCAACCTAGCTCCACACATCACAACCTCCCACTCCCCATCACAATCTCCTCCTCTCCCTCCCTCCTGCCTATCTGCACCATGTGCTAAACATTGCACTCCTGAGCAGCACAGACACCGCCTACTGGAACCAGCCCTGCACTGACTCCCGGCTCACCTTGTCAGCCCCAGTACTTGCCAAAAACAACCCATCCCAGTCCTGCCCCTTCAGCTGGGCCTGACCTGCTGCACCATAGCTGAGCAACTGGCCTTGCCCATTGGACAAAAAGGTGAAAAATGTCATGTCCACAGATAAGCAAATAACAAAGAACGCACAGACCACCTGCTCAGACATAACTAAATAAAACAAAAAAGCAGGACAAAACAAACAAATCTACAATCAATAAGTGAGGAAAATAACTGCTGAATGTCCTGAAGACAGCAGACAATTAAAAAACATATTAAAAAACAGGACAGGATGGTTCCAGTAGGTGTCCAAAATAAAACACCAGATGACTTTCCAGTAGAAGAAAAGGCACTAGAACTACCTGATAGGGAATTCAAATCTCTAATATTCAGAGCTATCCAGGAGTTGAAGCAAAAAGCAGACAAAAATGAGGAAAAAATAGACAAATTCATGGAAAAGGTAGACAAATGCATGGAAAATACAGACAAAAAAAATGGAAGAATTCAGGAAAATAATACAGGAACAAGATGCCAAAATAAATTCACAACTAGAAATCATACAAAAACAACAATTAGCAATCCAAAAGATAAGCAACAAGATTTCAGAAACGGACAGTGTCACAGAAGGGCTGAGGAGCAGGTTGGAAATGATAGAAGACAGGAGCAGTGAAATTAAAGTCAAACATTTGAATACAACTCAGGAAAAATCAGAAAAGGGAACGAAGAAAAAATGAAGAAACCCTGAGAATTATGTGGGATACAATCAAAAGCAAAAATTTTCAAATGACTGGAGTTCCAGAACAGGGGAGAAAACAGAAAACACAGACAGGATCACTGAAGAATTGCTGACAGAAAACTTCCCTAATATCATGAAAGATGAAAAGCTGACCATCCAGAAAGCTCAACGAACTCCATATAGGATAGACCCCAAAATAAAAACACCAAGACGTATCATAATCACACTCACTAAAACCAAAGACAAAGAAAGAATCCCAACAGCAGCTCAAAAAAAAAAAAAAAAGTCACATACAGAGGGGAAACAATAAGACTAAGCTCTGATTACTCGGCAGAAACCATGCAGGCAAGAAGGCAATGGGATGACATATATACAACCTTGAAAGAAAAAATTGCCACCCAAGAATAATATATCCTGCAAAACTCTCAAATATGATGGTGTAATTAGGACATTTCCAGATAAACAGCAATTAAGAGAATATGTAAAAACCAAACCAAACTTATAAGAATTATTAAAGGGATTCCTTTGGTTTGAGAACAAACAACATCAGCTCACAGCCTGAATCTAGGACACAAGATCTCACCACCCAGATACCAACCTAGGAAATGAATTCTCAAAGACTATTCAAAACCTAAAGATTTACAATGAGGAATCAGAGAGGTTAATCTGCAAATGACAATAACACAGAACAATAAAACATGGAATAAATGTTGTAGGTATAGAACTTTCTAATGGAGAGGAAGGCAAAGCAATACCAAGTAATAATAGACTGGGTTAAACCTAGGAAGATAAGGGTAAATTTCAAGGTGATCACAAAGAAATTTAACAAACCTACTCATCAAAATAAAGAGAAAAACATAAAGTCTCAGTAAAAACAAAAGAAATGAAAAAAAATCCACAAAAAAAAAGGAATTCAGTACAGGCAGGTAAGAGGAACAAAGAAATCATCAGTACCACGAAAAAAAAGGCACTACAAAATGACAGCAATAAACTCACACCTATCAATAATTACACTGAACATACATGGCCTAAATGCACCCATGAAGAGACAGAAAGTGACAGAATGGACTAAAAAACAGGATCCATCAATATACTGTCTACAAGAGACACATCTTATAAACAAAGTCATAAATTTATCAAAAATCAAAGGATGGAAAAAATATATCAATCAAACAGCCATCAAAAAAGAGCAGGAGTGGCAATACTAATCTCAGATAAAATAGACTTTAAAACAAAATCCACCATAAAAGACAAAGAAGGGCACTATATCATGATTAAAGAGATGAGCCGTCATGAAGACATAATCATAATATCTACGCACCCAACGACAGGGCTCCAAAATATATAAAACAAACTTTAACAGCACTGAAAAGAGAAACTGACAGCTCCACTATAACAGTAGGAGACTTCAACACACCACTCTCGGTAAAGGACAGAACATCTAGAAAGAAACTTAAGATACAGAAGACATAAAGGACACCATCAGCCAACCTGAACTCATAGACATACATAGGACACTCCACCCAACAGCTGCAAAGTACACATTCTTTTCCAATGCACATGGAACATTCTCCAGAATAGACCACATCTTAGGCCACAAAGCAACCCTCAACAAAATCCAAAACACTGAGATAATATAAAGTATCTTCTCTGATCACAACGCCATCAAAGCAGAAATTAACAACAGGAAAAGCAGGGGGGAAAAAAATCAATTACATGGAAACTAAATAACACCCTGCTTAAAAACCACTGGGTAACAGAAGAAATCAGAGATGGAATGAAAAAATTCCTAGAATCAAATGAGAATGAAAACACATCATACCAAAACCTTTGGGACACAACAAAGGCAGTATTTACAGGTCAATTTATAGCAATAATTGCACACATCAAAAAAGAAGGGACAAAATCAAACCATTAGCTACACAACTCGAACAAATAGAAAGAGAACAGCAAAAGAAGCCCATGGCCACCAGAAGAAAGGAAACAATAAAGATCAGAACAGAAATAAATGAAATAGAGAATAGAAAAACAATAGAAAGAATCAACAAAACCAAATTGGCCAAACTGACAAAAGAAAAACAGGAGTGGACGCAAATAACCCAAAAAAGAAATGAAATGGGGGACATTACAACAGACCCAACTGAAATAAAAAGCATCATAACAGAGTATTATGAGAAACTATGCTTCAACAAATTTGAAAATCTCAAGGAAATGGACAAATTTCTAGAAACACACTGCCTACCCAAACTATCACAAATTGATGTTGAAAATCTGGACAGACTCATAACAAGAGTAAAGATTGAAAAGGTAATAAAAATAACTCCCAACAAAAAAAAGCCCTAGCCCAGATGGCTTCACTGGAGAAGTCTACCAAACATTCAGAGAAGCACTTACATCAGTACTACTCAAACTATTTCAGAACACAGAAAATGAAGGGATACTTCCAAATTCATTCTATGAAGTCAGCATAACCCTGATACCAAAACCAGGCAAAGACACACAAAAAAAGAAAATTACAGACCAATATCTCTCATGAATATACATGCAAAAATTCTCAACAAAATTCTAGCCAATAGAATTCAGCATCATATCAAAAAAATAATACACCAAGACCAAGTAGGATTCATACCAGGTATGCAAGGATGGTTCAACATTAGAAAATCAATCAACATAATCCACCACATAAATAAAAGAATCACATGATCATCTAAATCGACACAGAAAAGGCATTTGACCAAGTCCAACACCATTCCTGATAAAAACTATCAATAAAACAGGTATAGAAGGGAAATTCCTCAACATAATAAAGGGCATTGTCTCAGTCATCTAGTGCTGCTCCAACAGAAATACCACAAGTGGATGGTTTTAACAATGAGAAGTTTATTTCTTCACAGTCCAGTAGACTACAAGTCCAAATTCAGGGTGTCAGCTCCAGCAGAATGCTTTGCGTTCTGTGTCGGCCCTGCAGGAAGGTCCATGTCATCAATCTTCCCTTGGTCTGGGAGCTTCTCTGTGCAGGAACTTCAGGTCCAAATGACTCGCTTTGCTCCTGGCACTGCTTTCTTGGTGGCATGAGCTTTCCATGTGTCTCTGCTCGCTTCTTTTATATCTCAAAAGAGATTGTATTAAGACACTATCTAACCTTGTAAACCACATCAGCATAACCTCATCACAGTGATAGAATTTACAACACATAAGAAGATCACATATAACCTCATCATAGTGATAGAGTTTACAACATATGAGGAAATCACATCAGATTACACGACCATACAATACTGGGAATCATGAACTAGCCAAGTTGTTACACACATTTTTGGGGGGACACAATTCAATCCATGACAGACATCTATACAAAACCAACAACCAATATCATTCTTAATGAAGAGAGGCTGACAACATTCCCCTTGAGAATAGGAACAAGACAAGGATGTCCTTTATCACCACTCCTATTTAACATTGTGCTGGAAGTCCTAGCTAGATCAATAAGGCAAGAAAAATAAAGAGCATCCAATTTGGTAATGAAGAAGTTATACTCTTCCTATTTGCAGATGATATGATACTATATATAGAAAACCCAAAAGACTCCACGAGTAAACTACTGGAACTAATAGAGAGATTCAGCAAAGTAGAGGATACCAGATAAACATACAAAAATCCACTGGAATCCTATACACCAATAAAGAGAATGATGAAAAGGAAATCAGGAAAACAATACCATTTATAACAGCCTCGAAAAAAATAAAATACTTAGGAATAAATCTAACCAGGGATGCAAAAGACCTATACAAAGAAAACTATAAAACACTACTGCAAGAAACCCAAAGGGATCTACATAAATGGAAAAAGATACCATGCTCATGGATAGGTAGACTCAACATTGTGAAAATGTCAATTCTACCCAAAGCAATCTACAAATACAATGCAATCCCAATCCAAATACCAACAACATTCTTTAAAGAGATGGAAAAAACAATCATTAACTTTACATGGAAAGGGAAGAGGCCCCTGATAAGCAAAGCATTGTTGAAGAAGAAGAATGAAGTAGGAGGACTCGAACTACCTGACCTCAGAACCTACTATACAACTACAGTAGTCAAAACAGCCTAGTACTGGTACAACAACAGATACATTGACCAATGGAACAGAATCAAGAACCTAGATGTAAATCCATCCACCTACAGTCACCTGATCTTCGATAAGGGCCCAAAGTCTATCAAATGGGGAACAGACAGTCTTTTTAACATCGTGCTGGCAAAACTGGATGTCCATCTGCAAAAAGTGAAATAGGACCCATACCTCACACCATATACAAAAATTAATCTAAAATAGATCAAAGACATAAATATAAAACCAAAAACTATAAAGATCATAGAAGAAAAACAGGATCAACGCTAAAGACCCTAATACATGGCATTAACAGAATAAGTACCGTAACAAACAACATACAAACTCCAGAAGAAAAGCTAGATAACTAGGATCTTCTAAAAATTAAACACTTCATCAAAAGACTTCACCAACAGAGTAAAAAGAGAACCTCCAGACTGGGGGAAAAAAATTGGCTATTACAAATCCGACAAAGGTCTAATCTCTAAAATCTACAGGAAAATTCAACACCTCTACAGCAAAAAGACAAATCATTCAATTTAAAAATGGCCAAAGGAAATGAATAGACACTTCACCAAAGAAAACATTCAAGCAGGTAATAGACACATGAGGAAATGCCCATGATCACTAGCCATTAGAGAAATGCAAATCAAAACCGCAATGAGATACCATCTCATCCTGGCATTACTGGCACAAATCAAAAAAACAGAAAATAACAAATGTTGTAGAGGCTGTGGAGAGATTGCAACTCTTATGCACTGCAGGTGGGAACGTAAAATGGTACAATCATTTTGGAAAACGATACAGCGCTTCCTTAGAAAGCTAGAAATAGAAGTACCATATGATCCAGCAATCCCACTCCTAAGAATACATCCTAGAGAAATGAGAGCTGTCACATGAATAGACATATGCACGTCCATGTCCATTGCGGCATTGTTCCCAATAGCAAAAAGATGGGAACAATCTAGATGCCCATCAACAGAAGAATCGATAAACAAATTATGGTACATACACACAATGGAGTACTACACAACGATAAAGAACAATGATGAATCTGCGAAGCATCTCACTACCTGCATGAATCTGGAGGACATTATGCTGAGTGAAATAAGTCAATCACAAAAGGACAAATATTGTATGAGACCACTACTATAAAAACTCATGAAAAGGTTTACACACAAAAAGAAACAATCTTTGATGGTTACAAGGGATGGGAGGGGTGGGGGTGGAAAAATAGAAAAAAAGAAGAAAGAAAAAAAAGAATGATTAATGAATAATGAGTGAATGTTCCTCCACCTTCCTCCTCCCAATCTCTTTTTCTTACCCTCTGTGTGTTCTGGCTCTGCCAGCTTTTTCTCCAACTTTTTGTGATTCAGAATCACACGCAAACACGCACACATACACGAATGGTGTTTAGGGATGGGTGAGAAGAACAGGACCAGAGAGGCAAAATGAACGGTGGAAGGATATAGATGTGGAAATCTACATTAACCTACACAATTAAGAGCTGGGAGGAAACAGAGGGAGAAAAGAGGGGAAATTACAGAATGGTTCTAAGGTGACTTTGGGGTCAAGGGAGGTGAGAGTTGGGAAGTGAGAAGCTCTAGAGAAGTGTCAGTGTGAAGAAAACGTATAGAGGAGGGAAAAGGATTAAGAAAGTATGGTGGGCTTTGAACTGTGTTCCTTTTAGTATTCTCTGAGACATGCAAGTAAAGATTGGGATCCTTTTTAGTTCCTTTTGGCTCTTAGGCTGTTCCTTGTAGGTAACTTCATAGTGAAGTCCAGACCAGAGAGAGAGCACTGACTTTATTAGGGTTTCACAAAGAAGCCAACATAGGAAAGTGGAACAATGTGCCAAGAGGAGGAACTCCCACCATGAAATAGCAGACACCTCCTCTCTGGTCAGGCTGTTCTGCAATCCACCCCCTGAATAGGTCATACTCTTGCCTGACTCTCTCCCCTCACCTGTGCTTTTCTCACTCAGAATCCCACAACACCTGGGCAATGCTTTCCAGCGGCCACAGTACTTAATCCAATTGGATTCTCATTTTTGAGATGAAGAAACTACCACTCATTAAGTTTAAATAACTTGCCCAAAATCTCACATCCAGTAAGTGGCTGAGCTGAAACCCAGGATCTTTTCACTACCCTGTGCTACCTTATCTTTCAATCCCTCTCCCCCTAGCAAACTCCTATCCATCTTTTAAGCCTAAATGAAGTCCAGAGTCTTCCATGAAATTTTCATGGAGTACCCAGCTGAGGGTGTACAATTAACTTTACCCAAAGAATTTGATCTTTGTTCTTAGTTCCTGGGAGGTAATCACTTAACTGTTGGAATTTTTCCAATGATTGGAATCTGTATTATTCATGGAGGGGCCCCATATTACACCTGATACATTATGCTAATGAGGTGACTCAAGTTGTGTAGGCCTGGCTATGCTCACAAGACCTACTACATATCAGCCTGACTCCAGGGAGAGGAGGAGGACTGGAGATTGAGTTCAATCACGTGGGCAATGGTTCCATCATTCATACGTAATAAAACTTCAATAAGAACTATGGACACTGAAGCTCAAGTGAGCTTTCTGTTTAGTGAATACATTGAAGCACAGGATGTTAATGCATCTTTGGGACACAGAAGCTCCATATTCAAGATCCCACCAAGACCTCACCCTATGCATCTCTTCTTTATGCTGATCCTGATTTGTGTCCTTTATAACAAAACTGTAATATTAAGTATAGCACTTTCCTGAGTTATATGAGTCGTTCCAGGGAATTATTGAACTTGAGGGAGCAGTTGGAACCTCCAAATTTATAGCCAGCAGATCCGAAGTAAGAGGGCAGTGGGAATCTCCAAGCTCACAGCTGGTGTCTGAAGACTCAGGCAGACTTAGCAGTCTGGAGGACTGTGTCCCTTACTTGTGAGATCTGACCCAGCATCCAGTGGTTAGGGTCAGAAGAACTACTGACAGTTGGTGTCAGAGAGGATAGCTAAAGCTGGTGTTGGAGAAGACACACACAGACAGCTTACCAGTCTTCATCAGATTTCCCTCCCTTCTTAGATCCTACAGATCTGTACCATACAGTACAATGTAGTTTGTATTGTCCTAAGTTGTTCATTATTTTGTCATTTTAAATCTTATTTCTGACAAGATTGCAGGCTTCTTGGATATAGGTAGTTCCACTTTTTCTTTATTCCTGCAAGACCCAGTACAGTTCCAAGCATACACAAGGAGCTCAACAAAGACTGATCTAGTAATTTTGATCTCCTTTGCACTGTCTTCAAAGACAAACATCCAAGAAGCTTAATTCACAGGGCTGTTGCTTTTGGATCATACTGACTTGTCTTGAGCGGCTTTCATATTTAGTACCCCAGAGAGTCATAACAGCAGGTGAATCGGGGGACCTCAAAGAGGGATGACTGCATCTCACGTACTCTACTAGTCGAAACTTACCAAAGCTATTTTAATTACTGCTCACCTACTTTTCAGAACTTCACTAAATATACCTGATTGTTGTCTATGAGTAGTTAAAAAGTTCTGAACACCAAACATATCCCCTGAAATCTTCTTAAAACCAAACAGCAATCTAGCTCAACTAGTGAAGAATGTCTGCCTTGAGCACTGTGCTCTTTTAAGATCTAACTATATGCAATCAAACTGATAACAGCAACTCAAAAGATTAGATAGGAATCTTAGGGGACAGTGAATTTATATTAATAGGGGAGGAACAACTCAGAAAAGGAGGAAGAGAATGGTTGCACAACTCTAAGAATGTAATCAATGTCACTGAATTGGACATGTAGAAACTGTTGAATTGGTGTATGTTCTGCTGCATATATTCTCAACAGCAACAAAAATTTAAAAAATTTCAAGTTCTGAACAAACATAAAGGATCAAATATTCAAATTCACTAATTGGGCAGACACATTACCCTAAACTTATGTGGGAAAATACATTTAGGAGACTTGCATGAATATCGGTCACTGTGGAATATCAAATTGCATTTTTTACCAGATGACTCTCATTCGTTAAACATGTAAACATCATCAAGCTCACGTAACTGAACAAAATCTGAGATTTGAGTTTGTGGTTTTTTTGAGACAACATGTCATTCATTCAGAAACAAAAATTCAGTCTGGGTTTCTCATGAGGTTCCTAATCCTTTGCCTTGGTAAAAGTCTTAATGATCCGTCCCTTTCACGATGTTTCATATGCATCCAATTATTAGCCAATTTATCTCAAGGAACAATATTGATAATAAATGTTTATAAAGCACTTAATTAGTACTATATATTAAATACCCCTCAAGTTCATATAATCCTAACAACATTGTGAAGTATATAATTTTATGATCCTCTTTTTACAAGAAGGACAAACCAGAGGCACTTTAGCCAAAGTAGAGACAGGAGTTGGATTTGGCATTCTAATCCCAGAATCCAGGCTCTGAATCGTCAAGTATACTCTCCCACGGAAAGAAGAAACAGTAGCTTGCTGACTTTTTTTTTAAGTGATCATACAGTTATTTCCAACCTTCAGAGCAGAGTCCAATTTACATCCGAACTTCATCTCCCTTCTTCCACTGCCCTGGCCTCTCACTTTGACTGAATCCATGTAACACAAACTAGAATCAAGTGTCAGCACTGGTCCAGATTCTAAAATCAATGAAGAGTGGCACAAGTCCTGTAGAAGGAAGACCTACAAATCCATAAAGTGAGTGTCCATTATTTTTCAGAGTTATTTGTAACAGCAAAGAAAAAAAAAAGACAAAAGAGCCTTCTAAATGCCCAGTGATAGAAGAATTAAGTAAAATAGTGTACGTCAATATTCTGGAATATTACATAGGTTTAAAATTATGTTTACCATAATTATGTCATAATACAAGAAAATTTAAATGCTTATTCTAAGATCAAATTTTAAAACCAGAAGTCAAAAATCATATAATCCAAGCTATATAAACGCACACAACCAGCTGCTGTCAAGTCAATTCTGACTCACAGTGAGTATCAGAGTCGATTTTCAAGCCTCTTTTCTGAGGTGCCTCTGGGTGGACTCAAACTTCCCAACCTTTCGGTTAGCAGCTGAGTGCATTAACAATTTGTACCACGCAGGAACTCCGAGCTAAAAAGGATCCTTAAAAAGGGGGGCAAAAGAAGAAGACAAGAAGCAAATACACCAAGATACTAAGAGTTAACTCTGTTTCATGAAATATACTTTGGGAAACCCCAGATAGAAGAGTTTATACACTACGGGTCAGATATGCAAAATAATTTTTCTTTTTTATAAACCGACCTCATCAGTCATTCCTGCTAATGACTGGGGGAGGAAGAAGGAAAATTTTCCATTTAAAAACCTCTTTAGATTTAAGAACATCTTCTTCGGAGTAAACATTCAGTCAATTTTAAGTCCAAGTTCCTTATCCAAGCAGTTTCTTTTCTGTTGTGGGATTTTTCTTCTCATTCCTCCTTCCAAGGTGGTGCCTAGGTGCCGTGGGATCGGAGAAAGTTGCACACCTAGGTACCATGTACCACGGCCGTCACGGGCGCAGGCACCATGTACCATGGCGGTCGCGGGCGCAGGCACCATGTACCACGGCCATCGTGGGCGCAGGTACTGGGTAACGTAGCTGTCGCTGGTGTAGGTACCATGTAACACAGCTGTTGCTGTTTTGCATACTGTGGAACACAGCTGTTGTGGATGTAGGTACTATGTAACATAGCTGTTGTGGCTGTTTACTACGTAACTTCAGTTGCTCCCTGATGCAAAGTGGTTGGTCTAGCCCGGTCCCTGACAGTCCTCTGCTGAAGTCCACTGAGTTGCAGCTGCTGCCTCCTGATTCATTTGTGCGCTATGCTAGAGTCCATTAATAAAGTCCATGGCCTACCCGAACCTCCCATCAAAAGGTGGCCTCAACACCATTAAACCTCAGTCTCTGCTGGGCCGTAGCCCTTTAGGATCCTTCCCTGACACTCATGGGGAATTTGGGGTTTCCCTTATATGCCATATGCCAGCCCAGGGAAATGCTACACTGTCTCAGGCCATTCCACCCAGACTCTTCCCTCAACTATATCCAAACTGGTAGAATCTTGTTCCTTGGGTGCCTTGTTGAATGTGAGGTTTCTTTTTTTGAAGGTTGCAGATTTCCAAGTATTAACTCTGAGAAGCAGGGATCAATCCAGAGAAGAAAGCCAGGACTTTCACTCACTTATAACTTCTTGCTTTTCTTCCTCTCTCATCCCAGGCTCTTCCACTGATAGAATTTCCCTTTTTATGTGGTGGGCATTCCCCTTAATTCCTAACTTCTGGTCTTCTCTACACTGACTTCTGATTTAAAAAAAAAAAAAAACTATGATACAAATTTGTGAGATTTCTTGAAATGCAATGGAAAGCTTTTGGAAATTAGAAATTCTCTCTCCCCACAGAGCCTCATTTTCTTAGACTGAAACGGTGTTCTAGACAGTACATTTTTTCCTCCTGAAGCAATAAACACCATTTATTCAATAGATGGAAATCAGAAGACAATTGTGGTCTTGGTAATAACATTAACATTTTGAAACCACTATTCCTATTACGTAGCTATTACTTCATATAATTCTCACCATAAGGAAAATTATTCTTCATATTTTTAAGGTGAAAAAAATTGACTTAGAGAGACAATTTACCAGCAATCACATAACTAATTAATGATAAAGCTGGGATTAGAACCCCAGCTCTAACTACACACTGAACTGTGTTTTTATTGACCATGATTCTAATAAACTAGAACTAGAAGAGAATATTGAAATCCAGAGTTGAGACTTTAATCCAGTGGTTCGCAACCCTCCCTGCACGTTGGAATCATCCAGGTAGCTTTTTAAAAAAAAAAAAAAAAAAAAAAAAAAAAACACAACGCCCAAGTCCCACTTTATACCAATTAAATCAAAATCTCTGGGGGTGGAATCAGGCATTAGTGCTGGGTAAAAGCTCCCCGGGTAATTCTAATGTGCATACAGGGCTGAGAACCACTGCCAATGTTCACATTTCCTCCTCTGCCTTTCCCGGAGCTTCTCAAAAAATGAACAATTGTCTGCTCTTGTAAATGTGTGCTCTCTTGATGTACCCCGGATACTGTGAAAAAGTTGAAATCAGGGCTTCTAGCTGGTTCTAAAGTGTTCAGCCACGGCCAAGCGAAACAAAGACCTACGGAAACAAGGGCAGCATATGCATTGCATAACAACCAAATCTCTTGCATGTTGGTTTTTGACCTGAGTAGGAAACAGGCAGTGGTGCCCTGTTCAAAGATGGTGGCTGGCTGTGTTGCCTTGACTGTAGTTGCTCTCCACAGTCCTGCTAATAATCAAATCTCCCACTTCACGCTCCTCAAAGTTTCCTGATGTGGGAGATTGGATTACTGACGGGACTGTGGAAAGCATTCAGGGCAGCTCAGTCAGCCACCATCTTTGAGAAGGGCACCACTGCCTGTTTCCTACTCAAGTCAAAAGCTGATGCAAGAGATCTGGTTGCTATGCAACGCATATGCTGTCCTTGTTTCCATAGGCCATGACTGAACCTTTTAGAACCAGTTTGAAGCTCCAGTTGAAATTGTCGAAAGACAGGCAGTTTGCAGATGAAAGCAAAGCAAGAAACCCTAAAATTTAAAGGCAATGTTATCAGATAGGGAGGGAATAATAGAAAGTTGTCTTACATTGCTAGTGTTCAAATTCATTGAACTTTCCAAAGGAGGACATGGACTCTTTCAGAAGTTTTCAGCTATTTATTTGTAGTACATGACTGAATTGATGAATAAACCCCATCTTCATCCATCTTTTTTCCTGAAATAAGTCCCATTCTATATGCCATTTGGCTTATGTCTGTACACACAAACCATTTGAGGTAGAGGGAAGAGAATGGCTTCAAACTTCTGGATATTTTTATTGTAAACAATCATACAGCCCATCTTTTGACTGATTTTAACTCATCCCTCTTGCCTCCCCAAAATTGATTTGGGTATGCAGATAAATAAGAGTCATTTCAATACAATCTAAAACCCCTAAACCAGCTGCTGTGGAGTCAAATCCAACTCATGGAGAGCCCACGTGTGTCAGACTAGAACTGTGCTACATAGAGTTTTCAGTGGCTGATTTTTCATAAGTGGATCACCAAGTCTTTCTGCCAAGGCACCTCTGGATGGATTTGAACCTCCAGCCTGTTGGTTCACAGCTGAATGAGTTAACTGTTTGTGCCACCCAGAGACTCCTCAATAAAATCAGCCTGGTATTAATGTAAGGAAACATCTGATGACTTTTAAAAATAAACTTTTTTTTAAGTATAACATATAAACAGAAAAGTACATGAATCAAGTGTACATCTCAATGAATTTTCACAAAGTAAACACATCCATGTAACCACCAAGAACAAGAAATAGATAGTTAACCAAAAGCCCCCGTTGTGCCTTCTCCCAGTCATTAACCCTCAATTCCACTGCAAATTTTCTCAGAGGTTTAGGGCTATTTTAGTTATCTATTTCTTCTTGTATGGATTTTGGTAATTTGCATCTTTTCAAGGAAATCTCCATTTAATTTGCTATCAAATTTAATGGTATACAGTTGCATGTAATATTCCATTACTATCCTTTTAATGTCTATAATATCTGTAATGAAGTCCCCTTTTTCGTTCCTGATATTGGTAATTTATAATTTGTGGGGTTTTTTTCAGCTTTTAGTTTCATTGATTTTCTTTATCATTTTTATGTTTTAAATTTCACTGATCTCTGCTTTTATTCTTATTTTCCCCCCTCACTTTGTGATTAATTTTCTCCTCATTCTCTAGTTTCTTAGATGGAAGCTTAAATTATTGATTTGAGACCTCTCTTCCCTTCTAACACATGCATTTAATGCTATGAATTATCCTCTAATCACTGCTATAGCTGAATCTCACAATTTTTTTAATCCAATTAATTTTGATCTATTGTTTCTATTTTCATTCAATTCATGGCCTCAAAAAAGAGTATGATCCTGGTAAATATTACATGTGCACATGCAAAGGATGTTTATTCTGTTTTTGGGTGGAGATCAAGCTGGTTGATGGCGTAGTGCAAGTCTTCTATATTTTTACTGATTTTCTATTTGTTCTATTGGTCAATGAGAGACAGAAGTTGAACTCTCCACCTACAATTGTGGATTTATCTATTTCTTCTTTCATTTTTATCAGTTTTCACTTTATGTATTTTGAAACTCTGTTAGGATTGTTACTGACTTCTTGATGAATTGACTTCATTATTGAATGTCCCACTTTATACCCAATTATATCCCTAAATCTGAGCTCTATTTCATCTGATATTAAGATAGCTACATAGCTACTCAAGGTTTCTTTTAATTAGTGTTTGCATGGGATATCTGTTTCTATCCAATTACATTTAAATTCTCTGCCTTTAAATTCAAAATGAGTTTCTTCTAGACAGCATATAATTAATGCGTTTTGCTAGTTTGTGGCTTTCACAAAATTGGTCAGTTTCATCAAATTGTCAAATTTCTGTGCATAAAGTTGATTATATTCCCTTACTATTCTTTTAATGTCTGTGGTGTCTAAACTGATATCTCCTTTTATTTCTGTCAGTCTGACTGTGAGGTTATCAATTTTACTGATCGTTTCAAAGAATCAGTTTTCACTTTTATTATCATATTTCTGTTTTCAATTTTATTGATTTCTGCCCTTATCTTTATTATTCCGTTACTTCTGTATTTCTTTATCTCTGGTAATTTTCCTTGCTCTGGAGTCTACTTCGACTGATATTAATAAAGCCACTCCAGATTTCTTTTTATGCATGTTTATATGAGATGCTTTTTCATACTTTTATCTTTAACCTATTTATGTAGTTATATTTAAGTGGATTTCTTACAAGAAGCATTTAGCTGGGTCATTTTTTTGTTTGTTTGTTTTTTTAATCCAGTCTGACTATCTCTGTCTTCTAATTGGTGTATTTAGACCATTTACACAAGATATAACACAGTCTGGGTCATAAAACATAATGTAAATTTAATTAAGTCAGATGGAATTAATCTATGAATCAGTAAGAGAAAATATCTGGGAAATCCCCACGTATCTGGTAATTAAACACAAGCACCTAAACAAGCCATGGCTCAAAGAGGAAGTCGAGAAAAATTAGAAAATATTTTGAACTGAATGAAAAGGGAAACACAACATACTGAAATTTGTAGAGTTCATCTAAAGCAGGGCTTAGATGAAATTTTATAGTATCAAATACTTATAGTAGAAAAGGAAATATGTAATATCAGTAATCAAAGCTTCTACCTTAAGAAACTAGAGAAAAGGAAGCAAAATAAACCCAAGATGTTCTTTTTTAACATTGTCTTCCCAGCAGTGGACTGTTGTGGAATGTTACCCAGAGCCAAACTCACGGCGGGGCCCAGTGGGGCATTCTCCATTCTTCTAGTCTAGCCACAGTCAGACTGTAGAACTTCAGAGTGGGGCTTCTCAACATTCCTGAACCTCTTCCTCATGGCAGTCAAACCCTGCTTTGTATCTATGGTTCACTGACCATCTCTCCTGCAGTCCAATGTGCTGTTAAATCCATGTATTGAGTCCTTAATGTCAGCGATTGTATTTTTACTTCTATAATTTCTATTTATTTTTTATAAATTCTCATTCTCTGGTAAAATTTTCCATTTTGTCATTTTTTTAATACATCAGTTTTTCTAAATAAACTTTTCTTTTTAGGAGAGTTTTAGATTCACAGAAAAATTGCAAAGATAGTACAGAGTTCCAATGTTACTGGACTCAGTTTCCCCTATTATTCACATTTAACCAGTGTAAATGGTTAAAACACTGAGCTGCTAACCTTAAGGTTGAAGGTCTACATCCACACAGAGGTACCTCAAAAGAAAGTCCTAGTAATCTACTTCCAAAGAATCAGCCGTTGAAAATCTACGGAGGAGAGTTCTACACTGATACACTTGGGATCTCCATGAGTCAGAATGGCAACTAACGTGGACAACAACAATAATGGTACTTTTATTACAACTAATGAACTAAGACGATACATTATTCTTAACTAAATCCAAAAAAACCAAACAAGTACAGGGACTCCTTAACTAAAGTCTATACTTTATTCCTATTTCCTTAATTTTCACCTCATGTTCTTTCTCTTTTCCAGAATCCCACTCAGGACCTCACATTACATTAAGTAGTCAAACTTTAGTCTCCTTGTGGCTGTTAACTGTTTCTCAGATTTTTTGACGGCCCTTGATAGTTTTGAGGAGTACTTGTCAGGCTAGAAGATTTTCACTATGAATCAGACTCAACTTGACAGCCCACAACAAGTCAGGTGTTTTGTAGAACCGTCACTCCGTTGGAATTTGTCTGATGTTTTCCTCATGATTAGACTGGGGCTATGTATTCTTGGGAGGAAGACCACAGAAGTAAAGTGTCACTGTCAGTACATCACATCAAGGGTAAATAGTTTCAATTCAACTTATCACTCCTGTTGCTAACTTTAGTCACCTGACTTAAGGTAGTGTTCATTCAGCGTCTTCATCATAAAGTTTGTTTTCTCCCTCTTCATTTCTACACTGTACTCATTGGAAGAAAGTTACTATGCACCACCCATGCTTAAAGGGTAATGAGGTTAGGTTCCACCTCCTTCAGGCAGGGTAAAGTATTTGGACTTCTGCATGGTAGATTCCCCCCACCTTTACTTACTCAATCATTTATTATGTCAGTATGTGGGCTCATGGAATTTTTTTATACTTTAGATTATAACCTAATATTTATTTATTTCATTGTTCAAGTTGTTCCACCTTTGGAAAGTTATTTCCTGTGTCTCTGACATACCCTATTCATTGCAGGCTTATTTGTATGTGTATATATGTGTATGTGTGTGCACGCTTACTTTTTGGCACTATATGCTGTCCTAGGTTCATCTTTAATATTTCCTGCCCCGATCCTAAAATCAGCTGTTTCTCCAAGGAGCCCTAGTTCCTTCCATTGTGAATGGTATTAGAAACTAAGATTTGGACACTAGTTGTGTTCATTGCTAATGGGTCATCATTGATCATAGGTCCTGTCAGCTGACAGAGCAAGAAAATATATGTGTGAATACTAACCTGTGTGTACACACACACACATACACACATACACTCTTTGACATGTAACCATCTGTATCTATAGTAAGGTAAACATGAGTTCATACTGACATCTCCAACTCTAATCTATTACTCTGTAAATCATTCTAGCCTCTGAGCCTTGCTTACCTATAACCTCCAACCCCACAATGAAAAACCTAGCTGTTATCATCCACCATATTTTCTCATTTCTACCTACCAATTCATCAGTTTTCTTTTCTTTAGCTATGTTTACTCTACCACTTACAGCCTCTTACCAGAAGCAGCACTTCCTGTTGGCAGTTTTTAAAAGAATGTATTGAATCTTTTGACAATAAGAACATACAGTCACTACTATTTGAATTTTACCTAAAACCTTTTTAGAAATTCAAAAATAATATTTTAATAATGGGTCTCCCTTTTCAGCATTAGAGAAAAGGTCAATTCCTCTTCTCTTAAACAGAAGGGGCACATCTACCTAGCCCCTTTGCTTAAAATGAGCCTACATCTCATCTAAGTGAAGAATCACTCCACTGTAACAAATGGTTTCTCTATTTAACACAAATCCTTCAACAGCACCAAAACCCTTTAAAATTAATAAATTAAGGGAGAAAAACAATACAATTATCTCAGTGGATATAGAAAAACCATTGATAAGATTCAACACCCATTCTTAGCAAAGTAGGCATTTGATGACATTTCCTTAACCTGATAAACGATAACAGCAACAAAAATAAAGCAAAGATCACACTTAATGGCTGAAGCTTAGAATCATTCTCTTCAAAAATTAATAACAAGTTAAGGCTGCCTTTTATTACCAATCCAGTAAATATGGTACCGCCCAATGCATGAAGACTAGAAAAAGAAATGAGTCTTTATTTGCATAATATGGTTGCCTTCCGTCATGTGTACTGAACAGCCAATGGGACAGCGGGAAAATGGTAAGGAGCGTGTGCTTCATTCAAGGGCACAACATGAAACTGCCACACATTACTTCTTACATCTCAGTGGCAAGCACTTTGCCATGTGACCACACCTTATTGTGAGGGAATGTGAGAAATGTAGTCTCTGGCTGGGAAACCATGTGCCCAGCTAAACTCTGCAGTTTTATTATCAAAGGAAGACAAGAATGGATATAGCTGTCCACTAGCCTTCTCTGCCACAAGATGGATAAGGTGGAGACAAGACAGGGATGAAGCAGGAGTATTTACAAATGGGAAACTTGTACTTATGTCTTTATCTCAGGTTCCAGCTCCGCAAATAGTCCCTGCTCATCTCTCTTCCTGGAGCTTCCAGCTCTACTGTTGCTGTTCGTTGTCGTCGAGTTGATTCCAACTCATGGATACGTACAGAGCTGAATTGCTTCACAGGGTTTTCAAGGCTGTGACCTTTAGGAAGCAGATCGCCATGGCTGTCTTCTGAGGTGTTTCTAGGTGGGTTCACGTTGCTGAGGTTTTGGCTAGTAGTTGAGCACTTAACCATTTGTACCACCCAGGGACTCTGGTCCTTAGCTCTAGACTTAACTGTCCTTCATTACACAAGCACCTTTCATGAGCTAGACACCCTGTGATTTATCGGAGGTTCAAAGATGGAATGACATGGATCCTACCCTCCAGAGAAAAACACAACCATGATACCTGTGATCAGCACTAAAACGGCAGCATACAAAGTTGAATCTGAGCTTTGGGGTAGGGTCTCAGAGCCAGGCAGAAGAGTCTGGAAAAGCTTCCCAGAGAAGGTGGCCCTGGAACTGAGCTTAGGAGGCTGGATAGAGGGCTCTCAGGGAGATGGCTGAGGTTCTGACCAGAGGAAATGAAATATCCAGGCAGTCCCCAGGTACAAACGTCCAACTTACTGACAACTCATACTTGACCTTTAATGGTACATTTTTATTGCCCTCACTTCTAAACGACCGTGCCAACCCCTACTTACAACAAATTCTTCATCATAATCACCTCCACTTGCTGCACGTGCAGCTTTTAAATCACTGAAAAGGCTTCAGCCTTTTCTTGCACTAAAGTCAGGCTAAATAAGACTGTATGCACCTATTCTGACTTAGCCTACAAATTTGACTTAAAGACACAGTTAGGAATGGACCTTGATTGTAACCTGGGGACTGCCTGTACAAAGGTAGAGAATGAGAAACACAACATGTTCAGGAAAACCCAGAAGTTCAGTGTGGATGTAGATTAACAAGGGAGCATAGCTAGAGATAAAGCTGGACTGGTTATCTCCATCAGACCTTGGAGACCCTTACATTCATGCAGAGGGCTTTAGATTTCACCCTGCCTGTATATTGAGGGAGCCATTAACACATTTTGAACAAGAAAGGGACAAGTCAGATTCCTTAGAAAGATCACTGTTAGCAATGTGGAGCATGGATCAGAATGGAGGCAGAACTATGGGTGGGAAAAAAAACGCAGAGGAAACAATGAGTTCAGTGGTGAGTTTTTGCTTTGAGGTCCCAATGGGACACCCAGTGGAGATGGCTGGTAAATACAGTGCTGGCCTGAAGCTCAGGAAAGCAGCTCGGCTTCCATGTTATTACTTCAGTTTGCCATTTCTGCTCAGAGAGAATGTTTTCAAGCCACCACACTCATTTCTGCTTTCTCAGTTCATGGGGACTGGGCTGCCACCCGTGACAGTCAAGACTGCTGGTATCCTGGCTGTGCTCCCTCCCTAGCTATAGCTGGTCTCCACATTACCCAGCCTGATGATAGCGCAGTGCTGGGAATTCAAATCTAGTTGAACACCTTTATAAAAAAGTTGCTTTTGAGACAATTTTGACTCACGGTGACCCCATGTGTGCCAGAGCAGAACTGTGCATCGTAAGATTTTCAAAGGCTGATTTTTTGGAGGTAGATCTCTGAGGTGCCTCTTGGTGGACTCGAAAATACAACCCTTCTGTTAGCAGCCAAGCGCATTAACCCTTTGCACCACCTGGGACTCCACTGAACAGCTTACTAATGGAGTACTGGGAATATGAAGGGAGAGCTCTGAGCAGACGTTGAGTGCCGCCCTTCAGCCTGCCATGTTCAGCAGTCTTATCAGACAACATGAAGGCAGACAAGGCATCTTTCATCAATTTCCTGAGGATACGAAGCCAGAAGAGGCAAGTTTGTAGATGTTGGAAAGATAACTCAGAGCTTAACAAGCTAAAACCAACAAGATAAAATATAATGGGGTTACAAGTAAAAGCCTGTCAAATGCAAATCCAGACTCCCTTATGGACCGAATTACTGGGCAGAAGGGACCATGATCTCAGGAAACATCTAGCTCAACTGGCATAACATAGTTTATAAAGACAAAGTTCTACATTCAACCTTGGTGAGTAGCATCTAGGTTCTTAAAAGCCTGTGAGCGGCCATCTAAGAGACTCCACTGGTCTCACCCCTTCAGGAGCAAGGGAGAATTAAGAAAACTAAAGACATAAGGGAAACATTAGTCCAAAGGACTAACAGACCACAACTACCGCAGCCTCCGCCAGACTGAGTCCAGCACAACCAGATGGTGCCCGGCTACCACTGCTGACTGCTCTGACAGCGATCACAATAGAGGGTCCTGGACAGAGCTGGAGAAAAATGTAGAACAAAATTCTAACTAAAAACAAAAAAGACCAGACTTACTGGCCTGACAGAGACTGGAGAAACCCTGAGAGTATGGCCCCTGGACACCCTTTTAGCTCAGTAATGAAGTCACTCCACAGGTTCACCTTTTAGCCAAAGATTAGACAGACCCATAGGACAAAGCAAGACTAAGGGGGCACACCAGCCCAGGGGCAAGGACTAGAAGGCAGGAGGGGACAGGAAAGCTGGTAACAGGGAACCCAAGGTCGAGAAGGGAGAGTACTGAAAAGTCACAGGGTTGTTAACCAATGCCGTAAAACGATATATGTACTGTTTAATGAGCAGCTAGTTTGTTCTGTAAATCTTCATCTACAGTACAATAAAAAAGAAAAAGGAAAAAAGAAAGCCTGTCAAATGGATTTGTTCAAATAAATGAATTGCAAAAGTAAACTCACTGGGATACCCTACTGAAGAAGTCTGGTAATCCAGAATGCTTCGTTCTTATAGAAGACCCTGGAAAACTTTATCCTGAGCATGGAGACCACCATTTCCCAGTGCTCAGTCAGGAAGAAAAGCCTGAATTCATTTTCCAGTGAAGAGGGCTCCCACTTTAAATAAAAGGAATGGGCAGTCTTTTTGCTGAATTGCCCTGTTCTACCAGGTCTTCCACACGCACTTCTCCCTGTATTCTCTGGACACACAGCTACGTTTCCCTACAAATCTCTCTCTAGAAGTGCTATTTCAGGGCTCTTGTTCATATGTGTATGTTTATAGCTACTAAACAAAACTAAATGCAGACAGTAGTCTAATCGTCCTTGCTCTTAATAGGTTGTTCCAGAATAATGTCCACACAGCACTCTGTGCTTCTCATGCCTACTTCCATCACAGCTGTAACTCATTATTTCAATAACATTTAACATCTACAAGCTCCATGTCTGACTGAGTCACCACTGTGTCCCCAGTGCCTCGTACAGAGCTGGCCCTTAGTGGTGCAGAATAAATATTTATAGAAGGAGTGAATAAATGAATGAAAACATGAATGATAGATAGCTAACTAGAATGGTAACCTGGTTTTAGTAACACAAGATTATTTCAAAGATCTTTCTTGTCCAACTGCAAAATAGATTCTTCGAACTATTTTTTCATCAATTTGTAATCATAATTGTTGGTAGCCATATTGCCAGCTATTTCTAGTCAAATGCCCTATATACTTCCTAGTCACCTGCAGCAGGGGCTCACCTGGCAGGGAAAAGTAGCAAAAAATAAATGATCATCATTACATTCTCTCCTACACCGTAAGTTTTCCTTATACAAGATGGACCTTTCGGGGGCAAATATTCAGTCCCCTCTCTTTCTCTTTTTCCGATGTCCATATTCATTTTGTATCTAGGAAAAAGATTGTTAAAATTCCCAGCAGAAGTTCTTATGCCTATTACTCAGGGACCACCTTAGCTATGAATGGGAGAAAGGTGGGAAGAGGGGGGTTAGGAGGTACCCGGGAGAAGGCCGACAGAATGCAGGTGAAGCTAATTGCATCAGTTCTCCTTTAAATAGGTCCTGCCCATTTGTAGTAGATTCCACAGACAGCTAGCAGTTTGACTCTGCTGTTACCCCCAACTAGAGCAAATCAAACATTCTCTCTGCTGAACTTTGGTGGGGAATTCTGTATCATGTAAGCGCGCACCACTTCATTTCCTCAGCGGCGTAGTTAAGGTGTTCCAGTTCACAGCTGTACTGTAAACTCTACCATAAAAAGCTACCATTTAAAAACTTTGCAAGCGATCAATTCCACTGCCCTAATAGGAAAAAAAGTCACTTAGAAATTACCATCATGCAGGATAACCAAGCTAGTTGTCAGCAACCCACTTTGAAATTCATGTAGCGAGAGGCCAATCTAGATGTTTTCCCATCTCTGTATTGGAAAGGAGAACTTCTCCACCAATTAGCTAAATTTCTTAATTTTCAAAAAGCAACATTTGAGCTATCCCTCACCTCTATTTAACAGACCAAAGAGAAGATAACCAATTCCTTGTTGCCAACAGACACAGGGAGTGGGGCAGGAAATCATTCTACCATCAGCAAGACTGACCCACTAATTAAGCGTCCCAAACTTCTTGTAACATCCAATCTCAGGCAAGTAATCCCAGCCTGCTATCATTCTTGATGCCATCAAGGCAGGGCAACATTACTTTCACTGTACAGTCACTTAGCATACCTCGGCTATTTTGTTGCTTTACACATCTGGGAATTAAGATCATCCCATATAGCACAAGGTTTTTTCCAGACTTTATCTTCCATTTGGAGCATCTTAATCCTTAATTTGTGGGAAAACAAAATGTTCAACCTAGTTGCAATAAACAATTGAATTTTGGTTTCAAGAACACTCTCCCCTCCCCCTCCCCTTTTTTAAAATCATCTTTATCCAAATTAAATTTTGTTTTCTTGGATTTTTCTTACGTTGTCAAGTAGGAACCATGTCCCTGAGCAGACAAGAGAGGGAGGGGATGTGTATGTGAAGGCAGACAAATCTTCCTTCAGCCTGTGACTCCTATAGGCCACCATGTTCAACTGCTTTGCTGTGGGGGCACATCCACAGACACCCAAGACAGGAAGGGAAAAAAAGTCTGATTTTTCCACAAGAACACATCAGGGAGTAATGTGACATTAGGAAATTGTGCAAAGGTCCCAGTGACCCCTCAAACCAAAGCACCACACCCACACCCACACCTTGGGGTAGAAGAAGGACTTCTTTTTTTTTTCCCTAAAGAAACACATGATATGAGCATTTTAAATATTCTACAGATACTGCAGGTGGACCTGCCAAAACTTTGGCCTGGCTGACGAGGGTGTTTGGGTCGCTCTAAAGAGAAATGAAGCGCTGACGCACGCGCCACAGCAACAGGGACGAACCTTGAAAACATTCTGCTGGGCAAAAGGACAAACACGGTACCATCTCTCTTACGTGAGATAAGCAAACATGTAGAAAACAAAGATTATCAGTGGCTACCAGGGGTGGCAGGGAGGGGGAAAAGGGAGTTTTTGCTTAGGGATCATTGTGTTTACATTAATGGTGCTAGAATAATTCAGAAAAGGATAGTGATAATGGCTGCACAATATGAAGAATGTAATCAATTATCACTGAATTTTACAAGCAGAAGTTATTGTATTGGTAAATTTTTGGTGTGTATATTTTCACCACAATAAAAAAAAAAGAGGCTTGGGCTGTCATATTTAAGCTTTATACCCATTCTGTGTAAATGAGCATTCTGAAGGCAAACAATGGGAGCGGGGGACGTTGGCAAGACTAGTAGGTTGCTGTCCTTAAAAACTGGTTTTTCATTCTTGTGAAATGGGTACATACAACATTTGAAAACCATCTCCACTGTCCCCTTCTCTTCCCATTCCTCAATACCAACAACCCAGGAAATGAATGTCCAAGGCATCTAATACAAGAGTCCTCTCAATTCTTCAACCATTTGTTAATCATACAGTGCTGATCTACTATTGAGGATTTCATACATTTTCATAGCTGAGGTTTTCAATCCGTACCTGTATCTAAAATGAAGGTGTATTGGCACTGAAGAAGAACTGAGAATTTAGATTCTCTTTACACCCGTAGTGCCCAAGAGGCTTGAAGGGTGTCCTTGGACATTTTTAATCCAGTTCCCCGAATCAAAGCATGTCAGTATTTATAGCAGAAAACAAAGAAAGGGAATTAGAATAATCATTTCATGCCACAACTATCATCATACGCAATAGAATGGCTAGTCAGGAGGCAATCCACACTTTGACCACTTTTGGAAACAGATGGTTCTAAATGTGACTAATTTTCCTCAACATTTAACAGCAACATTAGAAATTAAACATGTTAGAGAAACCATTAGGTTCAGTCCCACCCCTGTTACTATCTGTGTTGTCTATTAGGGCAATCATATCCCATTAACTTATTTACATTTAATTGAGGGAGGAGGCTTGAAGGAAAGAAAAAAAAACTAGCTATCACTAAATACTCCAAGGAGTCCTTGAGTGGTGGGAACGGTTAACACGCTCAGCTGCTAACTGAAAAGTTGGAGATTCCAAGTCTACCCACTCAGAAGAGAGGCCTGGCAACCTACTTTAAAAAAAAAAAAAAAAAATCAGCCATTGAAAACCCTATGGAGCACAGTTCTATGAGGGCACACACACATGGGGTCACCATAAATTGGAATCAACTTGACAGCAACTGATAAATACTCCAAAGCAAAGGCTGGGCCCTTCTTTCCCAATTCAAACCAAATACACAATTGCTGACACATTTCCATTTTGACCAAGCAAGTTCATGGATCAAGTTGAGGCTTTAAAATAAGTTTTCTTACAGGAAGATTTTGATCCATTCCCAGAGGAATAAGATCCTACTTGTAAATGTCTTGGGTTGTTGAATAATAAGAAGGCATGGAGCAGCAATCCCAACTCCGATTCTAGTTTTTTTTGAATCTACCACAAATATCTGAGGAGGAATACAGATCACACACACAAAGAACTCCTCCTGGCAGCTTGCTCAGACACCATGCAAGGTACAAGCACAGACTCTCTCGACTTTTCTGAACTAGATAGCGTGGATGAAAATCACTGTCCCCACAGCGTTTTGTTCTGATGTATGACTTAGATGGTACAAGAATGTGAAGTGTTTGTAAAATCTTTTTCTGAAAACCTTTGCTCTAAAGACAAGCTGATCATTAAATCTCTTGTTCTTCCCTCTTGGGGGAGTCATTAAAGATGGGTAGCTAAGAATGTTATATTCATACCTCAAAATGATAACCTCAAGACAAGCAGGGGCACCATGATGACACTTGCCAGTCCCAACAAGAAGTCCCTCAAGAAGGGCACAGAACTCATCCTGAGAAAAGCGATTAGAGTAAGGGAGAGGATGAGGAGTCTGGTGGCTAAAAATCTTAAGACTCGTCAGCCTGAAGAGATGGAGAATGAAAAGGCCTGAAAACCTTGAAGAGCTGAGATACCATCAGCAGTTTGTTCACAAAATGCCAGAACCAGGGAGGGTGTGGAAAAGTCAAAAGAGAAGCAGTTTTGACATTTCAAACAGGCTTATTTAGAATAAAATACTGTTTTCCATAGTAAATTGATGCAACTAATTACTTTCCTCAAACCACCTCCCTTCTTCACGCCTTGGCCACCTTAGGTGTAACCACTCCCCTCTCCCCAAAGTATGGCTAAAATTATAAATGGCGTCATAGAAGACGAGCGCTATCGAGGATTGTTTTGTGTTTGTGTGTTCTTTCTGTTATTGTTTTAACTAGAATGTCTCACAAAATACGCACAAACTCATTCTCCTACCTAAAGCATGATTTTTCCTTCAGTCCTCCTTGATGAATAGCTTTCCTCAAGAAACAAGAAAGACTAGGGAAGGGGCAGAAATATCACAAAGAATATGTCCGAGTTGGAGTTTTGGGGGACTACAGATAAATTTGTTGCATTTATCAACAAAAAAAAAAATATTAAGATCTATCCTGAAGTACAACACTGTCAGTGATAGGAAAATATCCATACACCTACAAGCAAGACGAGTCAATACGACTATTGAAATTTACCCACCAACCTCTAATGCCAAAGATGAAGAAATAGAAGATTTTTACCAACTTCTGCAGTCTGAAATTGATCAAACATGAGAACAAGATACATTGATAATTACTGGTGACTGGAATGCAAAAGTTGGAAACAAAGAGGAGGGGTCAATAGTTGGGAAATATGGCCTTGGTGATAGAAACAATGCCACCAGAGATTGCCTGATAGAATTTTGCAAGACCAATGACTTATTCATAGCAAATACCTTTTTTCAACAACATAGGTGGTGACTACACACGTGGACCTTACCGGATGGAATACAGAGGAATCAAATTGACTACGTCTGTGGAAAGAGACAATGGAAAAGCTCAATATCATCAGTCAGAACAAGGCCAGGGACCAACTGAGAAACAGACCATCAATTACTCATATGCAAGTTCCACTGAAGCTGAAAAAAATTAAAACAAGTCCAAACTCCAAAAAACCTGTCGCCATAGAGTCAATTCCAACTTATAAGGACTCTATAGGACAGAATAGAACTGCCCCATAGGGTTTCCAAGGCTGTAAATCTTTACAAAAACAGACTGCCACATCTTTCTCCCAGAGCAGCTGGTGGGTTCATACTACCAACCTTCCAGTTAGCAGCTGAGCTCTTTAACCAATGTACCACCACGGCTCCAAAAAACAAGTCCATGAGCGCTAAAGTACAAGCTTGAGAATATCCCACCTGAGTTTTGAGACCATCTCAAGAATAGATTTAACACAGTGAACACTAATTACCGCAGACCAGATAAGTTGTGGGATGACCTCAAGGACATCATACATGAAGAAAGCAAAAGATCATTAAAAAGACAAGAAAATGGATGTAGGAAGAGACTCAACTTGAATGTAGAGTAACTAAAGTGAATGGAAGAAATGATGAAGTAAAAAAGCTGAACAGAAGATTTCAAAGGGCAGCTAGAGACAACAAAGTATATAATGAAATGTGCAAAGACCTGGAGTTAGAAAACCAGAAAGGAAGAACACACTTAGCATTTCTCAAGCTGAAAGGACTGAAGAAAAATTTCAAGTCTTAGAGTTGCAATTTTGAAGGATTCTATGGGCAAAATATTGAACGACATAGGAAGCATCAAAAGAAGATAGAAGGAATACACAGTGACTGTTCCAAAAAGAACTGGTTGATGCTCAACCATTTCAGGAGGTAGTATATGATCAAGAACTGATGGTATTGAAGGAAGAAGTCCAAACTGCACTGAAAGCACTGGCTAAAAACAAGGCTCCAGGAATTGATGGAATACCAATTGAGATGCTTCAACAAACAGATGCAGCACTGGAGTGTTCACTCACCTACGCCAAGAAATTTGGAAGACAGCTACCTGGCCAGCAGACTGGAAGAGATCCATATCTGTGCCCATTCCAAACAAAGGTGATCCAACAGAAATTACTGAACAATTATCATTAATACCACATGCAAGTAAAATTTTGCTGAAGATAATTAAAAAATGCTTGCAGCAGTACACTGACAGGTAACTGCCAGAAATTCAAGCCAGATTCAGAAGAGGACATGGAACAAGGGGTATCATTGCAGATGTCAGATGGATCTTGGCTGAAAGTAGAGAATACGAGAAAGATGTTTACCTGTTTTTTATTGACCAGGCAAAGGCATTGAACTGTGATCATAACAAATTGTAGATAACATTAGGAAGAATGGGAATTCCAGAACACTTAATTGTGCTCATGTGAAACCTGTACATAGATCAAAAGGCAGTCATTCAAACAGAACAAGGAGATACTTTGTGGTTTGGAGTCAGGAAATTGTGTGTCAGGATTGTATCCTTTCACCATACTTATTCCATCTGTATTCTGAGCAAATAATCTGAGAAGCTGGACTATATGAAGAACACAGCATCAGGATTTGGCAATTGTGAAGCACATTCTGGTAGTTTTTGTGATTTGGTACGTGTTAAGAGCAATTGTCGATTGGGCTCCAAATACCTAGCCTTGCTGCCACGTTCAGGATTAAGACCACCCAGTGTGGTCAGGGTAGGTTAACAAAGGGGAGGTCCACAATGTATTTCCTTTAAAACAAGAGAGTTTTATGTGGTCTAGGAGAATGCCTACCACATATGTTCTATTATTTGTGTATGTGTGGTCAGAATAGTAGAAGCCAAGAAATTACAACATTCAGTTGCAGAACATTCATTCATTGATTCAGTCACTCACTGGCCATTCAACAAATAAGTTCAATCACCTACTGGATGCTAATCACCAGTGTTACTTGCCTGAGGTATGAGAATGTAAAGGACCGTGTGGCCTCAAGGGAGTGACAAAGTCAAGTCTAGAAAAGAGTCCAGCTGGGACAACCGCACCAATCAAGGTAGAAACAGGATAGAAGAAATCAGAAAGCCATGCGCCAAGTGAGGTAGGAGCAGGTAAACAGGAGATTGTATGGATCTACTCCTCAAGACTGACTGGGCAGCAGGATGAAAGAGACATTTAGTGTTTTAACAAGGTGGTTTTCAAAACTTTTCAGTCTAGGTCCTGCCTCAACACTTCCCACTTGCCATCTTTAAGAAGAAACCCCACAAACACATAAAGCAATGAAAAAATCTGTCTTTTTCCTGAATGTTCTTAAGCATATTACTAATTACTCCAACACCAAAAATACAGACCCTGGATTTGTGAGTGCCCAATCCACGGCGTACGTAGAGGTAAAATGAATGTTCGTATCATCAAATACTTACTGAGCGCCACTCTCAGAAACTGCCAGGTTGTAGGAAGACAATGAAAAACGAGACAAACATGGTTCCTGCCTTCCGGGAATTCAAAGTCTAACAGTTTACAGATCCCACTGGATGGTGGTTACTCTAACCAATACAGACCCTTAATGCTGTCAAAGTATGGCAGATAATGTTGTACACCAGACCTCCAATAATTAGGGTACCTGTGGCTCCAACGGTTTCTTGAACCTGAAGAAATTCACATATCCAGCTACCTAGCAAGGAGATTTGTTGGCTTTGAGAATACATTAGAGTAATGATAATGAGATGGTCTCCATTTGCCATTTGAAAAACAATGTCATTCAAACACTTCAGAGTTGAGAACATCAGCTAGATCCTGTAAAACCGAGTGGCATATTATCTGATTTATACGGACTGAGGTCACCTGAATTTTAGATCACAGCGATACGTCTGGACTGAATTCACCTTAGCTTAACTGATCCTTTATGAAGACACCAAATAAAACTAAGATGCCTTTGCCTGACATTCAGCATTGCCCCATGATCTGGCCACAGTCTACCTTTGCAGCTTTGTTTCCACTTCTCAGCCCTAATCTCCAGCCAGACTGGGTCATTCACTATATGGAACATATGCCCTACAACATCTCTTCTTCCTTCTCTGTGCCTCTGTCCCTACAAACAGAGGTCCTACCACATCCATTCTAGTTGAAGTCCAAACCCACCTAAAGTTCTACCCATTCTATGAAGATTTACCTGAACTCCATACCCAGACGAAGATTTTCCTATCTTTAAAAAAACAGTGGCTGTCTAGTCGACTCCAACTCATAGCGACCCTATATATAGGACAGAGCAGAACTGCCCCATAAGGTTTCCAAGCAGCAGCTGGTGGATTTGAACTGCCGACCTTTTTGGTTAGCAGCCATAGCTCTTAACCACTGTGCCACCAGGGCTCCTTCCTACCTTTAACTCCCCTATTACAGCTTTTTCCTTGAGTTTGTCTTTAACATACTTTTGTCAGACTGCCTGGGCTTGAACCCCAGCTTCACCACTCACCAGCTGAGTGATGGGCAAGTTACTGAAACTTTCAGAACCTCCATTTACTCATCTATAAAATCAGAATCATATAGGGCCCACATAGCAGGGTTTTTTTTTGGTAATGATTAAATGGCTTAATACATTGAAAGCTCTCACAGAAGCGTAGTAAGTACTCGATAAGGGTTTATCATCATCATCCTTTTTAATCCCTTCTGTCAAATTGTAAGATCCTGAAGGACCAGGATGTATCTCATTCATATTTTATTTCCCCTACAGTGCCTAGCACAGTACAGGATTATGTACTGACATTCATCAGTAGATCATTTAACAGTGTTGGTGTTAAATGTTGAGGAAAATTACCACAGTGCCCTGTTCATGGGATGTACTCACTATTCTGTTGGTAAAGCTCTCTGGGCCCTGATCTGTCATGACTGTCAATTTCCAGGGTGTAAATACTCCCATCATGGCCAACTGCAAGCAGAGCTGTGAAAACATGCTCACAATCAGCTCTTGTGAGCAGGGGATGCTGGCTCCAGGCCACCACCAGATACACTCAGTAGATACTGTCGCAGTTGAAGATGAGGCCAAATCATACGTGGTTTTGAACCACGGCCAGCCAAGAGCTAGGTATACTGCTGTTAGTAGCATTGACCATTACCTGCACTATCAGTAAAATAATCAGGTTTCTCCCCATCCAAGAATTTCACCTTATCGTCTCTTAGATTTCACTGCTACCACGGTAAAGAATTTTTTTTTTTTTTTTTTTTTTTTTTTTTTTGCATAGCATTGGCTGAAAACCTTGTCACATGTGAACTGGATATACCTATAAAAAATTAGAGGCGTGGTATTTCCTATTACCAATAAAATGTGTACTGTGGGTTAATAAACCAGTAACACTAACTAATGAATGAAATGTATATGAATCACTCAAGAGAAGAAACCTCAAAGCATTAGAACACTTACCTAATTTTTTATTAATTTAATCAGTTATCTTGACGATACCTTTCTTTTATACAGGCTCACGGCCCTGTCAGCCACTTAATCAGTCCCCTGACGGCTCCCTCTCAAGCCTTGTCCAGCCCTGCTTCAGGGTCCCTCCCAGGGCAAGCCGTCCTTGGCCTCCTCAGCTGCCCAAGGCAGCAGGTAGTCCTGGCCTCTTCTCCCCGTATCTCTCACTGAGCTCCTCCTGCCCTTTCCTGACGTATTCAGAGGCGGAACTATGCCTCTAACACACTCTTCAACCTAGTAAAATGAGTCTCTGAACTGACTAACATCTTTGTTTTTGTTTCATTTTCTCTCAAAAATCAGCCTCAGCTTTCGGTTGCTCTCACTCTGAGAGGACACACTATTTTTTCTCAGCTCCATTTCAAATTGCTCTGTCTTTCGATGCATAGCTCTCAGCCTCTACCTCACTCAGCTTCTCTCAATCTGTGAGTAATTTTGTGTATGGTTCGTTGGTTATGTGTGTGTGTGTGTGTGTGTCCTTAATCAGATGCCTCCTTTGGCAAGAGCTGAACTTACGATAAAAAGTTTCTCTCAGTTAATGCCTCATTAACTGAGCTATTTTCTCCCCCGAAGAGCAAGCCTGCCTACTTTGGGAAGAATTAGTCATGCTCGGCCTGCAGGCCATATGTCTCTCAGTTCTACTTACAACCCTGAGACACCTCTACCAGAACACCTTCCTTTAAAGAAGACACATAGCTTTTCTAGGTCCAATAAACAGGCAGCCGAGACTGAAAAACAAAACCTCACCAGCTTCACCAATTACCATAAAACGTGCATGTTACCAGGGTTCAGGGCAGAGGCATCCAATGAAGACAATGTACATGATTTCAGTGGGTTAATTATTCTAACACCGGGTGACATTCATCAGTGGATCCTCATCAAAGAAACGTCTACACTCTTGCTTTCTTTGGCAGAAAGAAATCCCTTGTCTGATGCATGTGTGGAGACAAATTAATTCTTCTTCTCCCTTTAGATAATTTCTGTCTCAGACAGCTCTATCACGACATACATCATTCAGATGTTGTAAACATATTGTCTTATTTTTGCCATCATCAAAAGCATTTTTTAAAATGATAAACTCTAGCATCTGTACCAAAGTAGGAAGAATAATGGAGCAATGTTATTAAGTGGGGTGGTACTCATTATAAAATACCTTGACAAGAAAGAATCCGAGTTTTGTGGAACCAGATGATTTGGAAGGCACTGTTTAAGAAAACACGACAATAATGAATTCAAAATTATGTACAAAAGAGAATATTTATTTAAAAGGGGTAGGGGTACGTATGGAGTCCTGAAAGCTTAGCTTCACAGGAAGTCTGTCTCATCCCTTGAAGGCTTTCATTTAAGAGCGAGCCTCTGTCGAATGCTTTCTACGTCCCAAACCCTTAAGATGGCGCAGCTCACTTTATCCTCACACCAGCTCACTGGGAAGGGTACGACCTTCCGCTTCGTGTTATAAATGAGGAGACTGAGGCCGAGAAAGGTGGGAGGACTTGTCCAAGGTCACACTGCCACAGAGGTCGGCCCCAGAACCCAACTCCAGCATTCCGTGACTGGTCCCTACACAACACTGGCCCCTAAGGGTGGAAGAATACACAACAGTGCCCCCTGAGGGTGGAAGGATACACAACACTGTACCTAAGAGCGCAAGAACACTTCTCAGTCTTACAGCTACCATTTTTCAACCCTAGTTTATTTTAACTCTGTCTTAGATTTCCTAAGGCTGCACAGGGGCTACTCCATCATTAGGTCTTACGCTTTCATCCGCAGTTGCTCCAGTTCAATGGTCCCAAACAAAAGGAGCTTTGTCATCAGTCAGGGCCAAATCGGTAGTGAGTGGATGAAAGTTATAGCTGTTGGTTGCAGGGTTCTCCACATCACTAAGTTCAGATCATTTCCAATAGCAAACTGGCACTTAGCAGACAACAGCTGAGGATCTGACTTGATTTTATTTTGGAGTAAAATCCTTTCCAGGCTAAGGTATTATTCTATAATTCCTGACATTACCTAGAAGTGTCATCAAATAGAAAATAAAGATATTTTTCACATCCTTAAGTAATTCAGAGACATTGGGGATGATCCTTCTAATGGGTAAGGCTCAGGAATAAAGTTACTCACTTTCAGCGGGCGCATTCACTTTCTTAGGACCCAGAGCTCATCAGGTGTATGAAATCAGTAATTTAATAAAAGGATCCTAAGAGCCAGCAAGAGTTAATGTACCTAACATAATTCACCTCTGAATGTCATTCAAACTTTGAAATTAAAGCCATAAACAACTACGCAAGCATGAATTAAACTAATCAACAGTGTTTACCAAATATGAACGTACTTTACACATAACACAGACATATATACACGCACGCAAAGCACATGGCTACAGAGAGATACCGCTGTATTCCAACAAATACATAACACCAACATTGGTTTGTCGACTGACAGTCCTATTTTTAAAACAATTTGACAGCACTATTTTTAAATCAATTTAAAACAACTGATTTGTTTAACAATTAAATCTGTTTGTTAAAAGTCAGCAATTAAAAGAACCAACACTGAAGGAGAAGAGCTTTGTCTTCCTAAGGGCTGGTGGCACTTAGACCTAGAAAAAACGCCCAGATGAATTGAGCGCTACTGCCTTAGTGATCTCTTTTCTGAAACACCGTTGTCTAGCTTTGATCTAGAGACGAGCTCCATGCAACAGCGTGTAGCACCAACGACTAACGAGGAACCTAAGACCAGGCTCTTACAAGCTTGTTTGAACTGGACAGGTCTCAGTACAACAGGACCTCAGAGCATATCACTCACAGAGGAGCTCAATTTGGTATGGAGTGGGTGCATTTAAGAGCCATAGCTACTAACCAAAAAGGTTGGCAACTTGAGTAACCACCAGCCGCTCCTTGGAAACCCCGTGGGGCAGTTCTACTCTGTCCTATAGGGTTGCTATGAGTCGGAATCCGCTTGACAGCAATGCGTTTTGATGGGTGGATTTAGTGCCCCATACAAAGGTGTTATCTTTCTAAGAATCCAAAAGACCTTTCTGGAGGTCACTAAAGCTCATTGAACATCACTTTCATTTTTTCCTTTCTTCCTTCAACAAGTACTTAATGAACACCTAAGATGTGCCTGGCACTGAGCTAGATGTTCTACATAGACTGTCTCTAATCTGTGACTAGATCTGTGTCTTGTTCATCCTTTTCCTCCCAGGAAATAGTACAACACCTAGAACATAGTAGGTGGCTCAAAAATGGAAGTTACCAACTTCCTCACCATCAGTGTCATCCCTTATTATTGGTAGATAGGTTCACAGGTGACAGAGAGGTCAAAGTTCAATGTGGATGGAGCCAAAGGGGCCTTAAAAAGCTAGAATAATAGGCCGCAGTTATTTAACAAGACGGTATGTAGATATTTTAAGCATGGGTTTTTGTGGGTTTTTTGTACTTTAGATGAAGGTTTACAGAACAAACTAGCTTCTCAAACAGTTAGTGCACGTATTGTTTTATGACACTGGTTAACAACCCCACGACATGTCAACACTCTCCCTTCTCAAACTTGGGTTCCCTATTACCAGCTTGCCTGTCCCCTCCTGCCTTCTTGTCCTTGCCCCTGGACTGTTGTGCCCCTTTAGTCTCGTTTTGTTTTACGGACCTGTATAATCTTTGGCTGAAGGGTGAACCTCAGGAGTGACTTCATTCCTAAGCTAAAAGGGTGTCCAGGGGCTATACTCTCGGGGTTTCTCCAGTCTCTGTCAGTCCAGTAAGTTTGGTTTTTTTTGTGAGTTAGAATTTTTTTCCCTACTTTTCTCCAGCTCTGTCTGGGACCCTCTATTGTGATCCTTGTCAGAGCAGTCAGTGGTGGGCTGGGCACATCTAGCTGTACTGGACTCAGTCTGGTGGAGGCCATGGTAGTTGTGGTCCATTAGTCCACTGGACTACTCCTTCTCTTGTATCTTTAGTTTTCTTCATTCTCCCTAAGCATGGGTTCTTTGCCTTGGTTGAGAAAAAAATTGCAGAAGTGTAGGAAGATTATCCTATTTTTAAAAAGCTTAACAGATTTGGTCAATAATAAATCAAATATGAGTCACCAATGTAACGTGGCTTCCAGAAAAGACAATGCGGCTTAGGCCTCATTAACAGCTGTTGTACTGGGCGGGAATCAGAGCACCCCACACCCACGCCCAGGAGTACCGCTTTTACTTCTAAGAGCTATGCCTAGAAGAACGAGGCCGTGACTTGCTTGAGGCAAGTGACCACAGCAGTGAAGAATCTCAAGCCCTGTCCTGTGCAGAACAATTCACGTTAATGGAATATTTAGCTTTAAACATTTGGAGGAGGACTTGGGGTCAAGGAGAGACAATAGTTGTTTTCAATTACATGGCGAGCTTCCATGTAGAAGAGTCGGTTTGTGTTCTACGACTGTAACGGGCACAAAAAGAACGAACAATAGTAATAAAAGCAGTTACCTTCTTTTGCGTTCTTTCTCTGTGCCAGACACTACGCTGAGTGAGTGTTTATTATTCCAATTAATTGTCACAGCCCTCCTAGTATTCATGGGTGCTAGTTAACAAGAAACAGATTTAAAACCGGCGCATAGAAGAATATTCTAACCATTAGAGTTCCTCAAAGGTATAATAGGCTGCATTGAAGATGTGTGTCCTGTCACTGGAGGTGGTCAATTACGTGCTGGAAAACCTTAGGTGAGGGGATTTTGTTAAGAGAATTCAAGTGTCAGATGGATAGCGGAGTCAGATCATACTCCAAGTCCCTTGTATGACTTGTTAAAATAAAAAAGAAAGCAGATTATATGAAAAATATAAGGAAGAGCTGACACACTTTTGACTGGATGAACAGAGGAACACTGAAAACACATTAGAAGGAAATATCAAAAATCGTTTCAAGAGAAATGGAATGTCATTCATAGAAATCAAGGCATCCTTAAACACAGAACAAATTCTCATCTCTGTGGGATGATTCCTTCCTGATCCCCTATAATTGCAAAGGGGATAGAGTAAATGAGCCCTCAGGCCACCTTCATCCTTCCGGTTTTGTGGAAAAAAATTCATGTGAGGTGGTAACGTCTATGGATTCTTTCAGGACTCATTCTGATCTTGTTTTCTGTTTGTTTTCCCATTACCGTCAAGTCAATCTTGATTCATGGTGTCAGAGTAGAACTGTGCTGATCCTTTGGAACTAGATCAGCAGGCCTTTCTTCGAGGCACCTGTGCGTGAACTCAAACCTCCGACCTTTCAGTTAGCAGCTGAGCACATTATTTGAACCACCCAGGAAATCAGGACTTGAGAGCTCCATGATTCTAGTACCCAAAAGAAGGCAAGCCTCCAGCCCTCTACTGCATTTAACCACTTGGAGCCTCCATTCCTCCCATTTTCGCGATGACTAAAAATGTGTGTATGGTGAACAACCTCAGTTAACTCACTAGGAAACAGTCTGCTGTACTCTAAAAGAACTCGGACAGTCCAAAGGAACCAGCAAGCAGCAAGGAAAGCTTTGGAAGATCAAGAAAATTGGCACTCTTAGTGGGGGCATTTTGGATACTTACGACAAGACCTGTGATCATCAAATTTTAGAAAACCACCTCCAATATATACCTTTGTGGTTCTTTCTGCTCTGTGTGTTGCTGTTGACCCTTATTGGACAAACAGACATATTTTCTAAGATGTATTTCCTACAGGAAAGAGGGAAAGAAGAGAAGGAGGAGGGAAGAGGGAGGGGTCAGGTAAGAAACGAGGGGAAGATGGGGAAGGAGCCGACTCCGGAGGGGACAGAGAAAGAAAAGAGGAGATATATTCACAGACAGATACAAAGGATATGGGGTTGTGCCCTCGTACAGATCAGCAAAGGGAGAATGGATTGATTAGACCTGAAAAATGGGAACGTGGGCCCCAGTCCTGCATATGAAGAAGCACAGAAGTGGAGGGGACAAATAGCATCATCATCAAACACTGCATCCTGCCCTTTCCTGGAGACAACACAAGGTAGAGGAAGGGGCGTCAGGTTCATATCAAAAGCCACTTAGACCAAACTTTGCTCAAACTACCACCCCAGCCCGTTAGCACCCACCTCTCCACTGGGAAGGGCACCATCCTATAAGTACCATCCCAGAAGGGCAGGATTCCGTCTGCTGCATGATGCTCCTGGAAGAAGCCCTCGCTCTTGAGCAGCAGCAAATGGCATGTGGCAATTCAACCCAAGCTAGAATCCTCCGGAAGCTGCTTTTCTGAGTCCCCTTGCATACAGCAGGTATTTTCCTCCACTTCAACAACAACAATTTGTTTTACTTTGATAAATAATGGTTTCATCATTAAACATCTGGCTTCTTGCTAGCAGATTAGGCCTCCAATGAGGAAAGTGTGTTTATAATTCTAATTTGAAACACAGCACATTAATATGCTGATTCTCATAATGTTTGCCTTAACCTGTTTAGAAAAATTATGACTACAAATATCTTGTACACAACACCTCTAACTACCAGCTTGTACAAACAACGTAAGAGCCGGAGCTACCTCATCCAGACGATTGGAACTACTTCAGAGGCAATCATGATTAGTGCTTTGGCTGGAAGCCATATTGTACACATAAACTCAGCATCTGTCTCAGAGATGCTGTCCCAGGCTAACAGACCCACCTCCACGGTTACTAACAAGCACATTCAGGAGAGGCAGATGGTCTGCCCGGAAGAGCCTTGCCTTTTCCTGAGCTAGGCACACTGAAGGGAGGGAGCCCAAGTGGGCTCCAAGTCGTATGTCCTCAGGCTCCAGGCTCCTGCAATGCTGTGTGCAAACAGACACCACTAAAAAAGGATGCAAATGAGGGTGCTATTCATTATTTACGGCTGGCACCTTGCCATCCCCTCCTCCTCCGGGCAATGCCTGCCTGTAGGAATGGGGAAAGCATCTCATGTGAAAAGGGCCATCCTCGAGGAGGGAAGCCACTGAGAATCTGGCATTCTGCAAGGATCCTGCAGGCTCAGCACTTCTGGCACCAGAAAAACTGAGCTTCTCACTTCCTTCCTAACAAAGCATGTGCATCTTCAACTTCCATGTTGGTACCAAGGGCATTTGGTATTTACAACTTAACCTACAACAGCAGACTTGCTGCTATGCTCCCGTTCACAGCCAAGGTCCTTTGCCCCCTACCTGGATTCAAGCCCAGGAAGGAAGAAAAGTAAAGGCAGGGGGAGGCCAGTCTATAGGAGAGAGGAGATCCTTGAGTGGCACAAATGGTTTGCACTTGGCTACTAATGGAAAGGTTGATGGTTCAAACTGACCCAGTGGTCCATGGAAGAAAGGCCTGGCAATCTGCTGTAAAGATTACAGCCAAGAAAACTCTGTGGAGCTCAGTTCTACTCTGTAACACATGCAGTCACCATTAGTTGGAATTGACCAATGGCAGCAGGTTGGGGGTTTTGGTTTATACAGAGAGACAAGCCAAATTCTAGGCTAAACCAGCTGGAGGGTGCATCAAGAGAACCATTCATTTCTTTGGGGTCAGAGCCTATAGATCTTCTGTTGTAATATTAAAATATTTTGCAAGTTTACATCATCTTTCCCTAGCTGATTTTAAGCTATGTCAGGGCACAGGCCATACATTATTCTTATTTCAGATTTCTCTAAAGTGCCTAACACAGTGTCCACAATATCATCATTGAACGCTCAAATGTATTTAACTCTTTAAACTTTATACTGTCTTTACAGCTGTTTATATCTAAAACTTTAAAATTAAAAAAAAATTTTTAAAAACAATTAAATAAGGCTTGGGTAAGAGACTAATTAACCAACGAGTTGCCACTGAGTCACTTCTGACTCATGGCAACCCCATGTCTGTGCTCCATAAGGTTTTCAATGACTGAGTTTTTCAGAAATAGGTTGCCAGGCCTTTCTTCTGAGGTGCCTCTGGGTGGAAAAGGGATCCCTAAAATACTGCCTTATGGAAAGGTATTTCAAGGAGTATAATCATACTCGTGCTTTATCATGTAACTCACGCTTTATCCAAACCCATTTATTAGCTGCTTTTTAACAGGGCTCAGCGGCTTTTTGCTGCTGAGAAACCCGTCTGCATCTTCCTCTTTGTAGCTGTGTAAGTGTGGTCTTTTACAGCTATTCAAGCAGCACGAGTTTCTGCTGTCAAAGACCTATAGACTTCAAGCCCCACTGTTACCCTCCAGAAGGGACATGGAAGAAATACCCACATCCCAAGGCAGGCCAGCTCCTAAGATCTAGCCCCTCAGCAATCTATAATCCAATAGCTCATTTGGGATAAGACTATTAATTTTTAAGGGATAGTCGGGACCCATTTTGCTCTAAAGGTTTTGCCTGTGACAGTCATGATTGCAACTGGTTATTCTAAGAATCCTTTTAAAAAGTGGCTTAAGAAAACTGCCGTCACCCACATCCTTACTGTTATTAAAAGGGATTGCTCGGCATCGAGCCAACAGCCCCACCCTACAGGCTGAGGCTGGTGTTGGAAAGAGTTCTTGCTGTGCCTTTATTTTCCAGAGCCATTCACAGACACCGCCACTCGTCTGTCAATATGCCATTGGCTTGTGTGTCACTGCGATGCTGGAAGCCCTGCCACCGGTATTTCAAATAGCAGCAGGGTCACTTGACTAAGAGACTAGGAAGAAGGACTTGGTGGTCTACTGAAAAAAAGTGGCCAGTTAAAAGCTTATGAATAGCAGCAGAACGTTGTCTGATATAGTGCCGGAAGATGAGCCCCTCAGGTTAGAAGGCACTCAAAATATGGCTGGGGAAGAGAGTTGACCTTAATGACGTGGATGGAGTAAAGCTTTCGGGACCTTCTTTGGCTGATGTGGCATGACTCAAAATGAGAAAAACAGCTGCAAACATCCATGAATAATCATTAATAATTCATAGACAAGGGCTGTGACTTAACACCCACGTTGTGGTTCTACTTTCGTTCTGTAGGTTTATTTTGAGCAACTGTATTTGACTGCCCAGTGCCCTAAGCATTAGGAATACCAAGATAAGAAAGTACAGTCCTGGGTACAACTACTTTGGCAAAAGTGTAGAAATGCCTGGTAAAGTAAACCAGCTTATGTCTTCTACTTAGATATACCCCTTCCAGCCATATATACCCCAACACTGCTCTTGCTCTTGGCAAGACTGTTCATAGGAGTTTTTTTCATAACTGCAAAGCCTAGAAACAAGGGCATCAAAAATATTCAAAATAGATTCAGTAAATACAAATGATGAATTTATCAAATGGAATCTATGCAGCCATAGAAAAAATAAACGAACCATAGCAACACACATCAACAGAATAAATCTCATAAACATAATGAAAGAAGCAAATCATGAAAGAATGGAAACAGAACAATTCCATTTATATAAATGTCAAATACAGACCAAATTAAACAACATATTGCCCAGGCATACACGTTAGCTATAGAGAAAAGCAAGCTCACAATTACCTAACAGTTACCTACAATGAGTGGGAAAAGCAGATGAAATCAGAGACGGGCACTCAGGGTTTCTGGGGATTGACAAAGTCCTATTTCTAAGGCCTGGATATCAGACACGTAAGTGTTTGATTTTGTGGTGTTTGCTCTTTAAACTGTGCATATGCATTTTCAAACACTCTTTTGTATGTATGCTACGTTCATAAAGATGAGTCTTAAAAGTGCTATAACAGAAGTAAAAATAATACTGTAATAAAGATAGGTGGGTTCCTTGCCTCTAAGCACTGTTAACAAACAGAGCCAATAGGAGGCCACCATGCTATAATATTTGCATATGAAGTCAAAAGGGAAGAAGTAGTCAATTCTGCCTGAGGTACCTGGAAGACTTCAAGGAGGAGTTGACCCCTGAGCTGAGTATAGTTACCCAATCAAAGCAAGGTAAAAGGGCATGGAGAAACAGCAGCAAAAAGGCCTAGAAAGTTAAGGGAACATGTCACCTTTGAAAAACTGAAAGTAATGTGCTTTGGGATGTTTTTCAGAGACGGATAGATGTAGCTGGAGCGGTAGGTCAGGGCAGATTAGGAAAACAAATTCCCTGCTAAAGGATGAGTTTGGACTGGATTCCAAGAGCAATGAGGTTTATCCATCATACGATGCTTGGGGTCATTCTAGAAGCACTGGGTGGGACAGATGTCCGGGGTGGACTAGAGGAAAAGAAGACCAGGAGACCGCTGAAATGCAGGCGAGAGGTACTAGGACTTAAACTAGCGCAGGAAATACGAGGACGAGGAAGGGATGGATTCTACGGAGAGCTTGGTTGAATGTTGGAGTGAGAAGAGGGAGAGATCTAGGATGATTCTCAAGACTCTCATTTGGTTTAGGAATTCAGGGAAAGGAGGAGGGCCGTTGGTAGGAATGGCTTTTCCTCCATTGAAGGGAAGTAGAAGGGGAGAGATCCTGAGTTCAGGTTGCATCTAATGGCTCAGTTAGCATTGAAGTTGTCCGGCTATTCGGGCCATCTGATGCTTATTAGCCTAGACCCAGAGTGGAGCGAAGGAAAATTAAGGGGGAAGTACCAGCTGGTTTGTCTCTTCAGGTACAGTGAGGGAAGAGACAATTCCATAGCAACAATGAAGTTCTTAGATTGTCTCTGGTGTTAGGTATCTATGTTATCCTTGATCACCCTTACAGAGTTAATCCCCTGGGTCGACCAGTAGCCCATGTAAGCAGGTCATCCATCACTAGGAAGCTGTCTCTAGAGTGTGGAAGAGATGGCACAAGCCTCATCAATACCATGAAAGAAATATGGCTTTCATTTGGTACCAAGCATGTGGGTTTCCCATGAAGTTGTCATATCATATAGACCAAATTATGGCCTGTATTTCATGTGTCTTTAATGAATGCAAAAGTGTGGAGAATTTTATAGGCACTTAGAGCAAATAAATCCTTCACTTAGGCTTTGGTGAGCAATCTTAAGTTAGAATTTGCAGTGCAGCTATCAGCCATCCACCCAACCCCATTCCCCCCAAAAAAATGTCTCTGTGAAAATCTGAAGAATCTTATCCCTATTATTAGAACACTGAATGGTTGCCCAAACCCTTGTCTAGCTTCATGTCATTCCTTAATGTTCATTTAAACATTTCACCTGTGTAAAAACAGTTTGGGGGTTGGAAGAGGATATCAAGATCTTGGTAAATAAACATTGGCATTCACCCTAAGCATCGGGAACCAACAGAACAATCTGGGAGGATGATAAGCTGTAGTGAGCGCATCGAAGAGTAAGGATTTTTCCAAGCCCCGTACAACCATAGATTCAATTCATTCGTAATACATGGCCAAGTTGGGGTACAGGAGATGAGGAGATTCGGGGAGAGGAACGGTGACTCAAGATGAGGTTCATGAGTGCTTTGCTTACTTGCTTATACACACTCATGCACATATTCATTTTATCACATTGTCAGAACACACAGCCACCTACAAGGTGTCATTTTCTTACATGGTATCCACCCCTCCAAAAAAAAAAAAAATATATATATATATATATATATATATATATATATATATATATATATATATATATATATATATATATATATATATATACATATATCTGCTTCAAAACATCAATACTATCCCCTCCATTGTTCCTTAGGTTTGAAATCCTGAAAGCACTATAGTGCAGAGGCACCACCGGAAGGGTAACATTCCAATGCTCTTCCCTCCACCCCAGGGAATGAAACCAACAGTGGAGGATGAAGCACATAAATTTTACCCACTGCCTTGTGGCCCTAGCTCCTGGGGCCAGCCCTAGAGACAGGAATTTTATCAGCAAAGCATTCTGCACAAGTTACGCCCTTCGACAACCCCAGCAAGCCTCTGCTGCTGCATTCTTCTCATTTAGAGGCCAGGAAGCAGGCTCAGGTGTAGTCAAGTCACAAACTTGGCAGATCACCCAGTAAGAGACAGAAGCAGGACAGACTCCGCCAGCCTGGCCCTGAGCACCCAGTGTCATCACTCTGTCAGAGGGGCTTCAGACCCTGTGGGATATGAAGCTTTTCACACCACAGAGAGCAGAAACAGAAAGCACACCCAGAAGTTAAGAGTGGAGTGACAGAAGGGAATTCCAGCAGGCTGGGAAATGTTTTTATCTAATCTAAACGTTAAGTTGGAATGGAGAGGAACATTATGGGTTAAATTTTAACTCAGAGGAAAAGCCTTCAAAACCAACAGTAGTAAAACTTAAGGGGTCACAGCCTCCTGGAAACTGGGTGAGTTTCAGGAGCCATTGTTCTCAGAACTAAACAGCACACAGGGACAGAAACAGGCCAGGATTCAACTAGATTTACACGGATCAATGCCAAAGCTTCAGCACTCAATAATATTGGTCAATTGACCAGACTTACTGGTCTGACAGAGACCGGAGAAACCCTGAGAGTATGGCCCCTGGACACCCTTTTAACTCAGTGCTGAAGTCACTCCTGAGATTCACCCTTCAGCGAACAATTAGACAGACCCATAAAACAAATAACAACACATTTATCTCAACCATGTATACGAGACTAAATGGGCACACCCGCCCAGGGACAAGGACAAGAAGGCAGGAGGGGACAGGAAAGCTAGACGAATGGAAACGGGGAACAAGGTCAAGAAGAGGTTGACACATTGCAGGGTTGGCAACCAGTGTCACAAATCAATATGTGTATTGTTTAATGAGAAACAAATTTGCTCTGTAAACCTTCATCTAAAGCACAATAAAAAATAATAATAATAATGGTCAAATGAATAAATGAACTTCTCAAACATGCTTTCTTCAGTGGTGAGTAGTAGAAAGACTGGTCCAAAAAGGATTTAGAGAGCTAAACGTCTCTGAGCAGCAAATGTGGCAATTGAAAAAAAAAGAAAAAAGTGCACACACACACACGCATATTTTTAAAGCACCCGACTTCAGAAAACTAATCTGAATCACCATGGTCAAGTCACAGCTAAACCTGTGTCAGCACAGGAATCAAACGCCCACCTCACACAGCACCTTCCGGCACCTCCACCGGCTTCACCATTGCCAAATGAGCGCCTAGATCAGTGGTTCCGAAAGTAACAGTCTGTAGACCAGCAGCATCAGCACCACCTGGAAATGCAAAGTCTCAAGGTCCAGCCCAGACGTGGATCAATACTACAGCTTCAGAGCTCAACATATTGGTCAACTGAACACGTGAACTTCTTAAACATGCTTTCTTACTTGCTTACTGGGGAACCTGTCTTAGCAAGCCCTCCAGGTGATTCGGATGCAGGCTGAATTCGGGATCAAATTTCTATTGACTGTCTACTGGCTGTGTATGTCTTCAAGCAAAGAGCTCAACCTCTCAGAGGTAAATGTGGCCACTTAAAAATATAAATGTGTGTGCGTGTGTGTGTGTGTGTGTGTGTGTGTGTGTGTGTATGCATGCATTTTTTTCCCCCTAAGCATTCAACTTCAGAAAATTGATTTACATCACATGGTCCAATCACAGCTGAACTTTGTGTAAAAACAAGAATCAAATGCCTACTTCCCAGAGCGCATGAGGGAATTTAATGCAATAACTTGTGCAAAGCACCAGATTAACTATAAAGGCTACATAAAAATATAGCATTTGCCTCCACAAAAGGAAAAAAAAGAGAGTCAAACCAGGAGGTCCTTTAGAATCCCCACCTGGTTACTCCTTCAGTGATCTTTGGGGAGAGGAGCTGCTTTGCCCCGTTGGGCGTCTACCAGGCGACAAGCATGGCTGACTTCAGCGGTGAGAGACCTGAGCAGTGGCTCAGGGCCCCCTGCTCAGAGGGTCCCATGCTTGGTCTACTGCTCTCTGCCACCTCAAATTCTCAATCACTTGTGAGCAAGAAGCTGCAAATTATACAGCAGGGCCTGATGCTGGACTTGGTGCTCACCATCTGGACACAAAGACAAGAAAGACCAGCTTCTGCCCCGGAGGAGCTCTGAGAAGGTGTGTTACTTTGAGACCGAAAGCTTGAAAGGCTAAAGACAGGTCCTGGCTTGTCTGCCCATCACACACACACAGACACACCCAGTACAAACTCATCCAGCCTCATTCTTCTGAAATGAGAAGACATCTTCCTGGACTCTTCCAGAGGTTCTAACTCGGCACCACCTGGCCTTTGGCAGGTTACTTGCAATGGCACAGCATCTCCAGGCACCTCCACGCCATCACCTGCCCGGCATGGGCCTAGATCAGTGGTTTTAATGGACGGTCCGCAAACCAGCAGCATCAGCACCACCTGGGGCTTGTTAGAAATGCCAGTTCTCAAGTCCCATCTCAGACTTACTGGGACCAGCAATCTGTGTTCTAACAGGCCCGCCATAATCCTGATGCGCACCCAAGTATGAGAACCACTGGTCTACGTAATCAAATGCAGTCACTTTGAAATTTGGCTGGTATCTTTTCTTTACCCTCCCCCCTTTTTTTTGGCTGGGGAGGGCTATTGGGGTGTAGTTGCGGGCAAACCTTCCCAGCATCTTGCCCCCACACCGCAGTCACCAGGAATTGCCGAAGATCAGGATCACTTTGTGTGTTCCCACAAAATTCAGTTTACCTCACACACTTTGTTCTTGCCTGTTCGTTCCAGACAGTGTAGCCCCGGAATCCCTCGGGAACCAACGCCCCATCGGCACGTCAAGTACTGACTCATTTAGACTTATCCGGATCACTTCGGGTCTTGATCTAAACAGCCGCGCTAATACCCTTGGGTGAAGGGGGCCTGGTGGCCACAAAGGAAGCTTGTTGAATGCACACATAAAAAGAGAAGAGGCAGGAGGAGACACTCGGGTCTTTATGGTCCTCTGATTATTCGTCCCCCGGCCTAACAAAATACTATTTTACTTCCTTTTACTCTGTATTTTATCTTTTATAGCCAATAAAACATAAAAACCTTAAACAGGTTAAATTCTCATCAATTTTTGCACTAAATGACAGTCAATTAAGCAGAGGGTACTGCGGCAGCAACACAGACATCAGATAGAAACTTTCTTGAAAGACAACCCTCCCATCACTGAAGTTGAGAGCTGCTGGTTAAAGACTTCAGGTCCAAAATTAAAGCCCAGTTTTAGACCTGTATTGCCTTTCGACTCCTATAAATACTTAGATAGTCTCTAGCTTTTCCTCTTGCTTCCTACGACCTGTTCCACGTGCCAATAATTAAAAAAGAACAAAAACTCAAATACTTGTCAGGTCTGAAAAAGAAAAGCTGGGCATTGCTGAATGGCTAGTTTCCCTTGTAACACAACCAACTCCCAAATTTCCACAATACTGAGGCATTACCAGGAGTGGAACTCAAATTTTATTTCCATTTATATAAAAGACTTTTAGTCATTCAACCAATATTTGTCGAAAGGTTGCGTGAAATAAGCTAATAAGCATAAAGCACTGCGAACAGAGCCTGGCGCAGCAGCAAGGGCTCCGCCAGTAATCGTTATTATTCTCATCTATTATTGTTGTCGTTGCTGTAATTGTTGTTGTTGCTGCTGCTGTGATACTTGCTATTATGTGCTGTTGTGTGTTAAGTAGTAAAGATACAACGACAAAACGGAAGTGGTTCTCCTGGTCTTATGGAGCTCACAGGTTAGCAGGGAAGACAGGCACCAAATAATCACATAGATAAATGTAAGCTAGAAGCTGTTACAGCTAAGACATAACCCGTTTGTGAAAGGGAAAAAAAAAAAAATTAAAACTATGGAAAGCTCAGCCTGATTTCATATCATTTTATGATTTTGAAACCTCTTGGAAATTTAATTTGGACGAACTCACGGTCTTTCCTCCCGAGGTTTTCAAGATCCGCCAGTATGACCGCATAAATTCCAAATGTAAAGCAGCCAAAAAAGCTGTAAAGGAGCATTCACATTTCTTGACTGTGTCACTCCACATCAGAAACATTTCCCTCATTTTTTTAGATTAGTATTTATATTTTTTTTTATACTGTTACTATTTCCAAGTGCAGACGTGGGATATCTCAGTAAACAAGCCCCTGTTCAGATGCACTCCTGAATCTTCCAGGAACTTCCTCAGAACTTTATGAATAACTGCCAAATTTAAGTTAGGGTTTACTTTTAAATAGCACGCAAGCCACTTTCTTGAACATGTGGCTATTTCTAGACAATATGAATTTGTTTATCAAAAAACGGAGCCCTGGTGGTACAGTGGTTAAAGAGCTTGGCTGCTAACCGAAAGGTCTACGGTTCTAACTCACCAGCTGTTCCTCGGGAGAAAGATGTGGCAGTCTGCTTCCGTAAAGACCACAGCCTTGGAACCCCCCTGGGGCAGTTCTGCTCTTTCCTTTACGGTTGCTGTGAGTTGGAATCGACTTCACGGCGTTGGGTTTGGTTTTATTGTTGCCGTAGTTATCAAAAACATTTGTATTGAATTGTACAGGTAAAAAATAGTGCACTGGCAAATGTTGTTACCACAATTAAAAAAAAGTATTTTTCTTCCTAACTTGTTTTTTTATAAGCTACAAAATAGGTTTTCTGGTGATTTCAGTAAGAGCCAAAAGCAAGAAAAGATTTGTCACCCCAGAACAAGGAGGCCCATTCTTAAAAAGAGTCAATTTACCAAGGGGAGTTGAGAAAACTCAGACGACCAGGGACAACCCAGGAGGCATCATCGCACCACAGAGGGCCAGAGCTGGAGAGAAACCCTCAGACCACCCACCCGCCTTTTCAGTGAGGCAAGAAGGCCTGCACCTGGATCCCAGCTCCAGCTGGTCAGGCCTGAACTGTGGCAAATAGCTTAACCTTTTTCGGCCTCAGCCTCCTGCTTTGTGAACTAGGTAGCTACCTCATAAGGGAGCAGTGAGGATTAGGGGAGAGAAGGCATGCACAGGCCTCTGGGCATAGTAACAAACCATGCTAGCATTAGCTAGCAACAGGTATGAACCAAACCTGTTGCCATCGAGTCGATTCCGACACATGGTGACTCTATGGGAATAGAACTGCCCTACAGCGTTTCCAAGACAGAAGCAGACTGCCACATCTTTCTCCCACAGACCAGCTAATGGGATTGAACAAATGACCTTTCGGTTGGCAGCCAAGCGCTTTAACCACTGAGCCACCAGGGCTCCATCATATAGGTACAGCTTTTCAAAACTCTGTCTCCAAATGGGATAAGATCCAATGTCACAACTACAACAAAAAAACAAACTGGGACGTAGACGCTCAGTTTCCGCCCTCCACGGACTCCCATCGGGCCAGGGGAAGAGTACTTTCCTGGGATTCCCCACCTCCTAGGGCCACCGCGGGGAGAAGCTGGTCCCAGAGCAGGGGACGGTTAACTCCTGGGAAGCTCATTCTCTATAAGCTTTTGGAGGTCTGACCTCCTATACGTTCAGCCCCGGCCCATGCCTAGAAGAGTAATTCAGCACCAGGGTGGAAACTGCAGCTAAACCAACAGGTCATGGAGAACTTCGCCCTCCTTAGTCATCTGATCGAGTGCACTATCTATGTGCAACAGCCAACAATTTCTGTGTGCAAAGAGCTTAGATCACTCCTGAAGGGGAAAAAAAAACCTTTAGACAGTTACGCAAGGTCCTCCCATTCATTCATTTAAAACCCTCGTTAAGTGCCTGCTATGTGCCAAGCTCAGAGCGTGGCCCCCGGGACTGAGATGTGTGACTCTCATCTGTGTCATCAAGGCGTTCACAGTCTGATGGAGGAGGAAGACCTTTAGTAAACCATTATAATGTAGACAGATGGTACCACGATAAAGTTACATACAGATGTTAAAATGTTTTTCCTCTTAGGAATTTGGCCTGGAAAGTAAGATATTTGGGACTTAAAGGGGGGAAAAACTCCTCTTCCAAAATAAAAATGATATTACTTCATTGGTTTATCTAATTAATACATATCCATTGTCAAAGAATCGTAAAATGATGATAAACAAAAAGGAAGAAAATCGCCTGTGATCTCCTGTTCTGAAATCATTCCTGCTGGCGTTTAGCTGGGTGACCTTCTGGACCTGTAAATACACATCTGTTCCTAAACAAGAGATGAGGTCGTTTTACACACCTGAGTTTTTCACTTTTCACCAAACATTTCATAAACGTATTTCTGGAGTGTCAAAGGCTCACCTCCTCTATCTTTTTAAGTGGCTGCTTGGTATTCCTGCTATTGGACATTTAGAATTTTTTCCATTTTTTTTAGAAGCGAGGATGGCAAGACTTCATCTCATGTACTTTGGACACGTTATCAGGGGGGACCAGTCCCTGGAGAAGGACATCTTACTTGGTAAAGTAGAGGGTCAGCGAAAAGGAGGAAGACTCTCGCCTAGATGGACTGACACAGTGCCTGCAACAATGGGCTCCAACATAGCAACGACCGTGAGGACAGCGCAGGACCCGGGGCAGCTTATTCAACAGGCAAAGTAAGCCCCGTGCTTACCTTGCTTACCAGATCGTCTGTAGCAAACAATTTCACAATTTTCACCACGTCAAAGATTCTGTCTGTAGGTGTGGCTGACCTCTGTCTCTCTCCCAACCCCACAGCACCTTCCTACAGAATCAAAGCCTATTTTCAAATTTACAATCCCTAAAAGGGGCGGATGACCCAGTAAGCAAGGTAAGCACGGGCTTACTTGTGCTTACTACTAATCTGTAGTGAACAGTTTGGCCCCTGGACAGACAAAACATCTAGAGGTAACATTTGGAAAACTTGACTTTTTTGCATTAGCTACTTTGGAGACTAGTATTCTTTATGTCTCTAAAGAGAATGTAAAAGCATATCTCCTGCAATACTTAAAATAATGTGCTCTCCATTTTCAAGAAGTCAGACCCCCAGGGCAAGCCAGGACTGGGGCAGTATCTCGTTCTGTTTTACGTTGGGTCGTTATGAGCTGGAACCGACTTGTCGGTACGTAACCACAACAAATATTGTGACATAATTATTCACATCTTTTCACACTTGTCCAATTATTTCCTCAGCATAACTTCCTAGAAGCGCAATTGTGGAAATAAAGGGTATGCATTTCTAACAAGTTCCCAGGAAGATATACATAAGAATCACCCGGGGGGGGGGGGTCTTGTTAAAATGTAGATTCTGATTCAGTGTATCTGGGGTGGAAATGCAAATTCACAGCAGGGAACTTGTAAGAAATGTAAACTATCAGCAGGGGTTCAAACATGAATGAAGTGGTTGGAAGCCCTGTTTCATTCTTTGCCCCCAGGACTTGTAAATTTTCCTGTACCTACCTTAGCTAAAAATGTTGCTACCCATTTAATAGCAGTTACAACATTTGCAAGGTGCCCTGGTGGCGCAGTGGTTAAAGTGTTTGGCTGTCAACCGGAAAGTCAGAGGTTCGAACTCACCAACCGCCCCCCCCGGGAGAAAGATGTGGCAATCTGCTTCCATAAAGATTACAGCCTTAGAAAGTCTTTGTGGCGTTACTAGTCTGTCCTAAAGGGTCACTATGAGTCGGAATCGATCGGCCGGCAACAGGGATGACACGCGCTGAAAGCAGGCAGTCTCTAGCTGCTCCTCCAGCCTAGTTGGGTTTGGGGCATCAGTGCTTCTCAGACTTTATCATGCCTAAAAAGCACCTGGGGATCTTGTTGAAGATGCAGATTCTGATTCAGTATCTGGGGCTTGAGATGCTACTCCTCTAACCAGCTCCAGGCGAGGCTAATGCTGCTAATCCAAGAACGACCCTTTGGGGAGCAGAGATCACAATTTCTCTTATCTCGAGGCCCCTCCTCGCCCCTAAAAGATGCCTTCATTTCCCCAGGAGCTTCTCCTGCAAAGGTACCTTGCAGTACTGAAATTATTCTACCATTCACTCACAGCATGGTCTTGAGCAACTCACAGACCTTCAAAGGGCCTCACTGTATCCTTCTGTGAAATGCAAAGCTTGGAGTAGCTGGTCTTTAAGGAAGTAACTCCCCATCTCTCACAGGAAAGGAAGTTTCCCTTGCTCAAACAGAACTAAATTCCTTCTTACTGGGACAATTCTGAATACCTTCTTCCCTTCACCCCACAGGATTGCAATCAAGTGCACAGTAAGGAAACGGGATGTGAGGCCGACCGAGGCGCAGACATTCAACCAACTGTGAAAGCTCCATCCCAAGGAAAAACAGCGTGAAAGGGGATGCTGCACTCCGACTGATGCTTCGCCTGGTTTGACTGGTTGTAACAACGTACATCGTTTTCTCTTCCCAAAAGGAAAAGATTTAACGAGAACCTAAAGCTAATTCACCCATTAAAGGAACAAAGAGTGGAATAAGGGAGAGGGTGACAGAAATATTGCACCTGTAAATACCTTGCCAGAGAGCATCCAGAAGTCAGCTCTGACAGCTGGGAGTTCCGGTGTCCTCGACAATATTTCACTTGTAATGGCTACTCGCTTCTGTTCTGTTGGCCCTTCTTGCTTTGCTGCAACATGAAAAGGTGGGCAGAAACAGAACACAATCCTTAATGCCTGAGCTGACAGAAGTGGTTTTCTAAAATAATGTCAAGTCTATACACATATTTTCCTGTACACCAATTGTATGAAAATGTTGCAATTTTAATTCAGTGAGAACATGTATTGTTTATCATAATAGAAAACAAAGTTCATGATAATGCTCTCTAGTTCAATTACGTTATGTAATAAGACTCCACGGAGCCCTGGTTGCAAAATGGTTAAATTAAGCACTGGGCTGCTAACCAACAGGTTGGCAGTTTGAACCCACCCAGCAACTCCACAGGAGAAGGAACTGGTGGTCTCCTGCCGTAGAGATTACAGCCAAGGAAAGCGTATAAGGCAGTTGTACTCTGTCACCCAGGGTTGCTGTGAGTCAAAATCAACTCAGTGGCACCTAACAACAACAGCAAGACTATGAATGGTTATATAATTCAGTTCTTTATTTTTGAAAGACTGCCCCAGCATGATTTATTTTTACTAACAGTACACTTTTTCTCCCAAACAACCTTTTCTGTCCATTAGAGAGTTCAATTTGTTCATAAAACTCTTTTTCTCACTTTTCTTTAGCTTCCTATAAACAACTCGGTATTTTTGATTCTTAAGTGAACTTGTTTAAAAGTCCCAACGTTCTGCTTTCTTCTTGTACCACTGTGTTGTTGTTGTTGCTCAGTTCTGACTCACAGCGACCCCGTGTACAATAGAACTCAACACTGCCCGGTCCTGCACCATCCTCACAATCCTTGTTATGTTTGAGCCCTTTGTTGCAGCCACCGTGTCAATCCATCTCATTGAGGGTCTTCCTCTTTTTCACTGACCTTCTACTGTACCAAGCATGATGTCCTTCTCCAGGCAGTGGTCCCACCTGATAAAATGTCCTAAGTACATAAGACGACATCTTACCATCCTCTCTTCTAAGGAGCATTCTGGCTGTACTTCTTCCAAGACAGATTGTTCTTCTGGCAGTCCACGGTATATTCAATATTCTTCACCAACACCATAATCCAAAGGCATCAGTTCTTCTTCAGTCTTCCTTATTCATTGTCCAGCTTTCACGTGCATATGAGGTGAATGAGAATACCATGGCGTGGGTCAGGCGCAACTTAGTCCTGAAGGTAACATCTTTGCTTTTTAACACTTCAAAGAGGTCTTTTGCAACAGATTTGCCCAATGCAATGCATCGTTCGATTTTCTGACTGCTGCTTCCAGGGGTATCGATTATGGATTGAAGTAAAATAAAATCCTCGACACTTTCAATATTTTCTCCATTTATCACGATGTTGCTTATTAGTCCAGTTTGTGAGGATTTTTGTTTTCTTTATGTTGAGGTGTAATCCATACTGAAGGCCGTAGACTTGGATTTTCATCAGTAAGTGCTTCAAGTTTTCTTCACTTTCAGCAAGCAAGGTTGTGTCATCTGCATATCACAGGTTGTTAATGATGCTCCAGTCCTGATGCTGCAGTCCTCTTCATATAGTCCAGCTTCTCAGATTCTGTCCTCAGCATACAGATCGAATAAGTATGGTGAAAGGATACAACCATGTTGCACACCTTTCCTGACTTTAAACCACGCAGTATCCCCTTGTTCTGTTTAAACGACTACCTCTTGGTCTAAGTATAGGTTCCACATTAGCACAATTAAATGTTCGGGAATTCCCATTCTTTGCAATGTTATCCATAATTTGGTATGATCCACACAGTCAAATGCCTTTGCATAGTTAATAAAACACAGGTAAACATCTTTCTGGTATTCTCTGCTTTCAGCCAAGATCCATCTGACATTAGCAATGATATTCCTCATTCCATGTCCTCTTCTGAATCCAGCTTGTATTTCTGGCAGTTCCCTGTAGATGTACCGCTGCGATCGCTTTTGAATGATCTTCCACAAAATTTTACTTGCGTGTGCTATTAATGATATTGTTCCATAATTTCTGATTCTGTTGGATCACCTTTCTTTGGAATGGGCACATATATAGATCTCTTCCAGTCAGTTGGCTAGGTAGCTGTCTTTCAAATTTATTGGCATGCACCAGTGAGCGCTTCCAGTGTTGCATCCATTTGTTGAGACATCTCAATTGATATTCCGTCAATTCCCGGAGCCTTGTTTTTCACCAGTGCCTTCAGTGCAGCTTGGACTTCTTCCTTCGATATCAGCAGTTCTTGATCACATGCTACTTGCTGAAATGGTTGAATGTCAACCAATTCTTTTTGGTAAAGTGACTCTGTCCACTCCTTCCATCTTCTTTTGATGCTTCCTGTGTCGTTCAATATTTTGCCCATAGAATCCTTCAAAACTGCAATTCAAGGCTTGAATTTTTTCTTCAGTTCTTTCAGCTCGAAAAAATGCCACGCATATTCTTCTCTCTCGGTTTTCTAACTCCAGGTCTCTGCACACTTCTTTAGAATACTTTACTTTGTTTTCTCAAGCTGCCCTTTGAAATCTTCTGTTCAGCTCTTTTACTTCATCATTTCTTCCTTTTGCTTTAGCTACTCTACATTCAAAAGCAAGTTTCAGAGTCTCTTCTGGCATCCATTTTGGTCTTTTCTTTCTTTCCTGTCTTTTTATTGACATTTTGCTTTCTTCATGTAGGATGTCCTTGATGTCATCCCACAACTCGTCTGGTCTTAGGTCATTAGTGTCCAATACGTCAAATCTATTCCTGAGATGGTCTTTAAATTCAAGTGGGATATACTCAAGGTTGTACTTTGGCTCTCATGGACTTGTTTTAATTTTCTTCACCTTCAACTTGAACTTGCATGTCAGCAGTCAATGGTTTGTTCTGCAGTTGGCTCCTGCCCTTGTTCTGACTGATGATACCGAGCTTCTCCATTGTCTCTTTCCACAGATGTAGTCAATTTGACTCCTATGATGCCATCTGGTGAGGCCCAGGTGTATAGTCACCATTTATGTCGTTGAAAAAAGGTATTTCCGATGAAATGCCTTTTGGTCTTGCAAAATTCTATCATGTGATCTCTGGCATCATTTCTATCACCAAGGTCATATTTCCCAACTAGTGATCCTTCTTTGTTTCCAACTTTCGCATTCCAATCACCATTAATTATCAATCCATCCTGATTGCATGTTTGATCAATTTCAGGCTGCAGAAGTTGGTAAAAATCTTTGGTTTCTTTCTCCTTGGCATTAGTGATTGGTGCATAAATTTGCGTAATAGTCATATTAACCGGTCTTCCTTGACAGATCTTTAATGTTATTTTTGACAATGAATGGGACACCATTCTTCCTCAATTTTTCATTACCAGCATAGGAGACCATATGATTGTCTCATTCAAAATGGCCAATACTAGTCCATTTCAGCTCACTAATGCCTAGGATATCGATCTTCAAGCATTCCATTTCATTTTTGAAAACTTCCAATTTTCCTAAATTCATACTTTGAACATTCTGTGTTCAAATTATTAATGGATGTTTGCAGCTGTTTCTTATTTTAAGTGGTGTCACATCAGCAAATGAAGGCCCCGAAAGCTTTATTCCATCCGTTTCATTAAGGTCAACTCTACTTTCAGGAGGCAGCTCTTCCCTAGAGGTATTTTTCAGTGCCTTCCAACTCAAGGGCCTCATCTTCCGGCTCTATATCAGACAATGTTCCACCGCTATTCATAAGGTTTTCACTGGCTAATTTTTTGAGAAGTAGATCACCAGGTCCTTCTGCCTCGTCTGTCTTAGTCTGGAGGCTCTGCTGAAACCTGTCCATCATGAGTGATTTGCTGGCATTTGAAATACTGGTGGCGTAGCTTCCAGCATCATAGCAACATGCAACCCACCACAGTATGACAAACTGACAGATGAGTGGTGGCCTGCCCTTAACGCCAGTGTCTTCCAGAGAGTTGGGAGGCTTTTGTTTCTTAAGTCAGTCCTGATTTAGGCATGTTGCACACCTCTAATTAAGGACATTAGCCAATCTGCCATAACCCAAAATAAAATAAATCAACTAGCTTCTTCCACTTTTAATAGCTATTCTGCTGGGCGTCGCCCTGAACTCACTTCCATTCTGTCAGCCCATGAGCCCCTTGTTTGGACTGCTCACACTTGCTTCCCATTTCAAGGTGGAGCCCTCACCACTACGCAGTTCTCTGAAAAGCTGCTGCCCCAATCCTCGCCTTCACTTTTCGCGTCTTGGTGGGTCCCAAGCAATAAGAAGATCAATAAGATAACAAAGCCTCCCCTATTCGATTCTGTTCGATCTTAAACCCACATCATCCAAGTTTTCGGCTACAGAATGCTGGCTGCAGATGAGAGAAGCAGTTTTCTTATGAAAATAAGTTAGACAAGCACATGGAAGGAAAAGAGAACAGACGTGCGCAAACGTGGGAGCCTTAAACGCGCGCGCAGAGCAGACCAAAGGGCAATGGTGTCTGTTCCTTTCTTCTTTATGAGTCTTTCATGCTCTGCTCTCCATTCTCCCCCTCAACAATATAAATATTTTCCTTTCAACCAATATTTTTAAGGCACTACTTTTCAATTAGGGATTGCTTTATTTCTTTTGTTTGCTGGCGTTTTGCTTTTCACGCGGAAATTACAACGCGCGCTGAAGATGGCCAAAGCCAGCGCCGGGAGAAGCCTCGCTACAATCCATCAGCTGTGAGAATATCAAGATGAATATATTGTCATGAACCTGTATGTAACATTTCATTTATCCCATTCCCTCCCCGAGAGAGACTTCACCAGGGATTACATTATTATTCAAGCTTCCTGGACTCGCTCCAAATGCAGATTGCAACTACCATTCAAAAGGAAACTTAGAAAAGGTGATCGGAACTAAAGCTTCTACAGAACACTTTTTTAAACTAACCTTTTCAGAGTTTAATTCCATTCTGTATGCCCATAAATAGATCCGCTTTCAAGAACTAAAAACTAATCCTATAGTAATAACACAAAGCTCAATTTTTCATTCCATACAATCATTAACATTGCGTTAAAGATCACGAGAAATCTGGTCAACTTCTTAAGCTTTGTAATTCATTTCTCTACATCAGTTTAAGAAACTCATTGATTTAGGTGACTTTTTTTGCAGTACACCCAAGGCATGCAAATATTTGGAATTTTTACCTTAGGTCGGAGTTTAAGAAAAAATCAACTTTTCATTTTCAGAAAGGATTTATGAACCTAGAAAAAAATGCTCTTGCAACTAGTATATTTATGTTATCTAATTCACAAATAAAATAAGCTATGCAGGACATATGGAGTAAAAATGGAAAGAAAATAGAGAAAGATTTTTATATAAATGGTGGGAATTTTTTAAGGAAGAAAAAATATATTTTTAAATCCTTAACATTTTTTCCTATAGCCCAGTTTCAATATTTCAATCAAATGTAAGGTGGAAGGGCTTTGATTTGAGAGAAGAAAGAAAAAATCCTTTGCACGCTGATCTACATAGCATGTGTGCAATGATTTCTCCTAGGCTGGACTCCCTACGCTACACTCTCAGATCACTGGATTGACTCTGATGCTGTTTCCATTGAGCTGGGTTTACAGTTATCCTTAAACAAGCGGAACTTCAAAGACTGCTCAATGAGTATTTTCCGTTCTTCATTAGAACTAGTAAATGTATAACCTGCACATAAACAAATCACTCTCACCTAATTAAATGGGATCTCTTCCTCTCTATTAAAAATTTAGACATGCTGCCTGAGTATAAACATGTCATATGAGAAGTTGGGGGAGGGTTCCCCCTCTTAGTATCCCTGAATAACCAGCAGACTCTCCTTTAGCAAAACCACGTTAATAACAGATGCACATAAATTATTCTAATTATTTTATTATCAGTAAAGATTGTTTAAATGTAAAGGGTGTTCGTTGTTGGCAATAGCCTGCCCTCAAGTATTATCTGACTGCTAGGGAAAGCCATCTGAGGGCTTTGATTTACTTCAGAGCCGCTCACAAAGCTTCTCCCCTAGTTTCTTTTTCAAATACCTATAATATCCCAGAAGAGGTAATGCAGCATTTTGTCTGATAAAAAAAACAAACCAAACACGTTGCTGTCGAGTCGATTCCAACTCACAGCGACCCTATAGGACAGAGTAGAACCGGCCCATAGGGTTTCCAAGGAGCTGCCGGTGGATCCAGACTGCTTACCTTTTGGTTAGCAGCCGAGCTCTTAACCACTACACCACCAGGGTTTCCTTTGTCTGACAGTCACATCTAAATAGGACAATGCAGTCTTTTTGTTTTGCTTTGTGTTTATCACTACGGGGATGATTAGAGTTCTTGGGAGCTAATCCACACAGAAAAAGAAAACGTTCCTAAAGTCTGTGTTGTTTTGTTCTGCTGTTAAAGAAATTAAAGGCTTCTAAACTCCTTGTGCCTATTTTGGACATTGATAGAGGAAATATAAAACACTTCCAGCTATTCAAAGTTTCACTTGCACTCAGGTTTCCTTCCCAGGCTCCCAACCAACATCCCCCCCCCAAAAAAAACTCTCTTTTCATAAAGTTTGAAACAATATTTGTAACATTAAGCTCAATGTCATAAGACCAGCCAGAAATGGCAGCATGCAAATGTTTGAAGAGGTCAATGTGGGTTTTTGAGCTGAGCTTGAGATGTTTTGTTAGAGCGCTCTCTGGTGGTCAAATGTCACCAGCACAACTACTGTCCCACATTTATTAAACGGCGCATTGGACAATCCACAGAAGCACAATTTTGACAAAGAAAAGCAGCAATTCAGGGTTCAGTTTTCTAGTATTAGATTTTGAGTCCTCTCCTCTTAAAACACCTTAAAATGCATTCACTCAAACAAAAAAGTATATATAAGAGTTCTCAAATGTATGAGAACTCTTAAAATACACACAAATAGATCAAACACAAATGCAAAGCAAAGTTTCTTAGTGGTTTAGGGAATAGAGTATGCCTGATGAAATGACCACCAGTTGCCATCAAGTCGATTCCAACTCATGGCGATCCCATATGTGTCAGAGTAGAACTGTGCTCCATAGGGTTTTCAATAGCTGATTTTTTAGAAGTAGATTGCCAGGCCTTTCTTCTGAGGCATTCCTGGGCGCTGAGTGGACTCAACCGCCAGTCTTCTGGTTAACAGCGGAGCTTGTTGGCTGCTTGCACCACTCAGGACTTAAAAGGGAACCTCTCAGCTATAGCTACTCATCCACCTTGACTCCAGCTTGCCAAGGAGTTTTCAGGCATCTGATTCCATGCCCTGTGCCTGGCCTGCAGCCCACGGTCTGACTCAGTTGTCCCCGCACTGCTGCTGAAACTTCTGTCCTGCTACTGGCTGGTCTTTCCGGTTCTTCCCTCGCAGTGATAAAGAAATGATAACCATGTTCACTAAGACAAGACTAGCCGCAGTCGAACACCATGATCAGACTAAAGATGGCGCTGAAAACAAGGCACCCTCCGGGAAATTTCTGGAATTCCCACGTCACGCACTGCAGGGCTTGTCAGCCAGACTTCCGATCGAAAATGAGATCAGAGCATTTAAGGGAACTGACAATGTGCCAGTATTTATTGTGAGTGCCGATTTTAGTACCCCTCAAGAGCTGACCTTGTAGATTATTAGTAAGTACCTTCTAGTCATTCATGAAAGTAAAAATCCTTAGAATTGTTCTTTGTAGTAAGTGAACTGAAGAAATGTCCTTGACCAAGTGCCCTGAAGTCTTCTGCTAACACATTACAAATATGCTAAGGGTTCTCTGGGGTTGATGGACCTCAGCCAAAACCTGGTGTGCTTGTGGTACATAGCCCCACAAGATGGCACTGTTCTTTATTTTTAATTCATCTTGACCAAAAAAAGAGTAATTTTTACACAGTCTCTGAATAAATAAGACCGCAACATATGAAGCTGATTTCCTATAACATCATGTTTAATGTTGTAACTTGCATCACAGTTACAGAAATCCATCCCCACCTTGCTAAGGAGGAGGTGGGTGATAATGGAAGGTGTTTGCCTGGCCCCTCCAGGACCCCGGATGGTGGTGGTCATCATGCTGCTATGGAATATCTGGCCTGGGGAGAAAGGTGTGGGTGTGAGTGTGTGGGTGTGGGGGTGTGGGTGTGAGTATGGGTGAGTGTGTGTGTGTGTGGATGTGTTTGTGTGACTGTGTGTGTGGGTGTGTGTATGAGTGTGTGTGTGTGTGTGTGTGTGGATGTGAGTGTGTGTGTGACTTGGGTATGAGTATGTGTAAGAGTGTGTGTATAAGTGTGAGTGTGTGTGAGTGTGGGTATGTGTGGGTAGGTGTGACTGTGGGGGAGTGTGTATGAGTGTGTGTGAGTGTGGATGTGGGGGTGTGTATACAAGCATGTGGGTGTGAGCATATGTGTGACTGTGGGTGTGTCTGTGTGTACATGTGTGCAAGCGTGTGCGTGTGTGTGTGAGTGCATGCGCGTGTGTGTGTTACAGAATTACAAGTTTTCCCTAGAAGATCAATTCAGTCTCAAGTATATGTTAGATTTTCTCATCTATTAAGAGTTTTCGACCATAAAGTGGCGTAGTGGTTAAGAGCTCGGCTGCTAACTAAAACGTCGACAGTTGAAATCTACTAGCCACTCCTTGGAAACCCTATGGGACAGTTATACTCTGTCCTATAGGGTCGCTGTGAGTCAGAACTGACTCAACACCACGTAACAACAGCTGCAAAGTTTGTCGCTGGGTGATGCAAACTGTTAACAGCTTGCCTGTTGCTGTTGTTAGGTACCCTCAAGTCGATTTTCAACTCATAGCAACCCTATGCGTCAGAGTAGAACAGCCTCATAGGAAGATCCTCCGCTGTAATCTTTATGGGAGCAAATTGCCAGGTCTTTCTCCCATGGAGACACTGGGTGGATTCAAACCACCAAACTTTCTCCTAGCAGCTGAACACTTAACAGTTGTGCCAACCAAAGGTGCCTCAGAAGAAAGGCCTGGTGATCTACTTCTGAAAGATCACAGCCATTGAAAACCTCGTGGAGCACAGCTCTACTCTGACACACGTGGGGTCACCATGACTCAGAATTGACTCCACGGCAACTGGTTTTGGGTGTTTTGGTGATCATCGAGGTGAACACAAAACTCTCCGGCGGCCACTCCTCCTCCCTTTACCAAGCCCCCTCTCTGAGGGGCCTCTGCTGTCTCTGCCCCCTTCCCCCTGACAGGGGTTCCCCTCCTGTGCTATTACAGTGAGAAAGCCGTTGGAATTCTCCTCAAGAGGCAGCAGATCACCTCAGACTTGGCCGGGAGATGGTGAGAAGAAAACCATGCATGGAGGTGATCAGAGAGCCCCACCACCTCGGGCCAGCGTTCGTGAACCAGGCTTCCACGGCACTCCACTTCCACAAGCTGGACAGAAGTATTTTGCTAGTAAAAATATAAACGTTGGCTTTTCATCAAATGGTGCTCAAACAGCTAGACAACCATATGCCAAAAAATAATAGTAATAACCTACACACAGACCTTAAACCTTACACACTAATTAACTCAGAATAGATCATAAACCTACATGGAAGATGCAAACTGATAACACATGTTGAAGAACGCATGGAAAATCTACATGACTTTGAGTTTTGAAATAAACCGGCAATAGCACAATCCATGAAAGAAAGGAAATGATAAGTTGGACTTTATTAAAATCAAAAGTCTCTGATCTGTGAAAGACATTGTTAAGTAAATAAAAGGACAAGTCAGAGACTGAGAGAAAATATTTGCAAAACACTTATCTGATAAAAGACTTGCCTCCAAGATGTACAAATAACTCTTAAAACTCAACAATAAAAAAACTCAACAACCCCAGTACAAATAGGCAAAAGATCGGAGCAGACAACTCCCCAAAGAAGATTAACGGATGGCAGATAAATATATGAAAAGATAAATTGCGAATTGAAACGACAATGAGGTACCACCACGCACCTATTACTGTTGTACCTTCAAGTCGTTCTGACTCATAGGGACCCTACAGGACAGGATAGAAGCGCCCCATAGTGTTTCCTAAGCTGTAATCTGCTGGCAGAGTGGTTAAGAACTACAGCTGCTAACCAAAAGGTCAGCAGTTCAAATCTACCAGGCGCTCCTTGGAAATCCTATGAGGCAGTTCCCCTCTGTCCTTTAGGGCTGCTATGGGTCAGAATCAAACCGACAGCAAGGTTTGGTTTTGGTTTTAATCTTTACAGGAGCAGATCGCCAGGTCTTTTCTCCTGCGGAACCACTGGTGGGTTAGAACCGCCGACCTTTCAGCTAGCAACCAAGCCCTTAACCATTGTGCCACCAGGGCTCCACACACCTATTAGAATGACTAAAACCAAAAACACTGACAGTACAAGATAGAAACAGTGGCGAGAACGTGGAGCAACAGGACATCTTGTTCATTGTTCATGGGAGTACCAACAGTACAGCTACTTTGGAAAACAGCCTGTCCTTTCCTTACAAAGCCACACGTAGTCTTCCCATATGATCCAGCAATCACACTGTAGGTATTTGCCCAGCTCATCTGACAACATCAGCACAAAAACCTACACAGGAATTTTTACAGCCGTTTTGTTCATGATCACAGGCACTCTCTGCTCCAGTTTCAGGTCATGAGCCCATGACGAGGAGAAAGGAGAACCTGGAAAAGCCTACAGGCCAATCACATCCTGTGCCCTGAGAATATTAATTTCCACTAGCAAACCTCCTTCCTACATGTTGTTAGGCTGAAAGGCTATCTGTGCCTGCCTGCTCTTTGAATCTCATTGTAAAAGGCCTCCTTCTACTACCTGGCCTCAGCCAGGGTCAGATTCTGCAAAAAGAAGCAAGAACAAGTACAAGAAGGAGGGAGAAAAATCCATCACTGTACATGTCATTTCTGAAAAAATATTTAATGCATATGTTTTTGAGGCATGGGACCTGCATACATATGATTACAAAATTTTCTATTAGCCCTGGGGCACAGTGGTTAAGAGGCTCCACTGCTAACTGAAAGGTCGACAGTTTGAATCCACCAGCTGCTCCTTGGAAACCCTATGGGGCAGTTCTACTCTGTCCTAAAGGGTTGCTATGAGTTGGAATGAACTCGACAGCAACACGTTTGGTTTTGTGGTTTTAAGGCTGCTCCTGGTTTATGGAATAAACGTAAAACAGATCATTACTCCATGATGTTCCCAGAACCGACGCGCAGAGACCCAGCCACAGGCACACGCGTGAGGACCACTGCCTGGAAATAACACCCCTCAGGCTGGTCTAACTTCTTCTTCTCGTTAGGTTTTCATTTACACTCATAGTGACCCCCAGTGGCATCACTAGGGTCGGTGTCACCCAGCATGGTGAGTCCTGGTGTCACCCCCCCCATGGACCTCCTCCCGTACCAGACCATACAGAATCCTTAGTAATGTTTTTTTGTACTACTGTTACTCGTGAATCACAATTCCCATATATCTCTCCTTCTTTTCCTTTAATTACCACTTCATTCTCAAAGAAGTTCTTGATACAGGTTCACAAATATTAATTACCACAATATCGTAGCTAAAACACCAGAAAATCTGACAAAATCAACGATTATAAAACCTGGCTGCAAGGAAAACAACAGTGGGCTTGGAGCACGTGCAGACAAAACCACGTGATTGGAAGTGTCATTGTAACTGGCTAATGACGACAGCTCTGACCGGAGGGCATTAAACCTATTGCTGTCAAGTCGATTTCGATTCAAAGCGACCCTGTAGGACAGAGTAGAACTGCCCCATAAGGTTTCCAAGGAGCAGCTGGTGGATGCAAACCATCGACCTTTTGGTTAGCAGCTGAGCTCTTAACCTCTGCGCCACCAGGTTCAAAAAGTAAATTAGCATAGATTTTTTTAGCCTTGTAAGTATATTGATACATGTAAGCTGGGCTTACAGAAAAATGTTTTTGTTGTTATAACTAACTACAGAAATTTTTTTTTTTTTTTTTGCTTTCAGCGAAAGTTCACAGTTCAAATCAGTTTCTCATACAAAAATTTATGCACACAGTGTTATGTGACCCTAGCTGCTCTCCCTGTACTGTGACAGCACACTCCTCCTTTCCACCCCGGATTTCCGGTGTCCATTTAACCAGCTCCTGTCCCTCTCTGCCTTCTCATCTCGCCTCCGGACAGGAGCGGCCCATTTAGTCTCCTGTATCTACTTGAGCTAAGAAGCACTCTCTTCACGAGTATCATTTCATGTCCCACAGTCCAGTCTAATCTTTGTCTGAAGAGTTGGCCTTGGGAATGGTTTCAGTTCTGGCCTAATGGAGAGTCTGGGGGCCATGTCTTCTGGGGTCCCTCCAGTCTCAGTCAGATCATTAAGTCTGGTCTTTTTACCAGAACTTGAGTTCTGCACCCCACTTTTCCCCAGTTTCATTAGTGACTCTCTGTTGTGTTCTACAGGGATATTTTAATTTAAAAAATAACAAATTTCTGCTGACACATCGCACAAAAATTGTATTCAGTTATTTTAGCGTCACCCCCTCGGACAGTGTCCACCCTATGTGGTCGGTACCCACCCCACCCTCCTAGTGACACAACCGGCAACCCCATGGGCAGAGTAGAATGGTCCCCTAGGGTTTTCTTGGCTGTAATCTTTACAGAAGCAGATCGCCAGCTCTTTCTCCCACAGAGCTACTGGGAATCCACCAGCCTTTCAAATAGCAGTCCAGCGCTTAACCATTGCACCACCAAACCAAAAAATCAAACCTGTTGCCTTCAAACTCAATTCCGACTCATAGCGACCCTACAGGACAGAGTAGAACTGCCCCATAGGTTTTCCATGGAGCGGCTGGTGGATTCCAACTGCTGACCTTTTGGTTAGCAGCTGAGCTCTTAACCACTATGCTCCACTACACCACCAGGGCCCCTTTAACTTCTCACAGAACAGAAACCATGTGCCCTGGGCTTTCTGACCTTGTAAATGTTCTCTGATTTTGTGGAATCAAACTTCCCTGAGTCCAGTCAGCTGACATTTCCTATAGCTTTTACCTGCCATCACTTCATCCCGGAGCCGTAGACATAGGGCTCCAGGAAGTGGACCCTTAAATTATCTCCCTCAAGGAACTGGGGGGGGGGGTGTCTGTCTTAGGTAATGAAATTAAATGATTTTCAGGGACAGGAGGGACCAGTAATCGTGGAGCAATATTTCCTAACCACCATCAGCCTACATGCATTCACCCACTTGACACAGCCCAAAGTTGACAGAAACTTTAAAAAAACAACAAACAAAAAACCTGCTTCCTTGCCAAGAAGATGTATGATTCTAGCTCTGCAGGAAGCTAAGGACGCCCCCACACACCACCTCGCTGAGCCCCGAACCCTCTGTCCATCTCCTTGGTGGGCTCCCAGAGTCAGGCCTTACGATTCATTGACAGACCAGCGGGCCGAGGGAACCAACACAGCGGAACCCCCAGATGGAAACAGGCCAGAGAAGGAGGACAAACCCCATGGGGACCCTCAAAACAATTGTCGAACGCCCTCCCCGCACTTCAAGGGCAAACACCACCCCCCGGGAAGGCTCTCTCCTGGGTCCAGGAGGACCAGCTCTGAGAAGCAAGCTTTCTCTGTAACAATATTGTGTGATACAACTACTTACGTATTACCTGTCCGAGCATACGTTAAACTTCGCTATTTGGTTTCTTAAATGCTTGCTCTATACCAGGAACTATGCCAGGGACTTTACATGCTTTATTTTATTTAATCCTCATGCCCACCCTATAAGGTAAATACTATTATTCAAGGGAGGTCAGTGGTTTCTGGGATAGAATTTTTACCTTCCATGCAGGAGGTCAGCCAGTGCACCTCACGAGCCACCAGCATCCATCTGTCAGTGGAGGCTTGCCTGTTGCTGTGATGCTGAACAGGTTTTAGCGGAACTTCCAGACTAAGACAGACTAGGAAGAAAGGCCTGATGATCTACTTCCAAACATCAGCCGATGAAAACCCTATGGGTCACCATGGTCCTATCTGTTGTGCACGGGGTTGCTGTGAGTGGGGAGCCAGCTCCACAGTGAGCAACAACATCATTCCCAGGGAAGCAGATCCGTAGGGCACACTGCCTGGGATGCCCAGGGAAAGGACTCTCAGGCCCAGTGGTGGTTCAAGGGAAACAGGCCTGTGTTGGGGTGAGTCCGATCTAGAGACAACCACCCTGACTGTCCCCCAGCCCACTGGCCAGGGACATAGAGCCGCAGAGCTGAATCCAGACACTGGCTACCCAAGAGGCTAATCACTGGGCAACCCCAAGCCTGGATTCTCTATTTGGTGGTGACAGGAAATGACTGATTGGTTTAGCTCATCAACCAATAAGCATCGTACACAGTGGCTTGCACTGAGCAAGGTATGGAGGGGCTTAATTGTATTTACTTGCTAATCTGTGGTGAGCAATTTCACATGGGTTTCACCACATATTTCACGTGTGGGGGACAGGTGACATTGTGCACTGCAGACTGGCAGGAAGGCACAGTGGGCCCTTGCATAGCTTGTTAGTGGGTAATCCAGCCCTGAGCTTATCTCTGAGGGAGAACCCTCAAAAACGGCTAGTCTCTAAGCCAGAATTCCATTTTAAAATACATTAGAAATATACCAATATATCTAATATCAAATATACCAATATATCTAATATCAAATATACCAGTATATCTAATATCGAATATACCAATATATCTAATATATAATATACCAATACATCTGCTTGCTATATAATATACTAATAGATCTGGCCCTTTCGGTAAAGTGTTTTACTTAGTTCCCAGTTACGCCCCCACCCACTGTTTCCCTCAGGGCTGTTGCTGTGGAATCGATTCCGACTCGTAGCGACCCAGTTTGAAAGTCCCCATCCCGTGCACGGAGGTGTGAGCCCCGGCATAGCTCCCACTCCTCAGAGCTCCCTGACTCAGGAGCAGAAGGGGGCACAGCTGGTTAAGTACTCCACACTCAGGCCAGGATCTGTCTGGGAACTGGTGTTAGGTCAGGCCTGAATCTCCACGTGGGGATTTGGAGGCCTCAGCTGGGGGAAAATCAATGCAGAGGCGGGGAACAAGGCTGGGCCTGGCAGACCTCATCTGAGGCTGCATCTGCTCATACCAGAAGCCAGAGGTTACCTACATGGACACCTCATATTAAAACAGAACTGGCAGCTACCCCACTGAAAAGGCTTTTTTTTTTTTTTTTTTTAATGTAAATACTTCATTTACTTTGGGCAGCAATATACACAACCAAACACACATCCATTCACAATTTCTACATCAACGGTTCAATGACATTGGTTACAGACTTCACACTGTGCCACCTTTCTTACAGTCTGTACCCGTATTGTTCTATCCCCATTAATTCACGCTCTCTGCCCCTCAAAGTTCTCACCTGTGCTTTAGATGAACTGTTGTCAGTTTAAATTCATATCGATAATTCTTCATAAGCGCTCAATTCTCAAAGCACACGTTCTTTACTGGGCAAACTTTTGTTTAATTTAACAATGGCTTCATGGGATAGTTTTGGCTCAAGGTTTAAAGATTATTTCTGAGCATTAGATTCAGGGGTTCCCTCAGTCTCCATGAATCCAGTAAATCTGGTTTCTATATGAGTTTGAAACTCTGTTCCATGCTTTTACTCCTTTTGATCAGGATCCGTCTGTTGTGTCCTTGAAAAGTTTTGATTCTACCTCTTTCTTTTTTCATCTATGCTCTGAAATCATTTTCTGTTATTTCTTTGTTTTCCCAGCAGCTTGGAATATGACATTCAGAGTATATCCTTCTCTTTCCTTCTCTCTGCTAGGAACCTGTTTTCCCTACTGATATACAAGATTTAGTAAAGTTAGGCTCTTCAGAGCTAAGTTATGGGACTCTGGGGTATCTGTGACTTACCTGGGGATACAGTGGATCATAAAATGTCAAAAAGAAAAGAAGATGTCAGAAGGCAAACAGAAAAAGATTCCCTTCCTGCTCTTTGTCATGGAATGTGGGTTGCCCTGGAGACTGAGGAGGAAGTGCTTCAGAACTGGATCAAGATTGGAGGATAGATTTGAACTCTGGGCAGGGTCTCATTCACCACTCCCAGTTGCTAAGGTTTTCCCAGAGGTACCCAACACTGCTGTGGTCAGTGTTCCATCACCTACAAACAACCAGGCATCCCCATCAGAAGTAGGGGCCGTCCAGGAGCTGCATGGGGGCTGGGCGAGGTTCCTCACCACACCCCAGTCACCAGAAATCCAGTTGTCCAGGGATAGGCAACTTGCTTCTCCCCTTCCCTCAGAGCCCTCCCCCTCGGAGACCATCTAGGCCAACATCTTGAACTAGACTTTGAAAAACCGGAAGCCACTTAACTCTTTCCTGGGGAAAGTGAAGGCGGACTTCCCCTGCTTAAAGCCCAGGCCACCCGCTTGAGAAGAGGCAGGTTTGCCTTGAGATTACAGCCAAGGAACTGAGAGCTGATTGTTATTATTCTGTGTTGTCGAATTGATTCCGACTCAGAGCGACCCCATGTGACAGATACAACTGCCCCATAGGGTTTCCCAGGCTGTAATCTTTACAGGAACAGCTCGCCAGGTCGTTTTTCCCACGGAGCACCTGGGTAGGTTCCAACTGCCAACCTTTCTGTTAGCAGCCGAGTGCTTAACCGTTGCACCACCAGGGTCCTTTCAAACAGGTTATCCTGTCAAATACGTTAACAGTGATTAGCTCCAACTGAGCTTCCAGATGATTTAAATTTTCTTTATACTTTTCTATATTTTCCAACTTTTACAATGATTATACATTGCTTTCATAAGTCAGAAAAAATATCAAAGAAAAAAAAAAAAAGGCCTGGTTAAAGCTTCACTTCGCCTGAAACCTTCCAGGCCCTTCAGCCTGGGGGGAGACTCCTCTCCTCTCCCCAGGCACAGCCCTTATCATTTCACACGGTCATTGTCACCTTTTCTTCTTATCTCTCTATCCACAGTGCCTCCCTCAGTGACCAGCACACAGTGAGACTTCAACACATACATTTATCGAACATATTAATAAATTAATGAATGAATAAGTGAATGACTGAGGCCCAATATGATTTACCTTTGAAATTCTAGACTTCAAGAAATCTTCCAGTCATATGTATGATCCCTATCTATTAGGACAAAAGTGATCCATTAAGACCAAGACAGTTCCTCAAAGCTCAAGAATCTACAGTAAAATTTGAAATCTGACAACTCCACTCGTATATAAACCTAAAAACTCGTCTCAAACATTTCTCCACTCCTGATCCAAATTCTTTGCTGTTTATTGAATTAATTAATAATTGATCTTGAAACTTATTTGTAAGTATAATAGCCTTGAGCTACAATGGATTATAGCTGGGAAAGTTCCCATTTGTCCTTACTTACTGGTTAAGAGTAGCAGCCACCCCCCAGCCGGGTTCCATTTACACACTATTTCTTTTTCAGTTTCTCTCTCGTCACAAGAAAGCTCCTGGTTCAAATACGGATCAGCAGATCAGCTGCAGGGAGGATCGTCCTAACTACTTAGCTCATTTCTCCACTATGATTTTAGGTGTTCAAGAAAGTATTCGTTTACCCCAACCATTCTGCATTTCAAGAAGCCCTAGTGACGGAGTGGTTGAAGTGCTTGGCTGCTAACTGAAAGGTTGGTGTTTCGAACCCACAAGCCTCTCTCCACAGGAGCAAGATGAGGCAGTCCACTTCTGTAAAGATTACAGCCTTGGAAACCCTATAGGGCAGTTCTACTCTGTCCTATAGGCTTGCCATGAGCCAGAATTTAACTCTATGGCAATGGTTGGGTTTGTTTTTGTTTTGTTTTTTTAACATTTATCGTAGTAGATCGAAGCTTTCGTTCCACGATAGGTCTATGGAATAAACTCCCGTCCAGGAAGGCGACATGGGCCAACAGCTGTACCAAGGCTTCACAGGCGCCCTGGGGATCCTGAAAGGGGGTGGGGAGGGTGAGAGGCCTGCAGAGACGAGGGGGAAAGTTGGGTGAACTTAAGTCCATCTTTAACGACTCCCCAGTTTTGCCCTGAGCTTGCCTAGCTTGTAGACTACAGGCAACCCATTTAAAGTCGGAATTATTGGGTTTGGATTTCGGGAAGGCCTAAAGAAAGCGGCTTGTGGTTCACTCTCCCCTAACGCTCTGCTGTGGAGAACTCGGGCTGAGCAGGCCGATTAGGAACGCGTAGCTGGAAACAGCACAAATGCCAAAGAGGACTTGTGAAAGGGGAAGAGTGTGCTTTTCTGTTTTAGCAAACCTGCTGACGTAGGGATGCTGCCGCCTCTCTGCAGAAATGCTGCCTTCAGTGGACAAAATCCAGCCACAATCAAGCTAATGGAATGCACAAATGGAACGTTTTTCCAGGGCACCTCCAATTTAATGCTTGATGAAATCATGTCTTTCGCATATATTTACAAAAGCTTTTCTTCATCCAGAAATGTCTGTTCAAATCGCTTATAGATGCTGAGATAGCAACTCACCCTTCTAAAGTAATGAGATAAGTCACATCGATCAACTTTGCTTGCTCAGATGTACTCGCAGAAAAGAAATCAGGCTACAGACTTTTCACACGCGTGGTGGAGTTTTCATTTTGGTAGCGGATGGAAAAAGGAGGTAAAATAAACTGATGTTGTTAAGAAGCCAAAACCGTTTGTCAGAACGCAGGGAAAGCCTTGGAGATGGGCGTCGTTTCAAGACTAAAAATTGACTGAAGAGATTTCTGTCCTCAAATCATTTTTCTTACTAGCTGTCGCTGGTTTCTCAGTCTGGTCTTCCCTGCGTTAGCGATCTCCACTCATAACTTACACCACAGGAACTTCACATACTGGGGAAGATTCACACACAGAGTCATTTGTTGACACACAGTAAAATGGGCTCTGAGATCAAGAGTCCATGGAAAAGACGAGGTCTTCAGAGGGTCATCTATTCGATTCCAAATAAGACAAGTTCTTCCAGTTTTTTAATTTGGAAACAAATTCTGTGGCAAAAGGCCTAATAAGCCAAGGACCTAATCAGCCCTCTCGCACAGACCTCGTCAGGGGCGCCATAGAGGGCTGCCATGTATGGCTGTTCAGGTTATACACTTGATGACTTCGGGGGGATGCCATTCACATAGACCACAACGTGAAGCTGTTGACTGGAGGTGTGCAACAGGACAGCTCTGCCCAGCCCCACCACCCAGGTCAGGGGAAGAAATCATATTCTTGTTGATGGTGTCATGGTGCAATATGTTTCCACGGTCACACCACACGCACCGTTGGTCATTCCTCAGAGAAGAAAATCAAAGTTCTCGTTCTGACGTCAGCTCACAAAAGCTTAAAGCCTCCTTGATGACGTTTTCCTTCTCTTTGCAAAGCAATCTGGGGGAATATCCAAACCTCCAGATGGCTCTCTTTACTTCAAGAAATGGTTTGGGCACCATGATGAGGGGGAGAGGTTGGAATCCAGAAGAAAACACCATATTCCAGGTGCCCTTTCTGTCAGCTTTGGAAAGCACTAAAATACCACCGCCCCACCACTCAGGGAGAATGTGGCACGGCTCTCCAGGGGTCTTTCCTGCCTGGGCAGGAGGGTGGAGAGGGGAGCAGAAACACTCCACCCCCTTGCTGTACCGCCTTCCTTCTCCTCCTATCGCCTTCCCCTCTGCAGCCTGAATGGCACTTCATAGGTGGGGAGAAGCGAAGCCTAAATACTTCCCGACTGCCCCTGTCAACTCTGAGTCCACCAGGATAATCTGGGGTTAACCAGGAAGGTCTTGCTTCTTATGCAGTTGCTTGAACTCTTCCCCAAACACACAGAAAAGTATATTTGGGGATTTCGGGCATCCATTGCAATATGCAGTGGGTGACCCATTTGCTAAAACACCCTATTTTTGCATAACCTGCCTTTTAAAGAATACCTCAGTGGTCTGACCTGCACTTTATGGGCTACTAGTGATTCAAGAAGGAGTCCAGGTGGCGCAGTGGTTAAGCACTTAGCTGCTAACCAAAAGGTTAGCAGTTCGAACCCACCAGCTGCTCCACGGGAGAAAGATGTGGCAGTCTGCGTGAATCCGACTCATGGCGACCCTATCGCACAGAGTAGAACTGCCCCATAGGGTTTTCAAGGCTGTAAATCTTTACAGAGGCAGACTCCACATCTTTCTCCCATGGAGCAGCTGGTGGGTTCAAACTGCCAATCTTTTGGTTAGTAGCCAAGCACTTAACCACTATGTCATCAGGGCTTCTTATAAACATATATAGCTACATAAATACACATGCTGTTAAGTGCTGTCAAGGTGACTTTGATTCACAGTGACCCCGTGTAGAACAGAACGAAACGTTGCCTAGTCCTGCACCATCCTCACAATCTTTGTGTACTTGAGCCCATTGTTGCAGTCACTGTGTCAATCCATCTCGTTGAGAGTCTTCCTCTTTTTTGCTGATCTTCTACTTTACACATACCCACTTACTAGGCAGAGTCCGCTGTCTATCCATGAAAGGACGTACCAGAAGCCAGCTGGCGTTAGGGACAGACGCTGGTGTTTGAGGAGTGGGAGACATACTTTTCACGGTACGTGTACCGATTTTGTAAATTACCTATTATTCATCAGAACCTGAAGAATCTGCTTGGAGAGCTTCCTCCCAACTGTGAAACTTCACCTGAGGGCCCAGCTCAAATGGTCTCCTCACAGGCCTCTTCCTCGTTCCTCCCGACCAAAAGCAATACTTTCTTCTCTGTGCTCCAGGTCCACTTTTTTAGACCTCCATTATGAGAACGCTCTAGGCTGACTTACTGACAGGCGACTTCTCGAGCTTGGGACAGGATGTTATTTACTTCTGTAAGTCTAAGTAAAGGCTTACAGAAATCCTGGTGAAAGTTTGAGGCCACCACCGAAGCTGGCTTTCACCTATTTTACTTGCAGAAAGATGAGCATGTGAGAGGTCATTCTGGGATTTTTATACCCATAGGTACTATTACCCCCGGGCGTGTTGTTGCTGTTAGGTGCTGACAAGTCCATTCCAACTCATAGCTGGATGAAACACTGCCTGGTCCTGCACCATCCTCATGATTGTTGTTATGCTTGAGCCCATTGTTGCAGCTACTGTGTCAATTCATTTCCTTGAGGGTCTTCCTCTTTTTCACTGACCGTCTACTTTACCAAGCATGACGTCCTTCTCCAGGAACTGATCCCTCTTGATAACATGTCCAAAGTATGTGAGATGAAGTCTTGCCATCCTTGCTTCTAAGGAGCATTCTGGCTGCACTTCTTTCAAGACAGATTTGTTCACAGAACTTCCTGTGATGATGGAAATGTTTTCTACTTATTCCGTCCAATACACCGGCTGCTAACCCCGCATGGATGCTCAGTACTTGAAATGTGGACAGTATCACTGAGGAACTGAATTTTTAATTTTATTTAAACAGCCCCATCAGGATACTGGCTATCTTACTGGACAGCTTGGTTCTAGAGCTTTCCGTCTCTAGGGACAGCCCAACCCGCTGAACAATACAATCCTTAAGCAGATTTAATTTTCAAGCAATTAAATTGAAACCAAGGTGAACAAAGTAGTTGTTTCTAACATAAAAATTCCGTTTATTTATCGATGACACAGTACAGAAAGGCACATCATGGAGTTCCCTCCCATCTCCCTGGAATGTTCACTTCTTTGGCTAATAGGAGAGGCTAGCCAGGAAAGCTATGCAACACGGGGGCCACTAAGATGGGGGGGCAGGGGCGGGGCCATTAGTCACGCGCTGACTGTCTAGAACTGTTAGCTGGAAGCACAGGGAGCGTCACTGCTGGGCACTCGGGCCGTCTCGGCTTCAGTCGTCCCCGCCACACAGGTACAGCAGCGCTTTCTGGTAGTCACCCTTGGTGTCTTGCTACAAACGGCCAAGGAGAAAAAAGAAAGGTGCTATCAGGAAAAAGACTCTAACTCTGCCATCACATACAAACTGGCCCAGCCCAGAGCGGAGCACCCCACCCTAAAACGATTCTGCAGGATTTGTGGAGACTCAAAGGCAGCCAAGGCCACACCCAAACCATCACTACCCATCTCTGGGAGTGTGGTCAGAGGCGGTGCCTTGGAGAGACTTTCAATCTCATTATTACTGCAATGGTGGAGCAAACAGGAGGTGCTGAGCACGTGGGTAAGTGTCTAGAACAATAGAATCTACCTGCTGGGTCAGCGATGCCCTGCCAGTGCTATCATTTCCCCCTCGCCCTCACCGTTCCCGACAGGACCGGGCTCTTTACTGCCCACTGCTGTTACCAAGTGGATTCTTAAGGCCACAGGGAAACAAGCTGGGCAGGAAACAATTTCCAAGAGTCTAACGAGTCTCTAAACTTTCAACATAGGCCCTAACACGCTGGGTATACCCAACCACCTCTGACGTCTCGGTAACCACTGACATGCCTTTGGAAATTTCAGGGTCTTTTGTAGAGGGAAACTGCAAAGCTCATCTGAACTAGACACAGAGGTACAGAACTAGAACACCGCGATCACTCTTCCCACACGAACGTTCCGTCTGTCCAAAAACAGACAGAGACCAAATCGGTAGAGGAGACGGGAGTTCTGAAGTTCTGAGACTGAGTAACTAAAAGTTGCCAAGCCTATCACAGTTGATTTTTTAAGACACGAGAATAATAAAATGTAAAACTTAATTGATCTTTAAAGTCTCCTCCGGATGTCAGTGTGGCTTGTGGGATCATCATCATAAATACCTATCATCCTTATAGAATAACAGAAGTGGGAAAAAGAAAATATTCACCTGATTCTATACATATTCCAGGACAAATCAAAGCGGGTGTTTTCAAATAAATCCCTGATATTCCATAACTAGCATCCCTTCCCCAGAGAATCAGAAAACAGGAAATCATCCTGCCGTCACTACCCTGACAGGCCACCTTCCCAGGGACCCTGGGACCTCTGGATGGCAGGGCAGAGCCGACAGGACCTCAGGACATACCTGGATGCAGGAGTACAGGGACTTGCAGTACTTTTTCTTGAATTCAGACCTAATTTTCAGCATGTCCACTTCACTGCGGGAGACCATGATCCTAATGAGGACCTTATCACGCGTTCCCTTGCCCTGAAAGTCAAGTTGAGGTTCCAAGTGAACAATCCAATGAAAATATCATCATAGTAAAAGAACCTCACCAGTGTTTTCTTGCATATGGAGCTGATCTAGGATCTTGTGCTGCCCTCTAAGAGACTATAAGGATAACAAACTATTTCCTTAGGAAAGATGAGCACAGTGGAATCCCAAAGGCTCAAGATGAAACATGCACAACCTCCACTGTGAGCATTCAATAAATGTACAGAGAGCACCTACTACCGCAAGGCTCAGTTCCAGGACGTGCGTGTAACAAAAGATTCCCGGTTCTCAGGGGCTTAGGGAGGACGAACGCCAACACCCTTTTTATTGTGGCTCTATGCCATTTTGAATGGTATGAGCAGTAAGGACCACTGAATTTACTTCCACAGCCTCAGACTGCAGGTCCCAAGGAAGCAGTCACATTTGACATGGAGCCTGAGGAAAGATGGGAGAGAGGCAGGTGGAGGAGGGGAGGAGATCCAGGAAGTGGCAAAGGCATGGAAGCCAGAGAGCGGAGGTCTGTTTGAGGCGTGGACAACGGGATGGATTTATGGGAAGATAAGGCTCATTTAAAAGCGATAAGTCAAGAAAGTTCAACTGGGAACAAATTGAGAGGGCTTTGAAGAGTGGGCCAAGGAATTTAAACCTTGGGAGGCAGGGTTATAGGACTGGCTTTGGAGTCAGATAGACCGAGGCTCAAATCTGGCTACAGAAGCTCAGGTAAGCTGAGACTTTCCGAGCTCCGGTCTCTTCACCTACAAAGAAGAGAATAATACGGCCTCATAGGGTTGTTGTCATGATTTAATGGGACCCCTTGCACAAAGTAAGTAGCACAGTGTCTATTGCATGTTGCTGTTGTATGCCATCAAGTCTATTTCAACTCATAGCCACGCTATGTGACAGAGTAGAATGGCTACATTGGATTTTCTTGGCTGTAATCTTTTTTTTGACACTTAAAGGTTTGTTTGTTTTTTTTATTGTTGTAGTTTAAGTGAAAGTTTACAATTCAAGCCAGTCTCTCATTCAAAAATGTATACACACATTGTTATGTGACCCTAATTGCTGTCCCTATACTATGGCAGCACACTCCTCCTTTCCACCCTTGACTTCCTGTGTCCATTCAACCAGCTCCTGACCCTCTCTGCCTTCTCATCTCACCTCCAGACAGAAGTCGCCTGTTTAGTCTCATGTATTTACTTGAGCTACGAAGCACACTCGTCACTAGTATCATTTTATGTCCCATAGTCCAGTCTAATCTTTGACTGAAGAGCTGGCCTTGGGAACGGTTTTAGTGCCGGGCTGACAGAAAGTCCGGGGGCCGTGCTTTCTGGGATTCCTCCAGTCTCAGTCAGACCGTTAAGTCTGGTCTTTTTACTAGAATTTGAGTTCTGCACCCCACCCTTCCCCTGCTCCATCAGGGACTCTCTGTTGTGTTCCCTGTCAGGGCGGTCATTGGTGATAGCCAGGCACCATCCAGTTTTGGTCTCAGGCTGATGAAGTCTCTGGTCTTTGTGGCCCTTGCTGTCTCTTGGGCTAATACTTTCTCTGTGCCTTTGGTGTTCTTCACTGTCTGTAATCTTTATGGAAGCAGATCACCAGGTCTTTCTCCTGCAGAGCCGCTGGGTAGATTCAAACCACCAACCTTTAGGTTAGCAGCCGAGTGCTTAACCATTGCACTACCGGGGTTCCTTCATCTACTGCATAGTCATTGCTTAATAATCTCTCCTTTTCTTGCTTGTCCTTACTCTGGGGATCATAGGAGGGAATCTCTGAAAAGACTCAAACAGGAATCTGATACAATTACTATCTAGAATTTTCTCTCTTCCACAGCACTTTATTTTCTACATGTACTCAAACATGTGTTCAAGTGGTTGTGTGGTAGGTGATGGACTTGTGGTTTTCTCACCTGTCAACCACAGCTGACTAGTGTGCTCCTGCATCTAGACAACGGGGTCCCTTCCTCGACCCACTAGTCAGTACTTTCCAAAACCTGCAGGAGACTTGGGTTGGATCACAAATGAAGGCACAGCCTGGTGTGGAAACACTGGCCTCTCAGCCAGCTGCCCTTACCTTCATGGAGTCGTAGAGTCGATCAGCAAAATACAGGGGCTTGTTCTGGATACACTGGACTGTGGAGAGAAGAAAAGGGTGAGGGGGCCAGCCACTCCTCTCTCCTCCACCAGGCGGAGGTGACCCTTGACTTCAGGGCACAAACCAGAAATGGCCTGATGTGACAGAAACGGCTGCAAAATGAAAAACGCTCAGGGACAGCCGGGGATCCTCTGAAATGAGGAGCTCCACTGTGGTCGTAAATCAGGGGGCTCCTGAGGGCTGCAGATGCCCGGCTGACAACATGAGCCTCACCAACACAGCCCTTTCTTCTCTTCTCTTATTCCACCCTGGCAACTCTCTAGTCTGTCAGTTTAAGCCCTTCCTCAGTTTCATATCATCATATGTATATAGCTACACTTACAAAACTAACCAAACTATGTATGGAAGCCACACCTCCCCAGCACACTTGTGTTAACCGGATAGCCATTCATTTCTTTGGTGTCGGCACTGTTTACCAAAAGCTGATGTCCACCGGGGATGCGTGGGTTGCTTACCCAGGTTCAGGAAAGCATTTTCCAGGTCTCCTCTGACTTCCTTCCTGATGCTCTCCAACATGTCATAGGGGCTGTAGTTCTTGTACCTTTCAAATACTAAGGGGAAGCAACACACAATTAGAATAACAGAGCCACTAGTCACAGCTTTCAGTGGTCCCCCACACAGTTATGGACCATGATAAAAAATGAGGATGATGATGGCATCCTAGAAAGTTAAGGGTCACATGGCGGACCAGGGCCGACATTCCACCAGTTTGCCCTGGAACAGCCATACCAACACGTGTTCTAACAGGCCATGTACCTGTCCTCAATAGCATGGCCCAGGCCCCATATTTTGACCATCTCCCCTGAGTGGAGCCCATTCTATCTGGAAGGCACGAGAAACAGCATCCAGCACCCAGAAAAGTTACTACATCAACAAAGATGCTAAGACAAAACGATCCTCAAACAAGAAGGGGTGGCAAGCTAAAGCCCACACGGAACATGGAATATATTTTGGGGACAGAAAGATCCAAAATGGGAGAGGAGCATGAATGGACGAGGTGAGCCTCTAGGAGTGCAGAGGGGACAGTGAACCACATTCTGGAACCCTCGCCCTGCCGTAAACACCTGGCCGCCTGGAGCACCGTGTGTTTTGGCTCCTAGGCTCTAAACCTCCTCAGCACAGCACCCACCTTTCTGGAGGTGGCACACACTCCGCTCGGTCATGATGCTGATCCACTTGGGAACGTCGGTGCCCCTCTTCTTCACTCCAGCATCATAGAGATCCTACGAGCAGAACCAACCAGGAGAGTTAACCGCAGGACCCAGAGCAAGGTCATAAATCATTTCATGTTAAACAACCAAACACCTACACGTTCATTCAAAATGCCAAATAATAAAAACGATTGATTGCACTGCAGACATGGGCAAGAATGTACCATTAGGTCAAAAAGCCTTAATCACAAGCGAGCTTCCTTAGCCTTAGGCACAGAGAGATACAGTAGGAGACGGTAGATTCTTCATGGTGAGTATTGTTCAAATCTCCTTCCTTGAACAGGAAAGGACCAAGAGCTTCTAATCACGTAACGAAGGACAAGTAAATGTCCATTAGCACGTGCGGCCCTCCTGCCTTTTGGCACTTCTAGTAGCAGATAGGCTAAGGGTCATCCTCAGAAGACAGATGCGGGTCAGATACCTACACTCAAGCTTGGCAGAGACTCAGGAAATCATGGAGCTGGAAAAGGAACTGGTCCAGTCTCAGCCTCAACGTCTGGAAAATTTAGGGGCTATAAGTAAGACTACGGAGCACTCAGTGGTTAAGCGCTTGGCCACTGACCAAAAGGTCAGTGGTTTGAACCCACCAGCCGCTCCGAGGGAGAAAGATGTGGCGGTCTGCTTCCATAAAGATTTACAGCCTTGGAAATCCCGTGGGGCAGTTCTACTCTGTCCCACAGGGTCACTATGAGTTGGAATCAACCTGACGGCAATGGGTTTGGTTTTTCGTTTTGTTTTGTTTTTTGGTATAAGTAAGACAAGGAATGTCAAGGAGGGAGGGAAGGAGAAAGGCTCATGCAAGGGTAGGTAAGATTCAGTGCCTCTCCACTATCTGGAAGCTGCAAAACCCAATTTCTATGATCTTATTTAAAATCCTTCTCCACCCCCTGCTGAAAGTGCTATGTGAAATAGGTTGAATTTTAAAATGAAAATGAATTTAAATTAATTTTGTCTTGAAACTCTCATGAAATGTTTTGAGAAAACTGTTGACCCTCTGGGAAGGGAACACAGCTCACAGAAATCTGAATCAACTTAACGAAAAGTTCTCAGTTGTTACAGAACTAGAACTTGCAAAAGTTCTATTCAGCCAGAAAAGAAGGGTCCCGTTCCAGACCACAGTGGGGCAATAAGTGTTCCCGTGCCTGGCTGTGCCTCCACCATCTTCTTCTGCTTCCCCCTGTTGCTTACTCTTTGAGCGTTCATTTGAAGCAAATGCACACCAATGTGCACAGCTCAACCATATCCTGAAGAATGCAGTACTTCTCATATAAGCAAAGCCTGAATGAGCTTATGGGAGTCAGGCACTGATCCTGTAATCCACACCACCAGCATAAAGGAAGTACCTTGTAATAAGTATTGCTCCCAGAGAGTGAAAACGACACTCATATTCTCAGCCTGGGGTGGGTTTAAAATCTGCCCACACATGCTTTGACATTCGTCCCCTCCACAGGTGGAGCCTAGTTCTTCTCCTGTTGACGGTGGGCAGACTTAGTGACTCACTTCTAGCTCACAAATAGAATATGGCAGAAGTGATGGCTTGTGACAACCAAGATTAGTTTACAAAAGGCACTGTGGCCTCCTCTGTGCTTTCCCTCTTGGATGAATCGCTCTGGAGAAAGCCAGCTGCCATGTTGTCAGGAAGCTCAGCCACCCCAGGGAGAGGCCCATGTGGAGAGGGACTAAGGTCTCCTACCAACAGTCACGTGGGTGATCCATCTTGGGGCAGGGAGGTCCTCCTGACCCAGTCAAGCCTTCAGTGACTGCAGCCTGACCAACATTTTGTCTGCTACCTCACAGGAGATGACCCTGAACCAGAACCCATCGAAGCCCTCTTGAATTCCTGACCCACAGAAACTGAAAGACAATCAGTGTTTACTGCTTTAAGGCCCTAAGCTGGGGGCTAACGTGTTACAAGGTAGGAGAGAGCTACCACCCACACTATCTGGGGACTTACTAGAAAACAGAATCTCAAACCAGGAAGCTTAGTACTTACCTGGGCATCCTGGTCAATTAGTCCATAATCAATGACAGAGCCATCCTCTGCTCTTTTACCCTGCAGGGGGAGAAAAAATTAAAAACATCAAATGTATTTCTCTGTATAGTTAAAACGGGAAATGGAAGCCGTTATTTAATTTACTGAAGAAACACCATTTAACTTTTTTCTTTACTTTGAAGCTTAGGCAAGACCAAGGAATGGAAACATAGCTGAGGCAGTGAAGTGGGGGGTTAAACCTTACCATCATCAACTCCTCATTGATCCAGTCCTGAGCTAAGCACCTTAGAGCGTCCACCCTACTCCAAACAAAGGCTCATGATATTTGGTTCCTTCCCTCAGAGACAATCCAGATGGAGAAATAAACATGGAAAAAATGGTAAGATAATGTAATAATCTACAGTGCTAAGAGGGAACCCTGGTGGGGTAGTAGTTAAGAGCTACAGCTGTTAACCAAAAGGTCAGCAGTTGGAATCCACCAGGAGCTCCTTGGAAACCCTTTGGACAGTTCTGCTCTGTCCTATGGGGTTACTATGAGTCGGAATCTACTCAACGGCAACGGGTTTGGTTTTTTGTCGTGTTTTTTTTTTTTTTTAACAGTGCTAAGAAGACAGGAAATGCAAAAGGGGAGAAATCTGTCAGACAGTGTAGTCAGCGAAGTCTTTGTGACTCATGGGTTAAGGCTTCAGCTGAACCTTGAGATGAGTCAGATAAGGCTAGTAAGAAGGAGGGAAAGAGGTCACACAGGCAGCGACAGAGCAGGCTCGCAGGTGAGGTGCCACCCGGCTGGAACAGAAGGCAGGCACTGGAGAATCCCAGGGAAGAGGATTAAGTTAGTGGGGAGGGCTAGGGTAGAGAGGACCTTTACAGACAATTGACAGTGTGGATCTGATGCAGCAGAAAGAGGTTTTGATCAGGGGAGTGATACGGCGAAAGGGGATTTTAAAAAGCTCTTTGGATGGCGGTCCACGGGTGGGAGGTAGGTGAAGAGATGCGAGCCCGGGAGAACAGCAGGGGAGGGTTACGGTAATGGAGATGGGGGTGGGGGGGCACCCATCAATCCCTGGTCATCAGGGTTCCTGGAGAAATTTTCTCCTCCCTCCTCTGGCACATGAGGAGCCCTGGTGGTGCGATGGTTATGCGCTCTGCTGCTATCCAAAAGGTTGGCGGTTGGAACCTATCCAATTGATCCGTGGGAGAAAGACGTGGAAATCTGCTCCCGTAAAGATTATAGCCGAGGAAACCCAATGGGGCAGTTCTACTCTGTCACACGAGGTCACCACAAGTCGAAATTGTCTCGCTGGCACCTAACAACAATAACTCCTGTCTGGAGGCATTAAATTATGGGCTGGCCAGAGCTCAGACTCAGAGGGGGAACCTTTCGTCCGCTGATGTGATAACAGGAGCGCACAGCTCCACAAAGACCCCTGCCTCCAGGCAAAGGGCCGCAGGGACACAGCCTCTCACAGGAGGTGACAGCAGGGAAGACAAACAAGGGAGTCACTTTCCACTGGTCCTGTCCTGTGTGACCACAGAGACAGGCAGAGTGACCTTCCCTAAGTCATGCGGTGAGGGCTGCTGCCCAAACCCCGGCCAGGACTTGAGAGCTGCCTGTCCCTTTCCTGGCCCCAAAATCCACTTTTCCGTGAGGTTTCGTGGAATAAGAAATCCTATTATATAAAAATGACAAGTCTGCAGTGACAGTGCAAACCCACTGTCGGAAATGTAGCTGGATTTCTGATGCAGGCACAGGGGATTTGGTTAATTCGCTCCCAAATATAAAGCAAGGTGTGTAACTTGCCTTGAGACGAAGCAAAGGCAAAGAAACAGAGAAACCAACCTTTGCGAGGACAACCATCAGCTTGCGGAAGTCGCCGGACGTGTCTGATACAATGTCCTTCTCCAAGTCAGTCTTGTACACTTGGAAAACAACATATCAGGTTGTACACTGCCTGCCTGTCAGCCGACCGCCCACCCCCCCCAGTGACCCCATCCCCGACAAGACTCTGAAAAGCAGGGAAGCCTGTGCCAGCGTGGATGTCTCCATGCCCCGAACCTCCACACTGAGGGTGGGTTCTCTAGAATGATGTCTGCCCCCTGAAATCAGACTCAATGTCACTACCAGGGACGAGGGACAGGCAGGGCTACGTCAAATCAAGGATCCTCAGGCTCACCTTTGATCAATGGCTTCTTTTGTAGACAAATCACTCGTCCCTAACCTTTTTAACAAAAAGACTCATTTTGAACAGAAAAAAAATGTGGAGGTCTACGCACATATGTGCCGGTGTATAGGATTGTGCCTTTATTACGTGTTGAGACCGTTTACAACGGCAAAAAGCTAGTGAGAATTAAAGAGTCCTTTCCAGAGAATTTGTATTTTGTTATTCAAAATAGCATCAATATTGAAACATAGTACCACACGCTCATGCAAAGCCGTATTATTTATTCTGCCCACAGCGCCCTGTGCTGCTTGGAGCACACAGGTCTCCGCGCCTCAATTTTCCACAGTCCGGAGCTGGGAACCTCTTAAGCAGAGACTGAACAGCTGTCAATAAATGAAATCCATGTACTATTTTCTACTTTTCCTACCAAATCTTTTTTTTTAAATAAATTTCGTTTTCTCTCCTTTCCTTCCTCTCTATCCTTTCGAAGAAGTTCTAGTGGAACTTGATCAAAATCCAGGCAACAAGGAGGTGAAAGAGAAGGACCTGGATCACGGAGAACGACCCCTGGGTAGTTGAGATGGAGGCATTTCTGCAGCTAAGCGCTCAGCCACTAACCCAAAGGTCGGCAGTTCAAACCCAACCAGCGGCTCTGTAGGAGAAACACCTGGCGATCTGCTCCTGTAAAGATTACAGCCTAGGAAACCCTATGGGGCAGTTCTACTCTTTCACGTGGGGTCACTGTGAGTCGGAATTGACTCGATGGCACCTAATGCAATATAATCATGCATCCTGTCCCAAACACTTGTCCAGGCAGCCATGGTGGAGTCACAGACATTGGGCTGAGAGGATTCATCACAGAAATAGGGCTACTCACTTTCCTTGTAGACTGTCTTAATCTCCTGCAGCTCCTGGTTGGTCCTTGAGCAGATGATCTCGATGAGGGAGTCCTCATCGGTTCCGAGCCCCTGTGAACAAGGCAGCAGGACAATCAGCAGGGACAAGTCCTCCTGGCCATGAGCCTACTCTCTGATCTCCATCAAATACATTGCAAATGTGGATAGGGTCCGTCAGCATTCCCCTTCGGTATGCCCTCTGAGAGATCAGCACTGCATTCCCCAGCAGAAAGGAATGTTATTTTCTAGTCCTTAAAAAAATGCCTAGCCAGAATACAAAATGATATAGATGGCGTGTTAGTGTTCAAATATATATATAAAAATTAAAAAAATTTAAAAAAGGGAGTGGGAAGAGTCAGAAATGAAATACACAAAAATGTTAAAAGTCGGTGCCTTTCGCTGATGGGTTTATAAGGTGGAGATTTTTCTTCTTCCCGATTTTCTATATTTTTCAATCTTTATAATGTTCACTCATTTATTTTATCTTTATTTTTAAAAGATGGGAAATGATTTTCTTGATTAAACAATTCTTCTCATTTAAAACAAAGGAATATAAAAATTTTACGTCATCATTTGCAGCCAGCAACATTAGATTAGAATAAGCCTTTTTACCAGGGAAATGTATAGATAAAATAAAAATTTTAGCTTCAACTCCTTTGAAATGTAAAATTGGGTTAATGTTAAAAATTTTATTCTTGTACTTACACTTTTGCTTGATTATTATGCACTCTTCGGGCATTTTAGGGAAGCAAAAGGAAATAATGAAGTGCCAAATAAAGCTAGACACCAATGCTTTATTAAGGAATAAGAATTTGATGAGTGATGTATTCAAATTTAATATATACACTTTTGAGCGTGCCAGATAGCATGAAAGGACTCAGTGAAACATGTATTTCAAAGCTGGCTTCATGATCAAAGTCAAGATTTAATAATCAGGATTCTCTAATACTTGTCTTTCTGAATATGGAATATCACTTTGAACTAAGTAGAATTACAACTGTTTAAAATGTAAATCAATTATAAGGTGTTAATACAATAAGAAACTGACTTATCCACATGAAAAGTGTGTCAGCTATTAATTAAACTTAAGAGTTTCCATGCCCCCGAAAGAGTGGTTTGTGTAATATAAGCTAAGCCTCAGGTCAATGGTTAATTCTGAACTTTATTCCTAATCTAATCTCTGAGCCAATGCCTCTTCTTCCAGAGTTTTTAATCATGATTTGTTGAGGTTCTGACAAAGCCAAAATTTCTCTCTTTGTTCGCAAAAGGTCTACACAACATTCTATCCAAATGTTACCGAACAACTACCAAATGTCTTCAAATATTTTCAGGGGGCAGTTCTTCAGTCTCAAGGTTGATGGAAACATAGTCTAAAAATAACTCAAGCATTGAAAGAAATCCTATATCCTAACATTGTAGCAATGTACGTCAAGGTATAGCAATGTAAGATTTTCTGCCTTCCACCACCAACATACCAGTAATATCTGAGAATTCTAAGTCATCTTATTTCTGCATTCAAAGGGGACCTTGGCAATTTCCACAACTTGGCCCAAGCTTTCCACACTCTGTCCACAGTCCCTATCACAAGGGCAATTCTACCGAAACCTAACGCAGATACGGCCACTGGTTTTGCCAGAAGTCAAAACAGATTCTTTTTAAGCATAGTTCAGTTAATGTCTCTTCAAGCTTTCAGGATTTCAGAAGGGTACTCAACTGTGATGGCTAATGGAAGAGCTGGCACAAGCTCCAAGATTCCGCAGTTAAAGCGCCTTTCATCGGGCCCAGTTACATAGGTTACAGCAGTGACTGACAGCTCAAGCAAATCCATTTCAAGTCACTAATACCCAGTAATAGATACTCATAAAATCACCTGAATCGCAACTAAATGGATTGTTGACGAAAATAAGATCAACTGATCTGAAGTGTTGATGGTCAGGAGAAACCTCAGTGAGGGCAGCTCATCTACAGCCCAAAGTTCCCAGACTCAGTTTTCAGAAGTGTTATCTTCATCAGGCGGGATCATTAAGTGTTGTTGACGGTTTCTCATCCTTAATTGTACCTTCCCTGTAGTGCTGGCATTCCCCCAGTTACGAATGTCCGGGTTATGAACCTCCAACTTACAGACAACTCATACATGCCTTTAACGCTATGTAAATTTGCCCTCACTTGGAAACAATTGAACGAACCCCTCCCCTCAAGAAATTCTTCATCACAATCACCTTCACTTGCTGGACGTGCAGCTTTCAAATCACTGAAAAGGCTTCGAGCCTTTTCTTGCACTAAGGCGCATGTAAGGCTAAATAAGAACCATGTGCACCTGTTCCGGCTTACCTACAAGTTCGACTTAAAGACAAAAAGAGGAACAGAGTTCGTTCATAACCCAGGGGCTGCCTTAGTGCCTTCCTAGAAACTCAGAGCAGATCACTCAGGTAAACTGAGCAAAGCACGGGCTAAGCTGAATCACTGAAGGAGGAAAGCACTTTCCCACCGAACTTCTCCGCAGCCCTGAGCTATCAAATTCAGGGCCCTGGAAATGCCCAGCATGTGAAGCTGCCTCACAAGTCGCTCTCTGGGGAAAGGGGTGACAACTGAACTGTGACATGGGCTCTGGTGACAGGCTTTCAGCTTGGTCTCTTCATAATTCAGGAACTGTGGCATCACAGAAAATGTACTCGGACTTAAATAAGTAAAATCAGAAATACGGCCTCCCGCCGCCCCCCCGCTGGAAACGCTTTACCCAGTCAGGTCAGCAGAGGGCAGTAACAGATAACGGAAAACGTTCCAGGCACTCTGGAAAGGTTGCATATGCTTTGCTGTAACGTGCCTTTCTGTTTCTGCATCCTATTGCACGTATATAATAGTTGATGCTTTAGATACGCACAAAATTCAAGGAAGTTTCCATCTGGAGTTTTTACTATCTAATTTAACCTAGGATTCCGTGTTCATTAATAACTTTGCAAAAGAAAACTATAAAAGATAGTATGTGTTACAATCCTTTGAATGAAATACAGGTACCTTTCATGATATGAAACCACCCCTTTGGGGTTCTGCACTTCGGTGTTTGGATTTTGCCCAAATTTGAACCTAACAATGACAGGCAAAGGATCCAGAGAAGAAATGTCCACAACAGCAGGGTTTGCAAGCTTCCTTTAACAAAAACCATGAGTTTTACTTTTGCCTGAACATCACAACGTATCTCTTTAAAGAGGAAGTGCAATCAAGGAAGTAGTTTTCCAAACGCTATTCCAATTGCCCAGGTGCCGAGCCGCAGCAGCTGGTAACTGACTTCTCAGCATCAGGAAATTTCTCCAGTTTTTTAAAAAAGTAATTGAAATATTTTTGGTACAAATCCCAAGACTTATAGCTTCAGTTCATTTTTTAAAAAGTTCCAAATGAGAATTCAACAAAACTGAAAATCACCTAATTACACTCAAAAAGCTGTAATTCACAGATATTAATGGCAGATTTGACAGAGATTAAATCCACATGTGTTTACCTTCATGGACGCTTTCAGCTCGCTAGCATCATACTGAGCAGGTGTTTTCAATAGGCCCAAAATCACTGTCTCCAGGTGGCCAGATAAGGCTGACTTCAGTGCTGATGCAAGCTCCTGCAGAAAAACAGACACTCGTGCAAAACTTGGTTGGTAACCAATACTCACTGTAACGCTGGCGCATAAAACGAAAGTTAAGAAGAGTCTGTTTATGAAGCCGGCGGTGATGCTTTGTCAAACTATCCCTCATCTGTATTCTTTTCAACAGATCCAGACGTCACAGACCTAAAGATGAGACTTTCTTTAACAAAACCCCTTAAAACCTAAGCTGATGTTGCCTTCCCCCGGTCAGGAAAAGGAAACTGGAGTAGTGTGCAGCTCCTCAAAAGCTGGCCGTGTGACAAAAAAAAAAAAAAAAAAGACCAGACTTCCTGGCCTGACAGAGACTGGAGAAACCCCGAGAGTATGGCTCCAGGACACCGTTTTAGCTCAGTAATGAAGTCACTCCCAAGGTTCACCCTTCAGCCAACAATTAGACAGCCCCATAAAACAAAAAAAAACTAATGGGGCACAACAGCCCAGGAACAAGGACTAGAAGGCAGGAGGGGACAGGAAAGCTGGTAATAGGGAACCCAGGGTCGAGAAGGGAGAGTGTTGACATGTCGTGGGGTTGTTAACCGATGTCACAAAACAATATGTGTACTAACTGTTTAAAGAGAAACTATTTGTTCTGTAAACCTTCATCTAAAGTACAATTTAAAAAATTTAAAAAAGAAAAAATACTGAACACGCAGCTAACCAACAGCAACAACAAAAAGCAGGCCAAGTGAGGGCGCCTTGTTTACAACATGCTGGAAAGTCTTAACACCCCGTGGAAGGCAGGGCACTTCCTGGGGCCCAAGGTCCCTGCTAAGAAGGTGGTTAGAATGGGTAGCCTCCCAGGAAGTAGAGCCCACGTGGCCACCTGATGTCACCCTGCAAACGATGTTTGAACAGCCGTGTCAGGAATGGCTCTTGAGCGTCTCCCGAAGGAACCAACGACTCCAGCGTGGCTGGGAGTGGGGTCACGAAATTGGGTTTGCAAAACACTTCACGTAAGACTGAGAAAACATCATTTGTCCTAACCAAATGGGGGCGGGGGGGAGTGGTGATGAAGATGAAGGAGGACGAAAGGCCCCCAGTCGCGCCCTTGACTTCCCCACTGCAGACTATTTCTCACTGTCACCATCAACACAAGAGTTTAAGTCAGAGGTCTGAGTTGCCACCCATGTCTACACAGACACCCCAATCCAATGTGGCTTTTAAAGAGGCTTCCTTGGGGATTAAACTTCCTACAAGACACAGGCAACCCATAGCATGGCGTGATGACTAGAGTCTCCCATTAGAATCATTTTCTTTCTTTTTAATTTTTCCCACCTCTTCTCTCCCTTATCTTTTTCTCTCCTGCTTTCCAATAGCATCCCATGGTATCTACAATGTTTAGCCCCTTGAGGTACCTGCAGGCTATAAGAGGTGATTTGCAACTTGCCTCAAAGAGAATCTTCTTGAATCATTCTTAGGTGTCAAGAGTGTAAGCAATGAAATGGATCTTACAAATCATCTGGCCCAACCAACCCTTTAGCCACCTATTTTCTCCAGCTTCCTGATGCCCTAGTAACACATAGCACTTACAATGGGCCTTTAATAGCAACACCTCCCAATGATACCACCAATTTTCCAATTTGGAAGTTTGAGGTTAGCTAATTCCAAACTTAGCCTACATTTGACACTGCCCTCTACCATTCTCACGCCCTAAACTTTGTTCAAACCTCAGATAGCATTTGGACACCTACTGATTTCTTCCAGTTCTTAGGGAAGGAGGCGGAAGTTATAAACTCCTCAGAGGCATTCAAATTCCTGGTTCTTATAGCTTCTAGCACAGGGCTCTGCACTCAACAGAAGCTCCAGAAACATCTGATAAATAAACATAAGCCGTGTGGAGGGACCTGGCATCTGGCATCTGCTTAAACGTGAAAGAAACATAAAACCAGTCCTCTCTCCCAGCCCCTCTCTCCAAGCCTCTTCTTGTTTGTTTTACGTGCTGTCAAGTCGGTTCCGACTCATAGCGACCTTATAGGACCGAGAAGAACTGCCCCATAGGGTTTCCAAGGAGGGGCTGGTGGATTCGAACTGCTGACCTTTTGGTTAACCACTGCGCCACCAGGGCCCCCTCTCCAAGCTTATCACCTTGAAATCCAGACAGCCGTGTTCCATTTCCCTAAAGCTGCTCTATAATACGAGACTTTCTCCTTTATCCTGCAAACAGCTCATTGGAAACAAGGTTCTGCTCCCGACATTGCCTTCAGAAAGTACCTCAGGTAGTGTAAGTATCTCCCTGTAAAAGATGACAATGTTCCTTGACCCAAGGCTGAGGGACATCAAGGATCAGTAGGGCAGTGAGCTGTCCCTGTCCCTAGCCGGTGAGGTCACTGAACCCCGCTTGAATCTTCCTTCCAAGAGGCTACATGAGAGTTTTGTTCTCTACCTAATTTGAAAGCAAGATCCAGACTTCTACATTTGTGCATACATCCGTAAGCTCAAGTGTGTTCAAGACCACACTCCATAAGTGACAACTGAAGGAGCAATTCCAGATATTTTGTCAAAGAGGTGGGCCTTCTGCTCCACCTGGAACTCGGCTCTGCCAGCTCTCAGATCCTTCTGGGAAGCAGGAGAAATAAAGCACACCCTCTACGCCTCTCTACAGGAGATTAATACGAGTCTGGCTGAAGAGGAATGTTAAGGCACGTGAGATGACAGAAGCCAGACACTTTCCTATTTATGTCCTTCCCCACTGTTTGGAAGGGGCAGCTGTATCAGGGCTTGACCTACAACTACTAGGATCCCGGTGGGCACATCAGCCCCAAGGGCAGAAATCTCAAAGGTAGGACCAGAATCCTTCCACCTCATCTCCACCGTGGCTACGAGGGAAAACCCTAACTCAGACGGGAGCTGCAGGAAACCACACTTAGGGCGCCGCCCAAGAATAAACCAAAAGTTTTAAATAGCAAGAAGTTAAAAATAAAGCAGCAAGTCCCTAAAAATAAAATTCACTAACACTGCAACAAAATAAAGGACGAACAAGCCCTGGGATGTTCCTCAGCCACTGGTGGACAAGCAAGGGAAAAAACACACAAAGTCTCTTTAAAGAGTGGGAACATGGCACGTTGAAGATAACCTGGTAGAGCAAATGAACTACCAGATAAGGCCATCTGTTACAGTGCTCTGAAGTATTCAAGTGTATTTTTTAAGAATAAGAGGAGTGTGTCCGGATCAATACTCAGTGGGGGCTATGTGTCCTAAGATGAAACTATAGACATCAAGAGTCAGCAGAAATCATGAAGATAAAATGAGTTGCTACATGCAGAGAGCTTGACATGGTATCTGGTACAAAGTAAGCACTCTATAAATGTTACCTGTGGTGCGTTAATGATGGCCCCCAAAAGATCCGCCCCTGTTCTAAGCCCGGGATCTGTGAAAGTGACCTTATTTGGAAAAACGGTCCTTGCAGATGTAATTAAGTCAAGGTTCTCGAGAAGCGATCGTCTTGGATTACCCAAGCAGGCCCGAACTCCAGCGTCAAGTGTCTTTATAAGAGACAGACAGTGACAAGACCACATGAAGGTGGAGGTAGAGGCTGAAGTTAGGTGGCCACAAGCCAAGGAAGGAACTCTGGGAGCCCCCAGAAGCTGGACGAGGCAAGGAAGGATTCTCCCCCTAGATTCCTTCAGGAGTGCAGCTCTACCAACGCGGTGGTTTCAGACTTCTGGCCTCCAGAACTGACAGAGTACTTTTCGGTTGTTGTAACCCACCCAGTTTGCGGTCATTTGTCACAGCAGCCCTAAGAACCTATTGTTGTTGTTGTCTCCATTCCTTTCTAACTTCTACTCCCAGAACTCCTCCCTCCAGGCCTTCCGGGTTGGAGGAGGGTGCTGTCTTTATGTGTGAGCACCCAACCACTCCAGGGGCCGGGTGTGAGTGAGAAGTAACCCTTGCCAAGAGGCAAGGGGAAAACCTCAGGTACCCGAGTGTCCCAGAAGGCTCTTGCTGGTGATAGGCCATCTTTTCAATACGAGCCAGAACTGATGAAAAGAAAAGACAATGGCTAAGGGAATTAAGCGTGACAAGGATTGCCCTTCATCCCTATAACTGCTGTACCTTTTTGGTCCTCCTCTGGTAGGCGAAGGCAATGTCCTGTCTCTGTGCATTGCTGCGGTTGGTCAAAATGTTGACGATGGTGACCTCATCCACACCTACGGAAATACAATTTGTGAACAGTTACTCAACCACTTGCTATAGTAATTTGGTTTGAAGTAGAATTTTTCAAGCTGAAATTCTATACTGTTTTCCAGACTGAAACACTGAGACATTGAGATTTGGTCTTTCTTTTGTCAGTACCCTCTACCCAATGTGTACACCTTCTTTTTCTTTTGTTCCTGATAGCCTCAAACCTAAAGGACTTTAAATGTTTGTATTACAAACAAAAAACTATGTTATTCATAAACCGGTTTCTAGAATCAACAGCAGGAAGTGCATTTGTGGGGCCTTGGCAGTCAGATGGAACAACAAAGATTTAGCAGGATTTTAAATGAAAGTCCTCAAATTGCCATTTAAGTGGGATTTAATGGACAGTAACTGCAGACTGAATTAATAGAGACGATTATTTATATTTATTACAGGATTACAGCTATATAAGCAGCTAGGTAGAATTTCTATAATTATAGAAACTGTCATGACAAATGAGTCAGATTTAATTTGGCAGCTGTATTTTAATAGCGTAATTGATTAATACAATCATACTTATTGAAGACTAAATTGTTTTGTAAAGAAAATAAACGTTCCACTGCTTTTAATCTTCTAGGCAATTTTAATCATCAATTTTACAACTTTATTAAAAAGAGTAAATGGTTTAATCTAAATTCAATCTAAATTGGGAGTTTTGAAGTGCCACCGAAATATTTCAGTACCTATCTTAATTGGAACACGGTATTTACAAAGATAAGCAATGCCTTCTGGCATCCGGAAGTTTCCCACTTTATATTCGAAATACTCCCAACATGCCATTTAACTTAAGAAAGCGCCATTTTAAGAATTCGGAGTGTGAAAGGTCTCTCTCCCAACCGATTATGAACTTTGTCTAATAAAAGGAAGAGTCTTTGCCATAATTGAATGTGTAATTTTTGGGTGAGAGAGCAGAATTGCTAAGCCAACAAGTTCACACATGAACCATGAACAGTCTTTCTTCAGAGACTACTTCAGGAAATCGGAGGGTCCCCTAACAAACAGAAAGGTCGGAATCACGGTGCTTTGAGGCAAAGGCAGTGAGCAGACTGGCAGAGAACATATCCGGAATTCTCAAGCGTGTCAGAAAGCTCAAAAAGCATAAAGTTAGAATTTCTGGGTATAAAAATAAATAACATTTCAGAGTTAACTGCAGCATCTATTTTAACTTCAGCTCCAGTTTTTAGAGCAGCCAATGTAAACAAAAGAGCCCAACTACTATATATGAGATTGCTTCGAAGATGCTTATTTCAACACTGAAACTGTTTCTACGGCAGTTTGACTCTGTCACATGGGGTCACTAGCAGCTGGAATTGACTCGACAGCACCTAACAGCTTTATGCTAGGAAAAAACTGTTTTTAAAGAGGTTTTTGCCTTCTACTTAACTTTATTACCCGAATGTAAAAATGCTTAAGAACCTCAACAAAATAACAAATAGCAAATAACACAGGCTTTCCATGTTTGTTTGCCAATCACGCCCTCCCCCTGGGAGGTATTTTCGTAAGCACCACCATGCCAATTTTCTTTTTCTTTTTTTACATATTGCTGCAATGGGCATAGCATGCTTACGAAAATACTTTGCAGCGGGGGCGCAGTTGGCAAACACGGGAGGTGCATGTTATTTGCATGAAATGCGGTACATAATTCTCTTCAGCTTCCAAAACATCCTGACACAAGCTATCTTATTTAAGCCTCACAACAACCACGTGGGCATAGCTGTTTCTATTCCTGGTTTATAGATAAGGAAGCTCAGGTCAAAGAGATTGAGTCCTAGCTCTGTCATTTGCGTAAACACACGTTCTCCGTGGGTCTCCAGCAAGGGAGCCTGAACACCAACCTCCAACAGGCCAAGTGGAGTCAGGTTTTCCCCATGATCTGGAGAAGAAGAGGAGCTGGGCAGTTCTCCTTTACTTTCCAACAAGTTGGTCTTCACACTGAGGGTCCCCTGAGCCCCTCATCTCACACAAACGAAATCCATTCTCTTGGTGCAGTTACTGCTTCCTTGGAGCGCTGACAGATATAATCAAGTTCTAGCTCCCCTTTAGTTTCACTTCAGCATGGGCAAGATGGATTTCTCCAAAGACCCGTTAAGGTTATGAGACTACTTTGGTGGATGTGGGTCTGGGTAATGTGTGAGTGCATGCCTATCCATACATATACTTTCCCCCTTTTCGCTCTTTCTGTCTCAAAAATTCTATGGCTCTAACTTTATATTAAGGGGCCTGGTGGCACAAAGGTTAAGTGCTTGGCTGCTAACCAAAAAGTTGGTGGTTCGATCCCAACCAGTGGCTCCACGGGAGAAAGACCTGGCGATCTGTTCCCATAAAGAGTACAGCCTAGAAAACCCTATAGGGCAGTTCTGTTCTGTCACGTAGAGTCACTATGAGCTGAAATCAACTCGACAGCACCTAACAAGAACAACTTTACGTTAGGAAAACCACTGTTTATAAATGTGCTTTTTGCCTTCTACTTAACTTTATTACCCAAATCTACAAATGCTAAAGAACCTCAGTAAAATACAACTGTATCCTTTAACTTTGATTCCAATATTTCCTGAAATCAATTTAAGGGCCGCTGACCTGAATGCATACCAGACACACTGACCCATAAAAAAATGATTGCGTCTTGGAAACAAATGTAAAGTTGATGTTTGTGCCGGAATGTGATCCCAGGCCAACGTGCATTAGCATCTCATGAGGTACTTATTTAAAACACAGTCCCTTGGGCCCCACCTCAGACCTACTCATTAAGACTTTCTAGGGCTTGGGGCTCAGGAAGCAGTATTTCAACAAGCTCCCTGGTGATTACTGACAGATGCACAACCATGGGTGGGGAACTCAAAGGTCTTCACAAATCTGCTGACATGCACTTCCATCAACTGCTTCCGTGAGGCACAGGGTCTACAACAATTTTAGGGAAAGAAATGCCGACCTTTGCCCTAATCCCAGGTCAGGGACAGCACCTAACAGGAGCTCACTCCACAAACCGCGGTGCAATCCCACGCTTTGTCAACGGAACACCGCTTTGCCTTTTCTTCCACAGCAGCTAGATGCTAAGCGTCCAGCCAGCAGAGTCATAATTCAATCCAATTGCTGGAAATCCCCGTAAAGCACTTGGGGTGGTTAACCTGAATCTCACCTGGGAGGCAGGAGCAACTCCAGTCTGAAGGAATCTAAATGCATTTTACCCAAATTATTTGCCGAGCAAATAGCCTGCTGAGATGCAGCATCCAACGTGCTGGGAGCCTTTCCAAGTAAACAATCTGATCCACTCCACAAATGCGAAGACCAGAAACTATAGAGAAATTAAATGGAGGCTACTTCTCAAGTGGAAGGCCCCGGAGAACCTCTCCTGCATCAGCTTTTTCTCCCACGCCCATTGTCTGCATGTTTCAAACTGAACTGGAAAGGGCACAGAATTGTGGGGCCCAGGATCAATTGCCTCGTCTAAGCCACTTAAGGCATAAACGTGCTCACTCCTACGTCTTAACACGAGAACGCATTTATCTCCCGGTGGGATACAACCATCTTATCTTCAGAACACTGCCGCTTCCTCTCCACCCGCCACTGTGACTGGGGAGGCGGTTCGTTCCTGTGGAAATAGCTCAGTACAGGTGGAAGCTGCGAGGGTCAGGGGTTACTCACCATTCCCGCCCAGGATGCAGCTGAAGGATGAGGACGGGACACTCAGCTGCCTTTGGTGGCACAATCATCGTCAACAATGCGCAGAGAGCCAGCGCTAGAAAAGCTCTGAATCTAACATAGTTCCTGACAGCAGGCACAGATGGCGTAGGAGACGGGACTCTGCCTCCTGGATTTGCACCCTCAGACGCTCCTGCTCCAATGCTTAGGGAAGTGTTTGCTGCGCACGGGGGCCCTGGGGCTACAAGAAATCGTGCGGGGGGGCAAAAGCATAGAGAATGCAACCAACCTGGATAGCACTTCCTTTTCCTATTCCATTCTCTTCCCGTTTCATACAGATGCTCACAAAATAACGTAAGCAAAGGCCCATATGCAAAGAGTGATGGGGGAGGGGGATCCCACAGAATGTAGGTGAGAACACGGCAAACTCTGTTAGCCAGGCAGAGTTTTAAATTTTTCTTTTTAAAAACTAATAGAGACTTCCGGCGTAGCCTTGGCGGCTAATCCTACCACCAACCCGTCGTAGCTGTGGCCGCTAGAGCTTGTGGACAAGTGCCCAGGACCGAGAAGTCACACTGTGATGAAGAGTGGTAAGGAAATTGCTGGCTTCTAGCTTTTGATGACTTTGTCAATATGGTGTTATTGACTTTGAAATCACACCAGAAGCCAAAGGGATTACTAAATTAGATCAGATTTTACTAAATGGACATAATATAACCCTCTTTTTGCTGGAGGAGAAGGACCTGAAGTCTGAGAGGATTTTCCTGATTTATGCTAGCTTCCATTTTGTCTTAGAAAGGCAACAAAATAGTTTTTTTTTAACTTTTTAATCTTGAGATTCTATAATGCTAACTTTCTCCTTAAAGGGAAATGCTTTGAAGGTGCATTGTAAATGCCAATTTTTGGAACTTAATCGGGATTATCTCAGAAAAAAAGAGTAAACAGTTTGCTATTTGAAGACTAAAATCAAGGTGTTTTTGGTTAAAAAATAATAGAAGTTAAGGTTTTCAAGATTGCTGAGGAGCTGAGATACACATTTATCTGGCTCCTGGGTGGCACAAACGGTTGGTGCTTAACTATTAACCCAAAGGTTAGAAGTTTGAACCCACCCAGTGTGCCATGGAAGAAAGGCCTGGTGGTCTGCTTCTGAAAAAATGACAGTCAAGAAAACCCTATGGAGCAGCTCTGCTCTGTAACACATGGGTCTCCATGGTCAGAATCGACTCTACGGCAACGGGTTTGCTTTTGGTTCATGGAAAACAGCACAAAGAAATTTTGAACATTTGCTCCTTGAATGAAAACAGTCAGCTAATTCAATCGGCTATCCACAAAAAACGTTTTCAACAGCAGGGTCTGATGGGGCGTGAGGGAAGGTCGGTCACCATTCCAAATGCTAGTCACCCGGAAGCCGTGACTTCGCTAAGGGAATGTCGCAGGCAGCCCCGCAGACAGTGGCGCTCAAGCAGGAAACTCCAGGGTCCCAGGCCCCTGTACCACCCGCAGTATTTTTAAAGCACAAAGAATGCATTTCCGGTCTAAGATAATGGCTGAGTCCAAAACCACAAAATCAGCCTCCTGGAGATTGTCCCTCCTCTCTGCAGTGGAAATCCCAAGTCAGCCCCCAGCCTGGCAGTCCATGGAAAATGTGTGTCTTTACTGTCTGTGGCAAAGAACCAACAGGCCATTCTGAACAGGATGCTGACTCACATCTACCGAGACACTCTGACTGCAGAGAATGTATTTCATTTGTGTGTGCTGAGGGGCTCAGGGGGCTGCGGCTGGAGGCTGACAAGCTGGAAGGTAAAGGGAAACTGCCCAGATCCTCTCCTCATCCAGCTCAGGGGAATCACCACGACTCTGCTCAGATTCATAACTGAATACATCAGTTTCAAACCTCAGAAGAAAATCACCTTTACAACAAGTGGTCAGAGGCATGCCACAAACAGAAGAGAGGGCCACAGACCCATGGGTGTGTCCATGTGGACAGATTTTATTTATTAAAGATGTGGCAGTCTGCTTTCATAGAGATTTGCAGCCTTGGAAACACTGTGGGGTTGCTATGAGTCAGAATCGACTTCACGGCAGTGAGCATAACCCTTCACTGAGCACCTACTATGTGCCAGGAGGCTGCTAACCAAAAGGTTAGAGGTTCCAGTCCACCCAGAGGTGCCTCAGAAGAAAGTCCTGGCGATCTACTTCTGAAAAACCAGCCGCTGAAAACCCTATGGAGCACAGTTCTACTTTGACACGTGTGGGGTTGCCATAAGTAGGGATCAGCTTGACTGCAACTGTTTTTTTGGTGGTACTACACGTCAGGCATTTTACTAAGTGCTTTCTATATAGCCTATTATTGAATTCTCACCACACCCCTCAGTGTGTGAAGGCATCCTCATACTACCTAGCAACATTAATCTGTTTTTCTATCAAGTCTAGCAATCTTTTTCCAACATTCTTTTTTCAGTGCCTGTAACTACTCAGTCTCTCCAATTTCCCTTTAAACCTGCCCTGTCTCAATGAAGAAATCTTCCACACCTATCCAGCCTGTATTTATGAGTCATGCTTTTAGCTTTTTGACATTATGCTTTGACACTCCTCAATCTAGTTCCAAAAAAGAAGTTGGTACAGTAATTGTGTCCATGTGTATAAAATTAGACTTACTATACTGTGCCAAACATACATTTAATAATCTGCAGCTAATGATTTGCCACCTGATAAGAATTCGCGGCCACTGAAGAGCTAACCCAACAGTTATGAACTGAATGGTGTCCCCCAAAAGTTATGCTGAAGTTCTAACACTTGTACCTATAATTGACCCTGTTTGGAAATAAGAGTTTTCTTTTATATTAATGAGGTCATACTAGAGAAGGGTGGATCGTACGCCTAATCACTGCTGAGAGGTGTCTTAGAAAATGAGCAGAATAGAGAGAGAGATACAAAGACATGGGAAGATGCCACGGACGTATCTATCAGCAGCAAAGGAATGCCAAGGACGGCTGGCAGTCAGCAGAAACTGGGGGAGAGGTCCACAGAAAGAACTGGCATGGCTGAGACCCTCATCTGGACTTTTCGTCTTCAGAACTGTGAGAAAATAAATGTCTATTCCTTAAAGCCCCCCAAGTGTGGTAATTTTTGTTATGGCAGCACTAAGAAACTAAGACACCAACTGAGGTTTTTTTCAACAGAAAGAGCTCGAAGACTCTTCTCTGGAAAGAACCATTAACTCGGCAGGAGAAAGGCAGTCCTTCACAAGCTTCCTACGGCAACACATCATCCACCTACTGGTGCCATTTTAGGGAAAATAAGCCTTTTCCTTTCCTTCTCCCCTCCCACACCACTGCTCAAAAGCATCTTCTCCACAGTCAGCCATGGTGCTGCCTGGCCCAGAATTCCTGCTATCAGAACCACCCCTCCAGACCATTCAGCAGAAGTGAGCACTCTGCCTCAACAGGGTCTCCTCACAGGGGTAGACCTCTGGGTGGGTGGCAGACGCAAAGGGAGACACCTGGATAGCTGCGGGCAACAGATGTGGTGCTGTAGAAACTGTGTGAGACTCAGAACTGAAAGAGTTAGCTACCTTCCTCCAGCTTGATTTCTTACCCTGTAAATCAGAGACAATGATCATACTTTTTTTACAGGGATGCAGAAAGGACTGATTGGGAACCTGTCTACAGTCTTCACTTAGCTGCTCTGTTGCAGACCTACCCCTGCGTGCATTCAATTAAAAAAAAGAAAAAAAATTCCCATTTTGGTGAATGTATACACAGCCAAAGATACACCATTTCAACAGTTTCTACAAGTACAATTTAGTGACACTGGTTACATTCTTCAGGTTGTGCTACCACCCTTGCTATCCTTTTCCAAATTATTCCACCATCATTATCTTAAACTCACTGCCCCCTAAGCTTCTCATCTAACCTTTGTGGTTGGCGTTGTCAGTTTGATCCCACCTAGATAATTCTTTAAAATAGCACAATGCTCAAAGCAGATGAGTGTATTCTATTTTGGGTCTGCGAAAATATAACGCACAGAGGAGAATGGGGACTTTTTTGTCATTAGCACATTAGTTTTCTGGTCCAGCCTTGGGATAAACTCTGCCAGCTGCCTGAGTGTGATGGGATAAAAACCCAGCACCACTCAGGGTATGTGGAGACTGGGGAACAGGGGGCCTCTCCCAGCTCTGGCACAGCCAGAGGACATGGCCCCAACTCGGGGAGAGGCTGGCTTCACCAAGAGCCAAGGAAGGAGGTTTGGCACAGAAAACAAATTTCTTCTGTTTCCATTTTGCTCTGATCTCACCTCAGTTGGGTCCCTTAGAAAGGATTGAAGGTGTAATCTATATGGTAATTCATTAGATACCTGAATAATCTAGACCCCCATCTGCCTTCCATGCATAAAATTATATTTCTGAAATATTCTATAGGACCTGCAGGAAAACACAAGGTAGGCCGCTACTCAAGATTCAAATCAAATCAAATGGTAAATGAAGGAATACGCAGAGAATGTAAGCACCATTTCGGGCTCTGCTTCTCCATCAACCTCATGAGACAGAAAATAAAAATATCTGGACAGATCCAAGCAGAGCCAGCATGCCCAGTCTCGACTCATCTGATAATGAATAAGTTACTATTTATTGTCTCAGCATCGCTGACACCCGTAAGAGGCCCTGGGTGGCACAAATGGTTAAGCGCTGGACTACTAACCAAAAGGTTGGCAGTGCAAACCCAACCAGAGGCGCCTCGGAAGAATAGCCTGGCAATCTACTTCTGAAAGGTCACAGCCTTGAAAACCCTATGGTGCAGTTCTACTCTGCACACAAGGGGTCGCCGTGAGCAACCTGACAGCAACTAATAACAGCACTCCCATTGTCCCTGGGTGATGCTGGTGCTTGGATTTTCTCAGCGAAAAGAGGTAACAGTGTTTACAAAAAAGAAAAAGCTTCAAAGAGGCAGGCGATGAAAACTGATACCTACAATTAGAAAGGCATCAGGGGTTCCTTCCTCGTATTTTACGGGCCAGTTGGTTTGGGTTTGACACTTACGCAGCCATGTAGACAGGCACCATGAGGAAGAACATCTGTGTCCGCAGAATAAAGGCGGCTCAGCCCTGGCCTCTCTTTGCCGGCAGCACTGCTATGAGAACTCGGTCTAAGGTAAATTTCAACACACAGAGGGAAGGAAGGCCTCAGCACCTGGAAGCCTTCTTCCTGTCTGGGAGCACGAGCCCTCTGAGGGTGAGAGGGCCCGGGGCGTGACTCAGTGGCCTTCTCTCAGGCCCTCCCTCGCCCAAACCTCAGGCTTCCTGTCGGGGTCTGCCTCCTCACCTCCCATCCCTAGGGAAAGATTCCGCACCTCCAGGGTAGAGGCCACTTCTCAGCACGAGTCTTCCTCCTGACACTCTGGAGAGAAGATACTCCTCACTGCTGTGCGCAGGTGAACGCACCTTCAGGTGTCCAGGTGACACCAAAAATACACACCCTAGCTGGCCTTGCGTTAGCAGGGAAAGTTGGTCTCTTGGCCTTGCCGGGAATCTTGAGGGGTTCCATTTTAAAAGTAAAGGGGAAAAACAAACGCAAAACCTTGCTGCGGCTACGCTTCTATACCGGCACTTACAGGGGGGCGGGGCGCGAGCTGCTTTTCGCATCCCTTCCAGAGAACACACGTACTGCTAAAATCAAAAGTGGCAATAATAACAGGGCAGCTCATCACCCTCCCTCCCCACAGAGAGACCGAAACTGTACCAGTTTACTGGCATTTACACCGACTCTCGAGCCATCCTAATTACAGTCTATTCTACGTGGTCACATTCATCCTTTTCTAATCTAGCTGACTTTGCTTTCTAGTTATTTGGACCCATATGGTAAACCATTCACAGCTGTGCTGTACATGCCACAGTATATATTTAACCCAAGGCCAATCTAGACCAAGAGACTCCTACAGATTTAGGTCTCAGAAGCCTCTTGTTAATGAAGCAATACTACTACTTTTGCGTGGCTTTACTCGGCTTCTAAGTAGACACAGTTAAGGTAAGTAACTGCAGGGTCTACCTCAAGCCAGGGCAGACACAAAACAATCATGCATTTGGTCTAGGTAACAGTCAAGAAATACCGAGATCCTTTTCACACTGGAATCTAAAAACAAAGCAGGCTTATGAGAACCAGCTACGCTCATTTAGTGGAAATGAGTCTACGCTCTCTAGGGGACAGTGATCCAGGGGATGGAGATTCTGGAACTGTCCTTTGCTGCCTCGTCACCACGTGTCCAGACCTGCGTCCCCACTCACCTGCACTCACCTGTGTTCTGCTGTGTCCCTGTAACCACTGGGCATTAAAAATGGTTAATGAGATAAAGCCCTTGCCCTCAAGGAGCTCACAGTCTAGTGGAAGAGACAAATCCACACATAAATAATTATAACACAACATGGTAAGAGCCACAAGTGAGTAGGTAATGTACTGTGAGCACACAGACCACAGAATAGCTGGTTCTGTCGCCTCCTCGGGGAAAGCTGGGGGAAAAGCCTGTGCAAAGGCTCAGCCTGTGAAGCCAGTGGGAGGGAGCTGTCTGATGCCAGAAGCGGGGAGGAAGGGGCAGCATCCTCCCGACAGAGCACATGCAGAGCACAGTCCTGTTTGGAGCACTGAACAGAGCCTGGAGATGGAGCTAAGAGAATCTGGATGGGATGGGGCAGGGAGACCTACAAACGACAGGTGCCATACCTGCCCCGGTGAGAGATGATAGGGCTGAGAAGAAGGGATGGACGAGAGCTGCTTCAGGGACCTTCTGGCCGGTATAGGCAGCACCAGCCCATAGACCTCTGCCCAGCTCTTCGCCCTCTCACAATCCATGCCAGCCCTTGCCTGCTCCTGTTTAAATCCTAGTGTTTAAAGGCAACTGACCAACCAACCCTCTGCCACAGGTGGCTTCCTTCCAGCAATCCTTCCTGAAAGTGCACAGGCAACAGGGAAGTCAATGGTACATCAGTGCACAGACAGCGGGGAAGCTAATGGTACATCAGTGCACAGACAGCGGGGAAGCAAACGGTACATCAGTGCACAGACAGCGGGGAAGCTAACGGTACATCAGTGCACGGGCAGCGGGGAAGCTAGCGGTACATCAGTGCACAGGCAGCCGGGAAGTCAACGGTACATCAGTGCACGGGCAGCGGGGAAGTCAACGGTACATCAGTGCACGGGCAGCGGGGATGCCAATGGTACATCAGTGCACGGACAACGGGGAAGTCAATGGTACATCAGATGGAGCCAGTAAGGAATGTGGCAGCCCACTCTGCCTTTGGCACGCACCCAAGCATGCACACATGCTGCTTTTGTCTTCAGAGAAGGAGACCCAGACAGTCATCTTTTCAGGATCCACTGGCTTTTGTTTGAATCAGCATTTGAGGTTTACACTTTCTTTCCTTTGATGTCAAGGAAAGACCAATTACTTAGCATCAGGGCATCATTTCTAAGTGTTCTGAGAGAGTTTGAGGTAGGAGTAGGGTAAAGGCGTGGAACAGCTTCTAAATTACACTTAAGGTAGAAGACATTCTAAAAAGGAAAATAAGATCCTAATTAGCTAATTTTTTAAAATGATGTTGTTATCTGAAAAATATCCAGGGGAAGGAGAAAGGAACAAAAGGGCTGTTACTTTTCCCAACTAATGACTTCGTTTTTGCTGTTAATTAAACGTATTGCCTTCATTATAAAGGCGATACATGTCATCACAGAAAACTCGGAAAATACAAAATATACTGAAGATACAATAAAGAAAAGAATAAATACCCATAATTCCATATAATCATTAATATTTTCTTTTTGATGTAAAAAAATCGTTGTTCGTAATCATACTGTATGTACTCTTATATCCATTTTTCCATGCAACTAACAAAAAAAGAATAAATGACCCATAAATTTCATATAATCGTTAATACTGTCTTTTCTTTTTGATGTAAAAAAATTATTGTTTGTAATCATACTGTATGTACTCTTATATTATATCCATTTTTCCATGCAACTAACAAAATGAAGGTGAGTGGATGTTAAAATGAGTGAAATCCTAGACCAGGAGTCTCAGCCTTCAGACCCAATCAAACTGCCTGCATTCGTTTGTATATAAAGTTTTATTAGAACACAGCCACGCCCATTTGTTTACCTACCGTTTAGGGCTGCTTTCCTGCCATAACGGCGCAGTTGAGTAGCTGCTTAGAAAGGAGATCATATAACCTGCAAAGTCTAAAATATTTAGGACTTGGTCCTTTACATAAAAAATTTGCTGACCTCTGTCCAGACAACAACTTAGATTCAGAATGGTTTTGTTATGAAAAGCAAAGTTAACATATCCTAACAGTTTAGGACTAGACTGAATTGGGTCTTGAGAGTTTTATCTAAACTTTAAAAAGCACAATCTTCCGGTTCTGATTATGTAAAGATTCAAAATATTACAGATTGTTCAGGTTAACTCGAAGCTTGGATGATCTGCCCCACAGAAACAATAGCCTCAGAAGCTTTACAAACAAGCACAGCTCTTTCAGCCTTCTGGTTTATTTTTCTACCAGCAATTACTAACTACCTCTAAGTACTAATTAGAGTGGCAAAGAAATCATAACACTACCCTGCTTCTAAAAAAAAAAAAAAATGAACCATATCCTGGAAAATGATTGTTTAAATACACAACTTTTTTTCTTCTTATAAAAGTATTACATGTTCAGAAGAGAAATTTGAAAAATACAGAAACAGCCTAAAGGAAAAAAAAAAAAAAAAATCCCCGTTAATCCTATCCCCCCAAAAAAACATGGTTAACCTATAGGCGTATTTCTTCCAGTGTTCTCTTCTGTCCACTTTTTTTTAAAACACAGCTAACATCTTTGAGATAGTAAGAGTGCCTAATTTACAGGCCCACTATACGGATTAAATGAGATAATTCATATAAAGAGTTTAGAATATCTAGCACACAGCAAGTGCTCAATAAATGTTGTCTAGTATTCAACTCTGTATACATAACGTCGTGCACTCTTAATATTTTAACATACTAATTTTTATGAGTTGGGATTGACTCCATGGCAAGAGGTTTGGTTTTTTGGTCTGTTTTCTATGTTATTAAAAACTGTTCATACTGGTGCTAATGGGTACAGGGTTTCTGACGACAATGTTCTCAAATTGATTGTGCTCATGGTGGCACAACTCTGTGAATATGCTAAAAACCACTGTTGTTGTTGTTACATTCCAACTCATAGTGACCCCATAGGACAGAGGAGAAATGCCCCATAGAGTTTCGAAGGAGTGGCTGGTGGGTTTGAACTGCCGACCTTTTGGTTAGCAGCTGAGCTCTTAACCACTGGGCCACCAGGGCTCCAAAAAACCACTGTAGTGATCAGTTTATATACGTGAAGTGTATGGTATGGTAAAAGTGTTTATAAACTTTAGTTTTTATGTGTACATGACAGACCCGTTATAGACGTTCTATGTAATAGAATAAATCAAAACAAACCAACCAACCAACCTGTTGCAGTTGAGTTGATTCTGACTCCCAGCCACCCTACAGGACAGAGTACAACTGCCCCAGAGAGTTTCCAAGAAGTACCTGGTAGATTCGAACTGCCGACCTTTTGGTTAGCAGCCAAGCTCTTAATCACAGTGCCACCAGAGCTAGCCACCAAAAAATGAATTAATTTTTAAAAAGCGGCCCTAAGTGTAGCTCACTGGACATTAAGTCTGGAAGAGAAGGGTAGCAAAAACTGGATCACAAATGCAAAATGCCTCAAAATAACTCAAGACAAAGAAAAAAGTCCAGTCCTAACAGATGGGTGGCAAAGCATCACGGTATTTAGGAACATAGACCTGGGGTGGACAGAGCTGTGCTCAAATCCCAATCCCAACCAAAGCCAAGAGACCTGGAGCTTGTTAACCCTAAACTGTGTCACCCATAAACTGAGGATGACTGAGCGCTGCTTCAGAAGACTGATTCGAGGTTCACCTAAGAGAGTGTTCGTGAGTGCTTGGTGCCAGTCTGCTCACACGGCTCAGTAAACGTGATACTGATGATGTCAGCGGCTTTTCACCAAACTGGGATGCAAGAATGAAAACCTTAGCCCTCCAGAAGTTTCTGCTTAGACTACAGTATTATCCTACCAACTAGGAAGGGCCTGAAGGTATTTTTATTACCATGCGAGTTTCAGCTACCCAGAGTTCATTTGCTCAATCTTTACATTCCAGCCTGCTAAAAGCCTTCTCAGGCAGGAACAAAAGAAGCCTTTGTCCCAGGCCCCATAAGTAACTGTTAAACTTGAGTGTGTTTCTAAATGGCAGGTCGGGGAACCACAGGAATGTAGGCATACCCAAATAGTGAGAGGGGGTACTTTTAGGAGAGTGGAGAAGCTGGGTGTGTTAACATATTTTGAGCGCTGTCTCTATGCCAGGCACCTTGCTTAGCGCTTCATACTTTATTTCATTTAATCTTCACAAAAACCCTGTGAGGTGGGTGTTTGATTAGCCCCACTACACTTCAGAACATCAGCCAGTGAACACCCTACAGATCACAACAGTCTGATCTGCAACCGATCGTGGGGTGGTACAGGACCAGGCAGCCTTTCGTTCCATTGTGCATGGGGTTCCCATGAGTTTGGGGGCCAACTGGATGACAGCTAACAACACAGATAAGGAAACTGAGACTTAGCAAAGCTAAGGATTTTTCCGGAGTCAGATAACAAGTGGCAGAGCCAGGATTTGAACCCAGGCTCGCACAAGCTCTCATCCACTAAATTCCACCGAGTAGACGGGGCTGTAGTGAGATACAACCAAACCAAAACCAAATCCATTGTCGATTCCAACTCACAGCCACCCTGTGGGACAGAGCAGAACTGCCCCATAGGGTTCAGAGCAGCTGGTAGATTTGAACTGCTGATCTTTCGGTGAGCAGCCTGAGCTCTTAACCCCTTCAACACCAGGGTTCCAATAGTGAGATAAGCCCTCCTGATTTAGTTTTATTTTGTGATCAGTTTTCTGATCAACTTCCTGATTTCCCAACCTGACCCTTAACAAGGATAGTCATTTAGAAGCATTGAAAAAAGACGACTTTTTAACCGTCTAATCTGAACACTTCCTTACTCTCAGTTCAGCTGTTCAGGCAGCCATCCTGGAGGGTGGCCCACAGTGACCAGATAGCTGTTCTGAGGCAGGGGGTGCAACCCCTGAGCCCTGTCAGATCCACAGGACGCAGTGGGATCTTCCCACTTTCCTTCTTGTCTCTGAAAACGAAGTCACTCAATTTCTCCAAGGGTTTTAGGAAAGGTGACCATGTAATTTAGCCTCCAAAATGAGAGAGTTCTGAGAGGGAAAGGGGATGCTGTTAGTAAATGGGCCAGGCATAGACTAGGACAGATGGAGCCCTGGTGGCGCAGTGGTTAAGAGTGTGACTGCTCATCAAAAGGTCGGCAGTTGGAATCCACCAGCTGCTCCTCGGAAACCGACGGGGCAGTTCTGCTCTGTCCTGTAGGGGTCGCTGTGCGTCGGAATCCACTCGACGGCAGCGGGTTTTGTTTTTCCAGTTTAGTTTTAGGCTCCCACATCCACTCGGCCACGAATCCTGGTCTTTCAGTGAGCTGTACGTGGATTCTACACATGGGTCAGTCGTTTGGAATCCCTGGGCACCCGGCGGTGCAAACGATTAATGTGCTCAGCTGCTAACCAAAAGGTTGGAGGTTCCGGTCCACCCAAAGGCTCTTGGGAAGAAAGGCCTGGAGATCTGTTTCTGAAAATCAGCCACTGAAAATCAGCCACTGAAAATCCCACAGAGGACAGTTCTACTCTGACACACACGGGGTCGCCTTGGGTCCGAGTGACTGGAATTTCAAACACACTATTTGGAAGAGAGAAACGGTGCCCGGCTCTCGGGCAGTGGAAGGAGCCAGCGGTGCTCCCACTGCAAGGTCAGCTCTGAGTCTCTATGGAGCCTCCTAGCAAGAGGAAGCACTTTGTCCAAAAGGAAAACTAATGTGTGGTGAGTCACAAGGTTCACCACGGTAACTGCAATGTTTCCAGGGACTCGGGGGATGGAGAAACCACTAAAGAGAAGCGCTTCATGAACATCATCCAGGAAAGTTCACTCAAATTACTCTTGTAGATACGGAGACGACCCGGTGACCTGGGCAAGTCCTTGCTCAACTCCAGCCAATTAAACGCTTCATTCGCTTCATTTCAAAAGGGAGGCTTGCACACTCCTGGTCCTCTCTTACTCATCCTGGAACTCGAGGTAATAAAACTCATCCCGATGGTACTTCTAATTCGGGCCCCAAGGCTAAGGAGTAGCATAACTTGTAGGTTTAAAAAAAGTCTTAATTTTTCACCCACTGGGTCAAGCTAGGAGCAAAGTAGTAAAATTTTCCCAGCATTTTTTCAACAAACGTAATGATACTCCAGGGGATTTGGAATGAGAAAGACTCTTAGGGATCATCAGGACCAACTTTTTCCTTCTAGAAGGAGGACTGAGGCCTCAGAAGGAGAGGCCCGTCCCAGGGCACCACCCATGGGGTCAGGCCTTCTGGATCTTAGCCTCGGCCTACTCCCATTGCATTACACTATTTGGATAAAATACTCTCTCACATTTTAGATCTTCTTCTGTCCTAAGAAGGAACCCCTCGGTGGTGCAAATGGTTAACGTGCTCGGCTGCTAACAAAGATGTTGGCAGTTTGAGTTCACCCAGAGATGCCTCAGAAGAAAGACTTGCGGATTTGCTTCCAAAAAATCAGTCACTGAAAACCCCGTGGAGCACAGTTTTACCCTGACACTCATGGGGTCAGCACGAGTCAGAGTCGACTTGACAGCAACTGGCTGGTTGTCTCGAGAGAGAGGAAGGGAGGAGGGACAGAGGGGGAAGGGAGAAGGTGTGAGTGAGGTAGATCTGGATCCGCTCTATTAAAGCTCTGTGATGATTTCAAATGATCGATGGGTGCCTATTTGCGGGAAAATGAAGAGACAAAACGCCTCAGTCAGGTCTGACAAGAGGACACGAAACGGATTGCCTACCTTTGGTCTTGATGGCCGTATCAATGTTCAAAGCGTCCCGCTCGGCATCAAAGTTGGTGTACGCTTTGACTGACCCATATGCGCTGGGGGGTGTGGAGTGCTGAGGTTAAAAGACAAAGCATACACAGATAACGTACATTTCAGAGCCTCGTGCTGAAAAAAACAACTCTAAAATACAATGTTTTTCCGTTGTTTGTTTTTACAATTCAAACCATTCTTACACTAGGTAATTAGACAAATAGAAAAGCGCATACTTCTACTTTTATTGTTACTTTTAGCGGAAGCTCAGAAGCAGACAATGAAAAGCCGAGGACTTGAAACCACCCATTTATTCCAGAAGGCTTTGAAGAGCACTAAACTGGGATGACAACAATCGCGAACAAGCTGCAAATATGGAAATGCCTGAGTGACAAGCGTGTTTGGCCAAGTTTTTGCTACAGGCACACGAATTTCCACTGGGCCTGTATCGCTGAGCTTACAGTTCTTTAAAAAGCAAACGGAAAATGTTTGCTGGCTTGTCTCTGACCATCCAGGTGAGCGATGGACAGTGTCCTCCTCCTCTTCTGCAGCTCTGCTGTGGCCACCGCTGCGGGGCACCAAGGGGGTCTGGCCCGACAGCTGACATCCTCTCTGTGTTTGCCAACTTCCTGTTCTGTATCCTCCCCACCCCACCTCACCTTCTTTAACACTACCCCTTTGGCCGGCCACTCTTCCTAGTATTTTGTTTTCCTGTTGCCTTTTAAACCATACCTTCTCCCTTTTCCAGTGCTTTTCAAAGCCCATTACCCTTTCTGATCTGATGGACAGAAATATCTCCACCCCAACCCCGACCCACCCCAGACTGAGGTAAGGACAACAGCAAGCTTCTGCTTCAGTTCTTCTTCCCAAGATGTTAATATTTCCCTACTTCTCTGAAATGCTCTTGCAGCTTTTCTCTGCCCAGCTACCCAGTTCCCAAAGCAGAGGGCAGAAAGAAAGAATGGATCATGTGGTTCTGGTTGCCTAGTGGATAGTGGAGGCATCCACCACGGGCCCCCCTTCAATGTCAAGGCTTCTCACCCCGAAATGCCAGCTGCACCACCACCACCAGGACCCAGGACACCGTGCCCATTCATAACGTGATGCCATCACCTTTGCTTTTTTGTGAAGAGTCAGGAGATTGAGGTGCCCTGACTTAATGCTCCACGCACAGGTGTCAAGTTACAAGCCAGCCAGCACCTTCACTATTTGATTTTATTAGCCATGAGGTGGTGCAGGAAAGCAACCAAGATGTCACCCTCTCAATGTCTCCCAGGACACGCTGGAGAACTAGGCTCAAGTTTAGACAAACGTTTCAAAATGGACTTGTGAAGACCGTTTCGGACAAACAGTAAATATGGTTAACATTTATAGCTGTGAAACACAAATGGATTAGCGATGCAACTTCCTTCTAATTTCACAATTTAAATTCTCCAGCAAGGCTAGCTCAGTGGAAACGGGGCACACGCTGGGAAAATCTAAAGGCAAAGTGTTATTCTGGAATACTTACAGCGTTTGCTATGGTGGCTATAAAATGTGGATGGACATCTAAGGGAAAATGCTTTCCCATTTATTAACAGTGCCATCAATTATTTACAAAGACAAGCAGTCTGGCCGGGAGCCATTCCACATATGGTTTAATTTACCAGAGGATACCCTGTCTTCTTCCAAAACAACAGTGAGTGGGGTAAAGTTTCTTGTAACTTTACGGTATCTCTGGCAACAAAACTAAATTGATACTTGAGCCATTACCTATAAAATCTGCCTGTCTGAAAATCAAATTAGCAAGGCAAAAGTCATCTTTCCTTTCCTTAAAATACTGGGGAGTAGGCAACATTTTCTATTTCACTCCTATCTCTCCACGCAGAGAAACGCATCACATCAGAAAGTAACTTCAGAGGCTGCATGAAAAGCTCTCCCATGAAACCTGATACAGAAAACAATCTAAGGATCAAATCTGTTAGACAAATTATTTAGCATCTGGACTTGTCAGGACCTCCATGTGCAGCCTGTATTGTTGCCAACAACAGTATGCACATGTTCCAGAAAGAAGAAAGATTTAAAAATACAGGCTTTATACAACCTCTGCTTGCAGAGACCCATTCATGCGAAACACTCTGAGGGCAGGCAAGCATCAGAGACCATACAGGAGTTCTGAATGGTAACCCAAGCTGCTGTTAACTTGCCCACAGTGCGTCTTTGCATTTTAATTTCAAGGAGGTTGTATTTTGAAGTATCATGCAGGATACCACTAGAAACCAGTCAAAGTGCTGAGTCTTTGTAAAAGCAATTGCTGCCAAGGCAATCTGGAAGATGTACAGAATTATTAGATATTTTACATATTCAAAACTTACAGTCCAGTTGGTTTTAAGTGTTTGAAATGACTTTTAATTCCCTACATAGCTTAAAAATTTAACCGTAAAAGAAAGAAGCACATGCATCAGAATTTCCAAGTTCACGTAGTTCTTATAAATGGCAATTAAATTTAATTATGAGCTCCCTGGTAGCCAAAGCAAAAAAGGAAACATGACAAATTATAATTCTCTGATTATTTGGTTTTAAAAAAAAAAGAATAAAAATCCTAACTCCTTTGGAGAAAAGCTTTCCCAGATACGGAAAAAGAGAAGCATAGGTTCTTTCTTGGAATAGTTTCCTGGGGCACCGTGGACTCTGTAAGAAGTTCAGATGACAGGATAGTTCTTGTGGCTTCTGCCAACTGTCAGTGAAGCCCTGGGGCCTGGTATTACAGAGGATTATCCTAACAGTCACTACCGCTGACGTGCTAAGTGCCATCTCGGTGTCACTGACTCACTCTAAGTTTAATGTGATGCCAGAAACGTTTCTAGTGCCATGGGATTTCTTTGTAATTGAACTGCTACGAAGAGTTAAATATAGAGGGAAGCACCAAATAACGATTGTCTGAATTTCATCCTTATCTTCCTTGGATGCACAAGGAAAAAGAACAACACGGCTATCCAGACATAACGTCTAATTTGCAAAAATTACACGAGGTGTCTTAGTTCTCTAGTGCTGTTAGAAGAAAAATACCACAAGTGGATGGCTTTAACAAACCAATTTATTTTCTCACACGAATTCAGCGAGTCGGCTCTAGGGGAAGGCTTTCTCTCTCTGTTGGCTCTGGAGGAAGGTCCTTGTCTCTTCTGAGCTTCTGCTCCTGGGCCATCTTCATGTGGCTTGGCATCTCCCTTCCCCCATCTCTGCTTCTTGCTCACTTGTTTAGTCTCCTTTATGTCTCAAAAGAGATTAACTCAAAACACACCCTACACTAATCCTGCCTCACTGACATAACAAAGACAACCCGTTCCTAAGTGGGATTATAACCACAGGCACAGAGGTTAGGATTTAGAGCACATATTTTGGGGGACACAATTTAACCCTAACACAAGGCGAAAATGAGATACTTACATCACCCTCCAAGGTGAGCTTACACAGAATTTCGTGAACAGTAGACATCTCGAGAGAAGCTGGAAAAAAGTACAACAAAAAGTCTTTATGAAGAGGCTCTCCTTTCCCCTGAAGCACAGTGATTCATTATACTAATTTCTACTTCTTGGACCATTTCATCTGAGGATATTAGAGTAACTTTTACAAATAGACACAATTCCCAACCTTATGACTGGGAAAATTAAAGCTTGAATATGGTTTGCCTTAGGTTTGGGATGGGCTGCTAAAGTAGGCCATCTTTCTCTTCCTCTATTTAAACAGAACCTGGGGAGACTGATTTTTGAATGCAAAAACAAAATGCTCCCCAAGGCTAAGGCAACTTGTTCAGACAGGCTAAAATCGAGCCTCCCACTTCTTATAAAAAGTGGTAAGCTTATCCAACCAGCCACTACTTCTGTATTTCTCACATCTAATTTAATATAACGAAGAGTCTAAAAATGATGAATGTGAACTGAAATTGATAGCGTTTTCATGCTGTCCCAGTTCTAAATGAAATCCTCGATTACTATTCATAATTATCTTCTTAGTCCAACGATGCTTAGAAGATACTAAACTTTTTATGAGAAAGACAACGGACTGATTTCCTGATGTTAACTTATCCCATAAAAGACTGAATGCCTTGTATTTGAGATTCAAAATGGCTAATACACTTAATTGGGCAGCAACATTACAGCCTGATAAACTCGCTTCCCGATTTTGCAATCACATAGTTCCTGGAATTGAAACACCCAACCCTTGCCAACAAGGAGCACTTCAGTTGGCAGGAAATTCATTTCAACTGAGACAAGAGTGGTCATTCAGCATGATCAACCCCAAAATAAAGAAAAGAGAGCAGAACCTCATCCTGAAACAGAGGGGAATGACATCTGAATTGCAGTAGCTTCTGCTTTGGTCTCTTTTTGCTTAACATTCCTTGATCAAGGAAATTGTGCCCATGCAAATTCAGTTTCCTATTCTTTTCAAGCAGTTTGCTTAGTCTAAATAGTCTCATAAAACTGGTTTGGAGAGAGTATATGACATAGACATTTGCTAAGTTATCAGAAAGCTTTGGACAAAGCAGATTCCATACCCTACGTGGGGTAATGTGAGAGGGGAGGATTTGCCTTTATTTGTGGCTAGAGATGTATTTCTGCCAGCTTTCATTCTGAGCTCTCTCCTAGACAATTCCTTTCCCTCTTGGATGCTCACAGAAGCTTTTGAAGAATGGCAAAAAGAAAGTCAGTCACAGGGATTCCAATACTCTCCTCCCACTCCCAAACTCTTAGACCACCCTTTCCCTATATGTCCCGCAGCTGGGATACAATTCTTGTTTGTATTTGTTCAGTTCTTGTCCAGTTCATGCTCTGTAGTTGTGCTGTCCAATATGGCAGCCACCAGCCACGTGTGGCTGCCAAGCACTTGCCGTGTGGCTAGCCCAAACTGAGATGTGCTGGAAGTGTAAAACACACACCAGATTTTGAAGATGTAGCATGTAGAAAAAGAACCTAAAATGTCTCATTAGTAATGTTTTATATCTATTATATATTGCAGTTATGATGGCTTGGGTCTATTGGGTGAAATAAAATACATTAAGATTAATTTCACCTGTCTCTTTCACCTTTTTTTTTTTTAATGTGGCACTAAACCAAAAACCAAACCAGTTGCTGTCGAGTCGATTCCGACTCACAGCAACCCTATAGGACAAAGCAGAATGGCCCCATAGAGTTTCCAAGGGGAGCCTGGTGGATTTGAACCGCGGACCTTTTGGTTAGCAGTCATAGCTCTTAACCACTGCACCACCAGGGTTTCCAAATGACTACGAGGACATTTAAAATTGCACATTCTATCTCAATGGGCGGCACCAGTGTAGAGAACCCCACGGTACCATGGTCCAATCTTTTCCAAAAATCTCTGTGGTGGTGGAGTCCGTTAAAGTATGAGATTCGTTGTCAGGGTAGACAAATCTGAGTCAGCCGTGACAGAGCAAGAAATCTCCAACTTCAGGTTGAAAAGAGAAGCATTCCAGAGGGTCTCCTCAGAATCCTTCAGCCTGAGGATTGCCAGCGCAGGGATGAATCCCCTAGGACGTCAAACCACTGAAGCCCTGGTCTTGAGTGTCACCCTGGGGCTCTGCCAGAGCTAGGCTGGGTCTGTTGTGAGGCATAAACCCTTGTCATCTGCCTTGAAGAATTCTAGTCCCTCCTATAAACAGCTAAGGAATAAAAATGCCCCCAAAAATGGGACCAACAAGTCCAAGTTGCAAACAGAGTTGTCTCCACCTACAAAGACATGTAGATCAGGTTCCATGTATTTACTAAATCAGCACCTTACATTGGTTCTGACTTTCAGGAGTCTCTCCTGTGGAGGCAGAGTACATCACCATTGCGTTGTTCCTTCACATTGTCTTTCTGACTCAGGGCACTGACTGTGTAGACGGCTGGCTCCGTGTGTCCCCCATGGGACCACCCGGTGCCAAATGGACCAACAACACTCTGATCCTTCTTTACACTCCCCATTCCTGTTGCTTCTTCTCTCACCTCCACAGGGCATTGAGGAGAAGCAGAAAACAGATATTTATAAAAGCCCTACAAATCTTTCTTTCTGCTTCACCCTCCATAATTATGTTGTTCTTCCATCAAATCAGAGTCTCTGGGTGAAGCAACCGATTAATGGGATTGCTCAGCTGCTAACCAAAAGGTTGGAGGTTCGAGTCCACCCAGAGGCACCTCGGAGGAAAGCCCTGGTGATCTACTTTAGAAAAATCAGCCACTGGAAGCCCTATAGAGCACAGCTCTACTCTGACACGCATGGGGTTGCCGTGAGTTGGAATTGACTGCAAGGCAACTGGTTTGGTTTCTCATCAAATCAGTCCTATATGCTGCTATCAACTAGATCGAATAGTTCAAAATCTACCCTTCAGAGGCCTCTTACCCCAGCAGACTGCGGCCTTCAGAGACTAGCATCAGAAACCAGCCTCACCTCTCTCTACCGACTCCTCAGCTACATGGACTCTCCTCAGTTACGTGGACTCAAGCCAGGTTGTTATCCTGCCCATCCCCAAACACAGCACCTTGCTTCCTGCTTCCTCCCCGATCCCTTTCCCTTCGCCTTTTTCTATTGCTAGGGTCCCTGATCATTCCTGAAGTTCCCGCTACATTGGCCCTTGCTCCGAAGGGGTCACCAGAGCCCCCATTCCACAGTGCTCTCCCCCACCTTTCAATGCCAAATGCCCTTTTTGGTGCCCACCATGGGGTGTCCACCATGTGCCAAGCATTCAAACGGCAAATAGAGAAGTACAATTCAAGGCGGTAGAGGGTATGCTGGCGCCCTGATGGCACAGTGGTGAAGAGCTACAGCTGCTAATCAAAAGGACAGCAGTTTGAATCCACCAGCTGCTCCTCGGAAACTCTAGGGGGCAGTTCTACTCGGTCCTATAGGGTCGCTGTGAGTCGGAATTGACTCGACAGCCATGGGTTTCGTTAGAGGGTATGTTTCACCTGGTCTCCCCCATAAATCTCCAATTCTCCCACAGATTGAAGAGTATCTTTGCACACTCTAGGTGCTAAATAAACATTGGAAAAAATAAGTTGGTATTTTGCATTATATTATATTTAATATTATATTATATTATTACATTATATTGTATCGGAGCCCTGGTGGTACAGTGGTTAAGAGCTCGGCTGCTAACCAAAAGGTCAGCAGTTCGAATCCACCAGCCACTCCTCGGAAACCCTGGGGGGCAGTTCTACTCTGTCTTATAGGGTCACTAGGAGTCAGAATTGACTCAACAGCACACAGTAACATATTATATTAATTTATTATTTATAATCACGCTGCAGAAAAAGCACAACCACAAAGGCACAGTAACCACAAATTAACAGCCATGAGGTCTGTTATTACTGCATGCAAGTGTCTTCTGTAGCCATATAAATATTTCCTACTACATGCAAATTGAACGCCAAACACATTGGCACCATAGAACTGGTTTCCTCACTCCGTCAAATCCCTTGTCAGTGCAAAGCCATTTTGCGTGAGATGGATTGGTCGCCAGGAGAACAATCAGCTTGACCACCCATAATGTTTGTTAAAACATTAGTTTAATATAGTACTTTTGACTAATGAGCCCGTGTCAGTGTGCTGCTACCCTTGAAAGCAGAAAAGAGAAAGTCTTGGCAGTGCACCTGTAGGTTACAAACCCTGGTAACATTCAAGTAATCCATCAGCTGACCCATAACAAGCACACACTAGGGCCCACACGAGAGAAAGGGCACTGAGAGACACCCAGAAGTACCCCCAACAGGGCTTCGGGGCTCTCTCTCCCCTCATTGCTCCTCTGAGGTTCCTGAGACCCAGTGGGCCAGGTATTTGCCCAAGGGGGCTCAGCTAATAAGCAACAGAGGCAGGGCCAGAATCCAGGTTCCCTGGCTCCTGGACAGTTGCCCTTTCAACCTCACCGCAATGACTGCTCATTCCAAGAGATTAAGGTACAGAGAGAAAGACAACAGTGAAATACCAGCGAAATCAGTGACGGGCTTAGCGGTGAGGCACTGACTGACCGGTTTGAGAAGGTTCCAGCAAGCAAGACAAGGGGAAGGCCCGGGGAGACAGAGATGGGTATTCCAGGTGGGAGAGAGCAGGAGAAATGGTCTGAAAAGGAGTGGCATCTAACGTGGTGCCCTGTGGGGAGCCGAAAATAGAAGGTTCTGAATGGGGTAAAATTAAACTTGAATACGGAAAAGCTGGAGGGTGATGTGGATCCAATCCTTGTTTATATTTCTCTGTTCACCAACACATTTGCTCTTACTGAAAACAAACTCAGTAGCTCTGCCTTCAGTGTTCCTACTGCTTTGAATGGGAATAAAAATGCTGTCTACGTGACACACAGGAGTCGCTGTGTAGTGCAAGCAGTTAAGCGCTCGACTGCTAGCTGAAACATTGGGGGTTTGAACCCACTCAGAGGCACCTCAGAAGACAGGCCTGGCGATCTGCTTCCAAAAGGTCACAGCCTTGAAAATCCTATGAAGAAGTTTTACTCTGCACGCACGGGGTCACCAGGAGTCAGAACTGACTCTGTGGCAACTAACAACATGGCATACGAGACAATTCCCCTCTGTGAACTGCTCATTTCAGGGTAAAATTCATAACTGCATTAAAAGCAGAACAGCCACAACTTTTCTGGCCGACCTCTCCACAAAACGCGAAACCGGCAGCCTGCATCACCCCGTCAACACTTCAACTTCACCCAGAGCCCCAGCTGGTTTCAACTTACAAGTATGCAAAAAAAAAAAAAAATCAGCCAATGTAATCTGTTGATGAGAACTTCTACAAAGCAGTACCTTCCATTCCGGGGAAGGGCTGGGTGGCTAGAGAACAGCATGAAAATAGCCCTTTATCAGGCAAAGCTCTTTCAAAAAAAAAAAACAAAAATGAGAGAGGTACAGGCAGGCTCACTGAAAGGACCACACCCACACCAAGCTGGCTGGAAATAATTCACCACTGGGATGGGAAGGAGAACAAGCTTGCTGAGCTCCACCCTACAGAAAGTAAACAGAAAGAACAGTCTCCTCTGGCCAAAAATATTGACCAGGACACTGTAAGCACCTGACTAGCAAAGTCTTCAGAGTACAAAGCTAGACATTAATGGAAGCCGTGTGACTGTGGAAAATGAGTGATTTACGTGGAAAATAAGGATTATATTAAAGATAATTTAAGGGTTTGTCCTTTTTTTTTTTTTTTTTGGTCAGTACACATATTGTTTTATGACATTGGTTAACAACCCCATGACATGTCAAAACTCTCCCTTCTTGACCCTGGAGGACTTTTTTTTTTTTGGTGAAAATATACATAGCCAAAGTTACACCATTTCAAAAAGTTTTTACATGTACAATTCAGTAAGGATTTGTCCTTTTTGAAAAACCCCACAGGTTTTATTGTATCTTATTGTTTCACTCTACGGACAGTTACGACTGAAAAAAGAGAAAAGGGATAAGTGAAGCACCTTTGACCTCTCCCCCAAAAAGAAAACGAAAGCAAAATTGAAAAAAGGTTAAAACTGAAAAAAGTGAACCCGGAAGTCAACACTTCGGAGAGTAACACTACATGGTGCTGCAGAGAATTAAGAAGAACTAGCTCCAGAAAGCCCAAATATTAACAAACGCCTGTCGCAACAGGGCTGGTCTGAGCACAATCCAGTGGTATTGTGGACACAGCCACTTCATGATTTACTTGTGGAATGTTGATGCATTACCAGAAAACAGATCCCCAGCAATCATGATGAACCAGTCAGCAACTGAATGACACAGACTAGCAAATGTGGGTGTGGGTGGGAGTGAGGAGGGCTGGGCTTCCCCACCAAAGCCCTTCCTGTACACTGTCCTTACCACCGTAGACTACAGGACCAGACTGGAATTTCAAACCAAAAGAAAAAAAAAGGGGTATGAGTGTGTAGGGGTCACCCCACTGTGCCCTACCCTCCACTCCCCAGAAGTGTCTTTATTTAAAAGAAGCTTCCTGGGAGCACATACTCTCCTGGGCTTTATGGTCTTGATTAACGCCTGAGGCACACGGCCAAGTCATCCCCCCAGAGTCCCTGGAATTCTGCCCAGTGGCCTGGATCAAGCCGGCAGGATGCACAGACACACGTGCACTTGCTCTGGCCTGGCCCTCCTGCCACCTGATCTGAATCAGTGCTTGTTGGGAACCTACAGACGTGCTGCAGCTCCTTGCTCTCAGCATCTCCCTCTACCAGTCTCCTGAGAGGGGAGTGGAGTGGTCGGAGAGAAACCAGCAGGAAGAATGAGCTCACTTGGCACCAAGTGCTTTCAGGATTGGGAAATCCAGGCCTTCGAGTTTACAACTTAATTCCAGTGTTTTATGGCCCACATATTGTATTTCCAACGGTGCCCGGCTGCCTACAGAAAAGAAATCAACTTCACATTCAAGATTTTCACTCTGGACGTTGCTTACCTTTCCACCTTTTAATGCCTCTATGAACACATGCTTGCACCCAAGTCAGCTCAGACGTTAACGCTTCTCAAAACAAGCACAGCCTAGCCTGCTACGTCCAGGCTTGTGCCTTCCATGTTCCCGCCACCAGGAACACCGTCTTGATGAGCTGACATCCAACAATGCTTCAGGATTCAAAAAACAGTAATGCGTGTTCCCTCTGCTCATGCACCCTCCCAGCTCTGTGCTCCTGTGGCCCTGTGTATCTGTGAAATATTAGTGTTAAATGTCATCTTTCATACTATCTGCCTGAAGGGTTTGGGTCTTACTCATCTGTTTGTTTATAGGTCTGAGTACCTGGCACACAGCAGGTGTTCAGCTGAAATCTTGGCTGGTTTCCACACGCTGGGACTTCCCATATGAAGGCTTTCTTTTTTCTTTTCCAACACTCTCCTTCCTCCCTTCTTCTCTCCCTCAGACTGAACATTTTAAAAGCAGCTTCAGTTCCGCACATTCAGAGCTGGAGGCTGAAATTCCCAGCCTCCGTGTGAATCTTTGCAGAACCTGGCAGATCCCTGGCGGCCTCTCTGTCACCATGACATAAAGCTTGTCCTCACCCCCAGCCCAGCACCCACCTCTGTACTCATGCTGCTTGGGTCCTTGCTCTGTCCACAGGAAAACGAGGAGATATAACCTACTTCCCCTTTCCATGGAAACGCTGGTGGTGTAGTGGTGAAGAGCTACAGGTGCTAACCAAAAGGTCAGCAGTTCGAATCCACCAGGCACTCCTTGGAAACCCTATGGAGCAGTGCTACTCTGTCCTATAGGGTCGCTATGAGTCAGAATTGACTCGATCGCAAGGGGTTTGGGTTTTGGTTTTCCCCTTTCCACACTGGAGGCAAGGCGGTGGAAGAAGGAAGGGCTTACAAGTGGCCTTGGGTCTCTAATATCCTCGGAGCTGTGAGTATGGAGGCTGGGTGTGGCAGAGAGAAAAGGGGCAAGTGTTCCCTGTTACAGCCACTGCCTGGAGCTTCCCCCACCAGACTCAGCCTGGACTAGAACCCTGGCCACCTGGGCGCTACTGAGCTGTGTGCTCTGACATGGACGAGCTGAGACGCCTTAAACATTTCCAGGTGTACCCTAGAAGGGCGATTCGGAGAAAGTCTCGGTGGAGCCCCACAGACGCGCAAGCCTGGAGGCACCCCCGACTGCCAGCTTGCCCTCTCTACAAAACGGATGGGGGCTGCCTCTGGCAATGGGAGAAGAAAACATATACTGGACAGTGAATGGGCGGAAAGAATTTTTTAAAAGAGCTGGAATTTCCTCTGGCGTGGCCGAAACTAGAATAGGGTGCGGCACCAGGGAAAATGAAGGAAGTGGATTCCCACGTGCAAAACCAAAAAAAAAAAAAAAATAGGAACATTCCATTTCTATTCTCACAGTCAAGTCTGGAAGGCAGGTAAGTCACGATCACTTCAAACAGCAGCTCCCCGAGGCAGCCTACATAAGCTGCTCAGGACTGTGGGACAGCTGTATTACAAGGGCAGGGAGCCCCAGCTGTGTTTGGAAACGCACACTAATTGAGGAAAACGGAAAGTTTAAAACCATCAGACACTATGTTGTTGTTAGTTGCCAGTGAGTTGGCCCTGACTCCAGGCGACCTATACATACAACAGGACGGAACACTGCCCAGTCCTGCGCCATCTTCAGGATCGTTGGTGCAGTTCATTTATTTTATTTTCTTTCTCTTCCCGCTAGATTTAGGGTCTACAAGAGCACGCGTTTTCTGTCTGCTTGGTACACTGCTATGCCCCCAGTGCCTGTAACTCCAAGTGACACATACTAGGTGCTTCATAAATATTTTGTGGAATGAATGGATGTTTACAGCACCCTCTAGAGTCTGGGACTCGTCTGTGACACGCCCAATCCTCCCTACATAGAAAAGGCCTCAGCAGGCAGAGCCCCACACAAGCAAAGAGGTAGAACAAAGGCTCACGATGGTGCCAGATAGCAGGCCTATGCTTGCAGGAAGTTCCTACAGCCCTCAAAATCAATACCAATTACCAAAGAATGTCTACCTTGCCAGGAAAACTACTTAAATCAGAAATTAGATTCAGTGGCCGGGAAGCTAATGGCTATGACGACAGGCTTAACAGCAATCAATACGTTCCTTTTCATAGCGCAAAGACACAGGACGTTAAATATTGAGACTCCAATCCATGGCCGAGCTCCTGATCAAAGCCTGTGAGTCAGCAATATTTCCTGCACATTTACCCCAGACAGGCAGGCCACTTGGCACCTCGGGGAATTACAAAATCATAAACCTCCCGCTAAAAAAATACACATTAGTGGTCTCACCCTTCCACACAGATGGGACAGGTACTTCTGGAGAAAACCTTGAGGCTTTTAGATAACAAAGGCCCTAGAAGGGAGGAAGCTGCTAAGTCGGTATGTCTTAGCGCTGTTGGCCTCTCTGGATCTGGCCCTCGCCTCAAATCTTCCTTCCCACTGCCTGAGTATTATCGCTCCTGGATTCCACAGCCTCAAATTCTATAAATGACACATTTATAACTGTTGGGGTCAGCAAGGTTGTTTTGTGTTTTGCTTTTTAAATAACACAATTCCTCTTGGTTTGCTGAAGATTTCAGGCCACCAGCCATCCCTAACTTAATGAATACGGATTCCATCTGCTAGTCCCTAGCTGTAACTGGTGGCTCAGCGGCTAAGAGTTCAGGCTGCTAACCAAAAGGCCAGCGGTTCGAATCCTTGGAAAACCTAGGGGGCAGTTCTACTCTGCGCTACAGGGTCGAGATGAGTTGGAATGCACTCGACAGCAACTGCACAGCTGTGACAGCACACATATGGGAAGGAGGAGGGTAGGACACAGCGGTGAACAAGCCTGACGGCTGTCGGAACTCAGCAGAGGTCAGGGCGCTGTCTGAGGAGTGGGAGGAGGGCGGAGAAAAGAACGTGGGGAGAGGGCAAAGACAGAATCTTCCAATTAAAATGATTTAATCATGGCCAACTTTGAAAGTAAGAAAAGTTCTGGGAAACTAGTTCAGTGGTTGGTTCGTTCTTCCTACTCACAGATCTCTCCTTACACCGACCCCCACCCCCAAAAGAAAAATCAGGCATGCACTCTCGGCACTTAGATACCCTGCATGTTAAATACGGTTTTCTGGGCTAGCCGGAGTGCCTGAGCACTCTGTAACACTGGGAAAGTACCTTCTGCATGCCAGAGGACCAAGTCCCAGACAGTACACACTTCTGGACAGAATCCATCTGTACAGTTGGTCTGAGCTCAGAGGTCCAGGTCCCTGGACTCCTGGAGCTTATGGTTCTTGGTAAAGACTCAGTCAGTGTGCACCCTCAAGACCCAGGCTCTTTTACACAGATTCAGCACGCCTAGCAAATCGTAATAACGCAACAATAACGTCCCTCTGCATTTGTATAGCGCTTAGTGTTTTCATTGTACTTTCCACATTTACTGTTTTGCTTTTTGAAATCTTGAAAAAGCATCTTGTGTGAGTGGAGGAAATAATGAACATTCTTAAACCACTTTCACAGATAAGGAAACGGACGTTCGCCTCTGATCTTCTCCACGGTCAGAAGGAGCCCAAGGTCAGCACTCCAGGCGCTGGGGACCGTCCCGCAGCAGCGCTGCAGGAGCTGCCGGGAGCCACGCCCTTCTCTGTGCCCTCAGTCCCTGACTCACTGACGCATTATTGAGAGGAAAAGTCAAGACAAACCTCCCCACAGAACCTGGAGGACACTGCCTTCCTGATGCAAATGTGTTCAACCCGGCTGAGGGTGACCCCCAGTAACGGGGAAACTCTTCAGATACACTTAAATCCGAGGTTGCTATCCCACAAGATAATCTAGACAAAGGAAAACGAGCTGAGGGTTTGTTTCTGTTGTTCTGGTTTTCTTTGGGGGGTGCGTGGCTACTAAAAACTCCCACCCCCATCCTTACCCACTGCTTCCCCACTTCTGGTGAGTTGAAGCTCCACAGATGCGCCTTTGTGTCAAGTAAAGTAACTTGGAACGCTTGAGGATTCCTTTCCAGATGGCTGCAAGGCTTTCGCTGAACGTGGGGGAAATGCCCAGGATGACTGCAACGCAGGGAACCCGCGGCCCCCTCGGCGGCCACACCCTGTCCCCCAACCCCGTCCGCCGCCCGGCCTACGGGCCTCCCTCCGCTCCTCTCCCCTGCGCGGCCTTGCCCCCGCTTCCTGCGAAGACTTAAGCGGGATGTCGGATCGCAACCTCTCCCTGCAACCCAGGCCCAGGCGCAGCTCGGCGCCCGGCCCCTGTGCCCCCACCCCGACCACCTGGCCCCTGCGCCGGCTCCCCACCCAGCCCCCGCCCGGACGGCTCCCGGGTACCGCTGCCCGAGCCTCTCCTGGCGAGGCCGCTTCCTTGGTCCTGCCTTCCCGCCAGCGCGGGGACCCCGGGGCCATAACGGGCGGCGCGCCCCGCTTACCTAGGCCGGGCGCCGAGAGCTGCGAGCGTCCCCAGATGCGAAGCGGAGCCGGCCGCATGGGTGGGGCTTTATACCCGCTTCATCCTCGGTGCGCGCGGCCCGCCCCGCCCCGTCCGCACCCGGCCAAGGTGACTCACCCTCCCCTCGCCCTGCAGTGTCCCGCGCCCGCCGCGCCCTGCGCCCTGCCCTCTGTTAAAGCACGCCGAGGGCCTTGGCGAGCTCCGGCCTCCTCCAGGCCCATTATCGGCCTTGTTTCTTCCTCTCTCCCTCGTTTTACTTCTTGAGAGCCACGTTGAGCTCTCAGCCTGGCTGGGCCTAATAACTTAGCTTGTTGGAAGACTCCGGGCTTGGTTAAGTCACCTTTTTTTTTTTTTTTTTTTTTAAGGCGTCAATGCAATGGAGAAAAGACTTGTTCCAAGAAACATAAATCTCGATTCCCCTGAGCGGCGGCCGTTGGCATCCAGCTTCTCGTTATCGTCTGCAAATACATAGCTTAACCCCTGCTCCGCCCCGTCCCGCAGTTCCCGGGCGTACCGCGAACGCGGAGAGGCGCCCCGCCTGGCCCTGCCCTGCAGAGCCCTGGCCCACTCGGCCTCCGAGCGAGCGCAGGGAGCGCAGGGCGGGGGGTTCCCGGGAGGCAGAGGCCAGCAGCCAAGAGCCCAGAACCCACCCCATCCCTACCCCCAGGAGACTCTCCCAACCCTTCCTAGCGAGCTGCGCTCAGCTGCTCCCCAGGCTTCTGGAGGCATTCCAGTCGGGCAGCTGTGCGCGCTCCCGGCAAGACGCCCCGAGCTGGGTGGGGGCCGGTGGCTTTGAACCCCAAGTTGCAACAAAGAAGTTTCCTCCCTTCCTTCTTTTACTACTGCCGTGCTTTCCCAGCCGTTTAGCCCGCTGCCTCGGCGGGATTTTGCTATTTCCTGCTTTTCTTCCCTTTTCTTTTAACGAAGCACATCGGCAACATATAGGCAAACATGTTTCTGTGTGACTGAGCAAACACCGTAGTCAGACCTTCAACTGGCAGGAATGCTTTGCTGAGTCCCGAAACCTGTGCTAGGAGACCTTTCACTGCGCCCTTGAATTCCTTTCAGCTCACTCCCTACAGCCCTTCCTCTTGAAGCTTTTGTGTCTCAGTCTCCCGTCTGTTTACACCTCCATTTTGACTTCCCAGTGGAAGGCCAGCTCACTCCTGCAATCAGAATGAGAGGAAAGGTAACCCAGAGCTCATGTGGCAGAAGAAGACACCCAGGCCAGAAGACATTGGTGCCAGGCTGACCTGCTGACTGTCACCCGGTGAGTCAGACGCTAAGTGGAACCAACACCTGGGGCCTCTTGTCTGCCTTCCGGTTACCCATTTCTTTCCAGAGGAATTACACATGATCGACCGTAACTGAAGAACAAATAGCAAATAAATCAACGCCCTGGATAAAATTTCTGATCACCATTTATGGCTCATGCAGTGAAAGCCTATAAGGCAGAAACCGTGTTTATCTGCCTACTAAGAGAACGTTCTGGAACATAACACACAGGTGGGAAACAGCAGCCCGCATGACTCAGTGCCTTCTTTCCTTCCCGGGGCCAGCTCCACAGCCTTTCTCCGGAATGTGCGGGCAGGTCCTCTATGGAAGGTAGGAATTCAGACCACAGGGACTATGTGAAAGTCACAAAGTAGCCAAAAGATTGGGGTTTTTTGTTTGTTTGTTTTTGCTTGCCCTGGGCATTTCGCAAATCCAGACTTCCGTAGTCACTGCCATACCCAGGGTTTGCTTCATGCTGGAGAACTTTGCACCGATGTTATCTTCAAAAATAAAAAGAAAAGCTATTGGAAGTCATGGTTTGCTATTTCTGAGGAATGTGAAGTCACTTCTGCTAGTATAAAAGAACTTTGAGTCTTAGTGCAAAGATTCTCTTCTTTCTTTCTCTCTTTTTCCCCCCATGACTGGGGAGAGTGTTCACTGCATTAGACCTCAGATTATGTCGGCCATTTTGTGAATTTTCCTCTGAGGGATGAACTTTATTTTATTCACATTTGATCTTGTGCACGTCAACACCTCGAATAGTGCCTAACCAGCACTGATACCACCAGTTACCATCAAGTTGATTCCGACTCACGATGACCTCACATGTGTCAGAATAGAAACATACTCCACAGGGTTTTCAATGGCTGATTTTTTGGAAGTAGACCCCCAAGCCTTTCTTGTGAGGCACCTCTGAGTGGGCTTCAAGCTCCCACCTTTTGGTTAGCAGCCTAACACGTTAACCATTTACACCACCCATGTAACCATGTGCCCTTCAACTCTCATTGATAGGCACTCAGTACATGTTGTAGAGTGACAGAATTGCTCCCAGAGTAACAGATGTTAGAGAGGAGCCTTAGGGATTAACCGGTCCCATCTTTGATCTTTATAGATGAAGAAACTAGAGTCCAAATAAAGTCTCCTGCCCAGTCCAGAGATTAAATAATGCACCCAAGCTCCTTATATCAGTTACTTACTAGAATGTAACAAATTATTGCCAAGACTTGGTGGTTAAAACATAAGCAATTATTTATTTCTCACAGCTCTGCAATTTGGGCAGCAGTCGGTGGGGACAGCTTGTCTCTGCGTCCCACGATGCTGATTGGAGGATACAAAATGCCTTCCCTCAGTCTGCTGGTGCCTCAGCTGGGGTTGCTAGAATGGCTGAGGGCTGGCCGGGCTTCTCTCTCTCCCTTGGTATCTCATCCTCCAGGTCCTCTCTATATACTAGGGCAATCATGGATTTCAACTGGATTTTAAGAAGAAAAAGCCAAAGCTCCCAGGCCTCTTAGCACAAAGGCTATACCAAACAGGCCACAGGTTGGATTTGGCCTGTGGGTTGCAGTTTGCTATTGTTGTTAGCTGCCATTGAGTCACACACCCATCCTATCCCTGACTCATGGCGACCCATGCACACCAGAACAAAGCGCCGCCTCGTCCTGCACCATCACCACGATCAGCTGCGGATCAGACTGTTATGATCCGTAGGGTTTTCACTGGCTGATTTCCAGAAGCAGATTTCCAGGCTCATCTCTGCTCTGTGCAGTGTTGGCTAGGGAGATCCAACTGTGACTGCAAGGTCCAAAAGAGCCGCTGTCAAGCAGGGTGGTTGCTTGCTTTCAGGAGGGTGAACGGAGAAGATTCCAGGCCAAAAACTGGAACAGTTTCACCTCCACTGCGTTCTACTGGTCAGTGCAAGTCACCAAATCAAGAGTCAAGGGGAGAGTTAACGGACTCATGGAGTGGGGACATGTGTTTACAAAGATGGAAGGACCTGCTGGCAACCATGTTTGCAGACAGTCTACCACAGTCCTTAAGCTAGTAAGTGAAGAGCTGGGGCCAGAATTTTATTTTTCTGCCTTTCACCCTACTGTTCCATTACTCCTTATTTCTCACTGAAGTGAGATTATTATGCTTCAGTGAAATACAGGCTGTCCCTGTGGTATCTATATTGTATGGGTTAGACTCTCAATAACCATAAATTTGTTATTTCTTTGAGCATGTCATATGCAATCATTATATAATAATGTCTTACATATGAAGACCTGGCTAGGAATTGTCCTGTACTAAATGTGTCTTGCTCTCTGGGACCTAGCATCCTTAAGTTCATAAATTAGGCAAAATTTACACAGTATTTAATTTTATCCATTCATTTATTCTTTCAACAGAAATGCACAGTGCTAGATACTGGGATTAACGTATAGGATGTATTGAGGTACCTCAAAATTATTTATAGAATGGATGAACTATTCTGAAACATGTTTCGTTATTTTTATTTTTCAAAAGGATGCCACACTCATGAAAAGCATACATGCTCCATTAGTTAGTGGAACCCTTACAATATGAAAAACAAAAACAAAAACCAGTTGCCTACAAGTCAACTCTGACTCATGGTGACCCCACGTGTGCCAGTGTAGACCTGTGCTCCATAGGGTTTTCAATGGCTGATTTTTCTAAAGTAGATCACCAGACTTTTCTTCCAAGGTGCCTCTGGGTGGACTCGAACCGTCAAACTTTCAATAAGTGGCCGAGTGCATTAACTATTTGCACCACCCAGGAACTCCTTAGAATACTTGAGCTTCTTGAAAGGAGACGCCATACCCATTTACTTTTGAAATGACAACTGTCTTAGTTATCTAGTGCTGCCATAACAGAAATACCACAAGTGGATGGTTTTAACAAAGAGAAGTTTATTTCCTCACAGTCAAAGTAGGCTAAAAGTCCAAATTCAGGACGTCAGCTCCAGGGGAAGTCTTTCTCTCTCTGTGGGCCTTCTCATCAGTGTTCCCCTGGACTACGACCTTCTCGGCGCAGGGACCCCGGTCCAAAGGACGCGCTCTGCTCCCGGAACTGCTTTCTTGATGGTATGATGTCCCCCTGTCTCTCTGCTCACTTCTGTCTTTTATATCTCAAGAGATTGCCTCAGGACACAATCCAGTCTTGCAGATCCAGTCCTGCCTCACTAACACAACTGCCACCCATTCTTTCTCATTAACATCATAGAGGCAGGATTTACAACATATAGGAAAATCACACAGTACCAGGAATCATGGCCCGGCCAAACTGATACACCCATTTTTGGGGGGCCATAATTCAAACCATGACAACAACTCATTTCCCATAAGAATGCTGAACACTGTAGGTCCTTAATAACTATGTATAGAAATTCATAATAACTAAGAATAGAAACCCTTGTACAGAGGTGTGGCTTTCCCAAATGTCAAAACAAAGGTCAACACTTTTCTGCCTTCGTGAATTTCAGACTAAGCTTAAATAGCATGTCTAGTCGCAGGATCCTGCTCCTAACAGAATCACTTATCAGTAGAATTTCTCGAAAGACTATGATTTGAAATCTAAGCATACATCTACCCTATGACCCAGCAATTCATCTCCTAGGTGTGTACCCAATGAAAACATATGTCCACAAAAAGACTTGTACAAGGATAACTCAAAGCAACTGTAAAATTAACAATCAAAAACTGGTTACAGCCCAGGTACCCATCAACAGGAGAAGGGATAAGCAAACTGAGATGTATTGACACAATGGAATACTACTCAGCAATAAAAAGCAAACTCTACTGTATACTCAGCAACACGGATGGATATCAGAAACATCATGCTGAGTGAAAGAAGTCATACACGCAAGGGTACATACTGTATGATTTTGTTTATATGAAGATTTCAAATAGGGAAAACTAATCCATACAGAGGAAACACTGGAATGATTGCCTCTGGGCATGAAACAGAGGTGGGAATTGCCTGAGAAGGGGCATGAAGAAACTTACTAGGGTGGTGGTCATGCTCTGCATCTTGCTAGGGGTCTGTGTTACATAGATGTATATATTTGCCAAAACTCATCAAAGGGCACACTTAAGATGTGTGCATGCTGCTGTATGTAAGCTTGACCTCAAAAGACAACAAAGGTTTATAAACAAATACTGACTCCTAGTTTATGATATGAAGGTCTAAGTGTTTAGTGTTAAATTGTACTGATGTCTGCAATTTACTTTGAAATGGATAAAGAGAAAAAGGATTACTGATGGATGTATTCTGTATGTGACAGAGGCACCCATTCATGTTGTGGGAAGGGAGGATTGTAGGACTGTTCCCCCAGGACAAAGAGAAAAAGAAAAGTGATTTATAGTGACAACATTTTAGAAACTGAAAAACAGATGGGCTGGTGACAAGCGGCTTAGCCGATCTTGGAATCTGGAAGCTTATCTAGCCGTGGGAGATACCAGGAAGCATGTTATTTTGTGTCATGGAACCCCAGACAGGCTTAGGGATTGGAGGCATCTGGTGCCTCCAAATGTGAGGGTGGTCGTGGGACTGGAAATAAGAGCACTGGTCGAAAGTCTGTATAAGAACCACCTGAACTAAGAGACCCCCTCCTTATCACTCACAGTCCAGCAACGGCCCCTCACCCATCCCAGCCACATGAAGGACATTTACCCTCTAGAAAGGCTGGCACAGAAAGGTTATGGACCTGGGGACAGAAACAAGACCAAACCCACTGACTCATAGTGACCCTACAGGACAGGGTATAACTGCCCCATAGGGTTTCCAAGGCTGTAAATCTTTAGGGAAGCAGACCGCCACATCTTACTCACACAGAGCCACTGGTGGATTCGAACTGCCGACCTTTAACCACTGTAAGCAGCTGATCGCTTTAACCACTGTGCAGCCAGGGCTCCCTGGACTTGGGGACAGCAGGCACAATCCAGGGCAGGGAGGTCATGCTGAAATCAAGGGGATTACAAAAAAGTCTCTGTACTGAAAGGTAAAATTCTCAGTCCCCTGCCCCTCATAGAGCACTGGAAGACAACTTATTAGCCCTCTTTCCCGCCTCCTGCCAGTGCACAAGGTTGGAGGAGTCCACGCCGGAGGAGACGACCTACCCGACAACAGCCCTATAGATATGGACTATTGGGGTGCCTTCATCGACGCCCCCTGCCCGGTCACTGTAGAGTGAAAAACCACTGCTTGGCAAGCCGTCTGCGGAAGCAATGTGTCCTGTTAGAATTGTGCTGTGCCAATCTTGAAGATGAGGGAGTAGCCAAGGATCACCAGACACTTAAGAAGTACATCTCACATAAAGTACAAAGACCAAAACAACCTACCAAACAGAAAAAGAACTCAGAGGAAACAGAAACCATGCGCAGAGTATCACAAAACTTCAAAACAACTATCATTCATATCCTCATAAATGTAAGACGAGATACTACCTTTATGAAATAAAAATATCAAAAACCCAAACCCATTGCCATCCAGTCGATTCCAACTCATAGTGACCCTATATGACAGAGAACAACTATCCCATAGGGTTTCCAAGGAGTGGCTGATGGATTCAAACTGCCGACATTTTGGTTCCCAGCTCAGTCTTTAACCTCTAGCCACCAAGGCTGCATGAAAAATAAATCCCAAAATCCATAGCTGTTGAGTCAATTCTGACTCATAGCAATCCTATAGGACAGAGTAGAACTGCCCCCATAGGGTTTCCAAGGAGTGGCCGTTGGATTAGAACTGCCGACCTTTTGGTTAGCAGGTGATTTCTTAACCACTGCACCATAAATAGGAGAGTATAAAAACAAAGAACTTTCAGACACTAAACAAGAGCTCTTGAGAATTAAAAAATACAGGAGAGCGTAACTGATAAATTACAGATTTGGAGAATAACTTAATGTTAATCAAATAATTCTCCCAGAAAATAAAGCAAGAAGGCAAAGATTTGGAAAACAGGAGAGAAACAAGAAGAAAGAAAAGCATCTGTCTGGGAGATCCAACATCCAAATAACAGGAGCTCTAGAAAGAAAGAATTGACAAAGTGGAGAGAGAGAAGATCATCAAAGAAATGACTGAAGGCCACAATGAAAGGAAACCCCAACAAGGCCGTGAAATTCCACAACACCGGGTGGGGACAGGGCGAGGTTTCTAAAAGTTTCCAGGGAGATGAAACAGAGCATATAAAAAGAATCAGAAATAAGAATGGCGTTATACTAAATATCCAGATCTTGTTTTCTAAATAACCTTCCCCAGTAGAAGAAGCCAGGGCCCCCTGGAGAGACGGTGGAGTTTCGGGATGGGGCAGGGGTGCACATGGTGAGCCTGTGCTAAGCAACCTACGGGAACGTAACCAAAAGACACACAAGCCAAGTACATTTAGGATCTATATCTTCTATCCCATCGGCTTGGCCACATTCTCACAGATAGGGTGGGCATATCTGTTACCACAGAAACAAGGGCTACTCAATTGCCTACCCTCCACCTTCAGCCTCCATTTAATTAATTCCCATCTGAAGATAACGTCCACAATCTTCAATAAGGTACCCAACGTTTTTAATTTGCTTCTCTCTAGCCCACCTTCTTAGCCTCCTTTCTTCTCTGTAGAAACCCTGGCTAGGCCTTAGTCACACCAATGTCTTACTACACCAACAAGCTATTTGTGCTTATGCCTCTGTATCACTGGTCAGACTTTGACCCTCAGCTTGAAATTCCCTTTCCAGTCTGGCAAGTTCTAGTGCAACTGATGCCTCTGATTGCTTTGATCTGACAATACTTCACTTTTATACAGTGACTTGCAGTTTAAAAACAACTTTTATATCCATTATTTATCTGATGGCTACTATGGTCTGTTCTAATGAAATGTAACCCTTGAAGACAGATATCCTAGGCACTAGTCAGCTGAAGTGGACTGGTATTGGTCATTCTGAGTCAGACAATCATATGGTCTACTATGCCGGGAATGACAAGCTGAACAGAAACGGCATTACATGCGTTATCAAAAAGAACATTTCAAGATCTGTCCTGAAGTACAAGGCTGTCAGTGATAGGATAATATCCATATGCCTACAAGGAAGACCAGTTAATACGACTATTAAGCAAATTTAAGCACCAACCACTAATGCCAAAGATGAAGAAGTTGAAGATGTTTACCAACTTCTGCAGTCTGAAATTGATCAAACATGCAATCCAGATGTACTGATAATTACTGGTGATTGGAATGCAAAAGTTGGAAACAAAGAAGAAGGGTTAGTAGTTGGGCTATACGGCCTTGGTGATAGAAATGACACCAGAGATCACATGATAGAATTTTGCAAGACCGACAACCTATTCATTGGAAATACCTTTTTTCAACCACATGAATGGCGACTATACATGTGGCCCACACCAGATAGAATACATAGGAATCAAATTGACATCTGTGGAAAGAGACAATAGAGAAGCTCAATATTATCAGTCAGAACAAGGCCAGGGGCTGACTGTGGAACAGACCATCAATTGCTAATATGCAAGTTCAAATTGAAGCTGAAGAATATTGGAAAAAGTTCACGAGAGCCAAAATATGACCTTGAGTATATCCCACTTGAATTTAGAGACCATCTCAAGAACAGATTTGAAGCACTGAACACTAATGACTGAAGACCAGACGAGTTGTGGGATGACATCAAGGACATCATACATGAAGAAAGCAAAAGGTCATTAAAAAGAGAGGAAAGAAAGAAAAGACCAAAATGGATGTCAGAAGAGACTCTGAAACTTGCTCTTCAAGGTGGAGTAGCTAAAGTGAATGGAAGAAATGGTGAAGTAAAAGAGCTGAACAGACGATTTCCAACAGCAGCTCGAGACGACAAAGTATTATAATGACATGTTCAAAGACTTGGAGTTAGAAAACCAAAAGGGAAGAACACGCTCAGCATTTCTCAAACTGAAAGAAGAAAAAAAAAAAAAAATTCAAGCCTCAAGTTACAATATTGAAGAATTCTATGGGCAAAATACTGATCGACACAGGAAGCATCAAAAGAAGATGGAAGGAATACACAGAGTCATTGTACCAAAAAGAACTGGTCAACATTCAACCATTTTAGGAGCTAGCATACGATCAAGAACCAATAGTATTGAAGGAAAAGTCTAACCTTCACTGGAGGCATTGTTAAAACAAGGCTCCAGGAATTGATGGAATGCCAACTGAGACGTTTCAACAAACGGAAGTAACATTGGAAGACAGCTACCTGGCCAACTTGTTGGAAGACGGATCCATATTTGTGCCCATTCCAAAGAAAAGTGATCCGAAGTCATCCAACAATATCATTAATATCACACGCAAGTAACACTTTGCTGAAGATAATTCAAAAACGGTTACAGCAGTACACTGACAGGGAACTGCCAGAAATTCAAGCCAGATTCAGAAAAGGATGTGGAATGAGGAATATCATTGCTGATGTCAGATGGATCTTGGCTGAAGGCAGAGAATATCAGAAAGATGTTTACCCGTGTTTTAGTGACTATGCAAAGGCATTCGACTGTGTGGATCATAACAAATTATGGATAACATTGTGAAGAATGAGAATTGCAGAACACTTAATGTGCTCATGCAGAACTTGTATGTACATAGACCAGGAACAGGCAGTCATTTGAACAGAGCAAGAAGATAGTGCACGGCTCAAAATCAGGAAAGGTGTGCATCAGGGTTGTATCCTTTCACTGTACTTATTCGATCTGTATGCTGAGCAAATAATCAGAGTAGCTGGACTATATGAAGAAGAGCAGGGCATCAGGATTGGAGAGACTCGTTAACAACCTGTGATATGCAGATGACACAACCTTGCTTGCTGAAAGCGAAGAGGACTTGAAACACTTACTGATGAAGATCAAAGACTACAGTTTTCAGTATGGATTACACCTCAACATAAAGAAAACAAAAATCCTCACAACCAGACCAATAAGTAACTATATAGATTCATTTACTTCTCCTCCATCCTAAAGGTCATAGTTGTCATACGTATTACATCTACATACATTATAAACCCCACACTACAGTGTCATAATTTTTGCTTGAAAAATTCATATATGTCTTTATAAATCAGGAGTAACAATTGTCCTTTTATATTTACCAGATATTTCCCATTTCTGTCCCTCTTCATTCCTTCCTACAGATCCAAATTTTAATCTGGTATCATACTCCTTCAGCCTGAAGAAATCTTTAGCTTTTCTTGTAGTGTAGGTTTGCTGGTAGAAAATTCTCTTAGTTTAGACATATGCACACCTATGTTCATAGCAGCATTGTTCACAATAGCAAAAAGATGGAAACAACCCAGATGCCCATCAACAGATGAATGGATAAACTATGGTACATACACACAATGGAGTATTATGCAATGATAAAGAACCATGATGAATCTGTGAAGCATCTCATGACAGGGATGAAACTGGAGGACATTATGCTGAGTGAAATAAGTCAATCACAAAAGGACAAATATTGTATGAGACCTCTATTGTAGAACCTCATGAAAAAATTCACACATCAAGCAAGCTTTAGGTATGGTTCAGTTAGGACTCAAAGGCTGACTCCTTGTAACTTCCCTGCTTCTTCCTTCAGAGTGTAGACCTCATCTTCCGGGGGGAGGGGGAGGATCTCTTCTGTCCGTAGTATGGCTGTGAGGAGCACCAGGCCTGTGGTGCATCTCCACTCAGAGTGCCTCATCTCATAAACATCTAATAAAAGTCCTGAGATTTGAATTGACATTATCCTTAAACTATTTCCTGGGTCCAAGAGGTTTGCCGTGTTTAGATCTGAGTTACTATACAAATCACAGGAGAAAAGGAGATTAGACCTCTCAGGGCCCACCCCTGGAGCTGCGATCAGTTTCACTTTGAGTAAGAATTGACTCCACAGCATCAGGTTTCTAGTTATGCCACGGAGGATGGCATCGAGGTTTTTCTGAGGGAGGAGAGCAGAGAGAAGGGGACTGGAGACTCTTTCCAAGTTGAATCTTTACACCTAGTCTCTTCATCTTATTCTCCACCTCCATCCAAGGGTCCCCAACCAAAACCCCTCCTCCAATTCTCCACCAATTCTTATCTATTAATTTGCATCTTTGTATTGCTTCAGTTTACAGGTATAATCCCCTTAATCTGTAAACAAAAGTATGCCCACATCATTCTAAAAACCAAAACAAAACTCTTCCTCCTTGATTGTCCTTCCGGTTGTCCTACCTTCCTTCCTCAATAAACTTCTCAAAATTTACCTCCAAGCGGCCCCCCTCCCTCATCTTACATTCACTGCTCAGCCCACCCTAAGCTCTGTTGACTGTTCCTCACCGCCACTGAATCTGCTGTTGACTGTCGACTCCAACCAACAGCGTTTTTCTCAGTCTTCATCTTCCTTGAGCTCTCAAGAGTATCTGGCACTGTGGATAACACTCTTTAAAACCTTTTTATTTTGAAATAATCTTAAATTAAAATCAAAATTGCAGAAATAGCACAGATAACTCCTATACACCTTACATCCAGACTCCCCAACTGTTAGCATTTCTCTGTCCAACTTCTCCAAATTGAGAATAAGTTGCAGGTATGATTCATGTAATTACAGGACTTGCTCTGATATAGCCATTTCAAAAATCAGGAAGTTAACATGGATACATTACTACCATCTAATGTACAAACCCCATTCAAGTGTTGACAATTGTTCCAATAATGTCATTTATGGACCAGGATCATGAGTCACATTCAGTGTCTTCTTTCATCTGAAACAGTCCCACAGTGTTTCTGTCTTCCATGACCTTGACATTTTTGAAGATTAGTGACCAGTAGGAACTGACTCCACAGCAACTGGTTTCTACTTTATCCCTCAATTTAGGTTTCGCTGATATTGTCATGATTTAGACACATTTGGCAGGAATATACCACAGAAATGATGTTGTCGTCTTCTTGGTGCATATCAAGAAGCACAGAGTTGATTTGTCTCATACTGGTGATACTAACTTTCATCACTTGGTTAAGATAGCTTCTGCCAGGTTTCTCCAGCACTAGTAATTTAATAAATATGTTGTACTTATTAAATAATAAAAAATTAACTATTTTGTGGGGGGATTGAGACTATGAAAATATTTCTGTCTCTCATCAAATTTTCACCCACCACATTCAGCATTGATGGATGATTCTTAGCTAAAACAATTATTACTGTCATGGTTGCCAATTGGTGGTTTTTCTAATTCCATCATTCCATCTAGATTTATTGGTTGGCATTCTACTGTAGTGTTCTCTTCTTCCTCCTCATTTATTTATTCATTTCTATCAGTATGAACTCAATTTCTATTTTACTCAAAGGATTATAATCCATTACTGTCATTATCTGATGCTAAAATTTTCCCATATCTGGGAACTCCTTTAAAGTAGCTCCTGTGTTCCTTTGATGTGCCCATCATTCTTTGAGCACCTCCTTACTTTCTGGCGTAAGCTAGTGTCCCAAGCTCATCTTGTATTTTTCCTGCCAATCTTGGAAGTAGCTTCTCCAAGAAGCCCTGGATTCTTTTGGTGAAGAATGGGATTTAGAAACCCAGACCTGGGAGCTAGGTATGCTCATTGTTACTGGAGTGTTATTGCTTCTAGACCCTCTCAGCAGAGTTAGGAAATACATATGCACACGTACACATACATTGCTATATCTGTTTCTCCATCTCTCACTACGTACATATTAAGTGCCACGAGTTCACACTGATACCTCCAATGCCAATCCAACACTACAGGATTTATTATTGAAATCCCCTTTCCCATTATTCTCAATGTATTTATTTATTTGCTTAGTTATCCAGTATATAACCAAGCTCTCAGCCTCCTGGCCCAAACAAAGGGGAAGAGGAGGAAAGAAGAGCTTGGTTCCAGACATGCCAGTCCCGCCTTGCCCGGAGTAGCAGCCTAAAGGTGGGCCCCCGACACGTCTATTTCTTCCCCCTAAGCTGTAGGCCCACAATTCCACTCTACAGAACATCCCCTTGTTCTGCTGATATTTGGTTGAAAACACTCATCTTTTCACCCCATTCTTATTCTTCCTCTAATATTTTCATTTAGCCATTGGCAGCACTCAGGCTCAAAACCTCATCCGTCTCTGAATCCTCTCACTTCATAATCCCACACACACACCACTTCCTGTGTCCCGTCTTTGCTACTCTGCTCCTCATCCGACTCCTACCCCCAGCCCTATCAGCTTGGAGAATACACACACATTTGTTCAATAATTTAATACACATTTATTTAATGTTTACTGTTTGCCAGGCTTGGTTCTAGATACAGAGGTAAAACCTTAAGAAGATGAGGTTTTCAACTGAAGCATCACCTCATTTATTAAAATAATTTTTTTTGGATGCCTGGGGGTAGAAGCAACTGCTACTTCTTTTACATAATCTAATTAGAATACCTGTATTACTATTTTTTCTGTACTTGTTTAGCTGTCTCTTTCCATGAAACTGTAAACACTTGAAGATAAGGACTTTTAATTCATCTTTGTATTCCTAACACCTAGCACGGTGACTATGACACAGCTGTGAGTCAGCATTATATGAGGAAACGTTCATTTTGGGGGAGGGTGAAAATCTGATCAGCGCTTTGTCTTAAATGGTGTTCTGATCTACCTCTCCTTGTTTTTCAGTCTTCTTCCTCTCTAAATAATTCTTTATATTGTAACTTTCCTAAAACTGATCATGTCATTTTGCTCAAAAAGCCTTCAACGTCTCCTCGTTGCTTTCAGAATAAAATTAAACTATTTGAGGATAACTTTGAAGATCTCCCGCCACAGAGAACTGACTTACCCTTCAGCTTCTCCCGTGTCATCTTTTACCCCCATGCTTGTCGTAAGCATACGTATCATTTCCTGAAACCAGCACCTTTCATACGATTGTCTCTCATGCTGTAATGCCCTGCTCCCTTTTTTGTCCATATTAATATTCTACTTGTCTTTCCAGCGCAGCTTACATGGTACTTTTACCAGACCTTCCTCTTACTCCCAGGCATCTGTTTTCCCTCCTCTGCACTATTGTTCAACTTGAACATCCTGCCCTGTATTATAGCTGACTGTGCACGTCTCTATCCCCAACCAGATCAGGAAAGACCCTGAAGGCAGAAACCAATCTTATCTATCTTTACATCCCATGAGATCTGTGTAACACCTTACACCAAATGAATGCTCAAAGATGCATTATCAATTCAATAGAGGACAGGTAAGGTTTGTTTTTTGTTTTTTTTTTTTTTTTGAGACTTTTTTTTTTTTTTTTTAATTGTACTTCAGGGGAAGGCTTACAGAACAAATAGTTTCTCATAAAACAGTAGTCCACATATTGTTTTATGACATTGGTTAACAACCCCACAACATGTCAACCCTCTCTCTTCTCGACCTTTTTTTTGTGTGTGTGAAAATATACATAGCCAAAGATACACCATTTCAAAAATTTCAACATGCACAGTTCAGTGACATTGACTACAATCTTCCAATTGTGCTGCTATTCTCACTTTAGATGAAGGCTTACAGGACAAAGTAGTTTCTCATTTAACAGTTAGTACACGTTGCCCTATGACAATGGTTAACAACCTCACAACACATCAACACTATCCTTACTCAACCTTGGGTTCCCTATCACCAGCTTTCCTGTCCCCTTCTGCCTTCTGGCCCTTGTCCCTGGACTGCTGTGCCTCATTAGTCCCATTTGGTTTTATGGGGCTGTCCACTCCCCGGCTGAACGGTGAACCTTGGAAATGACTTCACCACTGAGCTAAAAGGGTGTCTGGGACAGATGAGGTTTTGATAGGTGATAAGAAATCCAAGCAGCTATAGCTTCATGAGCAAAAGCACGCAGGCAGGGGCACGAGTGGCTAATGTGTGAGACGGAGAGCCTGGCTGGAGCAGCTGTTCCATTAATGGGGTGCTTGGGAGGGAACGGAAGCCTACAGCATCAGGGTGGTTGGCCTACTGGGTGTGGCTCTTAACATTAATGCACACATACACTCCTGTGTTGTGTATTTTGGGGTAAGCAAAACCTAGGATAGGGAAGACAGAAAAAGATTGCTGTTTTTCCCTCAAGAAATACACAGTCTCAAGAAAGGGAGTGGATTCAACCTACTATCATAGAATCTCTAGGGTTCTTTCACTTTCAAAACAATCTATACTCAGGCTTTTTTTTTTTTTTTTTTTTTTGCATTCCTTAGAGAACCAGTTATACCACAGACCTACAGCAAAAGTAAATAAATTAAAAAAAACTGCTTTGAACCTCTTGCTTGATCACTTTTTAATAGAGTTCATGTATTTAAAGCAAGCAGTAATGTTTGAATCTTCCTGTGTGATGGAGCAGTCTGGATATCCGGCCTAGAAACAGAGGCCTGGGCAGGTGAGAACCAATCCCCACGCAGACATGTGTGTGAGCTCTTATGTGTCTTGAAGAGATGACTTCACATAGGCCAGGAACACGGCAACAGTGGGGAAGGATCAGTGAAATACTTCCCTGTATTTCTACATCTCAATGAGAAATCAATAAATCTTGGTATCAAATATTCTAAGGTTTGATTAAAAAGCATCAGATACCTATGGCATATCATATATATATGATATGTATATATTTATATATATATATAGAATCTTTTATGAAGACCCATTCCTGGTTTCACATTGCTCAGGACAAAATCCAGATGTCTTAGTGTGACATGTCTGTCCCTGACCTCTCTCTCTCTCTCCTCTCTCCAATTCCTATCTTTCAATCTGGCCATTTCTCAGTCTTTGCACACCCTGCTTTCTCTTCGTGGGACATTCTTCCTTCTTCCCCTAAACGCCTGCTCATTTTTAAAAGACTCAGCTCAAGCTTTACCTCAGGAAACCTTCTTTAACTATCAGGTGTCGGTTAGATAAGATGTGTTTGTTGTATTACTTTATCAGAGCTTATTGCATAGACTGGTATTGTTTATGTTCAAGCTTATGTCCTCCACTAGAATATGAGCTCCTAAAAAAAAATCCTTGACATTGACATATTGATTTATTCATGCATATAACCTACACTAAGCAATGACATGACAGGTACTGGGTCAGGTGTTGGCTATATAATGGTGAACCAAGCTGATGTGCTCTGGCCCTTGTAGAGCTGGTAGTCTGTCTATTCAAGAAGACAATTAAGTCAAATAAATGTCATCATATGTGAAAAGGAATTTTATGAGCAAGTAACAGGGAGGACCTACTTTAGATTGCATGGCATACAGCTGCACGCAAATGTTTACAGAATTAAATTGTTTCCCAGGAGGTGTGTGTAAATTTTATCTTCATCACTGAAGTAAGCGGGCCAGGTTCATCACATCCTTGCTAACACGGGCTCTAACCATTTTGTTTTTTTTTTTTAAACATCTTTGCTCATATTGTGAATGTTGCTTGCTTATATATTCTCAGTACTAAAGAGCAAGAGAAATAATACAAGGCACGATCAAATATATATTAAAAATGCTTAAGTAGAAAACTAAGACTAACTTTATATACATTATCAGTTACCCAAACATATGGCTAATTTGAAAATAATCACTTGCAAGATCACACGTCTTACTATGTAAAAAACAATATTAAAAAAATGAAAGCCATTTCTTTCTGGGTTCAGAAGTCTGAAGCAATCATTGTTCAGCTTTGTAAAAAGAGGAAATTCCAAGGGGATCCCGGCCTCTCCCTTGGCTCAATGCCAAATGATTCAGGACTGAAATATTTCTGGGATATGTGGCTATAGGACTGAAATAAAGTTTTTTAAAAAAAGATCGAATCCATTAAAAACAAAAGAAACAATCACTTAAAAAAGGAATGGCAGAATGAGGACACGATATATTAAAATACACAAAATAATTTTACTATTACTCATTAAATAATTCAACAATTTTTTGAACTGAAAAATAAAAACAGCTGACTGAAAAATGACTGAAACTGACTGAAAAATAAAAACAGCACAAAACTTGGTAGTCGAAGATAAAAATTCTCAACTGTTATTTATAATAGTTGACGATTTTTTAAAGGCTTCGTTACTTATATTAATATAAAACACATTAAAAAAAATTCCAAAAACAAAGCAAATATTGCCTTGGATTAGAAAGCTTGTATTTTACAGACGACACACATGATTTCTAAAATTTTTAGTGTATATTAAATAACAGGGATAAAAAAATTAAAAATTTTGTTCTTAAGTCCAAATTGGTTACAGTAACATCAGCTGATCATGTCCCTTTTCACAGTCGTCTATTTAAAATATGGGCCTGTAAAATTGAATCAATATAGATGAAAAAAAAATAGCTTCTTTTATCACACCTGAACCTTTTCAGTCGGCATAAGAGGATTTTTCTGGAAAGCATACTCTTTGCTTTCACTAGTGTATGTCAACACTCAGCTGGGGTCTGTGCTAGGAGGCAGAGGTGCTCCTGGCCAAACCTGTTAGACCACAAAGTGTTATTTTTTTTAAAAAACAAACTGATGGTTGCACAATGAGAAAATATAACTTGTGACTTTTCAGAGGCAGGTTTTCTTATTTTCGGCTCCTGCAATAGAATTCCACCAAGTTTTTTAAGTTATCAGCTTTATTAACCTGTAATATTTCCCCTCAAATTTTTCTGAATTTAACATTGTTATAACTGTTTTTTTCCCTCATTGAAAGTCGTATATAAAAACGGTGACAATGGGTCAGAAACAGGGTCATACTGCTCAAAATTATCTGACAGTGGCAAGATTTCACCTTCGAAGCCAACCTCAACAGAATAGAGATATAACTTAAATTATTTACATAATATATAATGGTAAATGCTGTTCCTGAAAAACATTTGTTTCCTATTTACAATATTTAGAAAAGGTCTACTATAAAAATATTCATCTTCTTCATTTAATTCCCTGCCACGATAATGTTAAAACCCATTTAGATCCTCTTCAGCCGTAGGAGTTAACAGCGTAACATTCCATTTTAGTCCACATGGCCAACACAGTTTTCCAAGGCACTCCGGGAACTAGCGAGATCACTAAAATACACATTTTCCTCTTGCCTACTGATCTTTTAGGCATATGTCCCCACAAATTTTTCTGAATCTAACATTGTTGTAACTGTTTTTTCTGGAATTTCACTTGCAATGGTACAGCCCTTAAGTCATTTTTCTTTTATTTGGAGCTGCTCCTTCATTTTCGATTTGCTGAGCAGGCAAGCAACTGCTTTCGGTTTCCATGGAAACCGGATTCCTGCGGCTACGAGTCGGCATTCTTGTTCCACCAACCTAAGAGAGATGAACAGAACAGCTTAACATATTTACAGCACACCTATGGACAGGCAAATCTGGATAATTTACACATGTACTAACCGCCTTGTAAATGATCCTTTATGTATTCTTAATCCCCAGCCACCTGGCAGTTTCTGAACAAGTTTTCATCTTATTTATTTCTTTATTTTTTAGTGCTTTAGTCCAAGCACTAAACGTGGAAGTAACCATCAGAACAGGGAGAATGCTCTCCATGTTAAATATGGAGAGGGCCGAAATGTTAACTAAGAAAACGAGGGAACGGCAGGCCTTTGGAGTGGCGTGTTCGTCTGCACTCATGAAGATGAAGGGCCAGCGAAAGGAAGAAATGAGAAGTATGAAAGGAGAGAAAGGACACAAAAGAAGGAGGTCCGAGGTCATAAAGAAACAACACAGACAAGAAAGCACCGAGCACAAGATAAGGGAGAAGGGAAAGAAACAGAGAAGGGACAGAAATCGGGGAAAACTGAGGAGTCCGCAAGGGGAGGTAGGGGAGATCCGACAGGAAAGCAACATGGAAAACGAGGGGAACCTGAGCAGAAAAGAAGAAAACTGAGGGGATGGAAGAGAAGAGAGACAGAGACAGAAAAGGGGGGGGAAAGCCGTGAGAGAAACAGAGGCTAGGAAACGGGGGAGCAGCAGGGGCAGCGTGGTGTGGGGAAGAAGCTCTGGTGCTGGTTCTCCCTCACGCCTGCTCTTCCTCAGAGTACTAGCTCTCGGTCTCCAGGACAGAGGAGCTCCATTCCTAGGCACAGTCCTTTGTAATCCTCATCCTCTGAAGATGATACGTGGAAACGCTGTTACCTCTTTGGACACTGAGAGCATAAAGCTTTTAAAAAGGATAACGGCGAAGGTCAGCCTTGGAGAGAAGCAGCAAAGTGGCAGAGCCTGAAACCATTTCCCCTGAACCTGCTGCCTGTATCTGCCTCTATTTCTTTAAGCCACCTTGCACCCTTTCTGCTTCTCTACATCATGTCCACTGAACTTCAGGCCTAGGAGTGATAAGTGATACCGTAACTCCAGGCACACACATACTCCTGCTGTGGTTGTTAGCTGGCATCCAGTCGTTTCTGACTCACGGCTACCCCATGTGTGTAAAGTAGAAAACTCCATACGGTTTCCAAGGCTGTGACCTTTCTGAAATACGTCACCAGGCCTGTCTTTCGAGGCGACTCCAGGTAGGTTCAAACCGCCAACCACAACCCTTCAGCTAGTAGTTGAGCACTTAACTGTTTGCACCACCCAGGGACTCCTCTGGTGGAAACAGTGCTGGCACTGCACTAAGGGGCTAGCGGCTCACTGAATGGATCAGCCTCCAGCTTCCCTTTCTCAACAGCATCTGTCTCTTCAGGGGCACCTTTTCGTTTACGGTGAGATGACCAGGAAGGGCAAACCTGAGCTAGGTTTTGAGTCTGCCAGTCTGTCTGAATCTGCTGAACTTCTGTCATACACTCATGAGACAAGTGCTGTGCCTTGTAGATTATCTACGCTACTCCCCTTTCACCCGATAATTGTAGGTCAGTGGCATTTCCCCTAAAGGTATCATGACAACACTAACTGTATCTACTGAAGCAGTGGTGGTCAGTGGTAGAATTCTTGCCTTCCAGGCTAGAGACCTGGGTTCGATTCCCAGCCAATATACCTCAAGCACAGCTACCCATCATCTGTCAGTGGAGGCTTATGTGTTGGTATCATGCTGAACAGGTTTCAGCGGAGCTTCCAGACTAAGAGAGACTGGGGAGAAAGGCCTTTATCTATTTCCCAAAAATCAGCCAGTGAAAACCCTATGGACCACAATGGTCTGATCCTATTGTGCACGGGGTCACCATGAGTTGGGAGCTGACTAGATAGCAGCTAATGGCAACAGAGCAACAAGTGTATCTAACATAAAGCTGAGGAAAGCAAGCATTTGGAAGACTTCCATTGTGAGATCATATGCATGCGTGTGCCTACGTGAGAAAGTGCTTATTACAGACGCTGTGGAAGGGCAAAAGGGACAGGTATGGGGCTGGCGCAAAAGGCCGAGAAGTGGAAGATGGCAGCAGCAGCACATGCAGCAAACGGGACCCTCCAGTACAGCTTTGTTCAGTGCAGTTGGGAGGGAGATGCAGGTCCTACTGTGGTATTCCCCAGGGATAGTACCTAAGGCCCTGCATGAAGATGAGTCTGAGTTCAAGTGGACTAGGGGCTAATGAATTGTATTTGAGGTAAAAACACTTGTTAGGTGCAGTTTGACACCATGAAAATAAGCAGATGATTTGTGTTTTATATGGGGTCCTGCTTCCCTGGGTTTCCTGAAGCTCTGGTCTTCCCCCATTGTTGCTAAGGCTAGAATCCCTATCTGTGCCTAGTCTGGCTGGAGCTAAAAATTCCCATTCTCATGGCCTGGATAGGAGGACGTAAAAGAGGAGAGTAGGGTAATTCCCAGGAGGCCTGGTGGTGCAATGGTTAAAGTGCTCAGCTGCTAACTGAAAGGTCGGTGGTTTGAACCCGTCAGTGGTTCTATGGAAGAAAACACCTAGTGATCTGCTCCTGTCAAGATTACAGCCTAGGAAACCGTATAGGGCAGTTCTGCTCTGTCTTACTGGGTTGCTATGAGTCGGAATCGACTTGACAGCACACAACAACAACAGGGTAAGTCTCACCAAATGTAGGGTAGGGTTAGATTTGGGGTAGGTGGGTAGGGAATGATCAAAAACTTCCCATAGGCTTCAAAATATATATCAAACTAAGAAACAGCAGTTATCCAACTGTCTACTGCACCTAATGCTGGGCTGTAAACACAAAGTATTTGTCCCTTGAAAAATACAAATCAACCAATGCTTATAACTGAATTGCTAAACTTCATATTCATGTGGTCAAACTTTGCACATGTGGAGCTTTTCTTCCCCCCCCCCCCCCCCCCGAATCAATTGTTTTCTTACTGTAACCACATTTTAGAACAGGTATGTTATTAAAAAAAGAAATGAAATTATTGAAGTATTTCCCAAGCATAAAGTGCTCAACATGATTTTAGTGTCAATCTATATCTAAAAGGAAACAATAAGGATCTTACTTACTTTTTTTAGAAAACACCTTGTGCAAACATAATACATTTTTTACTTTCACGTCAAGGTATTAAACTGTTCATTTTTGCAAGAAAGGAATAAGCCATTTACAGACAGAATTATATGTTTATGGGTGAGAGACTATAATCAGAGTTTCTAAATTAAAAAGAAATCATTCTCCTAGAAGAACATAAATCCTTCAAAAAGAGAGATCTGCATTATTATTTTTGTTACAGTTAAGAAAATTTTACCTTAGAAGGTTATAAAAATGACTGCTTATATTAAAGTTAAAATGGAAATAGTCAGCCATAACTGTAGATAAAATAGTTCAACATGCTGACAACTAACTCTCATCATTCTCTCACTCATTCCAACTAGTTAACCACATTTATACTTTTCTTGGCCTAACTTAACTAGGAACATGAAAAGAATTCTCATTTCTAAAAGGATCCCCAGAACAGCAGCATTAGGGTGGAGAACTGAGAAACACATAAACCACCTCATTGTACATTGTAAAAAAAATTCCTCAATATTTGCATCTCAGCTATTTCTCAAAAGGACTTGAGAACATTTGTAGAATAATTTAGTACAATACAGAAAGAAAAAAAGAACAGACTATCCACAGGATACAGAAGCAATAGATGCTCTAAGGCAACCACACTAAGAAAGTTACAGAACTCAGGGACTAACCTGACTCAGAGTTTTCTGGCAGCAGGGAAGAAAAATACACTGAGTTTTTGTTTCCTAAATATTCAGATTCATTTGCAGAAAACAAAGCTTTTCTAACTAACCTCAAATTAGAATTTTTTTATATGATATTAAGAATGACATGGTGGAGACTATCTTTAACCATGGCTTTACAAAAGTTTCAGATAAAAATGTCATTCACCTGTTATTTCTAGGAAGGATTCCATAGAGAGAGTAGCATTAATTATTACTCAATAAATATTTGGAGTTATATAATACTTAGCAAAACACAACTTAATCCTTAGTACTTTAGCTGTACTTTTAATAAAGTACTCCATTCACTAATTACTAAAATTTGCTTTTATATTTTTCCATATCCTACTTGTCAATTGTAATTGTATGTTTTCTTCTGCAAACTGCCTCAAATATTTTATAAAATGAAATAGGGTACACATAAATAAAATTACAAACATTACCTTTGCTTTTAATGGAAGTATGAGGATTGAACTTTGTGGATACATTACCCATGCCCCCACTGGGCAAGCCAACAGAACTGTCTTTAGATGACTTACAAACCTTACATAAACAGAAGGTTCCACTGACACACAGACCAGACTCGACAGAGCGTACGAGTTTATCTAACCTCTCTATGGATATAGTTTTTACAGTGCTGCTGTGATTAGTATGCCAAATGTGGACATCAAGTTGAAACACTGTGTAATCAGTGAGATAGACTAATAATAAACATCCTAAAGGAACATTCATTTAAAAAAAAAAAAAAAATCTTACCTTTTGTTGTGCTGGGGGACCTAGTGATTTAGGTGGGAAAGTACAAGGTACTCTCCCATGATGGATGTGATACGGTAATAATAGGCTGGGGTCTAATGGGACCCAGGGAACTGAGAGACTGGAAGGTACCGCAGGCAGGCTACCGTGTGTCTTATGCAAATTGTACGCCGTCCTAGTGACTTTTCCATCAGAGGTCTTGTAGATCAGGAGTGAAGAATCTTCTGCTGCATGAGACAACAAGTAGGAACCCTCCTGCAAGCTAAATCCACACAACGAAACTCAGTGCTTTGGCTCAGCACGCCAATCACAATAGCACTTTCTCAAACATGATCTGCTAGTAAAACTGTAAACACTGATGGGAAATGGAACACCACCTCTAACGATACTTTCATGATCAAAAATTTGATTTCAGAAATCTTTGTAACTATCTGCATGCCTTTTAGGCAACGGAGTTTTAATTTCTTACTCCCAAGTTCAGAAAATATGATTATTTTCTTTTTACTGTTTTATCGGTCAGTTTGTAAGATGGGTTTTCAATCATTTAAACCTGGAGATAAAATGGCAGAAACAGTCATTCGGACAATTACAAAACAATACGAGGTACTATGAGGATGATAACAGTAACAGCAGCAGCTAATACTATCAGACGTTTATTATGAACTGTCTACTGTTGTAGTGCTTCCCCTGCAATTCTCATTAAATGCTCCGTAGCAACCAACCCCTTATTAGAGATAAGGAAACAGAAATCAGAGATATAAAGCAATTTGCCCAAAGTTCTGAAGCATAGGGCTCAGATTTGAACCCAGGTGGTGAAACGCCACAGGCTGTCCCCTAAATCATGACACTCTACTGCCATGATAATCTGAGTTATGCAGAGCATCAGATTCCACATTTTTCTCTCTTCTTTAGAAAGCTTTAAGGAATTCAATGAATCACCAGAAATGGAGAGCTAAATGCATATGACTAATATGCTGTGCTTTTTTGGGATTACATACTCTACTGACTCAAAGGGCCAAGGAGAACATTACTTCCTTCCCACAATATAACATTGAAAACAAAGATTAATCATACTTTAGCTATGTGGAGCTGCCTACAGGCCTAATAAATTATGTTTTCATTAACTTTTTCAATAGAAAAGTAGTAGGTAGGTGTTGGCAAAAGAAGTCCACAGAATTATCCTTATCCTCTGGGCAATTTTTGCCACCCAAATAATCACTTTCATACTTCAGTATAAGAAAATGAACAGTAACTGATTTGGCAGTAGAAACAAATAACTTTTCAATGAAAATCATGGATCTTAACTACCTTCAGTTAAATGAAGAGCGCTTCGGTTTACAGAGGAATACATTTAATTCACTAACGAGACACTCCAAGAAGGATTACGTGTTGTACACATGCAAAGGGCATGGCGAGATACAATCATGTAGGCAGAATAACGGCCTCCCAAACAAGTCTATGTCCTAAAAACCCTAGAGCCTGTGAATACATCCATGGCAAAGGGGACTGAGGCAGCAGGTGGAATTAAAGTTGCTTAAAATGGAGAGATTATCCTGGATTATCTGAGTGGGCCCAATCTAATCAGAGGTTCTTAAACGTGGAAGGGGAAGACAGGAGAGAATCAGAGGGAGACATGACTGGAAGGGGTCAGAGTGACGTGATGTGGGAGGGACTCCATCTGCCTTGGCAGCTCTGAAAATGGAGGAAGAGGGCCAGGGGCCAAGGAATGCGGGTGGCCCCCAGGGGCTGGAAAAGGCCAGGAAACAGAGTCTATTCAGAGCCTACAGAAAGGAATGCAGTCTGCCAACACTTCGGTTTTAGCCTAGTGAGACCTGTATCAGACTCCACAACTGTCAGGTAATACATTTCTGTTGCTTTACTTAAGTAATTTGTGGTAATTTTCTACAGCAGCAGTGGAAAACAAACTAAATAAGAGAATGGTAACATTTCAAAAGCATCTGGTAAATTTCATGTGTAAGCGTTGTGCTTCACGTGAAGAACAGAATATATAAAATAAAAATCCTGTCACAGAATCACAGACTCTGAGAACCGGTAAGTGCCCAGGAAATCACTGCGCTCAACACCATCATTTTACTAACGAGGAAACTAACATTCAGTTGCACAGTAAGTTAAGTGGGACAGTTAGACTAGAAGTTTGAGATTTTGAGGCTTTTGAATTGTTTTCTATTTTATCTTTTGGTAAGGGCATAACAGAAGGAATGTAAAAGTTCATATAACAAAAGTGTTTGATAAATGATCAGGCAGAGAATCCCTATTCTAAGATTTGCCATGAACGTAATGATTTTTGATCACTAGGTCTATGCTGCATCCTTATCCGGAAAATTAAAACAACACAGCTATGGTAGACTGAGTAATGACTCCTCCATGATGCCCATGCCCTAATCCAGAACCTGTGAATGTGTCACCTTATATGGCTTTGCAGATGTGACTAAATTAAGAATTTCTGAGATGGGGAGATTGCCCTGGGTTATCTGGGTAGGTCACATGATGTAATCCCAAGTGTCCTGTAAGAGGGAGGCAGAGGGAGATGCCACCACAGAAGGGAAGACGGCAATGTGACGACAGAAGCAGAGACTGGAGTGAGGTGCTCCGAAGTTGGAGGAAGGAGCTCCAAGCCAAAGAACACAGACGGCTGCTAGAGGCTGAAAAAGGCAGGGAAATGATTCTCCTGCAAAACCCTCAGGAAGAACCAGTCCTGCTGACACCCTGACATTTAGCCCAGCGAAACTCATCTCAGACTTCTGACTTCCAGAACTGGAAGAGAAGAAATCTCTGTTGTTTTAAGCTACCAAGTTTGTGGTAATTTGTTACAGCGGCAATAGGCAACTAATACAATAGCCTTATAGGAAAATGTAGTTGCAAGTTCATTGAATCCAGATACTACCATATTATCTTTTTACTTATATCTCCATAAATTCAACTTTGACACAATAAAGTTAATTTTGTACTTCTGAGTTATTTTCCTCCCAATCCCTAACGGCATACTTTTGAAGTTTCTATCAATTTTCATCCAAGAAGATCAGATTAAGGCATCATGTCCAAAAAATACATACCTAGTTAATTTCTTTAGGATGTGTTGGAGGATGTTAAATAAACTTGAAATCCTATTAAATAAAAGAAATTTTCGTAAAATTAAAGCGCACAAAACTTAATCTTAACAATTACAGTTCCCCAGGAAGAGAACTGCCCTCAATAACAAAAGGAAGCAGCAGAAGAGATAATGTAAACCTCAGAACATCCAAACTTATTTCCACGTGGATTAAATTATAACATCTACCTAATGTTTTGCCATTCCCTGATTTTTCCTTATAATCGTGAAGTACTTGGCTTCGTGTAAGAGAAACTGTGAAAGGACCACTATTTTATGTTCAAATCATACACTTCTGAAAGTGCTCAGAAGCATTTAGCAGAACTCATCTGCAGGAGAGTTTGCCTCTTAGAAATGGTGGTTGACTAGTTTCCAAAGACACTGCCGGGCACTCTAAATGTCTGCTGCCACAGAAGCTACTGATGGGATTGGATAGTTAAACAAAAATGAAATATATTATTCTAAATACTTCATTAGTATTCTAAAATCACTCCCTTTATCTTTTTTTTTTTTACTAGTTTTCACAGGAGAAGAGGGCAGGTGAAGAGTAGGGAATGCAAAAGCTTTTTCTATTCACATATATAAGTTACCTCTCAGGAGAAGCAGTTCTTATAATGGAATTGGACACATTTAAGTACAAGCAGAGAGTTCAAGTTTAGATCTGGGACATTAAAAAACTGTGTCAAGCTCCAAGGCTGGAGTTAGGCAGCTAGTAAGTCAGGATGACTTCCCATCCCAAGTGGTAAACCAGATATATTCTCTATCAAGCCGTCACGCTGGCGCAACTGTGCTCTCTGGGACAAGTCCCTCTAAGTCCCAGTTTCCTCATGTATAACACGGAGATGACACTACCACCAGCCCTCCTAGCTAGCTGTGAGATTTACACGAGAAAATAACCTTCAGACGTTATTTTCCATGCCGTTTAGGCACTTGGAATTCTGAGTACAATAATTTCAGTTTGATGCATAATAATGCTTGGTAAACGGACGAACTTTTAAAAGTTAGGGTATTCAAATCAGTGTACATAATCCTGAGAGCAAAGGAAGGGTGCCTGTCCTATCCCTCCCCTTCCCTGCAAAGGGGTAAGATGTATGCTTCCCACGTGCTTCCTAGACGCTGGCCTCCTCTCTTGTGCTGCTGGTGTTACACTTAACCTGGAGATAGAGACAATTAACATGGATCACACACTGGGTCAGGGGAAGCCTCAGTGGATAAACGGATTGAAAGTCTTGAGAATAAATGATTTAAACTTAACCATATTTGGAGATAAAGGAAAAATAACGATCACGTTAATACATTTTTCTATTCCCAGACAAAGTAAATGTTCTTACTTGAGAGCTGATAGTTTTTCTTTTAATTCTTCTGAGGTAATTTCTTCAAGCAGGAAAAGCTTTGAAGTAAATGCATCAATATGCCCTAAAATAAAATATCAAACTTAAAAAGAACCACAGTATTTAAAAAACAAAATCCAAGTTATTCCATCTCCTTAAAGATGTGTTCACAAAATTTTAATGGCTTGAAAGGATCTTCACATTCTAAAGAGGAGCAAGATACCTTCTGTGAAGTTGATTATGTAAAACCTCATTTAAAAATGACATAAAAATATTAGAAAGGAAACGTATTCTCTCTAAGATACTTGCTAAATGTAGAAAGTTTACACACGTTTACATTCAAAATTCATCTCTAAGTTCAAAATTTAAAAACAACTGTTAAAATATTGGTATGTTTCTAATTTCAATTAAAGTTGCATTTTTATGGAAATTTCTTAGAGAAAAACATGCTGATTATCAAAGCAGGCGAATAAAGCCGAATTTATAGTCTGTGCATGCTCTGTACATCTCTGGTTCTTAAGAAAAAAAGTAAATTATAAAAATATGGTTTATTATTTTTAATTCAAGTACTCCACAGGCTTTCCTACGACTCAAAAAAAAAAAAAAAAAAAAAAACTGTTAAAAAAGTCTTACTTTATTACCAACATGAGATGCTAGAATTCCAAAAGACAAAACAGCAAATTTTCAAGAAAACACTTCTATTTTAAACTGTAACGTGTACATTCCCGAACAAAACAGGCTGAGATATAACACTGAGGCCTTGAAATGTACCCAGGAAGAATGCAATAAAAGCTAATCCTGAGCTGAATGTCATATCACCAAGTCAATACAAAAACCATGTTATTGCACCCTAGTTAAAAACACCAATTAACATGGTAAGAGTGTCACTTTCACCAATGCTAAAAACAATACTGCTTTTGTTTTTATATTTCAACTCCCAATATTTAGTTATAAAAACAAATGACCTGGCAAGTTCACGTCAATAACTAGGACAACAAAAAACGCACGCAATCTCACATTTCATTTTCCTATCTAGCCACCTTTTATTTCATTTGCATTGCGCACATAAAAAGAACCACAAACGTCTTTACAAGATGTGTTCCTTCTAAGACAACAAAGCCACTTGTTCCCCTTGTTCCCACACCTACTTTTATTTCCTGCGCCAAGTTTTCCTTTACCTCTGCATCTCCAACACTCGTTATATAGTGACATTTCTAATAACTGTGACACATTTTAATGGTTTAATACAGGTAGAAAGGGGATATTAAGTACAATGAAACATTTTTATACATTCACTAAATATGCCTATGGGGAAACCCATTAACAGTTTTTACGTTTTTAAAGAAATCTCAATGAGAAGTATGTATTATATGTCAAACATGGCCAGTCAGAAAGAACTGTACAGAGAACACCACACTAAGCACTAGGAGGACCCACCTCCCGAAGGAGTTTACGATTCTCTCAACAGTGGAGCTTTCCAACCTACGGGCCTCTAGTGAGTTATACGTGTGCCTGAGACATTTCTCTCTTCAGCCCTCGGGGCAGCTGAGCAGGGCTTGGGGTGGCAACAGCTTCCTGGCCACTGCACATCAGCCGTGAGCAATTTCTTCCGTGTATCACAGTGTGCTGTACAAATTTTTTTTTTTTTTTAAGGTAGGCCAAGGTTGGGAAGCGTTGCTTTACAATCTTTACAAATAAAGTCTTTATAAATATGCATTCATTCATAAATACGTACATACATACACATGAATTTATATATGTATGAGCAGTCCTTGCTTTGCACAGCAGTACGGGACCATAAAAATCATCATGCAGACTGAAACCACGCAAAGTGGTCTTAATAATCAACGGGAAAACTTAGGATTGTTATACTACCTTCATAATTTTTGTCCAACACTGTAAATTCTCCGTTGATTATACATTTATAGGAAAATAATAGAAAAACTAATAGCCCACTATAAAACACTAGAACCATTAAGAATTAAAGTATTTCGTTTCTTTGTAAAAAACCAGTAATTTGAACAGTGCTTGCCACTTTCCTCTTCCTGTATAACTTGTGAAGCAAAAAAAAGCACATTTTCTATGACTAAGTTAGCATCAGCTTCCAACCTTGTAACCTTTGTGCTTTCAAAGTTGTGCAACACCTCTGACAGTTCCTTTAGTGTACCATCTTACGCCCATGTCATTTCTGTGGGCCATCGCCCGTCCGGTCACACCTACTTTCCCCATTTACGTCAATGGGTTTGCCTTCGCCTGGCTGCATGACTAGTCTCTCAAACAGCAGCGGTGGTAATATCCCCGCTATCGGCCATTTATTCTGGAACTCCATTTGTTCAATCTGAATTTCACTTCCAGCAGTATCACTTCTTGTTTCTTTGCTGCGTTTTAGCCTTTTTCGGTCAGTTCCTTCTTTTGACTATGCATTTTTATAAAATATCATATGGGTTTATCACTGGGAGACAAGAAAGCAACACTACAGGCTCTGCTTTCTGTGCATGAATTAAATGAGATGTGCAGTGATCAGTCACTGACAGACTTCAAAAGAAAAGAAGTGATTGGTCACTGATCAGGATGTGCAGCTGTTATTTTATTTTTTTATATTCTATTTGTTTTGTTGTTAAGAATATGCACAGAACAGACACCAATTCAACAATGTCTACGTATATAATTCAGTGACAATGATTACATTCTCCAAATTACGTAACCATTCTCACCCTCCTTTTCCGAACTGTTCCTCTCCCATGAACACTGTCCCCTAAGTTTCCTATCTAACCTTTTGAGTAGCTCTGGTCAATTTGATCTCATATAGATAGTTCTTCAAAGAGAATAATGCTCAAGGCAGACATTCTTTACTAGTTAAGTTAAACTACTGTTTGGTTTTAAGCTGAACTCAGAGGACACTTTTGGTTTAAGGATTAAAGATCGCCTCAAGGCAATAGTTTTGGGGGTTCACCCAGGCTCCATGGCTCCATAAAGTCTGGATTCTGTGAAAATTTGAAATTATGTTCTGCATTTTCTCCTTTTTGATCAGGATTCTTGTACATCTGTTATTTAACTAGTGATCTGTGGACTTACGAGCCAGAAGTGAAGTTTGTACTTTATGCAATTTCTCACAATTAATACACCATGGTAACTGTAATTCATGTATGTGAGAACTGTGTAAAGTGGGGACTGCCATATGTCAACTATATATAATTAATACATAAGACTGGAGGGTGTATACAGAAGTTGTGATAGGACTGCTTCGGAAACCTTCTTAGAGAAGTAAATCTTAATGTTTTTATGGGGCAAGAGGATAAAAGGAATACTGGCATCTAGAAGAGAAACATGTTCATAGCAAAGCAAACAAACACACACCAAGTATGTTTATTCTACTTAAGCTACAGCAGTGGTTCTCAGCGCAGCCCCTGGACCAGCAGCATCAGCATCAGCATCACCTGAGAACATGTTAGAAATGCAGTGTTGGGCCCTAATCCAGAACAACCAAAACAGACACTCTAGGGTCAGCAATCTCTACTTTAAAAACCCTCCGAGGGATTCTGACGCACATTAAAGTTTGAGAATTGCTGAACTAGTGTCCTGTAAACCAAGATGCCTTCAGTTAAAGGAAATATTTGCTGTTTACTGGGATCTTACGTCATTTGTACCTCACAAGATACATACCTTGTCTGAATCTCTGAATCATGCAGGTAAACTCTACCCTCACTGTTATCTCTAAAAGATCTAATGAATGATGACCAACCTTGATTTCTGAGGAGAAATGATCTTTAAATTTCGTTGAAGTCTTGAGATTACAGGAAAGGACTGGGAAGACTGAAATGCTTCAGTTAAACAAAGGAGTGCCCAGCAATGATGGGATGTGGAAAATTCAGGCCATAACTGAGAAGGGAATACGGTGTATGAGTACATGGGGGACAGAGGGCGTGAGCACTTGGAAACCTCCTGGTTAGATTTTAAGATTCTGATTTCTAAGACACGATAAATCATTTGTCTTACGTTACACTGATTAATATTGTCTCTCTCACACACAAGACTTCACTTCGGTCACATCTGCTCTCTTACTCTGCCTTCCCTCAAAATTCTTCCCTAGCTCTCCATTGTTTTACAGCCAGGTGGCTGCTGTTAGGTTAGTCACACTTACAGGAACTATGACTAAACTCTGGCCCTGCCATTGATGAGCTCTGTATCCAGGGACAGGTTACTTAATCATCCAGAGCTTCACTTCTCTCTTCTGCTTAGAGCAGTGGTCTCCAAAAAATTAAAACTATTTCAATTAATAACAATTAAAACAGACCAAAAAATTTTTTTTAAAGAATGACATAATAATATGCTATGTATCATTGATTACTTTTCTTCATAATCTTTTTTAAATCTTGGTTTCATACTGTGTGATACAACTACTTGAAGAACTGGTTCAAAGTTTAGTTTATTTTGTTACAGGTTTCAATGACTGGCATAGCTAAAAAAGATATTAACACGATGTTGTTGTTAGGTGCTGCCAAGTTGGTTCTGACTCATAGCGACCTTCTGTACAACAGAACAAAACACTGCCCCATCCTGCACCATCCTCACAATTGTTGCTGTGCTTGAGACCACTGTTGCAGCCACTGTGTCAATCTATCTCCTTGAGGGTCTTCTTCTTCTTCATTGACTCTCTACTCTACCAAGCATGATGACCTTCTTCAGGGACTGGTCCCTCCTGATAACATGTCCAAAATACATAAGATGAAGTTTTGCCATCCTTGCTTCTAAGGAGCATTCTGGCTGTACTTCTTCCAAGACAGATTTATTTGTTCTTCTGACAGTCCACGGTAAATTCAATTTTCTTCCCCAGCGCTGTAATTCAAAGCTATTGACTCTTTTCCAGTCATCCTTATTCATTGTCCGGCTTTCACATGCATATGAGGTGACTGAAAATACCATGGCTTGTGTCAGGCACACCTTAGTCCTCACGGTGACATCTTCGCTTTTTAACTCTTTAAAGGGGTCTTCTGCAGCAGATTAGCCCAATGCAATACGTTCTTTGATTTCTTGACTGCTGCTTCCATAGGCGTTGATTGTGGATGCACGTAAAATAAGATCCTTGACAACTTCAATCTTTTCTCTGTTTATCATGATGTTGCTTACTGGTCTGGTTGTGAGGATTTTTGTTTTCTTTATGTTGAGGTGTAATTATTACTGAAAGCTGTAGTCTTTGATCTTCATCAGTAAGTGCTTCAAGTCCTCTTTCAGCAAGCAAGGTTGTGTCATCTGCATATCACAGGTTGTTAATGAGCCTTCCTCCGATCCTGATGCTGCATTCTTCTTCAGATAGCCCAGCTTCTTGGATTATTTATCAGCATACACACTGAACAAGTATGGTGAAAAGATACAACCCTGATATACACCTTTCCTGATTTTAAACTATGCAGTATCCCCTCGCTGTGTTCAAATGACTGCCTCTTGGTCTACGTACAGATTCCATGTGAGCACAATTAAGTGTTCCGAAATTCCCATTTTCACAATGTTATCCATAATTTGTTATGATTCACATAGTCCAATTCCTTTGTATAGTCAATAAAACACGGGTAAACATCTTTCTGGTACTCTCTGCTTTCAGCCAAGATCCACTGGACATCAGCAATGATATCCCTGGTTCCACCTCCTCTTCTGAGTCTGGCTTGAACTGCTGGCAGTTCCCTGTCGAGATACTGCTGAAACCATTTTTGAATGATCTTAGCAAAATTTTACTTGTGTGTGATATTAATGATACTGTTTGATAATTTCTGCATTCTGTTGGATCACCTTTCTTTGGAATGGACACAAACATAGATCTCTTCCAGTTGGTTGGCCAGGTAGCTGTCTTCCAAATTTCTTGGCAAAGGTCCAAATGGAAAAAGGGCATCACGCTATCCTCACTAAAGTAGGACAGTGTTCTTTTTACACCACCCATCAATTACACAAAGATTTTTGCTGAAATTCTACTAGTAAATGCCCATCTTCTCCGACATTAATCAGGCTTTTTTTTTTTTTTTTTAAAGAAACTCATAGGGGCTGCATCCCACTCCCTAAGGCCCTTTGGGAGATTTTAAAAGAGATTTTTTTTTTTTTTTTCTAACTTGATTCCAAGTTGTTGAAGTATACAGATATGAGAGGTTTTTGATAATAAGTGACAGTCTTCATTTTTGGCAACAAAATCAACGAAAAAATTTTCAAATGCCCGTTCTCAAAATGCTCTTTTCACAGTACTCATTTCTTTGAAAAAGCAGGTACTTTCTTGGCTCATCCACATTAAAACTCACCTTTCCTATGAACGGACAGAATATGCTGAAACACCACCACCAACACACTAATATTACGAATAACTGGCCTAAAATTCAAGGAGTTATAATCAGCAAAGTCAGAACTCTTGATTTAAAACAAATACAAGTTCTTCAAGTTCCACAACTTTTGTTTGTTTTTCTCTTTGACAACATTTTTAGAGTACTTTGTTATAAAATAATCAACAGACCTCCTGTGTTATTTACAAGATTTTTTCAATCCCTCTCAATATCATTACAAAGTATTTAAAAATTTGTTATTATTATTCCTAATAAAATCCATCTGCCTAGAGATGCCTTACAGTTGGTAAAAGTACACTGCAACAATTTAGGGCACACTAAACCCTGTTGGTGTAGTGGTTAAGAGCCATGGCTGCTAACCAAAAGGTCGGCAGTTTGAATCCACCAGCTGCTCCTTTGAAACCCTATGGGGCAGAGTTCTACTCTGTCCTATAGGGTCACTATGAGTCAGAATCAACTCAACTTTTGGTTTTGTCAATCCCAGCAGGGGGAGGAACGACCCTTCTTCCTCAGCATAACCAAGGACGCTCAATGCATAACTCTGGGGTGGCCACTCATGTGGAATGCAGGGGATACCTTGTATACTATATGTGACAGCACTCTATGACAAATATCCAAGACAGCATACCATGTGTCAACCCATACACTTAATAGGAGTAATGCTTAATTTTTACTTTTAGAGAAAAAACTAAATATAAATAAACATCTTAATGTTCCCTTCATGCATCCCAATGGTTTGTCTGACACATGCTTGGGACAGTAAACAGAATAAAGAATATAAATTCAGTGGTTAGTTTTCTGCCATTGTCTCTGTCCTTGACTTTGACTGTTCCTTCAGCCAATTACCAAAGCCAACTTTACTTAGTCTACAAGTATTTACTGAATACTCCCAAGTACCAGACACCATTCTAGGCGCCTGGAACACATCGATAAACAAAAGACACAAGGATAAGCAATAACTCTCATAAGCAATTGAACGAGAGAGCTTATAGCGGCAACACGAGAGCGCGGCGGGCACACATTTGGGTGGGTAGAGGGGGCAACGTTCAGAGGAGGAAGGAAACCCAGTGGCACGAGGCTGGCTCTTACAGCTGCTTCTCACTCAGATGCGCCTGGTAAATCTGGAAAAGGCAACCGAGAGGCTAAAAAGTGACCACCGTTTTCAAGTCTTTTAGGATCAGAGGAACACACACTGGAGTTCAGGGCTAACGAGGTCAACTCATGAGGTAACCTCTTAAAGCTTTGCATTGGGCCTATGTCAGAGGTCCCCAGAACTGCATACTGGTTTGGTGATTCATTGGAAGGCTCGCAGGACTTAGCATATAGTTGTGCTCTTGGCTAAGGTTTGTTACAGTGAGAGGATACAAAGCCAAAGGAATGGTGCCTGGGGTGATGTCCAGAGCAAAGCAGGCGCAAGCTTCCAAGAGTCCTCACCCTAATCACACAGGCCACACTGCACTGCTCCAGCAATGAGTCATGGAGAAATTAGGGAATGTTTTAGAGACTCAGTACTCAAAGTTTTTACTGGGGGCTGGTCACACACCAAAATCCCAAACTCCCAAAAAACAAACAAACAAAAAAAAAAAAACAACAGAAAAGTAGATGTTCAGAATAAATCAAACTGTTTATACAAACAGTTAAGGCACGATGAACCATCCTTATCAGTTAGAGAAAATTTTAAATCAGTGTAGGGAACTGTTTCCCAGTCAAGTTTCCAGACACCAGCCAAGGGCCAGCTTGCAAAGAGGCCTTTCTAATGATAACATGTTCTCAGGCCTGCTTAACTCTTTTCTGCACAGATCCTGAATGGCTACACTTTAGCAAAAATCAGGAAACAGACTGGCCCTTTTAGAGACCAAAGTGAAACTTCAAATCATCTCCATCCATGTAACTGGATTAAAGTGAACCAGGACTGCTAGTGCAGCGGGCTGCCGTCAAAGACAAACAAAAGTAATCCTAGCTAGAGGAGGAAAACCTCTCAGGCCTCAAATTATCTCCACAATGTTTCATAAACAGTACCTGGCCCTCGATTAAGAATAACTTGGCATATAACATGGGAAAAAAGAGGAACGACATATTATAGAAAAGACAAGGAATTTAGATAGCAGAGTTACTAGACACAGACATAAAAATAATTATGCCTAATCGTTTTAAGAAAGGACAAGATTGAAAATTTCTGCAGAGAACTATAATAGATGTGTTGTGTGTGTGTGTGTATGTGTGTGTGTGTGTGTGTGTGTGTGTGTGTGTGTATACATGCTACTCTAATACTTTTTTGCAGCAACACGTAAAAAAAAATTGGCATAGCAGTACTTACAAAAATACCTTGCGGGGAGGGCGTGGCTGGCAAACAAACATAGAAGACATGCGCTATTTGCATAAAAATATGGTAATTAAAATGGTGTGGTATAGCCTGAAGGACAGACAAATAGAGAGCCCAGAATTAGATTCACATATATGATTTGTAACACAAGGAGCACTGGAGAGAGGCAGGCTAAGGATGATTGTTCCAATAACTGGTGCTGAAAATTGATCATGCCTCATATTCTATGAAAAAATTAATTCCAGATAAATTATATATGTCCAAAAATTAAAAGATAAAAAAAAAAAAAAAAGGCTTCTAGAAGATAACAGAGGAGAATATCTTCATGACCTTGCTGCAGGGAAATAGTTCTTAAGTAGAGCAAAGAAAACGCTAACCATAAAGGAAATGATTAACACATCAGACTACACTGAAGTTAAAAAAACATCATTAAGAGATTGAAAAGGCAAATCACAAAATGGGACAAAAATATTTGTAACATATATAGTCGCCAAAGGAAAGACAACTGCATAGGAAAAAAGGCAAGAGGTTTGAATGGACAATTCACAACCAACATTCAATTTGAAATGAACATCTAAATGATTAATAATTACATGGAAGCATGTCCAACCTCACAAATAACCGGGAAAAGGCGAATAAGACAATCAGATATTACAAATGCGCACTCACCAGAATGGTTAAAGTTAAACTGACAAGACCAAGTGTTGACAAGAATATGGAGAAACTGGAAAACACACTACTAATGTAAGTGTGAATCAGCACAACCGTGGAAGACTTTGGAATTATCTTCTAAAGTTAAATGTATGCTAAACTATGACCCAGTAATTTCACTTCTAGGCATATGCCCGATGGCTATGCGTGTACACTGCACTAATAGACATTTACAAGAATGTTCGCAGCTGCATTAAAATAGAAACAACTCAAGTACGCTCCCAGCGTTAAAGGGATAAATAAATTGTGGTGTACTCTTACCAAGGGATATGTCAAAACAATAAAACTCCTGTTACAGACAACATGGACAAATTGCAAAAGCAACGTTAAGTGAAAGAAGGTAGAAACAAAAGACTACCCCCGTATGATTCCCTTTGTATAGAGCTGGTAAAACAAAACCATTATGTCAGAAGTGAGAGCAGCAGTTACTGTGGGAGAAGAGGAAGGGAGCTATGATGGGGAAGTGTCACAAGGGGGCTCTTCTGGGGCACTGGTAGTTTGTCTTCTTGTTAATCTCGGTGCTCGTTACACAGGCTCTGGCTTTGTGTTAATCTCTGAGCTGCACGTTTATATTACTGACATTTTTCTGAATGTACGTTATGCTTAAGAAAGCTAAAAGCTGGACAAAGAAGTCAGTGGCACACTTTACACCAGAGCATCTTAAAATGAAGGATTACCACATATGTGTTTACGTTTTAAAAATTATGTATAGAGAAGTTATCAGTCTTTTTGTTTTAGTTTATGCTTTTAGTTTTTGGTTAAGAAATCCTTCCCTACTCCTGGGTCATAAGGATGATCTTACATAGTTTCATCTAAATTCTAGGTTGACAGTTTGCTTTTTTTGTTTCCAGCACAAAATTTATCTATAATTTTATTCTATTATCTTGTGGGGTATTTACTGTTACCAATGAGAAGTCTACCTTTGAGCAATACACTGTGTAATAACTGTAAGAAAATGATTTGTATAAACAAAGTCCCTGAGGTAGGCCAAAAAAGTAATATCATATACATGAAAAAACTGAGGCCCAGGGAGTTTAGATAATTTTACCCATCGTAAAAGAGCTGTAAAGTATAGGGAAACACTCATACACCCATCTTCTGACTCCCAAATTCCGCAGGATTTTCACTTCTCCATTTTAGTGAGAAACACGGGCTATGGGATCAGATATGGATACCAATTCTGGATTTCCCACATACTGTGTGAGCTGAGCGTCAGTTCCCTCCTCTGTAAGACAAAGATAAACATCATCTATTTTATAAAGTACTGAGGATGAACAATCAAGGATCCACAGTCCTTGGTCCACAGCAGGTTCTCCATAAGTGACAGTAATAGTGTGCGATTATTCTTTGCATGGGTATGTAAATGAATAGTTCACAGGGATGGTTTTGGAGCATTTCAGTGTAACATATAATAATTTCATTTGTGAGTGGCAGGTACATAATGAACCAAACTGAGAAAAAACATAAATGACCCAAGAATAGCCTATGAGCTGTACTTGGGAGGCTGGAGAACAGGAGAGGAGAAAGGTGGTATAGAGAGGAAGCCAGGCAAATTACAGAGAAGATCAAAGACTAGAATATACGCCAAAAGGGACACATCGCTTGCCTGCACGTGTGTAACTCCCACCTAGCGAAGTATTACACAGATAAAAATAATTTCCAGTTAGCCTATTATTTGGATATCAAAGAGCAAGAAGTGCTTCTGAAGTGAGATGTCCTAAATATTTTATACACTTCACCTTTAATTCCTGGTATTTTGTAAAGACAGGCACCCAGCTTTAAACTCAAAACTACTGTAAGTCTAAATTACATTAGGTATAAACTATAAAATAAAGAGGCTAAGTAATGAGTCACATACACTGCTTTATAGTCACATTTGATATATAACTTCTTTTAATTATATTCAGGCACACATTGCAATGATAAAATGACTGTTGTTTTATTTTTTTTATCTTACTTCTAGAAAGTAAATGGGCCCCAGTGGCACAGAGGTTAAAGCTCTCAGCTGCTAATCCAAAGGCCAGCTGTTCGGACCCACCAGCTGCTCCACAGGAGAAAGATGTGGGGCAGTCTGCTTCTGTAAAGATTTACAGCCTTGGAAACCCCATGGGGCAGTTCCACTCTGTCCTACAGGGTCACTATGAGTCAGAGTTGACTCCACAGCAGTGGGTGGGTGGGTCTCGAAAGTAACTGTAACAGACATTTACTCAGGAGCCCTTTTATCTCCACTCCCTGGAACATTTTTCTTAAGTTAAAATGGCAAAAAAAAAAAAAAAACAAAAAAAAAAAACAACATTAAAACAAAATGGAAAACAAATTCCTAGATTCTTTTAAAATAGCTTTTTAAAACATACCCCATCCACACACATACCCCACCAAAACAACAATAAACCCAACTTCTTTTTTTTTTTTTGGCTAAGACAAAAATATACAATATACTTCAGTTTTTCACCAAACAGCTGTTGCAGAAACCACTTTCCCATTAAATTAAAGTGAATGGCTCACAGGTGGTAGGAGTCACCGAGGATAACCAGCAAATAGGGCAACAATTACTCACCAATTTGTCAAGAGTTACTTTAGATGAAGTGTGCACTTTTTATCTGTTAACTGGTACATTAAAAAGAAACAACTTAAAATGCATAGCCATCAATCTCCATCCTTGGTCCCTACTTTAAAAACGTGATTTAGCTGATAAGGGTTCTTTTGCAGGAACACTGCAATCGTGGTTACTGGTCAGAAGTTGCTACAGTGAACTTCTGGCAGTGTGCACGATGGGGAGGAGAGCGGGAGTGAGTGGTTACACAGTCCGTGCGTTCAATCGCTTCTTTTTGGGCTAATCAGGAAGAGTGAATCCTTTATCTCCTTAATACTTTCATAAAATAGGAAGACAAAATATTGATTAACCAAAATGGGGAAAATTTTCCAAGTGAACAACCGCGTTTTTTTAATACACAGGAAAAACACACTCACAGACCGCACCACATACACAGGGATAACGCCGAGCACCGTGAGAATACAAAGTTTCCTCAGACTCTGACCTTACTGCTTACTGTCTAATGGTAAGATAGGACACGACTAAAAAGAACCATAAAGAGCCAATAACAAGTCATAAAATAACAACAAGACAATGTGTTGAGAGCTCAAAGGAAGGGCAGCCTGAGATGTAGGGGAGGCACTGAGACGTGTGGGATTCCACACGCGCTCCTGTTGGCAGCCATAATATCAACAGTATATAGCAAGTTATCCATCACGTGAGGTATGTTAACTGTACACCAATCTGCTGAGTCAATGCAAATTAAACCCCTGCCCACCCCCTTCGAAAAAGCCACTTCATCAAGATAGTTGAGATATTTAAAGACTATTATAATTGTAAGAAAATTTCAAAATATATGTTTAAACGAATGAAACAGTACTTTTAAAAGAAGCTTGTTAGAAAACGTATCTGTATTGTTTGCTAATTATGCTGTTAAATAAAATAAATATTTTAAAAATAAAATGGTTTTGCTGACATTCCTGTACAGCTAAAACTGACATGGAATAAGAAGCAAATGAAAACATTTGCTATCACTGGCTCCATCCTGCCATTTAATTCTGGAGTAGGAACGGCAGTTTAATAGACAGGAACGTGAACAATCATAAAATGGAAAACACAAAACTACAGAATGCAAGTATTTGCGACGGAATTAACAGCTATGTATTTATAAGGGATTTAAAAAGGAGAAAGGACCGAGCTTCTTATACAACTTACCAACATAAAATGAGCAGTTGGAATGCAATAAACCTTCAGTCCATAAGCGACAGAGTTCACTTTCTGTCAGAGCCTCCACTCCATAACAAGCTTGGTACTCCACTTTCGGTAGCACGTAAACTGGAAATTGCTGCAATGCAAGGTTAGTATACTTATTCAAAGATCATTACATTTACTAGCAAATACACTTTGTCCATGTAGTGCTTTGTAGCTTTCATGTAAACTATTTTACCCTTTCAACTAGAGTAGGTATCAGATAGGAAGATTGTTACGTTTGAGCCTGATGGATAGAAGAACTCTCGGTAGATGTGGGCAAAAGGTGGATGGATAAAAGAGATCCTTCCTCCACCCAAAACCAACATATCCCCACATACATGCGACATCTGAATTCTGTCAGGAAATGTAACTGGCAGCAGAACCCTCGGGAGCAGAGTCTTCCGATACATTAACTGCTCAAAGGTTCAAAACTAGATGCTGCAATATATGCTAACAATTCTCAAGAGGATAGAAAAGGTAAAGATCCAGCTGTTTGCCCCTTCAAAGAATGAGTTACGTGGCCTTAGGACTCAGATACCCTAAGTATTTCATTGTTTTCATTCTATAAATGTATGAGCATTAATATCTGTATTAACACCTGTGAAAGGTAGAATCTTCATTAATACAAAAGCTTTATTCCAGACACTAAATGTTATAGATTGAACTGTGTCCCCCCAAAAATTATGCTGAATAACTTTTGAGCCTTTTGTTTGAACTTTTGTTGAATAACCGCCTCATGGGATTTCCCTGTACCTGTAAATAAGACCCTGTTTGGAAGTAGGGGTTTTCTTATGTCATGGTAACGAGGCCATATGGGAGCAGGGTGGATCCTATACCTAAACCCTTCTGAGTGGCGTCTTACAAACAGTGCAGAATAGACACAGACACACAGGAGACACCATGTGACGATGAAGGCAGACGCATCTACAAGCAGCAAAGGAACGCCAAGGACTGCAGCAGCCACCAGAAAGGAGGAGAGGCCTACGGAAGGAATCGATATGGCTGAGACCCTGATGTGGACTTTCAGCCCCCAGAACTGTGAGAAAATAAACGTCTGTTCCTTACAGCCACCCATTTGTGGTATTTTTGTTACGGCAGCACTAGGAAACTGAGACACTAAGTATCTGACAACTTATCCACTCAGAGTTTACTGGCCAGGACGCTAAACACAGCAAGGAAAATGATGGTACCCATTACTGGTCTACAGGAGGGATATGGAACACAAGGTCTTTGTGAAGTAATCTCATGGTGGTCCTATCCACTGTATTCATGCTATCTCATTTTCACCAAAGAAAATTCTACTTTTAACAATAGTCTCTCCATTTCCAGCTATGAAAGAAAAATGCATGATTTAAGGGACTTAACGCAAACGGATATGGCCAATTAGTACTTCTGAAATTGTTTCAAGCTGTCTTCATTCATATACTTGAAAGTATCTCATCAATATTTCTGAAATCCTGATTTTCACAAAGCAGCAAACTTAGTGAGCTTGGCACAATGGTGATGGTAAGAACAACAGAAATTCTGTAAAATTTCTGTTATCAACAGCAAGGGAGGTTCACATTTGAACCTTCTGAATGTTGTAAAACTAAAGCCAACCAAAACCAAACCAAACCAAACCTGTTGCCGTGGAGTCGATTCCGATTCTTAGTGACCCTAAGGACAGAGCAGAACTGCCTCATAGGGTTTCCAAGGAGCAGATGGTGGCTTTGAACTGCTGACCTTTTTGGTCAGCAGCTGAGCTCTTAACCACAGCACCACTAAAGCAGTGCTTCTTAAATTCAATGTGCATATGAATAACCCGGTGATCTTATTAGAATACAGATTCTGGGAGGAGCCAAGGTTACTTTTTTAACAAGCTGCTCTTCCAGGGACCACACTTTGAGTAATAAGGCCCTCAAATGTCTTTTCAATTAAAAAAAAAAATTAAACTGTGATGAGGATAATTTCATTGTTAAAAGTATCTGACTGTATAGCAATTCTCTGGAAACTGGTAGTCTGCATATGATTTATAATCTCTTAGAACTTCAGGGTAAACAGAGGCTAGAAATGAAGAAATGAAAGCCAAAAGGTTAAGAAATTTGCCCAAGGACACAGCTGGTTTAGAGCAGAGCAGGGAAAAGAATAATTAATAAAGAAGATTCTCTTTCTGGATGATGAATGGACAACAGAGTTAATTCTAGTTTTTAAAATTAATATATGTATTTCTGAAAAGAAAATACTTTGGGGATTTCCTTTGATTGTATTGTTCTATGTACAAAAGCAAGCCCTAAATCCGGTTTTAATTTCTATATGTATTCTACTGCCATCTCCAGGAAGCCAGCGGAAGAAAAATCTGAGCATTTTATCTTGCCTTAGTATTTCAAAATTAAAGTGAAATTTTAAGCACAATCAAAGTTTTCATTCTATAAAAATCAAATTTACTATTCCCTTTTCTCTTAATTGGCAGTTCTTATTCCCTCCAAGTGAGAGCTTTTCTTGGTTCTCTGCTTTCTGATTTTTCATGTGAATCTTTTAAACTTTTATATATATTCCTAAGTAGATATTTCATAGATACTATCCTCTCATTCATCCCACTAGGTACTTTCTATTCTTTCCTTACATTCAGCATCTTCAGGATTCTTTTTCCTGGCCCTCAAATGCCAGTATAAATTTCAAAATAACCAGATCTAAAAGTTTTTTTTTTTTTGGATCTAATTTTTTCACCCATTTTAGAATACAGCATTTAGGAAAGTTTGTTAACTGTAACAGACAATAACAGATAATAGCAAATAATTCAAAGTTACTCAGTTCGGATTTCAAAATTACATGGAGAACTCAGTAAGTTCCAGCTTCATCTTGTGGTCTGAATTAACCCCCTTTACTTCATTCCATGCCTTGAGACTGGCTGCTATTGTGAAGTGCTCCTCTTCAGTGCAATTCGTATGTATTAAGCAGAAGCTTTTGATGAGGAAGGGTGAATGACACTGCATATTATTCTCAAGAACTGCTCTAACACAGACTTGAATAACCAAGGAAAGCCAAAGAAGGGATGAGGTTGTGTACTAGGTTCTTGGACATCAGAGGTTGAAGAAACGTCTAAGTATTCTAACACTTCAACTGAACTGAATTTTAGGTAGGAAACATTAACGAGGAAGCATTCTCACCTAATTAGATTTTAAATAGTTAACTACTTTAAAATTTCTCAAACTAGTGCTTCAACCCCTTATAAGTTCCACTCCTTAACACCACCCTTCTTTTTCTCCACCTCTCAATTTTTCTCTTTATTCAGTATCTACTTATTGAGCGTCTATGATATAAAACATTTGGGAGAAATACTGATGAACAGGATATAACTTCAAGGGGCTTACACTCTACTGAGGGATTTAAACTACAAGCACTAAACTATTAAATATAATAATGATAGCTGTGATATGGGAAGCATTCACTGAAAGATTTAAAATTTTACTTGGTTTGACAAATCAGAAAACTACTAGGCTCCTATTCAGACGCTCTTTGGGACTCGCTTGTTGGGACATATTTTGATGCAGAATGAGTTCTCTCCTATACGCAAGGTATGGAGGTCTTAACACTTACAAACGGCACTGTAATCAAGTGAATGACAATGCCCTCATGAAGCTGCCCCTTTCAAGAATTAAATCAGTATCTAAAATTTCCCTGGGCTTTTTTTTTTTACTTAAGAGATACTGGCCATAAAAAATTTCTAAACACAGATAAATACAAAGTTGTACAGACTCACAGGGTAGGAAGTGAAAGAAATGAGGTTAGCTCCAAAATAAATCAGAGACCTAGTAAGAAAGAATTAAAGAAATAAAATCTTGACAATACAGTCCACAGCACTGATGCTACATATATTCAAGACTTCCCTGCTTATGGTCATTAAATTCATCACAGTTACATACAGATGAGGCAGGAAAAAATCAGCAAATAAAGTAAAATCTTTTAATAGACAGAATATTAGTATTTATCTCGGAGAAGACTGATATCAAACCTGTAGTATTTTGTCATTCCTTGACTTTCTCTTGTAAGAAGCACTCCCCTCATACAACTAATTTAAAACCATTTGGTTTCTAAAATGTCCAGTTTGAACCAATCTTTTATGTTCCTCACTTATTCTTGGATATGATTAAGTGGTAGTCAGGGACTTGATTCACATAGGTCAAAGTTGGAACATCACCATTCTTGATTCGCTTCATCCCAAGCCCAAGACACACTGACATTTTACAGTGGTCACTGATGATTCTTACTGGGTGACGGGTTAGGAAGCAAGAGACAGATAAACCAAAAAGGGTACTATGACACACGTACACAAAGGAAAACATTACCTTCGGAAAAATTAAACAAAAGAAATTTCAATATTTCTCACATAAACAACTATAATACAGAAGCTCCTCTTCACCAGAATCTGGTGGTCACACACACACAAAAACTGAACTAATCTCAAAAAGAACTTCACATTTCTAAATATGGATAGTAGCTTCAACTTTGCGGCAAGAAATGTTTTTTACTGAGGAAAAATATATCAAGCCCCCAAAAAAACAACAGGGGAAAAGAAAGCATTTGGTCTTCTAACGATCCTGAAAACACTTTTTGGGTGTGTGTGAAGGCTCATTTTTCAAAACATGGGCTTCTAAAATAAGTCAAGAAGATCCCCAAAGAAAGAGAGAATGGGGCTCATAGGTCATGTGGAAATCCAAATTCACTGAGAAAGCAGGAATATGCACCAATCTAGGTTAAATCTGTGATGGTATGGTTTTTTCACAACATTTACATATTCTGTGCAAGAATGTGATAGGTTTTCATGACTACTATACGTAATGAAATACTTTATCTTATTAAAATTAATCTCGGTATTTTCCTTAAAAAAAAAAGAAAAATCAACCTGCAAACACTACTGTAAGTGTGATCAACAATTGAAAATTAAATTTCATGATAATGGCATGTTAAATATTTGCTGATTATTTACTTACGTTACCACATCCTAACTTCCAAAAAACTTACTCTTCTGATTTTCTTCCGTTTTTTAGAACGCGGTCTTGTCTCTATCCTCTGGACACTGCAACGCACGAGTAACAACAGGTCTTGAAGACTAAATAACTTATAAACAAAATTTCCTTCCTTAGGAGCTAGATATTCTGATGTATCTTCAACATAGTCCTGAAGTTCATATGGCAATCCTTTAAAAATAATAATTACATGTTCTTTTTTAATTTTAGTATATATTAGCCCTTCATTCATCATAATCCAAGGTAAAATAATTCAATAATCTACTGATAGGTTAGTCATAGTTCAACTTCTCTCAACTTTAACTTGCTACTTTCTCTGCCTAGTTGACCCTTCACTATTACCATCTCGGTTTATTTTTGCTGGAATTGCAGGACTTAAAGCTTTAAGGTGCTCTTCCTTTTAACTACTACTTTCACTAACTTTAGGCAAAGTATAAATTACTGAGTCAGCATATCAAGTAAGAAGAGACGAGTGTAAAAAGCCATATTACTCTTAATCTTGGCAGAGCTGAGGAGCAACTTTATATTTATTCCACAAAATGAAAAAGTACACAGCTGCAATCCAGCACTAAGTATACACAAATTTTGGATTAATCAATGTTTACCATTATTTTTGATGCCCCTGCCCCACATTAAAAACGAGCTGCTGTTGTATCGACTCCAACTTACAGCGAACCCGTGTGTCAAAGCCGAACTGTGCTCCACGGGGTTTTCAACGCTGATTTTTCGGAAATGGATTGCTAGGCCTTTTTTCCAAGGCACCCCTAGATGGGCTTTGACTTCCAACCTTTCAGATAGCAGCCAATCATGTTAATGGCTTGCATTACCCAGGTACAGCTTAGTAGCCACTGTACATGTTGGATGAACACAGGCTACAAAATCCGTACTTTTGGGTACATATTCAGAGAGATTCCGGAAGCTGAAATACTAACCAGTAGATTGCAAAATGAAATATCAGTGATTATGTGAAGATTATAGAACAGGTTATAAAAAAGAGAAAGTGAGAGAACGAGAAAAACCTAAGCAAAAGATAAAACCTTTAATATAAAGTTATTTATTAATATATTGACTTACGTCCTTTTGGTTTCGGAAATGCAGAAGGCCACAGAGATTGTGGCCAACCAGAGACCTCATCTGAAGGAGCAGAGGGTTGCTCGGAAACAGGAAGCTGTTTAGGATTTTCTGAATTCATTACGGGCGGTTCAGGCACTTTTCTGGAAATTGGCTTTAAGAGTTCGTCCTGCATTTTTAAAATTTCCCCAACTGGATCAAATTTTTTATATACTCTTTTGATAGGTTTTTTTAAAATACACGACTCTTCGGGGCTACAGGTAGTATTACTTTGGTTTCCTGCAGAAGGCTGTCCTGAGGAGGGATTTGGGTTAGCGGGGTTAGGACTTAAATCAGAACTCAGAGCAGCCATTTTCCCATTCGTAGTAGTTTTACACTCTGTATCGATAATTAAACAGTCTTCATCTGTATCACTATCGCAGTGAATGACATCTGCAGCTCCGTCTGCTTCTGACACGGCAGTGACTTCCTCTGAATTGTCTGTATTCTCTAGCACATTTAATCTTTCATCAGCATTTACTTTATCAAGAGCCCTATCATTTTTATGAGAGGTTTCAATCTCCTTCGTCATAGAGCTCTCTAACGGCAAGGCAGCAGGCGTTTTCAGTTCACTACCTTGCATCCGAGGCTTGTCGGAATTGGATATTTTGTCACCACGTGATTCAACTGCCTGATCCCCATGCTTCTTGCCCTTGTCAGGGTCCCCGTCCGCACCGGTCACGAGCTGTTTCTCCTTCTGCAGTTGTTCCATCAGAATCTGAGATAAACTTCTAGAGTTAGCAGAAATGTCGGGGGCAGTTGTTGCCACAGCCGTGACTGTTACCTTGGGGGCCGCGAGGGTACTTGCCACGCTGCGGACTGTGGAAGGACTTGTTGGACTTGGTGACTTTGACGATTTGGTGGTGGTTACTCCAAAAGTTTCAAGTTCTGTGACGTCATCATCAAAATCCAGATCCAAATTTTCAAGAGTTTCAATTTTTCGGGACTCATTAACTTCATACGACATCTTAAGAAAATACATTGGTAAACTATTAGCAAAAAAAAAAAGTTTCTTTTTTGTACCCCTCCCCCCCAACTAATGTCCCCACCCCTCACATACATAGTTCATGGATCCTGAAAAGTAGAAAGAAAAGTCTAATGTCTCTGAAAGGTTCTTGCTTAAGATGATAACTAAACTATTAGCACCTAATTTATTCAACTCATCTTCCCTTTGAAAACGCTTGTGAAAAAATAGACAAATTTTCCAAGCTGTAATAGCACAGGAGACAGGGAATACTTACGAACTACCACATCCCAAGGGAATTTCCACTAATCAAAAATAGACAAGACTACAAAGAAGAAATGTACAGCCAAACAGGAAGGTGGTATATTTCCACCCATGCCCATTCCACATGCTCTTGTAGAGACATTGGGCTTTAGCTGAGCAGGAGGAGGAAAGCTCTCGCCACCATGAGGAGGCAGCCAGGGAGGCGTCAACAGCATCTAGTGCCTTCCTACCATCAACCAGTGACTTACTTTCTACACCCACTCAGGGAAAGCAACTCTTAGGAAAACAAGATGGGGCAGTAACACACAGAAAGTGGTTCACTGTATTCTAGGACATGATGTCACCGAGACTATAGTTTCTCATATCTTGGTTTGGTTATGGAAGAATTAAAGACAGCTTTAATTTATCAAGGAGCCCTGGTGCTGTGGTGGTTAAGCACTCAGCTGATAACAGAAAGGTCAGTGGTTTGAACCCACCAGCTGCCCCTTGGGAAAAGATGCGGCAGTCTGCTCCCATAAAGATTACAATCTTCGAAACCCTATGGGGCAGGTGTATCCTGTACTATAGGGTCGGTAGGAGTCGGGATCGACTCGATGGCACCAGGTTAATTAACTGAGGAATTAATTTTCCCCTCCCTAAGTAGACAAACAAGTAGTAGAAGATCACTCACTAGCTGTATGGATCAGGATTTGAGAAAAAGATTCAAACAGCAATTATGTAGTGAATCAGAGGATCATTTACCACCTGTGTAAGTTACTTAACCTCTCTGAACCTCTCCGTTTCCTCATTTCCAAAACAGGGATAATAGAGTCATCTTTTTGTACTTGTTCTAAGGATTAAATGGGAATTGTATATAGAAAGTCTCTTAGAATAGCGCCTTGCACATAATAAGTAGCCTCTCAATAAATGGCAATTCTTACTAAAATAAACAGACTACCATATTTAGTCAAAAAACTAGATTAAACTACAGGTAGTCCCCAACTTACAACGTATTCGAGTTACAATGAACCGCACTGAAAACCATTTGTTTTTTGGCACATGGTATCATTAGCAATATATACTACATGCAGTGCTGCAGCCCGTAATTTGCTGATGTTATCATTCGCAGATGTTCAAAGATCGGATTTATAAAGATATTGACAATAAAAAGTTGTCGGAACGGAACCCCGCTGTAAGTCGGGAACTAACTGTATATGTTGTTTGCATGAAGCATTCATGCACAAAAAAAAAACTACAAATAAAAAGTGGAGGGACAGCAATATCAGTGTCAGACAAAGCAGAATTCAATGCAAAAAGCATTAAGTAGGATAAGGAGGAATGTTACGTTGAAAAAGATGAAACCTGTGATGAACAGGTAATGGTCATGAATTGTGACATGCCAAATAATAACATCAAGACATTACACAAAACTAAAAAAAAAAACAGGGAAAATTTGACATAAACACTCTCTCTAATTAAGGAAAAATAACTAGTGATATAGAAAGTATGAATGAGGTTAATTATTTAAAAACATATATGAATGATTGAAAACATATATAGGCTACAGAGATACACCTTGATTTTACTCCTGTAACAACTTTGTAAGGGATTCCATCAACAATCCTTTTCTGTTGTTTAAGTGAGATGGGTTTTTTTAACTCCACTGGGAGGACAATCTTGTGTGAGGTGAGCCAGGTTACCTTTCCTAGCTTCATAACTCTAGGCTGACCCATCACTGCTATCAAAAGTATGTATGTTCATACGTATTTACGTATGTAAGCATGCATGCATGTAGGTTTGTGTGTCTGTGTGTGTATAAAACCTTCAGAACTTTCCAAGATCTGCTTCTTCTGATCTTTTCCATAGTTATTTGAAAACTTCTCTTTTCTTGACCCTTAATGTCCTTGTTCTGCTCGATTTGGATCCTTCTGCCATTGACGTTGCCTCAGCGAGTCCTTTGTCTTGAGACTGGTTGGTTTACAGAGTTCTTAGGCCCAGAGCACATCAGCACTCTTCATTTCCAGACTCTCCCTGCTCTCACCCACACAGAAGCGCTATCCACAGTATTTTCACTCTTGTTAGTCTTCATTCCTTCCTGTGTTTTTCATCATCTTCCTTCCATTTAAGATTATCTTCCTTGTGCTTAATGAACATGCATCAGTGAGTGTCAGCTCATGGCAAAGTCAGTTTTTATCTGAAAATATCTTTAACTCATTCTTATTCCTTAAGGATATTTTCACTGGCTATGAAACTTTAGAAAGTGGGTTATTTTCTCTTAGAATATATTGCTCCAACGTCCTCTGGCTTCCATTGTTGTTTTTGGTGAAAAGTCATCTATAAGTCTAACGTTCATCCCTTTACAGGTAGTGTGAACTTCTCCCTTCTGTCTACTTTTAAGATTTTTTTCTTTAGTAGCCCAGTCTTAGTCTCTGTCTCATTATCTTTCTTAGACCAGTCTTTCTGGGTCCAACTACACATATGTCAGATATACTCACTGTATTCTCTGTATCTCTTATCCTATCTGACATATTTTCCATCTTTTTGTCTGTATGTAATTCATTATGAATAGTCTTTTCAGATCTATCTTCCAGTTTAGTGAGTCTCTCTTTGGCTTTACCTAACATGCTAATAACTCACTTACAGAATTCTTAATTGTCTTAACTGTATTTTTCAGTTTTAAAATTTCTATTTGTTCTTTTTCAAATCTGCTACCTCTTTTTAAAGTTTCTAGCTCTTTGCTGAAATTTTCAAGTAGCTTTAGTTTCCTTGAATGTTGTATAATTAAACAGAGTTGGCTTATAGTCTGTGGCTGCTAATTTTCGAATTCAGAGTCCCTGGGGCATCTATTTCTTTGGTCATTGTCTCTGATGGTTCTTGTTCACGGTATCTAGTCTCCTCTTGTGTCAGTTATCTTTAAATGTTTTCTGATATAGTATTTAAAAAAAATTATTTGTAGAAATAATTTGAGGCCCCAAACTGATACTATCTTCCTCTAAGAATTATTATTATTTGCTTTTGCTAAGCATCTGGAAAAACTAGCCATCAATAGCTTCTTAATCCTAGTTTGGGGCCTGAGAACACAGACCACAATCTATGAGAAAGTTGATTTACCTCTGTTTCACCTTTACTCTATGGTGCAGCCCTGTGAGGTCCATGCCCTTGGTGGAAAACTGAACTCTGACTTTTGTCTCCCTACTTTTATGATAAGGAGCCCTGGTGGCGCAGTGTTTAAGCATTTGACTGCTAACCGAAAGGCTGGCAATTTGAATCCACCTACTGCAAGGCTGGTGGTTTGAACCCACCCAGCAGCTCCATGGGATAAAAACCTGGTCATCTGCTCCCATAAGGATTGTAGCCTAGGAAACCCTATGTGGCAGTTCTACTCTGTCACATGGCGTCGCTATGAGTCAAAATCAACTTGACGGCACCTAACAACACTTTCATGATGCTGTCAAAAGCACAGTTCATTTTCTCAGCTGCTCTTTCAGAATTGGCAAGAACCACCCATGGCAAAAACAACCCTCAGTCCATCTCCCTGGATTGCTGTCTTCTCCAGGATCTCAGTCCTATAATTCTTCACTATCTCGTTAGCTCTTTGATGCTTTTAACAAAGAAATTTTTATCTCCTGTTCTGCTCTTTTAGTTGTCATCTGTAGGGGAATGTCCCAGTGATCTAGTCTGCCATTACTGCGTCTAGTCTGTCTTCACTGACGTCACTCAGTCAGTTTTTCTCTTAACCTGCCTCACGTTTCTTCACAGCACTTGTTATTTCCTGACACTCGCCTCACATCAACGTGAGTTTTGGGTAGGCTAAAAATTAAAATGCAAAAGAAGAAAATTTTTTTAAAAAGAGTTAAAAGTGCTTTATGGTATATTCATTATAAAAACATTAACAGGCAAATGACAGAGAAAAAGCATAAAACAAATGTGGAAGACAAAAGGTATAAGCTAAAAGCATAAAAAATAAAACATTTTAATATTTTATTTTCTAACCTTGTTCCCTCCCGCGTTTTATTTACGTCTGTCTACATTCATATTTTCTGCCCTCAGAAAGGTCTTCTTACTTATCAACCTAAAATGGCACCATCCCCACTCATCTATCCCCCTCAACCTACTCGGTATTTCTTCATAGCGTGTATCACTACCTGCTTTTTTTTCTTTCTGCTGTTGCTTAATTAATCATCTGTATCCTCTTGCACTATTGTAATCTCTAAGAGAAAAGATGCTTTGTTTTTATTCATGGCTATACCCTCAGTCTAGAAGAGTATCTGCTCAATAAATAATTCTGAAATGAAGGCTGTTTTCTACAAACAGAATGGCTTACTTTAATAATCATGGAAAAAATATTTAAAAACCCACGAAATAATAAAAGGTAATATTTATGGAGTGCCAAGTATTGCTCTAAATGTTTTAACTCGTTTAATCCCAAAACAACCCTATGAGTTAGGTACTATTATGACACCCATTTTACAGATGAACAAACTAGACACAGAGAGGGTATATAATCTGCCCAACATCACAAAGCTACAAAATATACTGAAAAGGGTAACAGTCTGGCCAAATACTTTTTTCTTCCTCCTTAACTTAAGATATTCGTTTTTATTTAAGGAGGGGGAGTAGGAAGAATGCCTTGAACTAAGACTGAGTTCTAGAATTGTTAAGATGGGGGTAAAGCCCTGCTTCAGATAGCTGAACGCAGCTGATCAGGGGATGTTTTGACACCTCTGTCTGACTGATAAAACCTGTGGTCAGGAGTTAGCGGTTAAGAGCTATGGCTGCTAACCAAAAGGTCAGCAGTTGGAATACATCAGGTGCTCCTTGGAAACTCTATGGGGCAGTTCTACTCTGTCCTATAGGGTTGCTATGAGTCAGAATCGAATTGACGGCAACAGGTTTGGTTTTTCTATAATTCAGCCTCTTAGCAAAAGGTATTGCCCAAATACTTTTTGGACCCATCAAACTAAACTCATCTGTTTCTTTTCACACTTAAAAACCCTTAAATATGAATAAAGCCAATCAAATAAAATTTCATATTAATTACCACCATGATTATCACCACTATCACTGAGTGAGTTCTTGGTAAATACACGTTAATGACTGTGCTTAGCTTTTTACATATAATAATATTCAACTTAATCCTTACAATAACCTTGTGATGTAGGTATTATCATCTTTATTTTATAAAGGAGGAAACTGGGGCTTAGGGGGGCTAAGTTAGTTGCCTAAAGTCTAGCTAGAACTGGGGTTCAATTTTAATTTTGAATGCAAAGCCTGCATTTTTATTTACTAGGTTTATAGACTTGCAATAAATCTTTATGCTTCAAAAGGACAAATAAGAAAAACAGAAAGCATTACATACGTCCACTTCAGATACACACTCTTCAGGTTTGTCCATAAACACCGCAGAGACTGGGACAGATGAGTTTTTGGACATCATGAATTTTAACGGGACTTCATGGAAGATCTGATTTCTCTCCCTCATTGTCAATTTCTTTCGGGGAAGTGGTGAATTAACGTAAATTACTTTAATTGGTTTCGAACCTTAAAACAAAAACAGAAAAAATGGAAGTGATTGGTTTCTAGTAATTTTTTTTTTAAAAAAAGAACAAGCCCAGGATGTACGACAGAAGGACCACTGTCCCGAGACACATGGGATAGGAGAGTGGCAGCCTAAGTCCTATGCGTTTGCCACCCCTGGGCTAGATCTTTAAAGTCCCTGATCTCAAGGCAAGACGATCCGACTGGCAAGTGAAACTATGTTCTCTTTTTACCATAATTTTTTAAAGGACCTTCTGCTTTTTACTGTTATACTTTTACTGTCATTATTACCTCGTTCTTCTAGGGATAGAATTTCAAAAAGTGATGAAATTTTTACCACAGAGATTGTACTAGATTCAACTCTAATTTGTAGTTTTGTCTCATGAAACATATTCTTTCATTTACTGTAATTATGCTGTTACATACAATAATATTAATTATGGAAGATATGAAAAAAAAATTAAATATGAACCAAAACGGGGAATCATGTTATACAGATAAATTTATGTGCAAATATTAATTCTACTGTCAAAGGAGAGACTATCCCACCGCTAATAAGTAGGCGCCTAATTTATTCTGAATTCCAACAACAGACGAGTAAACAAATCCCGGAAATGCCCCTAGTTGTGACTATCTAATAAAGTACTGCACTCCCTTCATTTCAGTAAAAGACAGAAGAACCTCACCGTCACTTCAAGGGTTTCTGGCCACCCCCGGTTATGAAGACTTCTCTAACTACCCCACCCCCAACATGACCACAGATACTGCAGACCTAATCATTCGCTGACGAGTGTCAATCCTATGGTAACACCATGGGGAACAAGCTCTAGTGAACCCAAATGTGAAATTTACAACCTCCTTACACCAAGCCTTTCATTTTGGTCTTGACAATGACCACGTATGTTTACACAGCTGACATGGAACCACCCTAGCCTCCCTTTGAGAGCATCACTTGACAAATCACAAACCTGCGACAGGAATTAGTTGAACACACACGGGAATTTCCCACTGCTCCTTATAGCCTGGTCCATGATTATTTAATAAGGTAAATAATGATCGACTAGTTAGAGTGATCTGTGGGTGATATCTTGAAACAAGCTTCTCTGCATTTGGATCTTTACTAATATCCTGAAAAACAACATACAACTTGTTACTCAATTGTACTTATTGAAAATTTATTTGACAAAGTAATGAAAAGGCAGCAGAAATGCAGGAAGGGGGCTTTAGAACAATCAGGTTATATGTATTTTGTGAGGTATAGAAGATCACCTAGGAAGATGCAGATCCCCACCTCACTACTTACATCATGCATGGCCACAGCTGTTTGTTCTAGTATTTCAACGGTAGCTATGTTATCTTTTGTTAGCTGCAGCTTTGCAGGCATTGAGGGAAATACTGTTTTCACATATTTTACACTGCCCTAAATAAGAAAAGAAAAATAAATGTTTTACTGCAAAAATGTTGACGCAATTTTATTTTCCTAAGAAAAGTGTCTTTTCATCATGTGAAATTCTTAACTTGTAATTCTTCATTCTACTAAATGAAAATGTCACATTTACAGCTTCCTTAAACAAAGACTTCCTTTTTCTTTTTCCTGCTCAACAACCACACGTTTTTCAAAAAGTGGTCTAAGAGAAGGGTGTCATGAACCTTTACCTTGTCCCCTTAAATTCTAATCTCTTGTTTTATAAGGCACAAGCACAGTAGAAACTCCAAAATATCCTCTCCACACACACTTATTTCTACTGTGATTGGGCGTAAAATCCCTTAAAAGAAAAGGGGGTGTTCTGCTTCTGTTCAAGAGCAGCACTATGGAAGATGGGAACTAACACAAGAAAAACAAGAAATCAAGTTGGTAGTGGTATTTTTAAACACAAAAGGGAAGCAGGTTGAAGTACTGTTATCCATACAATAAGAAGAAAGGAGAGAGACTTGTACTACGTACTTAAAAAGATGTACGTCTATCAACACATAAACGGATAAACAACACGCGATATACACGTACGATGGAATAGTTCCAGCCGTAAAGAGAAATGAAGCCCTGCTACAGCTAAGACATGGACGAACCCTGAAAACATTACGCTAAGTGAGATGAGTAAGCTGCAAAAGGATAAATACCGTACGACCCCATTTATACGAAATAGCTAGAATAGGAAAAGGCATAGAGACAAAAGTTTATTAGTGATTACCGAGGGCTGGGGGAGGGGAAATGGGGAGCTATTGCTAAGGTGTTTCTGTTTTTGGGGTGAAAAAAAATTAGGAATGGATAGTGGTGGTGATGGCATAACATGGTGAATGTGACTAACATCACTGAAGGGCACACTCAGAAATGGTTAAAATAGCCCATTTTTTGTGATATTTATTTTACTACAATAAAAAAATGTTATAGCTCATTATGATTCAAAGCTTCTTTTAAATCATAATCTCTCTGTGAAATACAGAAGACGCTTCAGACAAAAATAAATTTATACTGTCATGTAGTAAAGCTTACCAGCGCCAGAAGAGTCTTTTCTAACTTTAATCCCATCTCTGTTCTGAATGGGAAGAATCCCATTAAGCTGGTAACTTCATGGAGAGTGTAGAATTCTGGATATTTTTTCACTTGTTCAATGCAAGCTTTTAAAATTTGCTAGGAAATAAAAATGAAGAAAAATTCATTGTTATTGAGCTTTTCTGAAAATGACACAAAAATATCTTAGTTACATGTGGCTATAAAATTATACATTCCAAACATTAGCTTAATTTCATTAATCAAGCTTCTAACAATCCAGGCATACTGTATATTCCTTTCTTATTTGATTTAATCTCTTATTTTTCAAAACAATATCTTTTTAACCTAATTGCTTAAAATACTGATATTCGAGAATACTAAAATTAGCCATCTTATTAAAATTTAAAACTAAATAGAGAAAACACACTATATTTTCTAGGCTATTTAACAAACTGTCAAAGAAATAAAGCCACATGAAAATTTAAGCATACTTTACTGCAATAAAAACAGTTATATGAATGATTAGAAATAAGTAAGTTTAATAACCTAAAAGATTCCCAAGCACAATGAGCTAATGCAATAGTTTTATCCTACAGGTCATTTTATCTACAATCTAGAAAATAAATGAGAAATGGTATAACTAATTCAAATGATGGATTTTTAAGTATTTTCTTCCTCTCTAAACAGTTTTCAAAATATTGATGACTCACTAGGAAATGTAATGATGAAGGAAATAAAATTCACCGCTTTATTCAGGAAGAATACATTCCACTTGTCATAATATGTAAATAACTCAGGAGGAGCATAGTGGATTTTGGGGAGGGGGGATTTATAGTTAAAACATACACATATATTATCTTCTAAGATATGTATTTTTTCTTTTTCTGTCAATGAATCTTTTCGAATTTATTTTAGATCTCAAAACCATTGTTGCTGTTTTTGTGTGCTGTTGAGTCAATTCTGAATCATAGCGATCCTATATGGTGGAGTAGAACTGCCGCAGAGGGTTTCCTAGGCTGTAATCTTTATGGGAGCAGATTGCCAGGTCTTTCCTCCCGTGGAGCAGCTGGTAGGTTCGAATCACAAACCTTTTGGTTAGCAGCTAAGGACTTAACCATTGTGCAACCAGGGCCCCTTTAGGGATAAGCATACCTTCATAATAGATCTATAGCCCCCTTCCTTCTGACACTTGTAAAAATATGTCGTCACAATTACCTAACTTTACTCCAGTACATCTTCTCAACTATAGTTTCATATATCTCCTCTGCTTCTCCAGTCCCCGCTCCCTGCTATCGCTCCAATTTCTCCCTTCAATTGACTCTTTTCAATACTGACCTTAATATTTAATTCAGGAGATCACTTGCAATTAACACAGATATGGGGTAATATGAAAAAGCTGTTTATTTTAAGAAACCCCAGTCAACTGCAAACTCATAGCTATGTAATATCTTTGTTTCTTATTTATAATCTTAGTTAACTTTCACCCGTAAATTCCCTCCCTTATGGAAACCATTACAAGAATCTGAGCATTCAAAGGAAAGCACATAAAGGAGGCCTGTGTGACAGAGGGACCATTCTGGCTGGCTATTTATCGGCACATCTTTTTTGGTTCAACTGTGCTGAATGTTAAAGTGCTTTTTAGATGAATTTCACCTAACTGAGTAATTACAGCAAGGAGAAGGAATTAAATAAAAATCGAAGACAGTTTCATACCTGTTCTCAGGTATACTATACCACTATCAAAGATATTTTAAAATTGGTAGGTATTGAAACAACCAAGGGACCATTATTTAGTTAATAAAAAAAGTTTTTAATGAATTACTTTTCTTTGAAAAGCAGCTAACAGTGAATAAAGAGAGTTAAGAGATTCAGACTCTTCCCAACACCCACCCTCTGAAAGCTATTTAACACTGAAAATATCTTGAAAGCTAATTACACTAAAATATGCAGGTATACAACATCAGTCTATCATTACAAACAAAGCAGGAAATGACTATGCTCCATAAATTTTATTTTGGGCTAAAAAGAAAAAATATGGGCACCATGTTTTGAAACTTAAAAATTTAATAGATCTTGCTGTGCATTTATAGAACCTACCATCATTTCTGTCCCACAGGTGGTAAACACTCAGGAAATATTTATGGGGTAACTGAAAAAAAAATTAATAGATACCACTTCTGACAGTGTGGCAGAGTACATACTTTGTACTGAAACCAGATTCTGCATGAATTACAATGACCAATTTCTATGTACTGCTGGGCTTAGTACAAAGCAAGGAGAATCTTTAATAATCATAAATAAACAAATAAATAAGCCACAAATATGAGTGAGGAGAAACAGGTGTGAGCAGTAAGAAGGCCCATAAAAGCTAAGGTGACTTGAGGGCAAAGGCTTCAACCAGTTTTAAAGTCAGGTGGGGGCTGAACATAAGACTCTAATGTTTAAACACAGTATCTTAAAGGGGCTAAGTGGTTGAGAATCAGTGGTGATCCTGGCTACTAGCAGAAAGCATCTCCAGTTTAGGAAATCAAGACTCTGATAGATTAAATTCAAGAAAATACAAGCACACACACAGACAGACACAAGAAATCACCAAGCATTCAAGAAAACTGATACGGAGTGAGGACTGGGAGAAAGAGCAAACAGCTAAGAGACCTCAAGACACCTGTTGGGGAATTATAAGATAAAGAATACAAAACAGTATATGAAATGCTTAAGGTAGTAGAGATGGAAACAAAAATTTATACAAAAAAGATTATGAAAAAATGACAAAGAAGTTCACACCAGATCAGACACAGCTGAAGACAGAAACAGTAAGCTGGGGGGCAGCTTTTTCAAATGTAACACAGCCATTGAGGAGATGGAAAGGTTAAGATACAAAGGACAGACTGAGGTCTAACCTAGGAAAAACTGGAAATTCTAGAAAGACAGACTTGAGAGAATGAAGGAAAAGCAGTATTCGAAAATGGCTGGAAATTTTCCAGAACTGATGAAGGAGAGGAAGCCACAGATACAAGAAGCACAATGTACCAAGTAGGATTTAAAAAAAAAAGTGGGACTCTAACCTCAATGCCTTGTAATGAAATTGCAAAACATCAAAGATAAAGAGCAGAGGGAGAAAAGACTGATTTCCTAAGAGAAACAACAATTAAATAGACAACATACTTTTCAATAACAATAATGTGAGAAAAAGTAGAATTGTATCTTCAAATGTTGAGAAAAAAACAACTGTCAACCTAGAATTGTATATGGATAACAACAAAATATACATATTCCAGATAAACAAAAAAGGAGATTGACTGTTCACTACCAAGATGCCTTTATCAAAGGAATTTCTAAAGCATACTGCCTTTCAGAAAGAACGAAAAGGATCTTATAATACAGGTTTGAGAAGAAGAAATTGTTAGACAAAAACTGGCAAACTTGTAGGTAAACTACACAAAAGTCCATGTAAGGTAATAATAATGTGGGCTGGTTTAACAGAGAGACAACACTAAAATAACAACAACCAGAAAAAAAAGGGGAGAGAGAAAAAAAAAAAAAACCCACTGCCGTTGAGTCAATTCCGACTCATAGGGACCCTGTAGGACAGAGTAGAACTGAGTGCTTAACCACTGTGCCACCAGGGCTCCCACTAAAATGACAATGGCACATAAACCAGGAGGAATGTGATGAGAGTCAAAATGCTCTCAGGTCTCCATACTGTTCGGGACAAGAGTTAAGATACTCATTAAAGGAAGTATTCATTAAAAAATTTCAAGAGTAACCACTAAAAGAACAGAGAGCTTGGTATAAATTCTAAACCACTGACGGGAAAAAAGTCAGTCCTCCTAAAAGAAGTTAAAAAAAAGGAAGACGCACAGAAAAAGTAAAATAAGTAGAAAGCACAAATAGATCCATATACATCAATAATCATAATGAATGCAAAATGACTAAACTTTCTAATTAAAAGGCAAGAGACTGTCAGATTTTATTTAAAAAAAAAAAAGAAAAGCAATCTAGTTAAACACTGTTTTAAGAGACATCTGTAAACTAGAAGATCTACAGATTCAAAGCACTCCCAAAGCAATTAAAATCCCTTCTAGCTTTTTTGTAGAAACTGACAAGCTGATTCCAAAATTGACATGGAAATGCAAAGGGCCTATACTAGCCAAAAGAATTTTGAAAAAGAATGAAATTGCAGGACTTCAGCTGCACAGTTTCAAGTTTCAAGACTTACTAAAATGCTACAGTAATCAAGGCCGTGTGGTGCTGGTATAAAGACAGGGACAGAATAGAATTAAAAAAAAAAAAAAATCACATACACTTATGGTGACAAGGTAATTCAGTGCGGGAAAGACTAACCTTTTCCGCAAGCGGTACTGGGCAGATTTCTCAACGGTGGCACCACTGACATTGTGGCTCAGATCAGATAACTCTTTGTTGTGGGACACAGGAGGCTGTTCAGCAGCAGCTTCCCTGGCTCCACCCACTAGGTGCCAGGAGCACCCCTCCCTTAGCTGTGAAAATCAAAGTGTCCCCAGACATTGCCGAAGTTTCCGGGGGCGAGGCGAGAAGCAAGACTATCCCCAGCTGAGAACCACTCGGGGTAGGCAAATATTCCAATGATAGAACACCCACACCCACACCCACACCCACACACACTAACCATAAAAACCGAAAAATTAGGCTTCATCAAAAGTAAACTTCTGCAAATATATAAGGAACTTTTACAATTCAATAAAAATAAAAGCCAATAAAAAAACCAGCAAAAGATTTTAACAGACACTTCACAAAAGAAGATATACAAAGTCAATGAGCATATAAAAAGATGGGCAACAGGGAAATGCAAATTAGAAGCATAATGAGATACCACTACACACCCACTATTGGCTGAAAGGACAGACTGACAAAGACCAGTGTCAGTGAAGACCTGGGGCCTGTGGCACTCTCCCACATTCCTGGTGGGGGGTGTGAAGGGGAACGGCCATTGTGTAAACTGTTCCACAAGATTATACTTGCCGTATGATCTGAAGGTTCCTGGGTGGCGCAAATGGTTTGCACTTGGCTATTAACCTAAAGGTTAGCAGTGCTGGAGGGCAGGGGTGGGGATGGAAAAACACTAACTAGACAATAGGTAAGTGGTAACTTTGGTGAAGGGTGAGACAGTACACAATACTGGGGAGGTCAGCACAACTCGTACAAGGCAAGGTCACGGAAGCTCCACAGACACATCCAAACTCCCTCAGGGACCCAATTACTGGGCTGAGGGCTGTGGGAACCATGGCCTTGGGGAACATTGAGCTCAAATGGCATAACACAGTTTATAAAGAAAATGTTCCACATTCTACTTTGGTGAGTAGCGTCTGGGGCTTTAAAAGCCTGTCAGCGGCCATCTAAGACACTCCATTGGTCTCACCCTGCCGAGGGCAAGGGAGAATGAAGAAAACTAAAGACACAAGGGAAAGATTAGTCCAAAGGACTAATGGACCACAACTACCACGGCCTCCACCAGACTGAGTCCCCCGGCTACCACTACCGACTGTTCTGACAGGGATTACAATAGAGGGTCCCGGACCCAGCTGGCCCCTGGACACCCTTTTAGCTCAGTAATGAAGTCACTCTTGAGGTTCACCCTTCAGCCAAAGATTAGACAGGCCCATAAAACAAAACAAGACTAAAGGGGCACACCAGCCCAGGGACAAGGACGAGAAAGCAGGAGGGGAGAGGAAAGCTGGTAACAGGGAACCCAAGGTCGAGAAGGGAGAATGTTGACATGTCGTGGGGTTGGTAACTAATGTCACAAAACAATATGTGTACTAACTGTGGCTGCTTATCATGACAATAAAATGAATACAAGTTTATGTGGCTGAATTCTAAAGGACCATTCAGATTTTTGAGAACTATGGTTACTCAAACATACATTCTCTCACTAGGGAAATCAGTGGATCAGCTCATACCACTCATGTGAGTAAAATATAACTCTCAGATGCAGTAGTTGGGTCATTAAAAAAAATCACATATCAATGGACTATGTCACACGATGTCGAGTTGTGACGGTCTGCACTACTTAAACACGTGATGAATCCGTCCATCTCTAAACTGACGCTGATACTCCCATACGCCATTGGTAGGATCATCACCCGTTTCAGAAAGCTGCTGTTGCCTACCCCTAGGCAGTTTACACACGTGCAATTGTGTTTACCTCCGTGAAGAGACGAGCATCTGCAGAAAGCATGTTATAATCCTGTGCACATGTCTTTGCAGAATTCTGCAGAAACTTTAGGAACTCAGTAACTTCTTCATTCACATGCTTTTTCATATCCTGATTTTAAAATAATGGACATGTCTTGGAATAAAATGTTTGGTTAAGAAATAATCACTTCTCAAATATTACTGTAAAAACCTGAACTTAAAGAATAATTAAAGTATCACATGCAAAGCAGAAACTACAAAGAAAAAGTTGATAAAAATTATCACATAATAATGATCAACTTCTTTTATTAAAAACGCCACAAAAATAGGAAGCAAATGACTAATACTGTAATACAGGCTTAGGGAGTAATAAGCTTGTCTGTACAGGGAAAACCTGTGAGAGCCAGTACTCGATGGGGCTGCCCGGTTCTCATGAGTTTTCCGTCTTTGATGGTGCAGCCATCACTTTTCTCTCTCTCTATTAGTGGAAAATATTTGAGTTTTCCTTCTCTGACAGGTTTCTACCTTACACAGGTTCTGGCTTTCACAGGTTTTACTGTAAAATGATCTTAATATTAAAGAACAAACATGTCAATGGAAAAACGGGCAAGCAATATGAACAATCACAAAAAAAGAAATAAAAATGGCTAAAAAGCACACGGAAAATCCTCATTTTCATCAGTAATCAATGTAAATTAATGTAAACAACAGAACAATATTTTTCAATATTTCAACAGAGCAATATTAGAGGCAAAAAAGGTACTGTCCAGTATTAGTGAAGGTATTAAAATAAAATTCCATACAATAGTGGTACAAAATGGTTTATAAGCTTTTTGCAGAACAATTTACCAACACATAACCGCAGATCAAAGTCTTAAAAACATGCATAATCTTTGATCTGGCAATTTCATTTTTAAGAATTTATCTTAAGGAAACAATCAAAAACATGAACAAAGATTTTGCTACCAAGATGTCCAGCACAGCATCATTTATATAACTTAGGATTTGGAAACAATTTAAATGTCCAATAATAAAGAACTGGTTCAATAACCTATGTCAAGTTCCACGGCTACTCCATCAGCAATGAACTGGAGTGAGACATGCTCAGAAGGAGGCAAACTGCCTGAACTCTAAGAGAACTAGCAAGAGAATTAAAGTGCCACACTCTGTCAAGTAACCTCCTTAAACTTTCCGTTTTTGTTAACAGGACTACACCTAACAACCTAGAAGACACTTTAAAAATACTTCCTAATTTTTAACATTTTTACTGAAGATGAAGTATAGACTACATACCAAGTACTGCAAATAGTCATTTTTATTTATTCCAACATCTCTGGAATTTGCAGCAACCTTTGCATATCTAACCAACAAATCCACGTAAGTCCTCTGCTCTCTCTGTGAGAAACGGGAGAAACGGGGATATGGAACTCTGGGTTTTGGAAGAAGAACCATTCCAACTGTGGTTTTAACTTTTTCCTTTGCTTGAGCTGCTGAACCAACTGCTGGCTCGTTTTCTACAGAACTTGCTGAGGCATTCAAAATTTCTCCTATACGTCTGGAAAAGACAATAAAATACGATTTACAAATAAGCGCTTTTTACATGACGATTACTATCACAGAACTTCATGATTCTCAATCACTGGGAGAATATAGTGTGATTAACATAGTAAATTCTAGATTATTATCTAACTCTGCCACCTGCATTTTGATGTTCAGCCATTTAGTGTAGATGAAGTATTCTGCAGGATAGGATCACACTGCAAACTTACCTTCAATTACCCGAGAGAGAGGAAGAGGCACATATGTTAAACTATACAATCTGGAAACTTTTTCCCTTCATTGAAAAGAGGTAAATCACTCTCACTAATTAATATGCAGGTACTTCGTGTTTGTATTTTACTACAATGCAAGTTTTTTCTTTACACTTAAATTCTCCAGTAAGATATACCAGTTAGTATGGTGAACACAAGTCACTAAGAGCAGGATATGGTGTGGTTAAACATTTAACAAATTCACTGGAATTCTACATTTTGTGTTTTCTTCTGCCTTATCTCAAGAATTAAAAAACAAAAAAATTCCAACACTGTGTGCCATATTTTATGCAGGCAGTAGCGGTTCTAGAAAAGGTGCACAATCCTCTATCACTTTTGAGCCATGGCTGGGCCCTGGCTCAAAAGCCAGGGAAGTCTGTACGCTTTTTATGGATCCAGAGAGAACTCTTGGCATATCTACAACAAAATGTACTAGAGGAGGAAGGAGTGAGTACCAAGAGAACCTGTTACCGTATCTGTTTATGAAATGCTACCCCCCAATTTTGGAGTCCCTGGGTGGTGCAAAGAGTTAATGCACTCACTAACTCAAAGGTCCACCCAGAGGCACCTTGGAAGAAAGGCCTGAAGAAAGGTCTGGTGATCTCGTTCTGAAAAATCATCCCTTGAAAACTCAACAGAGTACAGTTCTACTCTGACGCACAAGGTCACCATGAGTAGGAATTGGCTTGATGGCAACTGGTTACCCTCAATTTTACAGAAATTTACCTTACCATCCCAATTAAGGTATCTGAATACAAAGTTTCTTACACTGTTCATAATCTATCTCTATTCCTGGTATTCAACTACTGCAATCTACATTTTTAACTGAATTTAAAAGTCCACAAAAAAAAGCTACACTTCCTCAGCCAGCACTGAACCTCTAAGACGCTAATTTGCAACACCGTAACTGTTCCAATGAGTTCACTGAAATGAAACAATAACCTACAGTGTAAGGGAAAATAATGAGATGAGCATCTTTTGTTTACTTCTTCATTCCTCTATTGGTTAAAATTTACTTAGTAACTACCATGTGCCAGTCCTATGCGACATGCTGGAGACAGAACCAATATTGAGCCAGATATAATCCCTGCTCTCCAGGACTTTCCAGTCAAGTAGATCAGACAAGTGAATGGGGAAAAAGAAAAGCAAATACACACATCAATACAATGTGACCATGGAGACCTCAGGTTTCCAAACTAAACATACTGAACTTATGAATCTTACAGACATCATGATCAGACACAAAGAAGGAGAAAGGGAAGAAAGGGGGAGAAATATCCCCAGCAGTGGTTCTCAACCTTCCCAGTATTTATTCCCTAAAGGTATCTGGAAGCCTGTGAGTGGCTGCATCTGGGTTGTCACACTAAAAAAGGAGAGGGGATAAAAAGCTTTTAGAGGTGAGGAACAGCAGATGGGATGCTACTGTTAGGTGCTGTCGAGTGGGTTCCAACTCATAGCGACCCTACGTATAGCAGAGCGAAACACTGCTCTCTCCTGTGCCATCCACACAACAGTAGATATGTTTGAGCACATTGTTGCAGCCACTATGTCATTCCACCTTGTTGAGGGTCTTCTTCTTTTTTGCTGACCCTCTACTTTACCAAGCATGATGTCCTTTCCCCGGGGGCTGGTCCCTGCCGACAACGTGTCCAAAGTAAGCGAGACAAAGTCTCACCATCTTTGCTTCTTAAGGATCATCCTGGTTGTACTTCTTCCAAGACAGATCTGTTTTTCTGGCAGTCCCTGGTATATTCAATACTCTTCACCAACACCATAAATCAAACGTGACAATTCTTCTTTAGTCTTTTTCACCGGCCAGCTTTCGTGCGCATAAGAAGCGACTGAAAATACCATTGCTTGGGGCAGGCGCACCTTAGTCCTCAAAGTGACATCTTTGCTTTTCAACACTTTAAAGAGGTCTTTTGCAGAAGATGTGCCCGATGCAATGCGTCTTTTGTCTTCTTGACTGCTGCTTCCATGGGCGTTGATTGTAGATCCAAGTAAAATGAGATCCTTGACAACTTCAGTCTTTTCTCTGTTTATCATAATGTTGCTTATTGGTCCAGTTGTGAGGATTTTTGTTTTCTTTATGTTGAGCTGTAATCCATACTGAAGGCTGTGGTCTTTGGTCTTCATCAGTAAGTGCTTCAAGTCCTCTTCACTTTGGGCAAGCGAGGTTGTGCGAAGACGCGTGGTAGCAGTGTTCTGCACAATGAAGAATGAAGGTCTACATTCAGGGGCCCCTTCAGGCTTTCCCTTACTGGATACAAGTCTGGTCTATTATTACTTGTCATAACAAATAACAATACATTTTATTCTCTTATTTTTCCCATGATTCTTTTATGGTAGAACTTATCTTCTTAAGTCCAGTGTTATTCATTTTAATTTGTATATATAACTTCATTATATCTTCTAGTGTAATGTCTATGCATTTATATACTAAAATACGTATTATTTTAGTATACGTTATTTTCCTTTTATTTCATCTTTTATATTTAAGACATTATATTATTCTTAAAAATTATGTGTATGGTTATTATTGTCTACAAATTTGATTTTAGGCTATTAAAAGAGGTGTTTTATTTTCCATAAATATTTGTTTCAAAAAAGTGGGCTGGGAGTTTTGGCCTGATAAGGTTGAGAATTGCCAATCTAGACTTGTGTCTGGGCAAAGGGTGAGTTAAGGCCTATCCAAAACTACAACTGATTTGTTCTAAATCAAGTTTACAATACTAGAATATGGTAAAAATTCCAAAAGATGAATATTTTTAAAAAAGATGTAGGCCCCAAAATAAAGCAAAATATTCCAAAATACTCTCTTAGAGCTGAACAATGGCTGTAAAACTCACCAAGAGAGCTGGTTAGTGAATGGGAAAGAAATCTTGGAAATTAAAATAAGGATCCTTTGGGTTGACTCTGAAAATAACACAGGCCAAAGAAGACATACTTAGCTGCTAAACTTTCTCCAGTAACTGTATAAAAATAAGCATGTTTTAGGTTAACAAAATGAGTATTAACTGCTGATCTTGGGAGAAATGTATTCCAGCAAATTGATTCCTCACTAGAAAATGTCTTGAGAGCTATTCACACCTAACAGTACTGTGCCCACAACGCTGAACAATACTGCTTCACAGCTGTCTCTCTGAATATGAGAACATGTCTGTCCTTGTGGCACCCACTGGCAAATTTAATTAAGCTGCTGCAGCAACAAGATGCTGACTCAGATATGCCAGCATATGAATGTCACAAAAGTATAGCAGTTTAAATTGGCTACATCCAGCAAATAATGAAATGGCAGCACATCAAGATCATTTCAGTGTGCAGTGCTGTCAAAATCTTCATCAGGGTGCAAACCAAAAGCATCTGACAGGATTTCTCTATCCACATTTACAGCATTATATTTTATTTCAGTTGACGGTTTGAAGTTTTCCCCCTTCATTCTGTCAACTACCCATTCTCCTTTTTCACTTAAAAGCTTCTATGAAAAAAGGCAGAATCCAAAACTTTCAGCTTTTTATACTTCATGTCTACCAGTCTGGATAGTTTCTTACAAAGCAGAATTTGGGAATGGGGCTTCCACTGGCCATCTAACATCTACTCGCACCTCCTAAGTTTGATGCACTTCTCTATTAACCATATTAAAGCTTCATAATTTTCTTTATATTTGAAGCTACTGATCTCCCTGTTGACTTCAAACTTTGTTATAAATTACTGGAACCAGAAATTTTAATTAAAAAAAAAAAGGCAAATAAAGAATGTACAATAAAATGTTTACAATGGCTACTGCTACATGAATGGCTCATAGAAAATTTTAATTTTCTCCTTGTTTTCTTCGGAGTACTTCCAAAATATCCTACAATAAATGTAACTGCTTTTTGGGGCTTCACAGAAAAGTAACACCATATTAACTTTTTAACATTATTCATATGTAATACAGACACCACCCAAATTATCCTTTCATTTTATGAATATTTATAGGATACAGAGCGTAAAAGGAAAGCTTTTTATCTTGAAATGAACAAAGAGTAAAAAGCGTTTTTTGTGGAGGGAGAAGGGCTGAATAAAAACATTCACATTGTTGAAAGCAGTGCAATTAAAGGAATCAATGTTTTCTCAAAATATGTTAAAAGGCAAAAAATACCAAGTTAAAGCTAATAAAAATTTTACACTCTTCTTGGTTTTTCCACCAAAAAAGCAGGTGTAAGTTAACAGTTTGAAAATCCATTCCTTACTGTAACAAATTTTAATAAAAGTTAAGGTTGGGAAAAAAGACTGGAAATACATCGTATCAATACTTCGTTCCTTTATTTTTTTCTACACTAAAAGGTAAATTATACCAAGAAATTATTTTCTGCTCTAGGGAAATCTTAAGAAAAGTAAGCTTATTCTGAAAAACAAAGATTTTAGGAGTTAGGTGTACCCCACTGCCAGCAAGATGCGCTCTCCCGTCTACAGAGCTAGCTGTAATTCACAGCTGGGACGTGCTGCTCTGTAGGAAGCTGAACTGGACTGAAAAGAACCATTACAATAAATCAGGGAGCAGTGGGCAGTTCTACCCTGTCCCATAGGGTCACTGTGAGTCAGAACTGACTCGACGGCAAGGGTTTTTTGTTTTGTTTTGTTTTGACGGGTGTATGTCTATTATTATACAGTGATTATAGGCTGATTTCATTCCACAGATGCATCATCAGAGGTTCAGATTGAGAAGAGGTTGAAAGTAGAAAATCCGTATTTTTATTGAAACTCCACAGAGTCTGGTGATCAGCCAGGATGGGAAGCTTGAGGAGGAAGATGGCGCCAGACTGAGGAACAGCACAGGGATCAGAGCTGGGAGGAAGACTAGGGTGTGCGGTACCACGACGGCCAGGTGCTCACTGGTGATCCTGAGAGGAGCCGTTTTAATAGAGCAGTGAGGGTGGAGGCCAGGTCAGGGTGCAACATTCAACCAGAGGCAAGTGCAGCAGGATGTGCAGCGAGTGGAAGTACAGCAAGTACATCCAAAAAGAAGTCTAAGTACAAATGAGAGAAGTAAGAAAGTAAACAGAAGGGAACGTAGAGTCCAAGGATTTATTTAAGAGAGGAGAAGCTTGAGCGTCTTTCAATACTGATGAGATGGTTAAGAAAATGAGAGAATGAAGACACAGAAGAGGGGACGGTAACTGACAATAAGGGTACGAAAAAGTGGGAGCAGATGAGTTTCCATTCATGTGTGGGAGCTGGCTATCCGTGGTAAAAGGATGCAGAAAGATGAAAGTAAACGCTGAGCTCTCCTAATTCTTCATCTGGTGTACTTACACACCTTCCTAGTAAACTCCATTACTCGGATTCGAGATTCACCCACACTCGATCAGAAACAGTCAATCCAAAAGAAGAGCTGCTGCAGGCAGGAGGGCAGTGACAAGTGAAAATTATCACATAACAGGCATCTCCACACCAGAGAGGAAAAACCTTTGCCAATTTGGCAGTATCTATTAAAATATAAAATGTATATGCCATCTGACAAAACAATTCTATTTCTATGAATTAATCTTATAGAAATAATGACAAAAAGTTAACCGCTACACGGCCTATAATTACAAAAAAAGAGGACCAACACAAACATTCAGCGACAGAGGACTAGCTACGTGAACTAAAAATACATCTGTATAGTGAAGTAATACACAACCATTAAAAAGATGCACTATTTGTAACCCCATTGCCATTGAGTAGATTCCGACTCATAGAGATCCTAGAGGACAGAGCAGAACTGCCCCATAGGGTTTCCAAGGAGCAGCTGGTGGATTCGAACTGCCAACCTTTTGGTTAGCAGCTGTGCTCCTAACCTCTGCACCACCAGGGCTCTGAGCTATCTGTAGGAAGATGGAAAGATGTACAAAGTATCCTTTTAAATGAAAAGAGCAAACTGCAAAACAGTGTTATATGACCCCATTTGTGCTTTAAAATGGTAAAAAAAAAAAATTATATGTATATACATATATAGGAGTTCTGGTGGCACAGTGGTTAAGAGCTCAGGCTGCTAACCAAAAGGTCGGCAGTTTTAATCCACCAGCTGCTCCCTGGAAACCCTATGGGGCAGTTCTACTCTGTCCTACAGCTTCACTATGAGTCGGAATCGACTCGACGGCAACGGGGTTTTTTTATACATATGTATATATACACACATATATACATCTATATTCACATACATACACATACATAGCCTTTAATGTACAGAGAAAGGTCTGGAAGAATGGTTGTCACTGGGTACTGAATTTACATACACACACACACGCATTATCAGAAAAACAACAATCAAATAAATAATTACCTGTTAGATAAAATACATAATTCTTTTAAACTTGGAGCCATGGAATGATCTTTGTAATTTTCTCGACAGAAAAATGTCTTAAGGCCATTTTTTGGGGAAATATCCCTGTGAAACAAAGCAATTTACTTGCATTTGACAATTTAAAATCTTACGTTAGACTAAGAAGCATAATGGTACAACAGTAATTTACAACCACTTCCCCTCCATCCCTCTTTCCCAATCACCTCTTGACAATTTTAATTCCATGTACCAGATCTGCGACATTAGATGTTTTACTTCTTGGACAGCTTCTAGCCTAGGCCCATTCTGAAATCTTCCAGTTCAACAATCAGCCTTGCCTTGTTTTTTTAAATACCCAATTAAATAAATGCCAGAGAGGTTTGAGAGTAAAGATAGGACAGAATGAAGTATAGCGAAGGGCCTGTCGGGGCAGGGCTCACCTCTGGCTGCGAGGCATAACATTAAGATATTTGAATGCTGAAGGAAAGCGCTTCTCATCTTATTTTTATTCCATGTACTACTGTGTTGGGCCAAGAAACTACACTACAAAGACCCAAGATTCCACCTATTTCCATTAACTTGGCAAATGGGAGCAATGGTGTGCTTTTGCTAAAACCATCTCTAAGGTGATGTATGATTTTTCGTAACATAATTAATTTAGACACTAACATATTTTAGCCTTTAGTCAATACTTTGCATTTAGTAAGCATTCAATCAATGTTGGTTGAATGAAGGAATTAAAAAATGAGTAACACTGAGAACCATTAACCTCAAGAGGACAAAGATTAGTAGGATTTAGCAAGAAAGGGTAGTTTCAAGGGCTGCAATACTGTGCACAGGCTCTAAACCAGATTTGGCTCCACGTTAGTGGCGTATAGGAGCATGTGTGCTGGCTCTGAACTCCTACTTTATGGCAATGGCAAGGAATGCAATGCACACCTCTTAAAACCTCCAATAACAAAACGCTCTAATCAAACTGCCCTGGCTGGCCCATTCTCAAAACGTAACTAGTATACAAGAATTCTAGCATTTTGCTCCATACTACTTCTTACTATCGGTGCAGTGGTTAAATACTCGGCTGCTAACCGAAAGGCTAGCAGTTCAAACCCACCAGCTGCTCCGGCGGGGAGAAAGATGCAGCAGTCTGCTTCCGTAAAGACTACAGCCTTGGAAACCCTACGGGGGCAGTTCTACTCTGTCCTATAGGGTTACTATGAGTTGGAATCAACTGACCAGCAACGGGCTTTGGTTTTTGGTATCCAAAAAACTGTGATCAAGGTATTAGTGATAAGATTAGAGTTTCTTATTTGCTATGCACCACTGTAGAGTTTCTTACTATCTTGCCATAGTACTGTATCTGTGATGTCCTACTCAGCGCTAAAGTTTCTGCATATCACACAAAAACCAAGTCGTGGGCATCAGGGATTTCCAGCTCCTTTGGGGATGGGAACATTTTTTGCAATAAACAAATACTTATTGAGCAAATACTGATTTAATCTTTTTCGAGTCAGGTACTATTTTAATCATCTTCGTAACCTCTTGTGACTTTTGCATCAGCCTAGGCTGGCAAAGAGAACCTGCTCAGTAAATGTGCACTGAACTGATTTAAAGCAGCATACGGATTCGTTAGAACTCTACAAAACCAGTATGTTACTTAACTCTATTTGCCAAGTTCTCATACACTTCTAAAATAAGGTATAAGCGTTGACATTAATACGTGAGATAGACTTCAATGTAACAACAGGGGATTCTCTTCTTAAAAGGGTCCTTTTACTGCCTATATGGAAATGGGCAAAGTTCCTGGATACAAGAAGAGAAAATTCCAACATCTCTCCTTCGCTAAGAGACTATCAACAGATGCATGACGGAATTAGACCTACATAGCAACAATCTGAATGCCGAGTTGTCCCTTTAGGGATGGAAGTGCAATCAGCTGTCTCTAAAAAGTGCTCGGTATGTGAATATGAGAATAGGGTAAATTCTGAGGCCCTGAATTAGCATCTTCTTTACTTCCTTCAAATCTCTCCAGGCCAGAAACCCTCCTTTGCTATATTCATCCACCAGACCCACTTCAATCCTTCTCAGGGGACAGCAAACGAATGCAACTCACCAGTTCAGCCCTGGTTCACCCAGGACCATCTTGGAGCTCATCTTCCTAGATTTCTGCTTGACTTTTTATCATAACTCTGCTGCCTGGCAGTGCAGGCTCAATGGAGGCAGGGTCCCTACAGATTCTACACTCTACTGTGGAAAAACAAAAGGTCAAGATCAAAAGCAGGCGACCCGCAGGGGCAGGTAAGGTTAACGCAAGGGCGGCAAGAACCCCTCCTCAACGCGTACCCTCAACAGACTTGGGCACCCAACACAAAATACATCAGGTTCCCAAGGTTGTTTGCAGCAGCGCAGCAGTGATACAGGATGAGTCCTTGTCCACTTAACTCATGGCCAGGAGCGTCACTCTTAGGACGCTCCCCGAGGGAAAAAGAGTTGAAACATAACGGTGTTGTCATTGCGTACATTCTACATCACTTTCCTGCACCGAGCTGTGTCTGAACTCAGCTCTCCCCTGCAGCCAAAATAAATCGCGCTTCGGTTTTCCTAATTATACACTGTTACGGGCCGACTCTGGCCGACAGTGCAGGACAAGACTGCCTGGATATCAAGAATCTGAGACCTGGAAGTCATTTTCCCAGAAAACCTCACACTGCTGGAGACTGAGGTCCTGGCCACTCCGGTGACACTTCACGGGATCCCCTAAAGCCATCAGGAATGCCCCCATCACCCGGGCGGACTGACAGCGTGGTATGCGAAACACTAACAGCAAACTGAGTCGGTCTCCCACTTAATTACACTTCGCTTAGTGTGCGGCAGGGGAGGTTAATGAAGGCAAAAAAGGCGGCCGACGGATAGGTGGCGGAGGGAGAAGAGAAACAAGGCTCCAGGAAGGGAGGTAGTGAGGAAAGAGCCGAGAGAGGAGGAGGTCGCGCCAGGGCGGGGAGCGGAGGTCCTGGCCCGGCCGAGGGGGCCGCCATCTCCTCTTCCCGCCCTCAGGAGCGCGCCCGCCTCTGGGGCAGCGCCCCCCCTTCCGCAGCTCCGCAGCAAGATAGCCCTTCCGCCCACCTCGAGGTCCGCGGCGGCTCGGGCCTCGGCCGAGGCCCCCCAACACTACAACCTACGCCTCACACTGCGCGCGCCTGCGCAGACGCGCGCTGGAAAAGCCGTATATAAAGGACGTGGCCGCGCCGCCGCGGCCTTGCGTGATGACATCACCAGCGACGAGGCGGGCGGGGCCTGCGCGCCTGGAAGTGGTTTACCTCGCCGCGCGTACGCGCCAGGTGGTTCGGTCAGCGAAGGGCGAGAGGAGACTTGTCGGGTGGAAGCGGGTAGAAGCGGGTGGGGGCTGCGTGTTGTCAGCAGAGAAAGTCCTTGACCTTGGAGGAAACTCTCATAAGTTTCCAGTGATAACTTGGAAAGAGGACTGGCGACAGGAACAGTACTGAAAAGACCCAAACAGACTTGGTCGTGACCGGGGCAGGGACGGCTTACCCAATAAGCAAGGTACGCAGGGGCTTAATTGTACTTACTTGCTAATCTGTAGTGCACCGTTTCACCTGTTTTTCACGGTGTTGCTGTGGTGAAACCCATGTGAAATGGCACACTACAGATTAGTAAGTAAACACAATTAAGCCCCTGCGTACCTTGCTTACTGAAAACCACCGTGCTTACTGGTTGGTAAATCGGCCCTTGGTTGTGACTTTAGGCAAATTTCTTAATTTCCCCAAGTCTGAATCCTCATTAGTAAAACGGAGATGATAGTATTAGCACCTACTTTGTGGGTGTTTTTGAAAGGATAAATGAAATTTCAAGGGATGAAACTGCGCTGAGCACCGGGGGTGAATTTAACAGTAAGCGAGGTACACTCGGGTTTACGCTTCTTTACTGACCGAACTGTAGTGCACAATTTCACATGGGTTTCACCACATCGTGCCATGGGAAAAACAGGTGAAATTGTGCACTACAGATTAGTAAGCACAAGTAAGCCTGTGCTTACCTTGCTCATTGGGTCATCTGTCCCTGGTGAGCGCATGGTATCGATGGCCCTCAAGTCGATTCCTACTCATACCACGTCTCCTCCACGCCTCTCCCCATTCCCATTTACATGCCGGTTTTCAGCAGTGATCACTCTGGTTCTAGCATAGTTTTATTGATTGAGCAGTTACCACAAATTGTGCTTGGTGATGGATACACGTAAGACTAAGAATGAACACTGGTTTTCTAACAGATTCTGATCTTTGGGAATCTAAGACGTTTACATTAAACAATTATAAAACAAAATAGACGGTGATAAATGGCTTAAGAGAGACATATAGAAAGGATCAGGTGGGTTCAGAGAGGGGCATGGAGCATCTTTGAATAGCTAACGAGATTTATCGAGTACTTACTATAGAGTCGCTATGAGTCAGAATTGACTCGACAGCAACAGATTTGGTTTTTTGGTTTTTACTATGTGTTGGAGTCCCTTCCAGACATGTGGAAGAAAGACCCGGCCATCTACTTCTAAACGATCAGCCATTGAAAACCGTATGGGGCACAGCTCTACTCTGAAATTCATGGGGTCGACATGAGTTGGAATCAACTCAACCCACGGCAACTGGTTTTTACTATACGTCAGTTACTACATTGGGCACTTGACATTGTTGGCTCATCTGAAGAATCTGGGTAGGTAGAAAGGTGGAAAAAGCATTCGACAGAGGGACCAGCACAAGGAACTACTTAAACCTACTGCATGAACACAGTCTAGTTTGTGTGCTCTCAGGAAAGCATGCTCTAAATTTTAGAATGATTTACTATATTGTTAAAAATTATGTTTATGTTAAAAAAAATTTCCTTGAATACAGAGACCTTTTGGTAGTTCATTTTGGCTGGAATGCAAGGTGTATGAAAGGTGTTGTTGTTGTTAGGTGCCGTCAAGTCAATTCTGACTCATAGTGACTCCATGTGACACGGTAGAACTGCCCCATAGGGTTTTCTAGGCTGTAATTTTTATGGGAGCAGATGGCCAGGTCTTTCTCCTTGTGGAGGCACTGGGTGGGTTCAAACCTCCCATCTTTCGGTTAGCAGCCAAGTGCTTAACTGTTGTGCCACCAGGGCTCCTGTATGAAGGGTATTAGAGAAAAAAGGTTTGGAAAAATAGGATGGTGAGTCCAGATCATAGAGGAGCTTATGAGCCAGACTGAGGAATTTTTACTTTATTGTATGGGAAGTGGAATGCTGCTTCAAACACACAAAAAACAGGCTTATAAGCAGAAGTGTGACACCATCAGAGCTGCTGTGCTTCAGGATAGTTTATCTGGCAATGGAATGCATAGACTGAAGGGAGGCTGGTTAGGAGACAGGGCTTCTGAATGCTTGCAGAGGAAACGAGCTGTGCAGTGCCTGGCACTGTGCAAGCAGCATTTGCTATAGGCTGAGTGGTGTTGATGGCTTGTGCCGGGACAGGGACGACCATTACGGAAGTGTAGAATTTGAAGTGTTGGGTATTACTAGCTCACAAAGCATGCAGTTAGGGAGAGTAGGGGAGTCTTATCCTAGCCTTTAGCAACTACTATAATTGTTCAAGAACTCATGCAGCTGGCGTGTCCCAGCCCATAGCAGCATGGTAGGGCAGCATCACCAGCCCTGCCCTGTGTTGAGACTCCAGATTGTCATCAAACAGTATACTCTGGTCTGGGCTGCAAGATAGCACGATCAGAATTTTTAGAGCCAGATGGGAATTGGAGATTATCTAGTCCAATGCTCTCATTATCCTGATAAGGGAACTGAGGCCTAGATTGTCAGGTGACTTTTCCAGCATCACGTAATTAGCAATAAAGCAAAAATTCAGGTTTCATAACTTTTGCAATTACAACATATTAAGTAAATGCATCCTTTCCTCTTTATGCCCTGCCTTGTAAACTAGAAGCAGCTTGGTGAAAACAGCATGAATTTTTGGCATCCAACAGATAAAGGTCTATATGTCAGTTTTCCTGCTAACTGGCAGTGTGATCCTGGGAATGTTGCATCTCCTCTTTGAGCCTCAGTGTCCTCATCTGGATAACGGGAACAGCAATACCTGACCTACAGGATCGTTCTCAGGATTAGGAGGGATATGTGAAAAGTGCACGTTCAACAAATGGTAAAACCCGTCGCCATCGACTAGATTCTGACTCATAGCGACCCTATAGGACAAAGCAGAACTACCCCATAGGGTTTCCAAGGCTGGAAATCTTTACGGACGCAGACAGACTGCTACATCTTTCTCCCGCAGAGGCTCTGGTGGGTTCGGACCACTGACCTTTCGGTTAGCAGCTGAGTGCTTAGCCACTGCACCACCAGGGCTCCTTCAACAAATGGTAGTTATTAGTAAATGCTTTTTCTGTAAAACAAAATTTCGAAGATGAATAAAACATGGTGAAGGTAGCATTGTAAACAAATGATTATAATACAGATAAGATAATGGTGTAGCACACACACAGTACACTCACATACACATTATAGAAGATTCTACGGGAACACACAAGAGGAACCATCTCATTTTGACTGGGACAACGTAGAGACCACTTCAGAGAAAAAGTTGAATTTAAATTATGTCTTCAAGGATGAGTAAGAGTTTACTGGGTAAAAAAAGGGGGTGTGGATTTTCAGGCTGAAATAAAACAAAATGAACTAAAACATGCCAAAAGCAAAGAGGTGTGAAATAGCTCCACGTGTTCTGGGGAAGACAAAAGGCTCCTCATTGCTGGGGGGCGGAGTGAAGGCCACTGGGCTGGGGAAGGGTTGAGGAGTCAGGCTAGAGAAGTTGGACTTCATACTGCAGGTGGTGGGAACCACTGTGTGTGTGTGTTTTCAATGGCTTATGAAGGTGTAACCTACCTACTATAAAATCCACCCATTTCAGTGTCCCATCCAGTGATTCTTAGGGAATGTGCAGAGGTGTGCAACCATCCACACCATCAAGTTTTGGAACATTTCCATTACCTCAAAAGATTCTTCGTGCCCACTTGCAATCAAGCACCGTTCCCACCTCGAGCCCCAGACCGTGCCACCTACCAATCTGCTTTCTGTCTCTATAGATCTGCCTTTCCCGGACAGTTCTTATAAATGGCATCATACAGTATCTAGTCTTGCAACTAGCTGTTCTCTCTTAAAATAGGATTTTTGAGGATCACATCCACGTCAGAGCGTGTATTGCTCATTCGTTCCTTTTTGTGGCTGAACAGTAGTCCATGTGTGCGTATACCCTGTTTTTCCATTCAAGCTTGATGGACATTTATATTGTTTCCATTTTGTGGCTATTATGAATAATGTTGCTATGTGTGGACATATGTTTTCAATTCTCTTGAGCCGATACCTTAGAGTGCAATTGCTGGCCTTATGGTAAATTCATGTTTACCTTTTAAAGAAACTTCCAACTGTTTTTCAAAGTGATTGTACCATTTTATACTGTGCATTTGTAAGCAGAAGAAGGATCTGATTATCCCTTTCTGCTAACCTGAGAACGAAACAGATGCATCAGTTGAATGAGAAGACAATTCGGGAAGAATTTACTTGTTCTGATTTTATAAAATGTTTCATCAGAACAAAATTTTGAAAAGAATTTTTAAAAGTACAAGCACCTGGCTAAATAAAGTTACCACAGTTGTTACGAGATGGCTAGTTCTTCTTGTGGGCCAAATCAAGACAGTGAAATGTACCAGACGGTCTATTTTTTATCGGTACGAAGTCATTTTCCCCACCCGCAGCTAACAAGCTTCCTTTGCTTGCTTTGGGGTGCCCTTGGCCTTCGCGAGTTTATAGCTCAGTAACTGCTTCACTCAGGGGATTGCTTCATGAATTTACAATCATCCACAAGGTACTTTCACCTGAGAATCCAGAAATCAGCCTCTGGCAAAAAGGTTTCAATCCAGTAATTGATTCAGAAATGACTGGAAAATATTGTTGCTAATTGTAGATTGCTCAAATCAGGCTGTTCAGCAATAAACAGTATTTCGAGGGGAAGGGAATCATCATTAATCCCGAAGACCAGCAAGATACCCTGGCCCAGGATATGCTGTGTCAGAACAGAATAGCTAAAGTGTTCACATTTTTCTACTCAGAAGATAACGCTTTCTAAAATAGATTTTGTTGTATCCTATATTATGAGGTCGCTACTCTGAAAAACACCCAGAAATCTGAATAGCTGGTCTTTTACAGGAGGGTGTGCCTAAGGAGTCCTGGGTGGTGCAAGTGGTTAACGCTTGGCTGCTACCTGGAAGGCTGGCGATTTGAATCCCCCCAGAGGTGCCTCAGAAGAAAGGCCTGGCTATCTACGTCTGAAAAATTAACCATTGAAAAACCCTGTGGCGCTCACTTACACTCTGATACACATGGGGTTGCCATGAGCTGGACTTGACTCAATGGTGATTGTTTTTTTTGGTCGTCGTCGTTTGTTTGTCTAAGTATACCACAGGAAGAGGTGAGATATTTCCAAGTGCAGTCATTTAACATATTTACTTTTGTTTTTAAAATGTACTGTATATTTTATTATAGGAGTAGAGAGAGAATGGTAGAAGGGGAGGGTGTGGGGCCTGCTAGGGGGGCACTATTAACTTTGTGTGAAACTAATAACATGAATTTTTAATCTTCTAAGCACAGAACCATTGATAGATGAAGTAGCCTCCTCCCCTCGCCCCACAAAGGAGAAATCATCTTGGAATTAAAAATACTGTTTGAGAAGTTCCTCAACTGGAGCCAGTATTTCTCTTCCAAAGAAAAAATCCAGAACCAAACCAAATGCACAAAGACCAGTGTGTTACCTCTTCACTCCAACATCAGAGCTAAATGACACCAGGAAAAAACCAGGATTGTTCTCCAGCTCACAACTGGTGGTACAGTAAATGGACAGAGTGCCTGCTATCTCCTAGCAAGAGGTTCTCCAGCTCACAACTGGTGGTACAGTGAACGGACAGAGTGCCTGCTCATCTCCTAGCAAGAGGTTCTCGAGCTCACAACTGGTGGTACAGTGAACGGACAGAGTGCCTGCTCATCTCCTAGCAAGAGGTTCTCCAGCTCACAACTGGTGGTACAGTGAACCGACAGAGTGCCTGCTCATCTCCTAACAAGAGGTTCTCCAGCTCACAACTGGTGGTACAGTGAACGGACAGAGTGCCTGCTCTTCTCCTAGCAAGAGGTTCTCCAGCTCACAACTTGTGGTACAGTAAACGGACAGAGTGCCTGCTCTTCTCCTAGCAAGAGGTTCTCCAGCTCACAACTTGTGGTACAGTAAACGGACAGAGTGCCTGCTCTTCTCCTAGCAAGAGGTTCTCCAGCTCACAACTTGTGGTACAGTGAACCGACAGAGTGCCTGCTCATCTCCTAACAAGAGGTTCTCCAGCTCACAACTGGTGGTACAGTGAACCGACAGAGTGCCTGCTCATCTCCTAACAAGAGGTTCTCCAGCTCACAACTGGTGGTACAGTGAACAGAAAGAGTGCCTGCTCTTCTCCTAGCAAGAGGTTCTCCAGCTCACAACTTGTGGTACAGTGAACAGACAGAGTGCCTGCTATCTCCTAGCAAGGGGTTCTCCAGCTCACAACTGGTGGTACAGTGAACGGACAGAGTGCCTGCTCTTCTCCTAGCAAGAGGTTCTCCAGCTCACAACTGGTGGTACAGTGAACGGACAGAGTGCCTGCTCATCTCCTAGCAAGAGGTTCTCCAGCTCACAACTGGTGGTACAGTGAACGGACAGAGTGCCTGCTATCTCCTAGCAAGAGGTTCTCCAGCTCACAACTGGTGGTACAGTGAACGGACAGAGTGCCTGCTATCTCCTAGCAAGAGGTTCTCCAGCTCACAACTGGTGGTACAGTGAACGGACAGAGTGCCTGCTCTTCTCCTAGCAAGAGGCTTCTGCTACCACTGGAAACAGATCGCCAGGCCTTTCTTCCACGGCACTGCAGGATGGGTTCAAACTGCCAGCCTTTAGGTTAGCAGCCGATTGCAAACCACTTGTACCGCCCAGGGATCCTACTTGGAGTGTAGGCATGCCTTAAGGAAGGCTGGAGGGTGGGGTGGGCAGCGTAGGATATGGGGGCAATTACTCAATGTTAGTCTGAGATTGGGAGGGAGTTTCTCCTGACAAAAATTCCCTCCCTTGCCCCCATGTTCCTGAAGCCCCTTACGGGCGGTGATGTCTTATTTTTCCAGTTTCTGGTGACTTACGTAACAGTAATGGCCTCTTCTGGGCCATGGCTTTGAACACCACTGGGCCCCATCTTCAGTTTCTTATCCCAAAGGGGAAGCCAAGGTGTTGCCCTGTACCTCAGCACATCCGCAGCTCCCCTACCTCCCCCATCTCTCCACAGACCTGCCGTGAGAAGCAGAGATCTGCTCCACGTGGCTCCATTTGCTCCAAATGCTCATTAGAGAGGGCTGCACTGCTTGAGCTTGCCTCACAAAACAAAGTTCAGTAGTAACAGCAGCAACTAAGACATTGTTGTGGTTGGATCTTACTGATCAGTCAATGGTTATTACTTTTGCTTTCTTCCCTAATATTTCTAGTTCGTTAATAACCTGATGCTTGTTCTCCTTTCTCATTTTCCCATGACATCATTATAAACAGTCCTTAAAGTCCCGTGTAAGTACCCATCTTGAAGTTGAGCAAGCTAATCCAGGATGACGAAAGCAGTGTAAACCATTACTTTTAGTGGAAGTCTGTAGGCATGGTTTGGGTAAAGGCCTAGAGGTGACAGCCTTTCATCATTATTTCCATTGACTCAATTTCCAGAGACACTGGAAGGTGGTGAATATTTATAATTATATAGAACCTGATAGTGTACAAAGATTTCATAGGCTTAATCTCTTCCTTCCTCTTCTCTGAGGTGGCTGGAAGGGAAAGCAGGATTAGGACTGTTTGCTATGCAGTAACTTTTAGGATGACTTCAAATGTTTAATGAATGCCTACTGCCTGCAAAGGACACTTACTGTATTATGTGTGTGGAGGAAATGCAACTCAACGGCCTTCAGATTATTTTAAAATAATTTGAGATTTCTACACCATTAATAACAGTGTGATACTTGTTGTTTTTAGTTGCTGTGGAGTCGATTCTGACTCATGGTGACCCCATGTGTACAGAGTACAAGTGCTGCATAGGGTTTTAAAGACTGTGACCTTTCAGAAGCAGATCACCAGGCCTGTCTTGTGAGGTACCTCTGGGTAGGTTCAAACCGCCAACTTTTCAGCTAGTAATTGAGCGCTTAACAGTTTGCACTACCCAGGGACTCTGTGTAATACTTAGCTGATGTTACATTGTTGGCTCACCTGTACACATTCTACTCAAAAAAAGGAGGTGGGTGGGGGGCACTGACGGCCCAGCAAAGTCATATATATACATTTTTTCTGAAGTCTCTGGCATCATTTCTGATGGTCCATTTTAACGGTCTCTACAGCAAAGACAAAGGTACAGTGTGTACTCAGGATTTCTCCCCTCCCCAACCCAGGGCATAGCTCCGGTGGCACAACAGTTAAACACCTGGCTGCTAACCGAAAGGTTAGTGGTTCGAACCCACCCAGCAGCTCCACCGGATAAAGACCTGGCGGTCTGCTTCTGTAAAGATTACATCCAAGAAAACCCTATGGGGCAGTTCTACTCTGTCACGTGGGGTCACAATGAGTTGAAAATTGACTCCACAGTACCTAACGACAACACACCCAGGGCAGACATCACTCATCGGTCATGGAACCATTTTCCCTTGAGACAGGAAACAGCCTCAGAGTCCTGGATTCTGCATTCCAGGCAGCTACTACCAACCAGTGGACTTTAGCTCATAAGAGGGCACTTCCTTCTTTGCCATCTCTGATCTAAAGGGTAGCTTGGCCCTCACATCCACTTTTTCTTGCCTGAAAAATGGAAATGAATTTTTTTTAAGTGCTATAGTAGAGACTAACGAGCTCTGGTGGTGCAGTAGTTAAGTGCTTGACTGCTAACTGAAAGGTGGGCGGTTCGAACTCACCAGCGGCTCCATGGGAGAAAAATGTGGCGGTCTGCTTCCGTAAAGATTTACAGCCTTGGAAACCCTATGGGGCAGTTCCACTCTGCCCTACAGGGTCACTATGAGTCGGAACTAACTCAACGGCAATGGGATGGGATGGGATATTATGGACCAGTGCTTCTCAAACGTTCAAGTGCATACCAATCACCTGGGGATGCTGTAAACCTGCAGATTTTGAACCAGAAGGTCGGAGGTGGGGCCTGGGATTCTGCATGTCTAACAGGGTTCCAGGTGATGCTGCTGCTGCTGTTCCGCGGATCACACTTTGAGTAGCAAAGGTTACGAGACCACTCACTGAAGACATGGCGTAAAATTGAAAAAGTGCTAGAGAACGATGCACAATTCAATAACCAAGAAAGAAGAAGGGAAACAAGGCAAGTGTTCCATTAGAAGCTGAAGTTTTATTATAGGATAACAGTACATAAAGCACATCTAAAATCGATGTGTTCAATGCACTTTTAATAAAGGTAATGTAATATTAAAGGTACAGTTTCTAAGTACAATATAACAACATTCATATTAGAATGAAAATCGGAGTATTTAAAAGACAACATTAAATCTCTCTTTTTTTTACAGCTTGTATTTACAAAATGAATCAAAATATTTTTTTTTTTTTTAAAGTCAGGACTCAGTAAAATAACAAACAGCTGGAAATAAGCAGACTAGTGTAAGAGTGAATTGGAAAGAAAACCCAATGTAAGTGAAAAACTGGATGGCCCTCTAATAAGGATCATTAGCAAAGTTTTAGTACAATACTACTTTTAGGATTCCCATAAATGGCTTGCATTTTTAGTGTGGCAGAAAAGGAGTCTTTACATACTGTATACAAAACAGACAGCATATATTTATAGGTACAGTATTACTGTTTTCAAACTTGCATGTATATTTACAGAAGGCTGAGTTTGTTACTCACGGGGTTTTTGTGAAATTTGTGTGCTTAATCCTCAAGACCTACACACAATGAGAATCAGCATATCATGTGGTCTTTTTAAATGTGGCTTTAACACTTGATTGTAGAAGAAATTGGTTACCATAAGGCTTGGCATACTTTATAAATTTACCAAAACAACCCAGGAAAAAAAGTTTTAATAGGGGCACACTTGTCAATCGTTGTTGTTAGGTGCTGTCGAGTCACTTCTGACCCATAGCGACCCTGTATACAATAGAAGGAAATACTGCTCGGTCCTGCACCATCCTTACAATCATTGCTACGCTTGAGCCCATTGTTGCAGCCACTGTGTCAACGAACATTTACCAAATGCCGACCAGAGCTGGCCACTGTGCAGACTCAAAGAGATAACAATCTCTACCCTCAGGAGGCTTAGGATACTAAATGAAGTTTTTTTTAAAGGTTTCAACCTCTTTTTAAGCAAAGCCATATGGAATGACGTGATTTGTATTCAAATAGATTTCTCCCTACACTTTTAGCTAATTCACTTCAGAAGGTTAACTGTTAGCATTAGCTGTCATTAACCACATGATTGCATTTATCCTTAAGGTAACAGTAACCCTTCCATAAGAATGGAAAATGTCTAGAATCCTGGGTAAATATGCAGGGCATGGAAGCCAACAATCCTGGCTTGAGAATTTATCACCCTCAATTACAAAAAGTGCAATGAACAGAAACATTTGCTCTAAATTTATAAACTGCTCAAAAATCTTTGCTAAAGATCTTACAAATTCCGTAATATTACAGAACAATTCTAATCAATATTTAATAAGGTTAACTACATCCTTAGTTAGATATTTGATATACTTTGATTTTTAAGAATGCCAATAGGTCTTGGGAGAATAGATAAAAGAGTTTAATGAAGGTCACTGCTAAATGACTTTTAAAATGAAAGTCCTTTACTCAGTTTATGGAACCGGTTGAGGTCACATTAAAGCAGGCCATCCCTTGAATTTGCGTTGACAGTCCATGTGCTGCTAATGGATGTCTCTGTACTTCTCGTGACTCAGGTGGGAAGGTAAAGGTTTATTCTGCCATCAAGCCCCAAGGATATCTTATACAAATGCCTATTATCCATAATAGGAGCTAAGCATACAACTCTGTCAGGTGCCAATAATGTAATTCCTTAGTAAGAAAAAAAAAAAATTACTCCATTTAACTAGAGTGTTTCTTTAGGATCTTGAAGGCCTGGCAAACTATTTTTCACCTCAGGAGATATGGCATGAAGCCACATAGCAAACATAAAGTAACTGATAGTAAGTTTTCATACATCCATATTTATAAACAAATTCACCCTCTAGATGTCAAATATCAATCCTAAGGAAGTAATTTTATCCTAATTAAATATACTCTAGAATAATTTATATGATATTATGTATTTAAAGAGAAAAGCATGTCCCAAATCCAGCACTCTGATACAGCTGCTAGTTGGGCACAGGTAGGTATATATATATATATATGTATATATATATATATATATATATATATATATATATATATATATATGTATATGTATATATATATACAAATATATAGTTATACTCAGTGAAATTAACAAGACCCAAAGGTGGTATTGTCTAGGAATAAAAGGGGTTTTTTGTTGTTGTTCACAAAAGTAACTTATCTAGCACCACACATCAGAAAAACACAAAAATAGCACACTCTAGTTCTAAACAGCTATGTCTAAAATAGATTATATAGTAAAACCGGTATTATACAGCATATTGTGGTATTTGATTAAACAGATAAATATTTGCACTGAGTAGGCTGTTTATAATATAACATTTTCTTATCTATACAGAAGGAAAGCCGAAAAGTTAACTGTATAGAGATGTGCAGAACAACATTAAATATTATGACTCAAAGGCAGGGATGAAGGTAAATTGAAAGAAGAGTAAGAGAGAAAATGTGTACAGGCCATTACAAGTCCTTAAGTTAATAGTAAATAAGGAATCAATTGTTCAAGGTGAAGAAAGCAGTAAACAAGATATTGCATTTACATGCAGATGTCTAAAATTTGTATTTTTTTAAAATCTATGCACAAAAGTCATTTGTTTTATTGCTTGACATTCAGTTATGGCTAGATTATTTACCTTTTTTTTTTTCTTTTTTTTTTGTACTTTGGAAACAATAATATTGTTATAGGTGCCATAAAAATGGACAACATTGAAAACGGTTTGCAAATAAACCACCTAACACTGCAGTTCTTGGTACATATTAAAAGCCTTGTCTGGGGTTTGTCATATGTTAAATATATTTAAACTGGGAAAATATGTTGTAGCTTGAAGCCTCCCATTGGCCCAAACATCCAATACAAAAACACATCTCCACAAAAGGAGCAGGCAGACAATACAGGTACATTTAAAGAAGCAGCCAGCTAATGTCCTAATGTTTAAAAAGTTACCACTGTTTTATATGAGATTTCAAACCATTACGGACAAGAAGAGAATTTTGGATTCAGGAAGATGTGTACAGTACATACGAATTTTTTTGTGAACTCATATTCACTATATTGCTCAAGAACTATCTGCATTCACATATGCGATCTATTCAATGATAATCAAGTTCCTAGGAATAGTATTCATCCACAGTAAAGGAGTAAGGAGTGAGAAAGGAATCACACATAAACAGTGAAGAGAACTGAGTTGCTCTTCCAGAACAACATGATGGCGCGCGCAGTATGTCAAAGCTAATGGCAAGCTCTCTCTCCTTAGTTCTTGGGAGGAAAAAACGACAAGGAAATGGGTGCTGCCAGTGTGACAGAGGACACTACACGTAACAGCAAACACGGATTCTCTAGGCATCTATTTAAAATATTCATATTCACTTTCTAAATACAAGACTCCATGTTATGTTGCATCGCTGAAGAAGGGTTGTTTCTATTTGGACTGAATATTCTGTCATTTATTTATAAATAAATGACTGAATGTATTTATTGCTCTAAGTGCTAAGGGTCTGGTTGAACATGGAGATCCCCCATCTAGGATGGTTGCTTGGGATGAAGCCAGGCTTCTGGGTTACTTTTAAAACCATTCTGAGAGCCTGGCAGAACCGATCTCATCTCAACATATGAAGAAACAAGCAAACAAAGGAACAAACTGACCCGGAAGTGGAACCAATTGTTTTGTGGAAACATGGCTAGTCAGCCTTTTCATCTCTTTAAAAATAGACAACAATAAGAAAATTTCTTTCCTCAAATCCAGCAGAACTTCTTTATAATACTAGTGTTTGCGGTTGGAATGAAGACCTGTATCAGGGACTATTAGCAAGAGATTAAGATTTACTGTTGCAATTGCATCTCTGGGCACATAATTTGAGCCATAGTATCACATAGTATAAAGTTGTTTTATGAGGTTCTGTTGTATCATATCTTTACAAGAAAGAAGTGACACATTATAACGTGTAAAAATCTCAGTAACCTGCATATATATATATATATATATCTGCCATTTTCCATATTTTTTTATTATAAAAAACAAGGTGAAGGTACCTTTTTGATCTGTAAGACATGCAAAATTTTCCCAAACTATTGCCTCTCTTACGGTAGTAAGAAACTATGTAACAGTTGTTCTGAATCTGTATTTCAGGTGTGGAAGAATCAAAACCAACCATTACACGGAGGCTGACTGACATTATGGAAAGTACTATATGGTACTATGAGAACAGGATTGTATCTCAAAAATGTCAATTGTCACCCGACAAGTTAGTTCCAGTTGTTACATAGGCAGGCTTTGCTTTGTTCTTCAACACCAATGCTTGTATTAATTTAACAGATACAAACGACAATGTAGAATTGTCTTACATAAAGAGATATTTTGGTTTGCTTCTACAAGAGGATACAGTGAAAACAATAGTATCTGCTGGCGTTTAAAAAAATAAATGTGTTTTTTTCTTTTACCTCTCTCATTGCACTTGGTAGGCAGGTCTCTCCCATCTGGTCACTGGGTTTTAACAACTTTTTATCCATAGTATGTAGAATTTGAAATAGCTTTTGATGTATAATGCTATAAATATATTCAACATGAATATTTTAGTTATTCCAAAACCAAACCCGTTGCCGTTGAGTCGATTCCAACTCATAGCGACCCTACAGGACAGAGTAGAACTGCCCCGTAGAGTTTCCAAGGAGCGCCTGGTGGGTTCGAACTGCCGACCTTTTGGTTAGCGGCCGTGGCTCTTAACCACTAGGCCACCAGGGTTTCCATTTTAGGTAACAGAGAATGGGAAGTGGAGTATGCAAGACTGCAGTTTGAATGATATTCCTTGTCGGTACATTATATACGAATGTCTCTCTGGAACACACTAATGTACTGCTTTGGAAGTTTTCCAGTGTTTTTAAGTACACAAGACCGAACAGTACATTAAGTTTTGAACTCAACAGAGACACAGTGAAAAGTTTACACACATACACACACGCAGTTCTACACAGTTCACTTGTGCCTTGGAGGGACAGTATTATTATCATTCTTACTAACAAGGAAAAACACAATTTGCCCCAGTAGTACTGGCCACCCTGTTTTACGAGTTTTAGAAGATCCCTGAGCACTTCGTTTCCGACTCTTAACCCCAACTGCAAAATGATAGGGCTGCTGTTGTTGATGTCAAGATGGATTGTCATTCACAGTAAGTCAATCATAAGGTGCTTATTTACCCTTTTTTTTCACCAATCAGCACAAAGAACCGTCAGAAAATAACTTTTTATTATTATTACCTTAAAATAATAGCACGGGAAGGACACATGATTTCAACCATTGATGTTTGAAACAGTGGCTTTAGGATTATTATCTGGCTGCCCCTCAACAATAACAAGTGATTCAGTCGACATTCCTTAGCCAAAAACAAAAAGGCAAAAAACAAAACAAAAACAAAAAACTGTACAAATATGTATTTTTTTTTTTTCCCTGAGGGATCAAGGTACACCCGCAAGTGCTCTATGTACATATTGCACTACAGAGGAAGGAAGATCGTGTGCAAAAAAGCAACAACGAGAGAAGCTCACGGACTACTTCAACCTTTTCATCAAAGTTTCGACTAGGTTGTTTTGCATTTTGGAATGTCGGAACACAAACATCTATTCCTCAGTCTACAACTAAAAACACGTATTTCTGCTATGGCACAGTCAATGAAATAAAACGTTTTCCAAAGACAGACAGATTCCATCAAGAAAATAATACAAAGTTTGTTTTGTTTGTATTTTTTTTTTTAGAAAATTACATTACTTTCTTTCATGGTTTCACATTACAAAATCTTTTTTTTTTTTCTTTACACAAATCACATTTTATTGCAGGAATATTTCAAGTGCCATCAAATATTTATAGAAGGGTTAAAAAAATAGAAGTCTCTCTAAAGTGGTCCAGACAAGGCTTTGTATAGAATAAATCTTTTTCTTTTCCCCATCTTCTAGTTTTGATTTAAGTATTTTGAATACATTTTCTTTTCCATTGACACTTAGTAGCCTAGAAGCAGTCTGACGCACGCACATCATAGGCGCGGGCGCACACACACACACACACACACACACACACACACACACACACACACACACACACACACACACACACACACACACACACGCTCATTCCTCACCTGACCCCACCACCCCACCCCACACACTCACAGAGATCTGAGTTTCCACACTATAAAGAACAACCAAACTTAGAAGCAGTGTCATACGTCATATTTTCCTTAAATTAGGAAGGGTGAAGTAGGATGCCGAAGACTTTAAACAAATCCATAGCTTTAACGCAAATTAGGATGCTGAACACTTTAAAAAAAAAATCCGTAGCTTTAATGCAATTTACAAACTGTCCAAAAAGCACTTTCATCTGCACTTTTTTTTTTTCCATTGTGATCCAGGTCAGGTTTTTCACAATGCACTACAAACTTTGGACGCCACTGTAACAGAAGGTGGTCAGGCTTTCTACCAAAGCCGTATTGACCCTACGTAAAAAAATCGTCTAAAATGCTTTACAGCAGCCAAGATGACAATGCCATGGCTCCAATCCTGAAAAGACTATTGGACATTCACGTTTAGGAAACTTCAGTTGTAAGAACTATTAAGAATAACCAAGTAGTTTGTGTTACCACACAGGTGTTTCTATAACTGGGAAGAAAAAATGCAAAGTTTGTCACATCCTTTTCTGGACTCCATTTTTTTTTTTTCCCACTGAATTTATTGTTTAACTTCAGATCCCAACTTAGATCCAAGTAATAGTTGTTCCCTCATCTCACTGAGCAGTCTCTACTACTCTGTTCCTGCACAGTCGATGCACCTTGCTCTTAGATGCCACACCCTGCTCTTCCCTCAGAAAGACCTAGCCGCAGCATCACATCACCGTATCTTGGTTTCCCATAAAGACAACGTCACAGGAAGGGACTATTACGGAGATTAGAGCATCGTTTTTTTTTTTTTTGGCATTAGGTACATGCAAAATCCTATCTGGAAAGGAGTTTCTTTTAAGTTCAACATTAAGTTCTCTCTCACCCTTGGAGAAGTTCAATTAGCTCTTATCATCTCACATGGACACTGAAATTAGGTTTAGTTGCTCTTTAATGCGCTAGCACCTGAGGCTGGTCATATTCAGAAAGCTTTGGTTAAAAAGAAGTTAATGTACTTTAATAAAACCATCCCCAATTTTAGTGAATTGGAATGACCAAAAAGAAAACAAAACAAGCCCCCCGACCCCCAGAGTCAAGCACCCTTTTCCCCCAAAGGACCAAGAACAGGATGAAATGGACAAATAAATAACTGAACCAAGCTTGGTTTGTTTTTGTTTTTTTTAAGAGTATAAATACTATTGATCTTTAAAGGAACTATGCTTACTTAAATTTAAAAAATTTGACTTAACCCTTCTTGCCCCAATATAAATACTATATGCCAATACTTAACCTCTCTATATAAATAAGCTTTTATACATCTGTAAGAAATTTAAGTAAATATTCCTCTCGTCCTCTATTTATGGTTAAACTCTTAGTATATTTTTGGAAAAAAAATTTAGATGTTATTTAGGCTTCATACATACTTCTTTGTAAATAATCCCTTCCCCTTGTCCAAGTCCCTCTCGAAACAAGTCAGAGGAGTTAAAAACAGTGAAGGGCCCTGGGAAACCCAGGCTGGGGATCCAGCAGGGCATCAGGAGCTGAATTCCTGAGGAAAATTCAGGAAGGATCTCAGTGGCAGAGGAGACAGTTTCTGGTCTGTAAGCGGCTGTTTGGAAACTCCCACCTGTATGCCATGGAAAGATGTTTCCTCGCTGTAGAAACATGTACACACAAGGCCATGAATATCAGACCAGAAGCGTGAATCCCACACGTGTGACCGGTATCGTGCTCGAAATGCCTGGGTTCCGGAAAGGTCACCCTGTTTTCCAAACACGCACACTTGTATACTGGACTGTTCCCTTCCCAACACCCCCCTGCCCCCCCAGCCCCCACTGGGGATTATGCAAGACAAAACCAAACTAACACAAATCACTAGGTCGCACCTGAACACAAAAGCCAAACAATCTGCTAAATAGTTAATAAAATAAATTACAGTCCACAGTTTTCTGGTGAAGATAAATACAGGAGTGAATGTCTGCAGCTAGCATCAACTTCACTTTCAAGGCTGAAAATATTTACTATTTAAATAAGAGACACTGGTTCAACATTGTATGCCTCCCTCACCGTCCTAGCCATTGTCTAGACAAGACGGAGAGCAATATTCTAGAAGGGTAACATCTCGAGGCAGCTAGTCTAGAATTAGCTCACTCTGGGATAAACTCTTACTGTTTCTAAGAGCATAAACACTCACAAAGTATACTCTTCATGTCCTCGTAAATGGAGTGGGCGTTTGCTCCGGATATAATCTTTGGGTCCTTCTTAAAATAAAAGCTAGATTTCAATAAATATTCTCGTTATCAATTTGTTCTCAAAGCATCAAGATTCCAAGTGGAGACTGAGTCCACGCAGCTACTGAATTGTATAAAATGAGCCTCTCCTTCCCTGTCTCCACAAGGTGGCATTTAAAAAAGCTTTTAATTTTTGTTTTTTTTTTTAAAAAGTGCATGATACCATAAATCCACAACACCCATCAAACATTCAACTTTGTATGAAGCATAAAGACATCTACCCTGAAACTCACCAAAAAGCAAAGTATAATTTAGGGAGAGTCCCGTTTCTAATTCCCAAACCATGTGTTAAAAAGAAAAAAAAAAAAAAAAAAAAAGAAAACAATTCAACATCGTGATTTCTAGATATGACCAGCCAGTCTTTTAAAAGGAATTTTGTAAACAGCAGCATAAACACCTCCCGACGTACCTGCCAAGCCTTCTTCTCAGTTAAACTTGTGTTTCTGGTGTACATGTGACACGGCAGTGAACACGCTAGTATTTAATTTAAAGAAAAAGGTGCAAAATGAAAGTGCCTTATCAGTTCAACAGGAAAAGCTACACCAGTAACTACATTTTATATTAATTAAAACAATATATAAACAATATCTCTTTTAGCTATATATATAGTCTTCATGCCCATTTACCCTGTAATATATTATAATGCTATTGTTGCTCGTGCTATGGACCCTTTTCATGCCGTCCTGCCGACTGGCAATAATCGGTGAAAAATGAAAAACAAAACAAAAAATCTTCCTTCATGAAACAAAGAGCAAGTTGTGCAAAGTAATGCCGCAAGCTCCGCTATGCACACCAGCCACCGATTACTGCGAGCCTCTCTGTGGTTAGCGACAGATGGGTGACGCTTCAGGAAGTCTCTGGGCAGTGAGCTACAAGAAAAGGAACTCCTTCGACTCTAGTACCCTCCTTCTGTGTAAACAGAGGCCAACGATCAAGAAGTCGAGACAGAAAAAGGGTCCATATCTGTAGGCATAATGGAAATCATATGCATGAGAAAAACAAGTTCACCTTTTACTTGTTTTCATTGTTTCTCTCCTTTGCCTGACACTGATCACCAAATGATGTGCACGGTGTGTTGGCGCGCCAGGTCTGGGCAGGGCCATATAAAGTGTCTCGGTTAATTTGTGTTGGTTTGCTTTTCATGTTTGTACTTCAGACATTCTAGAAGTGCTCAGGTGATACATCTACCCATCAATCTGCATCGCTGGCTCAAATTCGGAAGTGAACAACTCCTTGTATAATGGAGGAAAATGAAGTCGCACAATGTCTGGATATATTGCTTTAAATGCCATTAGCTTTTCCGTATGCCGTCCACATAAGGCTCTTAATGTAGACACCTTGCATATTAACTGTAAGTGGAAAGAAAGACACGTTGTCAGGAGAGAACAGGCATGAGGAGCGAGAAGCAGGGCATCTGGCTGATCTTTACGACGTTGTCTGTCATGGTGAAACACTTGAAGCCAACTTAAACGTCTAATTATTGAGGATTGGGAAAAATGATGATGTGGTCATATCACAGAACACAAGATATATATCAAAAAATGAGTTTGAAGATGAATAATTTAATAACATGCAAAGATGTTCATAAGCAGAAGTTGGCACAGCCTGTTAGTGGCAGTCAGGACACGAACCTGAGTCTCTTACAGCCTCCTCCTATTCTAATGCGCTTCCCACTCTACCAGCCTTTCCTTCCTGCCCTCTGCCATTTCAGGAAAAGAAGAGATTTGATGGGAAAGAAGAGGGTGAGGGGCAGTCATGAGTAGGGTGGGCATGAGACCACAGCTGACCGCACCCCTTAGACCCTTCATATAGAACAAATACTGGTCAACCCCAAAGCAACCAGATTCTTCTCAATGAAGAGCTTTGCCTATAACAAAGCCATTCCAGGTTTGAGCAAAAGGCCTGGAGTGAAAAAAAAACAGAGTCAGAAGGCCTGGGCTGAACTCCCAGCACTGACTGTTTATCAACTAACAATACACCTGGAAAAAATGCTATGTAAACTTTAAAACACTATACAAATGCAAAACACTTATTATTTCAACCCAAAACAATCCTTTCCAAGGAATGTTCTCACCAGATCTTGTCCACGGTGAGGGGCTCCCTAAAATAAAAAGAACCTCACGGTACACTCAGGAGCCCTGGTGGCACAGTGGTTAAGTGCTCAGCTGCTAACCAGAAGGTCGGTGGTTCTAACCCACCAGCCCGCTATGCAGGTGGGAGAAAGATCTGCTGATCTGCTCCAGTAAAGATTATAGCCTTGGAAACCCTACGGGGCAGTTCTACTCTGTCCTACTGGATGGCACACAGCAACAATGATGGGATGCCTGCACTGGGGCAAGGAAGAGGGGAGAAAGAAGCTCCCAACAGTTTGTTCCCTTCCATTCCCCATTCCTTCCCCTATTTCTCATTTAACACCACCAAAAACAAAATAGTACTTAACCCCCCAGATTCCCCTTTCTGTCCTTAAACACCGTAACCTAGCTATGAGGAGAAAACAAAATAAATAAGCAAAAACAAAAAAACCAATAAAACATGTAAAATAATCTAAGAGAATGAGGCTAATTTTTCAAAGACTAAACTCATACCATTACCATGACCACTGAAGGATGTGAGTGTATTTTAAATTGACAGCCTAATTATATTTTTATTATAATTAGTCAAAATGAAACATTATGCTTTGAATACGGGGTAGTAATAAGAAGCTGAAGAAGAAAGTACAAAAGTCATTTACTATTGATCACGAACACCTTTAATGGAAATAGAACTAATACTAAGTATGCAGTGGTTAATTCTTTAAGCCCTTAATAACTTCTTCCTTCTAAATTCAAAGATTCCTTCTCTATTAATGCAGAACATTGCCTCTACTTTGTCTCCAACTTTGATGGAATAGGAGGAGGATTTCCAGAATGTACTAAAAATTAAAAAAAAAAAAACTTGTTTTTTGCTCCTGTCCCGCAATTGCAAGATACTTTGTAAGCCATGATAATAAATAGAATTTAGTCTGAATAATGAGTTTAATCCAACAACAGAACTTTTCAAAATGGAGGTGCTTCTTTCTTTTCAGGAGCCTGCTCCTTACTGATGCTTTTGGAGGCTGGTCAGAGAAACCACCTTGTTATCTTACACGCGCAGCAGGAAGCATGAGCTGCGCCATGAAATAAAGGAGGCCGTGCCAAATGGAAACCCTGTGTCCCTCACCTTGGTTAGTATTCCGTCCTCTCGGTGATTCTTCTGTAGGACGTGTTGAAGTGCTAGCCGAATTTTCTGTTGCAGCTTTTCAATTTTTACCTTTTCCTGCAGCCACGAGCGATCTAAACATGAAAAATGATACTCCTTAGTATTCCTCCAACATGGTGTCGAACACTTCATTCCTTTCGACTCTTACCCGCAGATTATTACAGCACAAGGCCTATTTAGAGACTGATGGCCAGTTCCACTCTTTCAAAATGTGTTCCTTCAGGAGTGAAAACTCATCTCCAACAGTTATAAAACAGGATTTTAAACCTTTCCATTTTTACTGATGCTTAAAGGAAAGAAAGATTTCCCCCTTTCAAAAGGATAGCCATTTCAATTGAAGGTCACACCTGTATGTGTGCAAATGAAACCACCTCCACCCCTCCAGCCTCGTAATAATTAAATTTCTGAATGAAATACTCATACTCATCCTGCAAACTTTTTTGGCGCATATGAAAAGTGCCTTAGAATCCAAGGCAACTAAACATGCTAGCAGAATTTCAAATGACTTAAGGATGGTTAACTCAGGATAAAGTTTTTATTTGTAAGAATCCCAAATAGAAGATAGTAAATTTGCAAAACTGATTACCCCCGAGAGAGTACTGGTTGAAAACACAGATTAAATTCAGATAAGCTTGCGGATGACATTCAAATGGATTTTAAGAAGAAAGCAGGATGTCTTAAAAACCACGTTTTCTCTTGGAGATTGGTGTTAAGAAAGGCAACTTTATCCCACCACAGGTGAATTCTAGACGAGGTTTTATTCAATTCTCATTTCTTAAAATTTTATCTGAAAGGCATTAAGATCTTCTTAAAAGGGTATATGTGTGTGAGCACTTCTACGGTTTAGCAGTTTGAAATCTTAAAAGAAACGTCTGTTTAGCCAATATCACCATCATCATCATCACTCATTCTTTTAAAAACTTAAAATTATAGATTTAATAAGGGTAGCAGTCTCTTCTGGTTGCCCTCCAAATACCCTGTAATCATAAAAAGTTATGCACTTTGTAAAAAAAATTCTTTACCGGGACAATTTTTAAACCATCTTATCTTTATTTGGTTATCTCACCTGCTGACATCAGTACAAAGGCAGAAAATAACGCAATTTCATCTTCAGTCAGGTGCATAGAACATAAGCTCTTCCCAAATTCAAACACAAAGCTAATAAAGTCTTCACAACCTGCCAAAATTAAAATAGAGACGGTTTAGGATTTCTGTATTATTCCAGAAGAAAATGTGGAGGACGGTAAGGAGGGTTGCAGTAAAAATGGCTACAGATCAGAGGGAATAGTAACAGCACTTGGACGGTTTGATAGTTTGAAATCTTAAAAGAAAAATCTGCTTAGCCGATGTCGCCATCATCATCGTTCATAACAACGAGAGTGAATGTTCGTTGTAGGATTGCCACGTGAGGTACTGCTCTAAGAGATTTCTCTGGGTTTCCTCCTCTTTCACAACAGCCCTAGGAAGGAAGTATTATCATTATTATTCCCCATTTTAGAGGTGAGAAAACTGAGACTTGGAGAGAAAAATAATTTACCCAAAGCCACCCAAGGAGGAAGTAAGAGGCTGAGTCTCAAACCCAGGCTGCCTGACTTCAGGGCCCACATGCTTAATCAGGAGAGTTTGACAGCTACAATCTCACCGAAATGCTGAATTTACTCATTTTTGTTTTCTACTATATTGCACGTAATAGGCCCTTTAAAACATTAACAGATGACACATTCTGGTAATAAAACTATTCTGACAATTACAGAACCAAAAACATAGAATGTGAAAGTTCTCTAATAATCCCATTCCCCAAAGACTGGTTAGGTTTGGTGTCTATTCTTTCTAATTTGCATTTAATATACATACACATGTTGTTGTTGTCAGGTGCTGTAGAGTAGGTTCCAACTCATAGCAACCCTGTGTACAACAGAAGGAAACACTGCCCGGTCCCGCACCATCCTTACATTTGGTGCTATGTGTGAGCCCACTGGTGCAGCCACTGTGTCAATCCATCTCCTTGAGGGTCTTCCTCTTTTTTGCTGACCCTCTACTTTACCAAGTATGCTGTCCTTCTCCAGGGACTGGTCCCTCCTGATAACATGTCCAAAATACTTGAGACAAAGTCTCGCCATCCTCCTTTTTAAGGAGCATTCTGGTTGTACTTCTTCCAAGACAGATTTGTTCGTTCTTCTGGTAGACCATGTATATTCAATATTCTTTGCCAACACCATAATTCAAAGGCATCAATGCTTCTTAGGTCTTCCTTATTCACTGTCCAGCTTTCACATGCTTATGAGGTGACTGAAAACACCATGGCTTGGTTTAGGAGCACCTTAGTCCGCAAAGTGAATCTTTGCTTTTCAACACTTTAAATAGATGGTTTGCAGCAGATTTGCCCACTGCAACGTGTCCTTTGATTGCTTGACGGCTGCTTCCATGGGCGTTGGCTGTATATCCAAGTAAAATGAAATTCTTGAAAACGTCAGTATGTTTTCCATTTATCATGATGCTGCTCATTGGTCCAGCTGTGAGGATTTCTGTTTTATTTTGAGACGTAATCCATACTGAAGGCTGTGGCCTTTGATCTTTATCAGTAAGTGCTTCAAGTCCTCTTCGCTTTCAGCAAGCGAGTTTGTGTCATCTGCATATTGCAGGTTGTTAATGAGTCTTCCTCCAATCCTGACGCTGCGTTCTTCTTCATATAGTCCAGCTTCTCAGATTATTTGCTTAGCATAGAGGTTGAATAATACGGTGAAAAGATACAACCCTGATGCATACCTTTCCTAATCTTAAACCATGCAATATCCCCATGTTTTGTTTGAACGACTGCCTCTTGGTCTATGTCTTCATGAGCACAATTAAGTGTTCTGGAATTCCCATTCTTCACAATGTTATCCATAATTTGTGATGATCCACACAGTCAAATGCCTTTGCACAGTCAGTAAAACACAGGTGGATGGTGCAGGACCGGGCAGTGTTTCATTCTGTTGTACACAGGGTTACTGTGAGTTGGAACCAACAGGACGACACCTAACAACAACAAACATCTTTCTGGTATTCTCTGCTCTCAGCCAAGATCCACGTGACATCAATGATATCCCTCATTTCACATCCTCTCTGAATCCAGCTTGAATTGCTGGCAGTTCCCTGTCGACGTACTGCTGCAACCATTTTTGAATTATCTTCCACAAAATTTTACTTGCGTGTGATATTAATGATATTGTTCAATAATTTCCACATTCTGTTGGATCACCTTCCTTTGGAATGGGCACAAATACGGACCTCTTCCAGTCAGTGGGCCAGTTAGCTGGCTTCCAAATTTCTTGGCATAGATGAGTGAGCACCTTCAGCGCTGCATCTGTTTGTTGAAACATCTCAGTTGGTATTCCGTCAATTCCTGAAGCCTTGTTTTTTGCCAGTGCCTTCAGTGCAGCTTGGACTTCTTCCTTCAATACTGTCAGTTCTTGATCATATACTGCCTCCCGAAATGGCTGTATGTCAACCACATCATTTTGGTACAGTGACTCTGTGTATTCCTTCCATCTTCTTTTGATGCTTCCCGTGTCATTTAATATTTTACAGATACAATCTTTCAACATAGCAAGTCGAGGCTTGAATTTTTCCTTACCTTCTTTCATCTTGAAAAAATGCCGAGCGTGTTCTTCCCTTTTGATTTTCTAACTTCAGGTCTTTGCACATTTCATAATACTTTGTCTTCTCGAACCACCCTTTGAAATCTTCTGTTCAGCTCTTTTACTTCATCATTTCTTCCATTTGCTTTAGCTACTCTATGTTCAAGAGCAAGTTTCAGAGTCTCTCCTGACATCCATTTTGGTCTTTTCTTACTTTCCTGTCTTTTTAATGACCTTTAAATTTCTTTACATATGATGTCCTTAATGTCATCCCACACCTTGTCTGGTCTTCTTCAGTCATTAATGTTTAGTGTGTTAACTCTATTCCTGAGATGGTCTCTAAATTCAAGTGGAATATACTCAAGGTCATACTTACGGCTCTCATGGACTTGTTTAAATTTTCTTCAGCTTCAACTTGAACTTGCATATGATGGTTTGTTCCACGGTCGGCCCCTGTCTTGTAGTGACTGGTAATACTGAGCTTTTCCATGGTCTCTTTTCACAGATGTAGTCGATCTGAGTCACCAGTTACATTGTTGAAAAAGGTATTTCAATGAATATGTCGTTGGTCTTGCAAAATTCTGTCATGTGATCTCCAGAGTTGTTTCTATCACCAAGGCCATAATTCTGAAACTACAGATCCTTCTTTGTTTCCAACTTTTGCATTCCCATCACCAGTAATTATCAATGCATCTTGAGTGCATGTTCGATCGATTTCAGACTGCAGAAGTTTGTAAAAATCTTCAGTTTCTTCATCTTTGGGATTAGAGGTTGGTGCAGAAATTTGATAACAGTCATAGTAACTGGACTTCCTTATAGGTGTATGGATATTATCCTATCACTGACAGCACTGTACTTCACGATCAATCTTCAAATGTTCTTTTTGATGATGAATGCAACACCTTTCCTCTTTATTTTGTCATTCTTGCCATAGTAGACCATAGGATTCAAAATGGCCAATACCAGTCCATTTCAGCTCACTAATGCCTAGGATATCAATCTTTATGCATTCCATTTCATTTTTGATGACTTCTAGTTTTTCTAGGTTCATACTTCATATATTCCACGCTCTGATTATTAATGGATGTTTGCAGCTATTTCTTCTCATTTTGAGTTGTGCCACATCAACAAAAGAAGGTCATGAAAGCTTTACTCTGTCCACATCACTAAGGTCAACTCTACTTTGAGGAAGCAGCTCTTCTCCAGTCATATTCTGAGTGTCTTCCAACCTGAAGGGCGCAGCTTCTGGCACTATACTAGACAACGTTCCACCGCTATTCATAAGGTTTTCACTGGCCAATTGCTTTAGAAGTAGATCACCAGGTCCTTCTTCCTACTCTGTCTTAGTCTGGAAGCTCCACTGCAACCTGTCTACCATGGGTGACCCTGCTGGTATTTGAAATACCGGTGGCATAGCTTCCAGCATCACAGCAACATGCAAGCCACTACAGTATGAAAAACTGACAGACGAGCGGTGGATATACATACATATATATACATATATGTGTACACATTCATATTCATATGTATATGTAATGGCTCAAATTCTGAAAGTGGAGCAATTCTGTGTATTATGGAGGAAAATGAAGTTGCACAATGTCTGAGAATATTGCTTCAAATGCCGTTAGCTTTTCCGTATGTTGTTCACGTAAGGCTGTTAATGCAGACACCCTGCCCATTAACATATATTTAAATCGCAATGGGCAACCCTTTACCAAACTACACACACTTTCTGTTAACTTTTTTAAAAAATCACTTAACAACGTATCTTGGGTATCTTCCAGTCTTCTTAATGACTACATTCTACTTTATTTAAATTACAGAAATCCACAAATACTTCATTTATGTATGTATATGTCACAGCTTCACTTAGCTGTATTTTATTTCTTTGACATCCGCATCTAATTTTCATTAATGGTTGCTGCTTGAGGGGTTGCTAGTGTAGACATTTAGCTCCTTGCTTGATTTTATGTATCAAATCACGTCTTCTAAGTTATCTGGCTAACGTATCCCCTGTAAACCTGGTTTCTAAAAATCTGGAAGAAAACTGGAAGGGCACATAAATCTCTTTAATTACCAACTAGATAAAAGGAAACTTTAGATTCTTTACATGTAATTTTGTTAAAAAGCTTTTGAGCTGTATATATCTTCTACACAGATTAAATATAAAGTAAAATGATACTTTGTATTTATATAGACACACACATACACAGTGTATATCTCTCTCTCCATATATATATATATAATAAAATTCTTTATGTTTTATTTCCAAATAACTAGTTTCCATTTTGTTCAATAAGAGCTTTCACTCCACCCACATCTTTCCCTATAGTCCTGATGTAAAGATGAAGCACTTTGCCATTTCCTCACCTAGGGATTTGAAGACGTCCGGGCTAGCATACTTCCCATCGAAGTACACGGTGTTGTTCTGGGGGTCGAAGGCACGGCACATTCTGATGAACACCACCTCTAGAGAACCTGGGTGAGGGCAGACATGGTTTGGATTAGTATATTTTAGGGAGCTTTTCCATGGCGCGAATGGAGAGAACCGTTCTGGACAGCACAGTGGGAGCTGTGTGCAGTTTAGCTAGTGGGCTCTCGGTCACATTAGCCAAAAGGCAGGGTTTACTACTGTCATTAAAGACTACTGTGCTGAAGCTGAGGAGTTTTTACAGAAGAGAGGACTGATTTGCACAAATTACTTCCTTGGCACCATTCTGCCTGGCCATGTAGAGTCTCAAAGTCGCTAGGAAAACATTTATTCATACTTAAAAGAAATAAAGAAAACAAAACACCGAACAACAAAAAACAAGGACGTGTCTTTGAGTTCCACAAACAGCCTTCTTCTCAACAGCTTACTGAAACCCCAGAGGATCGAGTGTAGGCACAACACACGTGATGGTAAAATTTGGGGTTGCAGGTGTTGATCAAATTAATCTCTTCACCTGGGGGGTGGGGTGGGCAAAACTGAGGGTATGTTTCCTGAAAATAGTTCAAAACCCTTTACAAAGCCCTCAGTTTCTGCTAAGAGAAATCTGAGCGATTATCATCGGAACAAAACCATCCCGACACCTTCCTTACCAAGCGTTTCTTTAATAAGTGGGTTAGGAAAGAAATCTCAAAATTTACCTGCAAAGCACATACCTGCTTTTAGAAGCACAATTTGATCGTTTTGACACAGTTCCATAAATCCATCGATGCGTTTGGCAAACTCCACCACATACTGAATAGCTTCTGTAATTTTGATGGCACATAACTGCCACATCACCTCCCGCTGCTGATAAAGAGGAAGACATCCAGATGCACGTTTACCCATGACCTTGGCACAGTTGGTGCAACTGTTCCTATTTTGTAAAATCCTTCTTTGGAAGTAGATTCAAAAAGGCTAGAGGGTTAGAGAACAAAAAACCAAAACACAAGAGCCAGGAAAAGCAACACATTCCATCACTTTAGCCCTGGCCCACTGAGAGAAGCAAAGGAGTATCTTCTCTTGAGATGCGGCTTTGCTTTGGGGAATTTAATACCATTTTATTTAGGGGAAGGGAAGGACCGGAGAGTCCATTAAATTTATTGTGCATCTATTACGAGCTAGGTGCTTTACGACCTTCTTGCCTTATTTCGTTTTCACGGGGCCATTTTCCTATTGTATAGGAATGGGCACTCAAGCTCACAGAAGTTTCAAGCTAGGAGGTAAGGAGCTGTGATTCAGATCCAAGCATGTATTATCAGTGGCATCACTAGGGGGTGCAGGGGATGTGGACCGCGCTGGGTGACACTGTCAGAGGGGGTGCCACCAAAATTTAATATTTTTTTTTTATAAAAATACCCCTGCAGTTAGTTATAACAACAAAAACTTTGTAAGCCCAGCTTACATGCGCCAATAAACCTACAAGGCTAAAACTCTGTGTTAATTTACTTTTTGAACTCTGTAATGTCCTCTGGTCAGATCTGTCACTATTACCCAATTACAGTGATGCTTGAAATCATGTGGTTTCATCTGCACGCGCTACAAGCGGGCGCTGTTGTTTTCATTACTGCTGGTGGTTTTATAGCCACTGATTTTTCAAGTTTTCTGGGGTTTCAGCTACAACGTAGTGGTAGCTAGTATTTGTGAACCTATATCAATAACTTTTTTGAGAATGAAGTAGTAATTAAAGGAAAAGGAGGAGTGATACATGGGAATCATGATTCACAAGTAACATTAGTACAGAAAACGTTACTAAGGATTCTGTATTGTCAGGTACGGGAGGAAGTCCGTGGGGAGGGTGACACCAACTCTAGAGACGTCACCGTGTCTTACTCTGAATTCCTCTTTGTTACTCTGGCTGCTGGTGTTACCTGCTCTCTCACAGGCAGACAACGTGATGCGTTCCTGTTCCCTAACACGTCCCGTTCGATTCCTTATATATACTCACTCTCCAGTTACAGGGCCACCTCAGTCTGTTATGGTGCTCTCGTTTCTCCAATCTTAGTTTAAGGCTGTTCCCACCAATAGGATGGGGTGGAAGAAACCCTGAATTAAAAGCCAGCAGTCACAGTCCTGGTAGTGCAACTGTTAAGCACTCAGCTGCTAACGGAAATGTTGGTGTTTCAAACCCACCCAGTGGCTCTGGGGGAGAAAGGCCCGGTGATCTGCTTCCACAAAGATGATAGCCAAGAAAACCCTAAGGGGCAGTTCTTCTCTGTCTCATGGGGTCCTTATGAGTCGAAATCGACTCAACGGCACCTAACAACAGTCATGGATTCTAGTCTTGATGTTTTCACTCTCCAGCCATATGCCACGGGACTTTAGTGTCCTCATATGTAAAACAAGGAAACTCATTTAGCCCTCCTGGGACTGTAGCTTCTGCGTATGTAAAATGAAGGAGACAATTAGTCTAGAAAATCTCTAAGGGCCTTTCCAACCTTGAATGTCTATGATTGTTGGGAAAAACAGCAGCATTTTCTTTTACCAAAGACAGAATGGACAGTTGAAAGTTCCCCGTCTCCCATCTTGCCCTCCTCCCTCTCTGCCACTTTAGTAGCTTATTGATCAGAGTGTTTTCTAGAAGGCAAGCAGTGGCACTGTTTCTCAGCCCCACATTGCTAGGTTCAGACCGGAGCTGCGGTCACAGATGCCAAAACCTTTTTTGAACGCACTCTTTAAACTCCTTCTTCTTAACTTCTGGACACAAGACGCTAAGATTATTTTACTCGAGCTCCTCGGCCTTAAAACCTGCCATTGTGATAGTGGGACAAATCCCAATTCATTTAGCCTTTGGGAAGCTGCTTAATCTAGTCCGCTGTTGACAAACTGAAGGAGATACGTGTATACTTATAAGCACAATAGAACTCGTTCATGATCACTGACTTAGATTTTGCAAGCTGGCATGTCAGTAAGACGGCAAGGCCTGAAGTACACCATCAGCTCTGGAGGAAGATTTTTAAACTGAAAACTGACATCTGATGCAAGACATTCTTTCTGCAGTCTGTTGCGTACTCCTGACCAGCTCTCCTGCCATCAACACACCCTTCCCAACTTTGCCTCAACCCTAGGCTTGGACTGTACCTTCGTTTGATAGTTTTCAATCTCCTCCTGGAGAAAGGTCTGCCACGTTATCTGCTGGAGCTCTTCTCTCAAGTATTGGCAAGTCTCCAGATGTGACTTAGATATATTCTGCGCAAGGTGTTCTAAGGAGAAAACAGCACATCACAAACATGAAAAGCCAGGTTCCTAGTTGGATAATCAGTGTTTCCCGACTTCACATTTGATTTTAAAGATGCCAGGGATAAAGCCACGTGCTTGAACCAGTTTTGCGGATCCTTACCCATTTAAATAAGCCGTGTAATCATTTGGAACTCTTCTGTATTTTGGGACATGAGGAGGGAGGTCAGGGACTGTGCAATAAGGCTTGGTGACCTCAAGACTCTCCAGACCTCGACCTTGTCCTGTGCCCCTATGCAGATGTCTGGAATGAACAACTATTGACCTAGAGACGTATGGGAAATGATAGATACAGGCTCTTCTTAGGATTTTTATGAAGATACACCTGCTACGCACATGGACCTGGGAGGAATTACTCTTGACAACTATGAAATGGTATTCTTTTTTGATGACGACTATGTATTTCTTCTGTTTTTTCCTGCAAACAGGAAAACACGCATCACTGAGGGCCTGCCACATGGCATCACCATGAGTCGGAATCGACTCCATGGCAACTGACCGCAACTATAACCATGTGACTAGATACAGTATAGTGGGTAAGAGATGAACTCCGGAGCCAAATGGCCCGAGGATGAAGATCAGTTCTGCTACTTACTCGCTGTGTGATCTTGGGTAAGTTATTTAACCTCTCTGTGCTTTGAATTTCTCATTTGTAAAATGAGAAAGCAGTACCTATTTCATAGTGTCTTTGTGAGAATTAAACGAATCGAGAACTTAGAACAGGGAAGGTTACATAGCATGTGCTATAATAACATTAGTTAATTAGTGTACTTGAGTGTAAGGGCTTTGAAGATATTAAAGAAATAGATGCCAAAAAAGTTTCTACAGGAACTTGTAATCTGGTGAACGAGTATGGACACACTGGAAGGGCAATTCAAGACACTAGACAATAATGAACTATAAAGTTGAACTACATCAGAAGAGAAAGAAAAAAATAATAGATGCCGAGAGGAAAGGTAGAGAGCAATGCTGCTTGGTGGAATCGGGAGCTTTTCGGCAGAGGAGGAACACTTGAGTTGGACCTGAAGGGTGGGTAGGGTCTACGAGGCAGAGGTCTGTGGTGAGGAAAGGAGGCCAATTCCACTTAGGAGGGATGGTAGATGAGAGAACAAGCATGGCATTTACAGAGGATGGCGTAGATCTCTTAAAGTGCCAGGGTACAAAACAGAAATCTGGGCAGGTAAGAGTCCAAACCATGAAGGATCTTGAAATGTCAGGTCAGCGAGTCTGGACTTGTTGTAATTTAAAAAATCAGCAGGATTCTTACTGGGGGAGCTATGTGTTGAAAATTATCTCTGGGGAAATAGGAAAAACAGTTTTGGGCTTGGTGGATCAGAGCAGGGAGAGGCTGGAGGCAGGCGGGCCAGTTAGAAGGCTGTTGGAATCTAGATGTAAGGAATAAAGAGCTGGGAGCAGGTTGATAGTAACTGTTACGGAAAAGAAGGACAAATCAGATAAGTATTTTCAAAGAACTGGCAAGATTCTGTGGATATAAAACCGTACCAAAAAAATGATCCCGTTCCTGTGGTCTTGAATACATGATAGAGAAGTCATTTAAAACAATAGCGCTCAGTGCCAACTTGGGAACACTAGTTAAGAATGCCTATTTATTTGGAAATCTGTTACTTCTTTAGTCAAACAGAACCAGGTCTGTTTGTGTGAAAACAGAGCAGGCTCACCTACATGAAGCTTGAAACCAGAATCTCCTTAGAGACACTGAAACATTATAAACCCTAACAGCCTTGCTTAGCAACACACGGACACAAAAACAACATAAATAAGTAACATAATAAAGCATAAACAAAAGGAAAAAAATTAGAGGAAAGAGAGACAGAGAGTAAGAGGGAGAAGCTGGAAAATCGTGCGTCTGAGAATCGATGACGTTTGGGAAGAGAAGAGGGGAAGACATAAATAATGGGGAATCAGAACCCCCAAAATAAATGTGTAAATAAGGTTGCGAACTATCTCCTATAAAAAGACCTCTCTCTTTAACAGACAGTTTCTAGAATGTGAAGCAACTTTTGGAGATAAGAAAAAAATGATAAAGACAAAAGGTGTCCTCACATGGAGGCATCTGGAGGGGTCCTCTGGGGGGAAGGATGGGGAGAGGCTCATAGAATTCTCTTCCAGATTATGCTTCTTTCCCATTTAATACAGTCGGCATCTTGTTGTTTCACTTCATCCTAAAAAAATGTTCCCACTTACTCCCACATATTTGAGTCCAGCTTTTAAACCCACTGCCGTCGAGTCAATTCTGACTCATAGTGACCCTACAGGACAGAGTAGAACTGCCCCATAGGGTTTCCGAGTCTGCAATCTTTACAGAAGCCGACTGCTATATCTTCCTCCCGCAGAGCAGCTGGTGGGTTTCAACCACCAACCTTTTTGGTTAGCAGCCAAGGGCTTAGCCACTGCGCCATCAGGACTTCCTGTCCAGCTTTTAGGAGAGCCAATTAGAAGTGAGACAAGGAATGCTGCAATGTGTATGACACACCAGCAGAGGGCAGTGGCTGCATTCTCATCAGTAGCTACAAAGCCTTTGACTCCAACTCACGGGTGATCTGGCTACTGCGAGATTATTTAGATACTTTGCTCTATTTAAATCTCTATTTCCTCAAAGAAGAACATAGCCGGTCTGAGTAAAAGTTAAGAAGTTAGAGCAGTTTTTCAGAAAAACAGACTAGAAGAGTAAAATACCTTGGAACTAGGAGATAGGAGACCTGGTATCTGGTCTAATCTCAGTTGATACCTGACTTTGCGAAGAAGCTACGTTACTTCATGTCCTCATCTGTGGTTACTTCATCAGTGAAACCAAAGGCTAGATACTGCAGCTGTAAAATCCTACATCATCTGGTCCAAACTCTCTTCATTTTACAGACAGTAATGATGATAATAACGAACACATAAGCAGCATTTACTATGTGCCAGGCCCATATTTTATTTCTATATATAAGTATATAATGTGTTGCTGTCAAGTCAATTCCCACTTGTAGCGACCCTACAGGACAGAGCAGAACTGTTCCATAGGGTTTCCAAGGAGTGGCTAGCGGATTCGAACTGCCGACCTTTTGGTTAACAGCCGTAGCTCTTAACCACTATGCCACCAGGGTTCCATGTATAAATATATATCTACAGTATAAATTAATATATATAACATACATAATATACGTATCACTTAATCCTCCCAACAGCTCTGGAAGGGAAGTACTAATATTATCTCCTTTTTACAAATGAGGAAACTGAGGCACAGTGAGGTTAAGAGACCTTTCCAAAGTGTCACAGCTGGCAAGTGGCAGAGCCAGGATTCAAACCCGGACAGCTGGAGTCTGTGCTCTTAAGCATTACATTCTATAGACAGGGAAACTGCAGCTTGAATGATTATGTTAACTTATACATGGGGTGTATAGCTTATCAATAGCAAAGCTAAGACCACAATCCACAGAAGCCGACTTCTTGTCTCATGCTTTGCCCAATATATCAGTTGTCTGTCTTCACAGGGCTTTAGTTATCAATAATAGTAACAAGTACAGTTAGCTTTCTTTGTTTTGTTTTGAATGAACCTAGATTGTTTATCTGGAACATATAATTCACATACTGATGAAAAAGCAAGGGCCAAAATTCCTGGCCAGGGATGCAGATGAACTTCCATTAAAAGTAACTTGTAGATACTATTACAGAAAGGCAGAATTCTGCTTAAGCTATGTTAATTGACAATTTATTTTCCAATTGAATAATTGGTTTCATTTGTTTAAAATTCGCTGACAAAATTTAGCCTGAAATGAAGTCAAGAGCCTCAGCTGAAGACGGAGTGGGACGTTAGCCCCAAAGGAAACACCAAAGAACTTCAGGAAGCTTGAGGAAGCAGCAAAGTCTGTGGTACTTTTATGCTACTCTGGGATCCCTAAACAATTTTGTACATGTAAATGAATTAGAGCCCAATTATATCCTTTCCCGGTAAATTCTAGTTTAATTTTGGGTTTGGGACTAATCCTAGGGAGGAGCTAATTTTACTCATCCTGGAAAATGCCACGATATGGTGAAATCCTTAATTCAGAAGAACATGGAGAAAGCACAAGGGCCCAGGGCTCCTGGATCGCCCTGGGGGGTGACAACTGGAAGAGGAAACTGGTTTGTGTGCGGGACCAGGGGTATCAGCCTCGGCCATCGCTGGCGCCAGCCCCGTGTTAGCACGCTTCTCACCCAAGGTGCCGTGGTCAAGGACAATACTCTGGCTAAACTCGATGGATTTGTTTCAGGGTTGGGCATTTGACAAGCGAACAGGATAGGATCACTAGCATTTATGATAAGGTGGAAGCAAACCCAAAGTCAGCCAGGTCATTTGTCACGGCACCATGTCAGCTCTCAATCAAATCCTTACTCATTTCTGAAAATTTTACTTTCATTACAGTTCCGTGTAAGGCCCAGCCAACCAAGATTTCATGACAAAAACGGAAGGTTTTTGTTCTAGTTCAAGAAAAAAAAAGAATCAAACCTACCTGTGCTCAGCTTGGCTTCTGGTTCAGAGGTTTCTCTGTTAATCAAAAGAGCTGTGATACACCTTTAATGCTGTTCAGTGGTTAAAGACCAGGCTTAAAATGTCCCTGCTCTTGAGGATTTAAATTTAGACCCATAAAGAGGTGCTTGTGTAAAAACCGTAAAGAACATTCAATTTGTTCTATTTGGAGAACAATTTTACTGGAAATATAAACTTTCACTTAAAAAATGTTGTATGAGGTACAGAGGTGGAGAAACCATCTAAAGAACACAACCGTTATTTCTGTGAACTGAGGATTTCTGTGCTCAAGTCAGAGCCTGCTGGTTTTTCTCCATCTGAAGTCCTCTTTCTCTCCTTGTATTAACTTGGTCACCTCCGCAGCAACTAACTGAAATGTCCCAAAGGATTGTACCCTTGTGTGAGGGATCCCCAGGAGGAGGAGATCAAATTCTAGAACCGCAAAGGTTCTTATCAAAGCGTCTCTAAGAATAGCGCCGTACTTAGAAATCTAGTAAATATAGCAGAGGATGTTAACACAACTTCCCTGAAATGGAAAGTCTTCCGCTCTCTGTATTATCAACATTTCTAGGTCACGTCTCCCAAGCAGCAGCAATATCACAACACAACTCTGTCACCATTATCCCTCACCAAAACATGTTGACAAGTACAGAACCTAAGTTTTCTTTAACATGTATAGTATACATTAGGGCTGAAACACTTTGATGCCTGTAGGGGCTGAGCAACTGATGTAAATGGGAGAAGTGGGCTGGGCCCATCTAGCAGCCCATCAGCCACTGACTGTACATCGAAGATCAAATGACCTAGCCAGGGATGCTGACATTTACAAAAGCTGGTTCTCTGCAACTCGATGATTATGTGTGTGTGTATATATATATATACACACATATATATATACGTATATATTTTTTTTCTTCCTCCCAAAAGAAGCTGCAAATCTGGGTGTAATTGTCCAGGTTTTCAACTCTAGCAACTAACTCAAAAATTCTATAACTCTGCACAGGTCAAAAAAATCTATCTGTGGACCAGATTCAGTTTGTGGGCCGCCATTTTGTGATCTCAGGTATAAGCCACACCTGGAAAATAACTAAATAACTAATGAAATTCATGTGGGCATTCCCTGCGTTTAGAACTTCCTCTGGAATTTGAAGGCTGCTTCAGTTCACTGTAGCCCCGCCCGATCTCTGACTGAGAGGTCAATCTGTGTATTGGACATACCATGGGAAACAGCAAAAGTCAAAAGGAAAGGCCAAGATGGAATTGCGGCGTGGCCCAAAGGGTAAAGATGAACTTCCCTTCTAGTTGCATTATTTTAATAACTATTTAGCGAAAGTCAAACGTATCCCCTTTACTTCAAAGGGCATAAGAAGAGTGCCCCAACAGAAGCATCTATGCCATTACCTAGTTCTGCCATGGACACCGTCGGGGACGTCTCTCCGTTGGTGAAAGAACAGTAGGGAAAGAAGCCTGATGCTGGCGTGTAGTCACATATTGGTTCTGGTTTGATTCCATTGATATCCAAGCCTGACTGGTCTGGGGAAGGCTGTATGTCCAGGTAGAAGCTGCTGACTGCAGAGTCCGCCTTGCTCCCCTCGGGGGTGTGCCCGTCAATGTAGTTGCTGAGGTCATCGTGGAGTTCCGTCAGCCCGTTGGCCGAAATGTTGTAGGTTGGCGTCAGTGGCTCGGCCTCTCCAGGCTGCTGCTGGTGGTCTCGCTGCTGCTGCTGCAGCCGGTGTTTCTGCACTTCGGCGTACAAGCTGTCTCTCTGCTTTTTCGACATTCGGCCAAATTTTACAGCTGGAAGATAAAGCCAAACCACACCATATACAACGTGCTTCCCTTCATTATCCTTTCTGGCAGGCTTTAGGGTTTCCTTTGAAGTCTCAGACAGTCTTAACTAAAAACCACATAATCACAAGGTAAGGGTAGAATCCAAAGGTGAAAAAAGTCCTGCCCCACACAGGGCTGCTCCGCCCCCAATAGCCAGCACACATCCCGGAGAACTGATGGTTCAGAAACAGACCCAGCACAGGGCAGAAACGGCCCCGGAGCAATGACCGCCCATGTCACATGCTCCTAGGCTCCTGGCTGCCAACGACATGCAGCTTCAAGGGCTGTTCTCTATCCCTCCAAGCAGGTGGCCTGGACTACCTCTTTTTCTTCCCAGTGTTCAGACCAAGGCTCAGAGATGCACAGATTTACAAGGGATAGCGAGGTAACACCAGTCAAACCCAACCTTCATTCAGTTCCCCATTCTGTATACTGGAATGAGTTTGTTCCCAGTCAAATGGCCGATACTGGGGCTTTATTGAGGGGCCCAAAGAGACTGAGCCAGGCTTTTGTAATTCCCTGAATTACATCCCTGAATCTACCTGACTTAAGAAGGTCTCCCCCAGCTCATGGGTCATGGTAGCTCCCGTGAAACTCCTGGGCCTATCTTTAAATGTCAGTTCCTGTTGTTCTCAGTTAGCCTCAAGCAAAAAAAAAAAAAAAAAAAAAAAAAAAAAGCATCAGGATTTTGGAAAGGCCAAGCACTGTGTAAGACCTCTGTTGGGTGGATTTGTGGTTGCAGTGCTTCTCCCCTTGGAATACCAAACTCAAGACCAAACACGGCCGTTGCGCCGATTCCCACGAGTGACTCTGTAGGACAGAGCAGAACTGCCCCATAGGGTCTCCAAGGAGTGGCTGGTGGATTTCAACTGCTGACCTTTTGGTTAGCAGCCAAGCTCTTAACCACTGTGCCACTGTGGTTCTCCTTGGGATACGTCCCCACGTGTAACACAGAGCAACGACTGTAGTAATTTTCAGCTCATTCGGGATCCCAAACGATTTCTCCCAAAACACCCAGGTCATTGAGACAAAACTATGATTTCCTGGCCCGAATTCTCCCACTAATTCATTTCTCCACTAGACTTTGTCTACCGTAGTTTTACACAAATGACAAGCGGCTTCTATGTTTGTTTGTCAACTGCACCCTCCTCCTGCAAGGTATTTTCATAAGCACCGCCATGCCAATTTTTTTTTCACATGTTGTTGTAAAAAAGGGGCCTTGGTGGCACAGTGGTTAAGAGCTTGGCTGCTAACCAAAGGTCGGCAGTTTGAATCCACCAGCTGCTCCTTGGAAACTCTATGGGGCAGTTCCACTCTGTCCTAAAGGGCCGCTATGAGTCTGAATCGACAGCAGTGGGTTTTCAACGAGTACGGTTGTCAAAAAAAAAAAAAAAAAATTAGCATAGCGGAGGGCGTGGCTGGCAAACAAACAGAAGGCATGTTATTTGTGTAAAAATACGGTACACAGGTAATGCCTCTTCAGAAGGGGCTTAATTCTTCCAATTGATTGTGGTTAAAATGATACCTGAAGGGGTGGATGAATTCATCCATTTGACCACCACCGTAGTTATCCTGCAGGAGGCGGGAAAGATGGGAATGAGGTTGGAAAGCAGGCACTGGCCAGCTGGTGGGTTCTTTTTAGATTGAGGAGGATGTGCTGTCCTTTTACACAGGGAACAGTGAGCTGGAAGACCGGTCAGCTGTCAAGTTCTACAATTCAGGTAAGAGGGACACACTTGGATGGGACTGGCAGACAGCAATCAGGCTGATGTGGGCTCTGAATTTAGGTCCATAATTTTATAGGCCCCCAAACTCATTCCAAGCCCACAACAACCTGTGCTATTTATTATACACAAAATTTCCAAAAGGCATACTAAAGGTACTTAACTTTTTTAAAGAATACTCTAGGACACCCAAGGGGATTCACACCCTCAGGTGAGACTTGTTCTACAGGGCTGTGTGACTGTCTTTAACTTTTGCCTTGCCCCAAATATTAACAACGGTAATCACACTGTCACATAAGTGAAACAAAAAGATCAGCTCTTGAGAAAAAGCACACGCAACTGGGGATTTTAACATTCAAGTTCATAAAAGATACACCTCATTTTGTCAGTTGAGTCCTATGTAAGACGAAATCCGTGTAGCTGCATATCACAGGGTTTCTAAGAATACGGTGTAAGTTCTGAGACTCGCATCTTCCGATGCTAAAAACTTACTTCCGTTCCTTACATGTTCTAAGAGGCCACCCTGTGTATCACTACTTCAGGATGTCATAATCGGTGCCTGGGAGGGCCCACGGGCCCCAACAACATCAGATTATGGGAAGGTGACTTTGGGAAAGCCTGCCTGCGTTGGGAAGTATTTTTCCATGGGCTGGTGCTTTCAGAAGGAACCTCGTTGGTATGGATGCTCCCTTCAAAGGGGAGTCTTACAAGAGTCAGCCCATATTTTAGAAAAGTCCTTAAAATGTACCCCATGTACTTTCTGCTCAGTTTCCATGTGCAAGAAATTGAAATCTGGTGCTGATTATTCAAAGCATTTTGGTTTTCCAGGAAGATCTTGAAATGCTTTGTAACTAGATGGTAGATGATCTCTATTTCTTAAAATAGCCTCGTTTAATGAAAAGAACATTCGTCACTGAGCCCAGCTCGGCACTATTTTCACATATTCCATATGTACAAATATTTGACTTTGGCACGTGATTCAAAATATCCAGTTAGCATAAAAGCTAATTCATACCAACTGCCAAGAAGCTTAGCAGCATGAAGCAAGTAATGATAAGCAGTGGTTTGTGGGCGGTGCTTCAGACTGGGGGAAAATGCCCTTAGGAAGAACAAGGCTCTCATTATGATACTTACCGTCAATCAGTTCATGTACCTGTAGTGTGTTAACCATCAAAGAGCTGACCGTGTTCTGACCACCAGACACTTCTTCCTCCACCCCCTCCCAGCAGCCACTCGGCTGACTCGCATATTCTGCAGGAAGCAACTGCAGTGAAATCCACAAAGCAGCCAGAGGCAGCTTCGGGAGGGTGGAAAGGAGCGTATTTTAGCAGATCTGGGTCCATGTTTCAGAAGGCACTTTTGCAACTCTGCCCTAAAAACAAGGCAGCCCCACACTACCGCATAACACAAGCTGTGAATGCTTACCGTCTCGAGACATCCCTACGGCAAGGCATTTCTGTAACCGACAGTGCTGGCAGCGGTTCCTACTAGTCCGATCAATCAAACAGTTCTTCTGCCGAGGACAGGAGTAGGTGGCATTGCTTTGCTGACTCCTCCTGAAAAAGCCCTGTGATTCAGTTATAAAATATGAAACAGGTTAGTGTCAGTCTGGGCTGCAGAATACGAAAGGCAGTGTGCTAAGCACGGAGCAGCATTAATATTTAATGGAGAATTAAACTTGCAGCAGAATCATCCAGGACACCATTAATGAAATTAAAGTCACTTCTTTTTCCTTCAGTAACATTGATCCCCAGAGCCTAATCCTCTGTCCCTTACACATGCAAAACTGTCTTTAACTTCCACAGACACTTGCCTCTGTGAAAGGCCCTGGTTCTCGGCTTCTGCGGACCACAAGCAATGTGCTTGCCAGAACAACAGAAAGGGACTTACCTTTCACTTTTATCCCCCAGATATTTAGTAAAATAAACACAAAACACTTCTCTGACATGTCCAGACGTAAGGAAAGTGAAGCCATACCACAGTCCAGGGCAGCTGCGATCTGGGGGCACTGTGGGATCTACCAGGTGACTTAAACCCTCCACCCTGTGGGTATCTCATACTCTTGAGGTCAGAATCTACTATCCAGTGCAGTTAGATGGCATCTGGAAGGGTGATCTTGGCGGATGGATCAGATGGGGCATCCTCTTTGTCCCTGACACTTTGGAAATACCACGTGCTCAAACTGTGGCCTTTAAAGATTTAAACAATCCTTACTGTGATAGAAAACTTGGCAATAGCTGCACAGCATGATGACTGTAACTGGTGTCACGGAATTGTTCAAGAAAACAATGTCAAACTGACAAATGTGTTACATATAGGAAGCCCTGGTGGCATCGTGGTTAAGCGCTCAGCTGCTAACCAAAACGAAAGGTCGGTGGTTTGAAACCACCAGCTGCTCCGCAGGGGAAGATGCGGCAGTCTGCTTCACTAAAAATTACAGCCTTGGAAACCCTATGGGGCAGTTTTACACTGTCCTACAGGGTCGCTATGAGTCGGAATCGACTTGACGGCAACGGGTGTGTTTTACATATATATATACACATACAATAACAACAAAAGATGGAAGCAACCTAACTTGATGTTCACCAAGTTCCTCTTTACACGCTGAGCACTGTTTTGGAAATGAGACGGTATACAAAGATGCGTAAGAATGAGCTACTGACCTTAATGGTTTTAGTTTATTTCATTTCTTTTTTTTGCTAACTTCTTGAGCTGGATTCTTAGGCACTCATTAACTTTCAGTGTTCATTCTTAAAGCTGTCACTTCTCCTTTTATTTATTTATTTATTTATTTTATTGTACTTTAGGTGAAGGCTTACAGAACAAATAGTTTCTCATTAAACAGTCAGTATACATATTGTTTTATGACATTGGTTAACAACCCCACGACATGTCAGCATTGTCCTTACTCAACCTTGGATTCCCTATCTCCAGCTTTCCTGTCCCCTCCTGCCTTCTAGTCCTTGTCCCTGGACTGCTGTGCCTCATTAGTCCTGTTTTTTTTTTAGGGGGCTGTCCAATCCTCAGCTGAACCACGGGAGTGACTTCACCACTGAACTAAAAGGGTGTCTGGGGGCCATACTCTCAGGGTTTCTCCAGTCTCTGTCAGACAAGTAAATCTGGTCTTTTGTGTGAGTTAGAATTTTGTTCTACATCCTTCTCCAGCTCTGTCCAGAACCCGCTGTTGTGATCCTGGTCAGAGCAGTCAGTGGTGGTAGCCGGGCACCATCTAGCTGTACTGGACTCAGTCTGGTAGAGGCCTTGGTAGCTGTGATCCATTAGTCCTTTGGACTAATCTTTTCCTTGTATCCTGTTCTCTTCATTCTCCCTTGGTCCCGAAGGGGTGAGACCAGTGGAGTATCTTAGATGGCTGCTCACAGGCTTTTAAGACCCCAGACGCTACTCACCAAGGTAGAATGTAGAACGTTGTCTTTATAAACTGTGTTACGCATTGAGCTAGATGTTCCCCGAGACCATGGTCCCTACAGCCCTCCGCCCAGCAATTCAGTCCCTCAAGGAGTTTGGATGTGTCTGTGGAGCTTCCGTGACCTTTCCTTGTACAAGTTGTGCTGGCTTTCCCAGTATTGTGTACTGTCTTACCCTTTACCAAAGTTACCACTTATCTACTGTCTGTTTAGTATTTCCTCCCCACCCCTCCCATCCCTCATAACCAACAAAGATTGTTACTATTTGTGTGTGAACTTTTTCATGAGTTTTTACAGCAGAAGTCTCATACAATGTTTGTCCTTCTGTGATTGACTTATTTCACTCCACATAATGTCCTCCAGTTTCATCCATGTTATGAGATGATTCACAAATTTATCATTGTTCTTTATTGTTGCATAGTACTCCATTGTGTGTATGTACCATAGTTTACCCATTCATCTGTTGATGGGCTTCTAGGTTGTTTCCATCTTTTTGCTATTGTGAACAATGCTGCAATGAACATGGCTGTGCATATGTCTATTCGAGTGACGACTCTTATTTCTCTAGGATATATACCTAGGAGTGGGATTGCCGGATCATACGGTATTTCTATTTCCAGCTTTCTAAGGAAGCACCATATCGTTTTCCAAAATGGTTGTATCATTATGCAGTCCCACCAGCAGTGCATAGGAGTTCCGATCTCCCCTCAGCCTCTCCAACATTTGTTATTTCCAGTGTTTTTGATTCGTGCTGGTAATGCTGGGGTGAGACCGTATCTCGTTGTAGTTTTAATTTGCATTTCTCTAATGGCTAGTGATCGCGAGCATTTCCTCATGTGTCTGTTGGCCACCTGAATGTCTTCTTTGGTGAAGTGTCTGTTCATTTCCTTTGCCCATTTTCTAACTGGATTATTTGTCTTTTTGTTGTAGAGGTGTTGGATTTTCTTGTAGATTATGGAGATTAGACCTTTCCTGACTTGTAATGTCCAAAAACTTTTTCCCAGTCTGTAGGTTCTCTTTTCACTCTTTTGGTGAAGTCTTTTGAAGAGCATAGGTGTTTGATTTTTAGAAGATCCCAGTTATCTAGTTTATCTTCTGGAGTTTGTGTGTTGTTGGTTACGGTTTGTATCCTGTTAATGCCGTGTATTAGGGCCTCTAGCATTGATCCTATTTTTTCTTTTATGAACTTTATAGTTTTTGGCTTTATATTTAGGTCTTTGATGCATTTTGAATTAGTTTTTGTATACGGCGTGAGGTATGGGTCCTGTTCCATTTTTTGCAGATGAACATCCAGTTTTGCCAGCACCATTTGTTAAAAAGACTGTCTTTTCCCCATTTGATGGACTTTGGGCCCGTGTCAAAGATCAGGCGACCGTAGGTGGATGGATTTACATCTGGGTTCTCAATTCTGTTCCATTGGTCAATGTCTCTGTCGTTGTACCAGTACCAGGCTGTTTTGACTACTGTAGCTGTATAGTAGGTTCTGAAGTCAGGTAGTGTGAGTCCTCCTACATTCTTCTTCTTCAATAGCGCTTTACGTATCCGTAACTTCTCCTTTTAGTTACATTTTAGCAGCAACCCTCAAGTCTTGCTACATAGTATTTTCAGTATCATTCAGCTGAAAATATATTCTAATTTTCAATATGATTTCTTCTTTAACCCGTAAGTTATTTAGAAGCATATTTTAAAATTTCCAAGCACGCAGGGGGTTCCTAGTTATCTATTTATTGTTGATTTCTCTCTCGGGGGTTTTGTAAGCTAGGGATATACACAGAGGAAAATAATGTAGTCAGAGTTCTGAAGCTGAGCCACGAAGGGGATAAATGAGTACTAAAGTGGTTAAGAGCTATGGCTGCTAACCAAAGGGTTGGCAGTTTGAAGCCACCAGATGCTCCTTGGAAACCCTATGGGGCAGTTCTACTTTGTCCTTTAGGGTCGCTGAGTTGGAATCGACTTGACAGCAACGGGTGTGGTTTGGTTTTTATCTTCTTCAAATCTTGAAGGGCAAAGATAGATGATCCTAACAAAGAGGGACCGGAGTGGAGAGGGGAGAGGTAAATCCAGAAGAACTGACAGAGTGGTGGGAAAACAGATGAGGGTACTCCCACCCGAAGATATGTCTGGAGGCCAATCTGGCAGTTGTATCAAAATCTTAAAAACATGCTGATCCCTTGAGCCAGCAGTTATTCTTGAGGGAATAGATCTGAAATATTAGGAACGGTACAAACACTTAACTAGACTCAATCCTTAACTACAAGTATGTTCGTCATAGCACTACTTGTAATATTAAAACTTTGATCCTAGATGTCTAACACTAGTGAATTGGTAGAGTCATATACATACAACGGACTTTTAGGCAACCATTAAAAAGGGTATTTCAGAAATACAATCATTCATCTAGAAAGGGGATAAAAATATCAGTGCTTTCAGTATGAGAAGCATGCTAAAAAACTAAATACAATTCAATTCTTGAAAAAAAAATGTAATGTAGAAGAAAGTTGGAAGTCATATCCCTAAATGGCTCTGGCTGGTCGCACCATGGGTGATTTTAATTTTCCTTTTGTTTATCTGTGCTTTCTGATTTTTCTACAGTGCAGAACAATATGCAGGCGGAAAGGTATGCGAATTACAAGGGAAGAACAATCTAGAGCATTTGTCTTCCTTGGGATGACCAGGGCCTTTGTGGACCAAGTTGATGTACGTGACCTTAGTTCTCAGTGGCAGGGCGCTGAGCTCTCTCTCTGCCAGGTTGCTTGCTAACCTCACCATGGGCAAGAAGGCTGGGGGCGCAGGGTCTCAGGCTGCCTCCACTGCACCTTAAATCTACCCAACGTCAAGTGTTGCTTCCTCTGTGAAGCTCCCTCTCTCTTGCCAAAATATCTAAACCAGTGTTTTCTGTTCATTTACCTATTTGTTTTTTCCTCCTTTGAAAAGGAAGTAAAAAAGAAGTAGAGCTTTCTTTTGGGCTTCGTAGAGAGAAGTCAAGAAAATATAAATGGTAACAGAGGCAGATAATCCTGAGAGACACCAAGTGCTCACCTGTTTAGGTATTTACTTAACACACGATGTCTGTGCAGGCCAAAAGTTGTTAATCTCTTTCTTGAGAAGCTACCACCACTCTTTCCCTCTGTGCTTATTATCATTGCCCACATATAGAGGTGCCTGGGGTCAGGAATTTATTTGCTTTTGCTTTAGTTGACCTTGAATTTTGCTTGCTTCACATTAAGCCAATTCTATTTTGTTCTAAGGTTGCTGAACATGGAAAATTTCTGAACAGTCTCTTTCTTTCCTTAAATGGAACCACATACACTACTTGGGGGCTCCTAAGCCATCTCCCAGATAGCTCTTCTGCAGATCAGATCACAGCCTCTGTCACTCTTCCTTCTGGATTCTTTTCCACCTTTTGTATTTCTTCTGAGAAGATGATTTTTCTTTAAAAAAATCTGAAACCAAAAACTAGACACATTGAATGATGGTTGGGTTGTTAATGAGAAGGATGCTGCTTTTTAGTTTAAACACAGAAGAAAACATTCTTTGATGGTTATGAGGGTGGAGACGGAGGGGAGGGGTATTCACTAACTAGATAGTAGACAAGAATTATGTTAGGTGAAGGGAAGGATAACACACAGTACGGGGGAGGTCAGCACAACTGGACGAAACCAAAAGCTAAGAAGTTTCCTGAATACAACCAAACACTTCGAGGGACAAAGTAGCAGGGGCGGGGGTCCAGGGACCATGGTTTCAGGGGACATCTAGGTCAACTGGTGTAACAAAGTTTATTAAGAAAATGTTCTGCGTCCCATTTTGGTGAGTGGTATCTGGGGTCTTAAAAGCTAGTGAGCGGCCATCTAAGATGCATCAATTGGTCCCAACCACCTGGAGTAAAGGAGAATGAAGAACACCAAAGACACAAGCAAAGTATTAGCCCAGGAGACAGAAAGGGCCACATAAACCAGAGACTCTATCAGCCTGAGATCAGAAGAACTAGATGGTGTCCGGCTACCACCAATGACCACCCTGACAGAGAATAAATAGGAAGTCCCTGATGGAGCAGGAAAAAAGTGGGCTGCAGAATTCAAATTCTAGTAAAAAGACTCGACTTAATGGTCTGAGACTTGAGGGAACCCGGAAGACATGGCCCCCGGACTCTGTCAGCCCAGAACTGAAACCATTCCTTAAGCCAACTCTTCAAACATAGGTTAGACTGGACTATGGGACATAAAATGATACTCGTGAAGAGAGTGCTTCTTAGCTCAAGTAGATACATGAGACTAAATGGGCAGTGCCTGTCCACAGGCGAGATGAGAAGGCAAAAAGGGACGGGAGCTGGTTGAATGGACACAGGAAATCCGGGGTGGAAAGGAGTGTGCTGTCACAGTATAGGGAGAGCAACTAGGGTCACATAGCAATGTGTGTATCAATTTTTGTATGAGAAACTGACTTGAACTGTTAACTTTCACTTAAAGCACGATTAAAAAAAAAAATTAGGATGCCGCTTTTTAGTTTCCACTTATTAAACTCAAGTGAACATCAAACCACCACGAAGAAAGTTCCAGACTGTTAGCACAGAGGCCATAACTAACCACTAGTTTGCTCTGCCACAAGGGAACTCCACGAGGGCATAATGGTAATGATGATGACAACACATGAATCTCAATGAGTGCTTGCGATGTGCTAGGCACCATGGACTTCATGGAAATCACATCATTTGATCTTGACAACAGCCATACGAGGGAGGTACTATCCCTGTCCTCCTGTTAAAGCTGAGGAAACTAAGGCTAGAGAGGCACGCGGGCTTGCTTGGAGCCCCACCTCCAGCATGGGGTGAAGCCAGGATACGAATTCACGTAGTATAATTCCCAAGCCCGCACACTTACCCCTCTGGTTTTTCACTTCCCTTGCATGTCGAAAGGTCTCTGCTTTGGCTGTTTGCAAGGTGAGAGGGCAACCATCGACGTACAGACACAAGGCATGTAGAGGACAGTGACAAAACTGATCTACTCTGCTGCTGGTTGGTGTTTTCCTTGATATTATCCCGTTAGCTGACCCACATCGCCACTGCCCAGACGTTTGCCACGCCTGCCTCCTGAACCACGTTAGGAGTCACAGGACAAAACCAGTCTCATGATTTCATAACTTTCCCTCATTTCTGACCAGAAGTATTATGTCCACTTTGGTTCACCATACTTATTTCTAAATGACTGGCTCATTTTTCACTTCAAGGACACAGCGTCACTGTCATGAAAGGTGTCTGAGTGATGATGCCATAAACTGTAAAAGCAAACCCACAAGAGGCATTCCACACGTGCTCTGAGTTAACGGCACCGTGGCTGGAGCTAACAGCTCGCTTCCAAGATACTTGCTTTGAAGAAGACTATACTAATCTAAGGGGCCCTGGTAGTGCAGTGGTTAAAGCACTTGGCTGCTAACTGAAAGGTCAGTGGATCAAACCCACCATCTGCTCCGGAGGGAGAAAGATATGGCAGTCTGCTTTCATAAAGATTTACAGTCTTGGAAAACCTATATGGCAGTTCTGCTCTGTCCTATAGGGTTGCTATGAGTGAGAATCGCCTCGACAACAATGCGTTGGTTATGGGCACACTAATTTAGATGTCTGAGCTTCGGAGTGTTTGGGGGAAGCAAGAGAGTAGGCACTCCTTACTCTTTCCCACACCATTTCTGCCTCCACTGAGTCAACTGAGCAATCAAAAACTCAAATCCATTGCTGTTGAGTCGATTGTGACTCACAGTGACCCTACAGGACAGAGCAGAACTGCCCCAGAGGGTTTCCAAAGAGCGGCTGGTGGATTCAAACTGCTGACCTTTTGGTTAGCAGCCATAGCCCTTAACCACTGCGCCACCAGGGCTCCCAGTTGAGCAAAAGCCTGCTAAAAAGTTCTGGGAGTGGCGTAGCTAAGAACTTGAGAAGGGCTCTCGCTCTCTTGCGCTAAGTCAGCAGAGTCATGCCCACAAGGAAAGCTATCCAGTAACAGACGGGAGGGGTCAAGCAGGGTTCTAAGGCGAGAGAGGTGAAGGGAGGGCAAGGGTGAGGCCTCTGTGACTCACAGACCCTGAGCTTTGCAGTTGGAACAGGATGAGGACTTGGCCTTCCCCCCCTTTTTTTCAAACCCTTCTTTTTAGCATTCCTTGTGATTCCTCAAAGGTTTAAGCATTTGGAAGTCCCAGGGATAAAATATTAAAAGCTAAAGGACACATGTGAAGGATGGGGACTAGAAGAGACAGAAGGAAGAGGGAGAGAGGTGGAAACCTGGAAGGAAGCTTGCTCGTTGAGTGTGGAGATGGGACCTTGACTAACTGGGAAGCCATGCTAGAGAAGGTCCCACAGAGAACTGAGCTGAGAGCAGTGTTGAGCCTGTGAATTAGCCAAAAAAGACATTAAGTACGTAATTTTTGAGTGTTATTATTTCTGAAAGATGAGCTAATGAATTACTTCTTTGGCTTCTGTAAAAGTTCACTCGTTATAGGTGTCAAGATACACGGAGACATGTAATTATAAACATGGTGGGCTTGAGCACAGAGCCACCATGATGAATTTCCGGGCAGGATACACTGTGTAACTGTGGCCCACTACCACCACCTAGTGGCAGCATACTAACATGCAGTTATTGCCAGGAGTTCATTAGCAATTATACACGCACAGACCAGCAAAGCTTGGAGAAGTTGAGAGATTATCAGGTCCACGAGGTCTCAAACAAACAGCGTATCAGAATCACCCCGCGGAGCTTCTAGAGTCGCTATGAGTCAGAATCGACTTGACAGCAAGAGGTTTGGTGTGGTTTTTTTATGGATACCTCAGAGCTATTGAACAGCAACCTTTAGGAATGTGGCCTAGGCATATATATTAGTTTGAACAATATGAAATTGCCATTTTTGTGGGCCAAAAGAGAAAAACAATACCAATTTGATATGCTTAATATTTGAACAAAATTCCCTTAAGACTCTGCTGGCTTCCTCTTGTTGATCTACTCTCGTTTTCCGACATCGCGGCTAACAAAAATGAAGTTCAGGATGTTAAGTGATTTGTTCAAGGTTCCATGGTTGGTATGGTGAGTGCTGGGGCTCAAACTCCACCGTCCTGATTTTCGGTCCAGTGCTCTTGTACTTAAGTATCAAACTAACAAAACGTGACCTGACGTCACGCGGTTTCGATTTGCTGACCCGCAGATTCCTTGCATATCCACCTGTCTCACGTCCCCACTGTCCCAAAGGAAACCCCTCTCCAGTGTCTCCTCCCTTATTTCAAAGCAACGTTCATCGAGTTTTATTTCTGATCTGTGCCTTCCTTTTTCTGGAAAATTCTATTGCCTAATACTTTTTTTTTTTTTAACCTGTGAAATTGCTCATCGACCCCACTAGATTGGAGCTCCCTGGGACCAGGGCTGAGGCAATCGTATGCAGAAGGCCTGCACTGGCTTGCAATGATTGACTGCTAAAAATTTCAGGAATTTCGTCAGCTGATGGTTAAGCATCGTTGTTATTAAAAATCAACTTGCATAAACTTACAATTAAATAAATTAGGTTAGAAGCAAAGATAATAAATATTTAAAACTCACCAGGAACTATTATGTCATTATTTTTATTATTATTTTACTATTATCTGTGTTCTGGAGGTTATTTACATCGATCATAGCTGAATGATGGTAATACTTGAAACTGGCCATGTGGTGGGAGAATTCACATCACAGAAATTGGCCAACTCTACAAAGCGGGCTGGCTTCATTGTTTTGTTTATTGTCTACACGTCTGGGAAGCTTCCCTGACCGTGCCCCTCCCAGGCTGGGGGAGGAAGCCCTCCCACGTACACCCTTAACTAACCAGTTGCTGTTGAACTGCCTTCAACTCATGGTGAGCCCGTTTGTGTCAGAGTGGAACTGTGCCCCACAGGGTTTTCAGTGGCTGAGTTTTTTGGAAGTAGGTTGCCAGGCCTTTCTTCTGAGGAGCCTCAGGGTGGACTCAAATTGCTAATCTTTGGGTTAGCAGCTGAGTGTGCACCCCAGGGACTCCTGTGCCCCTGAAAGCCCTATATTAATCTTCCTTCTCATAGCCTTTACCTTGCTGTATTATGACTGCATGGCTGTGGACACGGCACACTTGTATATTTAATCTCTATTTGTTTTTAGCATCTTCCTCATCACTGTGACTCTCTCTTTATCTCGGTGGTGTCTTTGTGTCCAGTAGCTAACCCAGCACTCAGACGAGTCAGCAAATACTTGTTGAATGAATGACCACAGGAAACAAACAATGCCGGAGAAAACCCTGGTGAAGACTCTACCTTTCGGCCAAGCCACAGACCGGCCCCTAGCCAGTCACACCCGAGAAGAACGTGCTCCTTAGAACCACCACTTATACGAGATCCAGGCAGCAACACTTGCCCAAAAGCAAAGATGAGACAACAGGAAGGGGCAGAAAATCCGAACAAAAAGGAAACGGGGAACTCAGGGCAGAACGGGGATAGCACAGCGTGGGGAGTGTGACGGATGTCGTGGGACACTTGATGTCAAACAACTGAATGGAAAACCCGTTTGCTCTGTCAACTCTCACCTAAAGCACAATAAAAATTAAACAAACAATACCCTGGCGACACTCATGCTGAGAACCCATTCCATCCCAGCCACCGCGCAGGGCGCGCTGCAAACATCACTGGTTTGAAATTCACAACCACTCTACAAAGTAGATATCTTAATATCGGTTTTATAAATGAGGAAACTAAAAGGCAGTGAGGTGAAGCCGAGTGTGTTCAAAGTCACACAGCAGGTAAGCAGACGAGTCAGGATTTGAATTCCCAAATCTTCAGTATTCCAAAAGGAGCCCTGGTGGGGCAATGGTTAAGCAGTTGGCTGCTAACTGAAAGGTAGGCGGTTTGAAAAACACCAGCCGCTCCGCAAGAGAAAGACCTGGCGATCTGCTCCTGTATAGAACACAGTCTAGGAAACCCTATGGGGCTCTGTCCTATAGGGTCACTATGAGTTGGAATCGATGCAGTGGCACACAACAATGGGTATTCCAAAGGCCATAGACTTCCCAATGCATGACCAAAAAATGTTTTTAAGACAACCATGCAGGGTGGATCAAACAAACAGATAAATAACAAAACACATACAAGAAAAAGCAAAACAAAAAATCAGCAAGAAAACCCTTTGCAGTTCTGTAGTCACTGTTCCACAGAACGCTCTGACACACGTTGTCATTTTATGCTGCGCCAACACCAGGTTTCCCTGTACGTACGAAACCACTTTCATTGGCTAGGTCTACTCAATAAAAAGCTGTGAAATATACCTGGCATGTCCTATTGGGGTCATTAATGGTTTTGCCCACGAGTGTGGGCTGGCTGGCTGCTGAGCAGGGGTGTGGGAGGATGATGCTCGGGGTGGTGCTCCTAGGGGGCCCCGCCTGCCTGGGGCTCCTTCTCACTGAAGCACAGGCTGAAATGCTGATCTGATGTTTGGTCTTTTGACAATTTTCACTTAATGAATTGATTCCTACAGTTCATTAACATACCACTTCCACTTCTGTATACACATATGTCTTAATTAGCTGCTCATTGGCTGTTTAATTACAGGAAAACAGCTGACAGCTGCCTTGCTGAATTCTAATGGCAGACGCTTTGGAATGGCTACACACTTGATTTTGACAACCACGCTTTATCCGGGCCTCCGTGATTTATTGTGAGCGCGCAATTGCCAGCCCAGACGACTGTACTTTCTGATACAGCTGAAAACGTGGGACTTGGGGACTGTTGGGGGGTGTATGTCTCCCTCGTACCCCACTTCTAAGGCTGAGAAGAGCAGGCCACCCTATAGGAAGAGGATGTCCTACGATGCAGGCTTACTTATCTTGCGAACTTTCTGTTGTGAATGCTCAGAAGCCCAGGGGTGCAAAGAAGAAAATCTCTTTGGACAGATGTGGGCAGAAAGTTAAGTATCTGGATAAGGGGAGAAAAGAGGTCAACTGTCAGCTTAATTGTATTGAGGGGGAAGGAGGGTACATTCTATTAGGGAGGGGACGAGGCAGAGGAAATGATGACATTAAAAGGGGCGGGGCAGGGACAGCAGTCCCGAAGGAAGCAAACCGGAAACACGCTGTTCTTGTTTCTGCAGCTTCACTGGCAAGAGTGAGATGGTGGCCGGCCTCCCTGCAGAACTGTCTGCACAAACGATCTCTGATTAAAGCTGACCCCGTGAGCCATATCTGCCAAGTGTAGACGTCTGCTTCTGACTGCAATCTGCCATTCTCTGATCCGACCCACGTGACCAGAATCAGCGACGGGCGCTGGCAAACAAGCAGCGGGCACCTTCCCTGGCCGGTCACTGTGCTAGAGGCCTGACAGAGCCCCGTCTGAGACCCGGCCACCAGCCCCACATCGAGGAAGGACGGTATTTTTCAAAAGACAACCCCAACCAATGATCATTTGCTTTAAACACTTCATTTCTGATTTACTTTGATGACTGAGCCGAGGAAGGACAGCAGTTACTAAAACATGATAGAGAACAAAACCGAACAACCGAAACTGCAAAAAAATCCGAATCATCTTGACGCATCCTGGGGTGTAATGGGCCCCTCACCAGTTGTGCGTCTCATCACAGGACTGGAAGGTTTAGCTAACCCAAGAGTTTTGCTTATCACCTATGCATCACAGAACCGAAGCTCTGATGTCACAAGGACCAAGTAACAGCTGGTCCGGCCCCAAGTTGAATTTTCCTTTTTAACAGCTGTCTCCAGTGCTGGGGCTAGGTGTTATAAAGCATTAAAATAAAAAGATCAAGCATGAATGTATCCATGCTGAAAAACGGACACAACTCGTCCAGGGCTAGTGACGTCTCACAACCGAAATAAAAACATTAGAATCCCCTTAAAGACAATTTGGGCCTGAAAGGAACATGTGTGGGAAATTTATTTTCATGCTAATAAATAAAATCTCCAGAAACTGCTTCACTTATCTCTTTTCAGAGGGGAGGAAAAAGTTACACTGCAGACGTCTTTGAAAAGACTCTCTATTTTTAATTTAAAAGAATATACTTGCTAATTCAAGGAAGGAGCCCTGCTGGCGCCGTGGTTAAGAGTCCAGCTGCTCACCAAAAAGTTGGCAGTTCGAATCCACCAGCTGCTCCTTGGAAACCCTACGGAGCAGTTCTGCCCTGTCTTAGAGGGTTGCTATGAGTCAGAATCGACTCAACGGCAACGGGTGGGTGGGTTAATGCAAAGCAACTATTCCAAATCCTCCCTTTCCTGGGTGGAAGAGGAAGCTTTGCATAGGACATCATCTTAAATGTATGAAGTTCTGAGTCAATATTTGACCAATAAATGCTACTTTATTCCTTATCAAGGACAACGAGTCCCACATGTAATCAGGAACCAGCTCACTATCCCCAATACTTGACCGTACATTTTCATTAAAAAAACCAGTAGCTGAAACAGCAGAGCCACAAAGTGACGTTTTTTTTCCTTTTTCACTATCTTACAAAGAAGCTAGAAACTGAAGCTAACGGAGAAACGGGGCCATTTTTAAAAGACAACCTTGACCGGTGATCATTTTTTTAAAATACTTCAGTTTTTAATTTACTTTGCTGATGAACCTAAACTCTCCCATTTACAGCCTGGAGTTTCATTTCTGGCTTTTTCCTTTACCCACATGTCCCAGGACCTGCCCCTCCTCCCTGCAGGCCTGCCTAGCTCACTCTATCCTCTCAGAGTTTTCACCCAGGGCTGGGCCTAAATTCCATTCCAAGAGCTCAGACGAGTCTCTACAGACAGGACTAAGCCCTTATAGGCCTAGATTTCAACATGAGCTCCTCTGAAACGCAGTATCCAGGGCTTCAGCAGTCCCAGTGAAAGGTTTCTTCATTCTTTCAAAACAACAAGTGAAATACCTTTATAATAAAAACCGTGGCCTAACCTTAAAAGAACCTGGGGTGCGATACTTGTCTACCTTTAACTTTCATCATCCACCGACAATGATCATTTGCTCCAGTCAAACTGGGAGACGTAACAACAACAACAGTCTGTTGCCGTTGAGTCAATTTGGACACGTAGCAACCCTATAGTGACCCCACAGGACAGAGTAGTTTCGAAGGCTGTAATCCTTACAGAAGCAGACTGCCACATCTTTCTTCCACGGTGCGGCTGGTGGGTTCAAACTGCCGACCTATCGGTTAGCAATAAGCACTGAACCACTGAACCACCAGGGCTACTTCTGGGTTATATACTGTCCCCTAAATACAACCACAACCACCCATCTGTCACTTTGTTGTACTGTGGTAGCTTGCTTGTTGCTACCATGCTGGAAGCTATGTCGCTGGTATTTCAAATACCAGCAGGGTCACCACGGGAGCCAGGTTTTAGCAGAGTGTCCAGACTAAGTCACACTAGGAAGAAAGGCCTGGCAATCTAATTCTAAAAATTAGCCAATGAAAACCTTACGGATCACAACAGAACACTGTCTGACACACTTGCTCTGGACACCTCAACAGGAGGGATCAATCGCTGGAGCAGACATCACGTTTGGTGAAGGAGAGGGTCAGTGAGGGCGAGGGAGAGAGCCTCAGTGAGATGCACCGGGACAGGAGCCACAAGGATGGACTCAAACACGCCAGCGAGTCTGCGGATGACCGAGGACCAGGCAGTGTCTCAATCTGTTGTACGTAATCTTGACATGAGCTGGGATCAACTAGACAGCAGCTATCTAAATACAACCAGGACTTCTCCCGTTCCTGGGTTTTGCCTCTGCCATTCCCCACTCCTCTGATTCCCCTGCCCAGAATTTCCTCCCAGCTATCCTGCTGTGTCCAAATCCTTCTCCCCATCTCCCAGCTCACTGCTGGTTCCTCCTGAAACCTCACGAGGTTACCTAAGTGCAGAGTTATTGCTCTCCGCTAAGCCCTCGCTCTTGCTGCTTACGGGAATGTCTTCTTGCGTCTCATCACAGCCTGTGGTCTTGACTCGTTATTTACTTCCTGCATGGTTATTTAGTTCTTCCTGCGTATGCCTCTTCTCTATAACTAGACCATAAACTGTTTGAGGGAAGGACCAGGTCTTTATGTCTTTGGGTCCTTTACGGCTTACACAGTGCCTGGCCCCAAGGGGTCTCATATTTTTGTTTTTATTGATTGATTCTGCATAACAAATGGCAAATGATCATAAAAATCAAGACGGCGCCCATAGAAGTCCTGGAAATAATATCTGACTGCACAGCGCAGCATTATCAAGGCACTAAGGAATCTGGCTAGTAACGATCATGAAAACAACAGTCGGCATTTACTGAATGCTTGTTTCCAGCCAGACAGTCTTGTAAGTGCTTCATCTGAACGCATGTGATGACTCTATGAAGTAGCTATAATTACGATCCTCATTTTTACAGACCGGGAACCAGAGGCACAAAGAGGTTGGGGACGCTGGTAAGAAGCAGAGCTGGGAATCAAACCCAGGCGGTCTGGCTCCAGAGTTGGAGCTTAATCCCGACACAACACTGCCTCTCTGTAAGAAGGACAACGAGTCCCTGGGTGTCGTAAATGGTTAAGCACACAACTACTAACCGAAGGATGGTGGTTCAAACCCACCCACAGGCACCTGGGAAAAAAGGCCGAAAACCAACCACTGAAAACCCTACGTGGCACAGCACTACTCTGACACCCGTTGAGTCACCGTGACTCAGGATCAACCTGACAGCAGCTGGTTTGGTTTCGGTTTCTAGGGAGCAAGGAGAAGAGGAGCCGGCAAGCTGGGAACACGCAGGAACAAGAGAAGGAGCCACCAAAACATCTACCAAGTTTGCTGTTCGTCCGCTACCTTACCTGAAGAGATACATGGGGAATTAGATCGTTATTTCAGCCATTAAATTGGTTCCCTAGTTTCTTAAGGTTTCAGATCATTGACTTTAAAATGCAATTTGAGACACGTACACAAAAGGATTAGTTCGAAAATGACTGAATCACTTTCTTTCCTCTTGTTAAATATCTATTTAATATATCTAATTAGAAAATGTCCATATATCGAATTATACTATCACAGAGATAAATAATTTACTATTGGTCATGGCAGAACCACTTTAACCTGGTTGGAACATGATAAATGATCAACATCGATGGCAAAACACAGAAGTTTTTGACTTCACCATAACTAGGAATAAAAATATTAGATATAGCAGAGAGAAATTATAATGCAGAACAAATCCTATATGCATTAAATATGAACACACAACATTGTATAAGTCCCTGGCTGGGCATAAGCCCAATATGCTAATAAAACTCAGTTTTAATTATTTGTTTTTATGACTTTCATTGTAGGAAGTCAGTAGATCAGACGCATTGGACCATGGATGGCTGAAAACCACTTTGTCATTGAGGCTGTGAATGGACAAGATGTGGAAGGGAATCTAGAAACATGGCAGCTGTGGAATAATGGCTGCCTCTTCTTTTCTTATTGCTTTTACTCTTGTCATAAATAAACATGCAGGGTGGGCACACATGGCCTGTGCCTGTGTAGACACAGTGGTACTCAGCCAGTCAATTCAGGTTTACTGCATAGCATGTCCTTAATTAATCTTCTGGATTGGTGAATATTTCACAGGAAATAGCCGCCACCCCCAAGGAGCTCTGGTGGCACAATGGTTAAGTGCTCACCTGCTAACCAATTGTTCGGTGGTTCAAACCCACCCAGTGGCCCCACAGGAGAAAAGACCCGGCGATCTGCTCCAATAAAGATTACAGACTAGGAAACCCTATGGGGCAGTTCTACTCTGTCACATGGGGTTGCTATGAGTTGGAATCGACTCCAGGGCACCTAACAACAAGAAGCCCCCATCCCCACTCCGGTCCTGCCCCAGACTCGATTCCTAGATACTCACTACAGTTTGTACATAAAAGCACACGTGAGAGGCTCAGAGAGAGTGATGAGTCTCTTGAGCAGAATGAAGGGACATGAAGTGAACTGGTATCCAGGACGCTGCCTGGGCCCCTGCGCATTTAGGGAAACACCGAGGGGACGTGCAATGCAGAGATATCAGCTGTGCATGGGACTCCTAGTCGGGGAGCCCTGCTTCCATGGAGGGAGCCACTGCCGTCTTCTGCCAGGGCGCAGCTTTGGGAGATGGGAGCACAAATGTGACGGTGGAGGCTCACACCTCCCTGTCCAGCTACATCAGCCGAACCAGTTCTAAAATTCAGTGCCCTCTCCTCCTTACATCCTGGGGTGGCAGAGGCCAGGCAGCTTATTTCATTTTACTTATTTTGAGGGAGGGCAGACTGAGGAGGCAAAAGGGCAGAACTTTTTTTTTTTTTTTCCCTTCCTATTTACGTTTGGTAATCCAGAACTGTGAGCCCTGGAGGGATTATCATAGAAATGAAAAATTCAAAATTCCCTTTAAGTAGCAAGCTCCTCACTTCTAAAAGGCAGGTGATTTTTTTTTTTTTTTTTTTAGATTAACTGTGTTAGTTGGTGGATGTACAAAAATCTCCATAGAAGAGCTTCACCAAGATGGGATCAACATAAAGCATTTGTATACACACAAAGCAGCCAATGTTACCATGATCAACAGTGAATGAAGAATGAAGGAAATTACATGATGTCCCTGACATCTGTTTGTTAGTTGTATATGTAGATGATTTTATATTTTATGGCATTGTCATTTTTTTCTAATTTTACTGAAGGAAAGCTAACTAAATTTGTGGATTTTATTTTCTGCTTTAGCCTCAAAAAGCCTTAGGGCGAAGGCAGACCTGGTTGTACCAATCGGCTGTCTCAGAGGCTTCCTGCATGTTTAGATAGCGTCTCTCCTGTTTATTTTTCACTGTTTTATCCTCTAAGCTGTCTCAAGGCCCTTCCAATATAAGCAGGAGGATTTAAATCTTAATAAACTGGAATCTGAATAACACAGGCAATCTGGGTTTGGGGAGGGTCTTGAGTTATTAGGATAAACATCTCTATTTCCCATTCCCACATGACACTTGTGCTGTACATACTCTCCGAGATCAGGTCAGTTGTAATAAAAATAGTAACAACAATAATAATATTTAGATTTAAACAGTACTTTCCAGTTTATAAGGACTTTGATTTACAGTTTTCCATTTGATTGTTGGAACAGTTCTAAAAGGTTCTAAAAGAACAGGTCTTACGCCCATTTTTTAGATGAAGAAACCAACTCACTTAATGATTAAGACCTGTTCCAAACAATACGGACAAGGGGTGGAACCAGGTCAGAACTCAGTTCTTCCCAGGGATGGATTAACCAGTAAGCAAGGTGCACATGGGCTTAACAGTAAGCAAGGTACGCACGAGCTTACTGGTGTTCACTCACTAATCTGTAGTGCACAATTTCACATGGGGTTCACCATATCCTTGAAACTGTGTACTACAGATTAGTAAGTAAGCACAAGTAACCCCATGTGTACCTTGCTTACTGAGTATCAACCCTGGCTTCTTTCCGACGGCCTCCTCATGATTTGGTTGCATGTGTTAACATCTGTGTGCCAACAAGAAGACTTCCAATCCCATTCCAATTAGATTTATTGGAAATGCCTTCCTATAAAGCTTGAAACAGGGATATCATAGAAGTTTTTTTTTTTTTTTTTTTTTAAGATCATCAAGTCAGTCAATTCTGGGATTGAAGTGAAAATCAAATAACAAACAATGCTCCAATACCTTTCTGTAGCCTCCTGTCATTTCAGAGGGGCGATTTCAGCTGCCTGAATTACAATTTAACATCGAAATATTTACCATGTTCTGTCATTTCTCATCACTCAAAATACCAAGGAGTTGAATTTTTAGAAATAGTAGAAGCAGAAAATAAAAGCCCCAACGCTACCTGCTAACACTAACAGAAACAACAATTAAAAAGGCTTACCTTGCAGCCTTCACATGTAATGACACCATAATGGATTCCTGATGATTTGTCTCCACAGATCTTGCATGGAATAATTTCAATTTGAGCTGCAAGAGAAAACACGCAGCCAGTTAATTACATTTTCTTTTAAACACCTTATAAAAGCGTTCCCTGATCAGCATTTGTACAGTGGAAACTAATAACCTGCTAAACATTATACTGCATTAACTATTCATTGCTGAACTGTGAGGGGCCCCCTGGAGCTCTGGACTAAATTATGGCTGCTCGTTATATAATGGCTTTCGGGTTATTAAAATGGGTCATCTGAGAAGGTGTTTAAGAACCCACAAGAAGGCTGGAATCAGCATTTCAAAGCCTTCAAGAGCTGGAGAGTTCGCAGTTCAGGCCTCAGAGCAAAGCAGATACTAAAACGTTTCCTCCAATCTCATTTTCCATCATTATTTTTAAAAGGTCATAAATCTGTCTTGGCTGAGCATTGTGGCTCGACTGGTAGAGAAAAATATACTCCAAAAAGCCAGGTCTACTTAGGAAAACAATTCAATTCAAAATGTTCATAAGATCTATATGATTGTAAGTTAAGAATTCCTTACTCATCTCTTTTTAAAAATCACTGCAGTCGTCACGTGCTAAAAATTAGCCCATTTGTGTACAATCAAAACCTTTCAGCTCTACACGTAATATCCTATCTGAATTTAACCATGATGAATCCTGACAAATTGGACATGTAGCTTCTGAGTTATTTATGTCGGAAACCAACTTCCTGGTACAGCATGCACATGTTTCTGCCAGCTGATTACTTAAAGATGTCTCATGCTGGAAGATTAACCAAATAATTAATATCTATTACACCAAAGTTCTCAAATACGATACAGCGCATTCCTCGGCAAACACATCACATCTTGAGCAGCACTGGAAATAGTGTAATTAAGCATTAAAAAAAAAAAAAAAAAAAAAAAAAACAACCTAAGGAATAGAATAATTAGGCAAAACAAAGTGCTTGGATTTGGGTCACCAATAAAGTAGAATTTGTATGTATGTGAAATAAAGAAGACCAACACTGAGCTACACAGACAGGATGACAGTGTTTACCAGTCCATGTGGAACGTTCCATTACGCTACATTTATTAGTCCACGATTTTCACTACTAGGTATAATGTCAGATTACCTACTAAATTATACACACAAACACAATTGGAAGTGCCCAAGTCTATTTCATTTTTATATAGCCTTTACCCAGCCCCACGCCTTGCACAGAGAAATGACTATATCCAAAGAATGTGTCTCATGCGGGAAGTAACACAGACATACCAGGGCTTGAACTGGTTCATTCCATTTTGAACCCCTTGAGAACTTGCATTTCCACCCTAGATATACTGAATCTATCTACAGTTTAACAAGATCCCCGGGTGATTCTTATGTATAACTTCCTGGGAATTTGTTAGAAATGCAAATTCTCAGCAGGAGTTCAAACCCGGAACGAACTGGTTCAAAGTCTTGAAATACACACACAGCCCACCCTTTCTCCCATTGTAATGCCATATCCTAGGATAATTCCCACAACCACTTACTTCGGATTTGATGGGATGTTGAATTCAATACAGAAAGAGCATGCATGAAACGACCAGATTTAACCACACTGTAAACCATGTGTACCTGGTAACTTCCTTTCAAGAGGGCTAGTAAAAGGTGACTTTTAGGGAATGCAAGCAATTCCCATCAATGGCTTTTCCAATCCCTTTCAATGCTGACATGTGGGGTTTCTTTGCTTGTCCTGATTTAGAGATGGTTTGAAATCTCACATCCAATGCAACTTCCATGATTCTGAAGCCTTCTAATATCTCAATAATGGAGTCTTTGCACACTGTTTAATATGTATATTCTGAGTGATGGAACTTCATGTGCTTAAGGTTGCACTAAACAAAAACTGTCCTTTGCAAGTCGGCCTCCCCTATCAGTGCCTAGTTTGATTTCTTCAAGGAAGAGTCTTCATGAAATCTAAGTGCCTCACAATGACGGCACCTTCAATGTTTTTAATATAGTCAAGGCAAAGTTTTGTGCCACAGACGGCCTGCAAGTCTAGAGAGGGATAGTGTTATGTCCAGTGTTTCTCAGAGACTCACAACAGCTACATGGTACACGTGGTAGGAGAGAAATTCTGAAGGGCAATTATCAGGAGCCCTGGAGGCACAGTGGTTAAGCACTCAGCTGCTAAACCAGAAAGTCGGCAGTTCTAACCCACCAGCCGCTCTTTGGAAACTCTATGGGGCAGTTCTATGCTGTCCTATAGGGTCGCTGTGAGTCGGAATCGACTCGACGGCAGCGGGTCTTTGGTTTTTAATGTCAGCTGAGAGTTGCTGCCTGGATTTTCTCACATGAGTGAGAATCAGCCTCCCCGACCCTGACCCCTAAGGAATTGAATAATTAGGCAAAAAAAAAAAAAGTGCTCGGACCCCTCATTAAACAGAATTTATATGAAATAAATAAGACTGACAGTGAGCTGCTTCTGCCTCTGCCTCACCTGGAGATGTGACCACAGAAATGAGAGACGGATCAACCTTGTTGGGCCCAAAAGTCAACAGCAAAACTACCTGAGGCCATGAAAGCAACACTAACACTAAGCTCTGGCCTTTCAAGAGTTGTGTTGATTCCGTCTTAACAACAGAAAGATCAAGCATATCCACTTGGTCCTTTGTAAAAAAATATGGTGGGCCTGGGCAAGCCATACTGGGAATGCTGAGTACCACTGAATCTGGGTCAAATCAAAGAGGATTTATTGCTTATCAGTCTGACTGTCTCTTAGTGGACCATGCATGAGAACAGAAATGATGGTGATACAGGCTTTGGCCAAAATGCCTGCTAATGGCTCCTCTAAACCTTGCAAGGTTTAGCTATGGAGGCTTGGCCTACAGGAGTCTGTTCAGGATGGGGTGGCCCTGGGGGCTCCATCCTGACCCCAGCACATCCCCCCTTGAATGGCTCATGTCATGGGGTAGTTGTAGCACAGACCCAGAGTTTGGTGCCACTATGAGTCAGACCCCCAAACCCTTAAGTTTAAGTCTTGCACCAGCTTCCAGGGTCTTTCAGATTTGGAGGGTACCCAAGCTAAAACACTCAAAAGATGTATGGAGACCAGAGCGCTTAGTACGAGTAGGCTCACTGTCGACTGACCTGCACATCCAGGCAGGAGGCCATTCACCTAGACATCTGCCTCCACTGTGTCTGTGTTTGTGCTTAGTTCCTGGAAGTAGTGCTGGCCGAAGCATCAGAATTACTTAGCACACACTTCACGAGGAACCTCTTGGTAAGGCGCTGGAAGTTCCTCCAAAGCAAGGTTTAGCTATTCTGATCAGCCAGATGAAGCCACTCTTCAGAAGGCAATTCCAGCTGCAAGTGGTCTTTGGAAATGACTAAAATCCCCCTGCCCCAAAGAGCAAGCCGGCCGGATGTGACCTGATGGCATGTGGACATCCGCTGAAAGCAAACGTTTGCAGACTGACTGCTGCATGGCACTTGTTCAGGCCTCCGTTTAACCCAACAATGTACAAATCTCCCCCTGCTGCACTTTTTAAAATCAATTCACAGAATTCAAATGCGTCTATGAGAGGAAAAAAACGTAGAAAAACGTAGTCAATGCCTTGCGAAGTTTTCAAAAGGAAGGTAGTATAGTTCTACAAAGTTTATTTTTCAGTCTATCTAGGGAAGAGAAGAGAAAAATCCCTCTGCCCTTGGCCTCCCATCCCTTGCAGTTCTTCATCTTTTAACAGTGTTGTGTCTTTTCAAAATACTCTTCTTTTAACACAGATTATGAGTCTTGGCCCATCTATACGCTGCATGTATTAACTCAGCCAGCGTCTCAAAGGATGAGCTCTGTCAGACACCACTACTGTCAACCTTCACAAGTATATTGATTAGATTATCTCACGTACATATTCATCACAGCCAAGAGGTTTATTGTATAGTGGGATATCTGAACCAAGAGGCACACGTAAAATCATGAATTGGCTTAACAATGAACCACCTTGCTATGAAAAATTCTAATTTGCCCACATTTCAGCTCTGTTGCCTAAATAATCTGCTCTTTTATGCACCCTAAGTAATTCAAGCAGGCTCTCCACACCTGCAAAGGCAAATGTCTGCGGTTTCAAGGAGCTGACAACAAGTGGCAGCGGGGCTGCAGGAATTCTGGAAAGCAAACGAGCTAATTAATGAACTGGTCCTTGGGCAGGGCTGTCATTGAGCATTGTTACTTTTTATTTAAAAAGTTTGTTTTTATTTGCAATTATAGAAGGAACAAGTACAGACAGCCCTGGTGGCAAAATGCTTAAGAACTTGGCTGCTAACCAAAAGAAAGTCAGGCAGTTCAAATCCAGCAGCCGCTCCTTGGAAACCCTATGGGGCAGTTCTACTTCGTACTTCTTCAAAGACATTTTTTCATCTTCCTGGCAGTCCATGATATATTCAATATTCTTCATCAGCACCATAACTCAAAGGCATCAATTTGTCCTCAGTCTTCCTTATTCACTGTCCAGCTTTTGCATGCATATGAGGTGATTGAAAATACCAGGGCTTGGGTCAGGCGTACCTGCGTCCTCAACGTGACATCTTTGCTTTTTAACACTTTAAAGAGGTCTTTTGCAGAAGATCCGCCCAATGCAATGCGTTGTTTGATTTCTTGACTGCTGCTTCCATCGGTGTTGATTGTGGATCCAAGTGAAATGAAATCCTTGACAACTTCAGTATTTTCTCAGTTTATCACGACATTGCTCATTGGTCCAGTTGTGAGGATTTTTGTTTTCTTTATGTTGAGGTGTAATCTATTCTGAATGCTACAGTCTTTGATCTTCATCAGTAAGTGCTTCAAGTCCTCTTTGCTTTGAGCAAGCAAGGTTGTGTCATCTGCACATCACAGGCTGTCATGGGTCTTCCTTAAATCCTGAGGCGGCATTCTTCTTCACACGGTCCAGTTTCTCGGATTATTTGCTCAGCATACAGATTGAGTAAGTATGGTGAAAGGATACAACCCTGTTGCACACAGGTTTCCTGACTTTAAACCACGCAGCGTCCCCTTGTTCTGTTTGAACGGCTGCCTCTTCGTCTATATACAGGTCGCATGAGCACAATGAAGTGTTCTGGAATTCCCGTTCTTTGCAATGTTATCCGTAATTTGTTAGGATCCACACAGTCAAACGCCTTTGCACAGTCAATAAGACACAAGTAAACATCTTTCTGGTATTCTCTGCTTTAAGCCAAGATCCATCTGACATCAGCAATGATATCCCTCATTCCACGTCCTCTTCTGAATCCGGCTTGAATTTCTGGCAGTTCCCTGTCTGCGTACTGCTGCAACCGTTTTTGAATGATCTCAGCAAACTTTTACTTGTGTGTGGTATTGTTATTGTTTGATAATGTCTGCATTTTGTTGATCACCTTTCTTTGGAAGGGGTGCAAATATGGATCTCTTCCAGTCAGTTGGCCAGGTAGCTGTCTTCCAAGATTCTCGGCATAAACGAGTGAGTGCTTCCAGCGTTGCATCTGCTTTTGAAACATCTCAGGTTGGTATTCTGTCAATTCCCGGACCCTTGCTTTTTGCCAATGCCTTCAGTGCACTTGGACTTCTTCCTTTAATACCATCAGTTCTTAATCATATGCTACTTCCTGAAATGACTGGACATTGACCAATTCTTTTTGGTACAGTGACTCTGTGTATTCCTTCCATCTTTTTCTGATGCTGCCTGCATTATTCACTATTTTCCCCATATAATCCTTCAATATTGCAACTCTAGCTTGACTTTTTCTTCAGTTCTTTCAGCTTCAGAAATGCCACGCGTGTTCTTTCCTTCTGGTTTGTTAACTTCCGGTCTTCGCACATGTCAGTATAATACTTTATTTTGTCTTCTCGATCCACCCTTGAAATCGTCTGTTCAGCTTTTTTACTCCATTTTTTCCTTTTGCTTTAGCTGCTCTATGTTCAAGAGCAAGTTTCAGAGTCTCTTCTGACATCCATTTTGGTCTTTTCTTTCTTTTTAATGGCCTTAGCTTTCTTCATGTATGATGTCCTAGGTGTCATCCCACAACTCATCTGGTCTTCAGTCATTAGTGTTTGATGCTTCCCATCTATTCTTTTTTTTTAATTAAAATTTATTTAATTTTAAATGTTCTTTCCAACACGAGAGGTAGGTATATTTCCACATATGAAAAATTGGTAACAGACACAAATCAAAACAAGGAAAGCCTGATAAAAATCAACATACTCTCTTACGATGTTACTGATGAAGACACAAGTTGTTTCATGTTCCCATCAGACAATAAGATAATCTTACTTTTCATATTTCTGATAGTAATAGGAGTATTCAAAGGCTACCTTTTCATCACAAAAATTATTTCCCACAGTGATTTGTGCCAAAGTCACAGTGACCTTTGAGTCCCCAGCCAGGATTTCACTGGAATTGTTTCTCATTTTCACCAACACCATCATCATCAAACCTCTGAGAGTCTACAGAGATCAGTAGATTTTTAAATTTTAATTGCAATCAATAGGGTATATTCAGAGAAGAGGTAGAGTCAACCATCCCGGTCAGCAAATGAATTCCAACGTGCAAATTTAAAAGTAGCCGCATTTCTAGCTTTGGAACAGAAAATGTAATGTAACTGATTTTAATCAATACGTAGGTAGTAATTTGGCCAAAAAAATTCTTTAGAGACTACGTTTCTGTGATCGCCTTAAAATCAGACTGAAGACTGGATGTATATAAGATACATGGAAAATCTCATCCATTAGGCAAACAGATGTGAGCAGAGGGAGTGTCCAAACTCACATGATGATTGCTTTGGTCTGGACAACATCAAGGCTAATAAAACAATGTTTAAAATAAAAACTTCATAAATACAACATCGAGGTGTTGTATTTTAACACTTTACTCATTCTAAAGATACTAGTACTTAGAGCACATTTGCCTTTTCTCCCCACCCCGAAACCCTCATTTGTTTGTTTTCCCTGAAATTTTGTAAGAAATGGGAGTTTCCTCACTGTCAACAACAGTTAAGGCCCAGGTCCATTTCCTCTCCTTTTGCCTTTCCATTTTTCTGCTTTTTTCCATTTTCTATCACTAGCTGTCTTTCCGATTTGTTTATATCATTTGCTGAAATATCATTCACAGCTGTTTTTCCAGTTTTTGATTTCTTAGGCACATTGTATGTCTGAACACAGAAGTTAAGAAAGAGGCATATGAAGCTGATGGCGTAGACAGTTACAGCCCAGTGCATCCATTTTGGGAAGGGGCGATCATTCCACGGAGACAATGCTGTGCGTCCAGTGGTCACAGGGAACGGAACCAGCTGCAACATGGTCAGGAACTGTTTCCACCAGAGATACTTCTGAATCCATGGCCACATGCCGTTAACCCATAGTCTGAGTACATAATCACATGGATAAAGGAATTCAGCTGGGTTCCAAAAAAATGCTTGCCCCCTGCCACCACTTAATTTCACATCATTAACACAGACTCTGTTTAGCACCTCTTTTATTCCTCCAGACCTATCTTGGGAGCTATCTTGGTCCAGAGAACGACATCTATTCTCCTGAAGAATTAGAAAATAAAATTATACCAGAGATGCACCCCTCACTTTATTCTGTGACCTCTCAATAACAATACAATGGATTTATAATAATAAATAATAATATCTAACACGCATTTATGCTAAGAATGTGCCACGCACGATCTCATTCACTCCTCTAGCAACCTTCTGAGGTAGGCATTATTATTATGATACACATTCTATAAATGAGAAAAGCGAAGCACAGAGAGGCCACGCAACTTGTTCAAAGTCAGAAAGCTACCAAGTGGCATGGCCAAAGGCGGACACATTCTTTCCGCCTAACTGGAAAGTTCAGCTCTTGCTCCCCCACCATCTGCGCTGCCAAGCTAAACTGATCCACTCAGGAACACCAGGAGCATATGCCCTCAGCATGCAAGCATTAGCTGAGATCAAAAGGTAACTGCAGAAGGGATTCCGCCAAACTTAACCACTACTCAGGAGCTGAGGTCAAGATCGCTTTCTGAGAGTTATCTGCCTGGTTTTTGACTGGAAGTAATCCTCAAATGCCTTCCAGGCCATTCTTCTCAATTTTATAAAAATTCCAGGTAGGGTTTTTGACCTTTAAGTGACCGATGCCAATATTTAACAATTTTTAAAGCTTGGCAAATTACTTAACCTCTCCGAGGCTCAGTTTCACATTTGAAGATGAAATAATATATATGAATGACACAGCATCTCCACGACCGTACGTTGTACACATGATTATTTGGTATATGTATTCTATATATAAAGCACATCACACAGTTCTTGGAAACAGTGGCACTTGGTTAACGGCAGTTATTATTACTGTTGTTGTTGATAAGAAATCCTGCCTTATAGCCAAATGAAATTCTTTTCTCTAGTCTTTAAGCTCTTTCCAAAGTGGGGATAGAGAAAAGCTGCTTATCCTCCAAATAATATGACAGGCAGTTCATCCCGGCAACCACAGCAACCTTTACAACGTTGGTACTTAACAGCCTGCTGCAATGCTGGTATGTTGCAACCCGCTGTGGCGCTGTTATAAGGAATTTGTTGCGATAATAGCAAAAAAAATTTTTTTTTAAAGTTCTTTATTGGTTCCTATAAAACTAATTTGGATATACAGTTTCCCCAATAATAATAATAATAATAATAATAATAATAATAATAATTCTCTCTAGCTCACTTGCACAACCATATACATTCTTCGTTGGAATGAACGGGACACAGTCAGCAATGGCTTGCCAGGAAACGGTCAAGCCTCAGGTATACCCATGAGAGTATGTCCCATATATGAATACAAGCAGTCTTGTGTGTCTTGCAAAAACAGTTAAGAACTAGTGCTTTAAAAAATATATCTGTTATACAAATCTGTAGGCAGTTTTTTTTCTTTTTTTTCTGGAGGGCTGAAAATATGGAAGACTTTTCGCTTACTATGGTACCTATTTCTCCAATGTCTGAATTTTTTACCACCAGCATGTATTACTTTTGTAAGCAGAAAAACCAATAAAGATTAAAAAGAAAAACCCTAAGGCATTTGATTGTATTTTCTGTAAAATGGCTTGAGTCCTTTAAGGATTAGTCGCTTTATTTCATCCCCCCATTGGAAACCGCAGGGGTATTAAAAGCTTCTGCAGCTGCCTGAACCGTGGCCTGGCCTGCGTGTAAGGCCGGCCGGCAGCGAGCGGCAGAGTCTGCTCTCTGCTCTCTGCTCTCTGGAGGGGCTCTGGGATTTCCTGGCTTCTAGAGATTCACGGGCCGGGCCACCTCCTTGTTCCAGGGCCTCTGAGGACAGTTGTGGAGGTTGTGCCCTGCCCACCGGAGCCCGGCCGAGGGGACCAAAGTCAGGGCTGCGTTCACCTGGTCGTGGGCACTGCTGTGCAGTTGCTGCAGTCATCTGGAGGGAGGGAGACTTCATTCATTGTCTCCGCCCAGGGGTCTCTGTCTCAGTTCTCTCGCGCTGCTGTAGCAGAAATACCACAAGGGGTGCCTCTAACAAACGGAAATTAATCTTCTCACAGTTCAGGAGGCTAGAAGTCTGAATTCAGGGTGCCAGCTCTAGGGAAAGGCTTTCTCTCTCTGTCGGCTCTGCAGGAAGGTGCTTGTCTCTTTGAGATTCTGTTCCTGGGTGATCTTCCGGTGGCTTGGCATCTCTCTTCCCCCATCCCTGCTTTGCTTGCTTGTTTAATCTCTTATATCTCAAAAGAGATTGACTCAAGATAGACCCTACATTAATCCCGCCTCGTTAACATAACAAAGACAACCCATTTCCAAATGGGATTATAACCACACGTATAGGATTTACAACACATATTTTTGGGGGCTGTAATTCAAACCGTAACAGTCTCCTGTTTTGCAAACCATTTGGCAGAGGTGGCGGCGGCGTCTATACTGCGCAAAGGTGTCGTGTGTGCTAAAAAAGCAACAAAACAAAAACACGAACCTGTTGCCACCGAGTAGATTCTGGCTCACGGCAACCCCACGTATTACGGAGTACAAATGCACCATAGGGTTTCCTTGGCTGTCATCTTCACAGGGGAAGGAGCTCTGGTGGTGCAATGGTTAAGTGCTCGGCTGCTAACCGAAAGGTCGGCAGTTGGAACCTACCTCGTGGCTCGGCTGGTGGAAGACCTGGTACTCTTCTCCTGGAAAGACTACAGCCTAGAAAACCCTATGGGCCAGTTCTACTCTGTCATGTGGGTTGCTATGAGTCGAAAATCGACTCGATGGCATCTAACAATGACAATCTTTACAGAAGCAGATTGCCAGGCCTTTCTTCCGCAGGACTACTGGGTGGGTCTGAACTGCCAACCTTTAGACCCGTAGTCACGTAGAGGCCCTGGGCCACCATAAGGGTTTGCAGACAACTCTCATTACATCTCCACAGCAGTGGGACAGAGCCACGAGGGGAGCAGGCTGTGGGCTTCCGATGGTTTCACACATTCTTTTGCCCTGGACGTTCTGTTGCGGCTGGAAATACGGCACAGATATGTTCCCTACTCAGGCATATGCAGTAGTCCTCCGGAGTGAGGAGGGCCCTAGACCAGCTGCAAACTATGCAAACTAATAAAGAACTTGTTTTGCATTTTGTCTGCTAAGTATAGACTCGGTATAATGCTAACACGTTTCTCTAACAGAGTCTTTCCTTCCACTGTACTTGGATTCTTTCCTGACAATACTTCATCCTTGTTGTACTTCACCAAAACAACTCCAGCCCCTTCTCTAAGCAGACTTACAGTCATTTCTGGCAAAAACAATAATGTCAGAGATCTTCAGAGTTCAGTACAGTTTTTCAAGTTTTCCTTCTTATTAGCTTGTTTTGATTTTGGTGCTCACAACAACCCTGAAGTAGGCAGATGGGTTATTATTATCCGCATTTGCAGATGCGGGAAATGAGCCTCAGGAGGGTTAAATGCCTTGTTCTCTAGGTCTAGACTTCCCAGGGCTTAATTAGCAGCGACCACCAAAATATATACATACATATATACACATACGTATATACACACTTGGTGTCCTTTTCCTATTTAGGATTATTTGACACCTTTAGATTGTATGTGATCACCTGATCTGGGGCCCTCAAGGGGAAATGGCACCAGAGACAATGAGCTGGGAGATGAGAGTCGGGTCAGCGAAGAAGTGAAAGTTGGCATTGCTTCCAGGTCTCACTCTGACACGTGACTCCCTGGGTAGCCCCAAGCAAGCCACTTACACCTTTACTTCCTCCATCTATAAAATGGGAATAATTTGCACCTCCCAGGCAGGTGCTGGTAAATGAATGTTCACAAAGCTCTTTGAAGATGAAAAGACTCTATACACGGGAAGCTTTAGGAAGCTTGGCATATTGTTCCTGGCAAAGACCAGGACGCTGTGTCCTTACTACTCACAACAGGCTCTGTCGCTAGGAGAGTAAAGGAAAATATATAGTACTGTAAGTGGCATCTGCTAGCTAGACTTACTTAATTTTTTTTTAAGTCGCTGCTTTCCCGAGGGACTGACGGGTCCAGATGTTAGTATCTTAGTCTTAACTTGAGAGGAAAAAAAAGCACTTGGATGTGAAGTCACCTCTCTCTGACAGCTGTCACATGCAAGGTCGGAGAACTAGACTCCACAGGGGCTTGTGCAGTGTTGGTGCAAATGTTTAACGTGCTTGGTAATAACTGAAAGGTTGGAGGTGCAAGTCCACACAGACGCACCTTGGAAGAAATGCCTGGTGATCAAATTCTGAAAAATCAGCCATTGAAAACCCTATGGAGCATAGTTCTACTCTGAAATTCATGGGGTCGCCATGAGGCAAAGTCGACTTGACGGCAACTTTTCTTTTTTTGTACAGTCTTGTTGGGGCATCATGGAAATGGCATAATTCCCATTTGTTAAACACAATAAACATATGTGTCACCCTCTGACGTCCCAAGCCTCAGCATTTAGCTGATATCAGGCTCAAAGGACTCTGTCAAATTATATCTATTGGAAAAAAAAAAAACAAAAAAACTCCTGCACCTTATCTACTATTTAAAGTCACTTCTTAAAAGCTTTAACTTGTTTGTGATTTCTGCTGAAAATGTAACACTTTAAAAAAATAATTTTTAAATAAAAAATGTTGCACATACCTAACACACACACACACAGAAACAGTCCTCAAACAATCAAGAGATCAAGCATTTGCAAACTAAATCTGAAATAAGGCACAACTGGAGCATTGGAACTTTGACAATTTTCCCTTATTGGTCGGTCTTTATACACGTTAATTGTCATGGATTGAATTATGTCCCCCCAAAAAATGTGTGTATCAACTTGGCTAGGTCATGATTCCCAGTATTGTATGATTGTCTACCATTTTATCATCTGATGTGATTTCCCTAAGTATCGTAAATGCTATTGCTAGGATGTAATAAGATGGATTAGCAGCAGTTAGACTGATGAGGTGTACAAGATTAGGTAGTGTCTTAAGCCAATCTCTTTCGAGATATAAAGGAGAGAAGCTAGCAGAGAGACACAGGGACCTCATACCACCAAGAAAGCAGTGCTGAGAGCCGAGCATGTCCTTTGGATCTGAGGTTCTTGGCCCAGAGATGCTCCCAGACCAAGGGAAGACTGATGACGAGGACCTTCCTCCAGAGCCGAGAGAGAGCTTTCTCCTGGAGCTGATGTCCTGAATTTGGACTTGGAGCCTACTCGACTGTGAGAGAACAAATTTCTCTTCGTTAAAAGCCATCCACTTGTGGTATTTCTGTTACAGCAGCACTAGATGACTAAGACAGTAATACTTCTGAGCACCGGCGTGAAAACACTGGGTCAGAATGCTCCATATGAACCTAGGAAAAGCTGAGCTGTGAATGTGGGAAGTCTTCGAAGAATAATGAAGCCAGGCGCATCTTCTCCTTGGCTATTTGTAAGTATGCACGTAGCTGTGACAATGGGAACAGAATACTAATCCTCTGGAATATGTTTCTATCCCGACTAGATGAAGGTTTCCAGAGAAACCGACTCATATTCCCTGATGCTTACGTGTCTTTGCTAAAAGCCAAATCCAGGGGAGCACTTCTGTCCCCAGACAGGGACATTCTGTCAAATCAGAGAGGAAACAGATTTCATATAGAGAAAGAGAGGACGGCTTTGATTGCAGATCTGGTTCTTCCTAGATGCTCCCTACTGCACACAGAAGGACACAAAATGTCTACATTTAAGGCAACCAAGTCTTCACCTCTTCTGGTAACTACTGGTAACCAACTAAGTCTCGAGTAAAATACCCAGAAAAGAAGCTTTCTAATAATACTTCATTTTATTCGTCCAGTGAGTCAAATACTGAATGAATACCCCCCCAAAGCTGAGGCAACCAAGATCAGCAACACACAGTGACTTTCCCTTTCTGTTTCTCCTTGCCCTCTGTGAACAATGGAACACATAAGCTGTTAAGAATTTGTGCCGTTACGTAACATCGGGGATCAGAACAAAGTTAATTGGCCATTTAGGTGATTATTCGCAGCTGGGACAAGGTCTAAAATTCTAGAGTTAACTACATTTTTCTATATATAGTTGTTGAAGATTTTCTGGAACCCTGGGATCAGAATCAAAATAGATACAGCTAACAAAAATCCTTCTCTTGAATCTCTCTCAGTATGGGTTAAATGTCATTTCACAGCGGCCGGAAAAAGAACCCATTTTATTTTATTAAGTGGTTAGACTATGCTCAAGAGAAATTCCCAGTAACTCTGTTTCCACCAATAGGTGTCCTTTATGTAATTCTGGATGATACCAGAAGAAAAAAAAAAAATGTCATCTGACTCAGAGAACTGCATCTAATCTTTTCTAGCGATCAACCTCACTCTAGATACCAATTCCTCTTCCCCTGAACAAGAGCGACTGGCCCCATTTAGGCTGAGTCTCCTCTGCTCACAGAGTGAGCGGCTTTCATCACTCAGAGTCTGTTTTTTTCACAAGAGAAAAGAACATCTTTAAAACCAAACCAAATCTGGAGATCTTATCTAGTTTCTGTTTAACCAGAAACGTCGGAATTACTCTTATCAGCATTTTATGAAACAATCCTACTTTACACCATCACCCCAACATGGTCACACCTAAACCCAGGAGCAGCCCAGATGCTCTTAACTCGGCGCCCACCTAGGTATAGTTTGAGCTATACCCATTGTACCGTCTTGGTGTTTCACGTTAGAAGCTTTTACTGATTTATTTTTTAAACGGGGGCATAAAATGAACACACCTGGGTGAGGCAATTCCAAGTCCAAACACAGAAAAACGTTTTTGATACAGAAATGAGTTTTTCTAACAAGTGTTGTTGATAGGTGCCGTCGAGTCAGTTCGGACTCATAGTGACCCTCTATACAACAGAACAAAACACTGCCCGGTCCTGCGCCATCCCCACAATCGTTGTTATGCTTGAGCCCATTGTTGCAGCCACTGTGTCAATTCTAACAAGTAGGATATTTAGTTAAAACTATTTGTTCTATGGCTTCATATGAATCTGGCCCATTGTATGCTTGGCATGTAGCATCACAGTTCACTGAATCAATCAATCAAAACATTTTGCTGGCCTCAGAATACTCCTTAAAGGGCAAAGTCTCCTGCCTCTACGTCAACCACTGATTGTCACTTCCAACTGCACAAGTTTCATGACCCCCAAATTCTGCCATCGCCAAAATCAGTTAGCTGGATGAAGTATGATGTGCAGAAGTGGGTTGAAATAACAAGAATCTAGGTGAAGTCATCAAAGCTTACCAGGCAAAGGAACCCATTGCTTCTTTCTATTAGCTTGTATGGTTTTTTGAAGATCAGTTATAGCTCACTGAATGCTAGATTATGCCATTTGAGAAATATTCCCCAACCAAATCAACTTTGGATTCTTAGCAAAAGATTGGAAATAACTTGTAACTTTAAAACCTTGAAAATACATTTAGATACTTCTGTATAGAGTCATACTGAACCCTGGTGGTGCAGTGGTTGAGCGCTCAGCTGCTAACTGAGGTGTTTGAACCCATCAGCTGCCCAATGGGAGAAAGATGCGGCAGTTTGCTTACGTAAAGATTAAATCAAACGCACTGGCGTCGAGTCGATTCCGACTCATAATGGCCCCCTAGGGTTTCCAAAGCTGTACATTTCTATGCAAGCAGGCTGCCACATCTTTCTCCATTAAAAATTACAGCCTTGGAAACCTTATGCGGAAGTTCTACTCTATCCTATAGGGTTGCTACGAGTTGGAATCGACTCGACAGTGGCAATGGGAGTATTATGTCATGGAGTTCCCTGGGTAATGCAATGGTTAACGCTTTGTGATGCTAACCAAAAGGTTGGTGGTTTGGGTCCACCCAGAGACACCTTGGAAGAAAGGCCTGGTGATTTACTTCTGAAACATCAGCCACTGAAAACCCTATGGAGCAGAGTTCTACTCTGACACACAAGGGGTCGTCATGAGTTGGAGTCAACTCGAAGGCAATTTTTTTTTTTTTTTTAACAGTAAGCCATCGTGGACTAAAACGACAACGTATCCATGGCCACAGGAGTGATGATATGGAAATCTTCTTTGTCTATAGACTAGTGGGTGAGATGGCTTGGAGGGTAATTCCACAGCCCGTATCTCTAACTCCACCCCGTGCTGTTGGCCACTCGAAAAAGACCCCTCCCTAGGGAGAATGGAGCTGTGGAGGAGAACAGGCAAAGGTCTGGTTTTTATTAAAAATCACAAGCAAATTATTTAGGCTTGCCAGAAGCGGAAGTGTAGATATTGTCATATTGATCATTTTTAAGACGGTACAATCTTGAAGGATTAATGACCAACTCCTAGAAGAAATATTCTACTAATTTCTCCACCTCCAATTTTCCAGGACATGGCCAATAACATTGAAACAATATATCTGACACGTTCTAAGCTTCTGAATACATCATAGGTGTATTTCTGGATTGTAGCTCAATAGAATGCTTTTTAAAATCTCTTTTATAATGCTTTTCTAAGATAACCAGTTCAGCCAGTCATAGCAATGACCAGACAAATGGCCTGAGGGCTTTCTCTCATTCCCTCTCTACAGACACTTGTCTTTACGTTTGCTTATTAAAGAAACATTTCCATTCTTCATTACAATATATTTGATCAGCCAGAAAATGGATAACAGTATTTGCTGATAGCTGAAGCACTGTTATTTCTATGTTTATTCCCAAGGGGAGAAAGCAGGAATTGGTAGCTATTTCTTAGTGGGAACAGGAAATACAGAAAAAGGGATCAGAGCCTTGGGGATATTAAATCGCCATAAGACACGAGGAGAGGGAACGTTGTGGACCAAGCTAAGAGACTGTCCAGTTTACTCTACAAAGTTCTGACATCTGAGCATCAATTCACAGACTAGAACATCTACTAAAGGTCTTTTTTCTCCCCCCTCAACAAAAGGAAATGTATATCCCGGGTGTTTATCTTGAAGCTACCTATTTTCATGTAAGTCATGCACTTAAGCTCAGGTAAGAACACAAGGGCCATGTAAAAACATCAGGTACCCAACACTGTCCTTCATATTCCGTTTTCAGTGTTTGCTCCTATGGGCTAGCAGGCTTCTTTTACCTGCAGAGACAAATTTTGCAGATGACATTCTGTGAGTGACCTGCACAAACTCCTATCAGTCATCTAGAGACTGGCAATCTATGTCTTTGTCACTGAAGATAGCATGAGCGAGCGAGTGTGACATTATTCTTGGAATAAGTGAATCTAATTTGCAATAAAAGTGTACCATTCACACCCTTTGGTACTTCATTATGGGGGGGGTTTGAAATTCATTTCACAAGTGATGGTAGCACATTTCATCTCTAATGGGAACACACTCTGATTGCTAACAGCTGCTACAGGCACCTCTTACTGTCACAGCCAGAGCTCAGAATAGCAGCTCTTTTTTAACGCCAACGGCTGCTACCATCTTAACTCGTAACACACACGTACACCACGCATGCTCTCATACACTGGGCCATTCAGCTGCAAGTCCTCAACCACTTGTTGAGAACCATCACAAGGGACGTGAAGGGGGCACCCAGGACCCACCAGCATACTTCATCTTGTTACGCTGTGCTCCAGGAAAACCAACCTAAGCACCTGCCCTACCCCTGCCTTCACCCCTACTGGAAAGGACTTTAAGCAATCTCTGAAAGCATTTCCAAGAAATGGATTCAAAGAAGAACTAAGGCTTTGAAAAAGCATTTGAACAAGTGTGAAGACCTCCAAATTGACATTCTGAATGGGACATGATTTTTTTGGGTCATAACCTTTAGTACATTTGTTTCAAAAAATAAGTCACACCTCAAACACACCCACCAATGATGAGAAGAATGGTTAGCGCCTCTGAGGAACTATTATGCATTTAAAACATCCTTTAAAATACACCACAAGGATAAATTTGACCAGTCCTTACCCATCTCCAGCCTCCAAAACAAACAAATAGTATTTCTGTTGAAGCCATTTTCCTGTTCTTGGAATCAGATTTTTGAGTTGTCAGACTAGACGAGCTGATTACTTTACCACAGAATTTACCGCTGTCAACAACAAAGAAGGTAAGTCTACCAGAGAAATATCAATCATTTCAAAATGTTCTATAAGAGAAAGGTCAAGCCTTCCCCCTCTTCCTGATCTGTTGAGGAAGACGGTGTTGAGGGGATACACTTCATTGCCCAATTAGATAGCACAGTCCATTTCAGAGTGAATCTATTCTTTTCCTTCCTTTCTTCATACCTGATTTTTGGACATTATGAATTAATTTCAAAGCATACTTTCTCTGGTCATCATTTTACAAGAATTCTGTCAGCCCCTAAATCGAAGTTCAGTGTGTAACGCCATCAGTGAGAAACAAGAGATCTCTCAGCAACAGTGATATCCAAGACTTTGAAGAGGTCTGTGTCTGGGTGATTTGTACTTTGTATCGCTCCACAGTAAAGGTTTAAATCCGTGAGCCAAGGGGTCTGGGAACCATCAGCTCCACGTGACACCACAATTTCTCACTCTTCTTCTAACCTTACAAATAGCTGTGTGACCATCTCTATCCCTGCTGACTTTGCCAGCTCTCACTTTTTATACAACTACAACCAAAAGATGGCGGCCAAGAAAGGCTTATGTAGGAGAAAGTTGAAAATCCCGACGGTTGACTAACGAATTTCCTGATTATGTATTTAATATCCTAGGGATTCAAGTTGGTATTAATTGTAACTTGAGTTAATGTTTGGTCTATCTTTTGAGAGTAACTGCTAAGCTGGTAAAATTAGTCAGACATACTTTAATAATGGGGATGAACGGCCAACGGGCCAAAGGGCTAGAGCTCATGGGTGAATCAAAGAACGGTTTTCCCAGGAGTGTTGCCATCCATCCCACTCCGCTGTGTCTAGCTCTTCCCCTCTGTGGCCAGCCAGAACAATCAGTAGGAGATTGAGTAGAGAGGCAGGAAAACCCGTATTAAGTTCTATACTTCTTCAATAGCACCTCATAAACTTTATTACACAAAACTTTAAGAAAGCCCATTTTTGTTTCTCCAAGTGCATAACTGGAGAAATGGAATACAAACTGAGAAACGGAATACAAACAACAGCGATAGTTCCAACGGGGAAGTTTCAATGTCACAGCTGAAATTTTAGGTAGAATTCCCCAGGGCACTCTTGTCTTGAACCCTGTGCCTGGGTCACTGAGGTTTGCTGTGCCCAAGCCCCGCAACAGGGCCGTCTGTGCTGACTGCCGTAAAAGCACCCAGCTGCCCCATGACAAAAATCTGCTGCCTCTTGGTGATTTCTGAACTCACGGTTCAAGTCAGAATTCGCCTGTGACTACTGTCAGATCTGGACAGTAAGTCACCATCCCGCTGTCCTCCTGGGCAGGGGTTTCCCTTTCTTTCTCCCGCCACGCAGCTTCTCACGCTCACTGCTTGCCGCACACCTTTATCTGTCAGGAGGGGAGTAATTCCAACACAACAGAAAATGCGTGTGATGAAGAGTGGTGTAATCTGGTGTGATTCTGACTCCCTCTGTGTGTGTGGGGACGCCCCTGTGCTGCAGGGGAAGGCCGACTGAATGCTCTCTGTTGTTCCCATTATCGTTATCTCTTCTATGACTTCTCAGGATGACAGAAATTAATGGCCAATGTTTTCTCCCAACAAAGTCACTGGCAGCGGTCGCTACACCAAACTGAGGCTCGATCTTCCAAGCAGTGATGTTATCACTGCCAGAAACTGCTTCGAACACTTCTTCTGTAACTGCTCTCTATGATAATGAGATCAGAAAGACAAGTTCCTCACCTTATAATTACTTTTTTTTTTTTTTTTTTTTTTTAAAAAGGAAAATAGCCTGGCTTCCTCATCTACTTATTTATTCACCAAACTGAACTCATGGTTGTTTTAAAAAAATCAAATCTACTTTTCCAGGAGAACAATGGCCGCCATGGAGAATATTAAAAAGTTGCTAAAGGAGTTGAAAGCCATTCCAGACGAGGAATTGTATTAGTTTTTGGCAGTGGCCGCGTTACTGGCACTGATGTCTAGTCTCCCAGTTGACTGCTTTGAAAGGGACAACAGTCACGTGGAAGCAAACCTCCCAGTACATTTGTTAAAATAAAATCAGCCTCATTACCCAATAATGTAAATGACCTAGGAAGGGGGAGGCTCTAAGTATCATATTCTATTTCTCCTCACGATACTGTTCAATTAGAGTGGACTTGGTGGAAATGCTGACTTCATTACCCCTCACCGCTGCATTAAAATATGCTTTCTGATGTCATGCTCTGAAATAAACTATGTTGCCTGCTACAACTACCTACACACAGATTAGAAAATTATATGACGAGACGTTTACTGCAGCCTGCAGCTGGGACACAGGTTATTACTGAAAGTCGGTGGCGGCATGGTTTCTGGTTTCGCAGTAAAAGAAGATGACTTGAAAGGGCTCAGTGGTTTTGATGCTCTTCTGAAATGAAAACATTGAGTGACTGCACATCACTGGTTTGTCATTAATGTCAGCCATGCGAAAACACTGTCATCACGAACACTACAGTCATCCCCAGTGAGACCATGACTTTCCACTCTGGAATTTGGAGCATTGTGCTAGTACTTTTCCAAAGGACAGTCTTCGGGCAATCCACTCTAGGTAATCAAACACACAAACACTCTTAAATGCATAGGCGGCCCGCATCTGCCGAAGTCAGCCAACAATTTCCAAGGGAGAGCCTGCTCCCTTTTGAGAAACCCTGAGAGTTAATGCTGAAATCCTCCAACCTTGAGACGCAAGAAGGATGAACACTACATTGAAAGGTACCTCCTGTTGGCTCAGAGTAAGGCAGTGGATAAAAACAGAACAATAGCAGAGTGCTTTACATTGCTTCTATTGAACTTCTTGATGTGTACCGTTTAACCAGGTCTTGTTGGCAAAAGTAGAAAAATCTCCGGCATTCCTGATACGCTTGATAATATGTAGCAGCTTTTATGTTCTACGTTTGTTGCCTGACTATATTGTAAACAAGCAACAAAACACCATACTACCATATTTCATCCCAAAGTTATGAGGAATGAGGGATTAAGCATGCTGCACTGAGTGGAATTAACAGTATAACATTAAAAGAACAGAGCTAACATCCGCTCTCTCGCTCTATGCAATTAAGTCGGGCACAAGAGAAGAAAATAAAGTCATTTTCTTAGGTAGGGAGTGAATTTAGGAAGTCGCATTCACTGTCATACCACCAGGGTACCATGTCGCGGTTATTTTCCTTTCCTCATTCCTTGCCGATAAATTAATTTAAGAAACAAACAAGGCATCAGGGAACAGACTAAACGTAAAACAGTATTTGCTATATTCTTTATATTCAAACACTGTAAGAGTAAGGTATCAAATTTTAGATGAGAAAACATTTTGTAATTTCCCACTATATCACATATTTGTCATACTTCCCACGGTGACAGTATACCATTTTTGTATTACTTTTTTTACTGCAATGATTTTTAAACACTAAAGGGAAGTCTCCCAAAAAGACTGCTCAGGGGTGGTGGTGGGGCGTGTGGCGGTACCCTTGTGGCCATCTTTTAATTCCACTCATTTTCTACGCTTTCAAATTATAGATTCAAACTGCAATGTCACTCTCTACCCTCCCCCATCTCCTCCCAATCTGCAAATCAAAAAATAACATCCATATTTTATTATTTGTATTTTGAATGAGCCATAAGGGGATCCCAGCAGTTAACAAGTCCTGCTTTACATAAAGTGCCTGACTTTCTTCCGACCATCAATTAAGTCATGACAGCAACATAGCTATTTTAAAAAACAAAATATAAGCGGTATTTGAAAACTTAACGGTCAAAGGATCTAACTGTTTATATTTGAGGTAACTTTAACCTAGCATAAAGGAACATCTAAGACTTGAAATATAAATGGAAATTCTAACGTTTGACTCTATTCAAATCCAACTGAAGTGCTTACGTTCTTCTCAAAAAAATAATGTTTAAAGCCACAGAATTTATAATCAATGGCTTCCTTCTAAAACACTCACCAAAAAGACATTTCTAATTTGCTATAGCATCATACCCAGAAACTATCCACAGGAGTGTATCAGCTCATCAATCCTCCTGAATATTAAAGGGGTTAAAGTTACTTGAGTCAGCATATATACATGGGTAAGATTTCACTGGAAAAGAATTAATCTTTGTGGTCGTTTTCCTCAAGGACAGGCACATAAAGATGGGGATGGAGGTATGTATTTGGGCGACTCCCAAAGGATAAATTATGCGACTTCCATTCTGAAGTAATAAAAGCTCAAGCAGTGAATGGTTGAATCCGCACCACAAGATCACACCAAATACAGGCAGACAAAAATAAGTTCTCAATGGTGTGAAATCACTACCACACTTCCGAGAAACAAAGAAGCATTTCTGCAAAACCATGCTGGATTTGCTTCTCCTCCTGCTAATTTAGTTTGTGTAGAAGATTCCTGGCATGACTCACTTGCACTTCATAGCCCCAAACCAACAGCTTCAGAGAAGATACGGCACCTATGAACTAAGTAGTGGCTTTTCGCCTCTCCAGCGTCTGCAAGGAGATGTCACAGGATTCTGGAAGTGAAATCAATCAGGTGATAATACAGCTATACAGGGAATGTACAACACATTAATATATCCACGCACATTTATTTTTAGCATTTTGGAAATTACCAGCAAGAGCAATTCAGGGCCCTGTTGTCTTGACAGTCTCTGGTCTTTGAAGCAAAAGGAAATGTATACTGCATAATGTCTTTGCCATTCTGACCTCAGTTACGGAGGACAATGATAGATAACAAGAAGTAGAAGCTGGTCAGTTACGGAAGTGATTCTGATGCTTTGGCCTATTCTGGTTCCTGCTCAGTTTCCAAATCCTGGTCAGCCGACTTGGCTGACTTAGTTAAAATCTGCTATTTCTAAGGTTTAAGAAATTAAAGATAATTTGGGTGTATGACAAGCCATCTTTGTTCTCATCTCATTAACAACCTTAGTGAGAGCCCATTTCCTTCATGAACTGTCCTATGAAAGGGAAGTTGAAAGACCTCGAATAATTTCCCCAACTTCGCTGCAGTGCCACCTCACTGGCCTCCTTCCTCATCCGTCCAAAGCTCCTTCCTTGGGTTGGGCAATAAAGGTGGTGGAGTCATTGCCTCTAGTGAATCACAGTTTTTGTTTTGTTTAGCTTAGGCTAAAGAGTGAAACTGAATGCTTAATTCACAGAATTTCAGGCCTGTGAAGACCATTGAGATGACTCTGTACAACCCCTTACTTTTCAGCCAAGGAAACTGAGGCTCAGAGAGGTAAAGTGACCGGCCCAAGATTACCAAGCTGGCGTGAGACAGAGGAGAAACCACACCCTCCATCTGTTCATTCTCCTTCCCCCTTGTCACCTAGGTTTATCCCAACCTCCCCATTCACAGATGAAGACACAGAACTACTGTTAAGAGGACAACTTCATCTGGGAGAGCAGTAGGCAGAAGTTAGTTTAGCAGGGTCTCTAGCTGGGGATTTGGCAGTCACAGGAGGCCTAACCTTGAGGATGTGAAACATGGGATCCTTAAAGGTGACAGCGGGGGCGTTAGGGAGACCAGGGGGCTTCGGGGAGATGGGAGTACGCAGAGTTATCGGGGAGGACGGTTCCAGGCACACTGAGGAAACGGTGGTGGCACCAAAGAGGAAGACATACAACTGTGTTGATTTTACATTTTGCCCCAGACCCAATCCTTGCTACAAATGAACGACAGACATACCTTGAGATACAGAAGCTTAATTTGCCTTTTAAAGTCTAAGTGTTTGTCCTAGAGTCCACAGGTCGTTAACTCCCTCTTCCTCTTCCCCAACTCAACAAAATCACCTACTATTATAATACCTGGATTCATTCTTCATAGAATTTATCACTACACAGAATGCCACTTATTTATTAGCTGCCATATCCTTGGAACCCCTATGGGGCAGTTCTACTCTGTCCTATAGGGTCGCTACGAGTCGGCATCAACTCGATGGCAATGGGTTTGTTTTTTTTTTTGTTTGTTTTCTATTAAAACATAAGGTATAGAGAAGAGGAACCTGTATCTCTTCCACGTCCTGCATCCCAGGTGCCTAGCTCACTGCCTGACACACCGCAGGTGCTCAAAAGGAGTGAACAAATTAAGAAGCTCTAGGCCTGGTTAAAGCACTGGCTGCTAACTGAAAGGTCAGCGGTTCAAACCCACCAGCTGCTCCTCGGGAGAAGATGTGGCAGTCTGCTTCCATAAAGATTACAGCCTTGGAAACCCTATGGGACAGTTCCACTCCGTCCAATAGGGTCACTGTGAGTTGGAATCGACTTGACAGCAATGGATTTGGTTTGGTTTGGTAATACCTGCGTCTAGCATGTGATCTCTCTCTCTCTAGAGTGGAATGAAAGGGTTAATAAAGATATCCAAAGACAACCCTAGGCATTTCATTCTAGCAGGGAAACTGGACTACAAGAAAGAAAACAAATTAAAAGTGTTTCTGATTTATCATAAAATGAAACAAACAAACAAAAAATCAATGGGCAGACATTCTTTTCCGGATTACGTTTACTAAAACCTGTAACCCAAAGATGTCAAAAGAATTCACAGGACTGAAATAAAAAAGGCGGGGGGGTACTCGTCTGACATCTAGAGCTGTGCTGTAAGCATTCAACACATGGCTAGCCCCGTGGGTGCTCCCAGATGTCAAAGAGAGTGGCTTTAGAGCTAGACAGGCATGGATCCCAATGCTAAGCCTACCACTTCTTAGCTCTGTGATCTTGGGCAAATTATTTAACCTCTTTGAGTCTCTAGGAGCCCTGGTGGCACACTGGTTAAGCGCTTGGCTGCTAACCAAAAGGTTGGGCTTGGCTGCTAACCAAAAGGTTGGTGGTTTAAACCCATTAGCCACTCCTAGGGAGAAAGATGTGGCAGTCTGCTTCCATAAAGATTTACAGCCTTGGAAACCCTATGGGGAAGTTCTACTCTATACTATAGGATCGCTATGAGTTGGCATTGGCTTGACGGCAGTGGGTTTGGGTTGGTTTGAGCCTCTATCTCCTTATCTGTACCACGAGGTAACAGTAACTACTTCACAGGGTGGTTATGAGGATCAAATGCAAGAATACATACAAAGCAACAGCTCAGTGCCTGGCGCATAATGTAGCTGCTGTTACTATTACTAGATGAGCTATTGGTATTTTTATTTGATCTCAGATAATACTCAATAATCAAAGCTAATCTGCATCTGCTTTCCTAAACGAGGAACCACTGTTTTATCCTGGGATTACTATCAGGTCATGATGGCAAGTGGGATTTGTAGTGGATGCTGGTTGAGAAGCATTGTCCTGCGATTGGCTGTGATGCCTGCCAAGGGTGTGGGGCCAGGCTCACTGGCTCTGATGCTAGAATCGGTAAGCCTCTTCTAGTAGCCCAGAGACTAACAGCTATTTTAATATATAAAACAAAGCACAGAGCAACGGAAAGAATGGACTAAGAGTCAGCTGGGCTGGCTTCTAATTCCAGCTCTGCAGCTAACTGGCTGAGCCATTTTGATCTAGTCACTTCTTCTCCACTAAGTCACTTTATTCAAATCCTGTGATTTGTCAACATTGAGCTACCCTTAAAAAAGAAAAAACGTAAGTACAATATATATATAGGACAGGCCCTGGCATATAAGAGGCCCTTGACGGATATTTGCTGAGATCATTTGAAAGAAAAATAGAAGCACAAAGCTATCATAAAGAAGTGTTAAGTGTTACGTATTTTTTGCCTTTCTTCAAAAAGTTTGACTCTTCCTATCAATGAGAAATATATTTGAAACAAGAAAAAAAGTGTAATATTTTTGGTACTAAAAAAAAAAAAAAAAAAAAAAAAAAAAAAATCAGCTAGTGCTTCATGATTCTCCAAGAAAGACAGGCCGTGGTGAGTATGGCAGCTCTGTAATATCCAAGGCATCATGTAAAAATAGCTGGGATTAATTACAGGGCTAATGACCCATTGAAGGGCTTATTTAAATACCAAAGCCAGCAGTGAACAATCATGGAAAATATGGCTTGAAAGGGTTTTAGAGAGCAGAAACCAGGAAGAGCAGTTGAAACAAAAACCACATTATCCTAGAACACTAGTTACTTTGGTGAGAAACACTCAGGGTGAGAAAATCTCGGGGGAGTTCTCAACCTGGCTAAGAAAAGCCACGCGGATCCACAGAAAGACGACGCCACACACGGTCACCTGCTTGGAAAAGAAGGGCCTCTATTCAGTATGTACCCAGAGAGGACAGCCCCTCTCTCCGGCTTGCTTTCTCCCACCTCACCCCGCTTTTCTGTCGTGCCTGCCCACTGTTAACACAGTAAGAGTTCCGCAGAGGGCGAAATATGCATTTTAATAAGTCTCAGTGGCTATTTTAGAGCTGCATTAGCTCCCAGAGTTCCCTGTGTCTCAGTCCTCTGTGTCCTCATCCACACCATCATAAGCCAAAGAAGTGGCGATAATCTTCTCCGGCATGCCCTACTTGCCAGGCAAAAGCGATACCACTGCACTTCTTAGCTTCTCTCTGTACCAAAATGGCCTTTGTGCCCGTCAGGATCCTGGGAGCACACCAGGTGGCCGGTGCTGGGACGGTTTCATTACTCCAATCATATACCCATTTATTAAATGCCTTACTCTTAGCCTTATTTACTACAGCCCAGACATGCCTGGTAGTTGCCTCGCTAAGTTAATAGTGTAATGGAATCAAAGTTCCCAAAGCCCCTGAGATCTCAAGGTGGGGGTAGGGGGGTGGAAGTGAGACACTCTTGACGTATATTGGTTTCAAGGAGCAAATATAAATTTTAGTATAAATTGCTGCTCACAATAACTCTTTTAAACCAGCAATTATTTATACTGTACTACTCGAGGAACCCTGTAATTATTCTGGAAGCTCTTGCCAACGTCTACCCTATTTCATAACTGCCAACACAGCCTCGTTCAAAAGAATTAGTGGCTATGCTAAAATTCTGTTTGGTGTTAGGATACTGTTTGCAACCAGGGATGAATGCGTGGCTTTGGGATGTTCCAGCAGAACGGGGCCAGTAAACTAGAATGAAATGGTCTTGTATTCACAGGTGGGGAGAGAAGGCAGGCAGTGGTTGGAAGGACACTCATAGTGCCCGCATTTTGTTTTTAAACTCATTTTCCAAGAAATACTGTCATCTGTTGAGCAAAAGACTTCAAAGGAACTTTTAAAATGTTTCAAGTGGTAATCAGTTGAAGGAAGAATGAGAACCCATTTCTCTCTCTTCCTCACTCCCTCCTGCTCAGAAAGCATTTTTCCACTTCCGGCCTCGACTCCTGACGTTCGTAAGTGAGCCTGGGCAGTGACTGTGGAACCCCAGCTTACACATCTCAAGACACCCATCTGTGTAGGTCGCTTGACTTTGCTGCCCTACTTTCTGCTGTTTCCCTCTTACACGAATCTCCCCCACTTGACACAGTAGAGGTGCCTCCCCTTTCCAATAAAACACACAGAGCAGAGAAATTTCCTGCTATCTGTAAATGAAAGCATTTGGAGTGTCTGGCATTTCAGGTTGAGTGTTTAAGGAAAAAAAATGGGACCCAACCTCACTCTCTCTCTTTTTAAACCCACCGAGCTCACAGCAACTGGTTTGGTTTTAAGTCTACCCTCAAAACTGAAGGTGCTGTGGATAGTTAAATAAATAGGAGTACGGAGACAAACAGGCCTACTTGTCAACTTCTGCATTGCAACCATGTTTTCATCTCTCCTCATTTCTACCCTCTATCAGAAAATACCTCTTGTAGTATTCGTCTAAATATTTCAGGGAGATGTTTTTTTCCCTAATCTGAGTGTCCAGGTGACCTTCTCAGTTCTCAGGTTTACTCTGCAGCTGAAGACATTGCCACTGACTGCTCCCCGTGCTTTTGAGAAGGTGTGGTGGAGAATGTGGCTGTGGGCCATAAGCCCAAGCCAGCATCCCCTGTGATGTGAGAGGCATGACCCCTGTCCCATGAATCCGCTGACCACGAATGAAGTCCTCTGTGCTTGGAAGGTCACGGCTCCCCATCAGTTCAGGTGCCACTGGAGGCCCCATCTTTGATTCAAACTTCACCTCTTCATAAAAGCCTTCTAAAATGAAAAAACCTTGCAAAGTATAATAACTATAATGTAACAGCTTACTGATGAAGATCAAAGACTACAGCCTTCAGTATGGATTACACCTCAACATAAAGAAAACAAATATCTTCACAACTGGGCCAATAAGCAACATCATGATAAACTGAGAAAATACTGAAGTTGTCAAGGATTTCATTTTACTTGGATCCACAATCAATGCCCATGGAAGCAGCAGTCAAGAAATCAAACAACCTATTGCACTGGGCAAGTCTACTGCAAAAGATCTCTTTAAAGTGTTAAAAAGCAAAGACGTCACTTTGAGGAGTAAGGTGCGCCTAACTCAAGCCATGTGTTTTCAGTCGCCTCATATGCATGCAAAAGCTGGACAATGAATAAGGAAGACTGAAGAAGAATCGATGCCTTTGAATTATGGTGCTGATGAAGAATATCAAATATCCCATGGACTGCCAGAATGAACAAATCTGTCTTGGAAGAAGTACAGCCAGAATGCTCCTTACAAGTGAGGATGGCGAAACTACGTCTCACATACTTTGAACGTGTTATCAGGAGGGACCAATCCCTGGAGAAGGACATCATGCTTGGTAAAGTAGGGATGACCCTCAATGACATGGGTTGTCACAGTGGCTGCAACAATGGGCTCAAGCATAACAACGATTGTAGGGATGGCAGTGTTTCGTTCTGTTGTACATAGGGTCGCTATGAGTCGGAACCAACCCAATGGCAACATTTCCCCTCATTGCTCATGTATCCAGTTTGTACTTCCTTATCTTCTTTGGAAAATATGTTGCCTTGTCATTTTCCCTCCAGAAACATTTGTCTATCTGCCCCAACTCAATGATAAATGATAAGGAACAGATTTATCAAAGCTTATTTTTCTGCACAGAACATTCCCAAATGCCTGACCAGCAATAACCAGTTGCCATCGAGTCGATTCTGACTCACGGCAACCCCATGTGTGTCAGAGTAGAATTGTGCTCCTTGGAGTTGTCAGTGGCTGATTTTTCACAAGTAGATTGCCAGGACTTTTTCCGAGGAGCATCTGGGTGGACTCGAACCTCCAGCCTTTCAGTTAGCAGCCTAGAGCGTTAACCATTTACACCACCCAGGAACTCATAACCAACAACAAGTGCCCAATAAATACTTTTTCAATAGCCAATCCCCACTGTCTGATTTAATCTCCCATCACTGGATCTGTCTGTCTCTCCTTTTGTTCTAAACAAACTCCTTTCTGTTTTCATGACGGCAGGAGTAACTTTCTGCCACCTGTCTTCTTTCCATCTAGGACTCTGATTCTGTGAAGTCTGAATTCAAGGAGCTGTGGAAGAACTTGCATGATCTGTCTAGAGTCACACCTAAAATGCACACAACTGTTAGAGTTATCTGGGAACTAAAGAAAGGGACATTTTGGCACGAGAAGAGGATGTGGGCAGCGACAAGTGTGGTATGGCCTTCATCTGGAAAGAGCGTAAACTGTAGAGGTGGTGACTACGTGAGAGGAAGGGCCAGGGGAGTGAACGCTGTGTTTTGGCTAAGTTACTTTGTACTATTATGTAATGAGATACAAGGTCAGCTTTGCTTGAGTTTAAATAACCAAAGATCCAACTGTTACAAGCTCTGGGCTAGAAACATAAACATAGGAAATTCTGTATTCAGTCCCCAGTTTGTCAAGCCTGCTGTCCATGAGCACAGTCCCTTGGGGTACAAGAGAAAACATCCTGAAAACTGGAAACAAATACAAGTCATTTTCTAGATAATTCTTTCAAAGAACTGAATGTAGCAAATTCTCCTAACTTCCGAAAGCCTTGTGGACATTCTGTATTTCAGGACTTCTCCAGGACTTAGAACAATAAATCTCACCTGATTAGAGCTTTAAATACCTGAATTTTCAAACAGCTAAAGTTTTATCCAATTAAGCATATCAAAAAAAGGAAAGGGATAGTTATTGTAAATAATTTTGATGCACTATCTCTAGAACTATGACGTATTTCCTTCCTTCTTAAGAGTACTTTGAACATAATTGACTCTTGAAAATGAAGAATCATTATAAAAACTTATTTTACAACTTATTAAAAACATCCTTAAGTGTGAATAATTATTATATATGCTGTAATGTTCTTAAACAGCCTTCTGAGATTTATATGACATTTTGGCCCAAAACGAAATGGCCCTAGTCTGTTATGCTTTTAATGGTTTTTTTTCCCTTCTTCAGTTTTTTTTTCCTTCCATCAGTCATAATGCGCTAGATCCCTTGAGCCCCTCCCTCTATTTATAATTAAAATCTTATCTTAGTATTAGCTATAGGCTTGAAGTCCAACCAGATAACCAAGCTTGTCAAAAGGCCTGTGTATAAACCAATTTTAAATGGGATGAATCTGTCTAAAGGGATTTCCCATGGGCCAAGGGCATGCGCTTTAGTGCTTGAACTTTGTGACTCTGTTTCGGCAGCCCAAAGGCCTTATTTACTTGCTTACTTCCTAAGTTCTCAGACGGTTCCTGATGTAAGAGGTTGCAAGACGACAGATTCATCACAGGTGAAGCATTGCTGTAGTAAGAGGCAACAAAGGTTAACCGAAAGACCACGGTCTCCAGATTACCAAGAGGAAGTGTGATGCACAGACTAAGACAATCACCTCTCTGTGACTTGCATTACAGCTCGATAATTATCTGCAGCACATTCAGTTTGAGAAAGTTTCTTGGTCTCTTCTCAAGTAGACGTATTTTAAAGAATGGCAAATTGACTTCATATTTATTTAGGCAAGGAAAATTTCATGCTCCCAAAATATGTAATATATATCTATATTCAAAGCCAACATACACACTTGTTTAAAAATTTCTGGCCACTGTTTTCTTTTTTACTACAAATTGTCAAGGGTTATTATGGTTGCTTTTTCTTCAGGAAGCAACAAGAATTCTGTGAATGATTTGAATTTGTGGTTTTAGTTCACTTGGGACCCACATCCATTAATAATATGCAGCTCATATCTGGCAAAGGAGAAAGTTGACTGGTGCAGCTCTCTACTGTGTTTCCTAGGAGACTGACTGTAAGGAGTCCCTGGGTGGTGTGAATGGTTAAGCGCCCAACCACTGGCTGAAAAGTCGGTGGTCTGAACCCACCCAGAGGTGCCTCAGGAGACAGGTCTGGCGATCTGTTTCCAAAAGCTCACAGCCTTGAAAACTCCATGGAGCACAGTTCTACTCTGCACACATGGAATCGACTTCATGGCGACGAACAACAACAATGAGGCTGTACTAAATTTAGATTCTTCTAGAGAATTTGACTTACCTCTTAAGGAGCATTAGGTTGAAAATCATCACAGAGCCACAAAATGCAGTTCAGTGGTATTGTTAAAATGTATGCCCACCGGTAACCAGAGTGCTTTTCTAAAAACTTTTGTTTCTTTTTTTTGCTTTATTTATTTTTGTTATCAAGAGTGTTTCCTGAAACAGTCCAATTCACGAGACATAATCAGGACCAGCTTGCCCCAGTCACACCCTTAATATTTCATTATCATAGGAACTGAGTTGCCATTCCATTTTTGTTATGCTTATCCTTAATAATGTCTTAGGCTGGGTTCTCAAGAGAAGAAAAACCAGTGAAACGTATACAGATATAGATATACAGAGAGATGTAGAGGCTAGCAAGTCCCAAGTTCATGGGTCAGGCATCAGGCTGGAGGATTCTCCTGACTCATGTAACTACAGGGGCTGACAGACCCAAGATTGGCAGGTCACAGGGCAAACTGCTAGCTCACAGGCTATACAGGTCAATGAATCTCAGGCTCAGCAGGCAATATGGCAGGCTGCTGGCTCAAGTCCCAAGATCAGAGATCAGATGGTAGCGAGCCAGATGCAGGATCCAGAGCAAGTGAGTGAACTTTGCCAGAATGTCCATATATATCTTGGATGCAGGCCACACCCCCGAGGAAACTCCCCTTACTACTGACTGGCTGATCACATCAAGGAGGATGACCATATCATTACATAACTGCCAAATTGCATCATTACATAACTGCCAAACTACATCATCATGTAATAACAGCATGGGGGTGATGTCTGACCTCCTCTAACTTCACAAGGGGGAAGGAGAATCAAGGTCAACAGCTCAAGGCTGATTCCTATGAGGCAGGAGTCAGACATGCCTCCTCTCTCTACCATCTTTACCAATTCTGACACCAACTGTCCCCCACACAGCACTCTCTACTTCTCTGCTGGGTTTGATTATTCATTGAGATGGCCACACAGAACTCACAGACCATACTCACAGTAACGGGGCTTATTAGGGAAGTAACAGATTACGACTGGGGCTCAGGAACACTCAAGGATACAGTCCTTCCATCAGGACAGCCTCTTCCGAGCTGTGCCTGCAGGCACGCCCCTCCCTGACCCTCAGTCTCTGCCCAAAGGCACTCATCTTTCTTTCTCCATGGGCTCGGAAGCCCACCATGCTGTTTCCTGCTGGTCTTTCCTATGGGTCTCTTGCCAGTCTCTCCTTCTTTGGTGATGGTGGGATCTTCTCTTTCTCGCCTCTGAGGTGGCTCATTTCAAACCCAGTGGGATGGCAAAACTGACCAATCCCTTTTGTGGGCCACAATCACCCTATTACACAGTCCTGCCCAATTAAGTGTGGGAGTTACAAGACCATGGTTAGAAAGTCCACACAAAAGCGATCCATCACACTGTGTTACATAACTGCCAAACTACATCATTACATAACTGCAAAAACACTGAGACTCATGGCCCAGCCAAGTTGACACACAACCTTAACCATCACAGTCCACCCTCGTCAACTTGGCACCTGTACACACATCCTTAAATAATGCACAGTCTCTCCATAAAGACATTTACAAAGTCATACTTTTGCATAACGTGATACCACTAACGTGCGTACAACTGAAAACACACTAGCCCCATTTGCATCTTATATCTTATAAGAAAGCGAAAGTATTTGATGCACACATACAAGGAAGAAATACTCATAACAATTACAGTCCTTGTTTCCACAACTGGTCACATGGTCGTAACCGGTATTCAGAACTACCTTCTTCTACCACCCATTCCATATTCCTTTATCCTCAGCAAGCACCTCAGCTGGTTGTGGTTCTTTGTCTGGTAGGGTGATGCAAACCTTCATTCCTGAAGGGTCTGGGCTGGTAGTAGTCATGTGGGAACTGGGCTGCTGTAGTTTTCCATTGACTTTAATCACAGGGCATGACAGTACTAAGAGACACCCGAAGGGATCTCCTGTATTCCAGACATACTCTCCTTTACCTCCATTATGCAACACCAATCTGATTTCCCCTTGGCAATCAGGATCAATCACACCAGCTGATATCGTAACTCACTTCTTCGCCATTGATCCAGAGGCATGAGGAGCCCAGAGTGGCCAGGTGGCATTCTTAGCTTCCAGTTCAACAGAATCAGTGATGTGTCTCCAGGTGGGATCATTCCTCCCTCAGGAACTAAGGCCTCTAGACCCACACAGCATAGGGTTGTGGACACAGGAAGCAAAAATTTTGTGAGTGGGTCATCAGAGGTAATAGTGAGTGGTGCCACTCCCGTTTCCACCTGTTGAACCTGGAACTGTGAATCCTGGCTATGGGAGAAACAGCACCACACACTGGATGCTGTTTTAAAGCACATACAGCCTCCTGGAGAACACTGCCCCAACCCTGCAAGGTACTGCCGCCTAGCTGGCTCCGTGATTGTGTCTTTAGAGGCCATTTCATCATTCTATCAGGCCAGCTATTTCGGAATGAAGGGGAATATGGTCAGACCACTGAATTTCATGAGCGTGGGCCCACTGCTGCCACACTTTATTTTCTGTGAAGTGAGTCCCCTGATCCGAGGCAATGCTGTGTGGGATACCATGACAGAGGAAAAGGCGTTATGTGAGTTCACAGATGGTAGTTTTGGCAGAAGCACTGCGTGCAGGGAAGGCAAATCTGTATACAGAGTTTAAGTGTTTATCCCAGTAAGAATGAAACGCTGTCCTTTCCATGATGGAAGAGGTCCAATGTAATCAACCTGCCACCAGGTTGTTGGCTGATTGCCTTGAGGAATGGTGCCATACTGGGGACTCAGTGTTTGGTCTCTGCTGCTGGCAGACTGGGCACTCAGCAGTGGCTGTAACCAAGTCGACCTTGGTGAGTGGAAGTCCATTATACATGAGCCCATGCATACCCTCCATCTCTGCCATGATAGCCACTTTCTTCATAAGCCCATCAGACAACGGCAAGAGTGGCTGGGGAAAGAGGATGACTGAATGCATCACAGAATGTATCATCCTATCCACTTGATTGGTAAAATCCTCCTCTTCTGAGGTCATCCTTTGGTTAGCATTCACATGAGACACAAATATCTTTGCTGCTTTGGCCCATTCAGAGAAGTCTATCCACATGCCTCTTCCCCATATCTCGTCACCAATTTTCCAATCATGTTCCTTCCAAGCTCCTGACCATCTAACCAAATCACTGGCCACAGCCCATGCATTAGTATACAATCCTACACCTGGCCATTTCCCCTTCCAAGCAAAGTGAACAACCATGTTCATTGCTTGAAGTTCTGCCTGTTGGAAGGATTTCCCTTCACCACTGTCCTTCAGGGAAGTCCCAGAAAGGGGCTGTAGTGCTGCCACTGTCCACTTTTGAATGGTGCCTGCATACTGTGCAGAATCATCTGTAAACCAGGCACGAGTTTTCTCTTCCATGGTGAACTGATCATAAGGGACTCACCATGAGGCCACGGGTACCGACTGGGAGAAGGCACGTAATGTGATAGGAGGGGAGACCATCGGCATTTAGGCCACTTCCTCATGCAACTTACTTGTGCCTTCAGGTCCTTGCTCACGCCCAATCTCATATATACTACCTCCATTTAATGATGGAGTAGTGCTGTGCATGTCTGACTTTATGGCCCTGTGGGTCAGACAACACGCAGTTCATGATGGGCAGCTCAGGCCACACGGTGACTTGGTGGCCCATGGTTAAGTGTTCATTCTCTACTAAGGCCCAGTAACAAGCCAAAATCTGCAGAGGATGGCAGGTCTTTGCTCCAAAATCCTAAGTGTCTTTATTGTGATTCACCAATAGAGGCCACCAAAGACTCCAAACATCATCTCTACCTGCCACTGACACTTTAAGCACCACTGGATCAGTTGGATTATATGGCCCAAGTGGTAGAGCAGCTTGCTTAGCAGCCTGAACCTGTTGCAGAGCCTTCTTTTGCTCAGGGTCCCATTCATAACCAGCAGCTTTCCTAGTTGCTTGATAGATAGGCTGGAATAGCACACCCAAAAGAGGGATGTTGCATCCAAAATCCAAAGGGGCCCACCAGGCATTGTGCCTCCTTTTTAGTAGTTGTAGGAGGGGCCAGATGTAACACTTTTCCTTCACTTTAGAAGGAATATCTCAACATGTCCCACACCACTGGACTCCTAGAAATTTCACTGAGGTGGAAGGCACTTGAATTTTTGTCGATTAATTTTCCATCCTCTAGCATGCAAATATTTTACCAATAAGTCCGGTGTCATTGATGCTTCTTCCTTATTAGGTCCAGTCAGCATAATGTCATCGATGTAATGGACCAGTGTGACGTCTTGTGGAAGGAAAAGGTGATCAAGTTTCCTGCAGACTAAATTATGACATGGGGCTGGAGAGTTGATATACCCTTGAGGTAGGACAGTGAAGATATATTGCTGGCCGTGCCAGCTAAAGGCAAGCTGCGTCTGGTGTTTCTTTGAAAACGGAATTGAGAAAAAGGCATCAGCCAGATCAATAGCTTTGAACCCTGAGCTCATCTCTTTCTTTCACCACTTTGTCTAGCAAAAGTATGACCAAACGACCAGCTTCCCTATACTTCTCATTCTGATAAAATTGTAGAAAAGTATCAAACATGTGATCACCTACAGCCTCACCTCTCACCAATACTTGATCTATTGGTAGTGATATTTTGCATATTAATATTGCCACCTTATGCCGTGGATTAGTAACACTTTACTACTGGAGGCAGTCATCAGCACCTTTAAGACTAGTCAGACTTGAGAAATAATTTAGAAAACTCATCCTTACGATTTTGTGTGTCTAGAACCACTCTCAGTACCAGATGTCTTCGGCTGAGTTCTTCAGAGAAGCAAAACCAGTAAAGCACACACACATATATATATATATATATGCATATATATACACACACATATACATACATACACACACACACACACACACACACACACACATATACATATATATAAAGAGAGAAAGAGAGACAGGGAGATTTATCTCAAGGAAATGGCTCATGGATTGTAGAGGCTGGCAAGTCCCACGTCCGTGGGTCAGGCATCAGGCTGGAGACTACGTGACTCATGTAGCTGCAGAGAATGATGAACCCAAGACTGGCAGGTCACAGGGCTGACTGCTGGCTCATAGGCTGTGGAGGCCAACAAATTCCAAGATAGGCAGGCAATATGGCAGGCTGCTGGCTCAAGTCCCAAGAACCAGAGGTCAGATGATCATGAGCCAGATGCAGGATCCAGAGCAAGTGAGTGAGTTTTGCCAGAACATCCATATATCTATTGGATGCAGGCCACACCCCTGAGGAAACTTCCCTTACAACTGAATGGCTGATCACATCAGATCATCATGAACAATGACTACATTATTACATAACTGCCAAATTATATCACTACATAACTGACGGACTACACCATTATATAACTGCCAAACTACACCATTACATAACTACCAAACCACTGAGAATCATGGCTCAGCCAAGCTGACACACAACCTTAACCATCACAATAACTATACTCAAGTGGCTATTCTTCTAATGTGGCTGCCTGGGCAGTTTATCCCTCTTCCCTTAGCAGCAGCTGCTAACATTAAACTAATCTTAAGGCTAAAAATTTTTCCTACTACAAAAGTTACACGGGCTTATTGAAGAGCATTTAGAAAATACAAAAAAGCATAAAGAAAAAAAAAAGTATTCATAGTCTTCAGTCCTAGAGATAATCAAGTCTTTAAAAGTGTCCATCTCTGTATACATGTACAAGCACATGTGCACATACATTTGTGCACGCACATGTTGGCTGTGATGCTTTTAAAACATGGGAAGTTTTGACATGTATATTTTAATATCAGAAAATGCAAATTAATTATAAATGACTGAGGCACAGTTGTAAGTGTAATGACAAGAAAATAATGAAAAGAATTTTAAGCTTTTTAACTTTAAAACTGATGCAAGAATTTCACCCAGGGTTATAGATCTAGGAAGACTTAAGGTTGATGCTTTAACCACAAGATGGCTCCCAAGGATTTTGGACCCCTTTCCATGATGTAATAGACTTTAAATTGCAAAATATCAATATATTGTAAAAACGATTGAGCAGTAGAGAATGAAAGTAAGTGTCAGTCCAAAACTATATCCATAGAAGTTGAAATTCTCCCAAAGTGAACACAGAGTCAGCTTATGAAAGCAAAACCAAAATGAGGTGAACAGTTGAATATTTGGACAAAAAATATGCACGACTGAAACAAATCACAAATATTTGCTTAGCACCTACTATGTGCAAGGTTCTGACTACGCAAACACCAGGTCTGCCTGAGAACTGTCCAGCCTTTCGTGCTCTTTTGCGTAACTACACACACAAGCAGTTTTCCACATGGGATTTTACTTCCTGTATTTTGGCTAAATTGTACATTTATTCTAATATAAGGAGGATATTAAACAGAGTTTTGAATTAGAAGGTATCTCACTTCACTTCAAAACAAAGTCTTCCTTGTGAGTTTGATTAGGGAACCTTCAGGAAATTTTAGCCCTTATGTATATTTTAACATTGTAACAGTTAAGAGCACTTAGAATTCCAGTTCTGCCACTTACACACAGGTCTTAGGGAAGCTTCTTTGAAGTTTCATTTGTAGCATGGAGATCTTACCACTCACCTCACCTCACCTCATGGTGTTCTAAGAACAAAATGAGATAGTAAAGTGCCTGGGGGATACAGAACACTCACTACACAGTAGCTCTTATTATTAGAGCTACTGTAGCTATTATTATTACAAGAGCCTGTTAGGCAATTGGCTCCCCAGAGGTTCCAAACAAAACATATCAAACCCGTTGTCATCGAGTCCATGCCAACTGATGGTGACCCAACGTGTTCCAGAGTAGAATTGTTCCATAGCGTTTTCTTGGCTGTTACCTTTACAGAAGGGAATCACCAGGCTTTTCTCCCACAGTGCCCCTGGGTGAGTTCCAACTGCCAACCATTAGGTTAGCTGTTGAGTGCAAACTGTTTGTGCCCCTGGAGGCTGAAACCACAGCTTTTCCTGTGTGGCTACAACATAGACATTGTTTACCAGAAGACAGGGGTTCTAGTTCCCTGTGGTTCATTCTTAGTGGTCACTGGGAAATTTGTTCCAATGTAGCAAGTACACACACAGGTAGCAATGGTCTGTCTATTTGTTGAACAGCCAACATAGCACTCAGTACTGGATGAAACACTGCCATGGTATTCCACGTCCGGACCTAGCTTTCACTTCTCCTCTCATGTGAAGGCTGCCTCATGTCTCCCGACTTGGGCATGCTCATCACCACAAATTTCTTCCATTAGACTGTGACTTATATATCCAGACGATAATCCAACTTCTAAAAAATACGCAAGCTTACTATCGGTACACGGCATGGTTGAAGAGGCATGATTGAGAAGTTCTAGAGTTAGACAGACCTAAGTTCAAACTGCAGTTCACCCTGCTGTGTGATCCTGTGCAACTCCCTTTAACCTGTCTGATCCTCAGTTCCCCTCATCTGTAAAATGGGGATAACAACAGTCCCAACATCATACAGTTGCTGAAAGTTAAATGGGATCATGTATGTTGAGTGTGTAGCCTACTGTCTGTCATATAGAAAAGATGCAATCAATGTCAGCTTATGTTGTTATTATTACTGACTCCAGTGGTACAGTCGTTAAGTGCTGTGGCTGCTAACCAAAGGGTCAGCAGTTTGAATCCACCAGGCGCCCCTTGGAAATCCTATTGGGCAGTTCTACTCTGTCGTATAGGGTTGCTATGAGTTGGAATCGACTTGACGGCAACGGGTTTGATTTTTTCTTTTTTAATCCTAATATGATACTCTTCATATTTGGCCCACCAAATAAGATCTGCTTTGGGGGCTCTTTCTCACTGGCAGTGATGACAATTTGGGGAGCACTACCCACACTCTCTCATCTAGTTACTTTTGTAGCATGGGGTATAATTGAGGGCCCTAAAATACTGTTTTCCCGTGTTTAAAGCCTTCTGGACTACATTAAATCTGGTTGTTTGGTCTCGTTAGCCCAATCCTCCAACCAGGAAAGCCGGGGGTCTGGGTTCACTGCAGCTCACGAATTTCTATTTCGGTGAGTTTACCTTTCAAATATATTTGGGAGTGGGGAATCAAGGAGAATCCTAGATTAAAATTATTTTTTCAGTGTAAAATAATTATTCTAAGAAAATTATGTGAGAGCATAAAAGTATTGATATTTCAATAGCTCAGTACTCTACTAAGTAACCAGGGCAATAATTGCATCATTATACATTTTCGCTTCATTTTCAGGGGCTTTAAATTCAGTAAGGAGCCCTGGTGGTGTAGTGGTTATGCACTTGACTGCTAACTGAAAGGCCAGCAGTTCGAACCCACCAGCCACTCTACGAGAGAAAGAGGCGGCAGTCTGCTTCGGTAAAGATTACAACCTCGGAAACCCTATGAGGCAGTTCTACTCTGTCCTACAGGGTCGCTATGAGTCAGAATCAACTCAACGGCATCGGGTTTGGTTTCGGGTTTTTAAATTCCATGCCACAAACAACTGCTTACAAACTGCTATTGGCTGGCAGTGACCTCCCGGTGAGCTCTCTGAATACTACTATTGTGCTCTACTACCCATCTCAGCAAAAAGAGAGAGTGTTCCTAACACCTCAGTCAATGCATTTGTCCATCAGGGCTTTGAAGAACACTGTCTTCTTTTCATGTGAGCTGACCGCAAAGGACAATAGAGGTCTAACTGAGGACGATACAACTGGACTTAGAGAAAATTGGTGTGTTTCCAAGAATTCTTGCACAAAGGTAAATTCCACAGATAAGATGCTGCCTTCTTTTTCCTTCTTTCTTTCTTTTTTCCCCCCACTTTTAAAGGGGCTGTTTCCTGCAACCAGAAGCCCCAGAACTGTTGATGTCCAAACAGGGTTGGTTTCCAATGGTGGCAGAAATGGCAAATACAATTCCCTCAACGTGGCTCCTTGAGTGCATGTTACATGTAACCTATTGTGTGTATTCATTCGCAAAGACATTCGTTACTGAATAAAGAGACAAACTGCATTTGTCCAGTATCTTCCCGTTTCTATCACATTTATAGTCAGCCTTGAGCCTAAAACTACGTTATTCAACAGCCAACTCTGTCTCGTTCACATTGGATTTTCTCCAAATAGATCTGTTTCATCTGAAAAGTAATAAGAACAGGAGCCTTTTTTTAGCAAAACAGGCAACAGGCAACAGTAACTTCCAAAATCTTAACCTAATGGGGATAACTTAATTATGAAGCAAGTCTACTACAGAGAACCGAGATTATAAAACTCGATTTGGCTCAAACACATATAGATATCACCTCTGCTTTAAAAACAAAAAAAGCTAATTATGATGTGACCTGAATTGAGAAAGTCAACATACCCCCTGAAACCACCATTCAAACACTTAAGGAAAACGAATTGCCCATCATCTCAGGCCAGGTATTTGATGGATTTATAAATGTCACTTGCCTCCTGGCTAGAAAACAGAAGTTAATTCTGATATAAGTTTCTTGCCCACCTACCCCCTTGATGTTGGTAAACTGCTAAGTAAGCATTTGGGTAATGTGTTGCAAAGTTAATAACAGAGGTCTATGATTAAAACACCCTTGTACGTGCACTCTGAAAACAGGGTATCCAGGAAAGTCTTCCTATTAGGCAATGAGATCAAGAATTAATTGGTTAATGTCTACATAGCCCAAGTATATATAAATAAAATCTACGATTATTATAATTACGGCGAGCCTAGTTCAAAATCTACTTCAAGTTCAAAGAATAGTAATTTATACATTTAAGTACAGACGCAAATATTTAGCTGTGTAAAAATACTTATTTTAATGTTATTCCAAATGTTTAATAAGTATTACTCATCTCTCAAGTTTTATTTTTTCTCTCTAAATAAAAGGTCTTAGATGATGCAGGAAAATCCTAATTCCCTTTGTGCCATTAATAACGTTCTAATGTTATTTTAATTTTTCTTGAAAATTTAGCCATAGGAAAGGAAAGGGAAATTTGGGGCTGCCTGAATGCAGAAACTGCCTTGTTAATCCCAGTGCATGCTAGTGGGTGGTTAAGGAGAAGGTGGCTGAAATTTACTGAAAGCTAAGTTTATGTGGAGGAAGAAGAGAGACAAATGAACTTAGGTTCCTAGCCTCAAAGTCTTATATGTTAACTTGGGATACAGGAGATAATTAGATGAACTCATGGTAGGTTGTAAAGATCCTAAAAACTTAATACACGAAACCAGCCTTTTTCAGGGAATTCAGGAAGATGATGATCTGACCACTTGATCTGGGCCATGACGGATGAATAGCACAGTTCACCAGCCAGTGGAAGGTGAGAAGGGAGTTAGGCAAAGCCAAGCAGAGGCCCAGCACGAACGCGCCTGGTGTCTTCAAAGAGTGGCTCATTGTGTCTCAAACGAGAGGTGAGTGATGCAAACGGTTCAATAGGAGATAGAAAGTACGTAGCTAGGTTGGAGCCACCCAGCCTGGTTGCTGCTAGTTACCATCAGGTGCTTGAATACTCTGCTAAGAAGCCTGGACTTCTTTAAAGTCACTGAAAGCAGGGACAGACATTGTGCCTGATCTACCCAGTGTTCAACCACTCGGCAGCTGATGATTTTAAACATGTGTTTCTAACATTTAATAAACAAGGAGTTTCACACTGAAGTCCAGATTTCCAGATTCTCTTAAAAAAGCAAAAGACTTGGTGGTGGTGGACTAGTTATTCTGCGTGGTGACAGCAGGTCAGCGCCAAAGGTGGGGCTCCCCTAATGGGTGCACATGCTCGCGGTCCAGTGGCCCAGGTGCTTCCTCTATCTGCCCCACCCATGTCAGCCATCTAATGGTACCAAGCATTTGGGGAGCACCTTCTCTTGCAGAGAAATGTCCTCCTTCCCTGCTGACAGTCTCTGCCATTGCATGCAGCATGAATTACGTTAAACGAGTTAATTTATACTGATTAGTTGTGGCGGCTTTTGCTAATTCAAACTTTCCCCTCATTTTTTTTTTGGTCACTCATGCCAAGAGATTTTCTACTTATTCCTTTATTTTAAAATGAACATATTTAGGGGGTGGGTGCAGACGTCGCGGTGGGGGGTCCGTGATGCACAAGGGGTAAAGAGCATGCCCCAGGGGAGGGTTTCTGGATCTCGGCACTGTCGACATTTGGGGCCAGCTAATTCTTTGCAGTGGGAGCTGCCCTGTGGCTTATAGGGTGCTTAGCAGCATCCCTAGTCTCTCTCCACTAGATGCCAGTAGCAACCCCAGCTGTGATAGCCAGAAAGTCCCCAGACATTGGCAAATGTCCTGTGGGGTCAAATTGGCCCCAGTTGAGAACCTCTGCTCTATGGGAAGCAGAGTTTCCTGGAAGAAAGCTCTGGGTTAGGGGAGAGGGTGCCCGACAATGCCTTGTGCCTCACGCTGTTACATCCCCATCTGTGCACCTTTCCATTCTGGCTGGGACCAGGGTTGCCCCCAGCCACGGTGAGGTAGAATGAACAGCCAGGCAGCCTTCGCTGGCAATGTCAGAACAGGCCCCCAAAGCCTCTCCTACCTGTGTGAACCTTCAGACACCTCCAGAACGTGGCATAGCAGTGAAGGCTCCTCTCTTTGCTCTCTAGTGTTGAGGTAGTCGACGGAGAAAAGACAGGGGCTTGCATTATCTACTCTAGAGACCCAAACCTCAATTCACACACTCTGGCCAAGTGTGGTGCCAGGTTGTCCCTGAGGAAGAGAGAAGCCTTTTTCCTAACCAGGCATGGAGAAGTCTTGTCTAGATCTACTGGGAGAGCAGGGCCTGCTGCTGCTAACAGCTGGGAGGGCAGGGGGCAGGCCAGGTGCGGATCTCCAAATGCATCGGACCATGTTCCAAGGCCTATGGTCCTCCAACTCTAAGGCCCTTGACACAGAGCTCGCGCACCTAAGAACGCCTTTCACTTTTCCTGTAACAGAAGTTTATCTTGAATCTAGGGATGAATGTCCTATTATCACACTACCACTAAGGTTGAGTACGTTCCCAGCAGAAGTAAAGAAGGTTAGCTCCTTTGTGGGGGAGGAGCGGGCAGCTGTTGAACAACAAGACCAAGAAACAGGTAAAAGTTCACAGAATGAGTTTGGGTATTTCTCACGTGGATTTCGTTTTGGATTGATTTTGCACTTAAAAAAAAAAAAAAAAAAAACCCAGATGATAGCATTTCCTGTAGTATGAAATAGGTGCACTGAAGATACAATTTAGAAAAGATCTCTTTGTGGTTGATGTATTTTCACACCTCTCTTCTGGCATTTAGAACCCAATCATTTCTCTGTGGTAAGCAGTATTACGCACAGAAAATTTGTTGAATTAAATTAATCAACAAAAGTGCCTCGTTCGTTTTGCAGCCCTTCTCAAAGGAACCAGAGGCTCAGGTTTTACAGAATTCAAGTCTTCAGAATGACGCTTGGTAAATACATACTAGGTGATCGATATGATCTGGCTAATGACGACACTGATTCCAGTCATCACAACAACTTAAGGAGCCCTGGTGGCGCAGTGGTTAAGTGCTTGGCTGCTAACCAAAAGATTGGTGGTTCAAACTCACCAGCTGCTCCACGGGAGAAAGATGTGGCAGTCTGCTTCCGTAAAGATTTATAGCCTTGGAAACCCGATGGGGCAGTTCTCCTCTGGCCCGTAGGGTCGCTATGAGTTGAAATTGAGGGCAATGAGTTTGCTTTGGGGTGACGATAATTTGGGGGAGGAGATGATCGTTAAAAGTGAAAGCAGGACACCAGCAAAGAAAAATGACATTGGTCTCTGCCTTCACTAAAGCATGAGCAAATGAAACAGCAGTCATCCTCCCAAACAGAGAACTGCATTTAGAGGAACAGCAGCTCAAAAGGGCGAACCGGCTTGATCAGGAGGAGGATGAAGAACGCAGGGATAAGAGAGGGATGCAGACAAGGATGGTTTTGAGTAAGTCAAGCCTAATGGTGACAAAGCACGTTCAGAAAGCAGGGCCAAGCAGCTGAAGCATCCTTTTATTCACAAATCAAGGAAGGTATTCAAGCCGATATGGTCCGATTCAGCAGATACTAACTGCAGCCAAAGTGACGCAAATACGTCAGCAAAAGGAGAGCAAGACAAACACAAGAAACCCACACTGGCTACCCAAGGAGAAGAGAACAGAGACTGACATTTAAAGACCAGATTAAAAAGATAAGAAAGACTGGACAAAAGTAAGGCCATGTGAGCATGACATCCTTAGATAGAAGGGAGGTGTAGGCGACAGATTCAATGACCCCACTGCTTAGGAGCCTGCAGGGAAGGAGAGAGGATAATTGATCACGGACCACAGGTACCACAAACACAGCACAGGCCCTGAAGACGTGTTTGTTGAATGACTAAAAGAACAAAAAAAAATTGCTTCCCTTCTGGATATGAAAGTAAATTAACATTTTACACATTCCCTTATTAACAAGTTTCTGTCCTTTGGAGATGCTTAAAATCATGGATCGTTTCAATGATGACTTAAAAACAGCTATCCACATAGAGAAATTTCCACATGCTTCATCTCGTACCCCTGACACCGATCCCAGCATATATTCAATTAGAGGGTCATGGTATAGTGGTTGGAGCACTGGACTGGGAGTCAAGAGACCAAGTTTCTGAAATTGGCTTTGCTGCTAAGTGTGTGATGCTGGGCCAGCCACTTAACCTTTGAGAGTTTCTGCTTCCTCTGGAGTCATGGGAACGGCCTGGGCTAGATAAGCTCTCAGGACTTCTTCTGATCCCACACACACAATGAAGGACACTACCATATTAATCATGTCCACTGGTTCTCCCTCCCTCATGCCCCCATGAATGGCAGATAAAACTTCTTTTTTTCCTCATCTTGCCTACTGGTGGCTTGTCACCAGTGCTTTATACAATCAATTCTGGAAATGTTTACCCATCTGTATTATCTGACGGTTGTTATTTACTGTTCCTGCTTTTTTTTTTTTTCTTTCTTCTTAGGCTGGGGGAGGAATTTGGATGTGGCTCCCACGGGGAGACCACAGCAAACAACAAGGCTACATTTTCACAATAGTCAGCACGAACGGACACCGATTTCTTGGCTTCCCTGACACAGCTGGAATTCGGTGTAATAGTATATGTGAAGTGGTTTCCTGTGTTTTTAAAGAGGAAAATAAAGCTGGGTGTACACAGGCCTTCTTTTGTGTTCCTACTCTTAGCTGGAATTAATTTTTTTCTTTCCTCTTCTATGAAAACAAAGTACAAATAAATGTAACAATGAGCTGGATCTTCTGGTAAAACTGGATGGCCTCATGGTTAAGCACTCGGCTGCTAACGGAAAGGTTGGCGGTTCAAACCCACTCAGCAGCTCCCTGGGAGAAAGAACCAGTGATCTGCTTCTGTAAAGATTATAGCCAAGAACACCCCACCGAGCAGTTCTACCGTGAGTTGAAATCGACTAGACAGCAACTAACAAACAACACAAGACAGTGACTAAAGAGTTAAATAGGTCTTGCTCCACATTCCTAGCACTTTCGATACAATATTACACCTAAGCTCTTTACAGAACTCTTTGATAAAGTACCAGCAGTGGAAACAACATGGGCTGAGGAGTAAGCAGACACTGCTCCCAGTCCTTAACCTGTCGCTACCTCATCCTGGGCGATGCATTCTAATCTCTCAACTACCTGATTTATAAAGTAAATGGATCGGACTAGATGACTTCTAAGGTTACTTGTAAGTCTAGTATTCTATAAAATGTAGGTAGGGGACTGTTGTTTTTAGCTATGACACCTTCTACAATCAAAATTCTGCTCCAACTGGGGAATTACAAAATTTACCCATCAGAACACTGTGAACACTTAAGTCACCTTTACCACCCTTCTGCTACCCCCGCATTAAAAAGCAGTAATCCATGCAAAAGTGTGGAGTGTGAGGGTGATCTGTATAAACAGAACGAAATCCTAATTTAAACATACTGCAAGGCATATGAGTAGTTCACAAGGCTCAGCACTCCGAGAGGGAGCGAGGAGGCCAGACGACTAAGTTTCATGACCAAGATCCCACAGGTGTGCAGAAAAGATACTAGGTATACCCTTATCTGTTCCTTAATATCCATGATTGGAATGTGGGGGGCCTTAAAAAATGACATAACCAAGTCGAGTAGCCTTAAATGTAGAAAGCTACTTAGTAAGTGAACATAAAGTAGATGTATTTGTTGGAGAAGATGCTGTTCTGCGTTTCACATGGAGAACACGGGCCAAGAATGATACAGAAATCCGCACTGTGGGAAAAAAGAACTCCAAAAGAAAGTAAACACAAAATGAGCATGACATCTTACATTTGCATAACCTTTCACAAACACTTGACTGATTTGCGTACAGTCAACCACAAGAAATATGGGGAGTATAACCCAAAGGGTTTAATAAACCCAAGGCTACTCCAGCTAGCTTGATACCAAACAAACAAACCCTCAAAACAAACAAACCCATTGCTGTGGAGTCAATTCCAATGCTTGGGGACCCCATGCGTTGCAGAGCAGAACCGATCCACAGGGTTTTCTTGGCTGAAATCTTTTGACAGGAGCGGAGCATCAGGCCCTTTCTTCCCTGGTGGTGCTGGGTGGGTTCGAACAATTTAGCAGTCAAGTGCAAACCAAGTCCTACCTTTGACACTGGTAGGGAGATAAAGAGGGTGGCATTTCAGTCATACTCCCTCCCATCATTTTTAATATCTATAAATAATACTGATAATAAAGTGACATTCAGTAAGCACTTACTGACGGGCCAAGCATCTTCAACGTCTTATTGCATTTAATCCTCAACACAATGCACTAAGGCAGATACCATGGTCATCCTCATTGACAGATGAGAGCTGAGTGAGACAAGCAACCGGCCTTATAGCGAGGAAGTCAAACCAACCTCTATTCTGGGTACATCTGCCAAGTGTTTATGCTGAATACACGGTGGAGACACGACCTGAGAGGCAGCTGGCAACGATCCCCACTTCTTCACGGTTTGGGCAGAGTCCTAAGTAACACGTATTAAATTACCAACCATATCTTGAAATAAATGCCTGCTACGGCAACTCCAATTCCAACCACAATCTCCAACATAATAATTACAGGAGCTGCGACAGGAGCTCGGTGGAGAGTGCATTTTTATGTTAACAAGCTTGAGTAAGTGCACGAGTGTGGGCTGAGCTTTTTGCTCCACGGTCAATACTTGAAAGCTGGCTCCAAGCTGCAGTTTAAGCATTCACTTCTAGCACCAACAGGGCTATGGGGCTTCGCCTATCAAAGCCGCGCTCCCCTGTCCTTTCATGCTCTACTTTTGTAAGCAGCATGATTGAACTGCGGCGCCAGAGAAACTTGTTTTCCCTCCTCCTGGCAACGTAAGCCCAAACACTACTGCCCCATTCATCTTCACGACATCATAATGAAGTCCCTGGATCAATCTATAACAAGCAAAGTGCAAAAATCCATTGAAGGAGTCTTGAGACAGGACGCCTTTCAGACATCTCTCAACAGCACGCGAGAGGCACAGCATCTTCAGAGAAACTCCAACCACACCAAAGAAGGCCCTTTGCTACAGCCACAAAGCTCCCCCTCTTCCCTCTCTTTCTCTTTTTCCTGAAATGATTATGGGAAAGGAAGCCACTGAGAACATCGGATTGTTACTAATGATTCCGTGGGCCTTAAAAATCTGACAGCCACCCTTACTGGCTTCCATCTCCTTTGCTGTAGAGAACAACTCCCTTAGAGTGACAGACAGGGATTTTCGTGGTCTGAACCCCACCGCCTCCTCTAGCCACCTCATTCCCTCTCCTGCTAGTCCCTGCAGGCCACATGGAGCCACCTGCCATCCCCAAACTCGCCACGCTCGCTGTCGAGCCTTTGGAGTCCCCGGCTGGCACAAATGGTTAAGCACCTCTAACCGAAAGATTGGCAGTTTGGACTCACCCAGAGGCTCCTAGGAAGAAAGACCTGGTGATCTGCTTCTGAAAAGTCACAGCCATTGAAAACCCTACGGGGCACAGTTCTACCCTGCAACACACGGGGTCACCATCAATCAGAATTGACTTGACCGCAACTGGTTTGGTTTTTGGCATCGTTTGTTGGGAATAACCTTCACTTCAAAGTTCAGCTAAGCCATCACCTCCTCCCAAAAGCTATTCCTAACTCCTCCATCTGATTAGGGCCTCCTCTGTGCGCCCATTATATCCTGCCTTACTCTGATCCGCACTTGGGCTGTAGTGGACTTTATTTCCACCTCTGGACCTCGCTGGCCCAGGAGCTCCTTGAAGGCTGGGGCCATGTCTTTCACCATCTGGTTGTTGCACTTGTAGTAGTGCCTGGGCATACTGCAGATGCTCAAGAAATACCTGCTGTCATTCTGTCTACCCCCACCCCACGGGAGGATTCAGAAAGAGCCCTCAGTCCCAGTTGGCAGGATGGCCTACTCTCGGAGCCTGGAGCAATGCATTGCTGGGAGACTTCCGGGCTGGAGCCCCTGGGTCAGAACAGCAAAGGTCAGAAGCACGACCTTCGGATTCACACAGGCTCGGCCTCCAATCCCAGCCCAGCGCCAGCCCTGTGATCCTGGACAGGCTACTCTGCCTCGCTGAGTCCCAGTTTCCTCTCTGTAAACGGGCAAATGGAAGGTTAACGTAAGCGTTAAATGTGGTAATCCACTTTACAGTGCTTGGCACGGAGGAAGCGCTTTATAAATGACAGGCTTGGAACACGTATTACTGGTTACAATAGCTGGACTTTGAGAGCGCAGAATCAGAAACCTCTTATGTTAGATGATGAGAAATATGATTGAAGTTCCCCTTCCACCAGCCCCCATCTGACAAGACCACAAAACTCAGTCTCTGGGGCCCTGGCAGAGCCCGTTAAAATGCCAATGTGTCCCAGCTGAGATAAGATGGGATGAAGTCACCGCCCTATCTTTAAACTTGTATATGTGACTGTATACGACTCACCATGTGTACGTGATCATGGTGACGTTAATAACAGCGCCTTTTCAGTGTCTACTAAGTGCCTTCCATGTGTTACCTCCTCCTTTCCCGAACCCCGACCTGGTGGATATTATTATTACCAACTTCATTTTCTAGGCGATAAAACTGAGGTTTAGAGAGGTTATATAACTTGCCCAAGATCATCCAGCTAGTAAGGAGCATTTCTGGGACTTAAACCTTGTATTTGGAAAAACTTCCAAATCCATGGATGCTCTCCTACCTACACCAGACTTCTAACGTTCCTTCCTATTTACTTATCTCATGTGGCCAGAAAGAACACAGAGAGAAAGACTGGCGAGGCCAAAGGGCAGCGTCAGGAGAGGGGAAGGGGAGACTGGCCCTGGGTCTTTATGTGGTGACTCAAACTCTGCCCCGGGCTGCTCAGCCAGGGACCGCTGAGGGCCCAGAAAAAGGGAATAGCTGGTTTGCCCGAGGCCAGCCTTCCCTAGGGCCAGACTCTTCAGCAAGGAGCTGCAAAGCCCACAGAAAGCACTGAGTCTTAGAAGAACCTCCTAGTCCTGTAACTGCATCACCACGTCTTCTGGTTCATTTTCTCCTTCCCACCTTTCTCAAGGGTCATTCAAAAGCCAACATAAAAAAAAACAAAAAACAAAATTTACCCAATATAAAGGTTGCTATCAGGTTTTCACGGTATAGAGTTATGACTTCATACACATACTTGAGATCTATAAAACTCTTGGTTTCCCATCTGTTCGGTTGTAATTTCGTATCTGTGAAAGTGGGGATACAAGGGAATTGAGACTAAATGAAATGTTTGTCAAATGGCAGAGGGCAAAGGGCAAGCCTTGAGTCTAGAGAATACATTCCCCACTGAGAGTGGAATTTACAAAACCATCAGTAGAATGTTCCTGCCATTTAGGAAGCTTTTTACTGAGGTACAACCTGCACACAGAAACAGGTACAAATCATAAACGTTAAGCTTGATGAATTTAAACAGCGTCAACACTCCCAGATCAAGAAAGAAAACGCCCTTCGGTTTTTAAAGTGTTTCACGCCTCCGTCAAAACCACTGAGTAACATAAAACTTAATGTACAAAATTCATTAAGTTCAGTTTGCAGGGAAATGCCAGAAATTTAATAAAATAAACGCAGCCCTGGTGGCACAGTGGTTAAGAGCTCAGCTGCTAACCAAACGGTCGGCAGTTCGAATCCATCAGCTGCTCCTTGGAAATCCCATGGGGCAGTTCTACTCTGTCCCATACGGTTGCTATGAGTTGGAATCGACTCAATGGCAATGGGTTTGGGTTTTTTGTTTTTTTTTTGGTAAGTCTAAAATTGAGCCATTTTACTTCAAAGCGAGTAATTATCTTGGACGTTTTGCTTTCTTTTTAACCGAGAATACGCATGTAGTTATTTCTGTAAACCAGTGGCCCTGGAATTGATTCTGACTCATGGCGACCCCATGTGTGTCAGAGTAGAACTGCACTCCGTAGGGTTTTTAATGGCTGATTTTTTTAAGAAGTAGACCACCAGGTCTGTCTTCCGAGGTCCTCTGAGTCAACTCAAACCTCTAACCTTTCAGTTAGCAGCCGAGCGCATTAACCGCTTGCACCAGCCAGGGACTCTTATTTCCACAGCCCTTTAAAAAGCCCGTACTTCCTCAGCTTCACCTTTCCAACTGTCTTTCTAAGGACAGAGAATGGCTATCTTTGCTTTCCTTCCTCTCGCCCCCATCCTTCCCACACATTACGGCTTGTTCTGGAACTCTGTGATCACACTCCTGAGCCCTCATGATTTTGGGGGTAGATCCAGAGGAAGTGAGGTACTTCTTTCTCATGGCCAGGCTAGCTGTGGGTCATTACAAAACCTCTCTTTACTTAGTGAGTGTACCTCAGCTAACCTTTAACTAGCTAATACAACTATATGGGAAGTGAGTTTCATCTGGCTCCAGGAGCACCAGGCTCCCCTCTTTGCCACCAAGAATCAAAAGCAAGACTCTGGTAATTCAGAATATGCCAAGCTGCAGTTGCTTCCATTCAACTGACAGCCCGTTGACTGGAAATCAAATGGAACTCAAGACCCACGTGGCTCCTCTTGGGGAATATCAAAAAGGCCGATGGTCCAGACGACAAAGGGCAATGCAAAGATCCATTAAGTCAGATGCCAACAAAGCAATCACAAAATTAAGAACAAGTATTTGGGCAGTGCTTTCTAGCCACATGTTATTTTTCACAAGACATCTCAGGGAAGGTTGGACTGTCATACATTTAATTAGTATAATGGAACCGATTGTGCCCAGTACATCTGAAGTGAGCGGAGGGCTCAGCCTTTCTCAGTCAAACCCTACCAACATGTGGACAGAACTCTTGTCTCTTGGAGAAGGTCTCAGGGACAGTGAATGAATGTACCCGTCACCTGTGTGGTGGCAGGACCTGAGTGCTTTCCATCATTCTATCACTCCCACAGTAATAAAATTTCTCAAGTCACAGGAGTTGGGGTAACTCTGGAAGTGGTACTAACTGTACAATTTTTTTTTCCCTGAAAAGCTAAAGGAGGACACAGATGACTGAAGATAAATTGTAACGCTTTATGCCATATCTCTGCCGCATTAATAAAGAAGACAACAAAACCCTGGAAATATAATATCAACAACGATTCTTTTCACTCAAAAAACAGCTCCATTTTTATCCTGAGGTTAAAAATGCAAAAAACCAACCAAAAAACCCCAGTGGTTACAACCTTCCACTGCCATTAAAGATCAAGACATTACAAAGAAAATGTGTTATGGTTAATCTGATTTATCTGTCTAAATTCCAAGTCTCTTCTTTTGTTACCTTGTGCTTTGTAACAAAATCTTCTGACCATTTTACACTGTAGAATGGTGATTCTTAAACCTTCTGGTCTCTGGATCCTCTTATGCTCTTAAGAGCCTCAAAGAGCTTTTGTTTCTGTGGGTTATATATCAATAATTACCCTACTGAAAATTGAAAGGGGCAACTTAAAAAAATTGACTTATTAATTCATACTAAAATAACAAACTTATTACATACTAGCATAAAATATTTTTTATGAAAAATAAGTATATTTTCCAAAACAACCAAAAATTTAATAAGAATGCCAGTACTTTGCATTTTGCAAACCTCTTTAATGTCTGGCCTAATAGAAAACAGATGGATTCTCATGTCTGCTTCTACATTCAGTCTGCTGTGTTATATTCGTTTGGTTGAAGTATGTGAAGCAAGTCTAGACTTACACAGATATGTAGCTGGAAAAGGGAAATGTATTCTACTAGCCTTTTCAGATAATTCTGGACATTCTTCTTTGATACTACACCAAAACTCAACAAGTGGTAGTTTCTTAAAGATAAGTTGCAATATGTGAGCCTACACTACATCAGTAACTTTCTGTACTCTGCCACTTTCAAATGCGTTGGCATATTTTGTACTTTGAATGAATTTCTTATGCACGCATCCTTTTGTAACATCCTACATTCATTATTTGTAAACTATTGGCTCACTGAGTTAGGGCACTGCTCCGGATGTTGACACATTTCATTATACAATATCAAATCATCACATACATGAGTATCACCACCCACATCATTAGAAAAGTCTTTTAAGTACTGGGAAGCTGTCAAGTGTATGGTGTTGGAAACAAGTTTTCCAGAATTCTCATTTTTGCCTGAAAGCTCAAATTTATTGGCAATAACGGTTGTTTTTCTTGAAATGACAGTCTCACTTCAATCATTCTGGAGAAAATGTATGAGATCTACCCAAGCTTGAATAACCACAGTCAGTCATTTTATTAAGTAAAATGGTATTCCATTAAAAAATTAGCTAGTTCAGCTCTTCACTCCAGCACCGGCACAAGTAATTTTCCCTGGAGACACACACCACACTTTAGTATGAAGCAGAAGGGCTTTATATGGATTTCCCATTTTGTCATAAGGAATATTAAACAGACATGCACTCAAGGGTCAAAATTTAATAAACTCAATATTTACTGCTTCATCAAGAACACTCTTAAATGAAGCTGGCTTTTTTTTTTTTTTTTTTAAACAATAAGCGCACAGCAGTGAAGAACACAGTGGCAACAAGTACATTTTGGGACCACTGCCTTGCTTGGAAGGAGCCCCGGTGGTGCAGTGGTTAAAGCGCTCGGCTGCGAACGGAAAGATGAGCGGTTTGAATCCACCAGCTGCTCCTCGGGAGAAAGATGTCAGTCTGCTTCTGTACAGATTTACACCCTTGGAAGCCCTCTGGGGCAGTTCTACTGGGTCCTGCGGGGTTGCTCTGAGTCGGAATTGACTCAACAGCAGTGAGTTTTTTATTTTTTTTGGTTGGGGCGGGGGTGCCTTGATCTGTACGGAGCCATTGGTAGTTTCACTCACTGTTGCTTTTACTAATAATACAAATGTCAACACAGTGAAAAAGGCAAACACCATCTTCACATCATTACACAAATAGTTTTCTCTCTCTCGGAATTCCTGAAAGGGCCCTGGGGACTCCCAGAGGCCCATGGAGCCCATTTGGGGGACCCACCACCGCTGCGGAGGACAGTAACTGTATAAATCCAAACACTTTCTAATCTGCTCAATGCTTATGCCCTTGCGGGGTTCAAGCCGAGATCTGAAAGGTTTATTTCTGTCTCCACCCTCCTGCCCTCTTTGCCTTAAAAAAAAAAAAAAAAAAAAATTGTGGTAATTCGACATAAACAGCGTGTGCAGAACAAAGAAGCTGCCATATTCTTGATTTCGTCAGCAGTTTTCCCCCTAACAAAGAAAACTACTCTAAACAAGCTGCTGGAAAAGCCATCTGAGTGTAGGAAACAGGACATGCCCAGTGCCCCACCATCCACCCCACTTCCAGCCCTCCCTAACCTTTTACTTTGGGGGGATTTCGGATGAGTTCTTTGTGGCGTCCTCTGAAATAATTGGGTGTCCTAATTCAGCCACATGCAAATTAACGCTCCCCTAAAGACGCCTTATTATAATTTCCAACCCTTGATGTCTACATAATCCCCTATAGTTCTTTAACTTCTTGCTTTCTAACTGCTGTTTACTGATGCACTACTTTTGTCAGTTCGGTATGGCGTCAATTAGTAACACAGTCGTGTTTATTAGGTCTCCCCAGAGCCTTAAGAAAGCTGCTTTGTGTTCATTAATGACTACACAGAGCACTACTATTTTTCAATAGCATTTAAAAATGAGTAAATTACTGAAGAGGAACTATAAAAGAACTTCAAGTTTCAAAGGCAAGCCAAAAAAAAGAAAAAGAGCACATTATTTCAAACCACCCATAATAGTTGCACGGTTAATTTTATTTTCAATTTAATATCAAGAGAGAGAAAAAAGTTAAATCCAGACTACCCTTCCTGTTTTACTTCTGGCATTTGGAGCACACACCACCGAGTTACAGAACTGAGGAGGCATAGATCTGGTGATTAATTAAGAGCTGGTTTAACAGGTCTAAATTTCATTATAACACACACCTGTTAAGTAATGCACACCTGATTCAGCAAAAATCCACCCACAAGGTTAATTTAAAAAATAAAATAAAAAGCAAGGTAGGGGGGAAGGTACAACTCCACAAGCTTAGGTCTAGTTTTATGTTTTCAAGCATAATTTCAAACAACCGACTTAAATGTGCCCAATTTGTACAATCTTGTTTTGTGAAGAATTCCCTGCGCTCTGTGAGGTGATTAGTGCTGCCCACACCGAGACAGAATTCTCTACTCATGGAAACCAGAGAGACCAACCAGTCCCTCCTGCAACGAATCGTTCCTTCAAGTGTTGGGGAGCAATTCCAGTGCTCATTTGCCCTGCTTTTACATTCCTGGTCATTTATGAAATGAAGACGCTGATCTGCAAAAATCACTTTGCATTCATGAAAGGGCTCTGGGAGCGCCCCCTGAGGATCTGGCGATGAGGCAGAAGCATACCTCAGTGCACTTCCTTTGTCTTGTGCTCCCTCTTTGATGTGCAACTCACTGGTGGAGTAAGCTGTGATCACTTTGATGTTGACCTTCTAGACTTTATTGTTACTAGCATGCCTACAAGGAGAGCTGTCAGTCATTTCTTACATCTGAACAACCATGTTTCTTCACGGCATCTCTTTTACAAGCGTCAACCCTTAAGTACATGTTTTCACATTCCTGCTGATTGCCACACTGTCCTTGTGGGGGCAGGGCTGTGCTCAAATATAACTACAGCACCCACATTTTCTATAAACACCCTGAGGCATCATCAGATGGCTGGTAACCAACCTTCTCCAACTGGTAACCAACCTTCTCCAACAAAAGAAGCTTGAGTGCAAAACATTTCTAGCAAATGAAAACATTCTGAAAACACTCAACCCATCTTAACAGTCAAAATGAGTAGTTTAGCCAACATTTCCCTAAGCAGCCACTGAAATCGCACAGAAACTTCCAAGCCACTTCAAAAGGGATTCTGAAGGCAACAGCAGCAGGGGGCTTAGAAAGTCTGCCAAAACTCTGAGACATCTTAACTCATTTTAAACAACTTTGTTTCTCTGCATTGGTGAAAAGCAACACTTCTGTTCTACATGATTTTGCTTGCGATAGAAACATTGCTTTGGAAACAGATTTCCACCAAACGAATCGTTTTGTGAAACAATATCATTTTCAGAAGGTGCTCTGTAAATGAATGCAACTTAAGCTCAAGGAAGATGCTTTGGCTGCTAACCAAAAGGTCTGCAGTTCGAATCCACCAGCCGCTCCTTGGGAGAAAGATGTGGCAGGCAGCTCCCGTAAAGATTTACAGCCTTGGAAACTGTGTGGCAGTTCTACTCTGTCCTACAGGGTCACTATGAGTCGGAATCGACTCGAGGGCAGTAGGTTTTTTTTTTTTTTTTTTTTTTTAAGGCAAATGTGAATGTGCGTACAATGTGGGTACAATTTCTTAAACATATACACGTAAAATGGGCAATATATTAATCTTTAAAGATCTCTGTTGAAAAAGTCACAGCTCTAATTTCATTTGCCAGCTCCCATCACATACACTTTTCCAACTCCTTTATCACTTCTGGAACTGCTGGATATTATCAGACCCCAATGGGAGATTCCACACAAAAAGGAAATAAAGTTGAGGTGCTAACAGCACATCATGCTGGTTTCTAATGAACTGAATAAATGCTTCAGGGAAACCCACGTTCTTAGCGATAGCAGATTTCAAATGAGGAAGCAAAATGATATTTTTCATGATGAAGTTTAGTTCTGTTATTTTCCTTTTATAGGTTGGCAAGGCAGGAGATACATGATTTCTGCTTGCTAATAAACTGCAAGCAATCCATTAGGAGAGGCTCAGTTTCCTTGGGTTTCTGGCTGGAATATTTGGTCAGGAGGGAAACTGCTGTGGTGTGCAGCAGTTAAGGCTATTCCAAGGTTTCCATTTGTAAGCAGCCCTCCCCGCCTCCAACCTGCTCAGTTGTAACTCAACCATCAAAAGTGGAAAAGGCTTTGGGCTAGAACTGGATAAATAAGGTATGACTAATTTACCAGAACTAAGTCTGGGTAGATTATCAATATCGATGAAAGCCTGCTTGTTGCTAAATTTATTTAAATAGTTGGCATAAAGTAATCTCTTTCTACCTTCAATTTTCACCTCCAAAAAGGAACTGATTAGCTGAGTGTAAGGCCTCTAGCAATTAAGGGGTTTAGGCAGGGGATAGGGAAACTAGAATGTGTTTGCTTCTTCCAAGTCTTGAACAAGAAATCAGACCATTTTTCTCTTTTATTAGAAACACTGTCACACAGTGGTAGAGCTAAAAGAGATCTCGAAGTCTATCAAGTTCAACCTAATTTTATAAATCAGGAAACTGAGCAACTGTGGTAACCTGACCGAAATCGAGCAGCAGATTTGGGACCAGAGGCCACACTCTCTCCCACCCTGCATAATGCTCACCATCAACTGAAAAACTGCTTGGATTCAGTTCTCTGATGTTCAACTACGAGGCCATAAGCATTTCTATGCATTACACTTTTTTTAAGTTGGTCTAATTCTTGTGACTCTGTCTTTACTTTGTTCATTTATGTTTACTTAGGTATTGCCTATCTCTTCTTACCAGAATGCACCCTCTCAGAGATCAGAGACTAAGTCTCTGTTCAGCGTTCGCTGCTGTACCCACAGCCCCTGGCATCACATCTGTCAGCGAACACTGGACATTACACCACCATCTTCCATGAGAGGAAGGGGCTGGCGTTGCTGTGCGGAAGGGGGCAGGTTCGCCTCCTCCACATCAACCACAGCAATTCCAATTGGATCTGTTCTGCCAGATTCGACTCTAAACTGCATGAAGGCAGGGCTGCGCCGGCCTCGTTCAGCCTTCTGCACCTCCAGTTTCCGGGGACTACCAGACACAGCCCGTGTGCTCAGGGCTTGTAACAGGAAGCATTGACAAGCTTGCTGGACCTTGGAACCTTTACTCTGTTGCTGAAAAAAGCAACACAGAAAAGACATCACTGTTTCTGCCCCAGCAGGCCCCGACTCCCACGGCTCAATCCCAACCCTGCCCCCACTCAGTGGCCACAACAGTGGCAAGACCTGGCCCCGGTGCACGTGGAGCGGAAGAATGCATCCTGTCCTTGTCACATGCAGAGACCAGACCTCACGGGCAAGGCTTCATGCAGAAAAGGAACCGTGTTTGCAAAGAATCACAGGCACCTTCAGCACTAAAACAACCTTGGGGTTTTCTCCTGTTTGGACCATTTAAAAGATGTGGAGTCTACCCACTTCCTCCTACATGTTGGTTAACAGATGGGTTGATAGAACCAGAGGAGCCCTGGGTGGTGCATTCAGTTAATGCACTCGGCTGCTAACCGAAATGCTGCAGGTTCAATTCTCCCAGAGGTGTCTCAGAAGAAAGGCCAGGTGATCTACTTGTGAAAAATCAGCCATTGAAAACCCTATTGAGGACAGGTCTACTCTAACACACATGGGATCCCCATGCATCACAGCAACTGGTTTTTAAGTAACTAGAAGACTATCTCCAATGTGTTAGTAACATCTAAACACTGGCAGAAATTGCTAGTGTTTGCCACTCTCCCACTCTGAAAGGAGATTTAAGAGGACGGAAGGGAAACTCACGCTTACTCTAACACATCATTTTCCTTTCAAGACTGACTTTCCTCGTTAGTAAAAGGAGACCAGAGCAGTGGTTCCAAAAACCGGGCTGAGCTTCACAGTCACTAGAGGAGCTTTTAAAAATGCAGGTTCCTTGGCTACACCCCAGACCAGCGGAATCAGAATCTGTGCAGGTGTCAAGGGAGAACAGAAATGTTTTTGTAAATGCTTCCCGGCTGATGATGACCATCAGTGATGACTGAGAACACTGAGGGACGAGAGGTCTCTGAGGCCTATCCCCGCTCTGACAGGCTAGCATGGAGTCTTAACATAGGGAGGTTTGAGGACCACCTGTGTTAGAAACACCGGAGATACTTTTTAAATATACACATTCCTGAGCCCCTCCATAGATCTGTGAATCAGACCCTCCAGGAATCTGCCTTTTAACAGGCGCTCTGGGTGACGCTTCACATGGTCAAAGTTTCAGAACCACTGCTTTGGGCAGTGTTCTCGAGCTAACCCATGGGACACAAATCACTTTCATATTTAGCATAAGGTTGGCCACATCCACTTACATTAACGCTTCACCGGATTGTTTTGTGTGTCGAGAAATCCCCTTTGTTTCAAATAACGTAGCCTGTAGAGCCTGCAAACCCGTAAGCCCGATATTCTTCTGCTGTCGTATAGACACTTTATTCAATGTCAAGTACACAATGACAACAAATCACAAGGTCTCAGAGCACCGCTGCTGACAAGGACCACCGTCCGGCACTCAGCTGTGGGGGCTTTCTGTCCAAGGCTGGACCCTTGGGCCACACACCGCCACCCAGCCCCCAGCTCAATATTCTAAAGCGGTCTCCTCTGGCTACGTGTGGCTGCCCATTTCTCAGAGAGGTTTTAAAACGCTGATTCACGGCTTAAGACACTTGACTGGGAGGCAGGTGTCTCAGCTCTTCATAAAACGACACAGGTGGCACTTAAACAACCCAGCGTACAACGGACACTTAAAAGGTGTTTCCTGAAACAAATTCATGTATTTAATCATTTATACCACCCAGTGTTCTCCAAAATATCTGAAGTGACATAGACAAATAAAATGGGGGGTGGGCGGGACAACACCTGAAAAATGAAAACAGCATTCTGTGAAGAAGAGAATACTTCTCATGTGGTGAAAGAATCACACTTCTGGGTGGTGCAAACACTTTGCTTCCATAACTGATCTGAAACTCAACCACAAGTCTTCACTTCTGAACCACCGTCTTATTTCTACGATGCGAAGGTCTAAATGGCAGGTTTTCTGGGCCTTTTTCTTCTTTTCTTTCTTCCTTCCTTGTTTTTCGTGAAAAGACGAGATTTCATGTTTCCAGCAGGAACAAGCAAGCACCGTCATCCTCTAAAATCCTGGTGACTAGCTGCCGTTATTATGATCCTGGTGATCCTAGCTCCGCTCGGAAGCCTTGGCTTCTTGAGCAAAACGCCCAGTTCAGGTAAACTTGTATTCTTACACTTCTGTGTAGCATCACCAAAATGACATTTAAGGAAACAGGAAAATCCATACTTCTTCCTCTGATTCCATTACAGAAATCAGACTGCTTTATGAATATTTCACACTTGATAGACCACCAAAATCCAAACTCTTAATTCCCTTGCGTTATCTATTTACCCTAAAAATTACCTAAACAAATGCTTATCTCTACTTCATGCAGGGTTTCGAAGTATAAACCTTAATATGTTTTAAAAATCTATATAAAATGTACTCTATTTTATTTGTTAGGCAAACTACATATACTCAAAGGAACCAAACGATCTACCCAAAAGTCTTCAGAAACAAAGGGTTAATAGTTTCTGCATCCATGTTTAAAACTGTTTTATTGCCAAGTACAACTATGGTAGTTTATTTCTTTCTAAAGGTCTACCTTCTTGGAAAAAAAAAAAGATAAACTCTGGATTTTAGTAGAAAAAAATTCTGCATTTAGCTGATTAAAAAGATGAACAACTTTTGCTTAAAAATATATATCAGGGTAGAGGGATAGAAGTAAGGTTTAAATTTTGAGAAAATATGAGGATTACTGAATATTTCATAATAATCGTCTACTCACAAATCAAATCTCATTTACACTTAACTCGGAGCCAAACAGATTTTACTTCCTTCCAAGTAAACTTTTAAAATCCAACACGTCCCACACAGTTATATTTCTAATTAAGCATGTAAAATAATGAATTACACTCTTGAATCTGGATGAAGACTGCCCCACAATTGAGAAAGTATTTTTAACCTTTGACCTTCTCCACTAGCCTGATGGGAAATTCATTGGCACCATTACGGCTCTTAGCTTTTGGTGAGTCAGGAACCACTAGAGGGCGACCTTATCTCAGATCTGACTCACCACCCTGCAGAGAAACATCACGTAGAAGCTTCTAAGGTTCTTCTAATTTTGGCGATATCTTTGATTTTCCTGGATATTTAATAATCAACTCCAGCTGAACTATAAGTACTCCTAAACAGGGTAAAATTCCATTTTCACAAGTTACGATGCTATCAGAAAGACCCATCACGAGACGGGTTCAAGACACAGCCTAGCTTATGTATCTTAAAAAATTTAAACACAACTTTTACTTTTTCACCTTTAAGTCATTTCTTCCTCTCTACTACGTGCTGAGTTAAGGGTGAGTCAGTCACATCACAAGTGGTACCGGACTTCCATTTTCAGCACCAAAATTTTCAAGCAGGTCCAGAAAAACTGAAGTATGTTTGAGGAAGAAGCCCACAAAATGGTGGGAAAATGGTGAACCTCAGCATAAGAAAACCGAATGGACCAGGAGCTGTATGTAAGACAGAATGGAGAAGAACAGCAGAAGTAAAGGGTTATGAGTGTGTGGGGATGCTTGTGTTACACATGGTTGTTACTGTCAGCTAGTTACCACCGAGTCATTTCACTGAGGGTTTTATTCATTTACACTGACCCTCTACTTTGCACACTGCATTACATTACACGCTGGTAGCCTACAAATAACTGACCAGCTTTCACTTGAAAGATGGATTCAATGTGCTCTGCGCAGTCCCAAAGGAAAAGAGAAAAATTAAAGGATTAATAATACTGAGGAGAGACTAGTGCTTGATATAAGAGAAAAAAAAAATCTTATTTAAGATGGAATAAGCTAACTTTAAAGATAGTGAGTTCCCCATCACTGGGAGTGTTCAAGCATAACCAGACAAGCATTTGGCAGGACTGCTGTGGAGAGAGCCCAAATGCCAATGGGACATTTATCTGAACTTTTAAGGTTTCTTCTAACCCTAAGATTCCATGAAATAATAGACATTTGCTTATTTGCTTTCAAATAAACACACCTCAATCCAGCAGTCAGATAGGTAAGCATTCATCAAATGAAAAATGAGCTTCTGCAGATCTATCTACTTGGAAACTTAATAAACAAAAAAACCCGTTGCCGTCGAGTTGATTCCAACTCATAGCAACCCTACAGGAGAGAGGAGAACTGTCCCATAGGGTTTCCAAGGCTGTAAATCTTTATGGAAGCAGCCTGCCACATCTTTTTCCCGCAGAGTGGCTAGTGGGTTTGAACCGCCAACCTTTTGGTTCACAGCCAAGCGCTTAACCACTGCCCTGCCAGGCTCCTTGGGTGATTTTCTAAAAGACAACAATTTCTCAAGCCTGCCTATAATCATACGCCTTAGCTGTCACGGAAACAAACAGGACAGCACTCAAGAGTGCAGGGATTCTTTTGGGCTTTCTACTACATGAAGGCATATTAACATTAGAAGATGCATTGGTGAATGCTCTCTTTGCCCAAAGATAAACGAGACACATGGATAGATCTCCAGTTCGGTTCTACCATCATGGAGATCGATTACACAGGTCTGGTGTACTTCCTGGCATTCTGTACTCCTTACATTTCATCCAGATCCTCTTAAAATAAGAGGGCTTAATGAAAATCACGGACGAAGAGAGCTAATGATAAGCAAATAAGAATAAACCCATATGTACCAAACTGATTTTATTAAATAGTAATTTAAAGATATTAGGCTCGGCAAAGCATTACATAATTGAATCTATTTTTTTCCCTTATAAATGCCAGAGTTACAATTTCCACTAACTAGAGACAAAGTTATATCCGGGGCATTTTCACATCTTCCTCCAGCGGAGGCAATATGAAGGAAGCAGACGTTAGGGGCTAGTCCTGGCTTCACCACATATCAGCTGGGAGAGCTTGGGTGTATCTCATCACCCCTGGGAGCCTCAGTTTCTTCAACTAAAAAACATGATCGTGACTGTATCAATGACTTTCCAGGGAGGATGAAACGAGACAAGAGTGTTTGTAAACTGTAAAGCACAAAATAAATACAGATGAACATCATCCCTCTATTTATGAAACGCTTAGCAAGCTTCAGAGGCAATAAAATCAAAAGCAAAAAAAGGAAAGAAATCACTAGCCAATCTAAGGAGTAACTTGACTTAGTCCTTTTTCTAACCACCGGGGCAAAGGTTTTAAAGTTATCATATTACCTTCTTATAATACAACGAAGGCTAACAAATTTCACTTAAAAAACGAAGCCCGGAAACAAAAGAGTTCAGCTGCTTTCTTGCATTCTGCCCACCGGCGAGTATGTGCTATTATCTATTTCCCCTCGTCCTCTTATCTCTGGACACAGTACTCTGACAATTTACAGGGAAAGCGTGTTCTGTCCTATCATACACAATCCTGCAGATACAGAAAGTTCTGACTAGGTATCTCTCAGTCCATGACTCAAAAGGCCAGGGCAGAAGAGAAATAACCCTCAGTGGAGGACCTAGTGGTGGACAGAGAGATCGTAAATCATTCCTGAAAGGCTCACTCTGTGGCCTTAGAGATAATATCAAATGTCAGTTCACACTTGAATTGTCACTAGTGGGTATCTGTGATTTTTAATCTTTTTTCCTTAACAGAGAAACATAAAAACAGTGTATCTGCTAAACTCTCAGTCTCGTTACAGTTTTTAAATTACCAAATGTGAAATATATTAAGGCAGCCTTGACTTCTTAGTAATAAATACGTGGGAACATTTAAAATGCATGCGGGAAACATTTCTATGAGGAGGTATTCTTATGAGATCCCTTTCATACACAGCGTTTTATTGATAGCTAAAATGTAAGAGATTTTTAAGAATACTGAACATCTCCCTCTGCAAACTGACTGATCTACCCATCCATCCGATAAATGTTTCTGCTAGTGAATGATCATTTGTAAATATTATTTTCTTGGGCACCCCAGAGCAAGTTACCAAGGGGCTGGGTGCTACTGCAGGTGCTTTGCAATTATCTCTGCCACTTGATCTCATCCACTTGATTGTGATTCGCTTGGCTGGGAGGGAAAGATGTGAGAAAATGGAGTCAAGCAAGAAGTATTAACGTATTTACTAGGACGTTTACTAGGTATATAAAAACTAAGACTTAAATCAGTTTTTTTTTTTTTTTCCCCCCAAGAAGGACTATTTCTATTTAGAAATTGTATTTCAAAACTGGGCAGCATTAAAGACATTATATGGCACACAATTCAAACTGACGGCAGAGTGTTTTACTTGAGCGTGGCGTTGCTTTGCATTTCCAGGGACACTACTGGAATACAGAAACTCGAGAGGATGCCCGTGAAAACGGTGCTGTTAAAATACTCTCTAGTTCATGGGGTGTCCAGGTCCCCTCTCCTCCCATGGACAAACCGCTTCAGAGGTCCTCTTCGTCCCTAAAATATCTGGCCACGTCTTGCTAGATAATGCTCTGCTCTGTGGTGGTGGCAATTTGGGTTTTCTCTTTTCAAGCCCTAGCCATCACCCTTCTCCAATCCTATCCATCAAAGGTAAATGGGACAAAATTTCCAGCCAAGAAGTAACACTGAAACAGTTCTTAAAATGAGACCAGGGGAAAACTCAAATTTCATTCGGTAAAAAGGCCAAATTCTTAACAACTATGAAAGCACATTCATCAGAGTTGGAAATAGTACCCGTCATCAACACGTACAGTATTTTCAAAGGTGCCTTGCATTTGTACATGGATTGTGCTAGGGGAAGAACCTATCATGGGACAGAAATTCCTCTTCAGCCCCCCTTCACACTCGTAACTCTCTCCACGAACGTGGGCTGAAACGCGAAGCAAAGAGATACAGCTATCGAAACCGATGAACCTCCTGCACGTCCTGTGAACACTCGCTGCTGTGTGACATCTGACTGACGCACTTTTACGATGAGCAGAACAAGCGTTCTCCTGATTGTAAGTGTTATTGTTGGCTTTTCCATTTGCCCAAGAAGCAATCCAAATGGTACTGGAATTTGGTCGTTAATTAAACAAAAACAAAACTGAAGGATGAGACTAGAGTTGCTCAAATGAAGATTTATTACTTCTAAGCATGGAACCACTTTAAGCCTAAACTTAGCTGACAACTAATGCAAAGGAAGGATTCTCTTTTTTTGGTGAGTTCAAAAGGCCTGATTTACTGATGTTTTTAAAACATCAGTAAATCAGCCAAGAAAGAGAATGTTCCCCTCTTAAGGTTGCTTGTTCTCTCCTCCCATGTCCACACGCGCACACACACACACACACACACACACACACCCCAAAAGCTGTATCGTAAAGAGCGTCTCTGTTTTGCATGAAAAACCTAAATACAAACTCTCTTACATACGGAATCAATTTAACTCTTAGAACTGAGAGGCAGCAGGGAGGTATTTAATATGATTCTGGGCCAGTTTTTCCCCCTTAAATCTGATATGGAAACATTTACAGCATTCCTCATTTTCCCACAAACTATTTTTCTTCAGTTTAAATTTGCACCAAAGCAAGATAATCCCATTAAAACACAGGATGCCACAAGATTGGGAATGAAATATTCTAATTGTCTAGATGTATTCTATTGCTCTCGCTCCTTCTCAGGCCACTGAGCTTATAGAAAAATCGCGTTGCCAGTACTTCTGCGCTGCTTTTCTCAAAGTGTAACACTACGAATCTATTATTTTGTAGCAGCCAGAGGTCACTCCAAGACAAATGTGTGGGCTAGAGCTTTGGGGTGTGGGGGTGGGTGTGAGAGATCGTCACAATTCTGATAGTAAGGGATAAAACGGAACTTCACTTCGTACTACAGCTGCGAAACCAAAAATCTATCTCCCAGGAAACACCAAAATTAAAACATTAAAATGTACTTTCTTTACTGTTGGGGAGTTACCGTTCACTAGGGGAACTGCAGTTTAAAATGTCTTAGACACCCCCCCCCCCGCCATCAACACAAATTTGAATAAATAAAATGGATAAGGACCAACACTGTCATCTCCCAAAAGGCAAAATCAATTTTGTAACTTAAAGAAAAAACAGAAGTAAATGTCGCCAACTGCAAAGCTATTCTCATCGTTTCACACTTGAACGATTAAAGAAATGGAGGAAATAGCATAAAACTTTTGTTAGGATTAAGAAAATAAATTTATTTTACGTAAAGAGCCAGTATAATTTTTTCTTCCCCAAATGATTTTAAGTGGTTAAGAGCGAGGATCGGCTAGGTTTCCTGTCTTTTACTGTATCAGCTGCATATTCCAAACATGATTAAAGCCCATTTCTCGCATACCACAGAGGAAAAGATACACAATTTGCTACGAGCACATCGTACAAAAGACTTCATCTCCAGCAGCTCTTCTCAGCGTCCAGCAGTTTTGGCCGATTAATTATTAATGAAAAAGATGCCACCCAATCTCAAGTGAAGAAAGGCAAAAGCTCGGTGATCCGAAAGTAAACCCAGAGAAGATACCGAACTGGCGTCCTTCATCCCGGATTGCAACAAAACCCCAACCTAGCAAACGTGTAACGAGCGCTGGGCGCTGCACGGATGGTGAGAACCCGCAGGACAGTCTGGGTCTGCGCAAAGGTTGCGCTTTAGGGGAGCCCTGTCCGCTGCAAACAGATGGGGCTCTAAATCCCCACGCCGAGCGGCCGGGCCTCGGAAGCCGCTCGAGCAGATTAGCCACCCAGAATCTGCAGGCGCATCAGCGGGCAGCGTGCTCTGAGCTGAGCTCCTCCGGGGCTGTTTGCGAGAGGTGTAAGAACGTGTCCAGGTTTCTTTTGGTGGCACAGACGACTTCTGCACACCTCTAAACTTTGGCTTTGCCATTAGGAACTTCCCTGACTTGCCAAGGCTTCTTTCCTTCTCACCTGGGAGGACCTCAAGCCAGTCCCCTCTCTTATCCCGCCACCCGACCGGCTAAGGATTCCCAGGCAGGCGGGAGGCCGGCCGGGGAGGTTGGCCGTGCGCAGGGCTCTCTGCGTCCAACCCGTGCCCGTCGGCCCTCACCCCCGTCTCACCTCCATCTCTGCCCGCGAATACCGTGGGCCGAGAAGTTGTCTGCGCGCGTACACGCACAACCCAAAGTAGCAAGTGGCGGGGCGCTCCGGCGCCCGCCTCGCTCCCGCCAGGGAGCCTTCGGAAGTGGCCCGGCGGGACGCAGCCCGAACCGGCCGCTAGGGCGCTCGGGGCCAACGGCCGCCAGGGGGGAGGGCGCGCAGCCCGGGGCGCTGACCGGTCCCGGGGATGACAACGCGTCCGCGCGCACGCACGGCCCGGCCGCCGCGCCTCCCCGCGTAGGCCGGAGCGGTCCGGCTGCGGGCCCCCGGGCCGGCCGCGGGCGCCTCGGCCTCCCCCGAGCTCTCCAGCTCCTCCCATCCCTTCCCGAAGCGCGGGACTCGCAGCAAACTTTCTGCCGGGCGGCCCCGGGCGGCCGACAGGAGCCGGAGGGACCGAGAGGGGTCCTGCCCCGGCCGGAGGCAGGCCGACCCCGCGGTGGGCTCCGGGGGCGCCGGCGCGGTAGCCGAAGGCCTCGGGGGCTCCCGCGCCGGGCCCCGCGGTACGTGCGCTCGGGCAGGCGCGCCCACCCCTCCCCCTGCGCGCCTCCTCCCCGCCCCCCGAGCCGCCGCCCCCGGCCCCGCGGCGCCAGCTCACCTTTCATCGCTGCGATCACAAAATACATCATTTAAGCCGCGGTGCGGAGAGCGCAGGGAGAGCGGCTGGTCCGAGCCCGGAGCCCCTCTGCCGCCGCCGCCCGAGCCACAGCAGCAGCTGCCGCAGCTGCCCGCCCGCCGAGAGCCATCCCGAGCCATAAGAGGCTCCATGTGACCGGCTGACATCACGGCCGCCGCTCTGTTTACACCGCGCCCCTCCGCTTCCTCCCCGGGCGGGAGGCGGGAGGCGGGAGGCGGGAGCCAGGAGCCTCGGCGCCGCGCCCCGTCCCGCCCCCGCGGGCAGGTGAGCGGCGGCGGCTCGGCGAGCCCACCCCGGCCCCGCGCTGCCTTCCCGCGCCCCCCGGCCCGCGCCAGGCTCGCTGCCTCCTCCCCACCTCCCCGAGCACCTGTGGCCGCCCGGGCGCTTTCTGCGCGCAGCGCCCCGCGCCCCGCGGAACCTGCGTCTGGCCACTTTCTGCCCCCAGCCCCGGGGCCAGAGGCTCGCAACCCGACGCCACGCTCCCGCTCCCTCCTGGGAGCCCCCGGGGTGAGAGTGGGACAACTCGGTGGCGGAAGAAAGGAGTTCGGTCTAGGGGGCTGCAGTCCTCCTCATTTGCCAGGAGCGCCCAGCTGTATTTGGAGGCTACAGCCGCCTCTAGGGCCGTGAAGAACGAAGCCACAGGGACTGGCTTCGCCTAGCCGGGAGTGGAGTGAGCTCCTCCTAAGACTTTCCGGAGAGACTCAACCTGGGCCCGACACTTGGTAACCCTTCATGGGACCAAATCTGAACCACCGATCCCTCGAAGGCGAACAGAAAACTGTATATGAATCACCCAGATGAACTCAGTCTCCAGTCATTATATTCCCAGGCTGTTCAATATCCAGCACTCTCTCCAGAAAACCCACCTGCAGGTTAAAAAGACTCTAGTTTTCACACCCTAAAAAATGAGACCTTATGGTACCCTGGACAGGGGGAAAAAAAGGGTCTGTAAAGGTCAACTTTGTGAATTTTAACTTGCAGCTAAGACTTAATTACCTCCAAACTTTAAAGCTTAATCCTTTTTACCGGCCTTACGGAAACTCCAATCATGTTATCATCATTAATTATTTTTTTTACTAATGAATCTCTTTACGATGAATTTCAGATGTCACATAGCCATAGTCTGCATTATTTAAAACTTCGGCAAGCATGTCATAGTGTTAAGCATACACACAAAATTCTCAAAAGTCAAATTTGCTTGCTTCAAGCAATTTCAATTCTGATGTCTGTTGGTCTTATGTTTCCATTTACGACTTAAAATATTAAATGGTTATTCATTGTTACCTTCATGATGATTAAACAGGGAGTGTTCTCGCATTCCCCCCCCCCCCCCCCATATAACTGAGATGCCCTTGCCACTGCCTTCGGCCATAATTTAAAACACATGTAGACAATCCGCACCACAGAGAACAAAATTTCATATGCTCCCCACCGGCCCTTTCCAAGGCAAATTTTAGTCTTCCAAACATTTACACAATGTTCTGACTTAGGAGATCAGAATGCTCATCGTTGCTTAAATCAAGGCATGGCTTTATAAAAGTTTGATTTTAGATCAAGTCATCCTAGTACAGTTTTTTCTTTTTTTCTCTAGAAAAATTTCCAAATAAAAGCACAAAAATACGAAAGGAAAAATTCTAAAAGTGTGAAACCAAGACCTACCCATGTTAACTCTGCTGTCCAGCCATCGCGAAGTGGACGAGAGTTTCAAAGGAATGGACCATACCCACTGTGATGTTTACAATCACGTAATTAAATCACATCACGCTCCCATGATGCAATTACATCTCCCAGTGTGACAACGCCTCCTGGTTATATTGACGCCATCCTTCATATTAGGTTCTTGATTGTCCTTGTACTCACAACTATAAGAAAGAAAGGTAATCCCAAGCTAGCCTATAGGTAGGTTCTTGCCTTTGTATGAGTAAAGGATGGAGAAAGCCCAGAGGCTGCATGCTGAGAGGTCTATATTCCACACTCCCTGTGAATGAACCACAATGTGCAATTCTGAGAATTCACAAGGCTACTCTCAACAGCGTTCTGCTTTAGAAGATAGTGCTTTATAAAAAGAACAAATCCATTAGCACTAGCCTGCATGTCGGACATCTGACCCCAAGGTATAGTCTTACATTACTATTAATCAGTATTTGTTTCCAGACCATCTCAAATGAAATCAGTAATCAGGAAGGACATGTTACATGACATGTACTCCTGCAATTACAAGGAGTAAAATCGTTCATCCTATAGATATGTCCCCAACAGAAATAGCATCTTATAATACTTATTTGAAATAGTCACACATTCGTTCAACAAAGACATTTCCAGGATAATGCAATACTGACCTTGACCTTTAAAAATGTATTTATTTCATTCCTATCCTACAACTAATGAGCAACAGAAATTCACATATTAAATCTTAACCTTCCTGTGGGGCTGGATGCAATTTGTAATACATGCCTCTATTAAATGTCTTCAGCTTTTAACCCAGGGTATATTAATGCTCTTTATATTAACACACAGCCCTCGCGAAACTTTGCAAGTAGAAAATGAGAGGCTGCTTAAAAAAAAAACCCAAAAAAACCTCTTGAAACGTGAATTTTTTTTACAGAATTGTAAGTCCCCAGCCAAATAAATCAGTCAGGAATGAAAAGGATTCACATCTCCCTCCAATACTGTTGAATTGGAACTATAAATGATGCACCATTCAGTGCAAACTTTCAGCCAATGCATATTAAAATGTAGGAATAATTATCTGGATTATATTAAACAAATGCTTCTGGAGTACTTACAAAACAAAAACTAAGACGGAAAGATGATACTGCTTACAGGAAGATAATCAGCCAGGATGGAAATTCTTTACCATGAATGGGATTATGTTATATATTAATTCTGGATACAAATTTTTCTGTTGGCTAATCTCAGAAAAAGAAGACACACAGCACATTTATGAACAAATGTAATTCATCTCAGGATCCCTAGAGATGGCCGTAGCCCCACATGGTGTTCCTGTGCGCCAAGTTTCATATTGGATCTGTCACTTAGCAAGGACGTGGATAAACACTTCTGATGCCAGATTGTTCCAAAAGGCCCATGAGAGAAGCCCTGTGCGTTTCTTCAGGGATCTAGACAGGAGTGTGATCAGTATGCTGGTACCCATGTTCCCACTTTGCGAGATGAAATAAAGAAATGATATTTGCCTTTGAGAGAGTACCTTTGGTTTTTCACCACACAGGATCTGATCTCATGGTATACCACCCCGAATCACACATACAGTGCTACTGGGGAGAATGGCAAACTAGTGGATGGACGATTTTGTGCCCAGTCTGCAGGCAGCTCCTAGTATGAAGGCAATGGCCAAGTCTGCTGAGGCCCGTGAAGGGGAGAAGTTGGGCTCCGTAGTCTTGTCTCACCTGGCCCTGTGAGAGGGAGGAGTTGGGCTCTGTAGTCTTGTCTCACCTGGCCCTGTGAGAGGGAGGAGTTGGGCTCTGTAGTCTTGTCTCACCTGGCCCTGTGAGAGGGAGGAGTTGGGCTCTGTAGTCTTGTCTCACCTGGCCCTGTGAGAGGGAGGAGTTGGGCTCTGTAGTCTTGTCTCACCTGGCCCTGTGAGAGGGAGGAGTTGGGCTCTGTAGTCTTGTCTCACCTGGCCCTGTGAGAGGGAGGAGTTGGGCTCTGTAGTCTTGTCTCACCTGGCCCTGTGAGAGGGAGGAGTTGGGCTCCGTAGTCTTGTCTCACCTGGCCCCGCTTCTCTCTCTCCAGTGTGTGGCAGCTTGCTAATTCAATTAATTCCTCTCTAACTGAGCAAGAAACGGATCAGTGAAAGGTTAATGTGGTCCAGGGCAGCTTGACTCAGCTGAATCCTCAGCCACAAAAACCAAAGTCTTGTGATCTTTAGGAGGTGGGCCATGCTGGTTGTCTTAGAGCCAGGGGACCAGGTTGTCTATAGAGCAAATCGGGTCAGACCCAGAGAGTTCTAAGCAAGGCTACTTAGGAAGGCACTGAGGAGGTGCAAATTTACCTTCAATCGCTCACAGTCTTTCTTAATGTTGATTCTGGAAGGAGCCAAACCCTCTGCTGTCAAGTTGATTCCGACTCATAGCTACAGAGTAGAGCTGCCTTATAGGGTTTCCAAGGAGTGGCCGGTGGATTTGAACTGCTGACCTTTTTGTTAACAGCCGAATGCTTAACCACTGAGCCACTACGGTCCCCCCTGCCAAAAACAAACAAACAAACAAAAAAAAACCCGTTGCCATCGAGTCAATTCTGACTCATAGCGACCCTTAAGGACAGAGTAGAACTGCCTCATAGGGTTTCCAAGGAGCACCTGGTGGATTCAAACTGCCAACCTTTCAGTTAGCAGCCATAGCTCTTGACCACTATGCCACCAGGGTTTTCACTGTCTCATAAAAGAACATTCGTAAATGGATTAATACTGGTGAGACTTGGAAACCAAAGAAGGTGACAGCCTGGAAACCCACTGACGTCAAGTCAATTCTGACTTATAACGACCCTATAGGACAGAATAGAACTGTCCCATAGAGCTTCCAAGGCTGTAATCTTTATGGAAGCAGACTGCCACATCTTTCTCCCTCGGAGCGGCTGGTGGGTTTGAGCTGCCAACCTTTTGGTTAGCAGCCGAGTGCTTAACCACTGGGCCACAAAGGCTTCTTGAAGGTGACAGAGTGCCCCTTATTTATGAGTGTCAAGGGGGAGGGTATGAGCAGACTAATATAGCTTGTCTGTCTTATTTGTGATTTTAAAAGAAATACAGATGTAGACTTATATATACATGTATGTATGCATACATGAAACAAATGGTATTTTGATGGCATGAGATATCTTCAGTTTTGTATCTGTATATATAACCCATTGCTGTCGAGTCAATTCTGACTCACAGAGACCCGACAGGACAGAGTAGAACTGCCCCATAGGGTGTCCAAGGACCGGCTGGTGGATTCGAACTCCCGACCTTTTGGTTAGCAGCCAACCTCTTAACCACTACACCACCAGGGCTCCATCTTCTCTCTCTCTCTCTATATATATATAAATCCATGTATCTATCTATGTATATATAATCAACATACCAACCACATTTACCCAGTGCTTATTATGTGCCTGGCACTGTGCTACAAGCTGGAGAATTAAATAGGAACAAGACAGCAGCCCTGATCTTGAGACGCTCACTCATCAGCTGACCTTTGCTCTGAAAACCAAAGAAGTCAAGTTCCCTGAGTTAGCTGGAACGTCCTTAAAGAAGGGATGGTGTCTAGTTGCCCATTGAAAAGACGTTTGCGCAGCACTTTGCTACTCACCGTTGACAGATGGCTGCAAATCATTAAGGCTGGCTATCAATGTAATGGGATGTTGGAGGCGAAAGATTAGGCTGGATGGAGGCAAAGATGCAGGGATTCTGGGATTTCTGGAAACTCATAGTTTATACACCTATCAGGAAATTTGGAGACATGGCATATGTTTCGTAACCTTCCCAATGAGGACAAGAGTAAAGTTCACAGGTGTATAGAGCTGAGCAACCTCCACACACTAGGAAGGTAGCAGGTGCTTCACTAGGCACACACCTGCCAAGGTGGCAAAGGAAGAGACGCAAACCAGAGGCCAGAGGACCTTCCATCCCTTTGTGTTCTCAATGGTATCCTCACCCTACTCCCGGAGTTGTCAATGGAATGAGCCATTCAGGAAACCATTATTTTTTTAGTGAAAGGAGCAGGAGAAATAGAAGTGAGCTTGGGACCCAGAGCCCTGGGCGCTAGTCTCACACTGCCAGCAGCCTTCCATGCCACCTTGAGCAAGTGTTTCACCTCACAGGACATCAGGCCTCTCACCTGTAGAGTGAGTTGATGGGAACAAACCTCAAAGGCCTCCTGCCGATAGAGCACTCCATGACAGCTTTCCAGATTATCTCCCATCCACTTTTCTGGGACACCTTCATCCCTTTCTCTCTACTGATCCATGTCTACTTACTTGTCCAAGGAGCCTCTTGGTTTCACGGAGCTTTGTGGTATGGTAGAATAAGTTTGGGCATCAGACAAAGCTGGGCTCAAAACGAACCTCCATCCCACTTGCTGGCTGAGTGATCTTGAGAAACGTTTGCTTCTTCATATGTGAAATAAGAATAGTAAATCCCTGTAAGGCCACTGAGAGGATTAAATTAAATACCACAGAGAAAGGGTAGAATGATTACCTCTTAGTACGGCTTAGGACATGGAGGCGCTGTCACCACTGCCATTCTCTATATTGTTACACACACAGAGATTGTGCTTGGTGTGACATTTTGACCCTTAATAAAGATTTGTTGAAAAGAACATGTACTTTTGCTAAGCTTTCCATAACTTTATATATATATTCAGAAAACATTTATTAAGCACCTGCTAAGTATCAGGGATACAAAGATAAATAAGAATAAAACCTTGGCCTACGAGGCTGCATGGTCTAGCAAGCTTTTTATGTCTTATTTCCTACAACAGCAAGCAAGCTCTTTGAGGAGAGAGTTCATTTATCCATCACCCATCCAGTGGACAATGACTAAACATCTTCTTTGTGCACTGCACTGCGCTAGGGCATGGAGAAGGAAAGACAAAGTTCAAGATGTCAGTCTTTCCCCCAAGAAGCTTGCAATCTGGTATGAAAACAAACACAATGTTTATAATGCAAGACAGAAAGTATGACACACACTCCAAGATTTCCAGAAGTCAAGTACTGTTTCAGCCAAGAAGAAGAGAAGTTACTTGGGCAGGGTTAATCTGAAGCTTCACGAGAAGAAAGACTTTATGGATGAAGTACCATTTGAGCTACACCTTGAAGGACAAATTGAATCCTAATGGAAGGAAAAGGGAATGAAGGACATCTTAGTAGGAGGGCAGAACACAGGGAAAAGTACAGAGACAGAAAGTGTGTTTCTCATTCAAGGGACAACTAGTAGTACAGGTGTATAGTAGCATACCGTACGAAGCTCAAAATGTTAAGTTGTGGCTACTTCTTCTGCATTCCCTCGAAGTGCCCAGTACGGAGCTCTGCAAACTAGACAGTCAGTAAAATGATTTCTGAAATTAAAAATTGAGGGCAGAAGAAGGGAATTGTGCTTTAGAAAATAAATGTCTTTTTCAGTCTGCCTATCTCATAGTCTTATTGTAAGGATTAATAGTTGGTTTGATAGTCATAAAGTTAAGTTACACTTAATAACACACACACAGCGAAAGAGTTCCACATCACAGCACACTGATGAAGAATAAAACTGGAAATAGGTGTTATTTCATCAGACTGAAAAGCTATGCAGAGCATTTTAGGATGAACAAGATAAACTGAATGTTATTTGATTTTGTGTCTCATCCATTTTGGTTCTGAAAATTATCTGAGACAGTTCTATTAATATAGATGCTTTGTATATAGGCCATATTTTATTTTTTAAAGAGCTGTCTTAAAAATATATTTTCAAATAATGGAGAAAAGATCAGCAGTTGCAGATGGTTTTCCCTGTTTTTATCATGCATGATCAAGGACCACAGAGTAACGTGGGCTTCAGTGGGAAATCCAGGTCTCCCAGCTCTCAGACTTCCAGGACCAAAGGCTGGCATTATTTTGCTTTCACAGAGAAAATACATTTCTGTTCAGTCAAGCAAAGTAATCAATTATCCTGCATTATGAAATACTCATTTTATAACTATTGACACTTCAGACAGTTGTGCCACATGTCAATAGTGGTTTTGATGCTCACACTTAAGCCCCAGCTTATAGGATGGGATTCATCTGGGCTGACAGTGTCTGATCAGAAGTCTATTCTCTGCTCCCAGAAGTACATCTATTATTTATGTCCTGTACTGCACTGGGGAAGTGTGTTATGAGCACTAAAACAAGAATAGACTTGGGTATATTTTTCTCTTTTAATAAATACGTTAAATTCTTCTAAATGTATTAGATTCGCATTACGAAATAATCAACACCCTTCCCTTGAATTAAAAACCATGTTTACATTTTGTAAGATGGAGGTGGATGTAATCAGGCATCGCATTCAGAGGCTCCAAAATCCACAATTGATTTTCAGCGTCCAGTTCAAACTTGTGCCCCCAGAGGTAACCTTCTGGAATCGAAATGGCTTTACAGTATTCATAAATGCGGTTGCTGCCGCTGCTATTGCCTCTCCTACTGGTTAACCTTTCCAGGGGCCTTACTCTGTGGCAGCTTTTATTTCATGATCTTTTTATCACCTGATTCACACAATAACACTCTACTTTTATTAGCCCCATTTTACTGATGAGGAAACAGGTACAGAGAAGTTTGGTAACTTGTTCAATAGCACAAGGCTAGGAAGTGGCGTAAGCGGCATTCACGTCATGTAAAGTGATTCTCGGGCATGCACCCTTAACCACTATGCTACTGCTCTCAAAAATGTTATTAATTTTTCCTTGAATTCAGCACTACTAAGTGTTTTGAAAATGGCAAAGTGACTTCTCCAGTAATCAAAAACTACTACTCTAATAAACTTCAGCATGTGTGCAAGAAATTCTTTTCTCACTAGCTCCTGTAATTGAGCAGGGTTAGCACGTGTCATTACGAATTATTGCACAATTTAGTAAATTATTTAATTACATACTAATGAAGAAACATTCTGTACACAGTTGTAATTATCCTGCTTGAAAACAATGTTGCTGTTTGTACATTGAAGAAATCACTTGCCACACATTACATTAACTCTTGAGGGGTGTTCTTTTGTATTCTGGAAGAATAAAACATCCCTAAATACTGATAACAGAATGTCAGATAGGAAGGCAAGGAAACAAAAAGTATAAAAGCTAATGCTGGCATTTCCAGAAGACTCCAAGCAAAATAACAAATCTGCTGGAAAACGTAAAAAAACGATTTCACAATTCATGCTATTCCGCAGAAAAAGCACAAGGTAAAAACACTTACTTTTCCAAACTGCATCACCGTTGCCCTTTCCATAAATAGATTTTGCAACACGTGTCATATAACATAGCATTCGGATCACTCAATTTAATCACCCAACAAATGGCTTTGATAGCATAATAATCTCAAGCAGAACCACTTAATTTTCAGTGCAGTTTGAATAAATTATTGTCTACATTTATTAAGTGACTATAGTGATACATGGCCTTGTTATTTATACAAAGAGATAATGCATAGCCTCGAGATATTTTGACAACACATCTTAAGTAAAATATAGATAAAGCAATTTTCAAAATGTCATAATAAAAATGGGAAAGAGCGACTTATTTGTGTAAACTATGGTACACATTACTGAGAAACTATTGATATACGTTATTAAATATATATCGTAAAGGCTTACGTACAATAATAACCTCAGAAAGCCCGACTCTCCCACTATTCCAAAGGTTAAGTACATGTCGTACTATGAAACTGACTTTCATACACTAGAACACAATGATGACTTGATTTACAACACCTTTGCCCCATGGAATACAACAGAGGAAATGTGGCAAAGGAGTCCCTGGGTGGTGTAAACATTTAACATGCTTGGCTACTAACCAAAAGATTGGAGGTTTGACTCCAGCCAGAGATGCCTTGGAAGAAATGCCTGGCAATCTAATTCTGAAAAATCAGCCACGGAAAACCCTATGGAGCACAGTTCTACACTGACACACGTGGGGTCACCCCCAGTCGGAATCGACTTGACGGCAACTGGTTTTTAATGTGGAAAAGGCATTATAAACAAGGAAGAGAGAAAAATGGAAATGTTAGGGAGGAGTTGGGAGACACTCAAAGAGGTCATGTGGTAGGTCTCCCTGCTCCCAAGGAAGTGAGCAGTTAAACTTTCCCTAGCTGACCCTTGCCTGTCATTAAACAATCGCATAGAAGCCCGATAAGTGATACTATCACGTTTGCTCTGTTGTCTTGTTTTCTCTATTAGCCTAAGTCAAAGTGCTCTTTAACTGAGGACTTCAAATCAAACAAAAATTTTGTCCTCTTATAAGTAATGCCTATATTAGATTTATACTACAGCTTGCAGATTTCAGCATTTGGTAAAAAACTGGTAAAAAACTGTTTCCTGTCACGATGTAAGATTAGGCATTATGAAACAAGAGAAAAGAAACCGTGTTTCGTATGTTCAGAGCAACCAACCACTGTGCAACTGGTTTGTTGTTGTTAGGTGCTGTCGAGTCAGTTCCGACCCATAGCCACTCTGTGTACACCAGAACAGAACACTGCCCGGTCCTGCACCATCCTCAGGATCGTTGTTATGCTTGAGCCCACTGTTGCAGCCACTGTGTCAGTCCATCTCATTGAGGGTCTTCCTCTTTTTTGCTGACCCTCTACTTTACCAAGCATGATGTCCTTCTCCAGGGGCTGATCCTCCTGATAACATGTCCAAAGTATGTGAGACATAGTCTCGCCATCCTTGCTTCTAAGGAGCATTCTGGCTGTCCTTCTTCCAAGACAGATTTGTTTGTTCTTTTTGGCAGTCCCCGGTATGTTCGATATTCTTCGCCAACACCACAATTCAAAGGTGTCAATTCTTCTTCCATCTTCCTTATTCACTGTCCAGCTTTCACATGCATATGAGGCGATTGAAAACAGCATGGCTTGGGTCAGGTGCACTTTAGTCTTCAAGGTGACATCTTTGCTTTTCAGCACTTGAAAGAGGTCTTCTGCAGCCGTTTAAATTGTAGGGTAACATAAATGACTACACAGTGTTTCTTTGACACTAACAGTATTTTATCTACTCAAACTTTAGTAAAATACATGGGATGCTCTCTGTTTTCATGGTATTTGCTGCGGTTGCTGTGACAAACTGGAAGAATTGAACTTCAGTTCATCCTTCAGATCTCAGGGGCTTTTTTCCATTTCTTTTTTAAATTAAAATATAATTTATATAGTAAAATTCACTCTTTTTAGTGTGCCGTTCTTTGAGTTTTGGACAAAGGCATTCAATTGTGTAACCACCTACACAATCAAGATACAGAACAGTTCCATCCTTCCCCCTAAATGACTCTGCGCTTCCCTGTATTCAGCTTATCCCCCCACCCCAAACTTCCAGCTACTACTGCTGTCTTCTCTCTGCATAGTCTCCCCTTTAAAGAATCACATTTAAATGGGATCATGTATTAGGTACTCTTTGGACTCTAGTTTCTTCCACTTAGCATAGTGCATTTGAGACTCATCCATGTTATCCTGCATATCGATAATATTTTCCTTTTTATTGTTGAATAATATTCCATTTCACAGTTTGTTTATCCATCTCCCAGTTGAGGACATGGGTTATTTCCATTTGTTGGCAATTACAAGTAAAGCTGCTATGAACGTATGTATACAGGCTTTTGTGTAAACAAAAGTTTTCATTTTACTTGGGTAAATACCTAGGAATGGGACTGTTAGATAGTATGAGAAATGTAAGCTTAACTTTATAAACAATGCCAAATAATTTTCCAGAGTGGTTGTACCATTTTGCATTTTCATCAGCAATGAATGAAAGTTTCAGTTGCTTCACAACCTTGTCAGCGCTTGATATTGTTAGATATCTGTCTGTCTACCTGTCTGTCTACCTGTCTGTCCGTCTATCTATCTAATTTTTTGCCATCCTAAGGTCTCAATGTAAATGTTACTGCCTTCTTGATGTCTTGACCAAATGCCTACTCCACATTATGTTAACTCTGGGCTCCCACTGGCATCCTGTTCTTCCCTTTCTGTAAACCTGATTCTTCAAACAGTTTTTTGTAATAATTTTTTATATTTTCTGTCTTCTTCACTTGACTGTAGACTCTAAGAGGCAAGGAGCACATCTGTCTTTTCACCTTTGTATCTCTTGTATCACTAAGGCTTAGTAACAGTTCCTAGCATATACAAGGTATTTGATAAATGTTTATTAAATGAATAAATACTTCTTTGAAAGGAGTAGGTATGATGGAAAGAGCACTGGATTTGGAGTTAGAAAATCAAGTTTCCCATCCAAGTTCTAACACTTACTGGCTGTGGGAATGGGGACAAGTTACTTATAGTCTTTGAATTTCAGTTTCCTCCTCTCCAAAACTGGAAGAATAACGACCATTTTTAAAGACCGTCAAAGTCAAACAAGACACGTAAAAGCCACCAGTATCTGGCACATGGTTGATACACAATAAATAGTCATTGAATTAGAATGTTTTACTAACCACAACTTGCTGTGTGCCGTTGAGTCAATTCCAATTATGAGTTACAAATTCCTCCATCAACAAAATGATCCCATAGGAAAGCTGCAATGTACTCGGGATTCATATCTATGAAAAGAGTTCTATTTTAAGCTCTTTTACAATTTTTTTTTTTTTTTTTTAAATCATAGCAAGCCTATACGACGGAGTGGAACTTTCCTATAGCGCTCCCTAGGCTATAATCTTTACAGAATCAGATCGCCAGGTCTTTTCTCCCTCGAAATCTCTGGTGGGCTCAAATGGCCGACCTTTCGGTTAGCAGCCAAGCACTTAACCATTGTGCCGCCAGGGCTCCTAACCACAACTAGACTTATAAATATATGAGCCAGACAAAATATACTGGTGAATAGTACGACCAATGAGTTTATTTAGCCAGCCAGATAGTGCCAAGTCTCCAAGTATTTAGTGCATGGACTCTGGGCACCCAAGTCAGGGAATTTTACACTTTAAGAGTAGATGTTTCATCTAGCTCAATTGGCATGACACAGCTTATAAAGACAATGTGCTACATTCTACCTTGGTGAGTAGTGTCTGGGGTCTTAAAAGCCTGTGAGTGGCCATCTAAGATACTCCACTGGTCTCATCCCTTCGGGAGCAAGGGAGAATGAAGAGAACAGGATACAAGGAAAAGATTAGTCCGAAGGACTAATTGTCCACAGCTACCAAGTCCTCCACCGGACTGAGTCCAGTACAGCTAGATGGTGCCCGGCTACCACCACTGACTGCTCTGAGCAGGATCACAACAGAGGGTTCTGGACAGAGCTTGAGAAGGATATAGAGCATAATTCTAACTCACAAAAGAAAGACCGGATTTACTGGCCTAAAGGAGACTGGAGAAACCTCGAGAGTATGGCCCCCAGACACCCTTTTAGCTCAGTGATGAAGTTACCTCCGAGGTTCACTGTTCAGCCTGGGAGTGGACAGCCCCGTAAAACCAAATGAGACTAATGAGGTACAGGAGTCCGGTGACAAGGGCCAGAAGGCAGAAGGGGACAAGGAAGCTGGTGATAGGGAACCCAAGGTTGGGTAAGGATATTGTTGATGTGTTGTGGGATTGTTAACCATTGTCATAGGGCAACATTTGTAGTAACTGTTAAATGAGAAATTATTTTGTTCTGTAAGCCTTCATCTTAAGTGAGAATAACAGCACAATTGGAAGAGCGTAGTCAATGTCACTGAACTGTGTATGTAGAAATTTTTGAAACGGTGTATCTTTGGCTATGTGTATTTTCACCAAAAAAAAAAAAAAAAAGAGGTTGAGAAGTTAGAGGGTTAATATGTTGTGGGGTTGTTAACCACTGTCGTAAAACAACATGGGTACTACTGTTTCATGAGAAACTATTTGTTCTGTAAGCCTTCACCTGAAGTACAATAAAAAAAAAAAAAGAGTAGATGTTTCGTCACTGTCAACCTAGCCACGCTTTTCAGTATGGAAGGTTATGTAAGCTATACACTGTGACTATGTCTTCATAAAAACCAATGATTTATCTATTCCATTTCAAAAATATTTTCTGAATATTCGAAACCGATTCTTCAATAACATGGTTAGAGTTTTTGTACTTTCTGGAAACAAGATATTTTCTTTCTTCCTCTTTCAAACACTCCCCAAAAACAAAATGAAGGTTAATTCATAAACATATTATAATTCTGCCTGAAATGCTTTCTCACAAAGATATACCGTGTCCCTTTAGATTCCAAGCCAATAAAAAAATCAATAATTTCTATAAAATTATGACTTCCTTTCTGTGTGTAACTAAAGCTAACATAAACAATCTAAAGGCTAACTACAATGGAAAAGAAGCTGCATTAAAAATGCAGTGGTTACTCTACTCAAAATTTACGCCTATGATTGCCTTACAAAATTATGATGGTCGGATATGATAAGGTGGCATGATTGCAAATTACTGGCTTTTATTACAGGCGAAATATGACGACTCACTGACAAAGCAAGTTAATGGAAGGGAGGGAGGGACAGATGTTTGTGAGTTTGATCACAAAGCAGTACGTACAGGAAAACCCACAGAATCAATAACTATGATTTCATATGAAAGTTCCATTGTTTCCTAACTTACATTTATGTTAACTTTCTCGAGATGACATTTTTAAAACACATAAATTCTTGTAAGAAACCTGCCAACAAGTCTAAATTAAAAGTAGGGTTTAAAACATCATTTGCCGACAGGCATCCCCCAAGTGTTTTCCACCAAGGCACATCACTTCCGATTATTTCCAAGCTGTTCCAAATGGTCTTGGACAGGGCTAGTGAGTGGCTTGCCAGGAAACAGGAAAACATTATCACACCACTTCTCCAAATTTCTTCCCAGAACATGCAATACTGGGGATGGCTCTAATAGAATCAAGGCTCGTTTAAGAGCAAGTTAAGCTTCACTCTAAAGCTTCCAGTTTTAACTGGGGGAATGCTTGTAACATATGGCAGCTGGGCTCTGACTCACACAACCTTCAAATTCTGGCCAAAATGTCTGTCTCCCGAGATTGTGTCTGATACCCCTGTGTACCCCTGGTAGGGCCCAGCGGGCACTCCATAAATGTTATTGTCGGAATGAATGAGTGAATTAAAAGGGTTTCTAATTATGAGCTACAAATTCTTCCATCAACAAAACAATCCCACAGGAGAGCTGCAGGGTACTTGGGATTCAAATCTATGAAAAGAGTTTTATCTTAAGCTCTTTTACCATTTTTTTTTTTATCATTTATGTTCAATTTGCTCTTTCTTGGTTTTTCTTTTAAAACCAAGGTGTGAAAAGCACCGACGAATTTTCTAGAACATGAAGGGCAACCATCGCTCTTAGAAAGCTGCACTTGTATGTCGCTCGAGCGTGATGACTATTTTTAAATCTCAGTTAATCGTCAGCTATTTCCTCTGGGAGCAGAGTGTGGGGGGAGGCACTGTGTGCCAGTAAGGCACTCACTTCAAACAGGAAGAGAAGAAACCCCACCTGTGCTTACACACCACAGGGTCTCACTAAGACTAGCGGAGACAGCGTGGTTTCCGGTACATCTGCAGGTGAGGAAAATGGTTAACTAAAGTAATACTAAGGTAGAGCTACCCTCAAAGGCATGGAGTCCTGGTGGCACAGTGGTTAAGCGCTCAGCTGTGAACCATAGAGGTCAGCAGCTCAAATCCACCAGCTGCTTCTTGGAAACCCTATGGAGCAGTTCTACTTTGCCCTATTAGGGTCACTATGAGTTGGAATCAACTCGATGGCAATGGTCTTTTTTTTTGGTATCATAGATGTGGAGCCCTGGGGGAGCAGTGGTTAAGAGCTCGGCTGTTAACCAAAAGGTCAGCAGTTGGAATCCACCAGCTACTCCTTGGAAACCCTATGGGGCAGTTCTACTCTGTCCTATAGGGTTGCTATGAGTTAGAACTGACTCGACAGCAACAGGGTTGGCTTCTTTTTGGATCACAGAAGTATAAGTGATCACTGTTAACGCCTCTCACTTAGTGACTCTGTGACTAGGGACAAGTTATTTATATTCTTTGCGCCTCAATTTCCTCACCTGCAAAATTGGAGAAATACCAGTGATACCTATCTCTCAAGGTTTTTGTTTGTAAAGCCCTGAAGAGTCAGCCAATAAACGTGGAGGCCGTCAGTATCGGCACAGGGTTTATACTCAGTAAATAGTCAGAGACGGAAGGCCTCTCATTTGAAAGCCTGCACGAAAATGAAAGAAAAAAGAAAGATCCGCAAAGACACCACTAAAACCCAAGAACTGAAGTTCAGATATATACACCGACACGCATCCCTCCAGCCTTCACTTTGAATCTGTTTACTCTTTGGTAAGACATAATTTTGACAACCTTGCTATCTGGTTTTTCAGTATATAAAAACATACAAACAAGCTCAGTAGAAAAGAGTAGAGAGTTCTGCTCACAAGAGCAAGGAGAAACCACAAAGACTGTGGGAAGAGATTTTAAAAAGTGATAAAAGTTAGACATAAAAACGCAGAAACGTAGGGCAACATGGGGCCATTTACCGTGGGGCGAACACCCAGACGGGCCTCTGAGCTCCTGAGGACATCCTGTGTTACAGCATACTGGACACGCCATCATAATTAATGTTTATAATGACTTGGAATTATTAAGAATGGATTAACCCATGAACTCTAAAAAGACAGGGACTTGCATAACATATTTCGAAAGGCTCCCCTCTCCCCAACCTCCAAATAAAGTGAAATAGTTTAGGCACTTACAGTAGAGATATGCTTCAGAAAATTAATTTCTATGGGACATCTTATTTTCAGGTAATACCTGTGAACGAGTCATTGCTATACACACCACAAATGATAACCCTGATTACTTAAGGCCTTACAATCAGGGTCTTAGTTCCAGTTTCAGGAAGCTGTACTCTGAAGCCTGTTAGACAAATAAAAAGCTATCCAGTGGATAATTTTTTTTCTACACGCGGGTATTTCATTCAATTCTAATATGAGCCAAATATCAAAAAAATAAAAGCTGCTCAAACACACCTCCCCCATCTTTTTAAAGCTAGAATGTTTTTGTAAGTCACAACTTGAATTATGAGTGTTCAGGGCTGAGGTTTAAATATGTATTATTACATTATGATATTTGCTGTGATTGCTATTTCTATAACAATATTTCACCTGCTGAAATTCTGGGGAAGGAAAGGCAAGCAGCTAAAGTAAATCTGATGGAAAATAAACAAAAGGCGTGGGTACAGCTCGGGACTGTCTCCATTCGGTGCAGGCCAAGTGACAGGTCTTTAAAAGTATGCTTTACACATGCACACACACAATACCAAGAGCTTCTTCGTGGCTGCAACAATTCTCTTACAAACCGCTAGCCTGTTTCCAGGGCAGCAGCCAAACAGCCGTGAAAATGAGTTAATTTGTTGGAGACGCGGATGCCGCTGCCTCTCCAGGGCCAGGCTTGATCCACAGTGTGCCGGCTCCACAACAGCAGAACGGAAGTCCCTGAAATGAGTTCTCTGGGCTCCAGCCTAGACTTGGGAAGGCTGAGCCACCGCCGGGAATGTCCTTAGGTCCTTAGGGATTTCTGTCACTTTTCCTCCACATATTATCCAGACTGCAGAATAATACTTTTTGCTTTAAAATCACCATGGCCACCTCCAAACGGTTACTAACATTGATACCTATTATGATTTTGTTGTTTTTGTCCATGAGAATGCAGTTTAAAGGCTATCATTGGATGCTTACAAAAACCCTGGAAGACAGCAGGCAGTAACCCCCGTCTTAGATGGGCTAAACGAACCTCGGAGAGGTTTGCTGACTTGGTCTGGCTCACACCACTAATGGTAGAGCTGGGACTTGAACCAGGGCTTCTGACTCCCCATCTGGTACTCACTAAATGTGGCCACATGCTAGGTATGGAAAACTGATCTCCTGGTCTTCATGAATTACATTCAGGTTGGCAAGGATAAGAAAAGTTTCCATAGGAGAAGGATTTTTGAAAGTGAAACATGAGGTTGCCTTTTATTTCTTCCAAAGATTTTCATAACTAACTTTGTCTTCCTTTCTATTTGTCTATTTTCATATTATCTTTTCATTCCTGCCACAGTAGATAATGCGTATGGCTCTTCGGCAGTGTCCCATCAATGAACCAACAACTGATTTTTAATGAACTGAGTCTCATCATAATCTTCAGAAAACGAACTCATAGGCTACAGAGCACGCACCAACCGTTCTACAATTGTTTTCTTCCCAGTTTTCAGCCCTTTCAGTCTGCTAGGGCTATAGGGAGGGTTTGTGAGAAGCCTTGGTGCCAGTCATGATGTTGTCCTCAGATGTTAAAAATAGATGTTGAAGTTACGTCTCTCTCTCTTCTTGTTTTGGTTCTGTTTTTCATTAATTTATTCAAACTTCTCTTGTACCTTTTAATATTTTATCCGTTCAGACTGGGGGTGGGGGCGAGGGTCCAGGCAGGGTATATCACATATGTTTACCTAGAGCATAAAGAAGTCTTTCCTATGACTAACTCTCCTACTAACCTCCTTCCACAGTTAAGGGCCGCTCACTGGGCAGCTCTGTCTCACAGAGCTTCACTCTTTCCACCTTTGCTTCATCTGAAATACTGAATTAATTTAGGAAAAAACCATGGTAGGTTGAAATAACTTTTTTTAAAAATATATTCTTGGCACTATGGATTCTGAAATAAAACATGTGAAATATTTACTTCGGCAAAATAAGCATTCAACATTCATCTCAGGGATTTTACAGGGAACTAAAGCGTGGTAGCCTCGGGGTTAAGTTATATGAAGTCTTAGGTAGAGATCGTGACAGGTCCAGAAATAAAATCCTCCAGGTCTTATTCCTATTCAGTGGTCTGACTATTCAGTCACACCTTGGAAATAAAACATGTAGATAATCTGTGGAAAATCCATCAGATGGAAATGAGATGGTCCACCTTTTATCATCAGAGGCGAAGCTATTTACAGAAATACCTGCCATAGTGGAAACCGCTGTATCTCGATAAAAAGGGAGAAGACGCAGAAGGGGTTGATAAAAATGGAATCATGATGCAGTGATCCTTATCCCATCACCAAGGCCACGCGCCCAAAGAGGGGTCTCCACAATTGTACAACGAAAGCCTCAAAGCCCGGACTACCCACTGTGGAAGCCAGGCCCGAGAAGGGAGCGAATGGCCTCTTCTTCAGAGGCCGGATGGCTGGACTCTGGGAAATGAATAGGTAACGCCATTGCAGAACAGAGACTCGAGATGAAAGCAGAAGCTAGTGAAAACAGAAGGATGGAAGAAAACCATCAAAGTGGTAGAAAATAACAAAAGTCCAGGTTCTGGTGTGATCAGCACCCAAATGCTAAAACTTCAGCGTGAGAGAGGCGTTTGAAGCTGCTGAAGAGATTTAGTACAACCTGGAATGAACAGAAACGGCCATCAATTCAAACAGAAGGGCCACTGAGAGACCTTAAGAAGGACAGCCTAACGGAACGTGAGCCCTGGAAAGAGCCCGCGTGGCGATGATGTCCTTTTGAACATCGATATCATTTTAAAGTACTATTTAACACACACACACACACTCACTCACACACACATGCTCCCGGGTCAGTGAAGAATTTTTATGGGAGCTGCTCATCAAAACTCTTAAATAATTCAAGGCAATAGCAACCCATCCGATCTTCCGCTCTGAGGACCAGGAGCAAAGCACAGACGCAGGTTTCATCAAAGCAGCCTCTGATCTCTCCAGCACATTGGCAATGTCCATCCCACCAGGGGCGACCTTCTGAGTGAACTTTGGGGGTGATGTGCTCTTTGGTTTTGTCTGGGTTGCAGTTTAATTCAGCAGGAAGCAGGCTGTGGCTGGGAACCAGAGCACAAAGGACATCTCCGTAAGGAGGTGAAAAATGGGGACTGATCGACAATAAGTGAGATGAAATAAATGACTGGTAGTTTTTTTTTTTTTTTGTATGAGACCAGCGGCATAAAAAAATACGGTGGGTTATCACTTTTAAGGCTCATTTTCCATTGCTGTTGCTAAGTAGGCAATGACAGAAACAGTACAAATGAGCAACAGGATCCCGATCAGAGGGAAAGAGAGAGAGAGAGATTGGGAAGCTCTTTAAGACTGTGTCCAATCCAGAGCCACCATCTGAATATAAACGTTAAAGTTCACTCAGGTACAATGCGGATAAATTTCAATGCGGGGACAAAATACATCGACTTTAGAAAAATCATTCTGCTTTTATAGAGATAATTGTTGATACCACCTCAGGATTGAGAGTGTTTTGGTTCATGTAAGGTATAAAATCTTAAGACGATCAAACTGATCTAAGTATTTGTAGTAGATAAAGCTAAGAAGTCATGTCACCTAAAGTTTATAGACCTGTTGTCTCTTCAGTGTAACCTTTAACCCAGTTTCAGACAATAAGGAGGGAAGAGGTATTTCTCAGTAGGGACAAGTCAAAGAGCATTTGCATAAAGACGGTAAATGAATTTTCTCTTCTCTCTCCATTGTCTTCACTCTGTAGAGCTGGCTATTATACAGGCAGTGGGGAAGGGAACATTCTTTACTCTTGAATGAGTTCAATCTCTCAGATCTCCAAAGATCTCCAAGGGACTCTCCATAACAGGAGGCACTGAGGACCTGTTTTGATTTCTTCTGTGCCTAACCACCCTTGTCATCCAGTTCCATATCTCATTATGTTTCCATCACTGAACCAGCAACAGAACAGGGCATAGATGGAGCACACAAGTGACTTAATTCACCATAGCTTCAGCCCTCCTCAAAGTCTTCGGTGATTCTGGAATACTGGACTTCTATCAATATGAAAACGAATTTTCCATAACTCCATTCTTCAGTTTATTCCCTTTGCCGTTGTAGAAAACCAGATTGCCACCTCTCTCCTTCTCAAGCAATCTTAGGCTTGCTTAAGGGGAGCCGTAAGGAGTCTTCTTTGCGTGAAGCACCTAGTAGGTGCTCAATAAATGCCAGCCAAAAGGCAGGGCTCCTTTGCTCTGACAGTTGGCCAGAGTCGAAAACTGCTTGGGGAAACATGATGAAGAGACCCGCCTTTCTGGCAGAGCCAGGCTCACTCTTTCATCACTGTGCTCAAAGATATTACTGATGTTGGTCCTCTGGTTTTGCTGCTTTTTTCCTCTGACTGGACTAACCGAGTCTACTCTGCTCACTAGCTGCCACTTCAGAATCCTGTCACGCAGCGGAAGGCCAAAGGACATTTTCCCCTAAGTCCTTTTAACTTCCTGGCTTTCCGTTTTTCAACCCCACATTAAAGGTGCTGATGTTTCATCCTAGTCCTACCCGCCAATGGGTGGCCTCAAGTTAGACTAGGCAGGGCTTCTATCGACTCTTTCCCTGTTGGGCACAGGGAGAAGGAACCCAGAAAAAATATTTCCTCAAGCTCATTTTGTAATTTTTCCCTTGGATGCTATCGCAGAAGTTCTGAGATCATCTATTAAGAAACAGACACATTCAAAACTAACATACAACAGATGTCAACCGAGAGCCACGGTTGGCCAGCAAGAGCTATTTCTTGCAAGTTCTCAAAAATAATTTTTTCTCTTTGCTTGCCTTTTTATTTTCTCCCTCTTCCTTTTCACCCAACGCCCAGTTGTCTTATAATCCATCAAATCCGGGTATACCAATTTTGTTTCTTTTCCAAGACAAGCCCTGCCAGCTTGAAACACAAAAATGAACCTCCCCTAATCTTGGCATGTTTCTCCAAGCCTAAGCTAACCCTGGGCAGAAACTGGTGGATGTGCGCCCAGTTGAAGCCTGAGGTTAGAATCACAGTTTTTACCTGCTTTCACGAACAATCCCCTGGTATGCTCTTGAGTTCTCAGCCTTCGTATGTTGCTGGCCAGGCTTTGGCAAACCCAGGAGACGGACGTTCTCTGCAGTTTGGCAGGGCAAGGCATTCATCCTGAGGAAGACGGTCTTGAAGACATGGCTGGCTCCCACAAGAATCCCTCTCTGCTTTACCCTGTTCCCAGTGGTAAAGTGTTTTCTGCAAACTTAAAATTAATTTATATTGTAAGGGCTTTGAAATGACTAATTTCTGCTAAGTTATGCAGGGCAGGATGGTTCTCTAGCATTGTCCCTAGTGACTCCATCAGTGGTTCTTGGGAAGGGTTTATTGGACGTATTTTAATTTCGTTTAGGATGACCTCACCAATCATCGTACAAAATGCTCTTTCCTTATTAGGTTTTTTTTTTTTTTTCCTTACACTAAAATAACTGCAATTTTCCAAGAGCTTCCTAGGGAAGAAAAAGATAATTGAGTTTTGCTTTCTTTAAGGCCACTGTTCAGGAATTATTAAAAAAAAAAAAATTCTATTTTAAAAATAAAAGTGTAGGTGAAGGTGATTATATCTTTCCAAAGTCAGTAAAACAAATGCGTTGCATAAGTGATTTCAATGCAATTAAGAAAAACAGGTCAGATGCTAAAATATTAGTAAAATCAATTATGAGTAATAGGTCTCACGTTAACAACCACCTCTCTCATAATATTTGAATAAATTTACATTTGTTTCATATTCTCTGGGTGCTTGTAATATACCAGCGTGTCACTGACCATAAAGCCTTCTCTGTCTCATTTTCTTTGTTATGTGCGCTCTGGGGGTACCTTGGAAAGACACCTGGAGTAACCCTTAGTTTTTGAAGGTTTTTCTAGAAGAGAAAGTCGAGTAGCAAATTGGAAAGAGCTTTGGAGTCAGGCAGACCCAACTCTGAACTGTGTTCTGTCACTCCTCAGCTGGGTAGGAGCTCCGTTCTTCTGAGCTGGTTTCCTCACCTGTAAATGGGAGTACTGGTACCTTCCAGAAAGGGTGGTTGTGAGATTTAAATAACTCACTGTAAGATTTAAATAACTCATGTGTCCATCAGGGTGCCAGGCTCAATGAATGTATCTTTCTGGTTTCTTTTGAAATGCCTAAAAACTATTGATATGTAAGAGAGAATAAAGGAACGCCTGGGTGGCACAGATGGTTAACATTGACTGAAAGGTTGGCAGTTGGAGCCCACTCAGAGGCACCTTAGAAGGGGGCCCTGGTGATGTACTTCTGAAAGCACAGTTCCACTCTCAAACACACGGGGTTGTCAGGAAATGGAATTCACTCGACGGCAAGTGGTTTTGGGTTTAAGAGAGAAAAATAATCATAAAATTAAAAATTTGATGCCCGGTTACAAAGGTACCTGAAAAGGGTACCCTTTCTCTCTGTTTAGTTAAGAGGGCACCCTCAGAATCTCGTTGATAACCCTTACGGGAAGCCATTCTACGGGACTAGAAATTTGCTGCCACAATCTCAGGCAAACAGGTGATGTCCAACGGGGGAAATTGGAGGGCTGAAAATATCTCTGAAGAGCCAGATCATTCTGTCTACTTGATACCTGGGCTATGCAGCTGTATGGGAAAGTCTCCACAATATAACGCGATGTGAAGAAGTACGTTACCTATATACTATCATTGTAGACACATAAAGGGGACATACGTATACCATAAAAGATGAAAAATGAAAATGGAAGGTTTTTGTTAGTGAGAAGAACTAGTACTTTTTTTCTCTTTTATGATGCTGTTTATCATTCTTATAATGAGGTTCGGGCATTTGGGTGGAAAACAGGGAATTCTATGATTGGAAATTCATGGGCTAGCTATTCAAAAGGTAAACATTTTAGGAATGTAGCTTAAACACAGTTTGGCTTAATGGAGAGTTTTTCTCCTAACAGCACAGAGAGAATCAAGTGTCAACTGAGTTGGAGAAGAAGAAGGAAGGACAATTTTGGAAGGTGGCCAACAGCTGAGGGGTGCAGGCTTAGAGAAAGTGGCTCTGGGTAGGAGCTGTAGGGTAAAGGGATGGTGGAAGAAATGGAACTGAGAAAGGCAACTAAGTAAAATTGCCAACCCTGAGAGGCTCAGGCTGGGTAGAGAGGTGCATTAAGGGGTTGATTATTTCGTGTGTGCATGTGCATGTGTGTGTGTGTGTGTGTGTGTGTGTGTGTGTTTTCTTTAAGAAAAGAGTCCTCAATAAGGTGCACAGACAAACTCAACATCCCTCAAGAAGGCTCCAGGAAAAGCATTCAAAAGTTTGGAGAGCAGCTCACTGACAATCTGGCTTGTATAGGCATGGCTTCTGCCTAGGTGTTAACGAACCTCAGGGAGACAGCACCACACAGCAGAAAGAATAGGTTCAAGCCCACCTCTGCCACACACTAGCCACGCGGGTTGGTCTAGTTACTTAACATCTGAAACAGTTTTTTTTTTTTTTTACCACCTCTGCCACACACTAGCCACGCGGGTTGGTCTAGTTACTTAACATCTGAAACAGTTTTTTTTTGTTTTTTTTTTTTAACTAAGAAATAGGCTACTTCATCTCCTCACGTATCATGAGGCTTAAATGAGATTATATGCACACATACACTAAGACATCTGAAATGCCTAGAACTTAGGAAGCTCTCAAATTGTGTACGTATTTTTGCAACAGGGAGAAGAAGAGATAAGAACTTGTATCCTAAGGTAATAAGAAAATTAATAACTATTTATATAATCTAAGCTTGTGTGCACAAGAGAGATCAGAACAGCCTTCTCGGGGGGCCACGGGGTTAACTAGCTGCCCACAGGTTGCCATTCTGCTTTCTAGAATGCGTTGGTGGATTATTGTCTCATCTAGAGCTCTGCATTCTAATGCTCTTGTGTTTCTTCGTCTTGAGCCAAAAAAACAAAAAAAACAAAAAAATTGCCGTCGAGTCAATCCCGACTCATTGTGACCCTTTAGGACAGAGTAGAACTACTCCGTAGGGTTTCCAAGGAGCAGCTGGTGGATTTAAACTGCTGACCTTTTGATTAGCAGCCGAGCTCTTAACCACTGCACTACCAGGGCTCCTTCTTCATCTTAGGGCTGGAGAATTTGGCTGAGCTGATCGCTCTGATTCTTGTATTTTGAATCCTGTAATACCCCTTACGCTTGCCCTGTTTGGGGTCAGGGGATACAGATAAAGGGGCATCAGGTAGCTTCTGTTCACCACTGAGCCCCGAGACAGAAAGTTTCCAAGTCCTGAATGTTTGCCTATCTTATCTGGAAAGCTGGTAATAGGAAAGAATAAGGCGCCAGCCAGTATCTCTAACCCTCCCCTTGCAGCACGCGTAAAATGAGAGAAGGAGGGAGAATTCTCCACAGAGTTTTATGGGATGGGGGTCTGAGGACTTATCAGGAGCTCACAAGGTAGGTAGCTTGGGGCATCAGCAGCAGCTGGGGAGAGTAGGCGAATGATGGGATTTGAGTTTACCCAGCAAAATCTAAGATAAGTAATCCCTGGTAGGCGGACAAAGAATGTGAGCACAAGATAGGCAACGTCTGGGGAAGCTGCTCCCTGCCAATCCAGCTCATAAGGAAACTGTTTCTGTTTTCTGTTTGCCAAAAAACCTTTGTGTGTTGCTGAAACCTGTTTGTCCTGAACTCCCAACAATATACACATGGTGGCCAGCTCTCCAGATGACAAGCTGTTTTGCTAATGAGTGAGGAATGACTCCGACGGGGCCCTGCCACCGTGAAAACCCTTAGCTGCCTGGAACTCTGTGGACCGAGGTTGAGAGGGCTGCTTTGGAAAGGAATCCCCATCCTCCCACGTGCTCCTTCTCCTTCACACGTGAGCAAACTTTAAACATGACTGTTACAGGCATGTCTCATTTGGGTGAGCTGCGTTTATTTTGTCCAGAAAGTGCCATTGCTCCCAGGGAAGCAAGTGCATCTTATATGAACCTTTGAAAATTCAATAAGGAGAACAACAGTAAATACATTAAAAAAAAAAATATATATATATATATATACGTGTTATATATATATACTCATACAAATAAAACACTCCATATCCTGTTTGATGTATGAATGCATACATACATACACACATACGTGTTTGTGGTTTGGGTATCAAGATGAATCGGAGAACATGTGACATGATAGTGTTAAACAGCTAAAGTGTTAAACAAATCCCACGAGGGTGTGCGTTCCCCAAGGCGGTGCTCGGATGTGTCTCCAGCTAGAACATTACTGTACCCTCTCTCTCCTCACTCTCACCTTGGCTGTCTATTAAAATCCATCTCTCACACTTGCCAGGCACCCTCCCAGTTGCATGAGGAACGTCGCTGGCTGGTGAGGATTGAGAAATTTTGACTTCTGTTTGTTGTTTTCCCGGTCTCTGTTGTCAACCGAAAGTTAGAAACCATCCCATGTAGTCGTCAGGAAGGTTCAAGAAGAAATCAGAGTCTGGAAGAGCAGCTAAGGAATGTGTAGGGGAAGTCTCTGGGAATTCCAGTGGACACAGGGCTTAAGAGATTCTGATCTTGGAACCAGAACTGCCCCCACGTAAGTCACAATTACCTTCCAGGAAAAGAGCTTGGGAAAGGAAGCTTGGAAGGTAAAAAGAAACCAATTTTCCCTGGATAATCTTGCCCTTTGAGCAAATAAGAACGACCACACCTCCATTCTGTCTACGGCTCAGGCAAACCCAGGTTCAGTCTGACTAATTCAAAGGTTTGCTGGGTCAGTGACAAGAGTGCAGGAAACCCCCCTGTTCTCACCCAGGGTCACACACACCTCTATAGGTAACTGGATGAGTTCTCACGGAAAGTTAGTTGAAGAACCTTGATGGAGATGCTTTTACTGTGACAGACAAGTTCATATGAAAAATAATGAATTTTTGGGAAGACTTTCATAATACAGTTAAGTCCCCACACTACGAATGTCTGATTTAGAGACAATTTCACCTTGCCCTTTAATGTTATGGACATTTTCCCTCACTTTGAAAGGACTGAACCAACCCCCTACTTGCAACAAATTCTTCATCACAATCACTTTTACTGGCTGCACGTGCAGCTTTTAAATCACTGAGAAGGCTTTGACCGTTTGCTTGCACTAAAATCCACAGGCGCCGAGTCAGTTCCGACTCACAGTGACCCTGCAGGACAGAGGAGAACTGCCCCATAGGGTTTCCAAGGCTGTAAATCCTTATGGAAGCAGACTGCCACATCTTTCTCCTTCGGAGTGGCTGGTGGGTTCAAACCACCGAACTTTTAGTTAGCAGCTGAGCTCTTGAACCACTGTACTACCAGGGCTCCTTTCTTGCACTAAAGTAAGGCTGAATAAGAATGGTATGCACCTGTTCAAACTTACCTACAAATTGGACTTCAAGGCAGACTCAGGTACAGATCTCGTTTGTAACCCAGGGAAGGTTACGACTTGAGCAGGCAGCAACGGGTTTGCTTTGGGTTTTGGTTTGCTTAGACCTAGAATATAAGCTTCCCAAGGCCAGATACCAGGCCTGTGGTGTTTACTATTACACTCTCAGGCACGTGGCCCACAGCAGTGCTCAACAAGTGTGTCAAATGCTGACTAACTGGATCCCAACGTCAGGAGGCAGGGTACCAACTTCATGCTGTCATTGTCCCAACCAAGCTGGAACTCACAGTGAAATAATGTGGACACAACGTTTTCTCACGTACTTGTCCTCTGGGAGTTTTATGGGATTCAGGACACATAGTGTCTTAGGCTGAGTAATAGGTTCTCTGCACTTCAGTGATAAAAACAATAATTTATTTTCTCATTTCAAGGTGGCAGACGGTCATCTTTCCAGTGAGTTTTACCTTAAAAAAAAAAAAAAAAAAATCCTCTCCTCACACCCCAGAACAATTCTCCAAATCTGACTTCTGTCATGTCATGGGAATGGGCAATTTCTTTGGAAGTCTTGTCTTGCCATTTCCTCAAAGCTTGCTAATCTGCTGGGCTTAAAGCTCGTGCAACCTTTTTTTTTCTTTTCCATCTGTCCCAACACCTCCTGCTGACACACTCCCAAAGGTGCTCAGCTTAAAAAGGGAGTGGTCTTCTAAAACAAAGACTAGGTGTTCCCCGTTCAAATGAAAACTTGACAGGCGTTCTCCCCAAGAATGCTGGATGGAGTGTTTCCCTCAGCAGTTGTACAAAAGGTTCAGACTCGTTCCTGGCAAAGGAGGTTTAGACTGGTGCATGCTACATGGATTTTCCCTTCCTGTGATTCACTAAACTCTAATTGCAATCATGTTGGACATATGCTGCTTACCATAATGTTTCCTAAGGAAAAGTGCAGTAGGTCTCAGTCACTAATAATGAGGTGACTAAGTATTCTACTGTGATTGGTCTGCAAATCCCCAAGAGGGGTTCCTACTCTTTGCTTTCTCTCTTCCCCTCTTTCAATAACCAACTGCTAAAAGGATTCCATGCCTTGTCAAATGCTGTTTCTCGGGCCTGAATTAACCTTTTCCAGGCCTGTCTTCTACATCCTTCAAACGCCTATTAATCCTTCAAAACCCAGCCCAAGGCATTGTCCTCTTTAGTGAACCCTTGCCTAGATTCTTAGAAGCAACCATGGCCTTGTTTGGGCAACTTTTGTACTTGATACATCTTTTTATTGTTGCCCTTATCATACCATATTGCAAATATATATTTTTTAAGATGCCTGTCACCTCTACTAAGAGTGTAAGCTCATTAAGGGCAGGGACTGTATCTTGCTTATTTATTTAAATTTAAATAAACTATTTTAGAATAGTTTCAGATTGAAAGAAAGTTTGCAAAAACAGTACAGAAGAGTTCACGTATGCCCCTCACCCAGCTTCCCCCATTGTTAATGTCTTGCATTACTATGGGACATTTGTTACAAGCAAGGAGTCAGTATCAGTATATTAGTACTAACACGATTTATTTGGATTTCACTAGTTTTTCCTTAATGTCCTTTCGCCGTCCCAGGATCCCATCAAGGATACCACATGGAATTTAGTCATCATGTCTCCTTAGCCTCCTCTGGTTGGTGACAGTTTCTCAGACTGCCCTTGTTTTTGAGGACCTTCAAAGTTTTGAGGAGGTCAGGTATGTTGTAGAAGGTCCCTCAGCTTGGATTTGTTTGGTGTTTTACTCACGATGTAGACTTCTAAGCACCAGTACTTAGCTAGCATATATCACCTAGCATATATCACCAGGCATTTGATTAGTGTTCATTGAACTGAATAGAATTCAACTATTTTCTGAGCACCTTCTATACAAACAGAACCCTGATAGTTGCCCTTGGAGAAGTGAAATATAGAACTCAAGTCCTATAAAGATCCTCCACACAGCTGAATCATAAAAGACAGTATGCCACCAAGTGTCAAGTAAGTGGGACAGAGAGAATGACCCATGGCAGCTTAGCAGATGGATTAATCAGCATGAGCAGGTGAGGTCAGCAGCTTCTCTGTGAAAGAAGGGACTGGAAAAGTGAGGAAGATTTGAAGAGGTCTTTGTCGGGTTCTCAAACACCCCACGCTCTTTGCTGACTTAAGACCTGTTCATGAGCAGAGTCCTACGTCTGGAAGGCGTGTCCACCCCCACCTTCTCACAGCTGGCTTCTTCTCCTTCTTGAGTTCTCAACTTAAATGGGACTTTCACAGACCACATTATCTAAAATAGGCTCCACTTGTCCCTCTCTCGAATGACCTTGTTTTTTTCTTTACGACCTTTGACAAAATTTGTAACGCTGAACAATTATGTCTTTACTGTGCAGCTCCCTCACTACAGTCCAAACTCCTTGAAGGTAAGTTCTATCTTTTTTATTCACCCTGGAAGAGCACATTATCTGGCACATATAGTGGTAACCACATTATCTTGTTGAATGAACGAACAGGTTGATGTTGGATAAGACTGACAAGACATGACACAGTGACAAGAAGTGAGCAATGTCTTGCACCGGGATGGAGGAAGAGGCAACTGGGTAGGCAGATGGGATGCTGCCAGCTCATAAGACTGATTACAGTGGTGTCAGATCATTCCAAATGGGGTGGCATAATTTGGGCAAAGGCCAGCAATGTACTAGGTGTGGGCCTCACTGAGGTATAGGGCATCCAGTAATTTTCCATCTTGGGAATGCCAACAAGGGTTCATAGGGCAAAGAATGGGGAATTAGAAATAACTGGGGTCAAGGGAGGGATAGAGGTTTTAAAAATGTTTCCATAAATCACCACTGACAGTATACCCCATGAACGAGAAGGAGTAATACAAAAGCTCCTGGAAGACAAGGGTGCTATCCAGTTTAATAACCCTTGTGTTGGCACAGACCCAACATGTCAAAGGGTACTTTAGTGAATGCTTCCAAATCAGAAAGATAAAATGGTAGATGAACACCTGTGATTTTAAAAAATCAGATGCTTTTGCTACAGTACTTAGTACTGGAAACCTAAGGCCATCTTTGGAAGCATGAGGAAATCTGAAACAACATAGTGAGGAACTCCAGGGCTCCGAATGGAAATGACTCCATAGAAATTTGTGATCTTTTCCACCATGCTTTCTACATGGTTACAAAGGACAGAATCAGGGTATACCCTGCCTACCCTGAAAATATATCTTTTCCTGCCCAAGTTCAATTTTAGAACGCTGATCAAAAGGGCAGTGTTTTATACAGATTCTAACTGGAAGAAGCCCAGTGGGAAAAGGCCTGGAGAGCAGAGGGTAAAGAAACTCTGAGTCTGGAGTGCGATTTAGTAACAAAAAAAGCAGTACATCTTATCTTTGTGTACTCACATAAATAATTATGATTGTGGAACTCTGCTTATTTTTCATCCATCCTGAGTCACAGCTTTGGAAAGAAAGGTAACGGTGACCTGTGTCTATGACAGTCCAGGGGGACAGTCAGTGACACAGCTTACGGGGCTCCTGGGAAGACCAAGTACGCGGTCCAACTGACCTTCCTCTGACAAGGTAGGTGATGGGCAGCAGAGGCATAAAGAATGACTGCACTAATAAAGCTGAAGGTCAGAACAAAGGATCAAGGAGTGGGTCTTTGTTATTTCAAATCTATAGCCTTTGAACTCCCAGCAGGTAAGTGGCTGAGTCCTATTCACAGACTTGTGTGTAACTCAGGAATTCTTTCTCTCCTCTGTACCTACATAGAGATTTAGGGCTCAAAGGGGCCTCTGGTGTCATCCTGTCCAATCCCTTCATTTGACAGAGAAGGAAGCTGACATTCAGAGGGTGACGCGCCTGCCCACAGTCACCAGGTAATAGCGTCTGAGCCGCCATGAGCTTTCTAACCCACCTTCCTTTTTATAATCCCAAGCAGCCCACCTGGGGACACTGTGAGTGACTGACCACCAAAACTGGCCCTGATTCCACATTTCGAGTTCCACTTCCCATTTATTTGAACGTATGAGCACTGTTCATCATCTTTTGTCTCATAATACTTTTGCAGCAACCTTGAGGTGGTCAGGGAAAAAAAAAAAAACTCACCCACATTCATACATATTTTAATGAAATGCACACCAGGTATCTGACCCAGGCTTCTACCAAACCCATTGCCTTGGAGTCAATTCTAACTCATAGCGACCTTATAGGCCAGGGTAGAACTGCCCTGTGGGGTTTTCAAGGAGTGGCTGGTGGATTTGTACTGCCAACCTTTCGGTTAGCAGCCATAGCTTGCCATAGCTCTTAACCTGTGTGCCACCAGGGTTCCAGCTTCCATCAATTCATTTCCCTAACAGAAAATAGGTGTCAACTTTGTAGATGGAAAGTAATTTCCCTGCAAATATTAGCAAAGAGGTTACTAGCCTTACTTGACAGTTTTATTATGACTTTTGTTTCCAGCTAAGGTAGGGAGCTCTACATTCACCAGGTAGCACGGTGGTACAAAAATGTGGAGCTTCTAACTTTTGTGGTAGTTATAACATCAGACGGTAAAACGAGAACCAAGGAACAAGGGTGTTGGCAGCGCGCCGAGTACGACTCAGGGCACCTCATAGGATCCTGGCTTTCCTCCTCACTTCCCACCCACAAACCTTCCGATCCTAACATCACTGTGGGATGAAGGGAGTCACTACGCAGCACCTGAACAGCTCACAGGCGGGCAGCTGAGGTGAGGTGGGTGGCAGAACCTGCTTGTAAACACTGTTTACCAGCTCACCTACAAGGTAAGCCAACTGGAGGGAAGTTGACTTGTTTTGACTCTTCTCTGCATTTAACGGAAGGTTATGCTTTTGTAAGAATCCAGTCAACTACATATTTCACATGTGGACAAGAAAACTAGATAACACAGACACGAGGAAAAGAGTATTTCGTGAATAGCTACCTATGTGAAGGGCCACTTACGTGGAGAGACTGATTTATGTTTTACAACCTACGTATTTTCTAAAGGGTCAGGCAGTGTTGGGTCTAGAGTTGTCAGATAAAATACAAGACACCCAGTTAAGACTGAATTGCAGATAAGCAATGAATACTTTTTTAGTACAAGCATATTCCAAATATTGCATGGGACATACTTATATTAAAACCTTATCATTGTGAATGGACACTAGGTCCATTAACCAGCCAGTTAAGTTATTATTCAGATAATTTGTCTTCTGCTTCCTTCTTTTCTGACCTTTTAGCGGCTTAATTGTAGGAGCCCTATTAGAGAATGAGGAGCCCTGGTGGTGCCGTGGTTAAGAGCTCAGCTGCTAACCAAAAGGTTGGCAGTTCCAATCTACCAGCCGCTCCTTGGAAACCCTATGGGGCAGTTCTACCCTGTCCTATAGGGTCGCTATAAGTCCGAATTGACTCGACAGCAACGGGTTTGGTTTTTGGGTATTAGAGAGTGAACAGTGAAATACAACTCAAGTGCACTGGGCGTCCTACTTTCCATCAGCTGAGGTGCATGATTTGGTAGGGAGGAATTGGATACTTTTGGCAAAAAAAAAAAAAAAAAAAAATGGTGATTATGTTTTCTCCCTATTAGCATGTAGACAGAATTATCTGTAGACTGGTAGTTTCCAGGGTTTGGAGTTTGCAGACCAGTAAAACGCAGAAAGAAAAGAAAAGGTGGTATTGTGAGAAGATCAATATAGTGTTGCCAAGTCTAAGTGTGATTAAATACAAAAAAAAAAAAAAAGAAACCAAACCCGCAGCTACCACTGTCAATTACTATTAATTCAGAAAAGAAAATAACCTTCTAATACCCTCGAAGTTGGAGGAATACACTCAGTATAAAGAACAGTACTTCTTAAATAAAGCCGGCAGTCTTGCAGTGTGTTGCCCTCGTTGTGAAAGCTTTGTCACAATCTGGCATTGGCCCTGGGTTTGAGAACGCCCAGGCCAGATTATGCCACAGCTGAAAAGAAAAAAAAAAACAACCCACTACCGTGTTGACTGCAACTCATAGAGACCCTACAGTAGCACCTGCAGATGGCCACAGCAGTCCTGTAGATTCTGCAGGTTTGTACTGGCAGGAGGCAATCACAGAGCACCTTTCAATAAGGGAGACAGGAGGCAAACACAAGCCAGTCTGAGTTTTGATGAACTTAAATTCATGTCATCTAAGTATCGTATTTCTGAGATGCATATTATTTGCATGGGTGTATAATGTGACTTCTCTCAAATCATAAAGCATATGGTTTAATATAATATAGATAGATAGAACATCTTTCTAAACTTCCTTTGGAGCACAGCCCCATCTCAGAACTCACCCTCTCTATCTCTATACAATGAATGCTTCAGGAGTTGGATTATGTGACATTGAACTTAAATAACCCCCTTTTAAAGAAAGTTCAGAGGTCTTTGAAACGACAGGTAATTAAGCCTTCTGGGTCCTGTGAGCTGGCAGAGTGTGTGACCCCAGCTGAGGTTTGGGGTATTTGCCAAAAGGAAGATGTAGTTGGTAGCAATGCTTGGAGACTAAGTCCAGACGTTCAGATTTTCTATCACCTGTTTACACAAGGGAAAACTATGGTATGAAAGAGAATTGCCTGAACTTGCTGAGTAATTAATAGAAACCATGATTAAAATCAATGGCCCAACCCAAGTCTTATACGGTGTTTCTTCTATCTTCCTCCTGCCTGAGAAACACATATAAAGATTTTTACCAGGGAAACTCTTCTTTAAATAGGACTGGAATTCAATATCATACGCTTCAGAGAGAGTCAAAGCATTATTCACCAATGATCTCCACATGCTCTTTTCTTCTTTCCGTGGCTGTGGAGAATAGTCCCGACTTTTCATAGCGATAATCTCTGGGTTAGGGCAACTGGGCAGGGGGCTTTTCGTTTTTTCTGTAATGATGGAGTTTTAAAATAATTGTAATTGTTTAGTGCTTCTAGAAAAAGTAAAAAATAAAGACAGAAAATCCATGCACTGCCTTTAAAAATCACTTCAACCTGGACTTCAGAGAGGCCATTTAACACCTCCTTGCACGTAATTGTACCCTCTCACGGTCCTCTCCCCAACTTACCTTCAATGGTCTGAGAAATTCAATAAAACTAGTTGATGTTGACTAGGACTCATGGCGACCCCACGTGTGTGAAAGTAGAACCGTGCTCCATAGGGTTTTCAACAGCTGATTTTTCAGAAGTAGATCGCCAGGCCTTTCTTCTGAGGTGCCTCTGGGTGGACTTGAACCTCCAACGTTTCGGTTAGCAGCTGAGCATGTTAACCATTTGTGTGGGTATTCCAGACATTTATCTTTCTGTGGGAAGCAGTGCTGCTGTTTTGTTTTGTTTTTTCCCAACCTCTCAAAATTCTAGTTCTTCTGTAATCTCTACGGCTCCGGTATTTCACCACCAACCCCCCAGCCCTATTTACTATCAGCTCGTTTTCATTCCTCCCTCTGTGTTGTTTGCCTTACTAATTCTGACGTGATTCTTTTTTTCAGGCTCAACTGAATAGAAGAGAGAGATTTTTGGCTTTGATTCCAGAATGATGTTTCACAGAAAGTCAGCACTCCTTCCAGGTACTTGATAAACATCTCACTCACTAATTTCTCATGGTTTCTAAGCCGTTAACATTCTGGTTAGTGAGTCCAGAGCCCTTCAGACACCGTCTGCCTCCTACACAGCAAGTAAGTTAATGAAACCCACTGAGTGTGGCCTGGCCCTCCGCTTCTCTCTTAAGCTTTCTGTCCCTCAGGCCAAGTGGCCGTCATGACTCTGCACGTCCTGTGCTGCCTCAGGGCGAGCCGGAGAATGCCAATGACCATGGTCCTCACACTGCAAATTTAAGGCTGGCTGTTAGGTGCTACTCTCCCTGCACAAATCTCTTCCTCACCTCCAGTCTGAGGATAATGTGCTCGTTTAGCATATTCTTAGTGGAGAGAACATTAAACCTTGTGGTGATGGTGGCATATTGCTGAATTATGTGTTTTGGTCTGCCTAGAATAAATTAGAAAGGTTTTTTTTTTTTTTTTTTTGGTGGGCAGAGGGGAGGAAAAGGAGGTTTGGACACAAGGAAGACGAAGACTGGAGAGACAAAAAGGTAGATGTTGGTAATTTCTGGGCTCTAGGTATTAAAAAGAGGAACCCTGGTGGTTGCAGTGTTTAAGGGCTCGGCTGCTAACTGAAAGGTCAGCAGTTTGAACCCACCAGCTGCTCCATAGGAGAAAAGACCTGGCGATCTGCTCCCATAAAGTTTACAGCCTAGGCAGCCCTCTAAGGCTGTTCTGTCCTATAGAGTCGAAATTGACTTGACAGCACACAACAACAGGTATTTAAAAAAATAGCCAAAATTTATAACATAATAATTGAACTGCAGGAAGTTTTATTCATTAACAAGGTGTATCTTGCCAGGCATATTCAAAATCCCTGCACTCAGATTTCAATTGTATTTGTCTCTATTGCAGTAAAACATGTTTTCTTCCATCAGAAGGGAACTACAAGATTTAAAGGGAAAAGAATACATTAAGAGGCTTTTTCTAAAAGCCTTCAAGTCTTCTGGGATAGAGGAGCACTCATCCAAGGATGCGATGTGGTATTAAAGAAATGAATCAGACATTCAGGATCTCCATTTCCTTAGAAGCAGAGACATGCTTAAAATTGTTAGGGTAAATAAATTGGACAAAGTATACTCTACAATTTGCTTTTAACTTGAACTAAAAAAAGAAAAAATCTGCACTCTGCACTCGGCTGAGAATATTCTGAGCCCGTTCATCACCCACCCTCTGCCCAAGCGCACTGTGGTATCCTGAATGGCGTCTCAGTTCCTGCATTTTCAGATCCGGCTCTCTCTGTGGCCCTGATGGTGGAGCGGTCCCGGTGTTTCCCACCATCAGAGTTACCTTTTTAAAGCACCAAAACCTTTCTTTAGGTTAACTGTTTCGCTCTCTCTGTCTCACATGCGCTTCTTGGGGAAGAAGGTTCTGTGCACGTTCTGTGCATGTTCTACAAGAACAAGGGTTGGATCACACTCAGGTTCTTCCAGAAACGATTCCTTCCAACCACATAGGAAATTTGTGTTTTTCTCCTCCTGAGGCCTATCTTCTCAGGCTTGAAAGGTGAAAAGAATCCCATCTGCCTTCTCTTGGAAAGGAACAGGGATATGGTGCCTCATATTCCCCTGACTTCTACCCAGATCAAGTGTGGAAAAAAGGAAGAAAATGGAAGGGGAACTAAACCTTTAGGAAGACGAAGAAGAGAAAATAGCTACCCCTCAGAACTCATCTAGCAATCTGCCCTTTGGAGTAAACTGACCTTGGGCTTGCAAGCGTCCAAATATCCCAATCTAAGATTCTTGAAGGAAGACGATGCCTATCATTGTGGGTTTTTTTTTTTTTTTTTTTTAATTGTAGTAGTTCACTTTTTTTTCTTTCTTTTCAAATGATTTTGAAGTAACACACGTATATGGTAGAAAATCTGCAGTTTAGAAACATGTTAAACGAAGCATGGGAAACATCACTTGTAATCCTACTAGCCAAATGAAACCCTGTTAGCACTGGGAATGGTTCCTTCCAGTATTTTTTCGTATGCTTTTTAAATGTTTACATCCGTACACAGAATTTTTTATATATATATATATATTTTGTTCAATCAATCAAAAATATTTTCTCATGCCATTATGAGTTCTTTAAATATCATTTTAATGGCAGTATAATATTCCATCATATGACTATACAACAATCTATTGATTTTCCTAGTGTTGGGTGTTCGAGGTTTTTCCAATTTAACCATCACAAATAGTACTTAAATAAACATGGTTTTTATGTGTATACATCTTAGTCAACATTTCAAATTATTTTCTTACTATGGGTATAATCTACTGGACGTGGAATTATTAGATCAGAGATTACTGTCATTTTTAAGAACTTAAATATATATTACCAGGAAGGTTGTGTCAATTTATATTAACACAGTATATGAGTATCTTTCTGAACTCCAACTTCGTTGATTAATGTCATTTAAAAATTTTCATATTTTGTTAGGTTATTTAACTTTGCATTCACTGATGAGGCTGAAAATTATTTACAGACTAATAGGCTATTTGTATTTTCTCTTCTATGAATTGTCAGTTTATTATCTTTATCTATTTTGTCATTATTGTAACACTTTCTATATTAAGGATATTAATTTTTTGTGTGCCATAATGGTTGAAAACATATTTCTACCTAAGAGTTTTGTTTGTTCTCTGTTTATAATAATTTTTGACATGCAGAAATTTTGTATTTCGCTATACTCCAATTTATTGACCGTTTACTTGTGATTTCTTCCATTGCTTTAAAGTCTAGAAAATCCTTAACCATCTAGATTAGACAAATATACAGAAGTATATTCTTCTTGTTGTCTAATTAATTTTTCAAAAAAACATTTCTTTAATCTATCCAGAACTCAATTTGTCACGTGGTACGAGAAAGATGTATTTTTCCTTGGTAACAATTATCCTGGCAATACTGTTGACTACTTTCTTCCCTACAGCTTTCACATGAATTTTGTACGCACATATGCAAGACCATTCTTATATGTGCAAGACTACGTTTTGGGTTTTCCCTCTATATTTTCTGGATATCTTTGCCTATTCTTTTACCAGTAGTTTATCCGCCCCCCAGTACCTTTTTTCCTAAGTAGTTCCTTTAGTTATTCTTACACTGGATTCTTCTAACTTAAAAAATAGCCAAGATGACGTACAAAGAAGGCTGTCTAAGATTATTGGAGAAGGCGAATGTCCCTTTCAAGGTCTTAGGTGAAAATGATATAATGTTAGCTCTTTTTATATCTATGTTATCTAGTGCTGCTATAACAGAAATACCACAAGTGGATGGCTTTAACAAAGAGAAATTTATTCTCTCACAGTCTAGGAGGCTAGAAGTCCGAATTCAGGATGCTAGCTCCAGGGGGAGGCTTTCCCTCTCCGTTGGCTCTGGGGGAATGTTCTTGTCATCAATCTTCCCCTTGTCTAGGAGCTTCTCAGTGCAGGGACCCCAGGTCCAAAGGACATGCTATTCTCTGGCTCTTGTTTCTTGGTGGTATGAGGTCTCCCTGTCTCTCTGCTCCATTCTTTCTTTTATATCTCAGAAGAGATTGATTTAAAACGCAACCTAATCTTGTAGATTGAGTCCTGCCTCATTAACATAACTGCCTCTAATCCTGCCTCATTAACATCATAGAGGTAGGATTTACACATAGAAAATCACATCAGATCACAAAATGGAGGACGATCGCACACTACTGGGAATCACTGACTAGCCAAGTTGTCCCTGGGGGATGCAATTCAGTCCCTAATAGTGGGGTTCATGCTATAACACAGAAAAGCTAAACGGACTTTCTTTGTTCTCGATAGTCATACCAATAGTCCTATAAAGAAGAAGAATTCGGTATGTATTGCTCATTTTATGAAAATTTCCAGTGAGGAAACTGAGACATTTAATGTTAAAAGATCATCTCTGCTTGGGCTTCTAGGGCACCAGTAAAGATATCAATCCACGTTCATATAGAACATTTCCAGAAACTGTCATGGAATAAAAAAAATGAGAGGAAGCAAGAATGAGGATGGTCCTGTTAGGGTTCTACAAGGTATGCCCCCCAAATTTTGCTTTGTGTTTAAGACGTATCAGCAGTGGGTATCTTAGGGTGGTGGGGGTTATAGATGACTTTTTTCTTTTTCTTTAACTGCATTTTCAATTTTTTTCAAAATTGCATAGGTTTTAAAAAAATAATTGTTAATTAAATTCTAGAATACAGTATTGGTAAATTTAGACCCAAGAAGTGCAAATGTTACCAAAAAAAAAAAAGGATTTTCTATTTCTTCACCTCTTACCTTAACAGACACAGCAACACTAAAACCCATCTCATTAGAAGAGATTTTGTGAAAAATGAGACAGGACATTTCTAAACCCAGTGCTCTGCCTCTGAATAAGATTTAACCCAAAATGAGGTTGGGAACTGGAAAAAGGTATGAAAAAAATGACCTCTTAAAATTGCTATTTCTAAAGTGAATAGGAATTCTTTTGCAATAGCTTTTTTTCTTCTCTTGACAACCCAGAATGGATACATCGTGCATGTTAAAAAGTAGAAGGCTATCAGTAAGTACTCAATGAATACAATTACTATGTTTTTTCTAGTACGTTCCTTTTTTGTAATATAAATGGCGCTACTTTTAACTGTCTTGAAGATTCCCCTTTGTTTAAAATGGTCTCTACCTTCCTCTTTCCTTAGCTCTTCTTAATTGTTCTGCTTTTGATTAGTAGATAACTCTCCCTGGCTGACCAACAGTGATGGGTCTGAGTCATGGACAATATACTATATCGGGTTTAGTCTGGCTCGAGAAAAGCTAAACGGTGTCTCTCCCTGGAATTAGTCACTTGAAGTAGAAGTGATAGTCAGCCTCCGCGGTAAGGATTTTGTTGGCGTAAGCACTTGAGAATACCTGCCGCAATTTTTTCACCCTCCCCAAAAAGCAAGTTTATCTTTGCTCTTAATCCATAAGCAGTCGTTTGTATTTCTTTCCATGCCACACTGAAAAGAAATAAAAAACAAACCCGTACATATCAATTAAATGCATAAACAATTAGGTAATAGTCCGTTTCCCCTTAAACCTTCCAGGCTTGTTTTCCTTTCTTAGAATAAACTTAAATGCTGTCACAGCACAGACAGTGACAGCATCTCTTCCTTCCAGGGGCGTGGGGCAGCGGGTGGAGGGGCGTTCAGCACGTAAAGTCTCTGGGCTACAATAGACGGCCATGTAATTTCTTGGAACGAGTCTCCCAGAGGAGACTTCCTTTCACTCAAATACTGTCAGGGCCAATGTGTCTTTCAAGAGATTGTCTGTGAGATTCTGAACATTGAAACAGTAAAAAACAGCGAGCAGGACAGATCCTTGCCACCACTTTTTCTGCTAAATATAGCTAAGTTGTCATCGGGTCACGGGAGCCATTTCCAGCTACAGCTCCTCGGGAAGGGAGACAGGCTCACATTAAACTGCACAGAGCTGAGCTGGCCCCGACTCAGGGCTTGTGAGAACCAAGGGAAGGGGCTAGGAAGGAAAAGAAGTCTTAGCTTTAGTTAAATAGAATGACACTGGGCCATCTGTAGTTAATGATGGTATTTGCTTAAAATATTATCAGGCATCAGTAACTTGGAAGAAAGGGTATTTAGAAAGAGCCCTGCCCCTTGAGTCTGTCTGTGCTCAGAGCTCCTCTTCCACCACCATCTTAGAAAACAATTTCAACGGTAGAATTCTTGCCTCCCATGCAGACCTGGGTTCAATTCCTGTCCAAGGCACCTCATGCACTGCCATTGCCTGCCTGTCAGTGGAGGCTTGGATGTTGCTGTGATGCTGAGCAGGTTTCAGTGGAGCTTCCAGACTAATATGGACTAGGAAGAAAGCCTGGCTATCTACTTCCCCAAATCAGCCAACGAAAACCCAATGGATCACAACAGAACACTGTCCATTCGGCAACTGATCACGGGGACGGTGCAAGAGCAGGCAGCTTTTTGTTCCATCGTGCCTGCACAAGGTTGCCTTGAGTCAGGGCGACTCAACGGCAGCTAACAATGTCAACACAGTGGAGAGGGAGACAATGAGATATGGAGTCCAATAGTCCTGGGTTTGAATCCCATTTACCCTCTGTTTGATTTGGGGTTAAACTTTTCTGAGCCTCAAAAAAACCAAACCAAACCAAACCAAACCAAACAAAAAACAAGAACAAAACCAGAACAAACCCATTGCCGTCAAGTCAATTCCAACTCATAGCAACCCTACAGCATAGAGTAGAACTGCCCCATAGGGTTTCCAAAGAGCGGCTGGTGGATTTGAACTGCCTACCGTTTGGTTAGCAGCCAGGCTCTGAACCACAGTGCCACAAGGGCTCCTTCTGAGCCTCGGAGCCCTTACATATAAAATGTAGACAAAACAATATTTCCCTCATAGCATTATTAGGATTACCATTAGGATTAAAGTACATGGCACTTACTAAGGACTCAACACTGGTTGGCATCCTCCCCTTTTAGGTAAGTCATTTAAGTGCTCTGGATGACAATTGTTTCTCTATTAGCAAGTCCTATTGGCTCTGCTTCTGAGCTATATCCAGAATGCATCCATTTCTCTCTATTCCCCTCGCTATCATGCCAGTACAAGCCACTGTTATCTCTTGCCTGGACCATTGCAATAGCTTCCTTTCTTAAATCCTGTGAAATCCATCTCTGCCCAGCAGCCAGAGAGAACTTCTGAAAAATGTAAATCAAATTATGCCATTCCCCTGCCTAAAACCCTCCAAAGGCTTCTTACTGTGCTTAGACTAAAACCCAAATGCCTCAGCAACCTTTGAGGTTCCATACTGTCCAGCCCCTACTACCTCTTTGACTTCATCGGCTATTACTTTCTTCTTTTATTAATATTTTCCAGGCTTACTGGACTTCTTTGACTTACAAAAACACACCATCCTTGTTTTGACCTCATGGACTTTGCATTTGCTATTTCCATGGCTTGCATGAAGATCTTTCTAGATTCTCTCGTGGTTGAAACCTTCTTAAGAGTTGGGTCTCAGCTCAAATGTTTCCTCCTAAAATGTGTTTTCCCTGAGGGACTCGCTCTCTACCACAGCCCTATTTTAACTTTCTTCATAGCACTTATCACTACCTGAAATTATCTGAAGTTTTGCTTATCTGCTTATTTTTCTATTTCCTCCACAAAAATGTAAGCTCCATGAAAGAAGGAGGCTATATCATTCACCCCTAAGCAAGCCTAGCGTGTCCCTGGGTGGAGCAAATGGTTTGCAGTTGACTGTTAACCTAAAGGTTGGTGGTTGTAACCCACTCAACTGCACCACAGAAGAAAGGCCTGTTGATCGGCTTCTGTAAAGACTATAGCCAGGAAAACATTATGGGGCAATTCCACTCTGTAACACATTGACTCAATGGCAACGGGTTTCAAAGGGTTTAAGTCATTCTAGAACAGTGTTTGTGAAGAGTAGGTACTCAGTAAGTATTTGGTGAATGAATTCTGAATACTTATGTAAAACGGGGTGACAATATCATCTTCCTGCAAGTTGTTGACTGGATTTGAAAACCTTCTGATGTTCTTTCCATTTCTAAAGATTCTATGATTCCTTGAACTAACAGAAAGTCTGAATCTCTGAACGATTTTAAAGAAATGCAGTTTTAAATGTTTCAAATACTCATCATTAAGTAATTCATATTAGGTCAACAAAGATATACCAAATATAGGCATTTTGGGCATCTGCTTTAATAAATAAGTGAAGAAGACATAAAATTTGCAGGTCAAGTATATGTATGTGAAGAGGTCCTTTTAATAGATTTTAAAATCTTGCCCCTTTAAGAAGCACTTAGATTCTCTGAGCAATCCCATCATACGCCTTGTCACAGATCGTGAAAAGGAGTCTGATCCCTCCACATAACACACGTGTTAAAAGAAATGCTCAGGTAAGCTCAGGCTGTATGAATAGTGTCTTCAGCTCAGGGAGTCACTCACTCCGCTGTGCGCGTAAAGATCAGACGACTTCCGAGGCTGCGCTTTCAGGGGAACACTGTGCAAACTGGATCACAACCCCAAGAAGGAGCCGGAAATGATGCGAGGAGAAAGAGGAGGGGAAAACGAAAAGGAACGGCTAACTTAAGGGGGAAGACTGTGAAGGCCTGCTACCAGTTGCAGTGGAGTCGAGCCTGACCCGTGGTGACACCATGGGTACAGAATGGAACTGCGCCAGAGGGTTTTCCTGGCTGTGACCTTTTGGAAGCACATTGCCAGGCCTTTCTTCTGAGGCACCTCTGAGTAGGTTCGAACCTTCAACCTTTCAGTTAGTAGCCGAGTGCTTAACCATTGGTGCCACCCAGGGACTTCTCAAGACCTGCTAGTTATTCTCAAATATTTGAAGGTTCCTCATGAAAAGACAGGTGCTGTGCTATTCCATGGGACAAATCTGGAAGCTACTGGGAGGCAGATTTTGACTCAATGAATGGGGAGGATTTCTAACAGTCTGCCTTGGTACCTAAGCAAGACCTGCTTGGAATACAGTGAGCAGCTGCCTGCAGTCAGCAGTGTCCTCCAAGGACTGGCCTTCTGGGGTGGCGTGATCACTGGCTAGCCCTCACTGAAACCCCTCACCCATTCTGGACTATCTAGCATTCTAGGGCTGAATATGTGATTTGCATCTACAGCATTCTTTCTAATATGTAACGCGTGGAGTGTGTGATGTGTGTGCTGTTGCTAATGACATGAGCCTGGACAACTTTGAATTTCAAAAGCTAACCTAGAATCTCATAGATCCACGGTTTTATATTCTGACCTGGAAGCAAGTTGCTGGCTATTTCCTACCCGGGAGATTTCTAATCTGGAAGCCTTGGTGAACAATAGTTTGTGTTCCAAGAATAACCCTGGGTTTATGGGTAGAGGATAAGGCTGGAGACTTTACAAGTTGCATTAGATCTCCTTTTCATTTGTAGCCAAAGGTCTATCTGTTATTTTCTACCTATTCCTTCTGGCAGGGGCGGCTGTAACTCTGGGCAGAAACGGACCCTCGTCAGCGACACCCCAGCCTGACCCCTGCTTTCTCCTTCTTTCCTTCCTTTGCCTTTCACTAGAATCTCTAGAAGCCTTTGAATGCTTAGCATGAAAATGAGCCCATTTTATTTTTGGAACCCACAGAGGCAGCCCTGAGGGGAGTTACTGTGCCGCTTTTAGCAACTAAACAAAAAGGTGTGAAATCATTTGCTGGCTGTTCTAGAATGGAAACAATAAATAAATAAACAGGCGGGAGGTGCAGGACAGTGTGTGGCAACTTGGACGGAACCTCGTGACGGGTTTCTCGGAGACTCATTAGTAACCAGAGTGGCTTTGGGGCCGTCCCTGCCTTTCTGTCACCTTCCTTGGAAGTTACCAGAATAGCACCGGAAGCCACCAGATTTTTTTTTTTTTTTTAAATGATTCATTTTGAAATACTATTTCCATGTTGCTTTGAAAGGGCTTGGGGAGGGGGCTGGTTTGAGGGGACGAGCTTGAGAAAAGGACTGGGGATGTGATCCAGTTTACAGTGTTCCTCTTAAAACCCTTTGTACCATTCCCTGTTGGCGGAGGGGAGGAGGGAACCATGTCACTAAACTTGCAAGGATCAGAACGCCCAGCTAATATGCTGTGCATGGGAGTCTCTAACACAAACCTTTAATGATTTAAACATGGAACAGTACTAAGAGAGAAAGACCTCTCGTGAAGCTTGAGGTTTTCTCCTCAAACTGATGACATTCACTGGAGTCCATCTCCTGTTGTGGGGGAGCTGAAGGCCCCCCCAGATCCTTCTCTCTTGGAAAAGCATCATACTTCGAAATGTGTCTTCATTTGCAAGGACAACTTCATTTTCAATTGACACCTTTGATATGAGATTTTTCTTTGGTAATTAAGGGATTTTTTTTTTTGTAATCATGGGATCTTTTTAAAACCACAAGGTACTTAAAATACACAGAAAAGTGCAGACTTAGGAGATGCACATCGTTATTCCCAGGACTTCTCAACTGTTTACATTTTGCCCAATCTACTTGAGCGCTTTTACATGGAAATTAAATGTTACAGCTGTACCTCTGCAGTCCTGTTTCTTTCTTCTTCCCTCCAGAGAGGCAGGCCCTGTTCTGTGCTATGTGCCCTTCCATCCTGGGCCTTTATGCAGATCTGACCAAATAGCCTCTTGTTTAATGAACGTGGCCTTCCGAGGACTTGGGCAACCTGGCTTCAGTGGCTGGGAGGCATCACTGCACAGTGGGCAGTCACTGGGGTTGTCTTATTAGGCGGCTAAAACCCACTGCCGTCGAGTCGATTCCAACTCTAGCGACCCTATAGGACAGAGGAGAACAACCCCATAGGGTTTCCGAGGTTGTAAATCTTTATGGAAGCAGACTGCCATATCTTTCTCCAGTGGAGTGACTGGTGGGTTCAAACCACTGACCTTTGGGTTAGCAGCTAAGTGCTTAACCACTGCACCAGCAGGGCTCCTATTAGGTGGCTGAGCCTCCTTTTATTCAGCATTCAAGGCCAGAATCGCAGTCTAGTTAAAATACCAGGATAAGACAAAACTCTTTTAAAGCGCTATTTGATTGATTAATTATCCACAGAACAAGTAATACTGGTTGCCCACTGTTGTCAGGGACTGTGCTGTATGCTGAGGTAGGCTGAGTCATAAGACACAGGTGGAAATTAAAATCACTGCAGTTCCAAAAGTTCTAAGAAGGGAACTATCTTGGCTTAGGAAAATACCACGTGAAAGTCAGACCTTGAGGAGATGGGTGATGGGAGCTCAGGGACAATTCAGCTGAGCTGAGCAAGACTGTGGGGCTGAGGGAGGTGGAAGCAGAGGAGGAGGGAGAAGAGAAATAACTAGAAGTCTCAGGGTGGGAGAGACAGAAGAGGGACAGCAGAGGAAAGAAGGAAGAGGTAGGAAGACGTGCAGTCAGTGGCTGTAGTGAAGTCTATGGTGGTGCAGCTGCTGGAGAGCACTGTCAGCAAGGTCTCCAAGGATCATCTGGAAGATTCCTGTGTTTCTGTGAAAGGACTCCATTGTTTGCTTCCCCTCAGCCCTCCCAATAAAATCTGCAATGAAACAGATGTTCTTTCTTTCTGTTTTTTTTTTTTAAATCAAATAAGGAGCTGATTTTTAGATATGGGTTCACAGGGCATGAAACAGGTAGCCCTTGGGATTGGATCAGACAATCGATAAACTGAAACGAATCAGTGAGAGCAGAAATTCAGAGTCAGAGACAATCATGAAAACACAGCCCCGGGACCTCCCTCATCTTTCCAGCCAAGGAATTCTCAGAAATCCTGGCCAGGGTTTGGAAGCACAAGGCATGGGGTCAGGGGTGCTGAGGGCCATCTAAAAGACAGAGGTAGCTTGTCTGACATCGGAGCTGAGAGCTGAGCTTATTATCTCAGTTTTATACCACAGGCTGTAGGGACTACGATCTGAACATGGGGTTGGACTCTGAAGTCAGGATTTATCAAACCTCTACCATAGCTGCCCACATATTCTTTCCCTTGCCTCCAAAGAGCAAACCCCTACTCATCTTTTTAGATTCAGTTTAAATGTCTCCTTATCTGTAGAGACCTCCCTGCTCCCCCAGGGAGAATAGTTTTCCTCTTCTGAATTGCATCATCTCTGGTAAAGGTTTCTATTACAGCACTTAGCACACGGTATCACACGGTACTGAACCTTAATACAACAAGGTGGACCTCATGGTAGTCAACTTTGTATCCCCAGTGCCTAGCAAGACATACGGCGCCTTTGCTGAACGAAACCTGGGTATGTGAGTACTAACCACCACCTGTTGTCCGTTTGGCATACCATAGCGGCTTACATGTTACTAGAACGCTGGAAGCTATACCGCAGGTATTTCAAATACCATCAGGGTCACCTATGGTGGACAGGTTTCAGCAGCGCCTCCAGACTAAGACAGACTAGGAAGAAAGGCTTGGTGATCTACTTCAGAAAATTAGACAATGAAAAGCCCTATGGATTACAACAGACTATTGTCTGAGACAGTGCTGGACGATGAGCCCTCTAAGTGGGAAGGCGCTACACAAAAGCCCCAACAATGGACTCAAACATCTCAACGGTTGTGAAGACAGCGCAGGACTGGAAAGCGTTTTCTTCAGTTGCACATGGGGTCGCTGTGAGTCGGAGCCAACTCCACGGCAACTAACAAAACACAAGTAACAAAGGGACACTTAAAAGTGGATGTACAGCTTCAGAAAGAGCAGAAGTCCAAGCCCCCAGATGGTGATACCACTGTCACCCACTAGTTTTGCTGTTAGTTCCCATGTGCCTTGCCCCTTGTTCCTATTTTGAATAAGAACCCATTGTTCCCCAGAAGTAAAAGCAATGCAAGAGATGTTTTTTGTTTATTTACTCCCTGCGCCAAGACCCAGGGTGACAAGGCTGGATTGCACACGGGGCGTGGGCATCAGAAACTGGAAAGCCTCACCCTGCCCAGCCTGTCTGGTTCGTAAGCTTGGGCAAGTCTCATAGCTCCTGGGAGACTCTGCTTCCTCACCCAGTGGTAATGACTGGCTTCCCAGGTGGCTGCAAATCTTAATTAAGGATTGAGAAGGAGGCAGAAAACACAAAGTGCGGCATACATGCAAATGATTTTCTTCCCATATTTATTTTCGGGCTTAGCGACCTATGGTAGGAAGTACTTATGACCGGGAAGAAGAGTCTAGCAAGAAACTAAACTAGCTATTCTCATTCCAAAATGGCTGACTTCGTATGGAGTGGGAAATGGGCCACGTATAGTTATTTCTTTGGTCTAGTAAGTTCGGTGGCACTTGCTATAACTTGCTGTGTGTGGCTGGCTGGCTCTAGACTTCATTTTCCTTGACTACAGGACTTTCTCTATGGTTCCTCCATGCCCAGATGTCCTGTGATATCTTAAACTTTTATCTGCGTCCCTAGACCCTCAAACCACAGTTAGAAACAAGGATAGTGGATGATACACAAGTTTGTGAACAGACCTATAAAGGTTGGTCCCCTGAGGCAGAGAAGATGGACTTATGACGCCTTGCCCAGGGGACACCCAGACTCTGACTGGCTGGGGAATTCCCACCTCTCTTCTAAGCACTCAAGGAGCTCCATGGTTTCAGTGGCCGCCTGATGATTGCCCAAGTCTGCAGGTTCACGGCTAATTGTTCAACAAATTGGGCAAAAGGACAACTGGTCTTCAGGCAACAGTGAGAAGGAAAGAGACAGAAAAACAGACGAAAACTGTGGGCTGAGTTACTGCTTTGAAAAGCCTTATTATTACTATTACTTTTTGTTTCTTTTTTTTAATCACAGAGGCTGCCTCTGCCCCTGAAAATAGTCAAGGACCAGAGATGTTCAGAAAGAGAAAAGAGCCCAATGCTTCATACACAAACCAAACCAAACCTGTGCCATTGAGTCAATTCTGACTCCTAGCGACCCTATAGGACAGAGCAGAACTGCCCCATAGGGTTTCCAAGGAGCGGCTGGCGGATTCGAACTGCCAACCTTTTGGCTGGCAGCTGAACACTTAAAGTCTGCGCCACTAGTGGAGGTACTCAGAAATGTCTTGTGAAGCGTCTGGTTGAGAGATGAACACAGGCCAGGGGATGCCCATTAGTTAAATAGGGCCCCCTCGATGCCCTCAGCGGGCATGCCCAAGGTACTGCTCTCATGCTGCTGTCTTCAGAATCCGTGGGCTCACACCCAGAGGCGGCTGGGTCAGCCATAGGGATCAGGTGAGGGAGGAGGAGTGAGCCAGCTATTACAGGTTGCCCGCCCAGGTGTGGCGGTGGAAAGGTGTGAGGCCACCAAGGTTTATATAACTTCTGAGCTGGTGGAGGATGGAGAACATAGGCCAAAGGGGAGGGTGTAATGGTTATTTTGATTGGCTAATTTCACATGACGCAGCCGGACGGAGGAGGGAGAGAACAGGCTTTTGAAAGCACGGCAGTGTCTCGTTTGCTTGCAAGTGATCATAAACGGCCTTCCAAATACAGTTCAGAAGAAGGTGCAGATAAATGGAAAATCTGATACGCGATAAACCACATGCTGCTTCAAATACTTTGGCCATGTTATCAGGAAGGCTCAGTCCCTGGAAAAGGACATCATGCTTGGTAATGCGGAGGGTCAGTGAAAAAGAGGAAGACCCTCAACGAGATGGACTGACAACAGTGGCTCCAACAACGGGCTCAAGCATAACAACGATTGGGAGCATGGCACAGGACGGGGCAGTGTTTTGTTCTATTGTACGTGGGGTTGCTATGAGTTGGAACCTAACAACAGCAACAACTTCAAATATATAGAAACATATCAAAGAAGTTTGGTGTTTCTAGACTATAAAGTATATCCTAATTACATCAATATTGGACGTACTGTTAGTACCATTTCTCAACTCCATTTAAAAATCACTGAAAAAACACAAAAAATACTTTCGGAACCATAAACTTCACTGCCCAGAGATAATTTTCTTGGGAAGCTATGGTTTTGGGGAATGCTTGACAGATTTTATTTTCCAACCAAAGAATTATAACTAGTCTCCCAGATGTCTAGAGTAAAATTTTCTGTAGAAGCACCACTGTAGAAAACTGTCACATGCTGTGCATTAAGCACAGAAACCAGCTAATCACAAAATATGAAAGTAGACGTAGCATGTTACGAGCAGTCCAAATATGCTGAAACACGTCTGTCATGAAATCTGGTCTTAAACAAACCTCTGAAAAAAAGTCTTTCTGCAAAAATAATTTATTATTATACCTCTCGGAGGATTCTCGGTTTCCAACGGGATGAATTTTATCTGCTTTGATGACTGAAACAAAAGACCCTATGGAAACATCCTTTTAATGTTTGCACCTTCCCTTTTTGAGGGGAGAGGAACGCCCTCAATGATTCCTTATGTAACTTTTATTGTATATATACTTGGAGGACAGAGAAGCAGCACCAGATAATTCCAGCACTTAAGCTGCCACTCAACCACCCAGCTGTTAAAGGCGTTCAAATGGATTGTTAGCTACCAAAGAGAGGTTTCTCAATCTACATCCCATTCCGAGGTCAACCCCCATCACAGGTGCACTTGGCCAGAGGCACTTGTAATCTCAGAAGCAGCCACGGCTGCCAAGTTCAAGTTGACTCTGAACGTAGTATAACATTCCCACTCCAAGCCAGAGCCCATAACTCTTGCGGCTGCTCAGACAAGGGGACTTCTTGGTACCACTCTGACTCACCCACACTGGCTACAGTAAGGCGGCAGGTGAAAGACTTAAGTGTCACTAAGTCGGTTTCCAGTTGCTTCCAGGAAAATTAAAAAAAAAAAACAAAAAACCATGGCATATACGACTCTTGCTTCTGAAACCTGGCACATTTTCCACCACGCTCACAGGCCGCGGAGAGAAGAGCTGACCACGTTGTCATATTCTGACGTGCTGTCTCCCACACTTTCAGGGGTTCTGAGACGCACAGAAACCTGGGGATGTGAGCGTTTTGGAGACAAGGTATAGAAAAAGCACTCTACAAGCATCTGAAACCCCTGCCAAGCACCTCAGCCCTGACATGCCACTTCTTAGCTCTTCCAACTTCACAACTTTGCTTTAGCAGTTGTCAGTCAATTCAACATCATACGCTGGTTCTACGGTGTTCATACGTATCTACCAGAAAGGGGACCAGGACGAAGAAGCCACTGTCTTCTGCAAACGATCAGAGGGCTCCCGGCCACAGCCCCCTACTTTGCCTCTGGGTGATTACTCACTGTATTGTTTTTGAGCATCTGTCTAATTTGGATCGTTGCATCCACGGGGCTGTGTGAACGTTGAAGTCCCAGGGATATTAAAATAATAAACAACAGTGCTCATTACCAATAGGCGCTTCAGAAAGCAAGAGAATAGCAACCTCACCGGACCTTGGCCTTTGTTTCTTTGGCAAATGAAATCTCAAAATGCTATTTTGGCATTTTTGCATAGTCATTTACGTTGACATTTTGCCCCCCTGTGGGATTACATCTTCAATGTAAAAATAAATCTAAAAGCATTGTGTTCACGCATTTTAGGTATATGCACTCAAGGACACACTCCCGGAGGTAAGTCCGAGTCACAGTAACTGGCCACATCCTTTATCTGCTGGGTCCTAGGAGGTTAGCAGAACTTCATGTCTACGATGAAACGGCCTTCAGAAGTGGATGTCCCGAAGTTCAGAACACAAGCATCCTCACCGAGAAAACGCATTTTCTTTTTCAACCAAAAACCAACAGCCATGCACTAAAAGGCCTGAAAAGGAGTTGAGCTACCTCAAAACAAATAAATACTCAACTCTTCTTCAGGAAGTTTAGAGAGGATCAAAGAAACCTTACGCTATTGAAGTTGTTCAAGAACCTTTACCCTTCCTTCAGCCTTAGCTCCTATTTGTGCTGCTGGCTTTTAGACATCGACCTCAGGAGGGCATTCCAACTTCAGGAGACTCAACACAGTATCTTCAGAGGAGGCCTGAAAATCCCCCCAACCCCAGGAAAGGGGGAGAGGGGGAATGCACTCCTATTTGGAGTTATTTCCAAACACTGTTCAAACCACCGTTTTACCCTTGAGGGGAGGATATCTCAAAAACTGGAGAGAGAATTTCCACAGGGAGAGGGTGAGACGCTTTCTCATGGTGTGAACACGGCTGTGAGGAGAACTCCTCTCTTTGCGGGATGAAAGCAGGGAACGAGGGAGCCTGTTTGTGGAGCCCCAGGGAAGGTGTCTACTCAGAAGGAGTTTGCAGTTTTCTCCCCAGAGTCCCTGGGGCAGGAGGGTTTGCTACATGGTTGAATTTTCAAGCAAATTATCTCCCAGAATAAAAGAGGAACTATGCCAACCCCGTATAAACAATACCCTTGTTTTATACAACGACTGCTTTTCAATTCTTGGTGCCCCTCGCTCTCATGACAATGCTTTGGATGGATGAGAAAATTGAGGCCGAGAGACTAAAACACAGGTCCAAAGTGACGCAATGAATTTGCAGAAAAGCCAAGATTCCACTTGGGTCTTTCCGCCTCTAAGACCTGAACTCTTTGCAATATGCCACACAGTCTTCCAACGACATCTTCCTGCCAACCAATATTCTCATGCCTGGAGAGAGGGAAAAACGAAAGACTTGGTTGGGGAGAGGGAACCGGGCACAGGGAAATGTTATCACTTGGGTTGTTGTTACTGTGTCCCCATCTTCTCACAGAAACATACAGAGGTTTCCTCTTCTACCTACCTGCTTGTCGGAACTTGCTGGGGAAATGTCAGTCACACCCTACACGTGGTGCAAGTCCACATCAGAGCAGCGAGAGACAAGAGCACTGCTGTCTTCCGAAGGGTCATACCTGAAGGCCGCACGCACCTCAGCTCAAATGCCCCATGCTGCTGGTCTCTAGAGAGGGCCTCCCTCGAGGACTAGCCATACTTCAGCAAGAGCACCTCAACTCAAATGCCCCATGCTGCTGGTCTCTAGAGAGGGCCTCCCTCGAGGACTAGCCACACTTCAGCAAGAGCACCTCAACTCAAATGCCCCATGCTGCTGGTCTCTAGAGAGGGCCTCCCTCGAGGACTAGCCACACTTCAGCAAGAGCACCTCTTCCACAAGCAGAGCGTTCCTGGTTAGGTATCTCTCACCGCGTACGTGCCTAGCTATAGAAATATCCCCTCAGCTCACTCTGCAGCTTATAGAGAGTCTCGTGTCGTTGCCAAACAACTTCCCCTTATAGCTCGTTTGCGAACTTTCATGCTGTTTTTTCGTTATGGTAGCACAGATTTTGGTTACACAAAATATGCAAGTATTCTATGGTACAAAAATCAATCTATCTCCCCGCTTTACCCCTACTCTCCCACAACACCAAAACTCTCAAGCGCAGGAGTAGGCATCCACTCCTGGAGGCTCCTGGGAGATTTCCCATAATAAAGCAGACACTTTCTGCATCTCCCCTCCCCCCATCTTTTTTAAACCTGGTACAACATGTCCGTAAAGTTGGCGATCCCTGTCAGAGTTCTGAACAGCCATATTAGTCCCCTAAATCTGAGAGAGATAAATTTACAGTCCACTTCAGGTTTACGTGGGGAACCATAAATATCAGGCTTGAGCCCTGAGGGCTAGAATTTCACGGACCATTAAGCATGTCACCAGGTGGAAAGCTGTCAATGGCTGGGATCTGAGCTACTCTGAGATAACCACAGTCCGCCTGGCTTCAGAGAGCACAGCCCTGATCATAGAGGGAGTCCTTGTACCCGTTCCATCACTCCGGTCACCAGTTCTTCTCTCCAGCCTCTGACCACAACCTGCTCCCTTCATTACTTGTTAGGTCTTTAGGACTTGTCCCCCATGCTCCACAAAACAAACAAAAACCCCAATTGTTGTCAACTTGGCCCCAACTTATGATGATCCCACGTGTGTCAGAGTTGAACTGCACTCCATAGGGTTTTCAACAGCTGGTTTTTCGGAAGTAGATCACCAGGCCTTTTTTCCAAGGCACCTTTGGGTTGACTTGAACCTCCAACCTTTCATTAGTAGCCGAGTGTGTCAACAGTTTGCACTGCAGGGACTCCTCATGCTAGATAGGTGGTTGCCTTCCTCTGACTTGGATGCAAGTGTGGGTGACACAGGAAAGAACAGGAGGTTTGCAGCGCAGCAGACCTGGATTTAAATCCTGGCTCTGCCATTTCCTAGCTATGAAATAAGGTACAAGTTATTCGTGTCATTTCAGCTCCAGTTTTTCCAACTGTAAAATTATTAAAGATAATAGTATGAGGAAGGTATGACTAGGACCAGTGGATAGAAATTGTAGGGAGGTAAATTTCCTACTCAGTAGACGGAAGAACTTTCTAACAGCCATATTGGCTCAAAAACTAAAATGGGCTTCCTTGACAAGAAATGAAGACGTGAATTCCGTCTATTGGGGGCATTTGTGCATAAGCTGGATGCATGGGAGTCGGATTCCGGGAGCAGACGGGAATCTGGGCTACCGCAAAGATCCCTGCTAATCTTCAATTACATGATCCTACAATTTGCTTATACGTCTTTCCAGAAAATCCAGGATAAATCCTCTCAAAGTCTCCAACGGGGAAAAAAGTAAAATGACATTATTTTTCTCATTTTCATTTTTCTTCTAGAAGACTAATCCTTTCCACGTTTTTTCCCCTCCACTCCATTAGTCGGTAGAGAATCCCATTTCCACCAAGTGCACAAGAACCATTTAACCATTTTGAAACACTAAACATTTAACACAAACCACCTGGCCGTAAATTTTAACTACTTCCCGTTACACAAATAGTTCCATTTTTAGACAAATCAGAATGCTCCATGCTGCCTCCCGCGCCCCTTCTTGCCATCGTTTCTCTGATCAGCTAGCAACTCTTTCCCATGGTGCTGTCTTGCCGTCTGAGCCCAGGGCACCTGCCAATACAAGGTTTCCAGCAACAGAGTTCACTTCATAATCACCAGAGTTCAGCCAGGAAGCCTGAGCCGAGTGTCACTGGGTTTTTACCCGAGATGTTATGCTGTGGGCATCCTCTTCTACAGGTTATAAACTGCTTTGAAAGTGAATTTTTTAGCTTGCTAGAGGAAATGACCTATGAACCTGCAGACAATTCCCAACTGACTGGGCAAAGCCAAAGCCCCTGTTATAGGGCTTGAGTTTGTTCGGCAAATTGGATGCCATGTTTGAACCACAGATGCAGGATCATCCTCTGGGCAGTGTGTGTGTGTGTGTGTTTGTGTGTGTGTGTGTGTGTGCGTATCTGAACATGCTCATGGTGTGAAGCAAATCTTGAATGTACCTTACAAAACAGTACTTTCTGTTTGGCCAAAGCAAATATCAAGGGCAGCCTCAAATGGGAGGAGGGTCACAGGAGACAAGAAGGGGCATCATAGCAGTGGGTAAGAGGAATGTTACAACCAGGATTGTCATCCTACCCCCATCACAAAATGATTGTCATTGTTGATTGCACAGCCATCAGCTAGGCTTGTGCTTGTACCAATGTGGTCTCACCTATTCCACCAGGTACTGTACCGTTATCCCCATTCTACAGATGATGCTCAGACAGGTTAAACAACCTGCCTGCAGCCATGTGACTCCTGGGCAGAGCTGGAATTTGAGCCCAATTCTTGTGCCTCTGGGCTTTTTATGACACTGTCCTATTTTGATGGCTTTCTCAGTGCAGTGCTCCCCCACCCCCTTTTAATCTTTTATTGTGTTTTTGGTGAAAGTTTACACAGGAAATTAGGTTTTCATTTAACAATTTCTATACATATTGTTCAGTGACATGGGTCACATTCTTCACAATATATCAGCATTCCTGTTATTTCCATTTTGGTGGTTCTGTTTCCATTAATCTAGCTTCCCTGTCCCCCCTTGCCTTCTCATCTTTGGTCTAGGGTAAATGTTTACTATTTGGTTTCATCTAGATGAATATTTTGATTTTGAGGCACACAGTACTCATAGGTGATATTATTTATTTTATGGGCCAATCTGTCATTTGGCTGACAGGTGACCTTTGGGAGTGATTTGAGTTCCAAGTTTAAAGAGTATCTCAGGGTGATAGTCTGGGCATTCATCTGGACTCTACTGGTCCAGTAAGTTTGGCATCTTTTTTAGGAATTTGATTTTGTTCTCCGTTTTTGTCTCATTCTATTGTTGACCATCTACTGAGTCCCTGGTCAGAATGGTCGGCTGTGGTAGCCGGGCACCATCTAGTTCTTCTGGTCTCAAGGTAGGCGATGTCATTGTTCCTGTAGACTGTTGGTTCTGCAGACTAGTTTCTTCTTTGAGTCTTTGGTTTCTTTCTTCTCTTTAGCTTCAGATGAGTAGAGACCAATAGTTGTATCTTAGACGGCCACTCACGAGCTTTTAAGTCCCCAGGTGCTACTCACAAAACTAGGATGCAGAACGTTGTTTTATGGACTATATTATGCTAGGCCTTGTTTTAGTCCCTCTCTCTCATTTCTTGCCTCTGATGTCTTATATTCTGTTATTTGTGGTTGGATTCTTTCATCTCCAAGTTGGTTCTCTTATTTGCCTAAAATTATAATTTATGTTTCAGATACCCTAGGGTTGGTCATTTTTTACATTTTGAATTTTCAGAATGACAAGGAACTTTAGAGGCAATCAAAACCTCAGCAAGAACCCAGGCTTTGTAGCTAACACTTAGGATGAAGAAATGGCTCCTAGTTCTTCCCCATGAAAACTGCCTCTCTGGAGAGCTTGTACTTGGAATGTCTATTATGTCAACCAAAGAAGCTGCTCAATAAAAAAATTCTTGACCAAAGTGTCTCACTGGCTCAGGACAGAAAAGTCTTATTTCTTCCCATTTGCAAAAAAAGCAGTCAATTAGTTTCCTACTAAAATACGGACAATGTGAGAGTTTAGATCTACACCTGGAAATGTTCAGTGGCATAGCTGACTTTCTGTTTTCAAGATAAAACTTTATAAGTGGAAGATTTATTTAACCTTGATATAATTTAAATTTAACAGATGTATTTTCTCCATATTTTAATTTGACAAATTTATTTCCACTGAAACTATATGGCTGGAATAAAGCATCAAAAGACAAACAAGCAGGAATGCCAGCAAACAAACAAACAGAAAACCTATCTTCTTTTTTCCTTGCTATGAAACTAGAACCTATGCTCTGTGAGGTTCGAAATGCTGTGTATCTTATTGCGGTAAGCTGAATGATGCCTGCCTCTTCCCACCCCCAAAAGATATCCATATCTTAATCACTGCTGCCTTACTTGAACATGCTATGGAACAATTCTACTCTGCACACGTGGGGTTGTCATGAGTCGGAATCAACTCGACAGCAACTAATAACAACAACATTGCAAAAGGGACTTTGTATCTGTGATTACATTAAGGATTGTGAGATGGGAAGATTATCCTGGATTATCCACGTAGGCCTAATGTAATCGCAAGGGTCCTTCTCAGAGGCAGGCAAGAGGATCAAAGACACAGAAGGTGATGTGAAGATGGAAGCAGAAGGACAGAGAGAGACTGGGAAATGCTACACTGCTGGCTTCAAAGATGACGAAGGGGCCACAAGCCAAGGAATGCAGGGGACCTTTAAAAACTGGAAAAGGCAGGAAACAGATTCTCTTCTGAATGCCTCCAGAAAGAACCAACCCTGCTGACGCCTTGATTTTAGCCCCTGGAACTGACTTTGCACTTCTGACCTCCAGAACGGCAAGAGAAAAAATGTGTGCTGTTTCAAGCCATGAAGTGTGTGGTGATTTGTTACAGCAGCAGTAGAAAACTAATACACTTGCTTACCATTCACTGCGTCTCTTGTGTCTAACTAACTCTAGTGCTTAGCATATAACATGGACTCATAAATTAATATTTATTGAATGAATTGAAAATGCAAAAGAAGGAAATCATGAGAATCAAAAAGACCAAATTCATGGCAACCTTTCTGGTTTTAAAAATTCCCTGTTTCTGAGGATGAGAAGAACATTTATTCAAGGCTCAGCTGAGAGTAGAGTTACTTGGGTAATCTGTGATTCTGACTCATAGAGGCCCTACAGGACAGAGCAGAACTGCCCCATAGGGTTTCCAAGGAGCACCTGGTGGATTCAAACTGCTGACCCTTGGGTTAGTAGCTGGACACTTAACCACTACGCCACCAGGAATCCTAAAAAAACAAAAACTAAACCCGTTATGGTCGAGTTGATTCCAACTCATAGAGACCCTAGAGGACAGAGTAGAACAGCTACATAGGGTTTCCAAGGAGCACCTGGTGGATTCAAACTGCCAGTCTTTTGGTTAGCAATCATAGCTCTTAACTACTACGCCATCAGGGTTTCCCCAGAGCTCTTAGTACCTACTAAACAAAAAAAAAAAAAAAAAAAAATCAACAACAAAAAAACCCATTACCGTCAAGTCAATTCTGACTCATAGCGACCTCATAAGGTTTCTGAGGCTATAAATCTCTATGAAAGCAAACTGCCACATCTTTGTCCCAAGGAGCTGCTGGTGGTTTTGAACCGCCGACCTTTCAGTTAGCAGTCATTTGCTTTAACCACTGTGCCACCAGGGCTCCTATAGTACCTACTAGGCAGTCAATAAATAAATGAATGAACAGCGTTTAGAGCCGTGTGTAAATGTGACCCCCCTCCCCTCTTCCCTACAGCAAAGCAAATAATCCCTTCTGAAGCAGAAGCCAGTTTTCCACCACCTTCTACCTTCTCTACCTTTCTGGATGCTAATTTTCATTAGATTTTACTTATGTAAGTTAAAGTCGTGCAAAGGGGCATACCCTCCAACCCCAGACACGGGCACACACACCCGTCAATGTACCACGAGTGTTTTGGGCTCAGTGACTGCAGACCACAGAAACATAGGTCACCTTTTCTGGGACCCTGTCACCTGTTCACTTCTGCAAGTCTTTCAAGAAAAATAATTTAAGTCTTTCTGGCTATTTGAAGAGTAGTTTCCTTAAGGAACTTCGCACTTAGTGGTTATATGAGCAATTTACAGTAACTCCTCATTTAAGATTCTTTTAGATGTATTAGGGAAGTAAAATAAATATTGCCTACCAAACTGGAGGAATTTAGATGATCCATTTTTTGAGATATAAGAACAGAGGAAAATAAATGATAAAGACAGAAATAACTCCAGTCCTCCTAATTCACGATCCGGTCGGCTCTTAGAATCATATTTAGGGAGGGAGGGGCTTTAACAATCATGTAGTTCTGCTTGCTCATTTCACAGATGAGAAAAACTGAGGCCCATATGGATTTCTGGAGATCACAGCACCAAGAAGCAGCAGATGGGGACTGGCACCCAGGACTTCTGAGTTCCTCAGTGTGATGTGCACACCCTTCTGCCCCATTTCATCAGATGCTGATACACGGAGTATTCATACACAAAATAAATCAGACACAAATTCTGCCTTCAAAGTGTTTACAGTCTAGTAGGGCCGAGAACATACACCCAAACCCACTGCCGTCGAGTCGATTCCGACTCATACTGACCCTATAGGACAGAGTAGAACTGCCCCATAGGGTTTCCAAGGGGCGCTTGGTGGATTGGAACTGCCAACCTTTTGGTTAGCAGCCAAACTCTTAACCATTGTGCCACCAGGGTTTCCATATATATATATATATATAACTATATATATATAAACTAACTACAGGAAGACCAAGGAAAAAAAGTCAATTACATGGAAACTGAATAACTCCTTGCTTAAAAACCACTGGGTAATAGAAGAACTCAAACATGGAATCCAAAAATTTCTAGCATCAAACACGAATGAAAACACATCATACCAAAACCTTTGGGACACAGCAAAGGCAATCCTCACACATCAAAAAAAGAAGAAAGGGACAAAATCAAAACGTTAGTTACACAACTTGAACAAATAGAAAGAGAACAGCAAAAGAAGCCCACAGCCACCAGAAGAAAGGAAAGAATAAAGATCAGAGCAGAAATAAATGAAATAAAGACTAGAAAAACAATAGAATCAACAAAAGTTGGTTCTTTGAAAGGATCAACAAAATCGATAAACCGCTGGTCAAACTGACAAAAGAAAAAAACCATATAGTTAGTTATATATATATATACACACGCATATAAATTATAAGACAAAGTAAACAGAGATAAGCTCCACAAAAGATGTACAGATCAGAAAGAAAATCTTTAAATCATCGACTTCTGAGATTTTGTTTTTCATTTTTTACAACAGTACTCAAACTTGTGAACTAGTGAACTTCCTCCTTTTTGCATGATTCCTTGAAACCAAGTACTTGGAATACAACTAAGTTAAGGATTTCACAACACATGCTATTTGAGTATCCGATCTGAAAAAATAAAGGACACAGCCAGACCACATGGTGCCTGTTGGACAGGATCTTCTGGGCAGGTATCTCCCCATGTGCCCAGGCAAGCCAAATCGAATGAGGCATTGAGTCAAAAAGGAAGGAGAAGTAGAGAATACATCCACTGCCCACCACGTCAGGAGGCCCCAGAGGTTCTCTCCTCTCTATTAAAACACTACACTCAAGCTGAGATACGTAGAGGAAGGCCCTTGTTGGGGCCAAACGACAGAGTATCAGCAAGGAGGGATTATTACCCACTAGGGACTCTCTTCTTGGTATAATCAGAAGAACAGAAAGACCAACGAATAGCGGGATGTGTGAGGAATGTGGGTCGTGTGTCTGCAGCTCTAGTTGCTTGAAGAATTGGCTGTGTGGATTGGCACACAGCACCGTGAACATTATCCACTGCTGTGGAGCCGATTCTGGCTCATAGTGACCCTATAGAATAGAGTAGAACTGCCCATAGGGTTTCCAAGGCTGTAAGCTTTACGGAAGCAGACTGCCACATCTTTCTCCTGTGGAGTGGCTGTTGGGTTCGAACCGCTGACCTTTCAGTTAGCAGCCGAGTGCTTAACCTCTATGCCACCAGGGCTCCCTCCACGAACATTAGGAACCACAAATCTCCAGAGTTTTCCGAACAAAGTAAAAGACTTCGTCTACAAAAATCCCCAGGTTGCGCGGACTGCTCTGACCAGGATCACAACAGAGGGTTCTGGACCGAGCTGAAGAAGGATGTAGAGCATAATTCTAACTCCCAAAAAAAAAAAAAAAAAAAAAGACCAGATTTATTGGCCTAAAGGATACTGGAGAAACCTCAAGAGTGTGGCCCCCAGACACCCTTTCAGCTCAGAGGTGAAGTTACCTTCGAGGTTCGATGTTCAGCCTGGGAGTGGACAGCCCGGTAAAACTAAATGAGACTAACGAGGTACAGGAGTCCGGTGACGAGGGCCAGAAGGCAGAGGGGGAGTAGGAAGCTGATGATAAGGAACACAAGTTGAGTAAGGATACTGTTGATGTGTTGTGAGATTGTTGACCACTGTTATAGGGCAACATTTGTAGTAACTGTTAAATGGGAGGCTATTTTGTCCTGTAAGCCTTCATCTTGGGCGAGAATGGCAGCACAATTGGAAGAGCATAGTCAATGTCACTTAAATGTGTAAGTAAAAAGTTTTGAAATGGTGTATCTTTGGCTATGTGTATTTTCACCAAAAAAAAAAAAAAAAAAAAAAAAAAAGCTGAGAACTCAGAGGGTTAAAATGTTGTGGGGTTGTTAACCAAAGTCATAAAACAGCATGTGTACTACTGTTACATGAGAAACTGTTTGTTCTGTAAGCCTTCACCTGAAGTACAATAAAATATTTAATAAAAAGAAAAAAAGAAAAAAAAAATCCCCAGGTTGGAGATTGGCTCAAGGAAGAAAGCCCTGGGTGAGCTCCAGAGCTACCTCTACACCTCTTCTTCTGTCTTCTCCCGCCTTCCCCTCTCTGTTCTCCAAATTTGGATACGGGCATCTTAGAAGGTCTAATGTAGCTTAGGAAGATTTTGCCAAACCCCCAGAGGAAACGGGCACTCTCCATTACAGCTGCCAACCAGGAGCCCACAAGTAGCTTTGGACAATGGGACAAACCACATTTCCACGAACATATCCAAGAGAAGCAGATTCTCTTGCACACAGAGGACTAGAGGAATTACTCTTTAGCCAGACTGTGCTGCATTTAGGGGGCACAGAAAAGGAACTAACCTCCCTGTGTAGACAACAAAACTAATTCTTAAGAAGCTAAGCTACAGTGAGGACCGTGTAAAAACATCTCCCTGGGAGCCTGATATTGAAACAAAGTACATCCCAACGATAGATTCCACTATGGGACTACGGGACTTTATCTTGGGTTCTAAATAAGTTCAGTAGATCTCTTTTAGAAAGTACAGTTCAGGAAAAAAGTAAATGATAAAGTGAGTTTTTTTAAAGCCTCTGGATTAAGTATACCTTGGACATAGACAAAAAGCTACCTTCTTCCACTGTACTTCCACGTATCTCTGCCCAGAATGCTCCTTTAGCTCGTCCTTCACCTTCCTTCATCCTCTGAAATATGACTTAGCCATCTTTCCATCCACAGCGATTCCCAGAAGTCCCCAAAGGGGCTGGGTGTTATGCCACTTCTTTCCTCAGCACCTGTATCCAAAACACTTACTCTGGACATTTGTGTACTTTGGTGTCTCTCAGTCCCTTTCTCCAGACAAGCAGGTAGGGCTTCCATTTGTTCTTTCTTTATCCTCAGTGCCTTCCACCTATGAGGAGGTCAGTAAGGTCAGAAGGTGTAGTGAATGAATACGTAAAATCTGTAGGTCCCTGGGTGGCACTTGACAACCAAAAGCTTCGCGGTTCTAATCCACCCAGTAGCTCCAAGGAAGGAAAGGCCTGGCGATGGACTTCCATTTTACAACGTAGGGCTTCCTAGGCTGTAATCCTAATGGGAGCAGATCGCCAGGTCTTTTCTACTGCGGAGCTGCTGGTGGGTTTGAACAGCTGACCTTTTGGGTAGCAGCTGAGCACTTAATCATTGTACCACCATGGCTCATCAATGAGATTATAGCCATTGAAAATTCTACGGAGCTCGGTTCTTCTCTGAGACATATGGGGTCACCATGAGTTGGAATCGATGTGAGGGCAATGGGTTTTTTCTTTCTTTTTTTGGTATTTCTTGAGCACCAATAGACAAGAGAATCCAGGGGTCCGAGCACTGGACAGAAGAAAGAGAACCAAACTCCGCAGCTGGCCCCTTCCACAGGTCACACCAACAGCGCAAGCCCTCCTGTCTGTATTTCTATTTTCCCGTCTATGTGTATAACTGTATTTTTAGGAATCAAAGACTTGCTCTTTGTAAAACTCTTGAAAAGACTGGGTAAAAATTATTTTATAAATGGCAATCAGATGCTCTATCTCAATGAGCTACTATCAAGCACAGTGCAAAGGAGGTAAACTTTCAGCCGTGAAGTTTCTGTTTAAATGGTTTTAACTACAAATGCCAAACAGGATCCACTTTTTTTCCCATTTAAAGAAAAACTTCCCTATTTCAATTGTGATATTGGGAATTTCAGCTTAAACTGCAAAGCCCTTCAGAAAGGCATTCTAGAAGTGGCTAAGCGTCCTTGGGGAGTCCCCGGGCCCAGTGTTTCCTCCTTCAGACCAGATCGTCAGTTAAGGCTATTGACCTGCCCCTGACAGAAAGTCCACAGAAGCCAGAGGAGGGAAAACACGCCACGAACCTGCTGCAGGAGCGTTAATAATAAGAACGAAATGAAAAATGATCACTTCGGGGACTTACCACACAGCTTGGAAATGGTGCTCGGTAAAAGCAAAGATAATTTGGGGCCACACTACCCAGAATGAACATCTGACATGCAGTCACTGGTCTGGATTTAGAAAACTGCTTCGATCCCCAGAGAGTAGATTGTTAATGAGTATTTTAAAGGACGAGATGGAGGTAGCATGATAGAGTTGAAAAGGGCGCTGGTTTCGAAGGCTTCCAGTCTTGCTGCACGTCTGTAAATAGACACTGATTTTGAACTAAACGCTTCATGCTTCCCTGCATAAATATCCTCACCTCTAAAATGGGAGGTGCAGCCCTGCTGGCTCAGTGGTTAAATGTTCTGCTGCTAACCAAAAGGTCGGAAGTTCGAATCCACCAGCCGCTCCTGGGAAACCCTATGGGGAAGTTCTACTCTGTCCTATAGGGTTCCTATGAGTCGGAATTGACTTGATGGCAATGGGGTTGATTTTTTAATTTGAATATGGGAGGTAGGGAGCCCCAGATTAACTCTCTGACTCCCTTCTACTCTCCAATCTGGGCATTTATGATCAGAATAACACTGAAAAGATTTAAAAACCAGACGAACTAAAAATCACACCATCTTCCCACGTGAACCAAACGTGAAGGAACCTTATTATAAAAGATAATTTTTCTTACTTGTAGGCTAACAATCCCTGCATAATTTATATCACAGTCCGTGGATTTTATATCGTTTACGAGATCACGATCAACTTCCTGAATTTGATATTCTCATCTTGTTACCTTCTTCTTAGGAAATACTAATTACCCGAAGTCGTCAAACACCAAATGTAAACATAATCATTTTATAAATCACAGACAACAAGGAGGGGAAATAAAAGTTACCTTACACAAATTTTCAAGCTGATACAAAAATTGATTAGTATAATATGCCCCCATGTACCCACCCCTGGTGAAAATAATTATCAATATTTTGCCATTCTGGCTCACCTATTCCCAGCCCTACCCCAACATACTTTTTTTCTGGAATATTTTAAGGTAAATCTCAGACACCTTGTCATTTCACCCATAATTACTTTAGTCTTTATCTCTAACGAATAAAGATTTTAAAAAACTATCACGTTAGTATTACAACTGACAATATTTAAAAATAACTCCTTACTATCATCTAAAATACCAGTTCATAGTCACATTTCCTCAATTGTCTACAACATGTCTTTTATTCAGTTTTTGGTTGAATCAGTATCTAAACAAGGTGAGAGGTGAAATGGATTTCATCTGATTCATAATCTTTTGTACTTTTAAATCTTTCTTTTAGATGTTAACATTACTTAGACACAATGTCTCCGGACAAGAGAGAGTGTGAAGGCCAGCTTGATAGTGCCTAAATATTTCACTGTTCGAAATGTCTGATTCTATGAAGCAGATATAAACGTAAAGGTTCAGGACTAATGGCAAGTAATTCTCATACCTTTCCCAAATGCATAAACTATTTAGGCAAATGTAACTGCAGGCTTTAAAGATATTTTGTTAAACTTTACAACCTTCCCAGGAAGAATACATCCTACAAACCCTCACAGCTTTTATTTTACCCATATAAAAGCAGAATTTCCTAGACCATAATGCAGCCCCATGGCAAACATAGCTTGGTTGTTGTTAGGTGCTGTTGAGTCAATTTTGACTGATTGCAGCTCCATGTTGACAGAGTAGAACCGCCCCATAGAGTTTTCGTGGCTGTAATCTTTAGAGGAGCTGATCATCAGGTCTTTCTCCTGTGGGCCTCCTGGGTGGGTTTGAACTGCCAACCTTTAGGTTAGCAGCCAAGCGCTTAACTGTTTGTGCCATCAAGCCCGTTGCCGTTGAGTCAATTCCGACTCATAGCGACCCTATAGGACAGAGTAGAACTGCCCCATAGGGCTTCCAAAGAGTGGCTGGTGGGTTCCATCTGCCGATCTTTTGGTTAGCAGCCGAGTTCTTAACCACTGCGCCACCAGCGTTCCTTAAATGTGGCTTTACCTGCACTTAAAGAAAAAGAGAGAAATCTGACTGAGCATGACTGCGAGGCCATCTTTGTAAACAGCACTGTGAGCCCTAACCGGTCTCGGACTGGGACTCTCGGGAAGGAGGAAGCCAAACAGTTTCTCCATTCAGCTTCCCGCAAGGCCCCTCTGGTAACACACAGGCGCTGCTGTGACTCATCACCAGGAATACTGTTTTATAACACGTCTGCGTTTTGTAACACACACAGAAAGAAAAAAATAAAAGGAGCCTATTTAGAAACCAAAACCAAGCCCGGCATCTGGGCACTGGTATCAAGATCTGAAGATGTCGCGGGAGGAGGACCTATTTCCTCCAGATAAAGTAGGCAAGGCCTTATCCCTTTCCTTGGCAATTGAGAACTGCAGGCTCCTTCCCTGCTGCTCATGCCCACAGGAGCAGCAACCACGAATTTCATTTTCTTAAAACAGAAGCATTTTCAGACTTGCGTTTTTCTGGACAGCTGCCTGGTGGCTGTAATACATAATAAGGGTGTGTAATTGACAGTCATGTGAATCACTCACTGAAACGCTGGCAAAAAAAAAAAAAAAATAATAATAATAATCTGGAGTTATATTTTTCCAGGAAAAAATTAAGGAGCAGATTCATCCTGTCCATTGAAAATAGCAATTACTTTACATTTCAGCTCATTAGCTACCTTTATATACAAAATCACTGTAATTTGGGCTAACTATCTGCATGTGTTGGAGAGAAGTGGCCGAGTTGCACAATGCATGCAAACGGATGGGCTGGGTCAGACATGATCTATGGAAATGGCAAAGTTAGATGAGTTAGTTGATATAGCACACACGGGATTCCTCTCCCAAGAGTTAGTTACAGGAGACTGTCCTGTCAGTGATTTTGCCATTTGAAAAGCTGCTATCAGCTAGGACCTTGTAATTATTATGGTAATTCCCAGCGCAGACCGATCAAGGGGCCACTGATGTCCAGGGGCAGCTTCAGAATTCTTTCACAGGGTCTCAGACGCAGGGATCTCGAGAAGAATGGCTGGGGACTTTCCCAGGTACAGGCTGTTGGGGCCATGGAAGCTTTTAGAGTAGGTAAAGGTTTTCTCCAATCTATTAATTCTCTTTGAATAAGGGAAAGAACAATCTGAATTAACCGCACTGTCAACCTGAAAGGGCCCCTCTTTTCCAGGGCAGAGGTACAGAAACTAAACCCCAGAAAGCCATGGAAGATTTCATTCCATTTAGATAAGCTCAGACTCCAACTGGACTCTAGAGGTTCAGGTATTTGTCTGAACCTCCAGCAGCTGTGAAACTGCAATGCCTTTGTTCAGATCTATCTACAAGGTGTCGATAACTTCTGATCCCAGAGGGGGCAGGGGTGTTCTGAACGGTGTAAATCCCAGAAATACGTGAAGAAAAACTTGGGCCTTTAGAACGTTGGTGTGGTGTTGCAGAGATGTATTTTGAACCAAGGCAGAAAGAGTGGAAACATTTCACTCCTTTCCAAATAGATAATATCCATGAAGACAGTTTGGATTTATGTTTCTCATACTGGGATTTCCCATTCTTAGAAGTACAGTTGAAGTCCAATTTCACTAAATTAGAGGTTGCGTAGGGATTTTGAGGAATGAAACTAGAACTGATTCTGTGCTTTGTCACCAATTATTAGTGAGAAGCTACCCAGACAGGTATTAAACCAGTTGCCATTGAGTTGACTCTCACTCATGGAGAACCCATGTGTGTCCGAGTAGAACTGTGCTCCATAGGGTTTTCAATGGCTGATTTTTCAGAGGCAGACTGCCAGACCTTTCTTCCGAGGCACCTCTGGGTGGGCTTGAACCTCCAACCTTTTGGTTAGCAGCTAAGCACTTTAACCATCTGCACCACCCAGGGACTCTGGGTGTTGGGAGCCTTTTTCTTAGTATTACCTGTTGGGGGATGGGATTCTAAGCTAACAATGGTTCACCTCTCTGACAGCCACAAGTAATCTTCCACTTAATTCTGAGTTCATTTGCAAGTAATTGCTAGTTGGAAAAATGAGGGTGAAGTCTCATAAACCACTAAAAAAAGAGACTTACTATGCATATAAATAGACCCTGCAAAATATTTCAGATACTGTATCTCAATTATAAGACAGTAGTGGATTGTCAGAATCTGAAAAGTAACATGTAATATGTCTCACTAATTCTTTTCAGGCATTCTCTTTGTTCTTATGTGAACACATTTTATATGAGCCCACATAGGTGGAAATGTGTTACTTGTTTATTTTTTAACTAACAAAAACGTGTTAACTCCTTGGAATGTCCATGTATGGAAAAATAAAACATTATATGGAATTGCACACACATATGATTTATAATACACATATCCAGGACCAGAAATCCTAATGAAGAAGAACGTTACTCAACAGAGAAAAAATTTCTTTTTCTTCAGCATTTGCAATTCTGGTATACAGTAATGCTGAGGCCAAGCATATGTTTTATTTATTAGTTTAAATCCTAGCTAAGCAATAAAATGTGTGTCATTTTAAATAAAGAAAACATGTTTTTCACAAAAGTTATACTTAATATCCATTTTTGGCCCCCTGTAGTGTATGCTGTGGTGTGCCACCCAGATGCCCGCCTTTAGGACGGAGGTCTTCATTTCCCCTCCTGCTCAGAGTGTTGGCTGCCAACGGCTCACAGCTGAGTGGTTCCCCAAGAACTGTCCTTGGCTAAAGGGTGTTTCCTTGCCCAAGGTCATGTCCCTCTCTGAGGACAGCTAGCGTGCAATGGCTAATTGATGCAGGATAAAAGATCCAGTTCCCTTGCCTTGAGTTGGTACACCTCTGAAGACCCACTCCAGCCTCTCATCTCCCCGTAGCATCTGCCGAAGTCTACGCTGCACCTACACAGTATGTCAGTTTCTCCTTCTGCCCAATTCAGCTTCCCTCATCCTTCATAGGTGTTGTTCCTAAGAGCACGCCTCATGAAGCTTTCTGCATGCAAATCTTAAGAGTCGCAGTCTACTTTGGGAACCCAACCTAAGACATCCATTTTCTTTAAAGATAATGTTAGAGGAGTGACAGCTGGGAATGATGATGAATTTCAGATGAGAAGATGGTACAGCTTCATGTTCTTCAGTGTGAGGCAGACCCATTGTAGCCTTCATGCAGACAGGAACATGATTCCACATGTTTTATAGGTCTGCCGGTGAAGGTGAGCTCACTAATGCTCATGTTGTTGTTGCTGTTGGGTGGCGTCCAGCTGATTCCAACTTATAGTGACCCCACGTAACAGAGCAGAACTGCCCCATAGGAGTCTCTTGGCTGTAGTCTTTACGGAAGCAGACAGCCAGGTCTTCCTACTGTGGAGTTGCTGGGTGAGTTCAAACTGCCTACTTTTTGTTTATCAGCTGAGTGCTTAACCGTTGCACCACCAGGGCTCCAGAATGCTCATATACAATATGAGAAACCTTGGGATGAGGCTTTACTATCGTATCACCATAGGAGAGTCAAGTACACCACCAGACCCTTTGGCCACATGCAGGCTATGAGAAGCTGGCTCTTCCACGGATCAGGGGCACACGAGCCCAGTGCTCAGAGTTCTTCTCTGTAACTTAGAGTCTAAGATGGCATGAGGAAGAACACACTGACCTCTGAAGGGTAGTTTAAGCCCTAGGAGACTCCGAGAATGGCCCATATCGGTCACTTTGTTCTTCAGAAATCTAACCTAAGAGAAACACATCCATAGACTCTCAGGTAAAGCAATCTAAGACGATAAAAACATATTCTTCTAAACGATACTGTCCCTGAGTGGCTCCCATAATGAAAACGAGAACATCTTTCTGTCTCTCAAATCACCCCAATTATAGGCAGGATTAGGTAACGTCCACAAATCAGGCCATGGAAAGTTCTTTGATTAGATAGCACTTTTTTTTCTGGCCGGGCGTGGGTGGGCGTGGAGGGCAGCCGATGGTAGTGTGTGTGCATGCGTGGTTGAACAGATTCTCCTTTCCGACCTGGAAAACCAGAGGTCGACCTGCCTTCTAGGACAGTTTCTACTTTGACTCCACTTGGCTCTGTAAAACTGCCACACGAGATGAAGACAGGTCCTCTCACTGTGTTTTAAAGACGCCCATCTGAGAGAGAAAGCGGCGGGTAAGACAGGCTACGAGACATGGCTTCTCTATCAAAAAATCAACTTCAGAGTCCCAAAAGCTTTTACTGCATCCCGTTCCCATTTAGCTTGCTAATACATTCCTAATGAGGGAAGAACTGTTGTCAAGCTGAGAGAACCAGGATTTACTTTTCATATGAAGAGATGGACTTTACGTTAGAGGCAGACATTTATTCTCCTCTTACAATAATGCCCGTGTGCTTTTTGACCTTGGAAGAAAAAAAAAAAAAAATCAGTGTTAAGATAGAATTGGCTAGGTCATAGCCTAAGGAGGCATAAAAGGCCACCAGGAAATAAATTAAAATTAAAATAGATGCTCTTATTGGGTCACATCTCATCCTCTCATTTATAAGCGAGGTTTCCACTCAAGGAATTGATACTGCAGGGGATAGTTTTGCTTCTCTTGTTTCGACTCTAGAAAAAGTTACAAACGAGAGTGAGGAGGAAGCAGCAGACAAAGCCGAAAAGACAGAGAAGCCCAAGGAAAAGGGGACGGACACCGTGGTTGTGTGCAACCACTTGGGAAGAAGACAACAGTTTTGAAATCACAGGTCCCGGCTAAGTTAAGGAAGCGGACTGACATTCCGGATCAGAGAAGCACAGCCAGGTCACGTGTTCTGGCTTTGGACAAAAAAAATGTCATTTCTTTTCAGAATTGACTCTAAGGTTCAGTAAGTAATACTGATCTGGGATTATCAGAGCATCTACTTCAGAAATTGTTTAACATTTTCGGATCATTTTTACTCTGGAGACTGGAAAAATACAGGATCCTTCCCTTAATAGAACACATCCCGCACTAGTATTTGGTAGTCATCTATTTTTGCATTTAGATGGCCGCCGGCGGTAACTGAAAACGTCCCTTCCCCTTTTACTCTACAGATGGGATCATTTGGTTTATAGAACCCTTAAATCGATAATGCAAACAAATGGTCTTCAAGCAGTTACTCAGAAAAATAACACATTCTACATTTTTAGAAAGATACACAGGTATTTTTAAACCTCCTGGATGATTATCTGCCTTAAACCTTATAAACTGCTACAGGAAACTTGAAAGCAATCAGTCCTAACAGTGAGAATCAAAATAATATGATCAATTGCCAGACATCAAGAAGCTCTTGGAGCTGAAGTACCTGTTTCCAAAATAACATGGTAACAAATCTTACAATATCGTTTCAAATCATAAATATCTGTTCTTTCTTGTAGCTGTTAAGAACGAAAAGATCATTTTCTCCCAGATTCAAATGTATTAGAAGAGTGTCCGGTTATAAAACTGTATGTACACATACCACACACACACTTATTTAAAATCCACAGAGATTAGTTAAACACATAGTATATACCAACCATTCTGCTAAATTCGAGGGATAAACGATAAGGAAAGCCTATTCAGTGAGACAAAGCTACGTAAACAATTACTATGCTCCAATACATTTTCTGGACTGCGGGCTTAACAACGTGCTGTGGGGGCAGAGAGGCTGCATCAATTAATTTAGCAAAGGTGGAGCTGAAGAAGGCTTTGCATGGGAGATGTTATCTGTGTTGGTCTTTGATGGAGCGCTAAGACTTCTACAGGTGCAAAAGCTGGCAAGGGACATTCCAGGACCAACAAGATACAACAGAAGCAAAGGCACTGAGGCATGCCCGTGCAGAGTGTCTTCTACACACTGGTCATTGAGGATGGCAAAAACTGCCTGCCCTGGTACAAGTTATGGAGAGGGCAGTGGAAAGATCAAGACCATATTGTGAAGGACCTTGAGTGCTTTGCAAAGTAGTGTGGACACTTAAGGCAGTGCAATGCCCTCGGAGATTTGTTATTGTTGTTGGGTGCCATCAAGTCAGTTCTGACTCGTAGCGACCCTCTGTGACAGACAGAACTGCCCCATAGGGTTTCCTAGGTAAGAATCTTGGCAGGAGCAGATTGTTAGTTCTTTCCTCCCTTGGAGCTCCTGGTGGGTTCAAACCGTCAGCCTTTCCAGTTAGCAGCCAAATGCTTAACCATTTTGCCGCCAGGGTTCTTTAGAAGATTATTTATTAAGGAGGAAGAATAAGATGCTCCTGCTAACCATGCCGTCCCACAGCTGGCCATAGTTTCTTTCCGTTTTTATTTAGGAGGCGGGGAGCAGGGATTGCTGCATATAGGGTAATGCTTTCTAATATACCCGGTCTCGGACAAAATTTAGCCAAGGCATGTTCTCAGCACAACCCTAACACACAACAATTCTTAGCACAACCAGAGAACCCTGAGGCCTCCATGAAAAGATTCTCAATGGCTCCTCTTGTTATTGGTGTTCTCTTGAACTCACACTGCAAAGCAGGAGTGCCAAGCCACATCGTGAGTGCTCTGCTCTGCAGATTTACTGCCTGACAAGCCTTCAAGTTAGAAAATACATATTTCAAGCTGAACCTGTCACTAACAACTTTATACGGTTTGCTGTCTCCTGAGTTGCTGGTTGAGGATGCCTGGCCACTGGGAGCCCAGGTCTGAGGCAGATTCTGCCAACGATGAGCCTTCCTGAAAGCTGCTCTATCATTCCTCGTGTTAAACACGTCAACATATTTAAGCATTTTCAAGCCAAGAGGCCAAGCTGATGCTCGTGGACAAAAACAAAAGAGAACACTTATGAGAATGCTTTGAATTGATACAGTGCATGGCTAGCAAAGAATGCAATACTAATTTTTTATCATTTGCTTCCTCTTATGGCAGTCCCCTGTGGCAGGAAAGAGATTAGCCTGCAGGTAGGAGAAATCCAGGAGCAAAGGGATAAAACAATTGGAAGTCATCGTTTGGATGGAGTCAGGGGCAGAGTCAGCAACAGCATCGTGTGGCCACTGCTCTCACGGGCAGCCTTATTTCTACGGCAGACGGAAACGTCCTCGATCCACGTAGATCTATCCGGTTCCCGAGCCCTCGTGACAAGCTAAACTACCAATAATGCCTTGCACAGGGCTTTAAGCGACACAATCAAGCGGAGAGGGACTTGTGTCAGTTAGACTTTGTCTCCTTAAAAATCAAGAGCGAAGCGGTGACAGTGAAGTTTTTAACAAGGAGGAAAACCCTAGACAGTTGCCTCTAAGAGTCTTCACCACAGCTTCAAGGACAACCAGGGAAAGAGCTGCTATTTGAGGCAACTTCATTATAAAATCATTTTTAATAAGCAATCTTAACAAAGGGAGGGAATACTCTCGTGGAGAAAGCCTCCAGGGACCCAGAGGCTGCCCAGTTAAGTTATTAGGAAGTTCCACACAAGGGACCAGACAGCTATTTCACTGGCCTCGGGGGACAGAGTTTAGTTTTTGCTTGTTCTCTAGAGGCCCTGGTGTTAGCCTGTCTACGAACAGCAGAGACTGGTAACAATCAATTAGCCCGACGCCCCAGCTCGGCGAAGGAAAGTGAATTTTCAGTTTCGTCGACACAAAAAGACACGGCGTAAGAAAGAGACGAATTAAGGCGACGAGGTTTGTTATACTGAAGATGAAGACTTTTATGAACGTGTAGCCAATGAAAAGACCTCTCGCGGACGCTGGCTTTCTTTAAGTGACACAATAGAAGTCGTTCTTGTAAAATTCAGAAATGCCTACAAAGAGGAAGGGAAGCACAACTGTCCTCTCACCGGACCTCCTAGCTCCGCGAGGAACCACGTCAGCATGCTGATGAAGAAATCATCAATGCACTTTACCTTGCCTACCTAAGACATGAGCAAGCTTTGGCAGTGGAGGTTCAAATTGTTTAAAGCTATCTGTCGCTGAGTTAAAAACGGTTGAGAAGACACAGACTCCTCATGTTTCACGGTAGCCTCCAGCCAGTTAACAGTGCCAATGCAAGAAAGCAAGGAGAACCAGTCGCCACGCAATTCTAAGCGAACGTGTATTTGTCGGGTTTCACTGCTCATTCCATGTCTCTGATTTCATGAAACGGCAAGAATTGGGCTTACAATTAGACCTTAAAACCGTGGAGATAGAGAAAAAAACACTCCTTTTCTTTAATAATCAGAACAGCCTTCCCTTTTAGGCCTAGATATTTCCCGCTCAATAAACATTTGTTTCCTGCATAGTCAATCACATGACAGGCCAGAGATGAACCCTTATCCAAGGACAAGAATTTTGCGGGGGTTCAGAGATGGGACTGAAGCATGCAGCGTCTGATTCACATAATGCTCCCCAAATGACAGTGACGATAAAAACATCGTTTGCAGGTCACTATGTTTTTCACACACATTCTGTGGCTTCCTGTTGGTGATGGGATAAAGCCAAAACCTGCTCGGCTCTTCGTGTCCTCCCTTCCCTGTGTTGATACTCTGTCCAGTCAGACGGGTCCATGCTCTCAGGCCCTGAACTCTCCATCCATCTACCTGATCACACCTGGGCCTCACTACCCGTCTAGATCAAGCTCAGCTCGCTCCCGGGTTCATGTCCAGGAAGGTCTCCTGGACAACACCAACTCAGACAGCACAGAAACAGACCACCTAGCTAGAACCACAGCCCTACATTTTCCTTCATCACTAGAAATTCCCCAAGTGGGTCTGCCTTTCTCCTCAAACACAGACTGACCTATAGAGAGTGAGGATCACAAGCTAAACTTTCTATACAACACCGTGCCCAACACAGCACCGGGCAGGAAGTTGTTGTTAACTGCCGTTGAGTTGGTTCCAGCTCATGGTGATCCCATGTGTGCAGAGTAGAACTGTGCTCCACAGGGTTTTCAAGGCTGTGATCTTTTGGAAGCAGATCACCAAGCCTGTCTTCTGAAGCGCCTCTGGGTGGGTTTGAACCGCCAACCCTTTGGCTAGTAGTCAAGAGCTTAAGAGTTGTGCTACCCAGAGAGCCAGGATAAAAAACATTAACTACTCAAGTCTGTCTGGCTCCCAGCCCTATCCTGTCCTCTTTCTACCGGACTTGCTTTAGTCTATATTCCAGCCTTCCCTCCTAAGATTTCGTTATTACACGTGTCTGAGTTATCTAGCTTATAAACTCCTCCCTCTCCCTGCAAAAAAAAAGAAAAGTAAAAAACAAAAAAGGATTACCATATCTTTACACAAATAACATCACTATGCCATTGTTTTTTTTTACATGTTTCTGTAAAAAATTAGCATAGTGAGCTTAAGAAAATACCGCAAGGAGGGGAACAGGAAGGAGAGTGTGGTTTGCAAACAAACACAAAAGATGCCCATTATTTGCATGCAAATACGGTAAGTCCTTGTCACTGACTCTCCAGTCTTCAGCTAGCAAAGCACTGTCTCACCTTTTCAGCTCCTTCTTCTTCTCGGCTGTTGACCGTTTAAGACATTAGAAGCTGGGGTAAATGTCCAGGACATCAATAAAGTAAAACGGGGCCTACGCTCCTATATAGGAAAACTACTTGTCCAGAGGTGAGAGTGGAATGGGTGGGATCTTGGGAAGTCAGAGGAAAAAGGTTACTTGCATAGCTTGGACCTGGAAACCTTAGTCACTATAATATGCAGATAAACCCACGGCCGTCGAGGCAATTCCGACTCATTGCAACCCTACAGGACAGAGTAGAACTGCCCCATAGGGTTTCCAAGGAATGGCTGGTGGATTTGAACTGCTAACCTTTTGGTTAGCGGCTGAGCTCTTAACCACTGTGCCACCAGGGCTCCAATATGCAGATATGAACATCAATTACAATCAAACGGGCCGTGTGACTACAAATATACTTAACTCCCTGGCAGCCGACTGATAAAGTTGGAAAAGTGGAATAAGCCCTAACTTTCTCACGTCTCAAACACTTGAGCATCTCTGCTTCTCCGAAGTTTCTGTTCTTTCAGATGCAGATGCCAACAAAGATAGAAGCTGATGTACCTGCAAATCCAATCCTAAATTCAGGTGTGCTCAAGCACACACGAAACCTAGATGTTTGATACTCTTACATGTCCCTTTGATACGTATTCCAAGGCATTCTTTTAGCTTTCCGGGTTTTGTTCATTTATTTTGGGTTAGGTTTCAGGGAGACCAGTGTCCTGACGCATACTACCTCTTAGTGGCAATTAAAGTTACGAATTATCAAGGTGCCCTGACCAAAGAATAATGTGCAATTTCATGATAAATGGCATTATTGTCTGCTAAAGACTTTGTTTCAGTGGAAAATGGGTTCGTGGCATAAGAAGCACGTATTATTGCTACTGGGGGGAACACAACTATCTTAGCAACATACCTAACTACTTTGAACTACTTTTTTATTATGGAATCAGTTGTGTTGTATGAATAATGATGTTAAACGTATGCCAGCTCTTTGGCAAATTAGGTTAGATTGTTAAAAAGAAAGGAACAGTTGCAAGGTAAAAGGAAGCCTGAGTCAGTTGTAGGGATGGCTATGTTGCGCTTAGCTTTCTTCCTATACTATAGGCTGGAAGGACCACTAGAAAGAATGAAGTTCATTCTGGAAGCCTTCAGGCGCTCTGCAGATTGGCTCCACCACTTCCTAGCTAGTTGTAGGACCCTGGGCCTCAGCTGTCATTTACACAGTGGGGAGAGCAGTGATACCTACCGCACAAGACAGCGGTAAAGATTAAATAAATTCATATTTGTAAAATTCTTAGAAGAGTGCCTGGCATTTGTTAAGTGCTCAATAACGACCAGTTAATGTTGATTTTGGGGATAATGGGGCATGTTGCTTACAGAAGTTAATCTACTCTATTTTGAGCCCTGGCTCTGCCCCTTACTAGCTGGGAGATTTCCTAAGTTATTTCACTTCTCTAAGTTAAGTTGAGGTGACCTGGAGGTGCAGTGGTTAAGCGCTTGGTTGCTAACCGAAAGTTCAGCAGCTTGAAACCAATAGCGGCTCCATGGGAGAAAGACGTGGCAGTCTGCTTCCAGAAAGATTACAGGCTTGGGAACCCTACAGGGCAGTTCTACTCTGTCCTACAGGGTGGCTGTGAGTCAGCAACGGTTTTAACTGAGCTGTCAGATAAGTCTTCCCATGCAAAATAGGGGCGCAAGTAGTATATAGCTCATGGAGTTGATAAGAATATTAATACAAATACAGATTGACGGACATGCAGGTAAAGCGTTCAACACAATGCCCAGAGTATTAGAGATGCTCAGCAGGAAGTAGCTGTTGCTACTGCTGAATCAGCTAGTACTTCTACTATCGCCATTATTATTGTAATTCCTGAAATAGATACCCACTAAACCCGCGGCCGTCGAGTCCATTCCGACTCATAGTGACCCTATAGGACAGAGGTGAACCGCCCCATAGCGTTTCCAAGGAGCGCCTGGTGGATTCAAACTGCTGACCTTTTGGGTAGTAGCCGTAGCTCCTAACCACTGCGCCACCAGGGCTCCACAACAGACGTCGCCTCCACAACAGACATCTAGCCCTTCTTTAAAGATTAACACCATCGTGCAAAGTGTATTAAATATGCAGTAAACCCATCAAGTACACACAAGTACCTGGTAGAGTACCTGGTAGCCTAGGCATTTTGTTTTGTCCCCCTGATAGTGATGATGGATTTTAAAGAGTCAATCACAGGCTCAACACGCCCTTTTGAGCCTGTGTTATGAAACGAGAAAACAAATACGTTTGTTCAAATTCAATTCACGAACCTGAGCTCTGCTAACAGCAAACTTGAATCAGCTGGATTCTCTGACGGAAACACTTTGCTAATATTCTGTTTTTCTATGGAATTTGCGGATCCCTGCTATGAACTGTGGGTCTGAAAGACTATACAAATTGCCTACCTTGGAAGAACTGACTGGCAGGGCCACATGCAGTCCATTTATATCTTAATATGATGAGGCCAAAGAATCCCGCTAAGCTTATAAGGACTTGGCTCTAGGTACACAGGCTGAGTCTAAGCAAGGCAGACGTTTCCAGAAAGTACGGAGGGCTTTTCCTTTCCTCAGACTGGTTGATCTTGAAGGAATTAAATAGGTGTTACTCTGGGTGAAAATGGTTGGATATCAGCAGTAGGGACAGTTTTGCTCCCAGAATCAGATTGTGTGTTTAGGTCATGGCTTCAGAATCCTGGATGGTCTAATTCTTTTCTCCTCATCCACACTTCCAGTGTCTTCTGCTTCCCAGTTATGAGCTGAATCTTCTGGAAATAGTAGTACACTTGGCATTTGCATTTTCAGATTGTTTTCTGTGACTATGCCCCTGCCCTTAGTCCCCACCTTCAACCTAGTCTATAAGCTCCTCGAGGGCCAAGAACCTGTCAGCACATAGTGGGTCCTCGATAAACAGTTGTCCATTGATTCACTTCTGAGAGGTCAGCCCTTCGATTCTGGTCATGTCCCATCGTCAACAAGCTTCTTGTCTGGGATGTCCAGTAGCCTTAACAAGCTGAGAAATGGCTCCTCCAGCCACTTCCGGAGCACTGGGTTAGCCCTACTCCAGTCTGTCAGTGGGTATGCGGGATCTGGCTGCAGTTCTCCTAAAAGAACTTCAACGTGGCTTCTTCTCACGTCTGTCTTACTGAAACACTCTGCCAGCAGCTGAAATTATAATCGCCGTGAGTCACACCGTGAGTCACATGGGTTGCCGTGGCAACCTATTAACTATAAAACCAAAAGCACCTTCCATTAGCTTTGCCAAGAATGGTTCCTGAGTTTTCCTGGCCTATGAAAGTAACGTGGGTGAGCCCCAAGTTTGGGGTTGCTAAGAAAGGGAAAAAAAAAACCAACAAGAAAACAAGGTTATTCTAGTTCTTGGCCTCTCCTGAGTGAATGGCAACAACTGTGACAAATTGTTGGGTTGGTTTTGTGGTATCAACAAATACCTAAGGAGAGGAGGTTGAGGCCTCAAAACGAATTTTCTCTAAGTCAAATTCAAAGGCAAGTCTCTAGGGGTGAAAAATGAATACATTAACCTATTCCACTGTAAATGATTGCAATGAACACATTTTTTAATGGATACAGAAGATTATTTCTCCAAGAAATATTCTGATCTGTGCTAAAATATGTTTACTATTGAGAATTAAAATCTCTTTATAAATAATATAGTGTTTTAATTCTATATTTCACGTGTTATCTACTTGTAACTGAACATTTGAAAAATGTGCTACGTTATCTTTTAGTAATTTTTCACGCTAAAATTCAAATGTTTCGGAAAGTGTGGAAAAACATTTTATTTTGTTATTTATTGGGGAAATGGACATGCTCAAGGTGGGATTCAACTGACACATTTGGCTGGCTGCTTGCTGGCTAACCTGCAATTTCTGCACCTTTAAGGGTCGATCCCTGAGTACGGAGGAAAGCAGGCAGGCTGAACAGGAGGAATAAAGAATACAAACAAGGACAACAGCAGGAGGAAGCGGCAAGGGTCTGCCATCCCTGGAAACAATCCAGGGGCCTAGAAGATATCTTCTGGGCCTGCGCTGTGGTGGCTGTCTGCTATGTTCCCTAAGGTTATGACTCAGTGAGGCTCAACTGCCCCGTAGCTGGAAACAGCTTAGACAATTGGTTGCATTTTTCACCTCTGTATTGCTCATCCTCTAACATCTTTGAGCCTGCAGAACTACCCAAGTAGAATTTGATTAACAAGTCAGGAATAAATGACCAATTGTCCTTGGCAAATAATAAAAACCAAGACAGCAGTGGCTTCCAAGAAGAAGATACTTAACCACACAATACTATTTCAGCAGCAAAGAGGCAAGAACAAACTTGTGAAGCAACGAAGCGAAAGCAGTCTTGAAAGTGTCCAACCAAATAATGCGCTAATCCATATGAAAACGAAGTTGAAATTCTACGCCACGGTGCACCATTTATATAGTATGCTCCCGTCTCACAAGCGAAAACTTCCTTGTATGTTCACACACAGAAACCGACAGCAATACTTTCTATCAGTAATTGAGGAACAGCATGAATGTAAGAATTGCTTGACCAACATGGGCACGATTTTCTACTAGGCGTCCCAAAGCTTTGTCTTCTCCCACAGCCAACTAAAGTTAAAGACAAACACTTAAGGTACCCTTCTCCAGAACTCCGCTCCTGAGTTCCCCAAGGATGGTACTCATGGACTACTCAAGCTAACCATCAGATTTTCCCCCCTTGGAAATTTCTGTCTTAACTCCATATATATATATATTTTAAAGAAGCAGTACCTGTGCTTTCCAGATAATAAGGTGGCCTAAAATATTATCAGGTGTCCAACTGTTTAGGTTAATTTTGTAGTTCTTGCACCTCTGACTGGTGTACCTGTGAGCCGACATTCTGGTCTGATAATGTATTCTGCAACTGTACACGTTAATTTGTAAGTTGAACAATCTGTCTGTGAGGGCAGTTAGGAAATTCAGGTTGAAATGCTAATGCGAGGCGACTTTGGCTGTCCATGATTATGTAGTCAAGCCTTGACCATGGTTTCCAGAGCCCTGGCTAAAAATGGAAGTCTTCAGACAGTACAGAAATGAATTCATACACTTCACTGAGAGTGAAACTTTTTGGAGAACAGATGTCAGGATGATTTAAGAGGAACTGGAATTTAACATCTTAAGAAAACTTATAGGCAAGTTAGGACAGTTCACTTTTCAAGAAAAATCCGACAGATGCTAAAGAAGAAGTCGCTTGGATGACTTTTATTAGAGAAAGAAGTGATTGATTTTCTTCCTCCTCACAAGCTGTGGGCCCTGTAGAGACGCTCAGATCAGAAATATGATGGCTTGTCTGCTAAGTTGGGTGACAAAAACAATCTCCATGTTTAAGTGGCACAGAGGGTCTTCACTAACGCTCACAACTTGGACAATTTAATTTCTCCCTGGCATGTGCAAACTTTTGTGCCCTCTGTCTATTCAGGTGCTATGCTTCCCAACTTGACACTGGGCCATTTTACTTTGAACCCTCTCCCCCAACTCAGGAAGGTAAAAACCAACAGAAGAAGAAGATGGTTTCTGATCTAGATCGTTCTGTCAATTTAATCTGTGAGCTGTTACATAAAGGGAGCATTATTTTAAGTCTTTCTACATTTACTTTATGCTTAATGCCTAAGAATTTTCCTGCTGGTGTTCATAGTTAGAAAGACATTCAAAATCCACCTACTCTGGCTATACCTTGATTTTGTTTCAAAGCAGGTACAGCTGATGGGATTCTTTAAGCCTGTGGTGAAAGGGCACTATGATTGTATTTCCTGTTACTGGAACGCCATCTTTTCCTCCCTAACCACCACCTTATGCTGTCACCTAAATCCCTCCATGGATTTAACAACAAACACAGATTACTGTTTCTGCAATAGGCCAACGAAATTATCCTCAGTGACGACATCCCTTGAAGGTCCTTATTGATGGACTGGCTATATACCAGCACAGATCGATGGTCTCTGTCTTATGTTATCTTATTAGCTGACAAGCATTCTGCATGTCCAGTGGAGTTGAACTAGTGGTTTTATCCACTTATCCATGAGTCAAGTCATATGCAAATAGCCAGTGGCTTTCTGTGTATCGCCAGGCAGACAGGAGTCCATATCCCACACCACCATAAACAGCAGGCACGATCATCAGCCCCTGTTCAAGAGAGTTCCAGGACTGAGCTAGCAGAAAGACTGAATTACTTACCACCTCTAGAGTGGGTCCCTCCAGGCCAGGGACGAGCTCATGGGCAAGGCTGTGCAAGGAAGCGCTCTGTACCATGCCTGCCCTGCGGATATACAGAGGACTTCAGTCGCCTGCACCGTCAATCTCTCGGTCATCATGAGCTCAAATATGCACCGACAACAGCAAGAACAACAACAACGACAACAACAAAACCACCCCCAAGAAGCTAAGGGCCACAGACTACCCTGGTGGAGGAACAGCCAGCTGGAACTATGCATTTAGAGACGGGGGTACTCCTTATCATGCGTCTATTACGGGCCTGATCTTTTCATCTTTCCTCAAACAAACATCCCATCGGAGCCCACAGGAGAGGCATGTGGAAAGATTCTGCAGGACTGGGTCCTAAAAGTCAGGCAACTTCTCACTGAATTTGGTGGCTTTTTTTTGCTTTTTGCTTTTTTTGTTTGTTTGTTTTCTACAAATACAGGTGGACAGACAGACAAACCCAAGAGCAGATTACAAGAATCAACAGAGGCACTAGCTGAACTACTTTACACAGATTTCTTTTTCCAAGTGTTTCACGTGAAATCAAAAACTGTAAAGGTATAATTAGGAGAAATCTGGAGAAATGTCTTGGTGAGTCCTAAATTGTGCCATAAATAGCTCCATTGCTGGCCTTACAAGGATGCCCAAACACATCTCATAGGTAGCATAGTATATATCTGTGGTCTAAAATAACTATCAAATTCTAATGACACCATTAATTCAAAGTCTAAATGAGGTGATGGTCAAGTACAGTGGAAGCTGACTGCCTGCACCAGTGACATATTTGTTTCATCCTGCTGTTTGAGGCACAGTGCATCACTGCTCCGACTGCAGATCACAACACTTCACACTGACATGGGTTTGCAAACGTAGGGTGTGCTTGGAATGAAGGCAATTGATGGAAGCAGCTGAACCTGAGAAGTGGGAGTGAATACAGAGTGTAAATCCATCTCACACATTTCCACATCAAGCTACCGATGCCATTTTCCCAGGGCCCTCCTAGGCCACGCCCAGGGTCGAGCGACAGCACCTGAATTTCCAGTCAGCATCTTTGCTCCACAGACACAAGTACAAGACCGCCTAATCTGTGAACTAGTGGTAAAGGAAAAGGAGAACAGAGTTTAAAAGGAATCAAGGGGATGTTTCTAGAAACATACCAACTCTTCTACGAAGGATCCAGAATAAGTAACTGATCAGTAAATAATTGATCCTCCAGCTAGATTTCTTGATTCTTCTAAATATGAAATGGCTTCTAACAACAGAATTCATCCAAATATGCCTTAGCCTCTCTCTTCAACACACACTCAAATACAAACAGGTGGAGATGTACCACTTCTGACCACTACAGGCTGAAAAATATGACCTCTGTTGACCATGGATCACAGCTGAAACATTAGTTTATACTTGAAGGGTCACAGCAGCCAGACATATGCGAATTCCGACTCTTCGGCAAACTTTGGACAGAAAAAGAGAAATGCATTACTTACATGTATGTGTCTTCTTCGTTACTGAGATACCTGGAAGAGAAGAAATAATGACAAACGTAAGAAAGTGGCCCATGTGTGCTTCTCTGAATGTACATTATTCGCAGCGTACGCGGGAGCGCATTTCACTCAGATGGTGACAGAGAGGCAAGATTCGTTTGAACCGTGTGTGATGGCATCACTGGCTCCATCCAAAGCAGCGCTGGATGAGTGACGGCAGCATGGAGCATTGCCTAGGGCTTAAGAGGTTCTGTGGTAAAAGGAAGCAGCGCAGACGGTAATTAACAAGAACCAAATCCATTGTCATCGAGCTGATTCCAACTCATAGTGACCCTATAGGATGAGCAGAACTGCCCCATAGGGTTCCCAAGGCTGTAATTTTTATGGAAGCAGACTGCCACATCTTTCTCCCGCTCAGTGGCTGGTGAGTTCCAACCTGGGACCTTTCGGCTAGTAGCTGAGCGCTTATTCACTGTGCCACCAGGGCTCCTTAAGACAGTCATTAAACAGGGTTAACCAGGACGAGAGAAGACTCTTTGTTTTTTTATTTATTTCAACTAGGGGAGATGAGCATGCTTATAGGCAGACTGGGAGAAATTTAAGGCACAGGAGAGTAATGCCAACCTATTCAGACAAGAAGCTGAGCAACAGAGCAATCAATTTGCTATGGGCATTGACTCTGTGTTTGCTTTTTAACGAAAACGACCCTTCCTGCTCACGTGAAGCATAACTTCATGGTGAGGGAAAAACATCCACAGAATGGACCTATCTGTCCACACTTGTTAAGGTCAGAAGGGAATGACAACGATTTCTCTGGAAATGGCACCAAAATGAACACAAACTATGAAAACATAAGGGGTTCATGAGTCAGCACCCTTGACGTTTCCAAGGTGGTTTGCAGATGTCAGGTGACCAGTGGAACTAAGCAGTATTCAGCACACAAGACCATCCAGAGACAAAAAGAACGTGTGCTTCAATGCAAACAGTACCATCTCTGTTCCGGAAGTTCTACATTTCGAACTCTTTATGCTTCCTTCTTCTTGAGGGACATTCTTGAAACTAAAAATAGACTTAAGAGTAAGAAAACTGCTGAAAACATTTAGCCTGTGACTAACAGCTGTGGTAAAACCTTGAGTTTTTTATTTCTTTCAAGTTATTAAAGAGAACTATTTAACCCCGCTCTGGAAAGTAAAAGTTGTTAAAAAACTTGGCACCCACATCAGACCTATTACTTAGCTATGGAACTTGTGGTACAGGGAAGAAATCCACTATGAAAATCCACTGGAGATATTTAAAAAAAAAAAAAAAAGTTAATTCCAAAGTTGTGCTCCAAGACCAAAATCACACAGTTGCTGCCCCCACAGCTTTCCAAAGGACTTACTCAGGGACACTGAAATTACATAGCCCAAATCGAATTCATTTTCCCCCCTTTCTATTGAGGAAAACCGAAGCTATTGTTTTTCTTCACGTTTGAGCTGGCTTTGCAACGTGAAGTTGGAACCTTCTGCAAAGATCCTTGAAGGCTGCCTCACACAGGAACTACAAAAGCATCCTAGAAATTTTTTTGAAATAACCTTTATCACGGAAAGGGAACTTCACCCAGACAGCTACAGTGAAGAAAGTTTAAAATCTGAATACAATTTGCAACTCCAGCTCATGACACGGGCACCAATAAATGGATACATTACTGCTCTTTCAGCATTATGCGAGTTCTCTGTGTACTTTCCTTAGGAAATAACACTTTCTGTAAAATCACTTTGAAGAGAAAGTGCTTATGTTGTCACTCCTGATTATTCGGAACCGCCACACAATCGGATTTAACACAGCCCCAAACAGACCTATCTATATTCGCTGAGTATGGAACTATTTTCCCCTGACATCCAAAGGTCTGATGAAAATACACTACCTTGACTTTTCTACTCAAGTTTATTATACAGCATGAGGCAGCGTTCTCATCAAATATCTCCATGATGATTATACTGATAATAGATTTTGAACATCTTTCCAGGGAAGCTGCCTGATCTTCGAGGTGACAGAGCAGGCTCGGAGCTCAGCCTTCTCCTGTCTGTCTCCAGCATAAATTACGACAGAGCAACCGTGCAAACACTCCCTTCTGTTTAACTGCCAACTCACCATTAATAGAAATAATGAGGGATACGCCTACATTGGGGTTGCCAGACTTCGCAGATAAAGTACAGAAAAGGAAAAAAAAAAAAAAAAAAAACAACAAAAAACCCAAACCCGTCGCTGTCGTGTTGATTCTAACTCATAGCGACCCTATAGGACAGAGTAGAACTGCCCCGTAGGGTTTCCAAGGGGCAGCTGGTGGATTCGAACTGCCAACCTTTTGGTTGGCAGTTAACCACTGTGCCACCAGGGCCCCACAAAGTACAGGACACCCAGTTAAATTTTAATTTCAGATACTAAAAAGTAGTTTATTTGAAATTCAAATTTGACTCTGTGTCCTTTATCTGTCAGCCTTAACCTACGCAAGTATAATATAAGTTATATCTATTATATACTATGAAGGATTTACCAATCAATTAACAAATACATTTTTATGAAGACATGCTTAAAAGACACACCCCCCCACAGAAGTAATCTTTTTTTTAAAAAGTGAATTAATAACTCTTAATTATATGGCTAAGCCCTGGTGGCACAGCGATTAAGAGATGGGCTGCTAACCAAAAGATCGGCAGTTCAAATCCACCAGCTGCTCCCTGGAAACCTTACGAGGCAGTTCTATGCTGCCCTAAAGGGTTGCTATGAGTCGGAATCGACTCAACGACAACGAGTTTGGGTTTTTTTTTGTTTGTTTGTTTAATTATGTGGCACAGTGGTGAAGATCTTGGCTGTTAACTGAAAGGTTGAAGGTTTGAACCCACCAGCCTCTCCATGGGAGTCTGCTTCCATAAAGCTTGTAGCCTAGGAAGCCTACAGGGCAGTTCTACTCTGTCCTATAGGGTTACTGTGAGTTGGAACTGACTCGACAACAATGGGTAATGATGGCCATACAACTGGGCATAATATTAAAATTTTTGTTTTATCTAATGCCAATCATGAAGGCGGAATTTGACGTCCCCAGAAAAAGCCAACAAAAACAGTACAAGCACCCAAAGAAAAACTTAGCAGAACAATCAGAAAATGTCCCGGAATCCCCTCCCTCCTTCTTCCATGAGAAGGAACAATTGTGGTCATGCTACCAGCTTGGATTTGTGCAATTTCTTTCTTTAATAGAAGCTCTAGTACCATCATAAGGTCCCCGGGTGGCACAAATGGCTGGACACCGAAAGGTTGGTGGTTCGAACCCGCCCAGCAGCGCCGCAAAAGAAGAAGCCTGGCGATCTGCTTCCGTAAAAGTTACAGCCAACAAAACCTTATGGGGCAGTTGTACTCTGTAACACATTAGGTTCCCATGAGTCACAGCTCGATGGCACAAGGTGACAACAATATGGCATAATAACTGACACCATAGAAGTATTAAAAAAATCAGAAAAAATTTTTTTTCATGTCACAGAAGGTGAAACTGAGGTTCAGAGAAGTTTAATTAGCACAACAAAATATTTTTTTGCATAAAGTTAATATTGGACTTGAAGAGCGTCCATGGCAGGCCTTTAAAAACTCTGGTACGGATAGTGCCCCTCAACAATGTAAATACTCAGAAAATGACTTACTCTTTCTTAAATACTAAAAAAACCCGACTTAGTCCTGGGAGCATACCAATCAGCAGGCTACTCTCTGTGAATAATTTAAATCGACAGAAGCCTGTTCCACAGCCTTTTCTAAACCAGGAAGCATCGTATCAAGTTTGGGTGAAAGATTTACTCAAACAGATACAAATGCAAACACATAGAAACAATATCGAAACCAAATCAGATCTGTTGCCACCAACTCAGGATGACCCCATGTGTTAGAAAGTAGAACTGCTCCATAGGGTTTTCTTGGCTCTAATCTTGTGGAGTCAGATCACCAGGCCTTTCTTTCGCAGTGCCATGGTTGGTTTTGAACTGACAACCTTTAGCTCAGTAGTGGAGCACAAACCATTTGCACCACCCAGGGACCTTACAGAAACAATTTTGCTGTTAGGTGCCATTGAGTCAATTTCAACACATAGCAACCCCATGTGACTGAGTAGAACTGTCCCATAGGATTCTCTAGGCTGCAGTCTTTCTGGGAGCAGATCCCCAAGGTGTTTCTCGCATGGAGCCACTGAGTAGGTTTACTGCCTCAGTAGTTACCTCAATAGGTTCGAACTGCCAACATTTTGGTTCGCAGATGAGCGCCTAACTACTGCACCACCAGGGCTCCTTCCAATTAGAAGATCATATTGGGTTTAACCCCAAGAAGAAAAAGAGCACTCTGCCAAGAACTCAGCTGCTTAAATTACCTACTCTTGTCCCCACAGGGCCTTGACTCACAGTAGGTACGTGTGCCCTGGCTGCCTACCAGCAGCCATTTCCTCCCCCATAAATGAGGGCGCAGTGGGGGCAGAAGGGTCTTCCCTTTTGCGTTCTTCACATTTCCCCAGAGGTTGTTGGAACGCCATCTTTCTCACCATAGGGCTCATCCTCAGTGAGATGACAGCAGTCAGACATTGCCGATTTTTGTCCTTATTTGGAAGGTGAAAGACATTCAGAAACAAAATGGAACAAACAAAAAAATTATCCAACCCGAGGTACTACCAGCAGCAGCTTTGAATTGAGGATTTTTTTGGAGAATTGGGTTTTCTAAAGGTAAACGATGATGAATACTTGGAAAGCTAATAGCTCTAATCCTACTCAGGAACTGGAAAGAATAAACTTTCTAAAAGCAGCTTTTAAGCTAACCGCATTTGGAGTTACTTTGATCTGACCTTGTGTTCCTCGTCCATTCACTTTCCTGTCTCTTGGATGAGTGACCCTGGGTAAGTTACTTAACTTCTCTGGGCCTTAATTTCCTAGTTTTAAAAATTGTATATAATCGTAATATCTCAATAGGCTGTTTTGAAACTTAAAGTGAAATGAGGATGTGTAAAGAGCTCTACGAACTAGGAACTGTGATATAAATGTTAATTATTTACTTTGATAAAGGGGGGGCAGCCCTACAGTATTATTTTAACAACGTGAATTAGAATGTGCTATGCAAAGCTATGACACGGTCACTTGTGACGTCCCTGGGTTTCCCACTGACTCATGGCCCTTTAACCAGTTGCCATTGAGTTGATTTTGACTCATGGCGACCCCAGGTGTGTCAGAGTACGATTGCCCTCCATTGGGTTTTCAATGGCTGATTTTTCACAAGTAGATCACCAGGCCTTTCTTTCCGGGAGCCTCTGAGTGGACTTGAACCACCAGCCTTGCAGTTAGCAGCCGAGCACGTTAACTGTTTGCACCACACAGGGACTCTAGGAGTCTTGTCCTCAGAACAAGTGCTCTGACTCACTTAAGTCCTCATAATTGGTGGAGGGGAACATCAGACAGAGAACCAAGGTCCTAAAAGCATGGCTCTCTATTCTAGAGCCAGAACTCATTCTGACTCCTTCCTGTCCAAGGCCAAGGGAAGGTGCTTGCTCACAAGCATTGTCCAGGCGTGTGCTGACGGGCATGGTAAAGGACTTTGCTCACCACCACCGAACGGTGTCATCCCAAGTCCAACTGTTGTGAAGGTTTGATTCACTTCCAAATGACTGGGAAGAACACCAAGATCCTTCCCCACAGGTTCTTGAACAGGCCACTGAGCAGGATAATGCTCTCTGCAAAGATCAGGACTTCATGGAGCTGTGGTGGGACAATGGAGTGGAAGCAACACTCTAAATTCAAGGCACACGCAGACACCAAGCGGAAGGTGAACTTGTGGAACGACGTGGCAAGTCATCTAACTTTCCTGGGCCTTAGTTTTTAACTCCATCAACTGAGAGGGTTGAACTACGTGACTTCTTAACTTCCCTTCTAGCTCATCCACCAGTGGCTCCTTGCCCTGCTGCTGAGCTATCAAACCAAACCTCCCCTTTCTAAGCAACAGGCTGCCAGATCTGTATCTCACCGTGAAAAATCAAACGGTTGTATAAGTAAAAGATACACTTGTCTTGGGTGATCTTTTAAAATTATCTGGGCTAGAGGAAAATGGTAACTTCTGATAAAGTTGCTAGACTCCACACACACACACACACACACATTTCCAGGTAATGCTTTGGAGTAATTTCTACCTGACAATATGAGAGCAATTTTAACTTGCCAGTTAACACCCTTAAAACCAAGAGGAAAAATCCCCACAAACACTCCTCCAAACAGGACTTCAATGCTGCAGGACTGCCTGACTCTTTAGCTGGCTGTACTTCAAAGCAAAGCGAAGGAAATGTCATGAAAATACCACACATTTATCACTGTCACGGTTATCGGTAGGGAAAAGTTTCGGAGTTATAGCTATCGCAGTGCGGCGCACTTGAGGAATACAATCCGATATTTCCAGTCATTGCCAAATCTTGGACAAATTAACTTCTTTGATGGACTTCTTATAGTCTCTTGGTTTCTAGGCAATTGTCTGGGTACGATGTTTATTTTAACCCTTTTTTTTGGTAAGAGATGGCATCTTACCTCCTCCCCAGACGTGCCAATCACTAACCTAGCATTTCCAGAGGACCTGCATTCGGCACCAGGCTCTAGCCACAGAGATGCCCCTTTGCCACTTTGCCAGGGTTCAGCCCATTTGCCTTCTCTCATCCTGTCTCACAAGGTGGTAATAACTGTTACAATAGAGATATTTTAAACGTGGATGAGATCTGTGTGAGAATCAAAAGCAAAAGAGAAAAATAAACAAACAAAACACACACGCAAAATACCTAAAATCAAATGCAGGGAGCCCTGGTGGCGCAGCGCTTAAGCACTTGACTGCTAACTGAAAGGTCGGCGGTTTGCACACACCAGCCGTTCCACGGGAGAAAGACGGGGTGAAGTTTTTTCTTTCTTGTTTAATATGTTAATACTTCCATACTTCAGATGAGTGTGTGCAGTGGAAGAGGTGAGGATGCCCTGAATGATAGTTAAGAAAGTCTTTTAATTTCTTCCTGATTATCTGAAAAATAGATATTTGATGACTGGGCAGGACTTAGACAATTTTCCTTGAACATGCTGCCGTGACTCAGGTTATTCTTCGCAAAAATAAAGTCATTTATTCTACTTCTGAAAATATATTAACATAGCTGAAAGTATATGTAATCAATAAAACACTCCTATTTTTAATTTTTTAAAGGAGTCTTTAATTGCCTCAAGGCCTCCTACATCAACTTCTTGTTGCATTCTGAAGCCTTCAAAGTGAAGTCCTTCAAAAGATTTACTCTCCCTTCTCAGAAGGAGAATGAACGAGTTAATGAGATGCCCACTATTCAGGCTGTGAAATCTTAGACAAATGGCTTAACCTCTCTAGCCTCCATCTTCTCATCCATAAAATGGGGGTAACATGCTCAGTACCAGGTTTACAGTAAGACTTTCATAAGGTGATTCACAGGAAACACCTAGCATAGGGTCTCTTCTCCACTAAGGACGTTCCTAATTACATAAGCTTTGCATCCGATAAACAGAGATATCCCTTGGACGGGCGCAGGCGTACACGGTAGGACGCTCTTGGTAAAGAGGAGGATGATCCAGTAAGTTGGTGTGCAAGAGCTCAGGACAGAACTTCCACAATCAGATCTGGACCCCTCACCCGCCTTCGTGCCACATCAACAAGCACAGTCCGAAGGCTTCAATCTCCTGGGCTGGCTTCCTCTACTTCCTTTTGACTTCATCACTTGTAAGGAGCTAGCATGCAGCTGGTGATGCCACCTAAGAAATGAGGCCCAGCATTTAGACTTTTTTGTTTTTTGAATGGCTAACAGTTGTTTCACAAAGGAAAGCTAACATGTCACACTGACCCTGCGTCCCCCTCCTCCTCAATCCTGAGTTGTCCCATGAGCTCGCTCCCTTCCACACACAGTCAGGGAGAAAATACATCAGGAGGCGGATCAGGCACACGGCCCGAGCAGGGCCTCGCCAAACAAAATGATGTTACAAAACAATGTCCTTGTCTAGGACAAAAGAACTATTAATGATAATCAGTACGTATTACTGAAAGTGCTCCAAGTAATCTCTGGACTTTGTTTCAAAAATTCTTAATGGACGCTAATGCTTAGAGTTCACTCAAAAGAGAAATAAATTATGTGCCAGGGTTGCAGGGACCAAGGACAACACAGAGAAGGCATCAAAGCATTAGCAATCTTACGACAATCAAGCACTTTGTAATTGCATAAAAAGCCTTTAAAAATCATTTAGAAATACTAATTATGAACATAAATAATGCTTTAATGTGAGGGTTCCTTTCTGTTAAATTTGAGACGAGGTGGAGCTGTTTCGGTAATAATATTTCAGCTCTTTTACCAACCAAGGTGCTTTACACACCATTAAAAACATCCCATTTTAGTGTAAAAAAATGGCTATGGGAATGGATAAGAGGAATTTTTTTTCTGTTTTTTGAATTAAAAATTTTTTTCCGTGTGTGTGATTGCCCTCCAACGCTAGGTCATATTTCCTGACATTTATGCCCAGAAATATCTTTTAATTTTGGACAGGCAGGCCAGAGCTATACTCTCTTTCAAGTCCTGCCTTTATCTTTTACAAAACAGTTCCAAGGACAAAGCTTCATTCTCGGCCCTCCAGAAAAGGCTACAGAAAGAGACCGTCAGTCTATCTGAGAAAGAAATCTTAAGACTAAACTTATTTGGGAAATATCCATCCTCTCTCTTAGAGATCACTAGTCAATGCCTTATGAAAAGCCCATCTCTAAGGAGGGCAATTGCTCCTGTTATCACTTGCCAATGCCCAGTGCATGATTAGTACTAATGTACTGTAAGAATAATAAGAACCTTTGTTCTTTCAAACTGATTTCCTTTTATCGAGTCTCTATATTGAAAATAGAGCTATCCATTAGATGTTACTCGGTTGATTTAAATTTGATCTTGGAGCTCTGGCCAGAGGTGTGAACTGATAACGATCAACACTTCCACATTAGCCTTCTGAAACTGAATAGTTTTACCTTATAAGTGAATAATTCAAGTCAGGTAAAAATCAGCAGGTTTTGCCATACTTCTTCCAGGAAATGCTTTACTTTATGTACCTCTGAAATCTGTTGAAATCGTTTATCTTTGCCACTAATACATACCGTCTGCAGGTGACCCACCTACACGCTGTCAAACATGTGGCTATAGGAGGTATATCCAAAATCAAAGCTACCAGAACTGGTTGATGATAATGATCCGAAGATTATGGCGATGCAGGCCCCAAAGCAAGTCAGGCACTATTGATACTTTAAATAGATTATGACCTGTGTCTACGTGAGGAGTCCTGGTGGCACAGTGATTAAGAGCTTGGCTGCTAACCAAAGGTTGGCAGTTCGAATCCACCAGCGGCTCCTTGGAAACCCTATGGGGCAGTTCTACTTTGTCCTATAGGGTCGCTATGAGTTGAAACTGACTTGATAGAAATGGGTTTGGTTTTTGGATATCTATATGCTACCATCCGTCTGTCAGTTTGTCATACTATGGTGGCTTGCACGTTGCTGTGATGCTGGAAGCTATGCCACCGGTATTTCAAATACAAGCAGGGTCACCCATGATGGGCAGGTTTCAACAGAGCTTCGAGACTAGGAACAAAGCCCTGGTGATCTACTTCCAAAAATTAGCCAACGAAAACCTTACAGATCACAGAAATATTGTCCGAGACTTTGACTCGCTTACTTTGGACATGTCACCAGGAGGGATCAATTACTGGAGGAGGACATCGTGTTTGGTAGGGCAGAGGGCCAGTAAGGGGTAGGGATTCTTAGTGAGATGGATTGGCACAGTAGCTACAAGGGTGGACTCAAACTTGTGGGTGATTATGAGGATGATGCAGGACTGGGGAACATTTTGTTCAGTCGACTAGATGGCAGCTACCAATCTATGTCTATATGCATATATTAGATTGCACACACCCATTAAAAAACCCATTGTCATCAAGTTGACTCCAACTCACAGCAACCCTATAGGACAGAGTAGAACTGCCCTATAGGGTTTGCAAAGCTGTAATCTTTATGGAAGCAGACTGCCACATCTTTCTCCCGCAGAGCAGCTGGTGGGTTTGAACCACCAATCTCTCAGTTAACAGCCAAGCACTTATTTTAGACAACCTAAAGAATATCTCATGCAGTAAGGATGCTGGTCAGCATACAAGGTCAAAACAAGAAAGACAGAAGAAACCTTGACCTAGCCTGTGTTGTTGCTGTTGTTGTGTGCCGTCGAGCCGATTCCAACTCACAGCGATCATAGAGGACAGAGCAGGCAGGACTGCTCCATAGGGTTTCCAAGGCTGTAATCTTTACAAAAGCAGACTGCCACATCTCTCTCCTGCAGAGTGGCTGGTGGGTTTGAGCGGCTGACCTTTCGGTTAACAGTGTAGTGCTTAACCACTGTGCCGCCAAGGCTCCTTCGCCTGCTGGAGTCACCTGAAAACCAAAGTCTGCTCCTGATGGCAGAAGTATAGCTAGACCAAGATATACTAGTTATGACAAAGGAGGAAACAATTCCATGGGCTCATCCATGTCCTGAATTATCTAGAAAGGAGAAGGAATCTGCCAAGGTGGGAACAGTGGGAATTCGGTTCTAAATTTGGAGGAAATGAGCTCCGTATCAGAACCAAGACGAACATAAAAGCCCCAGGATCCAATGGGATATTAAACAAAAATTAAAGATGGAGAGGCAATTCCAGTTATTCCTGAACATATAGGACAGCAACGGTATGTAAAGGATTTCTAAAAGTGTCAAGACGTTATTGCCATCTTGAAGAAGAAAGGTGAAAACACGGATTAAATCAACTACCTGTAGCCTCTCTGCTTTCCTCTGATGACAGAATTTTAGGCAGTTTTTCTGGATTGGCCATGGCCGGGTGGCAGTTTAAGAAAAGGAAGTCATCATCAAGATGCATTCACAGAATTTATCATGAATGGGGTAATTATTAGATTAGATGTGTAACCCATTTTCCCACAAAGGTTTAGAGTCAGAAAGCCTGAATTCTAGTCCTAGCTCTGTCACTGGCCAGTTGTGTGAATTCGGGTGAGATAATCTCTAAGCCTCAGTTTCCTCATTTCTAAATTTATTTTCTTTCTTCAGCTGCTAATACCACCATCAGAAATGCAGCCTTAGGAAGTAATCATGAGTGTATACCAGGGTGTTCATCAAAGCATTGTTTATATCAGCAAAACATTAGGGGGAGGCCATCCAAATGTTAACGGTGGAAGAAGTAAACCCTCTATGTCTACATAATGGAACAGGACCCTGGGTGGCGCAAATGGTTTGCACTTTGACAAGTAACCTAAAGGTTGGCAGTTTGATCCCACTAAGCAGCACTGTGGAAGAAAGGCTGACAGTTTGCTTCCATAAAGATTACAGCCAAGAAAACCTTATCGACGGGAACCAGACAAGGATGCCCTTTATCACCACTCTTATTCAACATTGTGCTGGAGGTCCTAGCCAGAGCAACTAGGCTAGAAAAATAAAGTGCATCCAAATTGGTAGGGAGGAAGTCAAAGTATCTCTATTTGCAGATGATATGATCTTATACACAGAAAATCCCAAAGAATTCACAAGAAAACTACTGGAACTAATAGAAGATTTCAGCAAAATTTCAGGATACAAGCTAAACATACAAAAATCAGTTGGATTCCTTTACACCAGCAAAGAGAACCTCAAGAGGAAATCACCAAATCAACACCATTTGCAATAGCCCCCAAGAAGATAAAATACTTAGGAATAAATCTAACCAGAGACGTAAAAGATCTGTACAATGAAAACTACAAGACACTATTGCAAGAAACCAAAAGAGATGTGCATAAGTGGAAAAACATACCTCTCTCATAGATAGGTAGACTCAACATTGTGAAAATGTCAACTCTACCCAAAATGCTATACAGATACAATGCAATCCTGATCCAGATTCCACCAGTATTTTTTCATGAGATGGATAAACAAATCACCAACTTCATATGGAAAGGGAAGAGGCCCCGAATAAGTAAAGCATTGCTCAAGAAGAAGAACAAAGTAGGAGGCCTCACACTACCTGATTTTAGAACCTATTATACTGCCACGGTAGTCAAAACAGCCTGGTACTTTGTACTAACAATAGATACGTAGACCAATGGAACAGAACTGAGAATCCAGACATAAATTCATCCACCTATGAGCAGCTGATATTTGACAAAGGCCTGAAGTCCATTAACTGGGGAAAAGGCAGTCTCTTTAACAAATGGTGCTGGCATAACTGGATATCCATCTGCAAAAAACTAAACAAGACCCATACTTCACACCATGCACAAAAACTAACTCAAAATGGATCAAAGACTTAAATATAAAATCAAAAACGATAAAGATCATGGAAGAAACAGTAGGGACAACACTAGAAGTCCTAATACATGGCATAAACACAATACAAACTATAAGTATCAATGCATTAGCACCAGAAGAGAGACTAGATAAATGGGAGCTCCTAAAAATCAAACACTTATGGTCATCAAAAGACTTCACCAAAAAAGTCAAAAGACAACCTAAAGACTGGGAAAAAATTTTTGGCTACAACAAATCCGATCAGCATCTAATCTCTCAAATCTACAAGATACTGCAAAACCTCAACAACAAAAAGACAACCCAATTAAAAAACGGACAAAGGACATGAACAGGCATTTCGCCAAAGAAGACATTCAGGCGGCTAACAGACACATGAAGAAATGCCCACGATCATTAGCCATTAGAGAAATGCAGATCAAAACCACAATGAGATATCATCTCACCCCAACAAGGCTAGCATTAATCCAAAAAACACAAAACAGTAAATGCTGGAGAGGTTGTGGAGAGACTGGAACACTTACACACTGTTGGTGGGAATGTAAAATGGTACAATCATTTTGGAAATCGATTTGGCGCTTTCTTAGAAAGCTAGAAATAGAAGTACCATACGATCCAGCTATCACTCTCCTTGGAATATATTCTAGAGAAATAAGAGCTGTCACACGAATAGATATATGCACACCCATGTTCATTGGAGCACTGTTCACAATAGCAAAAAGATGGAAACAACCCAGGTGCCCATCAATGGACGAATGGATAAACAAATTATGGTATATCCACACAATGGAATACTACGCAATGATGAAGAACAATGATGAAGCCGTGAAACATAACATGGAGGAAGCTGGAGGTCATTATGCTGACTGAATTTAGTCAGTCATAGAAGGACAGATATCGTATAAGACCACTATTATAAGAACTCAAGAAAAGGTTTAAACACAGAAAAAAACATTCTTTGATGGTTACAAGGGTGGGGAGGGAAGGTGAAGGTTATTTACTAACTAGATAGTAGATAAGAATTATCTTAGGTGAAGGTGAAGGGAAGGGCAGCTTTGGACTAAACCAAAGCTAAGAAGTTTCCTGAATACAGTCAAACGCTTTGAGGGACAGAGTAGCAGGGCTAGGGGTCTGGGGACCATGCTTCCAGTGGACATCTAGGTCAATTGGCACAACAAAGCTTATTTAGAAAATGTTTTGCATTCTACTTTGGTGAGTGGCATCTGGGGTCTTAAAAGCTTGCAAGCAGCCATCTAAGATGCATCAACTGGTCCCAACCACCTGGAGAAAAGGAGAATGAAGAACACCAAAGACATAAGGAAAGTAGTAGCCCAAGAGACAGAAAGGGCCACATAAACTAGAGACTTCATCAGCCTGAGACCAGAAGAACTAGATGGTGCCTGGCTACCACCAATGACTGCCCTGACAGGGAACACAACAGAGAGTCCCAGCTGGAGCAGGAGAAAGGTGGGGTGCAGAATTCAAATTCTAGTAAGAAGACCAGACTCAATGGTCTGAGACTGGAGGAACCCCAGAAAGCATGGCCCCTGGATTCTCTATCAGCCCAGAACTAAAACAATTTCCAAGGCCAACTCCTCAGACAGGGATTGGACTGGACTGTGGGACATAAAGTGATACTTGTGAGGAGTGTGCCTCTTAGCTCAAGTGGATACAAGAGACTAAATGGGCAGCTTCTTGTCCGGAGGTGAGATGGGAAGGCAGAGAGGGTTAGGAGCTGGTTGAATGGACATGGGAAATCAGGGGTGGAAAGGAGGAGTGTGCTGTCACAGTATGGGGAGAGCAATTAGAGTCACATAACAATGTATGTATAAATTTTTGTATGCGAAAAAAAAAAAAAAAGAAAACCTTATTGAGTGGTTCTACTCTGTAACACATGGGGTTGCCATGAGTTGGAACCAACTTGACAGCAACAGGTTTGGTTTTGGTTTGGTTTACCATTACTAAAATAATAAAAAAACTAACTGCAGAGAAAAATACTCTAGCCATGTTGAGAAACAAAAATTCAACGCACCAAAGCATAATAAAAGAAATATTACATAAACATGTATATATGAAAATAAAAAAGAGTAGAAAATACACACCAAATCGATGATAGAGGTTATCTCCAGGTAGCGGAATTACGGATTTTTTAAATTTTATTTTGTCTATATTTTCTCAAATTTCTGTAAGAAAAGTATATACATAAAATTTTAATAATAAGAACAAAGGAAAGTTAATGTTAAAATACCTAGCTCACAGGGTTGCTGTAAGGATAAAATGGAAACATTGACTTCATATCAGTTTTTATTGTCACAAACATCTCAGCGTGACCATTAAGAGACCCAGTTTCCTACAGGGACTACTTTACTGCATGACACTTTCTGGGGACTCCTGTGTGAAGTCTGAAGGGTAAGTGTGATGGCTCAGCTGGCAAGTTTCAAGAGGGGATGTACAACCTGATAGTACTTGAAAAACAGGAATCAAATACCTAATCAATATGCTGAACAAAGCCTGAAAAATAAGTCTTACTTAGTTCAATGTATTTTACAGAATGCTCTAGAATACGGTGAGAGACCTAAAGGCTGATGTTAGACCATGTTGACTCCTGAGAAGATAGCTGCCCTTCAGCTACCAAATAGAAGTTTGGTTTATGCTCATGACTGCAGGACACGTGACCATGCTGTCACCACTTCCCAGCAACAAAGCCCACAAAGCACTTGTGGAGACCCCTGTAGAATGGTGCAGCCTGGGAGACTGTCTTAGTTATCTAGTGCTGCTCTAACAGAAATACCACAAGTGGACGGCTTTAACAAAGAGAAATATATTCTCTCACAGTCCAAATTTAGGGTGCCAGCTCCAAGGGAAAGCTTTCTCTGTCAGCTCTGGAAGAAGGTCCTTGTCATCAATCAAGCCCTGTCGAGGAGCTTCTCAGCACATGGACCCTGGGTCCAAAGGACACTCTATTCTCCTGGCTCTTGTTTGCTGGTGGTATGAGGACCCCTGTCTCTCTGCTTGCTTCTCTCTTTGGTATCACAAAAGAAATTGGCTTAACACACAACCTGATCTTGTGGATTGAGTACAGCCTCCTTAACATAACTCACGAATCCCACCTCATTAACATCTTGGAGGTAGGACTTACAACACGTAGAAAAATCACATCAGATGACAAAATGGTGGACAATCTCACAATACTGGGTGTGATGGATTGAATTATGTCCCCCAAAAAATGCGTGTATCAATTTGGCTGGGCCATGATTCCCAGAATTGTGTGGTTGTCCTCCATTTTGTGATTGTAACTTTATGTTAAAGAGGATTAGGGTGGGATTGTAACACCACCCTTACCCAGGTCACTTCCCTGATCCAGTGTAAAGGGAGTTTCCCTGGGGTGTGGCCTGCACCACCTTTTATCTCTCAAGACATAAAAGGAAAGGGAAGCAAGCAGAGAATTGGGGACCTCATACCATCAAGAAGGCAGTGCTGGAAGCAGAGCGCGTCCTTTGGACCGGGGTCCCTGCGCAAAGAAGTTCCTAGTCTGGGGGAACACTGAAGAGAAGAAGGCCGACAGAGAGAAAAAGCCTTCGCCTGGAGCTGACGCCCTGAATTTGGACTTGAAGCCTACTTTGACTGTGAGGAAATAAACTTCTCTTCGTTAAAACCATCCACTTGTGGCATTTCTGTTACAGCAGCACTAGATGACTGAGACACTGGGAATCATAGCCTAGCCAGGTTGACACATATTTTGGGGGGACACAACTCAATCCATGACAGAGACTGATCACAAATCCCTCAAGACACAAGTGAGCCCTTGAATCAGTCTCCTGAGAAATCTCCAGGAGTTGGTGCCACGCAATACGAAGAGCATGCTCATTGGAGACAGACCCAGGCTGGAGCCCTGCTTCACCACCGACCAGTCATTTCGTTTTAGGCACATTACTTAGCCTGAGCCTCAGTTTCAATTTCTGTAGGATGGAGGTAAGAATTTCTTCTCTGCAGGGTTGTTGTGAGCATCAAATGGTATACACAGTGCAAAGCTGAAAGCTATCAACTGTCACTGGATTCCATCACCTAAGCAATGCATCTTTCCTTGACGCATTGATAGGAAAGGGAAGGGAAAAAATCCAAAATGCCCATATGGCGTTAAGGTGGTGCAGTGGTTAAGAGCTTGGCTGTTAACCAAATGGCTGGCAGTTCGAATCCACCAGCTGCTCCTTGGAAACCCTATGGGGCAGCTCTGCTCTGTCCTCTAGGGTTGCTATGAGTCGGGGTTTGGTTTGAAGCTTCAGAACAAACTGTGGGCTCTTCTTTGATTGCTGTATCTTATTATAATTTGTTTGATTTCAACTAGTACAGGCCTTCTTAACTTTTTGTTTTGTCTTCAGAAGTTCCAGGGCATTTTATGAACTTACGGTATCTGATAATACTCTGGAATCTTCCAAAACAGAGATGTGGCAGATTTCTGGCTGCCCCTCCAAATCCATGCACCCATCCTTCCATATGAGTCAAGTTTTAGGTGGGCACACAGCCGCCCAGTGAGGGACTGTTTTCCTAGAGCCCCTTGGAGCTGGTTATTCCCACAAGACTAGGTTCTCATCAATAAAATGTGAGCAGAGGAGACAGGTGGAACTTCCATGTCACTTGGCATGAAACCGTGTGATCTGGATATCCTCTCTTCCCCTTTCCATGGGTGGGGACTTGAAGAAGGCCATGACTCGGCTCCAAACATGGGGCAATGCACCTGTTAGAGAGAACAATCACTTGGGCAGGACCCTGGGCCCTGGAAGACCTCATGAGCTGGGCTTTTCTGGGCATCAGAAAACCAAAAAGACAAGAGCAAACCCCTACTCTGCTCTTGAGTTTCTGCCACAGCAGCTTAGCACTGACCCTAATAAACGCACACATTAGGAATTCTCCTCTCCTTAGAGCTTAGAACCACCAAGTCTTAGATCTGGAAGTCTTGAGGAATTGTACCTCTCCCTGACAGAGGAAAGAAAACCAATGCCCACAGGGATTAGATGGCTGGTTCCAGGTGATCCAGCCAATTGCAGGTCTGTCAGAGACCAGAAGGGTCCCTGGGTGGTACAAATGGCTAACATGCTTGGCTGCTAACCAAAAGGTTAGACATTCAAGTCCACCCGGAGGCACCTCAGAAGAAAGGCCTGGCGAGCTACTTCCAGAAAATCAGCCATTGAAAACCTGCTGGAGCACAGTTCTGCTCTGCCACAGATGGGGTTGTCACTAGTCAGAATCGACTCAGCGGCAACTGGCTGAGAGCAGAACGTAACTCTGAAGCATCCGAGCCCTGGGCTGTGTTCAAATCCCGCTGTTAACGTATAGGGCACCTCAACTGGATCCACAAATGGTTTCACCAGCATCGTTTAGAAGATTCATTTAAGCCAGAGCAGCTTTTTAAACTGTAAATCAGATCATGTCCGTCCCCTGCTCAAACTCCTTCCGTGGCTCATAACATCCTACGCCATCCAGCCTGCTTTGCTCTCTGCCCCCTTTGCCTCATGTCTCCTGCTCTTCTACACTGGCCTTCTTCAGTTTTATTTACAGCTCCAAGCTTATTCTCCTGCGTGTCCTTTGCACTTGGAATCCCCCCTGCCCAATTCACTCTCCCGCCAGATCTCCCCAGGTCTCTTCACTTCCATTCAGACTCCTGCTCAGCCGCCACCTCCTCCCAGGAGGTTTCTCAACCAGCTTACCTAGTAATGTGCTCCTGGCCCCATTCCCTCACTCTGCTTTACTTGGTATCCACAGTCTTTCTTTCCTCCTGACCTTCTGTTATAACATCATCGCATGTCTCCCTAACAATGTCAGGTCCCTGAAGGCAGGGACTTCGTGTGCCTGGTTTTGAACTGTATCTTTGGTATCTAAAATGGTGCTGGGCATGTAGGAGGAGTTCAAAAAAATTTTGTTGAAGAATGAATGAAGATGGCTCCCAAGAGTCATGCAGCTAGTCCACTGCTGGTGACCCAAAGCCTTGTCTGCTGGAAGTATGCAGAGAACATGAGAGCAACGCAGCTAGGGAGATATACGGGATGTGAGGTGACTTGGGGACAAGTATAAAGAGGTTTGCATGGGTGAAGAGAGACTGGAAAAGTCCATACAAATAGAGAGAGGGGAGAGAACGCACACCAACCCCAGGTCCCAAAGGAGGGGACGGGCAGTGAAAAGAAAAGTTAAAATGGTGCTTTTAAACACTTCTGATAAAATCAATTTGGTCATTACCAGAGCTGAACACACGGCAAGTATGCCTCATCCGTTAAAAAGATCTTTATGATCTTGTTAACGCATCGCCAACACAGAAGCTGTAAAGGTTATAACCCGACTTGTAAAGCTAATCTCCTATTGGCTTTGGGATAATAAAGAACCTACAGGAAAACTCCCACTTAACCATATGTGATAGCAGAGCTCTCTGCAAGAAGCAGGGCTTGTCTGCCTTATTCACGGCAATTCAGAAGAGCTCAACTCTCCCATTTCTGAAACAGAGAAAGCTATTTTTTCAAACAATGATTTCAGTACTCAAGATTCTTAGATATAACAGCCTCGAGGTGAACTTGAGTTTAGCAATTTCCCTCCTGTTCCAAAGGACACTGAAATAAAGGACAGGATGCCACTGAATTATGCTGGGACCAAGAGGGGATACTGAGTGGGCCAAACACTCTCTGCCAGCCTTAGCGATTCTGTTGTTTTGTAAAGCTAACTCTGTATATTTGCACACCCCCATTTTAAATCCTTGATATACCGTTATTATTATCATTACTACTATTATTTGACATATGAGGTGGGGGTCATTTTTCTTAAATAAAATAACCCAGCATTTCTCTTGATTCTTCTGGACCACACAGGCAGGTCTATAGAGGTGGGACAGAAAGGGAAGGCAAGTCGATCCACATAACATGTGCAGAAAACAACACAAAATAATAATCACAAAACTTTCCTGAGCAGCCTTGGAAAACAGAACAACAGCATTTAATTTCAAGAAATTCGTAGGGATGAAATGATGTGCTGTCTGGGACTTGCTTTAAAATGCTTCAAAGAAAGATGGGACAGATGAAGCAAGTGTGGCCAGCTTTGGTAACTGCTGAATCTGTATGTTGGGTATACAGGAGTTCATTGTACTGTTTTCTCCATTTGTACGGATGCTTGAAAATTTCATTTAAAAAAGGGAAAGCTTTACATTGGTAGGAAAACTTTAAACAGAGGCTCTGTCTCCCTGGCATAGAGTGTGTGAGTGATTCTGCTTGCAGCTGACTACGGTGTTACTCACTACAGCAGGTGTAAATGCTTTTGAGAACAGATACCTTCTAGAACATACATAGATATAGATACATAATACATGTGTTCAGTCATTCAGTTTCATTTACGAAACGACATAGTTTATCTGCCCCCCCCCCCAAAAAAAAACCTGTTATTTGCAATAAGGCCCTTAATCTTTCCAATCATGGTTTTATCAACCACTCTACATTTTAGGACTGTAACCTCATTGGTTGATGAAGGTATTGGAATTTGTTACTTTGAATGAAGTGAGCACACGGTAGATAATAAATCAGAAGACGTGGCGTCCCTCCCTCTGCCCACCTTTGCACGACAGCTTTGATGGGTCTGCCCTCATGGACAGTCCTTTGCTGTGTTTCCTTTGTTCTCAACAACACGCGTTTGATTGGCAGGGATTAGGGACCTCATCAGTGGCACAGGGAACAACCCAAAAAACCCAAAAACCAAAAAACCATTGCCGTCGAGTTGATTCCAACTCATAGCGAATAATCGATGCCCTTAAAAGCAGGCCACCTCTGCTACATAGAAATGTAACCAGATTTATAAGAAGCCTCCCAGGCAATGATCACTAACAAGAAACTGAGAAATCATGGCGTCTGTCTCTTTTTAGAAATAACGATTATTTTGTTGTTGTTGAAAATAGACATAACAAAACATACACCAACGCAACAATTTCTACATGTGCAATTCAGTGACACTGATTACAGTGTTGTGTAACCATTCTCACCCTCCTTTTCCAAGCTGTTCCTCTCCCATTAACATAAACTCACTGTCCCCTAAGTTTCCTATCTAACTTTTCAAGTTGCTGTTGTCAATTTGATCCTGTATAGATCTTTAAAAGAGCATAATGCTCAAGGCAGACATTCTTTACTGATTAACTAAGCTATTGTTTGGTTTGAAGAAAACTTCTGGGGATATTTTCGGTTTAAGATTTAAAGATTATCTTAGGGCAATAGTTTTAGCGGGGTTCATCCAGCCTCAATGGCTCCAGAAAGTCGGGTTCCACAAGATTTTGAAATTCTGTTCCAAATTGCCCCCCTTTTGATCTGGATTCCTCTATAGAATCTTTGATCAAAACGTTCAACAATGGTAAGTGGCTACTCTCTTAGCCGGCTATTTAAGGCAGATGTTAGTCTCCAACTGGCAATTCAGTCCCCTGCAGGCAGTTTCGGTTCAGAATTCCATACAGCAATCTTCCCCTCCTTCAAACAAGAAGTAGGATTTCCCCATCGGTTTTTTTTTTTTTTTCCCCTGAGTTCTACATTTTAAACTCATTTAAAGACATTCAAGGCCAATTTGCATTTAACCATTATAACAACATATTCATTGCTGTATAGTTGACAGCATGTTTTCAATCTACTTTCTTATTTTTCACCTTCCTCTGTGAAGTAAGCAGTGAAGATGTTGGTGAAGCATTTTTCAGCTAGGAGACAGTGTCAGAAAGGGGGAGAGCATGTTCAAGTGGCTCGGGTACAGCAGAGCTGGGGCCAGAGCTTAATCATGTCACTTTTTCAGTGGTCATTGTAGTGATTTCCTCCTCCCCCTCAACACCTGGCCAGATCCTTTAAATGCTCCTCCCTCATCCACACCAGAAGCCAAAGGTATTAAAAAAAAAAAAAGCATTGGGGAGGAACATCTGAACCCTTGCTCAGAGAGTTCCTATGGTCTCCCCTTCCTTCCACCAGCGCTGAACTTCGCATCTCAGCTGCCCTTCTCAGTTTGTACAGTCTGGATGTTAGATGGTTTACTGCTGTACCGGTAACTGCCCCTTGGCTCTACTCTCTGAACTAATGGTCAAGAGGTGGCCAGGACTGGAGAGGCCTTGCCCAAGCCTCCAGGACACTTCTCGATATTGTGATATTACATGGACTCTTAAGATATTATATTATCTAAACACATGTGGATTAACCCTGCCACACTCAGTCCTGAGCTCCATGTTTGGGCCTTTCACCCACCATGTGAAAACGGCACTCTCAGTGCCGTTATGAATTTGGAAATCATCCCATATCAAGTGAGGTAGCTTTATCCAACCAAATCCATTGCCATTGGGTTGAACTCCAACTCACAGCGACCCTACGGGACAGAGTAGAACTGCCCCATAGGGTTTCCCAGACTGTCAATCTTTCTGCAGGCAGACTGCCAAATCTTTTTCTCATAGAGTGGTTGGTGGGTCTAAACTGCCAACCTTTCAGTTAGCAGCCGAGTCCTTAACCACTGTGGCACCAGGGCTCCTCAAGGCAGCTCTAGTTACCTCTAATTTCACAGCCGACACTAATTAGTCCCAGATTCTCTTTATGGACCGGCCTACAGAGCCAAAGGAAGCTTGAAACTACTTGAACATCTCATTAATGGACAATATGTGGACAATCTGATCTTACAGCTAAAAATAAAATTTGCTCAAGTATGACAACTCAGATTTGCCATCTATGTTGTTGTTGTTGTACACTGTTGAGTCAATTTTGACTCACAGTGGCCCTATATGACAGAGCAGAACTGCCCCATAGGGTTTCCTAGGCTCTAGTCTTCATGCGAGCAGATTGCCAGGTCTTTTACCCCATGGAGCTGCTGGTGGGCTCGAACAACTGACCTTTGCCACCAATTTACTTCATAACTATTTGTTTCCATCCTGACCCAAGTTAGCCAGGCCCTGGGTTAGGTAACGAGGATACAACAGCAAACAAGACAGAAATGATCTCTGTACTTGTGGAGCTAAAGGGAAAAGCCTACAGCATAAGAATATCAGCCAAAGCCTCAACTGGTAACCCAAATTCCATTCTGGCCACACATTTTGCATTAGTCCCACCCACGTTCCTAGAAGTCATCTCATCTCCCTCAGGAAGCCCAAACACTGCTCTTCACATGCCTGAACTTCAAGAGCAAAACACGTTTTGGGGGCACTGGAGAAATGTGAGTTGTCTCAGTTATCTAGTGCTGTTACAACAGAAATACCACAGGTGGATGGCTTTAATAAACAGAAATTTATTCTCACACCGTCTAGGAGGTTAGAAGTCCGAATTTAGGGAGCCAGCTCCAGGGGAAGGCTTTCTCTCTCTCTTGTCACCAACCTTTCCATGGTCTAGGAGCTTCTCAGCACAGGCACCCCAGGTCCAAAGAACACACTCTACTCTTGGCACTACTTTCTTGGTGGTAATGAGGTCTCCACGCCTCTTTATATCTCAAAAGAGACTGACTCTAATCCTGTAAATTGAGTCCTGCCTCATTAACATTAACTGCCTCTAATCCTGCCTCATTAACATCATAGAGGTTAGGATTTAACACATAGGATAATAGCATCAGATCACAAAATGGTGGGCAACCACACAATACTGGGAATCATGGCCTAGCCAAGTTGACACACATTTCTGAGGGACACAATTCAATCCATAACACAGGATTTGCTAATTTCTTTTTTAGTTAATGTAGAAATACTTAGTCCAATCCTTTGCGCCAACCCATTCTCTTTTAGACTCTGGTCACTAGAGGCACTGCTTACTTTTTTTTTTTTTTTTAAGCTACTGGTATCTATCCAAGGAGTCCCTGGGTGGCACAAATGGTTAAATGCACAACTACCAGCAAAAAGGTTGGCAGCTCAAACCCACCCAGAGGTGTCTCAGAAGACAGGCCTGGCAATCTGCTTCCAAAAGGTCACAGCCTTGAAAACCCTATGGAGCAGTTCTACTCGGCACGCATAGGGTTGCCATGAGTTGGAACTGACTCCACAGCAACTAACAACAACAACGATACCTGTCAAGGTGTAAATGTGACAGGGATGTCTTTCTGCATAAACATTTTCCCCTCCAAACATCTTAATTTTGTACTTGCATTTCAAAAGGTCCCGATACATGATCTAAATATTCCAAACAATGCTCACTACTGCTCTATTATGAGGATGTTGTTGTTGTTGAGTGCCATTGAGTTGATTCCGACTCATACTGACCCCATGTGACACAGCACAACTGTCCCATAGGGTTTTCTAGGCTGTGATCTTTACAGGAGCAGATCACCAGGTCTTTCTCTTGTGAAACTACTGGGTGGGTTCTAACCACCAACTTTCAATTAGCAGCTGAGCACCACCAGGGCTCCTTATACGATGAGGATAACCTATCCTATTACTTTTTTTTTTTTTTTTAATTTTTCATTGTGCTTTAGGTGAAAGTTTACAGAGCAATTTAGTTTCCCATTTAATAGTTTGTACATAAAGTGTTCCATGACATTGGCTGCATTCCCCATAATGTGTCAGCACTCTCCCCATTTCTGCCCTGGGTTCCCCGTTTCCTTTCATTCATATTTTCTACACCTTCCTGCCTTCTCATCTTTGCTATTGCGCAGCGTTGTCCTTTTGATCTCACATAATTGATTGTTCTAAGGAGCATGCTCATCTTGGGTATTATGGTTTATTTTATGGGCCTGCCTATTGTTTGGTTGAAAGCTGGTCTCCAGGAATGGCTTCGGTGCCAGGTCAGAAGGGTATCTTAGGGCCATAGTCTCAGGGGTTCCTTTAGTCTCTATCAGACCAGTAAGTCTGGGCTTTTTTGTGAATTTGATTTTTTGTTCTACATTTTTCTGCCACTCTGTCCAGGACCCTCTGTTGTGATCCCTTTCAGAATGGTCAGTAGTGGTAGCTGGGCACCATCTAGTTCTTCTAGTCTCAGGGTCATGTAGGCTGTGGTTCATGTGGTCTGTTAGTCCTTTGGACTAACAGCTCCACTGAATCTTTGGTTTTCTTCACTCTCCTTTGCTCCAGACAGGAAGAGATCAATAGTTGTATCTTAGATGACTGCTTGCAAGCTTTTCAGATCCCAGATGCTACACACCAAAATACAAGGTAGAACATTGTCTTTATGAACTATGTTGTGCCAGCTGAAGTAGATGCCCCCCAAGCCTATGGTCCTTTGCCTTTGAGCCTAGGAACTTTGTCCTGCAAGGTGTTTGGTTATGTCTAAGAAGTTTTCATGCCTGTGCCCCTTGTGTGCTCTGTTGCCTATATCAGTACACATGCAGCATCTACAGTTATGTATGCAGAGATATCCACAGCCAAACCTAGATCTGCGTGGGGGTGTGCTCCCTTGCACCGTCCCATACCTCTTTAGCATACCTATCTACCTATGTATCCTTTTGTAAATTACCGTTTGTTAACACTGTTGTTGCAGGATTGTCTATGTTACAGTAATTACCGCAGTTGCCCTTTATTCTTGCGTTCCTCTCAGTGTCTTCCTTTGCCTTGGTCAGGTTGTGCTGACTCCCCCATACTGTGTACCGCCTTTCCCTTCAGCAATATTAACACGTCTTCTATCTAGTTAGTAATCTTTCCTCCCTCCCCATCCTCTTACTCTTTATTCACATAAATAAACTTGTGCCTCAGTTTCCAAGGTAACAGAACAAATAAAACAAGCCATCCCTCCTGATTCCAATACTGTTAAAAGATCAGATGGCTTTGAACTCAGTCATCAGGAATCTCTCAGCCAACTCAACATCCTTCCTGATTTTTAATCTTCTCTCCCAACAGTTACCCTTCTTGTCACTTCCTGAGGCTGCTTTAAATATACATAGAAAAAGTGCACAGATAAAGAAAGTAAGCTTTCAGGATGTTAGTTCCAGCACATGAAGGTGAAAGCAACTTGTCAGAGCAAATGAGACTCAGTCAGGAGCACAAATTGCAGAGCGAATCTGCCTCAGACAGTGAGTGAGTCTGGTACAAACTACTGCTTCTCCGACCACTATCCTCAGATAAACCACCAAGCTGCAAAGAATCTCTCCATCACGTGTGAGCTGACAGAGGTCTTATTATTATTATATATTATGCTGAAACTCTAAGCCTTACTCTAAGTCATCATTTTATATATTTTTAACAATGACAGGAAAATACTGCCACAAGTGGTCCTGTCAACTTGTCCTTATCCTCATGGTGACATTCAGAGTACAGACTCTCCTTCATCTAAAGTAGCTGCCCTATCAGCTTGCTAATGGGAACAATTCATTTAACCTGCACTGGAAGTACAGCCAAGGAAGCCGAGCAGTAGGTATGGGATCCAGGGGGAAATCACTCCTCCCAGCTGGCCTCGCCCGCCATTTGATTCGTTGATGAGAGTTCCACTTTCTTTTCACTTAGGCTGACTTGTGGGGGAAGAAAAAGGACACTCCGGTAAAACTAAGTTAACTATTAGCCAAATTCCCTCAAGCTGCTGGCTTGGATTAGATAACAACTCCCTAATACCAGAGGCTCGGAGAGAGATGTGACAGTCTGCTCCCAGAAAGATTACAGCCTTGGAAACCCTGTGGGGCGGTTCTACTCTGTCCTATAGGGTCGCTATGAGTTGGAATCGACTCCACAGCAGTAAGTAATACCAGAAGCTACGGAACAGGAGACCAGCATTTTTCTGTGATTTTATATAGCTCCAATGCCTCTTCCACTTCTCCCAGCCCAGCCCAGCCCCACAGATGCCTCTGACAGTCTACATAGCTCTTATTCCTCGTCTATTTTAATTAGGCGGGGTGATTCTGCTTACACTGCACTGGATCCTGCTTCATAAAATACTCACTTTACATGACCCTTGCTTGCTGCCTTTAACCACTCACCATATAACATCTGCAGAGCCAAAATTCTAGGACCAGCACCTGCAATCACTAACGTATTAAATCGTCGTTCCAAAATGACAAAACGTATTATTTCTGCTGCAGAAGAAAATGCTGAGGTGAAGCAAGAGCAAAGGTAAAAGACCTGGTTTTCCTAAAATGGATACAGCCTCGGAGGCATTTATATTCTTGGAGATAGAGTCGCGATTCTTCTGATCAGTTTTCAAACCAATTTAATAAGTGTGAGATGGCCTGCTTATTAAACTGATAAAATGGGTAAATATTATTGGCATTTAGGATGGGCAACTGAAACAGGAAGACTGTGTGCTGAAGTCTAAAGGATTTTTAAGGGGAACAAAAAATGGGAGTGCTGACTTCTTTGAAGGAGGCTTGTACATTCTGCTCTCTCTCTGGGCTGGCTGACCCAGTAAGTAGGGGGAGAGAGAAAACACTCTTGATTGTTCAGCTCTAAAAGTAACTCCCTTTGGTATGGATTTGATTGCCTTTTATAGGGTTCTGAGCGATACCTGCACTGCAAATTTTACCTCTACTTGCAACTTTTTTAACGCACAGCTAAATGCCAAGCCAGTTAGAACAATAAACATCTAGAACAAAGAGCTACCTAAACCCCCAACACAATGGTTTTTCAGAAAACCACAAGCCCAGGTTGGATGCTGTACGTCCCGCACAGCTGCCCAAATGAAATTTCCCTTCTCCTCATCTCCCAAGGTTGGTGAGTACAGCCAAAATCCTAAATATGACCTTTCTAAGGATCCTTCCTGAGGAGCCCTGGTGGTGCACAGTTAAGTGCTGGGCTGCTAAAGAGAAGGTTGGAGGTTGGAATCCATCAGTGGCTCTATGAGAGAAAAGACCTGGCAATCCACTTCCATAAAGATTATAGCCTAGGAAACCCTGTAGGGCAGTTCTACTCTGTCACATGGGGTCGTTATGAGTTGAAATCGACTCGATGGCACCTAACACACAGGGGTGGATGACCCAGTATGCAAGGTAAGCACAGGCTTACTTGTGCTTACTTACTAATCTGTAGTGCACAATTGTGTTTACCTCGCTTACTGGGTCATCCTTCCCTGTCAAGGATTGTAAATCTGAAAAGAGGCTTTGATTCTGTAGGAAGGTGCTGTGGGGTTGAGAGAGAGACGGCAGCCATACATAGAGGCAGAATCTTTGATGGAAAAAACACGAAATTGTTCACTACAGATGATCTGGTAAGCAAGATAAGCACTGTGCTTACCTTGCCTATTTGGATAATCTGCCCCTGTTAACATGTAACATAACGAAGATCCTTCCAACGTTGATGTTCTATTGCCTTAGCCTACAGAATCTTCCACAGTTGCTATCTCCTTCCAGAAATGTTTGTTGATTCAGGTTCATTTTCTGCTCCCAAACTTTGGAGACTTCAGAGCCACTGGCATATCAGCAGGAATTCTGCTTGTTCTGGATAAAATAAGGCCTGCTCTTGTGTTAATGCAATCAAGCCTGTTGGTCCTCAGGAGATTCTGTGGTCTACGGTGGCCCTGAAGAGAAATAAATTTCTAAGTTTTACACTTCTCTCAAATTTCATGTTATTTTTGTTATTTCAAAATTCAGGGCTTTATAATAAATTTATAGGGTGCCTGGGGGGATGCCATTCATATTATATGGTACCTCATTCACAGTTCCTCCAGGACAGAAACACAAGAGTTACACCTCTCAGTCAGCCAACACTACTCTCCCTTGTGGAGCTCCCGTATAATCACGACAAACGAGGTTCCTGTGGGGATTCCACACACACGGATAATACACAAGCCCATAAAGTGAAAAAACGCCACTCTACTCCTGAGGGAGGATCAGCTCGGTAAGCTGGAAAAATGTTTCAGTGTTGGCAGTCATGAAGTGAGGATGTATTTTATTGTAGAACTTGGTATAAAGTAGCAATTTCAAGCAATTTTTACATGCTAGGTGCTTAAATTGAAGTGTCGTCCCTTCCTCTTTCTTTCTGGAAATCTCAGAAACCACCATCATGTACCAAGGATGGGGAGGAGTGGGAGCAGTGGCCCAGGGTACAGGCAACAATTTAGACACAATCAGAAGCCTGACTAACAGCCAGTTGCTTTTGATTATTACCATCGGCAGACAATTCTAAGCAACATCGGTGATAAAAGTCCTTCCCCCAGTGGTCGACCACCCCCAGCGCCTGCCCCCCATTTGGTGCGCCCCTGTGCCAGCATGCCAGTATCTGTCCTAAAAAGAACACATCAACGTTTTTAATAACAAAAGTAATACCTATTCACTGTAGAAAATCTAGAATTCTTTTTTTAATTTTAAGGAGAGAATTACAATTTCTGTTAGTCCCACCACTTATTGGTAATTACAGCCCTTTATGTCATTTCCATTTTGGGGGGGTTATTAGAAATCATTCCGCCTTATATAGCATTGTTACATATATCTCGTAATTTTTTAAAAAGCACATTCCTGAAAGTTCAGTTTTTAAAAAGGTTGAATACATATCATTGAAATGTCCTTTAGAAAGTGTTTATCAGTTTACAATTCCTACTGTAGTGTACAGAGCCCTGTACCTGGTGGTGCAGTGGTTAAGAGCTATGGCTGCTAATCAAAAGGTCAGCAGTTCAAATCCACCAGCCACTCCTTGGAAAGCCTATGGGGCAGTTCTACTCTGTCGTATAAGATTGCTATGAGTCGGAATCTACTCGATGGCAAAGGGTTTGGTTTGGTTCAGTATTGTAGTGTATACCCTCACCAACACTGGTCATTGGTTCAGTATCGTAGGGTATACCCTCACCAACACTGGTCATTGGTTCAGTATCGTAGGGTATACCCTCACCAACACTGGTCATTGGTTCAGTATCGTAGGGTATACCCTCACCAACACTGGTCATTGGTTCAGTATCGTAGGGTATACCCTCACCAACACTGGTCATTGGTTCAGTATCGTAGGGTATACCCTCACCAACACTGGTCATTGGTTCAGTATCGTAGGGTATACCCTTACCAACACTGGTCATTGGTTCTGTATTGTAGCGTACACCCTCACCAACACTGATCATTGGTTCTGTGTCATAGTGTACACCCTCACCAACACTGGTCATTGGTTCCGTATTGTAGTGTATACCTTCACCAACACTGATCATTCGTTCCGTATTGTAGTGTATACCCTTACCAACACTGGTCATTGGTTTGGTATTGTAGTGTATACCCTCACGAACACTGGTCATTATCTGGGAAGATAAATCATGATTATTTAACTGGCTAACAAGGTAGCCTCTTTCGATTGCCATTTCTGTGAAGTTGGTTTGTCTATATTTGTTGACTCTTGTTAAATGCCTGTTCATAAACTTTGCTCATTTTGGTATCATGGTGTTAATTTAGTCTCTTACTAATTTAAAAGAATTCTGTCTATGTGAATCATGTGTTGCTTTTTTTCCAGTTTTTTCTTTTAAACTTTTGTTTAGGTTGTTTTTTTCATTTACGCAAATTTAAAACTTTTAAGGGGGTAGGATCAAATCTAGTTGTCTTTTATTTATGGTTCGTGTCTTTGCGTGCCTTTGTCTATAAAAACTTTGTCTCTTTATAAGGACTTTGTCTATTCCAAACACATATTCACCTATAGTTAAAAAAAATACATTTTTTTAATGATTTTATATTTGATTAAAAAAATTCAAGTGGAATTTATCTAGACACACTTCTCTTTTTCTTTCTTTAGCTTAGCTTGTCGATAAATCATTCCACTCCACTTCTTGAGATTTGAGTCCAAACAATACACCGACTGTCTCATGTCTTTCTTTGTTCTTCTCCCAAGTGAGATATGTCACTGCATCTGTCATGTCCCCCAAAACCAGGAATAGTAGAAGGCTCCGAGCGAAATTCTAGTCCAAAAACTTTATGTGTAGAATTTGAGTCAGCTCACACTTTCTTTAGAAAATGAGGCCAAACAACAAAATTGGGAACATCCAGTTCTTAAACTGGTTATCATTAGGTAAACCTGAGCGTGTTTCCTGACTTCTTTGTAAAATGGGGATTACAATAAGGAAATCAAAGAAATGTAGCGCTGATGTTTAACACTTGCTATAACAAATCACTGGCCTAATACAAAGTTTCCACTTTTTTGGTATGTTTAGTATTTGCCTGCAACACAAATTACTAGTGAGAGTTTTCCAAGGAGGGCTGATTCTATAAAGAAGGCAGCACGTGCTATTTACCCACGTCTGTTTAGATCAGAGTTACATCCCAAAAGCAAGAGGGCTGCATTCGCTGATTTCAAACACAGCACACATATAGGACACGCTGCGGCACTCCCTGTGCTATTCCACTGTGGGTCTGATTTTTCTCCAGGAGGAAAGGCAGGGAGGACGCTGCAGAGAGATGCCCTGCCCAGATGGGGACCTGTGCTCACCAGGAGAAGTAGGGGGCAAGGAAAGCACATACTTTCTGAAACAACGGGAGCTCAGGAAGAATAATACGCACACTGGCCATCAAATGGCCTTTCGAATAACAATGTACCACTCTATTCAAAAGTGTCTCAAATAAAACAACCCTTCCTTATTACTCCTTTTTGCCAGGACAACTGCCAGAAAAGAGGTGTTGCAGGACATGATTTTCAGTAGCAAAACCTTCCTTAAACGGGAGGTAAAACCCCTGAAGGGAAGGGGGGCAGGTAGCTGGGCTTTGTTTCTGTTTGACCGTGGCCCCAAATCCTGGGAATCCGTGCTCTGCAGAAACTGGAGGAAGCACAGCCAGTGTGATGATCTTACGGGAAATGGTTCATTCTACTCACAGGGAATAGGATTCCAAGGGATACTCTGCATTCACTCCTTAAAGATATGGAAACTGAGTATAACCTACATTCAGTCTCTACATTGTGAGGGAAAAAGAGCAGCCCTGTAGATAAAGCAAGAAAAAATAACATCAGGCATCTTTTTTGCTGATGGATTTCCTCAGCAATAAAGGCTCCCCTAACTTAATGCTATATTCAAGGCATCAGGGAAATTAAATGGTGAAGAAGACCAGTTTCCATTGAGTCCATTCTTACTCATGGCAACCCCATGTGTGTCAGGGTAGAACTGTGCTCCATAAGGTTTTCAATCGCTGATGTTTCAGAAGTAGATTGCCAGGTCTTTCTTCCAAGGTGCCTCTGGGTAGACTCAAACCTCCAACTTTTCATTTAGCAGCTGAGGATGTTAACTGTTTGCACCACCCAGGACTCCACCTGAGGAGGAAAGGCACCTGGTTTCTCAGCCTTGGCGGCTCTCCAAATGTTCCATGTTCCTAAACACCTCTGAGCTCTCCGGCCTTCTGTTCCCTCTGCCAGGAATGCTCGTGTCTTTTCTGGGCTAATTTCCACTCAGCCTTCGAGACGCAGTGCAGGCTTCGCTTGGTCCTCACACCCAGCCTGTACTGGTTGTCTCTCCTTGGTGCACTCATAATCCGGCTGCTGTGCTCAACTGTGCAGCTTGCTCACAGCCAAGGGTGTGGGTGAAGGGAGACGTGGGGACATGCTCCATTTATACAGCATGCCAGGCCATGGGTCTGCATCCACCCCCAGGAAGGGGCACCTTTTCTAAATCACCCAGAGGTGGCCTACTCCCCTCCATGCTTACCATTCTTGCAGTAGCTATCTGTCTGTACATACCTCCCATGAACACTCTGTCCCCCATCATGCTCCCTCCCAAAGGATAGAAAACATCACTCCTTTAAATTAAAGGCAGGGACAATAATCTTTTATCTCTGGATCCTGAGCCCCTGCTATTGTACCTGGCAACAAGTGTCTGGGCCCCTTGGAAAACATCTGTTGAATATTTGCTGAACGAATCAAATGGCTTCAAGATCCTTGCAGCTCTACGTGAGCATCTTATCTTCCTAGAAGTACGGTCACCGATACTATTAAGGTTCATATGTTAAGGGTCTGGAGAAGGGTGCCTACATGAACCACAGGGATCAGACAGGATCGAGGAAGTCAGGGAACGTTTCACGGAGGAAATAACGTCATATCACCAACTCTCAGGTCTCACAGAGAAACTTTTGATTGGAGATTCTCGACGTGTAGGGTGACCTCACCAGTGGGCAAAGCTTTTAGAACTCACCAGTGTTCTGCCTCTGTCTCCCCTTATGACTGTGAGAAGTCATTCATTCACTCATTCACACAATAGTCCCTGGGTGGTGCAAACAGAGAACACGCTCAGCTGATAACCAAAAGGTTCTAGGTTTGAGTCCACCCAGAGATACCTTGAAAGGCCTGGTGATCTACTTCCAAAAAAGCAGCCCCTGAAAGCCCTACGGAGCACAGTTCCACTCTGACACACACGGGGTCGCCATGAGTCAGAACTGGCTTTTGGTTTTTAAAGCCCTGCTGGTGCCCAGGCCCTCCTCCCATGACGTGCTGTGAGGCGTGCCTGATCCTGACGAGTGTGCTTTGATTTCTCATGGTCTTGTCCTTGGTACCCAGATTGTTTTTGTAGGAGAAAAAGATGGTGCCCTCCTCCGTCTGTATCGCTAGCACGCTCACCGCTGACCTCGGAAGGCCGGTGGGAGGACAGATGAGACAGTGTTTCGAAAGGGCTCTGAGATTAGCAGGGACCGCTTCATACGTCTCTGACTCCTCAAAGGCCCCAGAATAACGTAAGGCAACAGCAACTTCTCATAAAGGTCACGCTGCCGTGACTCCCTTTGAGTCCTGAGGAGCACTTAATTTACCAACTAACATGCAGGAAAACCTTTAAAAGAGTCTTAACAGGCTGGTGGGGGCTAAGGACAAAGTCCCTGTGATGGAGGGAGGTTAGGATTATAGCTGAGAGCACAGGCAGACATATTGATTCTGAAGCTGAGATCAACACTTACCAGCGGTGGGACACTGGACAAGTCACTTACCCTGCTAAAGCCTCAGTTTTTTAAACTGTGAAACTAGGATTATGATGGTACCCATCTCATGGGGTTGTAATTAGGACTCAGTGATCTTATGTATGCAAATGACTCAGTACTGATTGGCAGAGAATGAACTCCTTCAGGGGTATCGGGATAACCTTAAGGAGTTACATAATTTATAAATAGTATTAACATCATCTAACATGGAAGATTTTTGTAAGGATTAACTAAAGCAGTGCATGTAACCAAAAAACCCACAGCCATCAAGTCGATTCTGACTCCTAGCGACCCTGTAGGGCAGGGCAGAACTGCCCCATCGGCTTTCAGTTAGCAGCGAAGTGCTTAACCACTGTGTCACCATGGCCACAGAACCCACTGCCGTGGAGTCGATTCCGACTCATAGCAACCCTGTAGGGCAGGGCAGAACTGCCCCACAGGCTTTCCAAGGCTGTAAGTCTTTACGAAAGCAGACTGCCAGATCTTTCTCCCGGAGAGCAGCTGGTAGGCTCAAACCGCTGACCTTTCAGTTAGCGATGAAGCGCTTAACCACTGTACCACCATGGCCATAGAATCCATTGCCATGGAGTTCATTCCGACTCACAGTGATCCTACAGAACAGAGTAGAACTGTCCCATAGGGTATCCAAGGAGCGGCTGCTGGATTCGAACTGGTGACCTTTTGCTCAGCAGCCTGAACTTTTATCCACTGTGCCACCAGGGCTCCATGTTCGTTCCTAAAGATCACTGGAAGGAGACTTTCCTATGGTGCTCTGTTTAAAATTCAGACTCTGAGACAGACGTTAACTCCGTGGCTTTGGGAGAAAGCCCTCTCCTTCCGTGGCCACCTTGCTTGGAATGGGCCCTTTATCTCTTGCCACTTTCATTCAGAATATCTGTGGCAGTGCTGCGGAATATTCCAACATGTCCTCTCGACCTCTATCCATAAACAGCCTTTCTCACAATGAGATGTTCCGAGTTTAGGAGCCTTGCTATTTTCAACAAAGAATTAATTGCAAAGTAATTAAGTTTAGAGCAGGGGAATAGATGAACCCTGTCTATCACAAAGGAACAGTGTGGATGGTCACATAATGAAGCAAGGAGATGATGCTTTAGATTAACACACACACGCGCGCACACACACACACACACACACACACACACACACAATCTCTTTCCTGAAGCACACAAAGAAACCTCCCATCACTTACACTGACAAGATAAATCTAAGCTGCTTAAGGAAGCACTTAATTTTGTTCTTATTAAGTGGCGGGGTTAAGGGCTCTACTCTCAGCGTCCATGGAAGCCGTGTCAGGTTTCACCTTGGAAAGTTCTCTGAGGCCCGAAGTCGACTGACAGATATAGCACTAAGATGTGTTACAGAAACACGCATCTCAAAGCCAGTTGCATCACCGGCCATGGTCCTACTTGGCTCCACTTTCCTCAGTGAACACAGAACTTCTGGAGAGCACCAGGGGGTACAAGCACTCACCCTCTCCCCGATCTTGAAGCACAAAGTGTGCAATTAGTCAACAGTGGATACTGGGGGCGGGGGAGGGGTTAGATGGGGATAGTCACAAGCAGATTTTACCACTAGAGTTTTACGAGAAGGTTTAATCTGCTTAATGGCGATTAGGCCGGGGCCTCCCTGATGTTTTCTCCAGTTGCTTCAGGGACCAAAGGTGCCAGCTCCCCTCACACATCCTTTCTGGTGGCCGTGAATGGAGAAGATGCTGGAGAAGTGCTGGTGGGTAGTTTCAGGTGTATGCCCACAATCTAGCAGTACTGTGTCAAATACCACATAGTTCATGTCTGGAAACACCTTACACCCGGAGTTTAAGAAAGATTTGAGCATTTAAAAGAAAGACAATGAAAGAGAGAAAGACAGGGAGGACGGGAGGGAGGGCAAAAGGTAAAGAGAGAGGGAGGGAAGGAAGGAAGGAAGGAGGGAGGAAGGGAGGGAGGGAGGGAAGGGAGGGAGGGAGGGAGGGAGGAAGGGAGGGAGGGGGGAGGGAGGGAGGAAGGGAGGGAGGGGGGAGGGAGGGAGGGAGGGAGGGAGGAGGGAAGGGAAGGAGGGAGGGAGGGAAGGGAGGGAGGGAGGGAGGGGGGAGGGAAGGGAGGGAGGGAGGAGGGAAGGGAGGGAGGGAGGGAGGAGGGAAGGGAGGGAGGGAAGGGAGGGAGGGGGGAGGGAGGGAGGGAGGGAGGGAGGGAAGGGAGGGAGGGAGGAGGGAAGGGAGGGAGGGAGGGAGGAGGGAAGGGAGGGAGGGAAGGGAGGGAGGGGGGGAGGGAGGAAGGAAGGGAGGGAGGGAAGGGAGGGAGGGAAGGGAGGGAGGGAGGGAGGGAGGGAGGAGAATGGGAGGGAGGAAGGAAGGAAGGACGCCGGTGCAGAAGGAAATATACCAAAATTTTAACAGTGACTGTGTCTAGTATATTTTTCTCTTTTCTGTTTTTATATCTTCTCTAAATTTTATTACAATGAGTATTGTTTTACTTCTTGAAATCAATGAAATCAAAATCCGTGAACTTGATTTTGATGATTTATTGAAAGCTCTTTTTAAAAAACATCAATTCTAATGAAATGGGCTTTAAAAGCCCTCACTGCCCTTAAGAACTTTTACCTCGAACTCTAGGCAACACCGCTGTGACAAAATTGGGTGACCCTATGCTTGAATGGAGAAAGCATAAAATTAATGGTTTTTTTTTTTTTTTCATAATGTGTACAGCGGGAGACTTTTCTGATGTTTTTTCAGGTTTCAGGTTGGAGACGCGTTGGTGGGAGGGGCGTTATCCGTGTGTGGTTGCAGAGAGGAGGGTGTTACTGCCTCCTTTCATCACAGAGCCTGGGTGGCTCCCCGAAGATGCTGCAGGCACACTTTTAGAGGGTGAGGCTGAAGAGGCTGAGACGCAAAACATAAAAACCATCCCCAGGACTGTCCTTGGCAAAGTGTTCTGTTGTCTCCTCTCTCCCTGCCTCTGCTCTCCACAGAAGTTGACTGGATTTCACTTAGATCTCCAGAGAAAAGCATTAACCTTTTCATAAAATAAAACAAAGTAAAATAAGATGATAGCTAAGAATTCAACGGAAAGAATGAGCTAATAGAAGCAAAGCTGCTGTTATTTCAGATGTATAATCTAGGTTGGATGGGCGCCAGTTCACAGAATACCCTACCAGAGACACCTGTTGGCTTTGCTCGTTATTGATGAAGTTCATGTCATGGTTACTTTCCGTGTTCTGCAACGTTGGCTTGAAGCACTCCACACTGAGCATCCCTGACTCAGGTCGCTCTGGATGGTGACTGAGTTCGCACACCACACCACACGGCTCTCCACGGTGACCGACATTACATTTCACTGTGAATGAGTTTAGTGGATTAAGATCTGATGTGCAAGGGCCTCCACATAAGATTGCCAGGGCTGGCGATGCACTTGGGGCGTCTGTAGACACATTACAGATATTTGCCGGGAGTTTTCTTCTCTACAATTCACTCACCAACCCACTGCCAGGTCTCAAGCTTGTTGTTGCTTTGTGTTTCGTTTTGCTTTCCTCCTAGCAAGATTCTCATTCCCATTGTGGTATTTTTGTGGCAGAAAAAAAAAAAAAAAGAAAAAGAAAAAGAGAGCAGCTCCCTACCTACCCAGTGAAGAAACCTAGGCAGTTTGCACCTCATTGTATTAAGTTGTCCAAAACTCAGGGTGTGTCAAACTGGTTTCATGTGAAGACTGGGCTTGTATTAAATGCCAAATAAGGAATTTTGACACAATCTGGAAAATGAGGCGAGTTATACAATGAATACTGGTTTGAGTTTTCCCTGACATTTCTGTGGATTGGCGTTTGGATTTAAAATTTTCCACTCGTAACTTGCATTATCAATTTGTAAAATATTACCACAAGTATGTGTGTAACGATGGCCTTGTGATTTCTGAGCAGCTACTTAACTACAATGTGATGTAATCAAAGCATTCAACAACTGCAGGGGCAAAAGGCCATGAAATGGAGAGACTCAGAAACGCAGCGTTGTCTTTACCATGTCATTATCCTGAGGAGGCAAGGGCATTTTATAACAGAAGGAAGGTGACATCAGTGTCTAGTTTCTCTGGTGACTGACCAGGTTCTTAAAAACATGCTTCTGGAGTTATTGTGGTTAGAAATCCACCCCCACTCTCTTTCACCAGCCACAACCAATGGGCCTTTTCTTTCTCTCTTTTTTTATGTGACTGTTCTATTCTACAGACTGTAAAAACTAGGAAAACTGGGAGATAAGCTCTCTAAAAGGAAGCATTATCTATTTGCTTAACGATCCTACAAGGAGCTAGTAAGTATCATCCCTCTTAGAAATACTAATACTTTGCTTTTATATAGAATCTCTCTCCAAGGAGTGCGAAGTATAATACAGATACTACCTAATTAGCCCCCTAGGGTTCCCAGGCGGAAGGGAGGTAGCAGGTATTATGGACGTTCATCAGCATCATCAACATGTCTCAGGTGAGGAAATGGGGCTAAATAAGGTGTGGTAAGAAGGGTACCCACCTAATTATTTACACTAGGTCTGCATGAACTCAGGAGGTCCTGGGCGGTGCAAATGGTTCACACGCTTGGCTGCTAACAGGAAGGTTGGCAATTGGAGTCCATCCAGGGGTGCCTTGGAAGAAAGGCCTGGCAATCTACTTCCAAAAAATCAGCCATTGAAACCCTATGGAGCAGAGTTCTACTCTGACACACATGGGTTCTCCATGAGTTGGAATCAACTCCACGGCAGCTGGTATGATATGGTATGCATGATCTCAAAACACTTAATCAATTCAGTGAAAAGAAGAATCAATCAAGTTAGATTTAAAAAACCAAACCCATCGTGATCCTATAGGACAGAGTAGAACTGCCTCATACGGGCAGCTGGTGGATTCAGACTGCTGACGTTTTGGTTAACAACGAAGCTCTTAACCACTGTGCCACCAGGGCTCCATCAAGTTAGATACTCGTTGCCAAAGGAGCAAACTAACAGGATGGTTGGGCTGGATGTTTTGCCTTTCCCTCCAGTTGTGCTCATGTAGGGTGAGCCTCAGTGGAAATGCCCGTGGAAGGACCTGACTTGGGGCCTGGTGGGCTCTTCAGAAGGCAAAGGTGGACAGCAGGGATGGTGCGGGCAGCTCGATGTTTCCATTTGCGGGGGGACACAGTACCCTCAGACAGCACGTCAGCCATGTGGCTGTGGCGTTCTTTCTCACTGTCCTTGCAAGTTCCGTTGACTAAGGCTGTGTCCCTTCCCTCCCAAGCTGGGTTTACGTGTGTGGGTGTGATTATTATTATTATTTTGATAGTGCTAAGAATGGATCATGAAGCTCGAATAATCTGGTTTGGTAGCTCCTACCTATTAAATCAGGAGCCCTGGTGGTGCAGTGGTTAAAGTGCTCAGCTGCTAACCAGAAGGATGGTGGTCGAACCTACCCGCGGCTCTGCTGGAGAAAGATGTGGCAGTCTGCCTCCATAAGGATGACAGCCTTGGAAACCCTATGGGGCCGTTCTACTCTGTCCTATAGGGTCGCTATGAGTCGGAATCAACTCGACAGCGATGAGTTTGGTTTGTTTTTTTATCTATTAAATCAGAGCTCCCGGATGGCGCAAATGGTCGAGCGCTTGACTACTAGCTGAAAGGTTGGTGGTTTGAACCCACCCAGAGGCACATCGTAAGACAAACCTACTGATCTGCTTCCAAAAGTTCGCAGCCTTGAAAATCCAATGGAGCAGTTCTACTCTGCACACTTGGGGTCACCATGAGTCAGAATCCACTTGACGGCACTACCGGCACCAATCTACCAAATCAACAGCAGACACACTATGAGGCTACATCTCGTGTATCCAGAGAGAGGCAGACACACTACGGGGCTACGCCTCGCGTATCCAGAGAGAAGCTTAACTCGGGAGTCCTGGCACATGTTTATCCCGCTGCTTTAAGCGCTGTTCCACTTATTTTAAAACGTTCCATGGACAGAACACAGCTTCCCATCGTTCCAACCCTCACTACAGATGGGAATCTATACCAGCGTCCTGATCAATAACTGATGAACAGGGAGCGGGTGCTTTCGCAAGGCTTTAACGTAAAAGCTGGAGGACGGCCTCCTAACTCAGACTCTTTTAGTGCCAGGCTCTCCAGGGAATTAGGGCTCAGCTCAAACCACTTCCCAAAAAAGGAAAAACCCCATGAGAAAATTCAGTCAAATGAATAAACTATTTGCTTCTGATGTGAGCTACATTTTTTGACACGTTGCGATAATAGTTTCTGATTCTTACTTACTAGCTTAGGAGAAATTGTTACTGTTTTTCAAAAACTAAAAAAAAGCATGATAGTATCACTTGCTTAGCAAATGGAGGTATAGAACACGCTGTGAAGGAAAATACCACTTTGCTCAGCCTTGGAAGGCAACAGGTCAATCGGATGGCCCTTAGCTTGTCATTGGAGTCTGGGGGTCTTGGTTTGCTACTAGAGCACCTACAGAAGTTGCTCCGAAGGGCAGACTAGCTTCCTGCTGGATATTGCAAAGGAAAGACTTCTCACCCAATCCCCTGGAGTCACCCTAGCTTGACCCTCATACAAGCAAGGAAAAGTCCCTTAAGCACCCATGATTCTCTGTTGCTTGAAAACACTCAGTAGGTCCCTAAGGCCACCCCCTCTCTTCACCTCCCCGTAAGACCTCTTTTAATATCCTCCTTGGCTCCTTCCTCTGCCACAACTCTTCTCTCCTTCCATTAAGTTTCTGTTTGTGCCCAGTTCTTCGTCTTTACCCTGGCCACTCCCCCAGCCTGGCCTATCGCCCCATCCCTCAACATCTAGTCTTCCTCCTTTAACACTGGGTGCCCACACCAATGTCCCCCAGATCTGCTCTTCACCCAATCACCTCTGCAGCCCTCTAGGATTTACACAGAGCTACTAATTGCATACATACTTGATTTCATGTTTATCACCCATATGCATACATTTTTATGGATGTTTTACTTCGCTTGCTCTTTCCAACCAACTCTTGACACCTTGGACTGAGGGTTAAAGTTTAGGTTTCTTGAGGGTAGACAGCCTCCTGTTATCCTTTGAACTTCTCCACGGTGACTACGATAGCACCCTGGTGACAGAGGAGGCCTCTATATTATCTGTGTTGACTGTCCAACTGGGATATTCCTAGTTACTGACCTTTTCAAATTTTTTTTAAAAGAAACAAAATGTCACCAATGTCCCATCCAAATGGCATTCAACTGTGGCTTAGCATCAGCAGATGAGCCTCTCCAGCATTTTATGCCTGTGTGTGTCCCAAGGTGGGTGGGAGAAACACTTGGAACTAGCTTCTATTGTCTAAAGGGTGATGAAGGAATTTTTCATACTATTTGCACACAAACTCTTTCACTTAACTCCCCAGACTCTCCATAGAAATGCTGACATCTTCCCCTCCCTCCCAGCCCCTTTCAATTGCCTACATATTCACCCTCCCAGTTCCCAGGGTGTAACAGCAACAGTGCGGCTAAGTCTGTTTGGTGTTAAAGTCAGAAGTATTTATATCTTGGAGCTCAGGCTTGTTTATGCAGGAGAATTCTGAGAAGGAAGTCATCAGGGGATCTGTCCCCTAATAGGCCATCCACGGGTCAGGCTGAAAACAAGTACTGATGATAAGGTACAACCCCACACTCTACAGCAGAGCTTACTATGAGCCTCAACTACCACAGACCATGCAGAAAACAGACTCTGATGCAGCTGCCAGGACAGCTAGCAAAAGGTATGCGGGCAGCAGACCTGACTATCCCAGGGCAGTTCCTGAAGGTCTGCGGGACGGGATGGGGAGAGTTGCAGAGGCCTCTGAGAAACCCTTCCTCCAGGCCTACCCACCCCAAAACTTGCTTCTAAAAGATCAGCTGTGGGATTCTACCATATAACAATATACATACATAATATTTCCTCCTCAAGCTTGACAAATTTATGTAAACTCATCTTAGAACTAACTACAGTTTATTTGCGCAGTGGTTAAGAGCTGGTCTGCTAACCAAAAGGCTGGCAGTTTGAATCCACCAGCTGCTCCTTGAAAACCCTATGAGCCAGTTCTACGCTGTCCTACAGGGTTGCTATGAGTAGGAATCAACTCAATGGCAATGGGTTTTTTGGTTTATCATTTACTGACACCACCCGTCAGTCAGTTTGTCGTATTGTGGTGACTTCTGTGTTGCTGTGATGCTGGAAGCTATGCCACTAGTATTTCAAATATCAGCGGGGTCATCCATGATGGACAGGTTTCAGTGGAGCTTCTAGACCAAGAGAGACTAGGAAGAGAGGCCTGGTGATCCACTTCCAAAACTTAACCAATGAAAACCCTAGGGATCATAACGGAACACTGGCTGACTTGCTTTGGATAGGGGGGATTAATTGCTGGAGGAGGACATCATGCTGGGTGAAGTAGAGAACCAGTGACGGCGAGGGAGACCCTCAGGGAGATGGATTGGCACAGTAGCCACAATGATGAACTCAAACATGCCGGCAATTATGAGGATGTGCAGGTCTGGGCAACATTTTGTTCTGTTTTACACAAGGTCGCTGTGAGTCGGAGATGACTCAGTGGCAGCTGTCTATCTATCTACCATTTATCGAGTTTCTATTAGGTGCCAGGTATTTCACCCACAAATCTCATTTAAACCTACAACCACACATAAATAGTGATTCTTATTATCATGTTACTGTTTCAGAAACTCAGAGAGGCAAAGTAACCTCCTAAAATCTCATAGCTATTAAAAAACAGAGAGGGGATTAAGACTCCAAAGTCTGTCACTTTCCTCTAGACCACACTCCTTCCGCCTGCTGTAAATGAGAAATGGCCACACTTAGGGGCTGGGGGCTGCTGGTTTTGGTGGGGAGGGAATAAGTAGCTTAACCTACTAGCTAAATGTCACGTGTTTCCTTAGTGGGGACTTTTCATCTCACTGTCATTTTCTCAGGAACACTTCAGGGCTGCTGGCCTCCTAGCATGGAGACGGGGTTCCAATACAGCTCTGCCATTTTGGACAAAGCCCTATCTCGCTTTGCACTTGGACTTGGGGTGACAGATCCGTCCTTACGTTAAGAATTAGCCAAAAATTAGAACAGATAACCCCTACCACTGTAAGTGTCGAAGCAGATCACAGGTTAAGATTCATCTAGGATATGCTGCAGGAAACTGCTGTGGGGGGCTGGGGTCTGGACAAGGGGATGGTCAAGCCTCTGCCAAGGGAAGGACCACGAGATTGGGAGCTGGCTGTGAATGGCCTTCACCCGACAAGCGTTTATTGACATTCTCATTACTGAAGCCCAATTCCATCCATCCTCGAGCAGCGGGAAGATCATGGTGGGCCTTCTGGATGGCTCCCGTGATGCCTCCAAAAAGCAAGGTTCTTCTCAAAGCTCTGGACCCAGGCCAGAGAAGACGCAGGAGGGCCCTGCATGAAGAATCCCAGGCAGAGTGTCCACCCTCTATGCTCAGGGCACATATATAGTCGTGGACCTGTAGACCCTGCAGCAGAAAGGGGCCTCAGAGATGGGCCATCCAACTCCCTCAACACAGAGGTAGGAAACCACTGGTGGCAGTAAGAAAGGAAGTTCCTTGCTGGCCATACTGGTAGGAAGTGGTGCGCTGACACCAGAATTCCACAGCCCCTTTTTCTCCACCTTGCTAGGGACTCTCCAGCCTCACTCTTCCCTGCAGACCAATTTGGGTGAATTTATCCCAGAATAGGTTTTGTCCCCTGTAAGGCCTCATGAGGATGGTTGGTCCACTCCCTGCCTGTGTGCAGGCCCTGCAGGCCACGTGTATCTCTTATTTCACCTGGAATTCAACTCAGAACATGCATTCCTCACTCCCACTTCCAAGCTGCATACTTGTGTAGACCTTGGACTACAATATTTCTTTCTTAACTGCTGACTTTTTTTTTTTTTCCCTGAGAAAGAGCTGTTAGCAGAGAGCAGGTAATCAATACATATTTATTAAATAAATGAATATATAATGAATAAATGTCAAAAAGTTGCTTACAGTACTCAAGAAGATGGACAGCTTCAGACAGCAATACATTAGAAGCCAATTTCAATAGGGAGTAATAGAAGGTGACTCTTTTTCCCCATGACTATGCCCTACCTTCCAGGATACCCATCATGAACCAGAAGGGTTTATTTTTAGAGAACGATTCTAAGAAGAGGCGGCTAGATTGAAAGTTTCCTACCTCATGAGAAGCACCCTCTAGAAAACTAGCTGCCAACGAGTCACCTCTGACTCACGGCAACCCTGTGTGTGTCAGAGTAGAACTGTGCTCCACAGGTTTTTCAAAGGCTGGTTTTTGGAATTAGATCACCAGGACTTTCTTTCTAGGTGCCTCTGGATTATCTCGAACCTCTAATCTTTTTGGTCAGCAGCCGAGCACATTAACTGCACCACCCAGGGACCACCAAATCACCTTCTAATGGTGACTAACTGATTCTGTTCCCATTCATCCCTTGTTCTTTCCCATTGTTTTCTGACTATGCTCTGCCTCCCCTGGCTCTGATACCTTCTAGCTCACAGGTACAGGGAGATGATAACTCCTCTGATTTGCCTTCCATGTTTTTCAAAAGCTTCCAACAACACATCCATGGCTTACTAGAAAAATCGGAAGTTTAAAATACCTTTACTAAAACAAATTACATGATAAAAACCACCAGATTCCTCAGCCTTCCCAGGCTCACTCTCAAGATGCTATAAACTCTAACAGCAGTTGTTTGAATTCTCTTTTTCTCTGCAACAGTACAATAAAACTATTTCGTGATATGTAATCTAATAATACATTGATAGTTTTTGTTTTGAAATTAAATCTAAAAAGTCAATGACAGTGTATTTTTCTTCTGTGAATATTAGAAGCGATGTTTGTTATCTTAGAGAAAGTGGCTGATACTTTCAAATGGGATGATACCCTAAATAGGACATGTTGAAAATATCGTTGTGTTGATTTAGGGCAGGGCTTTGAACTGGTTCGAACAGGCTGAGTCATGGCTGATGCAGCGAAACTGAAACAGACCCAAAAGTTTTAAAATTTGGGGGATCTAGAATGATAACCGGAAAGGGAGATACTAGGGGTTGAAGCTGGAGTGGGAAACTTGGAAGAGGCGTAGTGAGCCCTTTCAGGAGCCTGATGCCTGAGACTGGATTACTGGTAGGACTGTGGAGAGCCACACACATTCAAAGCGACGTGGCCGGCCACCATCTTTGAGTGGGCCACCTCTGTTTCTGACTCTGCTCAAAATACAATGAGCAAGACAGCTGGTTGCTATGCAATGCATATGCTGCTCTTGTTTTCTAAGAGGGAGATTAAGTTTCCAGCAGGCCTTAGACTTGAATTTTTCCTGTTCCAGTTATAATTCTGGTTCACCCAAACTGTGAAACTTCGGGTCTGTTCTGGTTTTGCTTCCTCGGCCACGGCTGAACAGGGATGAACTGGTTCAAAGCCCTGATTTAGGAAATGAAGACTTATTCCAGAGGATACACACCAGTGGTTCCCACTGTGTTCTGTTTGGATTGCAAATGATTGTCTAGCACTTCTAAAAAACTGAATTACATTACATTTAAACATTCAGATGTTTCCTTTCAAAACTGATATATTTTGCATATAGATACGATATATATATACATATATATATATCCTTAACAGATATATATTTCTCTTTAACAGAAAACATTGCAACACAAATTCTATGTTCTTGCATTGTACAACTGTACAATTTACAACTCATTCTGAATATTTCTAACCGAAAGGTTGGAGGCTCAAGTCCACCTTGAGCTGCCTCAGAAGAAAGGCCTAGTGATCTACTTCCAAAACATCAGCCACTGAAAACCCATGGAGCAGAGTTTTACTCCAGCACACTTGAGGTCACCATGACTCGGGACCAACTGGTTTACTCTATTCCATAGTCAGGGTGGATACTCTGAACTGGGGTTGAGCGCTAAAAAGGCAATAGTTTATATGACACTAATCAGCAAGGCAAACAGATTTTTCATTTCCTTTACTTTTTTTCAGACTGTGGGTAGGGCTACACTGGCAATAAAAGATCATTCCAAATTGTTCTAAATTATGCAGGAAGATTATAATTATTAATACAATCATCCTTCCATAGGAAAACGAATGGGATAAAGCCAGCAATCCATGCCACAGGAGCCCAGGAATTTCACCCTTATTATGGTGTCCAGCTACCCTGGAGTCTCAAGTCATTCCCTCTGGTCACAACAACGAGGCTGAAGAGGTCATCTGGTTGGAAGAAACGGTTTCTTGGCTCCTCCTATCTCCCTTTCCCCACTGAAAAAAACCAAGGTGCCTTTTATCAGTTTGGCAAAAAGACAAAAGGAATGTTTAATTCTGTACTTAAAAGTCCTCGTTTCCACTGTCCGAGTTCCCAGTTTCAGGGAACTCCGCATGGATATTTGAGAAACCCTGGTGGTGCACTTAACCCTGGTTAAGTGCTATGGCTGCTATCCAAAAGGTCGGCAGTTCAAATCCACCAGGTGCTCCTTGGAAACTCTATGGAGCAGTTCTGCTCTGTCCTATAGGGTCACTATGAGTTGGAATAGACTTGATGACAACAGGTTTGGGTTTTTGTGAAACTGAGACGGAACAGTGGCAGTGAGGGGGAAAAGGTCCAAAATCAAAAGAACATTCTAAACTATCCTCCTCCATATAGTCCACTTTCCTCGCTGTCCTCTCATCTCCAACCAAGTCATGGTCAGCCCTTAGGAATATTTCCATGGGAGGGAGGCTATATAGTGTCCTCAGTTTGCCTGCGTCCAAATCTCAGTTCACACTAACTAGCTGTGTGGACTTGGGAAGTCACCAAGCGTCTCCATGCCCTGTTGTTGTTGGGTGCCTTGGAGTCAATTTTCAACTCACAGTGATCCCATGTGACAGAGTAGAATTGCCCCATTGGGTTTTCTTGCCTGTAATCTTTACAGAAGCAGATTGCCAGGTCTTTCTCCCACGGAGCCTTTGGGTTAGCAGCTGAGGGCTTAACCACTGCGCTGCCATGAGGGCGTCTTTCCATGCCATTGTCAGGTGCCATTGAGTCGGTTCCAATTCAAAGCAACCCTATAGGACAAAGTAGAACTGCCCCATAGGGTTTCCAAGGAGCGGGTGGTGGATATGAACTACTGGCCTTTTGGTTAGCAGCCAAGCTCTTAAATACTACGCCACCCCAGGGCTCCTTCCATGCCCTAGTCTCTACATTAATTACTGAGAGCTTAGTAACAGTACCTAGTACTAGTGCCTATCACAAAGGAAGGGCTCAATAAGTATATATTGCCATTATCACTTTAATTTTTTTAAGGAAAGCACCTGATTTTTAAGACATGACTCTTATTTACAATACCCAGGACTAATAATACAGAGTAGTAGCTGCCAGTTGTCAGGCCATTTCTCCCAAGCTTTTCAAACCAAGATTTCATAAGGTCAAAAAGCAGAGTCTGATGGCCATCTCAACAATGAAGTGCTCTCAGTTGGCACAGGAGGGCCCTGCAGAACCCCGAGAGCAACTGAATGAACACCTACTTAATTGTCTCTTTTTAAGAAGGATTTTTCTTGTCACATAGACAATTTGTGTTTATGGGAAATCCTGGGTTGTCAAAAACAGGCTTGTGCCTTCTCATTCTGATAACTGATGTGATGTGTGACCAGATAGAAAATGAGACCATCTACTTACCACACTGGAAATGTGGTCTCATTATTTTGCAGACCACGCAATGGAATCCTTAAACTAGAAGTCAACAAGAGGCTTCCAATTGCTATCCAGTCCTTGAGAGGTGACCAAAATCTTCTATTTTAGTCAGGGGCAGGGGTGGGACTAGAATTCAAGTCTTTTGACTTCCTGTCAAACAAGTTTTTCATTTCAGCCAAGCTACCGCTGGTAGCTGGGTCGGTTGACTATACTGCTGGGAAGTGTTAGGTCTTGCAAGACTCTTCAATTTTAGCTCTTTCTTGAGACAGAAAATGAGCTCTACAACTATACAAAAATCCCACTCCTTCTCTAGCAGGCTGTACGAGCATGGGCCTCGGCCATGCCTCTCAATGTATAATCATTTTTACAGGCAGCCCTACGAGGAACAGGAATCCAAACTAGAAGGACAAAGAGAAAAGGAAAGGAGAAAAAAAGAGGGGGTGGACAAAGGATAAGGAAGGACACTATATAATGATTAAAGGGTCAATACACCAGGAGGACATAACTATAATAAATATTAACACACCCAACAACAGGGCTCCAACATACATACAGCAAACTTAAACAGCACTGAAAAGAGAGACAGACAGCTCCACAATAGTAGTAGGAAACTTCAACACACCACTTTCGGTGAAGGACAGAACATCCAGAAAGAAGCTCAACAAAGACACAGAAGAGCTAAATGCTACAATCAATCAACTTGATCTCATAGACACATACTGAACACTTCACCCAACAGCTGCCAAGTATACTTTCTTTTCCAATGCACATGGAACATTCTCCAGAATAGACCACATATTAGGCCATAAAGCAAGCCTTAACAAAATCCAAAGCACTGAAATACTACAAAGCATCTTTTCTGACCATAAAGCCATAAAAGTAGAAATCAACAACAGAAAAAGCAAGGAAAAAAATCAAATGCATGGAAACTGAACAACACCTTGCTCAAAAACTACTGGATTATAGACGAAACTAAAGATGGAATAAAGAAATTCATAGACTCAAATGAGAATGAAAACACATCCTACCAGAACCTCTGGGACACAGCAAAAGCAGTGCTCAGAGGTCAGTTTATAGCAATAAATACACAGATCCAAAAAGAAGAAAGGGCCATAATCAAAACATTAACCCTACAACTGGAACACGTAGAAAGAGTGAAGCAAAAGAAGCCCTCAGGCACCAGAAGAAAGGAAATAACAAAAATTAGAGAAGAATGAAATGAAATAGACAACAGAAAAACATTTGAAAGAGTTAACAAGACCAAAAGCTGGTTCTTTGGAAAGATCAACAAAATTGATAAACCACTGCCCAAACTGACAAAAGAAAAACAGGAGAGGAAGCAGGTAACCCATACAAGAAATGAGATGGGTGGTATCACAACAGACCCAACTGAAATTAAAAGAATCATAACAGAATACTATGAAAAATTGTACTCTAACAAATTTGAAAACCTAGAGGAAATGGACAAATTTCTAGAAACTCACTACCTACCTAAACTAACACAAACAGAGGTAGAATAACTAAATAAACCCATAACAAAAGAAGAGATTGAAAAGGTAATTAAAAAACTCCCAACAAAAAAAAGCCCTGGCCCAGATGGCTTCACTGGAGAATTCTAGCAAACTGCCAGAGAAGCGTTAACACCACTACTACTAAAGGTATTTCAGAGCATAGAAAAGGATGGAATACCCCAAACTCATTCTATGAAGCCGGCATAACCCTGATACCTAAACCAGGTAAAGACACCACAAAAAAAGAAAATTACAGACCAATATCCCTCATGAACATTGATGCAAAAATTCTCAACAAAATTCTAGCCAATAAAGTTCAGCAACATATCAAAAAAATAATTCATCATGATCTAGTGGGATTTATACCAGGTATGCAAGGATGGTTCCGCATTAGAAAAACAATCAATGTAATCCATCACATAAATAAAACAAAAGACAAGAACCACATGATCTTATCAATCGATGCAGAAAAGGCATTTGACAAAGTCCAACACCCATTCATGATAAAAACTCTCAAAAAAATAGGAACAGAAGGGAAATTCCTCAATATAATTACGGGCATTTATACAAAGCAAACAGCCACCATCATCCTAAATGGAGAGACTTTGAAACTATTCCCCTTGAGAACGGGAACCAGACAAGGATGCCCTTTATCACCACTCTTATTCAACATTGTGCTGGAGGTCCTAGCTAGAGCAATTAGGCTAGAAAAAGAAATAAAGGGCATCCAGATTGGTAGGGAAGACGTCAAAGTGTCTGTATTTGCAGATGATATGATCTTATACACAGAAAGCCACAAAGAATCCACAAGAGAACTACTGGCACTAATAGAAGATTTCAGCAAAATTTCAGGATACAAGATAAACATACAAAAATCAGTTGGATTCCTTTACACCAACAAAGAGAACTTGAAGAGGAAATTACCAAATCAATACCATTTACAATAGCCCCCAAGAAGATAAAATACTGAGGGATAAATCTAACCAGAGACATAAAAGATCTATACTATGAAAACTACAAGACACTACTGCAAGAAACCAAAAGAGACCTGCATAAGTGGAAAAACATACCTTGCTCATGGATAGGTAGACTCAACATTGTGAAAATGTCAATTCTACCCAGAACGATCTACAGATACAATGCAATCCCGATCCAAATGCCACTGGCAGTTTTTAAAGAGATGGATAAACAAATCACCAATTTCATATGGAAAGGGAAGAGGCCCCGAATAAGTAAAGCATTGCTCAAGAAGAAGAACAAAGTGGGAGGCCTCACACTACCTGGTTTTAGAAACTATTATACCGCCACGGTAGTCAAAACAGCCTGGTACTGGTACAACAACAGATACATAGACCAGTGGAACAGAATTGAGAATCGAGACATAAATTCATCCACCTCTGAGCAACTGATATTTGACAAAGGCCCAAAATCTGTTAATGAGGGAAAAGACAGTCTCTTTAACAAATGGTGCTGGCATAACTGGATATCCATCTGCAAAAAAATGAAACAAGATCCATACCTCACACCATGCACAAAAACTAACTCAAAATGGATCAAAGACTTAAATATAAAATCGAAAATGATAAAGATCATGGAAGAAAAAATAGGGACAACGCTAGGAGCCCTAATACATGGCATAAACATAATAAGAACCATAAGTAACAATGCACAAGCACCGGAAGAGAGACCAGATAAACGGGAGCTCCTACAAATCAAACACTTATGCTCATCAAAAGACTTCACCAAAAGAGTAAAAAGACAGCCTACAGACTGGGAAAAAATGTTTGGCTACGACAAATCCGATCAGCATCTAATCTCTGAAATCTGCAAGATACTGCAAAACCTCAACAACAAAAAGTCAAATAACCCAATTAAAAAATGAGCAAAGGATATGAACAGGCACTTTGCCAAAGAAGATGTTCAGGCGGCTAACAGACACATGAGGAAATGCTCAGGATCATTAACCATTAGAGAAATGCAGATCATAACTACAATGAGCTATCATCTCACCCCAACAAGGCTAGCACTAATCCAAAAAACACAAAATAATAAATGCTGGCGAGGTTGTGGAGAGACTGGAACACTTATACACTGTTGGTGGGAATGTAAAATGGTACAACCACTTTGGAAATCGATTTGGTGCTTCCTTAAAAAGCTAGAAATAGAAGTACCCTACAATGCAGCTATCCCGCTCCTTGGAATATATCCTAGAGAAACAAGAGCCGTCACAGGTATAGATATATGCACACCCATGTTCATTGCAGCACTGTTCACAATAGCAAAAAGATGGAAACCACATAGCTGCCCATCAACGGACGAATGGATATACAAATTATGGTATAGCCACACAATGGAATACCACGCGATGATAAAGAACAACGATGAAGCCATGAAACATCTTATAACATGGAGGAAGCTGGAGGTCATTATGCTGACTGAATTTAGTCAGTCACAGAAGGACAAGTATTGTCTAAGACCACTATTATAAGAACTCAAGAAAAGGTTTAAACACAGAAAAAAACATTCTCTGATGGTTACAAGGGTGGGGAGGGAGGGTGAGGGTTATTTACTAACTAGATAGTAGATAAGAATTATCTTAGGTGAAGGGAAGGGCAGCACATGCTACAGGGGAAGTCAGCACAACTGGACTAAACCAAAGCTAAGAAGTTTCCTGAATACAAACACTTTGAGGGACAGAGTAGTAGGGGTAGGGGTCTGGGGACCATGCTTCCAGGGGACATCTAGGTCAACTGGCAGAACAAAGCTTATTAAGAAAATGTTCTGCATCCTACTTTTGTGAGCGGCATCTGGGGTCTTACAAGCTAGCGAGTGGCCATCTAAGATGCATCAACTGGTCCCAACCACCTGGAGCAAAGGAGAATGAAGAACACCAAAGACACAAGGAAAGCATTAGCCCAAGAGACAGAAAGGGCCATATAAACCAGAGACTTCATCAGCCTGAGACCAGAAGAACTAGATGGTGGCCGGCTACCACCAATGACTGTCCTGACAGCGAACACAACAGAGAGTCCCGGATGGAGCAGGAGAAAGGTGGGGTGCAGAACTCAAATTCTAGTAAGAAGACCAGACTTAAAGGTCTGACTGAGACTGGAGGCATGAATGGAAGATAATTGTTTTTGGTTTAATCACATTCAAATGAATAATGGTCATTTGCTAAGTTTGGCTGTCCCGTTAAAATTGTCACCATGTTGCAAATAGACTTTAAAAAGATAACTAGAGCAAAGTAGGATAGGGAGAAGTTACTACAACGAAGCTCAGCTAGCAGGAAACGCATCTGAACATCCACATCTTGACCTCTTCCGAGCCCAGAGTACAGAACTTGGCAGAAAGCAGACGAAGAAGTCATTAATATGTGGAAAAGGTATTTCTCAAAGGCATACCGAGTGCCCTTCACTAATGAAAATCGAAAGGAATTGTATAAATATTTACCATAGGAAAAAAGTTCAGTTCGGTCTCAAAGCTGAAGCATTTCTACAATAGATACAAGGCACTGTATTGTTACCTCACCAAGGTTTCTGTTTAGTCCAGGTTCCAGGTCAATTCTGAAAGTGAAGTCTAGAGGTCAGAAGTCAAGGACTGACCTTTCTCGTAACCAGCAGTGTGTTTTGCGGGGGAGTGGGTAGGGATGGGGATGGTGGTGAGATATTGTCAACTGGAGGGATGGTTAACAACCCAGTCAAAGCTGCTAAAAGACCTCGTGACAACTGTTCAGTTAGGATTCAATGCTTTTCTTCCTTGTTCGGATCCTCATTTGAACAAATAAATGTATGTTTGAAAGTGGACTAAGTATTATATAATATTAAAGAATTATTGATTTTTAGACTTGATAATAGCAGTCTGGTTATGTAACAGACTTTCTAAATATGTAGGCTGAAGTATTTCCTAGTTAAATTATATGCTGTCTGGGATCTTCTTTAAAATACTCCAGCAAAGTTAAAAAGTGTGTGTTTGGGGGTGTGGGGTGTAGGGAGGAGTTAGACGAAACAACAATGGTAAAATGTTGATGGTCACTGAAGCTGAAGGAGGGGGTCCCACTGGAGGATTCCATTGCTCTCTCAACTCTTGAGTTTGTTTGGAAATGTTCACAATAAAAATTAAAAAATCCAACTGCAAATAAAAAGGGTTTCTTTAAAAAGCTGAAAATAGTTTACACAACAACAGGGCCTTGTGCCTTGCAACGCAGGGGATAAGTGCAAACACCCAGAGCAATAATTAATGACCAGTCCTACGTGTATTCCATTAAGTGTAAGTGGCTGTCATAAACATATTAATTTAAAGAGTTGGGGTTTGGGGAATCATGGCACTGCAAAGAGCTCTGAACTGCTGCTGCTCCACAGAACTGATACATATCAGACCCTTACATTTTTAAACATGGCTTTCATAGTTTTGAGAGCTGGAAAATCTTTGAAAAGTCAGCTTGTTAGGAATCCACCTCGCAGACTCTTACTTTAAGGACTGGTAGAGGTGCTTGGGTAGGAGCAAAATTGTTTTGGGGGTGGGTGCAGGGTTCAGAGGTAAAATAAATGTTTTGTATGCTTAACAAGGAGCAGCCACCCTCACTCTGACTATACGGGGCATAGCTACGTTCCAGTAGTACCTTTCAGAAATGCAAAAATTACCACCTTGCTAGAGAGGCATGGAGAGTCTACCAAGCCCTGCAGCCCACCTTTTTTACTGTTCCTCCCCGGTCTCTGTCAAAAGAAACAACAAGAGGTCCCGTTCTGAAGGGGAAAAAGCACTAACATTGGAAACAGGGCCCAGGATCTAGTTCCTCTATACTGCATGTTATCGTAAACCAGTTACTCTGTCTTGGGTGCCTCTCTGTGACAAGGGACATGTCACTCCCCTGAAGGTCTCCTTAATCCCTTCTGGCCCTAAGATACCTGAATTTGTGGGCTGTGATTTGTACCAGAACGAGTCTGACGTCTCCACACCCCTACTACCCCAGAGCTAGATGGCACACAAGTGCTATTATTTGGGTTGCAAAGTTTAACGTGAGCAGAAATGGGCAGAAGATAACCCATACAATCTAGGTCAACAATTTAAACTCTAGACTCTCCAGTCAGTCGTACCTAAAAGGGCCCCAATCGCCCAATCAATAGTAAATTCATGTTTGTTCCCTTCCCACCCCCCTCAGGAACTCTGTGTTTGTGCTCAAACAAGTGAGCATCGGAGGGTTAGAATGGGTGTGCAGCTTGCAGAATGTGAGCAACGTCACTGAATTGTACATGTAGAAATTGCTGAACTGGTGTATGGTCTGCTGTGTGTCGTCTCAACAACAACAAAAAATAAAATTTAAGAAAAAGAAAAAGAAGTGGGTATCTTGGGATGCTATGCACGGGTGCTTCCCCAGGAACTTAAGAACACCTGTGTGCAGACTGAGCCTAAGAAACGAAGCTCGCTGGCAGCACAGAGCAAGGTCTTCTATTAATTTCTTGAATTGATCCTGGCAATATTATTATCCTGCCCAGGAACGAACAGCTTTTACTCACACTACCAGATTTGAATTTTTTTTAAACCATACCCTTTATTGCCCGTAAGAATGACTAATCACCCCGGCCGTCATTTCCCAGAGTTTGTGAGTATGACTTCTACAGCTTTCCCTGCATCTGAATCTGCCATATTTTGTCTGGGGGCTTGCTAGGGTTTCAAACACAATGTAACCAAAACCCCCGGGGCAGCTCTGTAGTACTCTTGAACTTACTACCTCCCACCCCCGCACCCGAGAGTCTCCCTGAATACTGCTTTCCCCACGTTGCACACCATCAATCAAACAAACTGAGAAAAGGCAGAAACCTCAGTTCCCAACTGCAATCAGTACAACCACCCTTCCCGGGGTAGCGGGGTAGCGAGCGCTGCCTTGCTTTTGAAGGTCACGGATGAGTCAGGGGCAGCAGAGAGAACAAGGGGCCGTGACTTCTTTGCCTCCGTGTCTCTGAGAGATTGGCCGAGACAGAAAAATCCCCTCAGGAAGCTGGACTAATTGCCAGAGGGAGGACTGTCCAAAGGAGCAGAATTTCTGAATTATGGAACTCATCTTGTTCTTTATATACAGTCGCAAGAGTTAGACAAATAAATATGCTTGGTGTAAAGTTCTAATTCACAAATAGATGAGAGGAAATTAAAAGGACTATAGGGAAGTGCCTATCTAAAGAGAGCAAGGCTATGCTTCCATTGTCGTAACAGTCTTATTTTTGAACCTGTGGACATTATTTAAGTACATATTTATGTACTCATACCAACCAGATTTACTGAATAGCTGTACATATAATCCATAGTATGAGGCGCCGTGGGGAAGGCAGATGAGGATATCCTCCGAGAACGCGGTAAATAGTTATTTCTTAAGCACGAGTGAACACATTGTTTTTCTATAGGAAACAAATAATTGCTGAAATCTTATTTACACTATGCACAGCAAGGCTCTTTAAACATACCAGCTAGACGAAATATTTATATGTGAAGTATTTCCAAAACAGATATAAATCAGAGACTAGTCTTCCTTATTAAAACAAAAGGCAAACCCTTTGCAGTTTGAACGAAGATTATTTCTGTAAAGGGAAATCTCCAGGGTGAGAAGGCTCACTCTTTGGGGGCCATTTCCTTACAAGCTGCTGATTTATTTTACTGAAGAATTCACCATAGAAAGTTCACACCCAGCTCTTTAGAAACCCACCGACTGTTTAAACAAACAACGCCTATATTCATTTCCTTGGCAAATCATTGTGTCATGGACTTAACCCAGCCGAGTCTAAATGACCACAATTAGGGCAATCATACCAATACCTTTCCTGTTGAAAACCCATCAAAGAAAAACCATTAGATTGTGTCATCACATTTATTCCTGACCTTCCCCCCCACCCCCCGCCCCCCGGACACTACACTTCCCTTTCAGTTTGCTAAGTACAATTTAGTTCCTTAAGTTTTGACTTCCAAGAAAACTTCTATGGGCTATCGATATCTGGCGCACCACAAACTTAAGTGCATTAAATTATCTACATATCATTAAAGAACTGAGATTCTGTTCCTGGTAGCAAAACTGAAGAGGAAATAAAATCACAAAGATAACCTAACAAACTGAGATATAACAAAAAAAGTCGCCTCCGCCCCTCACCCACTGCACTATTTCTTAGAACTTTTATCTATCAATATGTACAGATAAACAGAATGTTTCTGTCCTGCCTTATTCGTGCAGAGGACTTACCAGCAGCTCTCTGACCTTCTTCTGGCTCTGATTAACCCCTGAGGGACCTGGATCACTCACATAGAGAGGGCTGATGAAACCAGCAGAAGGCTGTTTTTCTGAAGAATCAGAGAGCTCTTGGCTCGCTCTTCGTGCTCTTCTGACCTCTCTACCTCCTGGACTCTAGGCCCTGCCCACCTAGGAATATCATCTCCACTTTCTCCTCCCTGGGATGGCTGACTTCTCTGGACTAGCTTCCATGTCAGACTGGACCTGTTACATGCCAACTCCCTCAAGCATGGCTGGATTCTGGTCCTTCCTGGCCAGCCATGCCCCACTATCATCAAGAGAGAATGCTGGAAAGGAGGACCATACCCTTGGCCCATGGGATCTTCTCATTCTGATGAACATTCCTAACATCAGACACGAGGGCTCTCTTTCCCATTTCTCACTCTCCCCTCTCCAGTTCTCACAAACAGTGAGAAGTGGTCAGGGTACAGGGAGGTGCAGAGCCAAAGGAAGTCTGTGTGTGAACGTGTTACCAGGAATGTGTGCTACCCATTGAGTTTAACTTCTCATCACGTCTTTCCAAGGAGGAAACAGAAGTAGCTTGCAGGAAGCCCTGATCTCTCTAAGTTATCTCTCCTAAGGTCAGGCTGTGGAGCTCTTTAAGGGTGTGCAGATATAACTGAACCCCACTTTTTTCAATAATAAATCATATTATAATAATACATAGAAATTTTCATAGTATACAGAATGCCATATACATTGTCAAGCGAGTTATTGCCCCCGGCTAGATTTTACCAAAAGTCTAATGATTCTATGTAAATAAATTGCTTAATATGTGAAGTTTTATTTCAGTAAATAGCAGTTACTCTTGGGCACATAGTTTGAAAAGTCCGCTTAAAAAAAGAGAAAAATAAAAATCATTTGTTATGTCAAAACTTGTTGAGATTGACAAACGTGACCCTATCAAATGTTTTCAAAAAAGAAAATGGCCATTTTCTTTGAAGATTTGTGGAAAGACTCCCTCCTTAGATCAGGAGGGAAAAAGCAAAGAAGATGGTAAATTAGACTGGCTGAGCACTTTCCCAGTGAAACGGTTTGAAAAACTGAATTCCTCTAGACAAAATCAATGAAAAATTCCAGGCAACCTCTTCACACAGGTCTTTGCACCGAAACAAGTAAGGGATGAACCCACAAGAGGTTATCAGGGTTAGAGTTGTGACTTTAGGTAGGACTATACCTAACATCGGAGCCCTGGTGGCACAAGGGGTTAAGCATTTGGCTGCTAACCAAAAGGTCAGCAGTTTGAATCCACCAGCTGCTCCTTAGAAACCCTATGGGGCAGTTCTACTCTGTCCTAGAGGGTCGCTAGGAGTCGGAAGCAACTCAACGGCAATGAGTTTGGTTTGCGTTTGGTTTATACCTAACACCACCCACCCATCCATCCACCCACCCATCCATCCATCCATCCATCCATCCTTCCATCCATCCATCCATCCATCCATCCATCCATCCAACCATCCATCCATCCATCCTTCCATCCATCCATCCATCCATCCATCCATCCATCCATCCATCCATCCAACCATCCATCCATCCATCCTTCCATCCACCCACCCATCCATCCATCCATCCATCCATCCTTCCACCCACCCATCCATCCACCCACCCATCCATCCATCCACCCATCCATCCTTCCATCCATCCATCCATCCATCCATCCATCCAACCATCCATCCATCCATCCATCCATCCAACCATCCATCCATCCATCCTTCCATCCATCCATCCATCCATCCATCCATCCATCCATCCATCCTTCCATCCATCCATCCATCCATCCATCCATCCATCCAACCATCCATCCATCCATGTGTTCAAATAACAAATCAAGAAGTATCTACTGAGTGCTCACTACATGTAAGAGCCTGTTTCTGAGGCTTGCAGCATACAAGAAGGAACACGGCAAGCTCTCAGCCCACAGGAGGGTTAAGAGGGAGGCAACAGTTTCCTGTATGTGGAGGCGTGTAGGGCTCTTCTCACTCACGCCAGAGACTAGGTGGGTCTACCTATATAGCAAAGGTAATTCTGGGGCCCTTGACCTTGTCTTAGAGAGACTCTGTACTTATGGCAAGGTGTTAATTTTCCTAAGGCTTAGCCAAGGTACAGAATCTGACAGCATGTAACTTGTATACTTTCCATGTGGCTTCATTTTATTATTCCTACTCTTGTTTTCTCTCCACCCTGATTTAGTCACTGAATTTTTATCTTGTGTACTGTATGTATTATTACAAGCCACCTCAAATCCTTTTGGGAAATAGAGAGGCATAAATTCTTTAAAAGATAAATACAATTACCTGACTATATCACATAGTAACAATAACAGAGATACTAATTTTCATTATCACAGCTGGTTTTCACTGCAGACTCATATGTGTTGGGTATTATTTCAAGCACTTTACATGTATTTTCTCACTTATTCTTCACAATAATTCTTTGAGACCGTTACGGTGATTATCCCTACTTTATAGACGAGGAAAATGGAGCAACAGAGTTTATGTGACTTGCCTAAGATCGCACAGCTAGTAAGTGGTGGAGCCAGGATTTGAACCCACACACCTTGCTTGCAGAAGGGTTCCTTATGATTTATCCAGGTATTTTAGTGCTCTAGTTCTCCTGATGGGACAGAAGCCCATTGCTTAGCTGGTCTGACTTACCAGGCTTCCCATATTGTTTGACTTTAGGACTCTTCTGTGGTGCCCTGTCTAGTCTTAGGGACCTTTTCAATTGCTGGCCCTGTCCTCTCTGTGACCATCCCTGATCCCGTGGCCGGGTTAGAAGGAGTCTCACACCTGTGCACCTGTAGCTACAGAGGGTGAGCTCCTGGAGGACAGGCCTGTGCACCTACTCATTTTCAAGAAGCCAGTGCCTGGCAGCACCTGCAGCAGGTGCATAAAACAGGTGCGAGGTGACTGAACGAGTGAGCGCCTCGTCGCTTTCCCGGGAACGCTGTCCCTGGGGCCCTGTGGCCACCCTCCCAGAGAGGCACGTCCAGGTCCTGGCTCCCTGCGCCCCATGCTGCTCCCTTTCTGATGGTTCTGCAGCCTCACTTGTCTGTGTTTGGATAGTTCTACCTGTCTAGGGGATACTTCCAAAATTCAACAGCTATTAACTCTGTGAATTGTAAAGCATATGCATTCAGGTTTTATCAAAAGAAAGCAAGCACATTTTGTGAGGGAAAAAAAAAAGGTCTTCCTGATTAGTGATTTTAAAATTGACTTGACTTCAATCTAATTTACCGTATCCAAAAGTGCCATATTCAAAAGTGGAGTGGGTGCTTTTAATTATGCATTCAGACATCTCAACGTCTTCTTCCCCTAAGTCACCCTAGAGCGTGTGGCGGCAACAAAGCCCTCCTTCTCTTTCCTGCTCTGACACGGTCTCTCCCCTCTTTCAGCTTCGATGCTCGTATTACCTGGGCTATTTGCTTGACAATCAACACGCTTTATTCAGCGATATATATTTTTGTGTCCAACTGTTAGTTAGCTCTTGCATTGTTAATCCATGGTCCCCAGGTGTCTGACTGTCTCCTGTGGAAATTTCTTCACAAGAGACATCCTGACTTGTGCCTCTTGGAAGACTTCACAGAGTCTAGTCACTCAAGAATTGGTTTCATGGTGGTTTGGGAAAGGCCGCGGAATTTCTTAAAAGATTATGTCACTCAAATAAACTGAATATAAATGGCCTCCACGACTGTGTCACTCGTAAGTGGAATGGAAGAGAGTCCTACAGAGCAGTCCCCAGGGAGACCAGTAGAAGCCCAGATCCAAGGCAAATGGCAAGAAAGGTAGGGGTGAAGAAGCGGGAGGCGGTGGTGATTAGTGGGAGAGACACACAACATTTCCTGAATGGCCACATATACTGGGCACTGGGCTAAATGTCGGACACACCTTATTTCATTTCATCGTCACGACAACCCTCAGGTGTTGGCACCATGCCCTTCCCCCTTTTGCTCATGATTAAAATAAAGCTCAGAGAATTTAAGTAGCTCAGCCAAGGTCACACAGTCAGTAGGTGGTGGGGTTGGGGAACAACTCCCGATTTATCTAATTCCAAAGTTACACTTGTTCCTCTATGCTGTTTCCGGGAGTCCCTTTCACTCTTACAGGCATGCACTAGCTAGGACGCCCCCGGAGGCTCAGAACGAAGGAAATAAAGGTTCATGAGAGGCCTGGCTGGCAAGTCTAATAAACGAACCAGTTTAGGACCAATAAGGAAGGGAAGCTTCAATGTCTAAGTTCCTGGTTGTACTGGGATTGCAAAAACGAAGAAGGCAAATGGATTCTAAGGAGGTCATTAACGGCCAGTTCTGAGCATCTACTCTGTGCAAAAGAGGTCCCTGAGCAGTGCAAATGGCTAAGCACTTGACTACTAGCTGAATGGTTGGTGGCTGGAATCCACCCAGAGGCACCTGGGAAGACAGGCCGCATGATGTGCTTCTGAAAGGTTACATACAGCCTTGGAAAGCCTACGGAGCAGCTCTACTCTGTACACATGCAGCAGTCATGAGTCACAATCCACTTGAGGGTAACCAACAACAACAACAACAACAGCTCTATGCAAAGCAATAGCACAGGGCTCCAAAAGAGTTGCCACGAGGTCACATCATCCACCTACCAGCTTACGTTCAAGCCAGCTGAGCCAGAAAGGCTCATTTTTCCTTTCATTCCTCACTTGGAAGTCAGCATCCAATCATCTCTTTCAAGACCAGCCGAAGGAAGTTGCCCAGCCTTGCTGCGCTGGGCCGGGTGGAGACGCAGCTGCATGGGGCTCCCGTGGGGCGGCGGGCGCGCCGCGGTGTCTGGGGGATGGGGGGCGTCTGGGGAGACAAACCAGACTTCAGGCAAGCAGGGGGTTAATAGCTCATAAAATAAAATCCTCTAACACAAAAATGTTATTGTAATTGTATTACACTGAGGAGCCCTGAGGGTCGTGGGGTAGATAATCAAAAAGGACAAGGAGGAAATTAAAAAGGGAAGAAGGCAATCAAAAAGGCCATTTAGGAGGGCCCCTTAATCCTCCATAGAAAGAACACTAATTATACTCCAGAATCTCCTTATAATTAACCCTGATATAAAGTGTTTTTCTGAGCAGTAATAACTTTCACATTCACAATCGTTTTGATGGCAAACTCCTCTGAATGCTTCATAAACAACAGCGCGCCCGGGCTGGTTGGTTTTCTCCTTCCAGCCTCACGGCTACACTGCTGTTCATCACCCGCCACACAACCATCTCGGCCCTCAGCACACTCGGCTGCTCCATCAAACTCAGCCCACTGCTTTCATTTTTTGCTTTGGCAGGAGTGGCCCGAGACCCCACCATGCTCGTGCCCCCTCTCCTCTCTTTATAATTGCTTCCCTATGCTCGGCTTGAGCTTCTAATATGACCTGGAATATCCTATTGTTGCAAACCTGCTGAATTCCCAACATACCTTCCTTAGCTAGCAGACCCCCACGTAGATGCTCTACACGCCTAGGCCACTGGGCACACGTTGCTGTGATAGTTCTTAGCATTTCCAGACAAAATCAAGGATTCAGACAGACTCTGCCCAAATCCTGTCCAAAATAAGGGCCAAACTTTCCTCTCCTTGACAGCTGATCCGTCCTGAACGAAAACTCCAAATCGTCAACTAGAAAAGTTCAAGGGCAAACTAGAACAGGGCGAGGAAAGCAGGCAGGGAAGTGCTTCATGACGCTTCGTATCAGTGGGGGAAGGTCACAAAGGAAGGGCATTTGGGAGCAGCACTGCTGGGGAGAAGGGGCCCCGAGCAGGTTGTTGGGAACTTTTTTTTTAACGGCATGAAAGTGGAAAGAATCTGCTTCTGTCCTTACATGAACCAGCCATCACTCTCATCCCACCCAGTAAGCGAAGGAGCAGGCTCTCAGATCCCACGAGATCCCTGGGGAGATAGTTTCAATGGGGCACCTGCCTGCCAAGCGAAATCCTAGGCGAGGTTCACAGACACTTCACTCTGATGGTATTGGTCCCCTCTGTGAATGCACTCCTGGGCCTGGCGTCATCTCCTCCAGACAAATCTGCAGCAAATATTTGAAAGGTCGGCAGCTCACAATGGGCTGCAACCCCACTTTCGCTCAGAGATCGGGAAACTGAGGTTTGTGAGACACGCACGGACCCCAGCGTTTTTCCTGTGTCAACAATGGTGAATGTCACAGGAATGTTTCTCTCCTTGCACTCTCCTGGAAGTAAAACCTTGGTTCTACTTCCCAGCTGGGTGATTATTCTTCATGTCGAATTTAATAAGATAACAAAATACTTTCTCTTTTCATTTTTAAGCCAGAATGCACAATAGAGACAAACGTTCTTTGACTATTCATCAGAATTGATTAAGGAGCTACAATCTGCCCACCCCCTGAGACTGAGGCAATGCGGAGCAGGGACGATATTATTTCTGTTTGTGTAGGGTCTCTGTGGCTTCTATTCAATTATCTGTTTCACTGAACAGGAAGTTATAGTTCATCAACTCAGACAAATATAGGAAGTTAGTTCATCTGCAGGGGATCTTTTTGACAGGACCTTGTCTATAGTTTAAGTAAGGTCCCTGGATGGCGCAAATGGTTTTGTACTTGTCTACTAACCTAAAGGTTGGCGGTTCAAACCCACCCAGCGATACCATAGAAGAAAGTCCTGATAATCTGCTTCTGTAATGATTACAGGCAAGAAAGCCCTGTGGAGCAGTTCCACCGTGTAACAGATGGGGTGGCCGTGAGTCGGCATCAACTCAGCAGCAATGGGTTTGAGTTTTTTTGGTTTTGTCTACAGTACCTTGGGTAGGGTAGGTCTGTCCTGAGCCATACGTTCTGTGCCAAGAAATGGCATCTAATCCATACCAACTGGATTGTAATAGTTTATGCAGTTCCTACTTCATTTGTTCCTCTCCCTGTACATTAAACCTAAAAAGCAAAACTTTTGTTTTGTTTTTATTTTTAATTTTATTTTTGTAGTCATTGCTGAGAATATACAGAGCAGAACATACACCAATTTAACAATCTCTGCATGTACAATTCAGTGACATTGATTACATTCAAGCTGCGCAACCATGCTCACCCTCCTTTTCCAAATTGTTCCTCCTCCATTAACATAAATTCTCTGTCCCCCTGAATTTCCTAGCTGATCTTCTGAGTTGCTGTTGGAGCCCTGGTAGCACGGTGGTTAAGAGCTTGGCTGCTCACCAAAAGGTAGGCAGATCAAATCCACCAGCCACTCCTTGGAAACCCTGTCGGACAGTTCTACTTTTTTCTATAGGGTTGCCAGGAGTCAGAATCAACTCAACGGCAACAGGTTTGGTTGGGTTTTTTGGCTGTCAGTTTGATCCCATATGGGTGGTTCTTAAAAGAATAAAAAGTAAAATTTAATCCAACTTACATTTAGTATACTCAACAACAGGGCTAGTAATACAGTATTTTCTAACAGCGCACCTCTCTGCTTCAAGGGTAGTTGCTGATAATAGATTTAGATGTTTTTAAAAAATTGCTCAATTCCCTCTTTTTCAGCTCCATGTACAGAAGCGGCAGCACTAGCAGCACTGAACCAAGGCAGAGAGCCGTCCTTATTGTGACCCGTCACTCCTTACGTTTACCTCTTGTCCTACTGAAGTAAAACCCTGAACAAGAGTTAACAGCTAAGGTTCCGCACAAAATGTAAAAAGTAGACCGTGGTATCATTTTCAAATAACCAACAGTTCCATCTCAGGCTCCAAGCCGGAAGTAGACAATGCCGGAAGGCACTCCTTATTATAAAGGAAGCCGGTTTCCCTCTCACATTTTGTGTTGGGCCCGGGACCCTTGGAGATGACTGTTAGCAGCGGAAGGCTGTGGGGGTTATTAAGGAGCAAAGGAAATGCCACTCTCTTCACTCTGAATAACTGACTTCAGCCCAATGACTTCAAAATTTTATGATCTGATTTCTTTTATTGTTGTCTTCCAATTCATTGAGATCATTTTTTCTTTAAATTACAAAAGTCATACATGCTGGCTGTAAAAAGCTAAAAAATGCAGTTGTATAGAGAATAAAAATCAGAAGGCCGCTTTCCCTTCCTTCCCTCCTACTCTCTAATCCCTCTTCTCTCTTCTGAGGTAAAACTTTAATGTAACTTCTTCTAGACTAATTTAAATACGCTTTAAATATATGCATAAATACATACATGTAAATACATACGTGTAAATTATACATGTGTGTGTGTGTTCACTTATATTTTCCTTTGAATACTCTTCTACTTTATTTTACTTAATAATATATCATGGATTGGTTTCCAAGTCAATATATCTACAGTGGCATCTTTCTCCCTCACTGTGTAGTATCACACAGAATCAGTAAAACGGTGCATTACAGTCTGAGTGTTTACGTCTCAACAAATTCTAAGTTAGCTACTATTGTCTAGAAAAGGAATGCTTCTTTTGACAGAAAGAGCAGAGGAAAAATAATATTTTCATGGCTTCTTGATAATAATCTGGCACATACAGAAGCTCACTCAGTAAGGAGGGAAGCGACCACCTCACCAGGAAGAAGCCCAGCATTTTTAATTCAGGGGACTTGAGAACTCTGACTGCCGTATGGCGTGAACACTATCAGCGATGGGCTGGTGAATAAAGTCACTGAAGGGAGTGTTAAGAAAAGGGTCATTCCTCAAACGTCCATAGAACACAGCTGAATTTTGCCAATAGAAATTCATTCCTTTGGTCTAAACATGGCCAACTCTAAGCACTCTCTTTAAAAATGCATTCTGTTTTAGGAATGAGCAACGACTGTCAGATGCTTTTCTTCTTCCCAGAGAGCACAATTCAATCTGAGAACATTTAGCATTTCTGGTGGGAGAGGATTCTAGAACAAGGGTGTGTGGGGAGGAGGCAAGAAAAATGGGATGTGAGGCAAGAAGGGAATGGAAAAACAAAACAAACAAAAAACAGTAATGGTTCCAAATCCGAAGAAACAGTCACCTACCTAGAGCTGGCCCCAAGTGCTAATAGCAAAAGTTAACTTCATTAGGTGAATAAAAATAGATTTTTAAAATGGTGGCTGGTTTCTTACGTTAATTAGAACAGAGAAGGCAAGTACAGCAAGCGTGCTAACACCTGAGCGCCTTGTTTCTGGCAGACATCACTAATCGATTGTGGCATTCTTTCCCACTGAGCCAGGACTTCTGTATCACCACTACAGGCAGCCACTACCAATCGACTGTAGTTGGTGCTCAAAATGAAATCTGGTTTGTTGTTCAGTCACGGGAGTCACCGTCTCCATTATGATCAACCACAGGTTTGAATTGCACAAGTCGACATGAATTGTATAAGCTTAAAGTTGCTGTTGAGGTTCCTTCTCAGCCAAGTATCCAGAGAGGGTGACACATGCCAGGGAAAACAGGCAGTTTTCCTTAGCCAATAAATTAGGATCCTTCCACACCAGACCGGAAGCTCGGTGACGGCAAAGGCTTTGTTCCCCAGAACCCAGGAGAACACCTAAATTATAGCTGGGGCTGAGGTGAATGATTGTCATATCAACTGTACAATCGACCGTTAGCATACGGACATTTGGTATACGGATTTCTCAAGAGTTAAAAAAAAAAGTTTGCCTTAAAACGTCTTGTTTGGATAGCGCAGCCCCTGCACATGCACCCTCACCAATTAAATATCTTTAAAAGGATGTGTGTACTATCTAGAAGAATGGTTGACAGGGTGGCACAAGCTATTTGTGATCAGCTGCTAACCAACAGATAGGCGGTTCAAACCCACCCGGTGGCTCTGCGAAAGAAAAGGCTGGCTGATCCGCTTGCATGAAGACTGCAGCCAAGAAAACCCTATGGGGTGGTTCTACTCTGTAACACATGGGGTCGCCATGAATCAGAATCAACTCAACCACAACTAACCACAACAATCTAAAAGTACAATGTGACGTTTTAAAATACAGTAACCATCAAGGAAAGCAGAAATTGAATCGAACAGGAGGAGAAGGTGAGTGTCAAATCGTTGGGTTATACAAGATGGAACTGTAGGTGAGGGTGAGCCAGCGGCTTCCAGATTCCGGACAGGGAGGCTGCTGAAGGAGCTGCGAAGTCAGGAGGTCTGCACAGAATTCAGGCCAGAGCTCGCTTTCTCCCTGCGGGAAGTCTTCATCAAACACCCAGCTTCCTAAGTGGAGGGCACACTGAAGAATCTACCCAACATTTCACAATGCTTTCTTGGAGTTTCAGGGTAGAAATTATCATAGTCAAAAAACTAAGCAAAGAAAATAAAAAGCATAACACTGATTTGGCCAGCTTGGTTCACCTGTGTCAGAGGGCGGTCAAGCAAGGCTCTCATTCTCTCGCTCTTTCACCTATACACACCCACACACACTCACATATTCACACCCACATACACCCACACAATCCACTCACACCTATACCGATACCCTCACACACATCCACTCACACCTACACACACTCCCGTTCACACATATACATACATACACACACATGCATATCTATTCACATCCACGCACATCCTCTCACACCTACATACACTCACATTCACACATATACATACACGCACACTCACATGCATATCTATTCACATCCCCACACACATCCACTCAACCTACACACTCACATTCACACATACACATACAAATACACACACCTACATGCATATCTATTCACATCCACACACATCCACTCACACCTACACACACTCAATTCACACACATATATACACACACACCCACATGCATACCTATTCACACACACACATCCACTCACACCGACACACTCCTATTCACACATATACATACAAACACACACACACACATGCATATCTATTCACAGCCTCACACCCCCCCACACCTACACACAAATTCACACAAACACATACACACACATATTCACACCCATACACACTCACATACATACACTCACAGCCACACAATCCCCTCACACACCTACATAGTCACTTACACACACGGTACTATTATCCGCTCCCAGAGAAGCAGACCCAGATACTGCCCCCCTCCCCTCCCATGCCATTTTCCTTCTAAACAAAAACTACTCTTTTTTGATAGAAATCTCCTCCTCCTAAACAGACAGTCTCATACACACCGAGGGCCAGGGGCTGTGTGGAAAACAGGTGCACACCTGCCCTGCTGCTGGCCCTTTTATTGCTGAGATGGTATTAGCCTGTTCCTCCTGAGGAATTCTGGCTCAGAACTTTTATAAGTAGGAGACTCGATTACGCTTCTTATGAGTTCCCTAAATTTGGAAATGGAGCTAAACAAGGAAATACGTTAGTCAATGTCCTTCTCAATCCCCTCCCCTACTCACTTCTCAGTCTTACTTTTTACCCTGTTTTGTTGGGGGTGATTTCTCTGAATTAGTAAAATGATCAACTGTAGCAGCAACCATAAACTAGGCATCAGATTGAGACAGAAAAGAGGAGAAGTGAAGGAACTAATGCCAAACTTAATTTCTCAGGGTGTGACTACAAAAAAAAAAAAAAAAAAAGAAAAGAAACACCAACCCCGTTGCCGCTGAGTCGATTCCAACTCATAGCAACCCTGCAGGACAGAGTAGAACTGCTTCACAAGTTTTCCAAGGAGTGGCTGATGGATTTGAACTGCCCACCAATTGGTTAGCAGCCGAGGTCTTAACCACTGCACCACCTCATGAGCAAGTAAGGGTCCTGTGTGGGCCAAGCCAACCCACATCATGCTGAATTCTACTGGAGAGTAAGCAGTGTTATGGTGAGCTACCAAAGAAAGAACACATTTGGATACAGGAAATATTTAAACTTTGACTAAAATGAGAATATTAATACTGTAAATATTTGAGGAATACAGAGGGTGTTCCCTAAGAATGAGTACTAAGAAGGAAAAAAAGACCATGGTCTGAAAGTTAAACTGTATGATCCCACTAAAGGGTCATGGCGGAGATGTAAAGTCACTTGACAGAGTCTTCCGGGAGGCGACATTTAACTGAAGCCTGCCTGGATATACAAAAGCATCATGAGAAGGTGTGATAATTAAATCTGGCCATGGAAACAGAGAGAAAGCAGAGTCATGGAGACAACCATGGGCAATGCCCTTCTCGGGAATTTTCAGTCCTATAGACCCATTCAGTTGTTTGCTCCCAGTGGCAGGGAATTCGAGTTTCCTAACTTACGGTTATCCAACTATCTGCACAGGAGGGAGGCGCTGGAGTAGGGGGAGACAGGGAGAGTACGAAGAGAACGATGGAGAGAAGAAGCAAAGGGGGGAAACAGAGGGGGTGGGGGAGAAAGGAAGCGCGAGATGGGTGGGAGACTCTGCTGATGCTTCAGTCAGCCTCAGTTCTCAAGCCTCTCAGAGATGAGCAACTCTCTGGGTTTGGTAAGATTTTTAGTGTTTATTTAGAGCTATTGTTCATTCAGGGAGCGCTGGTGGTGCAGTGGTTAAGAGCTCGGCTGCTAACCAAAAGGCGGGCAGTTCAAATCCACCAGCCGCTCCTTGGAAACCCTATGGGGGCAGTTCTACTCTCTCCTATAGGGTCACCATGAGTAGGAGTTGACCCGACGGCAAGAGGTTTGGTTTTCCAGCTTTTATTTATTATTTATTTATATTAAATCGATTATTTATATATTTATTTATTATTTGTTTATTTAGTCATCCATTCAACATCACCCCTAAACCAGTGTTCTCAAAGTGTGGTCCTTGGGCAAGCAGCATCAGCATAATCTGGGAACTTGTTAGAAATGTAAACTTGGGTTCCACCTCAGTGCTACTGAATCAGAAACTCTGGGCTGGAGCCCAGTGAGCTGTGTTTTAACAAACTCTCTCCATGATTCTCAAGCATGATAAAGATGAAGAACCACTGCCCCAAACGCAAGCCAACTACTGCCACCACCAAAACAGCTGGAGAAATAAACACAGCAGCATTCTGGTTGATGCCTCAGTTTTGAGAGTTTGGGGGATGTAAGTCTGTCTTCACATCTCTGAATATTCCAAATACAAGTGTTTGAGCCTATGGGGCTGAAATCTGGTCTCTGCCAAGGGAGAGTCATCAAGGTGACGGCCCCCTGTCGTGCTTCTTAGAGCCCCTGACCTCTCCACGTGATGGCTGGATCTTACTCCATTTTCAGGTACTTCCAGAAAAGTAGGTTTCTCTGATTTTAGGGAGATCCATGCCTAAGTAACATGCTGTAGAAAGGACACGTGTTCTCCTCCAAGAGGCCATTCAGCACTCACTGCATTCCTGCAGTCACTTTGACGTGACAGATTGGGCTAGAAATCTCTGTGAGATTTTCGGCAATGGCTAACTGAATTGTTCTCTTGCATTACCAATACATCAATCTGGTGTTTGTTTCTATCCCACTTTTATTGTGTCACTGCCTCTGCTACATGCGCTCAGATTGACTTGCAGACAACTGTAGGCAGCACAGTTGGGTATAAAAGAGAGTTATTTAGTGGTGCTATTTAAGGTTTGAACCTTAGACATGCGGTTTACAAAAGCAATTCCCTGTGAGGTATAAAGCACTCGAGGGCAAAACAACATTCACTGACATCTCTTCAGAGGGGAGAAAGAAGCTGAGTCACTCAGCCTGCAATTCAAGAGGAGGCAAATATATCACAGAACAAAGAATAAATCACCCTGGGTCACAGGACATCTGCCTCAGAGATGTTCCCCAACACAGAAAGATTTGTTGCTTGTGATAAAAGACATCTGTGACAAGACATACTGAACAAAGCATCATCTGACCCCTAACTAAACATAGCTTGCTTTAGAAAAGGTTATTTTTTATGTAATATTGCCAAACACTATTCCTGTAGCTTTTTTTAAGAAGACAGAGGCCAGTTAGTTTTACTGAATCTGTGCAGGCATCATTCTAATCTTTGTCTGGCAGAGCACATGACACACCCTATCTGCCTAATTTGTTACTTGCTCTTCTTAGGGATGGAAACTAATGCTAGTTAACTAAAACTAAACTAGTTAACATTATTGAATGTCTATTACCTTTAGTATCCCCAGTGGTGCAGTGGTTAAGAGCTCAGCTGCTAACCAAAAGGTCGTAGTTTGAATTCACCAGACACTCCTTGGAAACCCTATGGGGGAGTTCCACTCCATCCCATAGAGTCGCTATGAGTCAGAATCAACTTGATGGCAATGGGTTTTATAACTTTAGAACTGCGCTAAGCATCCTAAGGGAAAAAGAAAAAGGCAGGTATCACTTTGGCCTCCTATAGAGCCTAGGTAAGCAGAGGTTCAATACTGAAATGTTTGCGTAGAGAGAAGTCTGTGTGACTTGAGAAACTTCACAAGGAAGTTTGGGAGGGAACATAAACAAAGTACTACAATGAATTCAAGACTCAATACTTTTTAAGATAAAATTCAATCCCTCACTTCCATTCGGGATTAAATACTGGGAAGAAGCTGTGTCACCAGCACGAAGGCAAGGTTGACTCACCAACAGACACAGATGTATGACTTGATTCTTCAAGCCTAATTTAATCCTCCAGCCACAATTTCAAACACATAGTAGACTAGATGTATCCATGCCCTTCACAACAGTGTATTATTTATCACATTTCAGCCGTCACCTCTCCTAATTATCTTGCTCACCTGTCACCCCTAAGAAGTCATCTAGGGATTAAGCAGATGCTGTCAGATGAGTTGCAGTGGTTAAGAGTTTGGCTGCTAACCAAAAGTTCAGCAGTTCAAATCCATCAGCTGCTCCTAGGAAACCCTATGGGGCTGTTCTACTCTGACCTACAGGGTCACTATGAGTTGGAATCGACTCGGCGGCATTGGGTTTTTGTTTTTATCAGATGTAGGGATGGATTCTGGGTGGGGGTGAGGGAGGGCTGCAGGTGGGAAGAGGTAGAGTGAAGAGGGATGCAGGCTCACTGCTGGCTAAGTGTAGGGCCTAGATTCAGTCTTCTGCTTCCTTCCCTGGTCCCCAAGCATCCTGGAATGACACTTTCTGGTTGGGCTCAGAGCTTCCACAGTGGTAATGTCAGCTGGTGCAGGGAACTAAGTGGATGGCAGGGGTGCTAGCAGCATGACAGGACAATATCGTAAAACATAACCTCCTCTGTCTCCCTCCTCCAGCTGGCAATGATCAGAGGAGCCCTTCAGTATTTACACTATTGGAATCAGGACTCCTGCACTCAGAGGAAAACCTTTGCAAACATCAGCAGTTGGTTTAAGACTTTTGGCTTTAGTTTCTCAGTTCATGAACTCTGATTTGAACAAACTCTGATTTGACCTTCTTCTCTCCCTTCCTGAAAGATAATTGCATTTGTGGTATGATGATTTCTGGAGCACCTCTGAGGAACTGTCGGTCTGTTTTTGAGGCACTTTCTTCTGAGTATTACAGTGATATGCGGGCCTGCGTCAGGTCTCCTGGATGACTCTTCTTTGCATTCTCCACCGGCTCCAGCACAGAGACTTGCATCGGGAAGTGGCCAATAAACACACATTGGCCAAAGGAACAGAGCAAAGTCAGGCTCTCCCCACCTTCCCACAGTCGGAAGACTGAGGTCTCAGTAAGCCTCTATGAACCGCCACCACCACGCCCTTGCCCCACTCTACCTGTGCAGATGCCTCTAAGTGCCTCAGCATCCAAAGGTGCTTTCAAACCTGAGCCCCTGCAGTGCCCTTACCTGGGACCACTGTGCTACCACCATTAATATCTGCATATCACTAGAGGGGGCTCCAATCGGCTGGCTAGGAGGGGTCAGTTCGTATGAATGGGAGCAGGCACGACCGTGTGGACCATGTTGTCATTAATGCAGCATGGTCTCCTGGCCAAACTGCATACCTCCCTTCTGGGAAGATGTTGATGTCAGCTCCTTACTATTTCCAGGAAAGGAGGTTCCGTAACTTCAGGTGACCCATCCCTCTGCTTAAAATTCACTATGTCCTTTAGTCACTACAGGAGGGTGTTTCCTTCCACCTATTAGCAATAAAGACCAATTGAAGGCTCCTGTGTCCTTGGAACAGCATCACCAGCATCACCTGGGATCTAGGTAGGAATGGGAAATCTCAGGGCCCCATCTCAGACCTACTGAATCAGACACCCCAGGGGTGGGGCCCAGCAATCTGTGTTTTAACAGGGCTTCCAAGTGATTCTGATGCTAGAGTTTGAGAACTACTGGTCTCTAGAACAAGAAACCCTGATAGTGCCGTGGCTAAGTGCTTGGCTGCTAACCAAAAGGCCAGTAGTTCGAACCCACCAGCTGCTCCGAGGGAGAAAGATGTGGCAGCCTACTTCCATAAAGATTACAGCCTTGGAAACCTTACGGGGCAGTTCTACTTTGTCCTGTAGGGTTGCTATGAGTCAGGATAGACTCGATGGCAATGTTTTTTTTTTTGTTTTTAATGTGGCTAAGTGGAGCCCTAACGGCACAGTGCTTAAAAGCTCAGCTGCTAACTAAAAGGTCGGCAGTTCAAATCCACTAGCAGCCTGTTGGAAACTCTATGGGGCAGTTCTTCTCTGTCCTATAGGGTCGCTATGAGTCAGAATCAACTGGACTGGCAATGGGGGTTTGGTTTTGGTCTACAGAACAGGGGCTACGAGAGTCATGCTTACATGTCAGTTGTCAATTTAGAATCACATTTGTTTGCCTGAGGATTCTTCTCTTTATTGCTGCTTGTCAGGAAGAGACCCTTCACTGGAATTCCACAGCATGAGGGCATCAGCAGCCAGGAGGACAGGAGGCTCTGTTCACAGGCTGCTGTGCTGGAGAGGTCAGGAGGCCCTGTTCACAGGCCACTAGGCTCGGCCAATTTTACTGGGAAGAACCACATGCAAGATCCTAATAATGAATTTGTCAAGAGCACTCCCCTTCGTGAGGGTTTTAGCAGAGACTTTGGTGACAGCCGTCCACTTTTATGGATCTTAACTGAGTAATTAATAGGGAAGTTACTAGTGCAAGTTAAGTGCATGTTATTTCTGCTGCATTGGGCCATGAATAAGCAATACAGCTTATGAAGGTGAACAGGAAGAGCTGGTTGAAAAGAGAGACCCACTGGGAGCTGCATCAGGGAGCCCAGACCTATGTGTTCGAGTTCTAGCTCCTCCCCTCGGTGAAGCCAGTGGTGCCACCTGGGACAAGCAGAGGCAGCGGTGGACTCTGTCTCATTTTGTGCTCCAGCTGTACCAGAACGGAGACAAGCAGTGAAACCAGATGCAGTCAGGACATTCTTGAGACTCTCCTCCTCCCGCAGAAATCAGAAGTGGAAACAACACCTCAATATGCCGAGGGAAGGAGGAAGGAAGGAGCCCTGGTGGCGCAAAGGTTAAGCCCTCGGCTGCTAACCCAGATGTAGGCGGTCTGAACACACCAGCCACTCCACGGGAGAAACGACCTGGCAATCTGCTCCCTTAAAGATTCCGGTTGCCGTTGAGTCCATTTTGATTCACAGCCATCCTATAGGATAGAGTAGAAGTGCCCCATAGGGTTTCGAAGGCTGTACTCTTTACAGAAGCCAACTGCCACACCTTCCTCCCACAAAGCAGCTGGTAGGTTCGAACGGGCAACCTTTTCGTTAGCAGCCAAGCACTTAACGACTGCACCACCAGGGCTCTTTCCCTTAAAGAGTACAGCCTAAGAAACCATGTAGGGCAGTTCTACTCGGCCCTATAGGGTCTGTATAAGTTGGAATTGACCCAACGGCACACAATAACAACAACAACACTCAAAAGCATACAATAACAACAAGGAATGAGGACAAGTTATCAGCAAAGCTGAAGGAATATTTTGCAACACGGTTACACAAACCATCGAATGCGTTTTTATTTTTATTTATTTATTTTTTTGGCACCTGCGGGATTAGCTCCTGCCTCGATCCCTAATTTTGCAGCTGCTCTGGGAACATGGAGGCTTCTCACCTGTCCCTCATCGAGCCAAGCCCTCAGGACCCATCATGTCTTTCAGAGACCCTGGGCACTTTTGCTTCCAGGGGCCCCTTCCCTCATTTAAAGAAAAAAAAATTACGTATTAAAAACTATATTTTATGACTGTGTTGGTATAAAAACAAATATAATAGAGGCTGGATTTCATTATTAGATATTATTATTATTATATTCATTTTTTCTTCTGATTTTAAAAGAAATTAAAATTAAAACATTTTCCTAGGCTCCTAGGCCCTGTGCCTAAGTGCTGTCAGCCCTTGTAAGGCCTTCTCCAGGATTCCAAGGCAAAATGGAAGTCTGGAGTCTCCAGAAGCATTAGACGTGAAATAAGGGCCCAAGGAGTAAGAAGAGGGTATTACGGATTGAATGGTGTCCTTCACAAAGATATGCTGAAGTTGGTCCAAATCTTAGTATCTGTGAACATGAACTTGTTTGGAAATAGGGTCTTTGAAGATGTTACCCGCTAACCTGAGGTCATACTGAAGCAGGGTGAGTCCTGATCCAATCTGAGTGAGGTCCTCAGAGAAAGAGGAAAGTAGGCCACGGGAAGACCAATCTACACACCAAGGAGCTACCAGAAGCTGAGAGAGACAAGGAAGGATCTTTCCCTAGAGGCTCTGGAGAAAGCGTGGCCCTGCAGACCCTCCTGATTCAGACTACTGGCCTCGAGCACTGTGAGACAAGAAATTTCAGCTCATACAAACCACCCTGTTTGTAGTATTTTGTTACGGTAGCCCTAGAAAAGTAAGACAGAGGGAGAAGCAGCTTTTTTTTCTTGTTAAAGGAAATACTTCAGGATCGAAAAACACTTCAAGGAAGATTGTACATGGGCAAACTCAACCTGGAGGAAGTGTAACTTCTCTCAACGCCCCGCTTTACACAGGTCCAGTGCGAGGCTGACCTTTACCCCTGTCTCTGCTCCGTGTGTGACCTCTGGGATGCCCAGCACAGGAGTAAGCCTTTCTCCAGCCCACTGTTTCCAGCCTACGTGTGTGCTGCTTTATCTCTGTACTTCTTTGGAGCTCAACCCTCCTAGAGTTAAGGAAGGAAACAATTTCACTTTTTTTAAAAAAATCAGATTTTCATTGAAACAGTGCACTTCTCATGTTCCTTGCCCCATGTTAACTTTTCTTTTTCCCCCACGTGCAAGAAACATTCAGCTTGCCCCCTAGGTCTTGGTTGACACCCCAAAACAGAGGGGAAGAAAGGGGCCTCTGGAGAGAGCGATTTTCCCGTTTCTTCTAACACCAACCTCTTTTCCCCTCACCTGACTCCTGTCCTCTATTGGAAAAGACAGAAAAAGAGTGAGGGAAACTGGAAAGTTACCTGAGATTATCACCCCCCTTTTTTGCTTCAATTTTTTTAAGTTACTATCAGCTCATTCAAACAATGGCCTCAGAATTCTTTCTAGGTCTATGGCTAAATGGTTTACTTCTCAAAGGATTCTATAAACCCAAACACCACGCCGGCTGCCCCCCTCAGCCCCCTAAATTCAGAATAAAGATCATCTCACACAAAAACAGCCAAATAAAGTGGCACAGCCCGAGGGGTCCATAAAGTGAGGACTGAAACAGTACGTGGACTTTGCCTGTCCATTTAAAATGCAAACGCTGCAGCTCATTTGCAGACACAATCAATCTGGCAACACCATTCACCGCACTGGATGTGAACTGGAGCCTAAGACATCATTAAAGGCACCAACGACAATGCCAGTCAGGCTGTGTCAAAAGCTAACTGTCTCTGCGAAATGGTCCTCTTTAAGCAAGCGGGGTAAATAACAGTCATTGCTTTGTTGGCATGCGTGCCCAAAATGAGGGGCTTTATGTTGATGTCGAGCAGCCATTGAAATCACTAGGCTTTTTTGCTCCGCACAAATTATAGTAAAATAATAGCAGTGGTTACTCAGAGACAACAGTCTTTTTTGTCTTCGTTAACGTTAAAAAAAAAAAAAGTGATATTGTTATGTACATATACAGGACCAACGGATGCATTTCTTTTAACTGTTCTTCTTTTTTAAAAAATTGTGGTAAGTATGGTAGCGCAATGGTTAAATGCTTGGCTGCTAACTGAAAGGTGGGCAGTTCCAACCCATCAGATGCTCTGAGGGAGAAAAATGTGGCAGTCTGCTTCCCTAAAGATTACAGCCTTGGAAACCCTATGGGGCAGTTCTACTCTGTCCTATAGGGTCACTATGAGCCAGAATCGACTCGATGGCAATGGGTTTTGTTTTTTATATATGTAACAAAATATTTGCCGTGTCAACATTTTATACACGTGCAATTCAGTGACATTAATTATATCATCGTCTTGAGGAACCATCACCACTGTTTCCAGAGTTTTACATTGCCCTTAACAGAAGCTCAGTGCCCCCTGAGCAATGACCCCTCCTCCCTGGAGGCCTGGTGGTGCAATGGTTAATTGCTTGGCTGCTAACGGAAAGGTTGGTGATTCAAACCTACCCAGCAACTCTGCAGGGAGAGACCCGGCAATCTGCTCCAGTAAAGATCACAGCCTAGGAAACCCTAAGGGGGCAGTTCTACCCTGTCACACGGGGGCACTATGAGTTGAAAATGGACTCACTGGCACCCAACAACACTGGTAAACACGAGTAAACTCTGGTCTCTATACATTTGCCTATTCTAGATATTTCATGTAAGTGGGATCGTACAGTATTTGTCTTTTTGTGACTGACGTTATTTAACTGTTCTGCTTTTAACAGAGCCTCTGTATCACAGATCGGCAGTCTTCATGGCCCTGTGAAAGAAGCTGGCAGAGTCCTCCTTTCTCCTTACAAAGATTCTAAAATTGGTTTACTTATCAGACTCACCCCCAAGATGGAGCGGACCCAGGGCGCGGAAGAGGCTGTGGTATTTTTTAGGGCTGCACACTCAGATCATCTATAGGTCCTGCACGGTGTTCAGCAGCTACAAAACATGAGCCCTCGGCATTCTGCTTGGGCAGTGGAAATGGTGTGGTTTAGAATGACCGGACGCTCCACGCTCCAGGTCAGTATATGACAAGCCACTTGAGACATCCTGAAGCCCTCTCCAAATGCCTCAACTGCCTAACCATATACAACACCAACCATTAGCAAATAATCTGGGAAAGGAGGAGGAAGTTCAGTGAATAAATGACTCAAATTCAATTTCCAGATGGAAACTTCACTTTCAGAGCAGTCTCCCAAGGAACAGTGGCTTCTGCTTACTATGACCTTGAGGTTTTCTTTATCTTGGAGGAGCTGCTAACGCACTCCATGCTTCTCCTTCCCCGGGAGGAACACTTCTGCTGACTCTCTGTTCATAGGACCTCTGATAACATGGGTATCAATAGGCCATGGCTTCAGGGTTTCTTTTTTGAAGCTATAATAACCCAGATCAGGGAAGGTGAGATGGGTGAATGCTTCCTTGGGGTGAGAGCTTGCAGAAAATGGAATAGGGCAAAGGACAGAGTCAGGCTGACTAGAAATTCTCATTGACACTGCTCAGAGGGCAGATACTGCTGCTAGTTCTTCTCTGTTCCTGGAAATACAAACATTTACACCTCCGGTGCTGGACAAATACCTCATCATTCACTGTTGTTGGTACTTGCTGTCGAGTCTCTTTTTGACTCATAGTGACCCCATGTGACAGAGTAGAACTGCCCCATATGGTTTCCTAAGCTGTAATCTTTACGGAAGCAGACTGCCAAGTCTTTCGCCCTTGGAGCCACTCGGTTGGTTCGAACCGCCGACCTTTCAGTTTGCAGCTGAGTGCTTAACCATTGTGCCACCAGGGCTCTTTACCATTCGCTGCAGAAGCTGCAGATCCCTCAGCCGCACTGCACAGACCCAGAGCCACAGTTTCATTCAGCTAACGGCCTCCAGAGGTGGCTGTGAGGGTCTAGCCCTCTCCCTCAAATGTCATCGTTAGAGACCCAGAGGTCTTCTCACTCTCTCACCTCTTTATTATTCACGTGCGAGTCCTTGGCAAACTTATTTTCCTGGTCCTCTTTCCCCACTTCCTGTGTGGCCACAGGGAACCTCCCCCGCCGGCCTGAGACCAACTCTGCAAATCTCCTTGGGAACCCAGGCACCACTCCTTGCCAAGCTTCCTCAGAACGGTGCCTGGAGCCTGCGAGTTCCTCCCCTCCCAGCCGAACAAAAGTTTCTCTCACAGAATTTATGTAACTTCTGAAACCCCACCTCCTCCAGGAAGCCACTCTAGATTGATTAGAGAGAAATGCAAATAATTCCCACTGCCTCCACTGAGTACATAGTTCTAGGAGTTACTGTCTCCACCAGTCAATCACATACATTCTTTGCTTGGTGTCCCCTCCCTGCCACCAACAGTGAATACTGTTGCTCTTTTAAAAAGTGAAAATAACTTGAATGTTTTACTGATTATAAAAATGTTGCATGTTCATAGTAAACAGATTTGTAGATGCAGAAACCTGTCCAGAAGGATGTGGAAATCCCATGAAATGCCACTACACAAAGATAACTTCCTACGTGATACCCTTCATTATGTAAATGCATTTGCTCTTCACTGATGCTGACACTCTGTCACAGGCAAAGATGAAACAGAGGCTAATTTCCACAGTGAAGGGTTAGCAGCTACTCATTAATAGATCCTGTTTGCATGCCTACAATGAAAGGATCATTTTTAGGCTTAAGTGGAAACCTTAAGCTTGACAAATACTGTCACAGGAAAACCGTGCAGGAAGCAGGGTCTCTTCCTTGAAGTGCAAGACAAGTAAAGTTCAATCCCACTGCCTCTTCACGATATAGGGCCACTATGAGTCGGAATCGACTCGACGGCAATAGGTTTTTAATGGGTATTAGGCCCTGCTCAGTCTAATGAAGGTGGGAAACATAAATTTGACTGAAGGAGTATAAGGAAGTTGACAGAAGAAGTGTACACAAGGTACAGTGAAAGAACCTGCCAATCTTTCTGCCCCTCTCCAGAAAACATGAGTCTGATTCTAAGTCTCAATTCAGTGTGAGCCTCTGCCAGGCACATCTAATGCACTTCTTGCCCTGGTTTGAAGGTTTTAGGCCACTGGCTGTATCATATGCATGCGTGACAAGGACAAAAATGATCCCCAGCCTCTCCCTCCGTCCTGCTCACTTTTTTCCAGTCAGAGTAATAGGCTAGAGACGGAGGAGGAGAATAAATGAAGCCAAGAGTATTAGGTTGGTTTACACTGGAGAAACCAGATTTGTGGAAGAGGAAAAATAAATCCGGAAGATAAGGGACAGATGAGAAAAAGATAAGGATCAGAAGGCACTAAGTTTGAGAAAGAGTTTGGGGAATTTTTTTTTTTTCCCCCTCTGTCTCTTTTTTTTTGAGGAGGAGTGGTTGGGAGCGGTGCCATATTGGTAGGTGGGGTTTTGAGGAGACAGATAAAGAGGTGTTTCAGAAAGTCTGCCAGAAGCTATGAATGGAACCCCTCCTTAGCATTTTCTGAGCGACTGTAGTGAAGATTTAAATTGCTTTTAAATTCTGTTTGGAAGTCAGATATGTGTTTCTTTGGAAGTGACCCTGTGCTGGCACTGGGATGCAAGGACCCTCAGGTTTATATGGGTTACATAGAAACGCCTGTGTTGTTTGCTCTGGGATCGCAGCTTCTAGAGGGCAGGGACCCACCTCCAGGTGGCTGATTCAGTTATGTCCAGAGAGACATCCTGTTATAGTTACAAAGGCACTGAGGTAGGAACCTGAAGACCTGAATTTAAGTCCTGGTTCCCCCTTTCACTAGCTGTGAGGCCTAGGGCATGCCGCATAACCTCTCTGAGCTCAGCGTCCTCACAAGTAAATTGGGGTTAATGATGGTGCCATCTGCTTGTACCTTGGACTTTTGTGAAGACCACGTAGGATAAGTGTATGTGGTCATATCTGAGAACTGTAAAAAGCTACCGAACTTACTATTTCGCGTGGGATTCAGAAACTTACTGTAATTGATGATAACAACAGTAGCTGGAATGGCTCCAGGATTGATTCTGCCTCACGTTACAAGTGATTCCTCTCTACTCCTTCCTGGTGTCTTCTCACTGGGAGCCAGGGAAGAGTAAACTCAGTCCTAGGAAACCTACTGGGAACTGGACAACTTCACTTCACCGGGGCCTCTACCACTGATTAAATGGAAATGCTGGAGGGCGTGATGGGCCCCAGCCAGGATTCGGTTGAATCCAGCCTGTGGCTGGCAACCACACCCTGTGCCGATGGTGACCTCACCCGCTGGCTCACATCTCAATGGACAGCTCTTTCTGAAAGGCCATTTTGTAACTCTCCCTGGGAGTGCTTCATTCATGCTGGCTCCAGTCCTTCTTCTCAAGATTAACCCTGCTCAGCCCAATGCAACCCAAAAGAATCTGAAGGAGAGAGTGGTGAGTGAAGACCCGACACACTCCAGATTTGTTTCCAGGGGCGTCTTCTCTGCTTCCCAGGATTCCAGAAGAATCTCATTAAACAATGGAGGCAACTTCTTGGCTTAGGGCCAAGTTTGCCGTCTATGGCGGTCTCTCCCCATGTGCTCTGTCCCTCTGGATCTGCACCTCTCCGTGGAAAGGAAGCCAGATAGGTGTGTCTATCTGATGCCTCAGAACCAGATCCTCTCTTTTGTTTATAGTAGCTGAGACCAAGACCCTGGCCGATTCTCTCTTTAATCTGAGACAAGAGTCCCTACAAATGATTTTCCTGAGCACGCAGACCAGACACTGTTGCAACAACAAGCTGGCCTGCTTTCCTGGGCCCCAGCATGGCCAGGCCAGCAGAAACCAGGGTCCGAGGCAGCATCAGGTCCTTGAATTAAGACACAGGCAACTCGTTCCATTTTCCTGGCTGCCTCAACACATCTGTCTTGTAGGCCTGTGTCTCAACGTCTTGAGCGATTCCAGCTGCTGAGCTGTGGCTGAGGACACAGTGACATTTGGTTTCGGTTGGGACACAACAGACCAGTATGTTCACCTGCTTCATTTTTTCCCTCCTGCATGAGGAGGAGACCAAGGCAGCCAAACACTGATGCTGCTGATCTGGAGGCTTCCCATCACCTTTCAGTGACTTCATGCCTTGGCCAGGCCTCTGCTGGGTCTTCTAAAGCCACTTATTTCCTGCATATTTCCAGCACACAGCCAGAAAGAATGTACAGTATGAAAAAAATGTCTACTACCCTCAATTGCAGACCCTCTTGGAAAAAAAAATATCTGGAGGCTTTTTAAATAAAAGAAATAATTACAACCTGCTGAGTGCCTTACCAAATCTCTGAAACTCGACCTTTTCCAAAATATCATAGTATTTCCTGTGGCTTCGGTAGGCTAAGCCTTCGTGGATTTACAAGTCTGTGTCCAACACAGTCTCTGGACTCCATTTTTGAAATCCCAAAGTCAGGTTTGAAAAGCACAAATACATCCTCTTGGAAGACGGCATCCCAAAAGGTGTTAAGCTCAAGCCCAGCTGCCAGCTGTCAGGGGTGGTGGGCCACGTGCATTTTTTTTTTTTTTTTCTTTTTAATGAATGGAGGTTTGATTTTCCAGCTTGCTGACCGGTTGCAGCTTTTCAGATGCCAAACATGCCAGGTATGCCCTGCAGATGTGTACAGCCTCAGCTTACAACTATACCGTGGGTGGAGAGTGTTTATGAGCCTCCAGGTTCATAAATTCTAGTCTTTAGAACTCTCGGTATAAACATGAGTAAAAATTGGAAAGGGAGAGAAAGAAAACATTCTGACCTTAAACTACCCGTGATCAATGATCCAGACTCCTGCTCCTCTGTCCCAAGAGAAAACTGAAACCTTTTGAAAGAGAAACTCAAGAAGACACAAGATTCTACCGACTTTCCGTAAAAGGTGAAGATTCCAGGCCTGGGTTCATTGTTCATGGATGTTTCTTGCTAAGTCTACGTGTAGAAAGACAAGATGGAGTGGAGGGTGGGACAATTAACCAGACTCTTAAACCTGAGTGGACCATCTCAAATAAGTGGTCATGAAACTGTAGACCAGAAAAAAAACATTTCGTATTCTTATTTCAACTTCACGCTGTAGGTTGCCCACTTTAGTGGAGTGTAGGTTGCCCAAAGAATTAGAGACTTCATTTCCAGTGAAGAAGAGTTGAATTCCATATCCAATTACCCTGAAGAGTGAGCACAAACTCAGTGATCGACTCTAGTTACTGTCGGCCTCAGGCTAAATTGTGAGCTGGTTACCATTTACTTTCCCAGCCCTACTGCCCTTCCCTTCTGTGGCTCTCAGCCTCCACCATCAGGACCCATCCTTAAAGCTTGGCAGCATCCCAGGTGGGGAAATAGCCCCTTACTCAAACTACAATTTACCTCTGAGCTCTCTTTTTCTCTAAGAAACCAATAAAGTAATTTCTGTTGAGTGAGAGCAGCTGAGTAGGGCCCACCTGCCAGAAAATAGCTATGATTTAATTCCCAAAAGAGCTGGAATCCTTGGAACCACGGCATATTGGCGAGGGAGATATTTTTTATTGGGAGATGGGCATGTTCAACCCTTCTTATCTACCAGCTTCAGGAAAGTATTAAGACATTCTCTGAGAGATGAATGTGTATGGATGGGCTCGCCTGAATTTTTCGTGTAGGGTTTGAGTAACTGAAAGCAGAGCAAAGACAGAGGAACGGGTTTTAAAAATGGCAGCTTTGACCCGTTAATTAGAGAAATAAGTGCAAATATTTTTATGTTGTTGTCAGTTTCTGTCAAGTCTATCCCACTTAACTGTTTGTGCCGCCACTTAGGGACTCCTAAGTATTTTTTAAATCTATCTCCCTACCTATCTGGAAACCCTGGTGGCACAGTGGTTAAGAGCTCGGCTGCTAACCAAAAGGTCGGCATTTTGAATCCACCAGGTGCTCCTTGGAAACCGTGTGGGGCAGTTGTACTCTGTCCTGTAGGGTTGCTATGAGTCAGAGTAGACTCAATGGCAACGGGTTTGGTTTTTTGGTATCTACCTACCTACCTATCATCTATCTATCTATTTCATACAGAGAAAATGCTAATATGCCTTAATCACCTACCGGAGATACTTTATAAACTTCCTATAGGTCAGACTTGGCTGTACCATCTCAGGACTTCAGAATAGATGTGGCTCGACCACACAGACCCCAACCATGACCACTGTGCAGAAGGAGAGGCGGTCTTCCAAGACAGCAAACATTTTTGTAACTGTCATGGTTTGTAAGAAAATAAAACTCATTCCCACATGGGTGTTGTTCAGTGAATACACAGAACAATGTTTCTCAAAGTACCAGGCAAGGAAGAGAATCCTGGGGAGAGGGAGTCCGAGATTCCTGAACTGCACCCCAAAGCTTCTGAATCAGGATCCCTGGGGTGGATCCTAGGAATGTGCAGTAGGAACTGTGTAAAAGGAGAGGCAGCATGTGGTTGCTGGAGGATATGAGCAATGCATGAGTAGAAGACGCAAACAGGTAAGGGGAAGTTCCTGGATGACATGACTGGGCTCCCAGGTAAGCCACATATCAGGTATTGGCAAGTGGGACAGCCTTCCTTTAGGGATCTAATTCTCAGTAAAGCAACTCAGGAAGAAAAAAAAAAATGCTTCTTTGTTTCAGCACAGAAAGGACTTGGCCCTTTGTTTTATAATTAATACATACTCCCACCCAATGCATAAATGTTTAAAGCGTCATTTATATTGCATTGCTCACTTGTTAAAGTTTAAAATGTTGCAAATAGCCAAGAGTCTGTAGTTACAAGCAAACCTGCTCACCCCATGGTCTTAATCACTGGCAAACAGTGGCATAAATGAACCTCTGGGGTGACTGTATTCACATCACATTCTCTGCCATTAGACAATAAGATAACAAGATCTGGCTTTGAGTCAAAGCCCAGTTTAAAATATTTTAAGTATGTACGTACACCTGCTGGTCTGAAGTGTATGTGTGTGTGTGTGTGTGTGTGTGTGTGTGCGCGCACGTCTATATGATACATTGTATACAGAAATAAGTGAAAAAAAATTATCCTAACCCAACAAGGGAAACCCTGGTGGCGCAGTGGGTAAGAGCTCAGCTGCTAACCAAATGGTTGGCAGTTTGAATCCATAGGGCACTCCTTGGAAACTCTATGGGACAGTTTTACTCTGTCCTGTAGGGTTGCTATCAGTCAGAATGGACTTGACAGCAACAGGTTTTTGTTTTTTTTTTTTAAACCCAATAGTTGTACAATTAGCAAATGAAGATCTAGGGAGATATAAACCAGCACCTTCAGACATAAGGATTATTCCAGTAACAAAGGAATGGGTCTAAACATTGAACAAACTATCTGCTTTCAAAAGGTCATATGCAAATGAAGAGGCTGTTCCTCAAGTGTTATTAGATGTGTTAAACTTTCATGTCACTTTGATGTCTGTCTCAGCGCAGGGGTGTACGGGGCAGTGGCTCTGAATCAAGGAAGCCTCTTTGACAGCTCTCCAGGGCGGCTGACCCTTCCTTCTGACCAGGCCTGCTGCTGTTTCAGTGACTGAGTCCTTCTCACGTTCTGCCCTGGTTCTCTTTCCCGGCATCCGAGGATCCCAGCCTGGCTCCTGCTCTCCCTTACGATCCTCTGGAATCCCAAGCTTACAATCAGAATTTTCAGGCCAGAAGGTTTTCTGACCTTTAGAGGGTTCTAATGCAGGAATCTTGGCATTATATTGGGAAGTTGGGGTATGTTTTTGTAACACCTGCCAGTTATAGGGGAAGATCAGCCTGCACTGGTGGGAGAATTTGAATTCCAGAATATTCTAAAGACAGAGGGCTCCAGTGTTTCCCAGAACACAGAGAAGCTCTAGTTAACTGCTAAGAGAATTTCCTGGGCTACTTTCATCAAGATACAAGTGATGAGTCCATAGTCTGTATAATAGCTCTTCTTAAACTTCAGTGAAGCTTGTTAAACTCCATAGTCCTACTGCACATTCCTAGGGTCACCCCAGAGATCCTGATTCAGAAGTTTGGGGTGCAGTTCAGGAATCTTGGACACCCTCTCCCCAGGATTCTCTCCCTTGGCTGGGGCACTGAGAAACATTGCTCTATGTATTCAGCGAACAACACCCATATAGGAATTCAGTTTTATTTTCTGACAAGCCATTACTGTTACAAAAATGTTTGCTGTCTTTACAGTACACAATACAGAGGAAACTAGCACAACTTGTACAAGGAAAGGTCATGGAAGCCCCATAGACACATCCAAACTCCCTGAGGGACTGAATTGCTGGGCAGACGGCTGTGGGGACCATGGTCTTGGGGAACATCTAGCTCGACCAGCATAACACAGCTTATAAAGACAATGCTCTACATTCTACCTTGGTGAGTAGCGTCTGGGGTCTTAAAAGCCTGTGAGCGGCCATCTAAGATACTACACTGGTCTCACCCCTTCGGGAGCAAGGGAGAATGAAGAGAACAGGATAAAAGGAAAAGATTAGTCCGAAGGACTAACTGTCCACAGCTACCAAGGCCTCCACTGGACTGAGTCCAGTACAGCTGGATGGTGCCCAGCTACCACCACTGACTGCTCTGACCAGGATCACAACAGCGGGTTCTGGACAGAGCTGGAGAAGGATGTAGAACATAATTCTAACTCACAAAAAAAAGACCAGATTTACTGGCCTAAAGGAGACTGGAGAAACCTCGAGAGTATGGCCCCCAGACACCCTTTTAGCTCAGCAGTGATGTTATCTCCAAGGTTCACCGTTCAGCCTGGGAGTGGGCAGCCCTGTAAAACCAAATGAGACTAACGAGGTACAGGAGTCCAGTGACAAGGGCCAGAAGGCAGAAGGGGACAAGGAAGCTGGTGATAGGGAACCCAAGGTTGAGTAAGAATAGTGTTGATGTGTTGTGAGGTTGTTAACCATTGTCATAGGGCAACATGTGTAGTAACGGTTAAATGAGAAACTATTTTGTTCTGTAAGCCTTCATCTTAAGTGGGAATAACAGCACAATTGGAAGAGTGTAGTCAATGTCACTGAACTATGCATGTAGGAATTTTTGAAATGGTGTATCTTTGGCTATCTGTATTTTCACCAAAAGAAAAGGTTGAGAAGTTAGTTAGAGGGTTGACATGTTGTGGGGTTGTTAACCAATGTCATAAAACAATACGTGTCCTACTGTTTCATGAGAAACTATTTGTTCTGTAAGCCTTCACCTGAAGTACAATAAAAAATACAAAGTTTGCTGTCTTTAAAAGTTTAGTATCTCCCCTACAATCACATTTGCACCACTAACTCTTCTAGTAAATTATTTCTACAAAACATAGAGGTTAAAGTTAACGTAGCCTGATCCAGATTGAATTACTGCAAATTGCTCTAAGAATGGATGAAATGCAAATTAATGAGATTTCTGTAAATGCTTGCTTTTTCTAACTAATATTCTATTGTGGTGAGTTATGACACATAGCGGGAGCCATAGTGGCACAGCGTTAAGTGCTTGGCTGCTAACCAAAAGGTCAGAGGTTCAAACCTACTAGCTGTTCCACGGGAGAAAGACGTGGCAGTTGGCTTCTGTAAAGATTACAGCCGTGGAAACCCTATACGGCAGTTCTACTCTGTCCTCTGTGATCGCTATGAGTCAGAATCAACTCGATGGCAGTGGGTTTTTATGATACATAGTCAAATATCTGTTTCAGCTATTTTAGGAGTTTTTAAAAATTTTTATTGTGTTTTAGGTGAAAATTTACAGTATAGATCAGTTTCTCATCCTAAAATTTATACACAAAGTGTTCGGAGACATTTTTGTCATCAGCACATAGAAAATAGTTTTAGAAATGAATCTTTATATTTTGACATAAAAAATACGTGTATCCCATTCGAGGGAGGCAAGGAAGAGCAGCATTTAGTGTTGGTTCAGAAAGCGGGAAGCCTGGAATTGGCTGGCGCTTCAGGTGACGTGGTCCATAGCCCCTGCTAGACACAGTCTCCCCATTTTACAGACAAAGCCACTGAGGCCCATGAACAATGTCTGTTACCCAAGGGGTGAAGGGCAGGGAAGGATTCAAGCCTCCTAATCTCCAGGTTGGGTGTCCCTCTCATCACAGCATGTTCAAGGGATTACTTATTCTAATGGGAGGACTTTGTTGTTGGAAGGAGTTTCAAAGCAGGGTGATCCAAGCAGAGAAGAAAGGCAGGGGGCTGCCTACCAGCTAGGTGCTGAGGCTTCTGGAGCCCAGGGGGCAGGGAAGCGGGGTGGGGTGGGGAGAGGGGGGCTGCCGTCAGAGGCTCCTAGGAGAATGTCTCGTAGGATCCCTTAGCTAGATGTCCTTCCTTCTCCACAACCTGTCCATGTTTTCAATGGTTCTGCCTCTTTCAACGGTGCTTCTAACCCTGTTGTCATGTATTTTATTGTTTATGGCAGATCAAGTCAGAGCAACTGGTAGTTGTGTGAACATAAGCGGTGGGAATAAGCAGTAGGAATAGCAGGAAATGAAACATTATTATTATTACTGCCATTCATTAAGTTTTGCTAATATGACAATAAATAATAATAATGAGAATGAAAATAACAGTAATAAGCTGTCATTTTTTCTAAGCCAGGCAGCACGCCAAGCATTTTAAATATGCGACCTTATTTAACCCTCTGATATTCTTACCAGCATCATCTTCATCCTACTTCACAGATGAGGAAACTGAGGCAGAAAGAGGCAAGCACCTTGATCAAGGTCACCGGGCAGGTCAGCGGTAGTGCTGGGAACCAAACCTGGAAGTCTGACTGCGACTCCAACATCAAAGCCCCCATTCTTGACCACCATGGGCCATGCTTTTATTTTTTGATTTTTTTTTGGTGTGCTTTAGGTGAAAGCTTACAGAGCAAATTATGTTCTCATTAAACAATTAATGCACAAATTGTTCTGTGACATTGGTTGCCAACCCCACAACATGTCAACATTCTCCGCTTCTCCACCCGGGATTCCCCATTTCCATTTGTCCAGTTTTCCTGTCCCTTCCTGCCTTGCCATCTTTGCTTTTGGGCAGGTGTTGCTCATTTAGTTTCATATACATGATCGAGCTAAGAACCACATTCATCACGAGTGTTATTGTGCGTTTTGTAGGCCTGTCTAATCTTTGGCTGAAAGGTAGACTTTGGGAGCGGCTTCAGTTCTGAGTTAGGAGGGTGTCTGGGGGCTTCTCCAGTCTCTCTCACCAGTAAGTCTGGTCTTTTTTTTTGTGATTTTTGGTTTTGTTCTACATTTTTCTCCTGCTCCAACCAGGACCCTCTACTGTGATCCTTGTCAGAGCAGTCGGTTGTGGTAGCGGGCACCATCTAGCTGTTCTCGGCTCAGTCTGGTGGAGGCTGTGGTACTTGTGGTCTGTTGCGCCTCGCCTTATATGTGCTACCTTCCAAATCCTTACAGCAACACTCTGAGCAGGGCATTGCTGTGCCCTTTTACAGATGAGCCAACTGAGGCTCAGAAATGATAAAACATCTGCCCAGGGAGAGGGGCAGAGTTGAGGTTCAGAGGACTCCAAGCCACTCTGCCACTATTCTGGAGACCACTCTGTGAAACTCCTTCTGAGACAAGGATGGAGCCTTATTACTTCTTACTATGATCCTACATAGGTAAGGGAGTCCCTGGGTGGTGTAAATAGTTAATGCGCTCTGCTGCCAACCAGAAGGTTGGAGGTTTAAGTCCAACCAGAAGCACCTGGAAAGAAAGGTCTGTGATCTACTTCAAAAAAATCAGCCCTTGAAAACCCTGTGGAGCACAGTTCTACTCAGACACACATGGGGTCACCGTGAGTCTGAATCGACTGGATGGCAACTGGTTTTGGTTATAAAGACAAGAGCTGCAGAAAGGTTTGGGAAGAGGAAAGAGAACTGGCAACGTGTGTTAGAAAACAGAGAAGCCGTAAACATTTAATACATCTCCTGTGACCCCATCAGTTGAGAGAGGGACATCAACAAGGAGGTGGAGAAGGGTCATCTGACTTAGGCTAAGGTTTCCTTGGCTTGCTAAAAACAGTGGGAAGGGAGAAGGCCACGGAGAAGACTGGGGGTCGGGGGAGGATCAGGAAAAAGTGAGGTTAACATAGAGAAAGACAACAGGCAAAGAGAGAAAGAGACCTCTTACAACAGCATAAACACAACTAAACTCTCAGGCATCAACAAGAACCCACTGACGCTCAGACACCTCCGAGGCCCCTCATTTCCTTCCTGGATGGAACAGTTGGCAACTCTGATTTCGTATCTCCTTTCACGTCTGGATGATGCACACTGACAAATACAGTATGTAAAACGCAGGGACGAGTGAGAGCCAAGTGTGGTGGGCCTCTCATCCATCTCCCAGTAATAGCGTTTCAATTTGGTACCTAAATAAACAATCTATTTTAGTGGCTCCCCTTTGATATCTCGAATGTTCCCTTCTGTTATTTCTGGCAGTTCCCAATCCTGTGATGTGATTAGAGACAATGATCACACTTACATAACAGCATCAAATTAATTTGCCGCCAAGAAGAACAGCGGCAGGAAATCATTGCAGTGTGCCCATCGCTCCCCCGCCACCAGTCTCCTCGAGCTGATTTAAGTGACATCAAGGGATTCGAGCGAAGTCGGTCAGTAGAGCACTGCCAGGAAAACAACAAAAACATCGACTCTGACCTTGTAAACGGATGAGGAGCAGAGCAGATCTTGAGAAGAGCTCGTCCCAGGCCTGGCTCGAGGGCCATGGGCAAACCAGCCTCTCAAACACACACTTCTGTCTGCAGAGAAAGAAGCAAACTGTACCTTTCAGGGCAGAGTTAGATCCATTTTCTGGGGCTCTGTCCAGTCAAACCAAGACTGTCAAAACCAAAAACATTGGGGATTTTGTGTGTGTTCTTCTTCTTCTTGTTTTTTTTTTTTCCTTTTGGCCTCTTTCCAAAAAAAAAAAAAATTACAAGTTGACTTGCATTTTTTACTTTATGAGCATTGGCCAAAAACAAAAAAAAAAAGCAGAGGCAAATATTATCGTTTCCTGTTTTCTGAAAGATATGAGACCAACAGCTCAGATAACTGTAGCCGATGGCCCCATCAAAGGCCAGAGGTTTACAAGAAAGGGCAGCCCGTGGAAACCGAAAGAAAGGGTCCCACATGTAAGGCCGAATCACAGTTCTCAGTTCTGACACTAACCCTGGACAGTCATTTAAACTCTCTGAGCCTTGGTTTTCTTACCTAGCAAAGCAGATACTGCATTGTTTCATCTCTGTTACGGTTGGTGTTCATCCATCCGTCCGTTCCGTTCATCCATCCATTCAACAAATACTTACAGAACATCAATTCTGTCCGAAGAACTATGCTGGGCACTGGGAATACCAACCAACACGGTCTCACCCTACTAGCTCACATCCTAGAGGAGTGGGAAAATAAAGACCTCCATCGTGGACTGAGGGCACCTGTGGGCAGGCACTGAGCCAGGTCCCCTCACACACCATTGCACTGAAATCTCACAACCACCCTACAATGTTAAATATCACTATCTCCATTTTACAGATGAGGAAATTGAGCCCAGATACACTAAATAACTCTATGCCAAATTACAACATTAGCAAACGACAAGACTGGGATTCAAATTCAGGTGTATGTGAATTTAAAACCATGCTAAAAAAAAAAAAAAGTTGCCGTCAAGTCGATTCCAACTCATAGCGACCCTGTAGGACAGGGTAGAACTGCCCATAGGGTTTCCAAGGAGCAACTGCTAGATTGGAACTGCTGACCTTTTGGTTAGCAGCTGAGCTCTTAACCACTGCACCACCAGTTCTCCAGTACCTTTTATATATTTTTGGAACCCGATAAAGTCTAAACCATTCTGCAAATACAAAGAACTATTTGAAGTATGTTTGTATGAGCTATTCATATACTAGTCAGACACCACAAATGTACGCGTTTTTCCTGCCTCATCCCACAGTTACAGCATTTGGTTCTTTTTAAGCAAATTCACCCAAAAATCCTCACAACTGGACCAATAAGCAACATCATGATAAAAGAGAAAAGACTGAAGTCATCAAGGATTTCCTTTTACTCGGATCCACAATCAACACTCATGGAAGCAGCAGTCAAGAAATCAAAGATGCATTACAGTGGGCAAATCTGCTGCAGAAGACCTCTTTAAAGTGTTAAAAAGCAAAGATGTCACTTTGAGGACTAAGGTGCGCCTGACCCAAGCCATGGTGTTTTCAATTGCCTCATATCCATGTGAAAGCTGGACAATGAATAAGGACCGAAGAAGAACTGATGTTTTTGAGTTGAGTTGGCGAAGAATATTGGGTATATCATGGACTGCCTAAGAATGAATAAATCTGTCTTGGAAGAAGTACAGCCAGAATACTTCTTAGAAGTGAGGATGACAAACACTTTGTCTCACATACTTTGGACATGTTATCAGGAAGGACCTTGAAAAAGACATCATGCTTGGTCAAGTAGAGGGTCAGTGAAAAAGAGGAAGACCCTCAAGGAGATGGATTGACACAGTGGCCACAGCAATGGGCTCAAGCATAACAACAACAACATCTCATTTGATTCTTCTAACAGAGTTGTGATACACATCAAGCAAGTATTGTTATTTCCATTGGACATATGAGGAGAATGAGGCTGCACCTGGCTCAAGGCCAGTGACCTCGAACTGGACCCCTGGTCAGTGGACACTCACCTGCCTCCCGTTTGCCTTTTCATCTGTAAGACTGTTTGCTAACCAGCCCACTTCTTGCTCCCACAATGGTTTCTCCAAACGTTGTTGTTAGGTGCCGTCGAGTCAGTTCTGACTCATAGCAACCCCACGTACAACAGAACGAAACACTGCCCAGTCCTGCGCCATCCTCACAGTCATTGTATGCTTGAGCCCATTGTTGCGGCCACTGTGTCAATCCATCTCCTTGAGGGTCTTCCTCTTTTTTGCTGACACTGTACTTTACCAAGCACGATGTCCTTCTCTAGGGACTGGTCCTTCCTGGTAACATGTCCAAAGTACGTGAGACGACGTCTTGCCATCCTCGCTCCAAACATAATAACCCTTCTCAAATCCCTCCTCCATTCCATTCCACACCATTGCAGAAGACTTGGCTTTTACATCCCTATGCATTCATTCATTTGCTCATTCATTTATTCAGCAAACATCTCTTAAGTGCCTACTCTGTGCCAGGGACTGTTCTACGTGTTGGTGTCGGGGCTACAACAGTGAACAAAATGAAAACCCTGCCCTATGGAGATTATTGTTTTCAAACTCTTCACCCTCTACTCCTATATGACACTTCTCGACTTCAGGGACGTTCAGGGTTTCACAAAAATGTTCCAGGCATCACGTCATCAAAGGTGATAATAACATATATTCTATTTTTTACTGAAATAACTGAATAAGTGTGCTGATTATTTAAATACCTTTTTCCATTTAAAAGAGAATAGTTTGAGATCAAGTACTTATGTTCATGACTTGGTGGCCATCGTTGTCCTTTGTTGCTGTTGTGTTGATTTTGACTTACGGCAACCCCAAGTATGCAGAGTAGAACTGCTCCACAGGGTTTCCAAGGCTGTGACCTTTCAGAAGCAAACTGCCAGGCCTACCTTCCGAGGTGCCTCTAGGTGGGTTTGAACTGCCAACCTTTCAGTTAGCAGTCAAGCACTTAACTGTTTACACCACCCAGGGAACCTCATGACTGGGTCACTGTCTACCTACTGGATGATGAGCTGAATATCACCAGCCGCAGGGAAATTTGTCTGTCATGCAGTATTAAATGTTTACCTTTTGGTAACAGTTTAATTGATTAAGTTGTCTAATTTTTGCCTATAATGGACCTTTGGGTAAAAGCAAGTAACAGAAGAATTCTGAAGTAAAAATTCGAAAAGTTCTTGGAGAGTGTACAGATGATGCTAGTTCTGCAAATACACTGCAAGCTGTTCTCCACCAGATTTCAGAATTGGGTTTGATCGACCTCTCACATAAGCCACCAAGATATCTCCATAATTTCTAAATCCAGTGCTAATAACAGAAAATTTGGTGTTGCTCATATCCAGTTTGGCTTTGTAATTATTTGCATTACAAGTGTTTACAAATAGCAGCCAGAAACCTTCTCTTTTATTTCATGATTTATAAATAAAATAGAATAAAAATAAACCAGTTGATCTTTTACCCAAAATGGAATATTTCCTAACATTAGTTATGAGAGCAGATTTTCCTGTTTTTTGCTATTTTTGATGCTATACTACACAGTTAAATTTCAATCCACAGTTTAATATTTATTTTGTTTCCAAACTAAGCACAATATTAGATGTCATTTCAATGTATGTTTTATAAATTGTCTTTTCTTGCATAATTAAAGTAAGTTAAACCATGTGCGTCACTTGCTAGATGGGACTCATTCAGAGTATGTTATTATAATCCAGGAATATTAGTAAATATTGTATTCAATTAATTTTGCAATAAAATCTCTAATAAATACTAATCTAAAATGAAGTATATATTTTAAACATCAAATCACTACATTTTGCATAGCATATGAAATGATCAGATGATTAAAAAAATTTTCCAGTAATATATTTTACTATGAAAGGATTTCACAAATTTAAAAACGGTTGGGGAAAGCTGTTCTCAGCCCTTTATATCGGCCCCTGCCCTTTACCAACATCCATGCTCCTTCTTCAAGGTGAAGGCACCTTTCCTTCCTCTCTCCTTTATCTTCCATTTGCCTTTGCCTGCTGTTTCCTTTTCTTTAGTCTAAACACATTATCAAGGATCCCTCTTCTAAACTACTGGCCAACAAACCCACCAGAAGCAGCGTGAGGAAATCTCCTCAGTCCTGTCCACCCCTCGAGCTACCACTTCACACAGTCTAACTTCTTGGAAGAGTATCTTTCCGCCATTCCTCTGCCTCGAGCCTTTGCACCAGCTCTTTCTTCTGCTTAGGATGCTTTCCCCACAGCTGTGTCTGTCTGCATAGCTGGCTGAGTCCTGGTGTCCAGACCTCAGCCCCTCCCAGAGCTGACGACCCTGCTCAAGTGCCCACCCAATCCCCGTCCACCACATCATCCTCCTTCTGATTCTCTGCCGAGCATTTCTGACCGACGTTTTTCTCGTTTGTTCCGAGAGAGTGTTATCTGCTCCCTGGATGTGACTCCAGGATACAAAGCAGCGTCAGGCACGTAGAAAGTGCTTGATGTTTATTTGCTGAATAAGTGAATGGACAAATAAACGGTGATCCTTTTTCAGCCTCCTTTGCTGGTTTCTTTTCCCACTCACTCCTGCAGTGTTTGCTTTGTGAAGGATTCTGACTTTCATCCTCTTCTCCCTTTTCCTACTCTCCCTGTGTTATCACCGCCGCCCTCCAAATCCCAACATCCAGCTACACGGAGATGGCAACCACAGAGCATGGAACTGCCCAGGGCAGATGCTGCTAGTAGTTCTCGACTCTCTTTTCTAGAGAGTCCAGTCCTGGTGGGCACAATGCTCCAGGCAGGCTGGTCAACTGGTAGGACCTGGAACTCAGATGGAAGCTATCTGCCTCTCTGCCGACGACTCCTTAAATCTGTGCTTGTAGCACTGTCGTTTTCAGAGCCCTTCTTCCAGCTGCCTTCTAGACGCTTCTGTTTGGTCACCTCTGCCATCTAACACAGTGCCTTGGACACAGTGAACACTCAGTAAACGCTTCGTGCAATGGTAAGTGTGTATTCAGTGATACTACCCACTCCGACAGTCTACCAGCTTGCCAGGTGTGAAAGTGACCCTCACCTATTTGTACTTCTCTTCTTTCAGAGTGGTGGTGACGACTTGCCAGCTTTGGGCACAGTACCCGTTTGTAACCAGTTACACACTTTGGCTGGCAGTTCCGCAATTTCACCCTTGACTTCCTTCAGTTCTGGTGATTTATTTAAACCTACAGTGTCTTTCTAGGACATTCTGTCCATTCACCAATACTTGTTCCAAGACTTTAGACTTTCTTCTTCTACAATACAGCCAGGGAGCGGGAATTTTGCTTTTTACCTCTGTAGTAACAGCTAATGCAAAGAATTTGCCAGGACTCAGTCTATTGTTTTTGCTCACCTTAAACATGGTGATGATCAAGTGGGTCCAATGAATCCAACTGAGCTCTCATTTTCCTATGCCATTCGAGTTGCTATCGAGTCCATTCCGACTCATAGCGGCCCTGGAGGACAGAGTTGAACTGCCCCATAGGGTTTCCAGGGAGCAGCTTGTGGATTCGAACTGCCAACCTTTAGGTCTTAACCACTGTGCCACCAGGGCTGCTTACTGCCACTGGTGTATAGTAACGCAATATTTTCTGATTGGCACAGAAGTTCCTGCAAAGACGACCTCAACTTATTTCCTGCAGCTCTAAGCCAACTAACATTATATAAGTTCCGACTGATAACTCAAATGGAGGTTTCACGCTAATCAACTTATTTAATCTTCATCAAAACCCTGAAAGATTGATAACAGAGTCTAGGCATTTCACAAAGAAGCTGAGGTTCAGAGAGGTCAAGAGATTTGAATAATGTCACGGAGCAAGTTAGTAGCTGAGTGGAGGCCAGAACCATTCTTTTGGTTTACAATCCAATGCTTTCCTCTCCTGCTACACCCTGACTCGGAGACCCGGTGGTGCAGTGGTTAAGAGCTTGGCTGCTAACCAAAATGTCGGCAGTTGGAATCCACCAGCCACTCCTTGGAAACCCTATAGGGAAGTTTTACTCTGTCCTATAGGGTTGCTATGAGTCAGAATTGACTTGACAGCAATGGTTTTGTTATTTTTTTAAATATCTTGAGTTGGAGGTCGTTGGTGGTTCAGCGGTAGAATTCTCACCTTCCCTGCAGGAAACCCAGGTTTGACTTCTGGCCAATGTACCTTGTGTACAGCCACCACCCACCCATCTGTCAGTGGAGGTGTGCATGTTGCTATGATGCTGAAAAGGTATCAGTGAAGCTTCCAGACAAAGACAGACTAGGAAGAAAGGCCTGGTGATCTACTTCTGAAAACCAGTCAAAGAAAACTCTATGGATCATAATGGTCTGATCTGTAATTGATATGGGGATGGCGCAGGATAGGGCAGCGTTTCGTTCTGTTGTAGCTGGAGCTGCCGTGAGTTGGGGGCTGACTCGTCAGTAGCTAACAACAAACAACATACCTTGATTCAGCTGAACTGCATTAACCTATCCTACTCCAATCAAACCCTTCATGAATAGTCATTAGGGAAATGGAAAGAACTAACTGACGTCAAAATGGTTGATTCAGTGGCCACATGCAGCTCTGGCTTCATGTAACAAAAATGCGCTCTGCTAAGAAATATTCCCTGAGAAGGGCCCGAGGGAACGCTCTGAGTGCCCTGCCCCACAGAGGCCAGCCCAGACTCTCTTTGAGGGTGAACATCACGTCACACGTAAATATATACACAGCGTTTTGTATTTCAGGGCTGAAAAGTTCTTGCTGCTGGATTTTACCTTGAGACCACATGAATTCTCATAGAGGACCCTCAAGTGGGATCCTGGCTGAGGTCAACGCTCGGGCCACCTCTAGCAATTCATATATCACCAGAGGGGAGAGGGGCAACTTCGAGTCTGTAGCAACCACAGTTTCCACTGGGGAAGATTGAGGAAGCTGTGTAGCTGGGAGGATTTAATCCTGGCGTTTCATTTCTAGGATCACCTTTTGCGTGCAACTGCAGCCCCGGACCTGAAAGACTGGCCATCTCATATTTGCCGATAAACATAGAGAAATCTGCCCTGAGTGTAATCTGACAGCGTCCCTACTCTTTGATTAACCACTTCCGGGTAAGCCTCAAAGAAGTGCAGACTAAATGGTGCCCTGCAGATGCCCAGGGCTACCCATCTCATTCTTCCTCCCACCTCCTCCTCTGTCAAACGTTATCTTCCAGTTAAGCCGATCCCGCTCCACAGAAAGGAATATTTCACCACCTTTGATACAAAGGCATGGGAAAAAATTACCTTATTTCCCTCTATCAAGGGGATTCAAAATAACGTATTTTTACTTTAAATACTTTGTTATAAAAACCAACGAGACAGTATTTGGGATTCACCGGTCATCCAATAACTCAGGACTTTACATTGTTTAACGTTTGGCTGTGTTTTGTACAGTTTCAAATTCGAAGCCCCTGAGTATTTTATGAACAGTTCAATTGGCGTTTTAAAAACATCATTTCAATTTGAATTCATTACAAGTCTTGTCTGACCCTTTTCTTTTTCTCCCAATGTTCTGAGCCGTCGTTTGGAAATATGTAATGCTTTTCTAACAAATGTAAAGTGATCATTGGTGCTAAATGGAGATTCAGCATTTGCTGGGGGGTAGGGCAGCTGTGAGCAGGCCGAAAGTGGGGGAAATATTCCCTGGCACCGAGTTGATTTGTCTCCACATGAAGAGCACTTGCTAATGAAGGTAGCATTTGTATGGGACAGAAAAAGGATTCCCTTGGTCTGATGATTTGTTTGGAACAATTCATTAGCTGACACTTTTAGCTGTGAATTTAGCCGGTAAATCCCAGGTCACCCCAACATTACATGAAAAGAGAGTTCATTTTTTTGTATGAGAACTTCATGAGGCTGCCTTACAGCTCTCTCCATAGTCACCTTACTTACCTTACTTGAGGAAGCTTGTTAATAAAGAGCTCTTCAGAGCCCTTCCTTTGTTCTGGCATTATATGAATATTTACGGAATAGTCCATCTGCAGACAGCATTAAAATATAAACAGAGCATACCATGAAATAGGAAGGCCACATTTACCTAACACATAGAGTGTCGTGACACACTGGGCTTCCATTCCTGGTTCAGAGCTAAAGAGCAGCAATGAGGAAAAAAATAATTTTGCTTAACAAACCAAGGGGCAGCAAATCGTGTGGTCTGGGCAAACTTTGGTGTTCTTGTTAATCGAGTCTTCTGGGTAACTGAGTGACATACGCATACCTACACACACACACACACACACACACACACACACACACACCCCTGATATTTGTAATCACTGCTGTTGAGTCATATGAAATTTCTGTGCTTGTAGGTAAAAAGCGGCCAAATGTCAGAATTTTTGTACGGTTCAGCCTAATGAATGCTGCCCCAAATTTCTGGCTGTGATAGTTAAGGTCGTGTGTCAACTTGGCTGGGCCATGATTTTCAGTGGTTTGGCAGTCATATGATGTTGTGATCACTTCCATGACGGGATCTGCTGTGAGTAGTCAATCAGTTGAAAGGGAGTTTGCTTGGGTATGTGGCCTGCATTGAATATAAGTGGACATTCTGGCAAGGTTCCTGGGCTTTTGCTTACTCTGGATCCTGTAGCTGGCTCCTGTTCATCTGACCTCCAGCTCTTGCAACTTGAGCTAGAAGTTTACCTGCTGTCATGCCTGCTGATATTGGAATTCACTGATCTTCGCAGTCTGTGAGCAAGAGCCGGGCTCTCTGACCTACTGATCTTGGGTTCACCAGCCCCTGTGGCTACATGAATCAGGAGAAGCCTCCAACCTGACCCAGGGACTTGGGATGTTCCAGCCTCTACAACTGCATGAGCCATTTTCTTGATATAAATCTCTCTCTATATATATACTTATACACTTTACTGGTTTTGCTTCTCTAGAGAACCGAGCCTAGGACACTGGCCTTTCTCCTTTTGGGTACAGGGAAGAATGTGAACATGGAACAGCATTTACAGTGGGCTCCAGCTAGCAAGTTGGGCAAAGGAAAGGCGTGGGGGAATTTAATAGGAACCTTCATGGAGACCAGCTTCTGCAGAATCCATCCGCAACACCACCTCTTCTAGGCGGCATGGAAGATATGGGGGCAGCAATCAGCCTTACACCAAAGAAACTTCCCACTCAGTAGTTGTGGCTGCGTGCTCTGGACTGCAAGCCTCAGGTACCTGTCATAGATGTATTGCCAGTTTTCAAAGGGGTTAGTATAATAAAATACACACAACAAGAAAACCACCCAGAACGCAATGAATCATTCTTTGATGATTCAGAAGGCACTTTAGGATCCTGCAGTGCCCTAGGGTCAGCATTACAAACACCAATTATTTTAAGAGAAATGTGTGGAGGAGCCAGTTCACCCCAAATTACTAGTTGAGAAAGTGTTGGGAAATCTTCTATAATAGTAAACAAAAATAATGTGGTACCCCTGGCCCTCACTACTTTGAAGATTGTGCCCAGAATGTTGCTTCTATTCCTTGAAAAATGGCTAATTTATCAGCTTGGAGAAGTACCTATTTATTCTACAGTATGCCTGAGTAAGTAAAATTGAAATTGCTTTATTTTTCTAAGAACTCTTTTTTGGTAGACTCTGTCCTTCTTCTTAAATATTTAAATATGCCTCTAATCAAGTTCAAATCAAAATATGCAAAATTTTGTCTGAAAAAGTTGCTTCTCACATGGTATAGAAATTATTAATTTTTAAAAAATTAGTCAGATGGCATACTTGTGCATTTGTTAAGTTTCAAATGCTCCTAAAACCCAGGAGGATGAGACCTGACTGCACTCAAGATAATCCCAAGCTGAGTTTCTCCCTCTTTGCAAACCACGGTGGTTGGTACCAAAGTAAAGTATCTACTCCTTGAAAATCAAGTTCTCGGACACATTGAAAACAAATTAATCCAGAACATCACCATGAATGGTATCTTGAAAAATCCAGGTGTCTAAACCTTAAGCGGGGAAAAAAACCTATAAATGATGCTTTGTCAACCAAGTTTTTGAAAAACAGGATTCTAGCAGAAACCAAATGTCAAAACTTACACGTAGTTGGCTTTACAAATCCTTATTTTCCAAGGTGTGTCCTCCTTTTGGCCTCAAAAAAGGAATGGAATTCCTACATGACTCTCATCAGATTTTCCAAAAGTAGAGCTAAACTAAAACCGGGGGATTCTGGGCAAACTACAGTCTCCAGGAGGCTCAACTCTTGCCTGGATTTATTAAAAAATTCCGGTTCTTCTCAGTTTAAATTTTAATGATGGTAAAGTCAAAGCAGACCGACCTGGAGGTCATTGTATCAGGCTTGAATAACTGAAGACAGATGTGCTGACTTTCCATCAAATGAGAGGCTTGGGTCTTGACCAATCTGTGGAGAAAGGTCATTAAAGATTCAGAGAAAGGACATGTTGGTGCACTGCCGGCTGATTGGGAGTAGTCTTTAGAGAAATGCATGAAATACACACACACACACACACACACACACACACACACACACAAAATGAAGAAGCATCTTCAGGTTAATTGCACACGTATTTTCTCCCACTATTATGAACTGGGGAGCCTACAGAGACACTCCAGATCACAAGATCTTAAGGAATACCATTTTCCTTGAAGCTATTGTGGCTTACTAGCTATATTTTGTAACATCTACAAATGGTATCGAATACCATTTAACGGCTACCCTGGAATTATGTCCAAGAGGGGCACTGTTGGTATTTCTTAAACTGCTGCTGTTTCTCCTCTTTCTCTGTTAGACATGGTCTAATGGGTTTTGAAAATGACATTTAAGATGCTGCTTTGCCAATTAGAACTTCGGCTACCTGATTCTTTGAAGGACATAAGCATGCCTAATTGTGTGCTCAGACATTTTATTAAGTTGTTTTGAGTGCTGAACGTCTTTTAACCTTCATATAGACTCATACTCATAAAAACAAGTGTTTCTAGGGAAAAAACAACAGGGGGAAAAAAGAATTTAATTCCAAATGGAAGTTTTATTTCCAAAATGCACGGAATTCTACCATCCTACAAAGCAAAGGCAGGCTGCAAACCTTGAAAACTGAGTTAGAAAAATTACACAGATATTTTCCCAAAACCATAGGGTTTCCTTGACTGTAATCTTTACGCGAGAAGATCATCAGGTCTTTTCTCCCAAAGAGCCACTGGTGGGTTCGAACCACCAACCTTTCGGCTGGCAGCTGAGCGCTTAACCACTGAACCACCAGGGCTCGTTGATGTTTCCACTGCTTTGAGTTAATTGGTCCCTTGGCTGACTTAAGACCAGTGTCTCCTACCAGGGAAATGATTTCATGCAAGGACAAGGCACTCTTAGCTTCAAACGCCTCTTGACTTTCTTCTTTGTAAAAACTTCTTCTTCAAAGTTTAGGAGCTTACACAGCATGCTAAACTCTTGACAAGATCTAAGCAGAGGAGAGACAAGATACACTGTTGCCAACCATCCAAGAGAACCCAATCGTTAAACAACCTCAACTGTCACCAGGCATACGGGTCCCCTGTGGGACGCAGTCAGCGGCTGTAAACCTTCTCAGGAAGCTCCTTGGTTCCTCTGTTCTGTTTCAGTGATGTTTCCCAGAAACGCCACCAATTTGCCCATTCAGGAGCACCGCCAACTCCCACCACCTGCCCTTCCAATTCTAGATCGACCATGTGTGTTTTCCCACCTCCAGAGGCTTTTATTTTCTGCTTCCTACTTTCTCACTACAGTGCCAATCACGAGGCTCCCCCTGCCACCGCCCTCCCAGAAGGCTCTCTGAGGCTGCTCCCTCTGTGAGTGGCATCTCATTAATGAGGAAGGGCTGGTGCCTCTCTCATTACAGCTCCGGTGAGTGGAGTGAGAGCACCTCAGAACTAATTTACTTGCTCTCACTGGGGAAGACACTTTCCTCCATCAAGAAGTTCACTCTCCTGCTGCCTGTGGCGATAAAAGAACCCGTTTTGTTTTAACATTAATAAGGTGAGAGAATAGAGAATCTCCAAAAGAAATTAAGAAAGGCAAGAGGGTAGGTGCTGGCTGGTGGAAGTTTCCCTAAAGTAGGCCTGGTGCTGGAGTGCAGGAGGGACCTTTGATGCAGCAACATATGGCTGGCATAAAAATGCCTGCCGGCAAATGAGAACCCAGCCAAGCAGGGAGGCTGGGATGGGTGGGAAGCCGGAGACGTGGGTTCCAGTCCTGAGTCCTAAGTCCCTGAGTGACCCTGGGCAAGCCTTTGATTTTCTCTGGTTGTCAGTTTTATAATCAGTAAAACGGTGGATCGCGTAAAATAGTCTCCTAGCTCTAAAATTTTAATATTCTATAAATGGGGCTCTGGACTATTTAAAACTTTTTTTCCTGTTTGGAGTGAGTTTTTATCTCTGGCAACAAATTAGAAATCCCTTCAGAATTAAAGAGCATGGAATGGAAATCATTTGGCTTCTCCAGCTGAAAAGGTCAACGAGATTCAGAAATGTACTCCAAGCCTGCACCGTCTGCATGGAAACCTAATTAGAGATCATACTCATTGGCTAAAGGGGATCAAACTTATCCAAACTTTCATCTGGATATGTATTTTTTTTAAAAATTACTCTGAGTTACTAATTCATTTATCTTTTTTACTTACAGGAAATCCCACTCATTGATAAAGCTCAGCTTTGACACTCCTCACATGAAATACGTTCCTTTCTATCCACATTACTTTATTATTGTGCCCCTTTATGGCATTGTATTTAAAATGCCTTGTCATTTAAGAAACCAGAAAAACGACGTCTTAAAAGATGTGCTCGGCACTGAGCTGGAGGTGGCTTCTGTGGCTGGAGCTGGGGTGGACTCTCACAAAGGTTTGCCTCAAGGAAAAGAGGCCAGCCTAGAGACTGTTGCCCCAAGATGAGATCCTGTGTTGCCTTGATTTCATTTGGAATTGGAATGCTGGTGCCAACTTTCACTATGGGTGACAAAGCGGTGGGGGAATCAGAAATGTCTGTACTGTGGAGAGAGGAGGGCTTTACACAGGGAAAGCCTGCGAGTCCACATTTCTCGTTCTTCTCTCTCGCTGGTAGCAGGTTATGTTATGAAAGAGAAGGACCCTGGTCAAAAGTCAACAGCTTGGTGTCTTACCTTTTGAATCTATGGGCCAAACTAGCACCCCTTGCTCCCAAGATCTCTGACCAAAACAAGGAAAATAAGTTAAATGTGTGGTCTGGGAGTTTTTAAGATCAATGAGGGATCATGGCTTACCATCACTCTCAAAATGATCCTACCTACTTCTACTTGTTCTAAGCATCGCCTTAGGTACCGACACCCTTTTCCTCTCCTTACAGTTTTTGAATGAAATCAGAACTAATTCCATCTGGCTTGGTGAGGTCTTATGTAAGGTTCCCACACCCCACACTGAGGGCCTTGCAAGCTACCACACCTCCACCACAGTAAGGATGAGGATAATATTTTTCGCCTTCTATGTAGCAGCTTTGAAAACCTGAGTCACAGAACCTCCCTTACGTAAACCCTTATATTTTCCTCCCTGCTGCCAGCACGCTGGCACCTTCTTTTAAAAAGGAGCAGAGAGGGTGAGGCAAGATCTCTGTGGACCTGAGAATAAAATGTAACTTCTTCAGATTTTCGTCCCACAATTTCCCCAGGCCAAAGCGGCCCTGCTTCATTTTGAGCTGCCCTATGTTTTCAAGCATTTACGGTAACGCAAACCTAATACTGATATTTTACCGACTTTGCTAGTAGGAGGAATAACAAAAAAGAGAATCAAAGAGAAGGCAAGAAACTGGGGAACCAATTTTCAGGTCATCTTTTTCTTCTTAAAAGATGGAATTTGCCTGCAGTGTCTATAATTCAGATGGTTTTAATGAACGGTTTCTTAATTATTCATTACTCACAGAAAGTCGTAAACATCCCTCCCTGAACTATTATGAAATTATCTGGGCAGGAGTCAAATGGTTCAAACATTCGACACTTTTTACTGGACTTCTGTTGGAAATAGTCCTGATCGGTGGATGAAGCTGCTTCTTGCCTTCCCTGTTACACGGGATTATGCGTGAGCACGTGTGTCTGTGTTCATATTATTCACCTGAGATGGTCAAATGGCATCTTAGCCTTGTAATTTGCTCTTTTACCAACTTCCAACGTAATGAGCCTTTCCAAAATTAGTGAAAAAATAATTTAAAAAGGCACTGCCAGAATATACAAACTGGATCTTCCAGCAGAAGTGTTTGAAATGCCTCAGCCTCATTTCAAAGAGCTTCCTGCTGTCAAGCGCAAACACCCAGACAGGTAGACCGCTGGGAGGTATGTAGGCGATGCTGGCCGCCTGATTTTCAGATGGCGAGGAGGCATCTGAAAGCATCAAAGCTCCCTGTATAGATGTGTGTACATTAATCCCTGCTTCTGTGATCTCCGCACTCGCCTATTGTAACTTGCTGTTTAATAGATTGCCAAACTTTGCCCTTCGCACACTGCACATTTTTTCTTTTCCCCCTCCCAAGATCTTCTCCTCTCCCAGGTGCGTCTTGCTGGGGCTGAGTTTTAAAAGTTTTCATTCCTGGGATTGTGCTATGGCACTGGGTCACTCTTTTGAATCCTGCACTTTTGAACACCTCACTTGTTGGCTCGCTTTGCCTCGCCCCGGTGCTGATATCCGTATGTTACTACAGTCGGTGCCCTCACCACGCAGCACCTGCTATGGGCCAGCCCTGAGAGGAATCATTAGCAGCCGCAGCCCTTGCCCTGTGAGAGCCTGTAACGTGGTGGGAGAGAAGGCAGAGACCAAAGGCCTTAAACTGGCAGCCTGCAAGCTGTAGAGAGCCCACGGGCATGGACTCTTTCACCTGCACTGTGTTTTAAATGCGAATTAATAGCTAACAAAGAAAAGTTGGGACATTTCACTTAGAAATCTACATGTCCAGCTTCTCTTGGAAAACGGGAAGATGTGCTGGTGCAGAGCTGCCTTCCTGCATGGGGCTCATTTCGGAAGGAGCATATATGTTCTTTCTCAACTCAGGTTGAGTGATCTTGCACTTGGCTCTCTTCATATCTCCAAGTTACCTGCTGGGCCATTGGGCGACTGAGTTTGTAGTCCTTGGTAAGGACGTATGCAAAGACAAATCATAATAACTGGCACGCACAGGGGACACCATCGGGTATCTTCAATATGCCATCTCGTTGGATCATCCCAACACATCTACAAGGTTGGGATTATAATATCCGTTCTTACGTGTGAAAAAACTGAGGCTCTCTGTTTTTAAGTATCTCACCCTATTTCACACAGTTGGTGGGTAGAAGAGTTGGGCTTTGAAATTAGAACTACCGGCTTTGAAGCGCTCCTCTTTCCAATGAACAGGGCAAGAAAGTTCTAGGAAGGGCGCAATAAGAGCTACTGGACTCCCCACTCTCCCCTCTCACCCTCATTCGGCTCTGCTGTAGTCTAGCCATACTGACCTTCTCGCTGTACCCCAGACACCCTAGGTCATTCTATCACTGCTTGCCTTTGCACAAGGAACCCTGGTGGTGCAATGGTTAAGCACTCGGCTACTAACTGAAAGGTCAGAGCTTCATACCCACCAGCCACTCCTCAGGAGAAAGATGTGACAGTCTGTTTCTGTAAAGATTACAGCCTTGGAAACCCTATGGGACGGTCATACTGTGTCTCTATAGGGTCACTATGAGTCGGAATCGACTCGATGGCAATAGGTTTGGTTTGGGTTTTAGCCTTTGCAAATTTTCTTCCCTCTGCCTTGAATGCTCTCTCCTCACCTCCCCTTCTGTACCTGGAAATGTTTCCTCATGCTTCGAGACCCAGCTTAATTGTCAGCTCCTTCATGAAAGTTCTCGTGAACCCCAGGCACTCTGACCTTGGAGCTCCCGTAGCCTTCATTCTTACTCAAGTATCCTGTGGTAGAAGGTCTCTCCATGTGCCATATACTGTTGGATATTAATTGTTGGTTCCTTAAGGGCTGGGCCATATCTCATGCATCACTGTATGCTTCATGCCAAGCACAGGTGCCTGATATGCAGTGAGTACTCAACACAGGTGGTCTATGGAGTAGAGGGATCTGAACCACACACCTGTCAGGGTCTCCTTGGGAAAGTGGGAATGAATTGGGAAGGCCCACAGTAAATTCCACCCATGTTTTAATTTTACTCATACCTCATCACTATACCCCCATATGTGATACTTAACAGGACTTTACCACTCATTCCTCCTCCACCCAAAAAACCAAACTCGTTGCCATCGAGTGGATTCTGACTCACAGTGACCCTACAGTACAGAGCAGAACTGCCCCACAGGGTTTCCAAGGGGTGGCTGGTGGATTTGAACTGCCGTCCTTTTGGTTAGCAGCCAAGCTCTTAACCACTGCGCCACCGGGGCTCCATTCCTCCTCTGTACATGATACTTAACAAGACTTCACCAATCATTCCTCCATTGCCAGATTGTTGAACAACACTCACTGGCTTTGAATACCCTGATAAGTTCATCAAGCCACTTCAAATTTGAAACAAATCAGAAATTTGTTGGGTGTTGAATGGGTAATCTGGATTGGCATATGTGCACTGCAGGATCATGACAGGGCTATAAGTTTAGTCAAGAAAAGACCAATCACAACAAGACTCTGTGAAAATACCTGAAAGGATGGGCAGGTTTGCCCAGGTGTGGGCCATGGGCTGGCTGACCATCTCTTTCTCACCTGGGATATGGGATGCTCTGATATACAGTGGTTTTCCTCCAAATCATTGACAGGACCGCAACTGAACTTTTTTTTCTAAATAGACTTTATTTTTTAAAGCAGTTTTAGGTTTACAGGAAAATTGTGCAGCAAGTAAAGAGAGTTCCCATATATCCTTCTCCCCCTCCACACTCTTTCTCCTATTATTCACATCCTGCTTTCCTGTGGTACCTTTGTTACAACTGATGAACCAAAACATCAGTATTAACTAAAGTCCATAGTTTACACTGGGGTCCACTGTTGTGTATTACGGTCCTGTGGGTTTTGACAAATGCATAATGTCATGAATAGCTTCACTGGCCGAAAAACGCCCTGTGCTCCACCTGCTCATCCCTCTCCTGCTCCCTCAGAGCCCCTGGCAACCACGGATCTTTTTAACTGTCTCTAGATCCACTGAGCTTTCTGTTCTCCATCCCCACACTATGTTTCAAAGTGTAAAATAATTGTCTCTACAGCTAACCACTAAAGGTCTCATTTAAAAAGGGTTTTAATATGGAGCAGCCTAAGTGTGGAATAAACCAAACCAGAAGTCAAAGCTTAAAATCCACCGCACAAGTGAATCATGAGGTAAGTAAGCGGTAACACGAAGTGCAGGGGCACTGATAGGTAGAGGTGGAAGGCTGGCCCAATAAAAGGGATTTGTCCTCTTTCTAAGGAACTCATCACACACAGACAGTGAGGAAGGACTGACCACGTGGGAGGGAGGAGTTGGCCTTAGCAATGACTTAATGAAGGGGAGAAATGTGTCTTCTCACAAGATGATAATTTCCGGGGAGGACACAAGATAGAGGCCCTAGTATATTCAGGGGAGTTGTGAGGGACATTTTTATTTCCCATCCCTACTAAATAGTCACTGAACGTGCATTACACGTGTGACTATTTCCAAAAGGTGCTCAGCATAACCTGCCATCATCCTAATCCAGCAACTGACATCTAAACTTGCCTAGGTATCCTGTATTATTTGCTAAATCCGGCAACCCTCTCCAAGATTGGCTACGGTACAGATCACATTTTTTAATTAGTTTTCCTGGTGTGGAGGAAGGCTGCCCTTTTTCTGAATAACAGGTTCTTAACTTCTAGCCCCAGGAAGTAAAGTACAAAAGGAAATGAACTTCCATGATAAATATTTATTAAGAAAAATACTCTTTAGTTGAGTTAGAGTACAAGTATATGTGCTGAGACTAAACGGGCAGCCCCTGTCCGGAGGTGAGACGGGAAGGCAGAGAGGGTCAGGAGCTGGTTGAATGGACACTGGAAGTCAGGGGTGGAAAGGAGGAGTGTGCTGTCACAGTACAGGGAGAGCAACTAGGGTCACATAACAATGTGTGTATAAATTTTTGTATGAGAGACTGACTTGAATTGTAAACTCTCACTTAAAGCACCACCACCACAAAAAAGTGTACGTGCACGCTGCTATTCGAGAGAAATGTCTTGATAAGCCTCTTGCAAACACACTATGAAGCAGAAAAACTGTTAATTTATTTTTATCTCTTCTTTATAAACCAGGGTTAAGTGCTTTGACAGGCTGGGGAAATTTGGACTCGTAATATCTTGACGAAGTTTTAAAAAGAAAAAAATATATCTATAACACCCATTTGGTTGAAAATTATGAGCAGATACACGCACCCGTAAGACAAGGTAATTACCGTCTGCTCTACAAATCTGATTAGGGTTTAGGGGATAATCTCAGACCAACAAAGCAAACGGTGCTGGAGTGTCCTAGTCACCGTGTAAGAAAAGACTGCTTCGTTCTCTGTGAATTCCTTCTTTCTGGTCTTGTAAGGAGCCTGAAATAGAATGTCACAAATCCTAACGCTCTCCGCTGGCCTCTCTGATGCCCCAAGTCCATTGGGAATCACCTTGAAAACCCAATGTGAGCAGTTTATATACAGCTCAGGAAGTTGCCCTCTCTGCTCCTGGACCGTCTCTGACCACGCTGGATCTTTCTTCTTCTCCTCTAATGACTAACCCCCACTGTCCTCCTCAAATGTCTTCCAGCCCTGCTTCCTACCCCTGGCGTTTTTCGTGCTTCTTTCTTTTTTCCTGTGTATGCTGGCTCCTAGTTCCTCTTCTACTAAATTATGCTCTATTATTCCCACAGCCTGAAGACCTCACAGCTGAAGCATTATTTCTAACCTTATTTTGTGTTCCTAGCATGTGCTCTAACCTGTTTTGAGTTTTATTGGCAGCCGAGATGCTGACACAGCTCCAGTTTTGTTTTTGTATTTTGATTGGGTGAGAGTGTTCATTACTGTGTACCAGGGTAGGGAAGAAAAATCCTTTTAAAAAGGTACAATTTACACCTTCGTTAAAGGGCTTTTTGTTTCTGAATGCGGCCCATTCAAATTCTAAAAACTATAAATGTTAAAAATATATACATTATTTTTTTCTTGGAGAAAAAAACATTTTAATGAAAACCGTAATAGTCCAATATTATTTTCCTATTACACTTTTTATGTCAGGCCCGTTATATCCCATCTCCTTTGGTGTTTCTTATCCGGCCAGCACACGTAGGGGGGTGCAGAAATCCTAGGAGTCATGGGTTGCTAAGAAAGGATGTTTTCAAAGCCTAATTCCACTCGGCGTTAATCGGCCCGCCTTGTGACAAGTGCCTCGTGTGATACTGTTGAATTCCTGGTTCGTGTTCAGCTCGTGTCTTATAACTGGCTAATTCACACAGCGCAGCTTCAGGGAACTCCTCAGACGGGACATGAGGTTTGCACTGAGCTTTTCCATAAAGCAGGGACTCTTGACGGGTGAGGCTGTTCGCAGTGCTCCAGGTCTGGTTGTCAAGCTTCTTTTGGGAAGAGATTTGCCTTCATGGGACCCTTCTCCTCCAAGACCTTCAACAGTGTCGCGTTAAGGCTCGCCAGATAGAATGCAGGGTGTTCGGTTAAGTCAGAACTTCACATAAACAAAGAATATATATGTATACATTTAGTATAAGTATGTCCATGCAATATTTGGGACATACTTAAACTAAAAAAATTTTCTTTGTTTATCTGAAATTCAAATTTAACTGGCCACCCTGTATTTTCATTTGCTAAATCAGGCAACACTATCCACAGTGTATGAAAGAACAGGTCCCAACACTTCAGACAGAACTTCTGGGTCCTCCATACCCTGACCCAGATCCTTTTTTTTTTTTCTGTCTTATTTTCTTCTATATATGCCCCCACCCACCTAACCCCCTATCAAAAAAAAAAAAAAACAAAAAAAAACAAAAACAAAAAAAACCTGTGTGTTACTCACCAGCCTCTGAGTGTGGGTTATTTTCCCTCTAGAATTCCTCCTTTCTGTCTCCCACCCTGGATGACTCAAACCCCGCCTCCTCAGGGAAGCCTTCCTGGATATCCAGGCAGAACGAGTATCTTGCTCCTCTTAGACCTGTCTGGACCATTCACTGGGGCCTCTCACAAACCGCCCACCGCTGGAGTTCTGCTTTTCCTTTCAGGTGTATACTGTATTCCTCCCAAGGAGGCACAAGCTCTTGGGATGGCAGTGACCTTGCCTTACACCTCACAGCTGCGTCACAGTCCAGCGCTAGGCCTTTCAGATGGGTTATGTGCGCTCGATACCTACTAGGAGCCCTGGTGGCGCAAAAGGTTAAGCACTCGGCTGCTAACTGAAAAGCTGACGGTTCAGACTCCATGGAGAGAGACCTGGTGATCTGCCTCCATAAAGGTTCCAGCCTAGAAAACCCTATGGGGCAGTTCTACTCTGTCACGTGGGGTTGCCATGAGTCAGAATCGACTAGACAGTCCCTAACAATAACAACATGATAACCTACTGAGCTCTTCTGCCCCTTCAGCTTTCTCACCATTGTTTTCCTGTACTGGGAGAAGGCTGAACACCTCCTCCACAGTGTGAACTATGGGGTGCTCGTGGGAATCACACATGCGCTGTCAGCTACCTGGTTACCACTCTGAGAACCAGATTCATCTCCCAGGGACAAGTGGATAAATAATGCAAATGCCCAGTGTTGTGGGGGCAAGGTACTTGATCTCTCTGAATGTCCACTGGAGTGGTACCCACCTACCTCCCGGGCTTGGGAGGGATACATGCAACCTTGGAAAAAAGTAAGTAGGACAGTGGCTGGAGTGTATTTAGTGATAAGGAAAAGATCATAGAATAAGATTCTCTATACGGCATAATCTGGATGCTTGGGTATCTAATGAGAATCCCAGGGCTAATGCCAACATCAGGTCTGACATCAGGACAAAGTGGAACTTAAGATGACACAGCTGGAGACAAAAGCAGCTGGTGAGCAGGTGGTCCTCGCAAGCCTAGGGCACGAAGTCATGGCCACCGGGAATTTACACTCAGGAACTACGTCGTGGGATTGCCTTAATCTGGAAATACTAGCCACTAACAGTCTAGACCACAACACAGTAATGATGCCGGCTTTAATGTGTGAAGACCGCTTCATTCTTTTTCTTTTACATTTTGCTTTTCCTCACATTTGTCCCTACACCTGTGTGAGTGAGCTGGTGATCATCTCACGAACAAGTGCTTTGGTTAAGAGCTCAACTGCTAACCAAAAAGTTGGCAGTTCAAATCCACCAGCCGCTCCTTGGAAACCCTACGGGGCAGTTCTACTCTGTCCCATGGGGTCACTATGAGTCAGAACCGACTCGAAGGCACCTAACAACAACAACAGCGTAGCAAGCAGTGTTCCATGCATGTTGTTGGAAGCTTGCTCTTGCTTTTTGCTATTGCTGCATTGCAGGGAAGACAGTGGGTCTCTTCATTTGCCTGTACACCCCGACAGCAGGGCACGCCACACATGGTGTGCATGCTCGCCAGCCAACACTGTCCAATGCTCTTGCAAAACCTCATTTCACTGCTAGATTTGCAGGCCATCAGTGTACTGCGATTCCTCCTCTTCACACCCACCTTCCAGGCTCAGTGAGTGGAATCCCAGCCTTATACCCACACCATAGCAATGCATTAAAATATCTCTGATTAAGCCCTGGATTAGCATGTGCCCAGACTTTATCTTAATTGCCGATTAAGATTAATCCCTCTCGGGAGCTTTCCAGGGCTGCTTTATTACCATGGGGTGGATCATTACATATTTTGGGTTGCAAGTTCCACTTAGCTTCCTTGGACGAAACGGGGAGATCCAGACTCTCCTGCCCACCAATGGAGAGGCTCTCTACTGCTCGCTGAAAACCTCCCCCAACAGCTCCTTTGCACCTGAACTTAGGAGGTGCAACCTTGATTCACCTTGACAGATCCACGCAAGTCCACGAAAGCTGGAATGCAGGGAGTCTCAGGCTTTTGGGGGGCTCTTGACTTTAAATATCTGTGGTGAACTTTGACCTAAAAAATGATAATCTTGCTACCCTCAATGCTGGCTTTGTTATTACTTAAAACAATTCTTTTAAAATTTTTCTTTGGAAATAATTTTAAAATTAAAAGAAGTTGCAAAAATAAAAATGGTCCAAGAGCCATCCATGTTCTCAATGCCCAAAACCCATTAAACCAAACTCATTGCCGTCAAGTCGATTCCAATTTATAGCGACCCTACAGGACAGAGTAGAACTGCCCCATAGGATTTCCAAGAATCCTCAAGCAGATTTGAACTGCCAACCTTTTAGTCAGGGGCCATAGCTCTTAACCACTGCACCACCAAGGCTCCTCTATGTACACATACATATATACAATGCGTATACAAATATGTGTACATACACGTGTATATATACACATACATACAGCACATACACAAATATGTGTACACATATATGTATACATACTTACACACATGTATATATACATATATAAACAAACAAACAAACCTGTTGCCGTGGAGTCAATTCTAACTCATAGCAACCCCACAGGACAGAGTAGAACTGTCCCCTAGGGTTTCCAAAGAGCGGCTGGTGGATTCAAACTGCCTACTTTTTGGTTAGCAGCTGAGCTCTTAACCACTGCGCCACCAGGGCTCTCTCCCTCTCTCTCTCTATATATATACATACATACACACACTTATACACACATATATATATATACACATGTACACAAGTATATATACACATATACACACATTTATGTATATATGTATACACAAATATACATACACACGTACGTACACACATATATACACATACACAAATATGTGTATATGTTAATACACACATATACATATATATATACAGACACACACACTGGTGTGGGGAAAGATTCATTTTGGAAAAAAACCAAAAAACAAAAAACTGCATTGCTAACAGAAGGCTCCAAACTGGTCCTGAAGGAGCAAATGTAGCTAACTACAGGCCAGCTTCTGGCCCTTGATAAGCACGTGGAGACCTCAGGAAGGTGGGACAGCATGGGCTCTGGGAACACAGAGGGCTAGCCGCCCGCCCAGCCTGGCACTACCTCCTCCATGCAGAGGCTTCCCTGAGTGCGGGGCCTGGGTTTCAGAAGAGTCATAAAGCCTTGCTGACGGATATGCCTATTTCTTTGAAATATACCTTCTCTCCCAGGTTTAAGATTCTAATAGCTTATGGACTACTGTGTGACCTTCTGGGGAGATGTGACTCAGGAGCATTTAGGGGCCACGTGAAACCACTAAGGTGGGGTGCAGCCGAAAGGCCCTTTGATAAGATTATGTGCCTTTTTGTCCTGACTCAGATTTGAGGGCCTGGCTGATACCCACAGCCATGGTTGCTGGAAATCCCTACGAGGGCCGTTCCCTGCTGCGTTCCCAATCCCGGTATTGCTGATGAGTCTGTGTAGAGCTCATCAATGCCAAGGCCACTCTTAAGGGTCATCATCAATGCACTGCCCATTCTGTGGTGTGTCCATCTGAGCATCTGTCCTAATGCAAGAGCCATCATCACTGGGCATGGCTTCACCCTGAGAGGCCATCACCAGCGGCTTCAGAAGGCTCCCAGAGTCCCAACCTCCTTCTCTGACCCTCTATCAGACATTCATTTCAAGACTCCTTTCACCTGTTTGTTGGTTACTCATGCTTCTACTCAAAGAGTTTGCCCCTAGAAAAGAGAAAGGCCCGGTCTCGTTTCCCTACCCTGCTCACTGCGTGGGTAGCCATCGGCCTAGTAGCAGCTGGGAGCCACAACAACTGCACCCCGTATCTAGGTCACTCATGTGTCTCATAGTCTTCATCTTCCTTTACACCAACGTCCTGAGACACACCACACTTGGGACCCGTACTTCCGAAGGGACAGAAACCATTTGCTCGTCTCTTTCTAGATGTTTCAGTCTGCCCCCTCCCACTGTATCTTATTTTCATTCTGTAGCAGAGCGTAAGAATTGAGGGTGAAAGCTTTCTCTTTGTGGAACCCACGTTATAACCATTTTCCTTAGATTCTGTTACAAAACAACCATTGGCTTTAACTGGAAACTTGAAAACTTAGGGTAACTGTAGTATCAATTCATGATTACTCAACATAGTTCCTCAACTTCCTTTGTGACTGATATTTTGAGTCTATTGCTGTGACACTCTCTGAATGAAATGTGTTGTCTTGAAATAAGTTATCACTGGGGTCTAAGGCACCCCAGACCTCTCAAGTTTCTCACCTATGAATCACATGGCTGCCAAAATTTCTCTTACTCTCTTATTTCTTCTTTCAATTCCCCTCACTTAAGCTTCCCACACTTGTCTTGGGCTTCCTGGATTTGCCTTCAGCTTTAGCAGTAACACGACTCTATACGGAGGGATTTCCGCGTTACTCTGGTCCAACCTGCCAATGATTAAGTTCCCCACCGAGCCGAGCCCGGACAGCAGGCTTTAACTTGATGGGACTGACTTAGTTAATGGAATTCTCTCTCCAGTTGTTTGACTGTGTTAATGTTGCTAGAAGGAGAGAAAAACCAAAAACTTAATTTTCCTGTAAGTAAGCCGTTTTCAGAATTGCGTGGGGGTTCTCCTGAACAGACCTGCAGTCTTCTTCCCATGGAGACACTATAATCACACGTTCATTTTCCTCCTTATGAAAACTAATACCTTGCTGGGCACTCTGCCAGGAGCACTTAGATTTGGTTCTGATAAAAATCCTTCTTGCGTATTTCCGGTGGAAGCTTTAAGACTTCTTTTTCTGCATTCTCTCCTTACTCTCAGCCCCTCCCTTGCTACCCCCTAAAGTGCACACTTGCACTTGTACACACACACACACACACACACACACACACAAACACACTTCATTTATGCCTTCCTAGGAACACATCTGAGCCGACATATTCCCTGGGGAAACAGTGGTCTCTTTTCCTATTAATGAACAGTATGTTGTTGCAGACTCATGGAGGGCTTAATTTAATACACATGGAAAGATGAATATGCTTACGGGACATTAAACCTCCTTGGGTTTAAAATTACTGACATAGAAAAATCGTCTCGTGAAGCACCCCATCCTTTCACGGCTGGGTCACTATGGAATGCAGTGTGACAGGGAAAAAGGTCCCCTATGCTGGGCCCTCACTCCTTCCACCCTTGGACACCATCTCCTCGATCCCTATGTGCTGGGGGAGGTACCCGATCTGCAGACGTCAGCAATGCCTGCGTGCGAACTTGTTCAACCTCAAATTCTGTGGCTTAATCCTTATCGGTGACCCGAGGCAAATTGCCTTGCCTCTCTGGGCCTTAGTTTCTTCATATAAGTTAGGCGTGATTCATTTCAAATATTTAATGAGTGCCACTTCATCACTTCTAGCTGTCAGATGGAATCATCCTTCTTAGTCCCACTTGATAGAAGGCGCTACAGTCACCTCCTGCCTGCATTTGGTGGTTCGTGGGAGACAAATGAAAGGTGCACGCTCTCCCTCCCCGAGGCGGTGTAGGCTGCAGCGTCCTGGTGGATTACACTTCCATTAGATGCCCTTATTCAGCAGAGCAGGTATTTACTCTGAGAGGCAGGGTGCTAAGGTCCCTCGGTGCAGCAAAGTCCAGGTAGGCACATCTCATAACCACTTTGGAGTACCGAGACTCAAAAAACACTCTCCCCCGACAAGGGAACGGGTAACATACCAGTCGTCAAGGTGCCCGCTGAACTGCTGAGCAAGGGGTGTGCCAATGCTATTTCAAATGGCTTAAAGAGCCTCACGACAATGTAAGTGGGTAGCCACCGCCTCACAAAAGCACACCTGGAGGATCTCTTTGCTGTCTTGCATCCTTGATTATTGAACCTAGGACAATAAACGGACTTGCTGTTTAATCCAATAGTCAATACGAGGTTCTGCTGTATGGACTCGATTGACCTGAAGCTCAAGTCATAGCCTCAGGCAAGAAAAATCTAATGCAACTGCGTAGGCCTCGTGTTGATTCATATCACGGGTAGTCGTTTCTTCAGTGAAAAAAACCAATTATCTAAAACTACATTTGGTGGGAATGGCCAGTGCTCAGGATCAATGCAGTTAATAATTTTTTGATCTGGTTCACCCAAGAGCTGGGCACAGGTTTGTTATCTTTGCCAGTTACGGAGGGTTCGCGAATGGGATTAGGTTCATGTGATGTTTTTCCCATGCAGAAGGGCCTACCTTTCTCTCCATCTTCGTACAAAAGGGTTAAACGACCTGGTTCCCCTAACGTGCTCTCTACCACGCATCACCCTGGCATCAAACCTAACCCCACAGCCCAGCCCAGTTACCTAGTTGCCGACAAATGTCTGTATTTGGCTATCATGCTGACAAGTGACCACAGGATAAATTAGAAGAGCTAGGAATTAAAGTATATCGACTAGGGTTTAATGCCTTACACACAAACCCTTCTGCCTGGCAGACCCTCTATTGGCTTCCTCGGGGACTTAATGAAGGCAGAGGGGTCAAGAACTAAATTTTCTGAGAACTGACAGCTCGTTACCGAAGAACAGAATCCTCCCACCCTTACCCCTTCTCAGTTCACAGAACCGCTTCCTGTTCTTCACGTGGCAGATGACTCCTGTGCTTGTCCTTTAGCTTTACGGTCCCTTTCGAGCCTTATGAAGAACACACTGTCTACTGGGTCAAGGTAGCCATTTTCAGGGAATCTGCATTAATCTTATTACATTTTTATCTCCCTCGTGGGGTGTGACAAACCGTGAGGTTCCCTTTGAGTTTCAGGTTAGACACACCTCAGGACTCAAAGTAAAAACGACACAGGCTTAATAACGACTTCTAGGGAAGCCTTTTCAAGTTCAAAGCAGATTGTAAACATTAATTAATCAATTCCCCCTCACAACACTGTGTGAGGTATGAATTAACTGCATTTTATAGATGAGAAAATCCAGGTGGGGAGAATCAATGGCTCGCCCCGAGCACACATGGACTTCATTTGCTGAAGGGATGGGCAGCTTGGGTCCCCGTGCTCAGTAAGAGTTCATTCTACTTTTTTTGTTCCCAGGAATTGATGGAAACCCTGTCCCAGGATCAGGGACCTGAGCCTCGCTGCTCGCCAGAGGTTCAGAACAGCTCCTCCCTGCCCTGCCCTGCCCAGCTACCATCCTCTGCATCTGTTTTCTGGCCAGAGAGATTGCCTTCCACCAACATAACTGAAAACAGCTCAGATCAAAGGCTCGGGGCAGGCCATTTAAATGCTCAAGCCTGTGAAGCACATGTCCCTCTAATAAGACTCCCCAAACCACAAGCCGTGGTTTTACTAGTTTAACCCTGCCATGGGAGACGCCTTCAATCCAGGCTGCTCACTGCACCATGCACGTGCCACTAGAGAAGATGTAAGACAGGTGGGCGGGACTGGATAAGGGGGATGCTGTTTGGCACAAGTGAATAAATGTAGTTGTTGTTAGCTGCTGGTGAGTCGGCCCCAACTCATGGCGACTCCACGCACAATGAAATAAAACACTGCCCAGTTCTGTGCCATCCCCATAATCAGTTTTGGACTGCCATTGTGATCCATAGGGTTTTCACTGGCTGATTTTCAGAAGTCAATAGCCAGGCCTTTCTTCCTAGTCCGTCTTAGTGTGGGAGCGCATCTGAAACATGGTCAGCATCCTAGTAACACACAAGCGCCCACTGACAGATGGGTAGTGGCTGTGCACGAGGTGCATTGGTTCAGAATCAAATTCAAGTCTCCCTCATGAAAGGGGAGAATTGTACCACTGAATCATCACCAAATAGAAAGAGATTAAATAGACAAAGAGAGATTAGACAGAGAGATAGAGATAGACAAAGAGATTAGAGACAGATTAGATAGATAAATTGTGACAGAGAGACAGATACATAGACAGATAGATAGGATAAACAGGCCAATACATTTTATGACCTTTCACCGTATAAACCTGTGGGTGGATGTTAGTAATCCCTAAATCTTTTACAAACACCAAGCTGGAGGTTACTCTCTCTGAAACTACAAGGTTTTTTCCACGACAGTCCTAGCAACAGAGCTTCTGATGACCTTGAAATGGTTCCCCGTTTCCCAGGAAATTGCCTTAAACTGAGGAGCACTGATAGTCTATTTTCTAAAACATCCTCACATGAGCAGCTGAGCTGGGGAGGAATTATCCTCATGGTTCAGATCCAGCCAAGGGGTTTGTCTCAGTCCAAGGGGTGGCGGCACTCAGATTTTAGCATTCCCTCATCAGAAACATTGGGAAACATGTTTCCAAAGCACTTGGGGGTGTTCAACACTTATACCTCACAGAAAGCATGTGTTTGGTAGGTGGGGAGGTGCTGGGGGAGGATTTTATCTGAGCCAGAATGAATATGGTGCATTTAAAGAAAAATCGAGGGAGAAAATTTTCTTTCTTGACTGCCATGTTGGGAGTAGAAAAGATTAGCCTAGTGGAGCTCAACCCAGCTGCTTAGCAGAACTTCTAGAAACTACTAATGTCTTATTTGGAGACCCTGGGTGGTGTCAACGGTTAAGTGCTCGACTACTGGCTGAAAGGCTGCTGGTTAGAATTTACCCAGAGGCACCTCGGTAGAAAGGCCTCGCAATCTGCTTCTGGAAGGTCACAGCCATGAGAAGCCTACGGACCTGTTCCACTTTGCACACGTGGGGTTGCTGTGAGTGGGGATGGGCTCACGACACTGGTGTGCTGGGAACTCTGTGGGACTCCAGCAGCACTGAGCGGAAGCCAACACTGTCCCTGCACGCTAGTTGCCCAGTCCAGCAACGGAGGGGGATAAGAAAAAAGAAAAGGTTTTATGCTAAAAGCTGGTTTTGCTTTGCCTCTTATTGTGGGTCACACGATCTTCCAAATGCTCTCTGTTCCACATTTCATTTAACACGCACAACAGCCTGATGAGGTGCATTTTATTATTATCCCCATTTTCCAGATGGGGAAGCTGAGTCTTAGGGCCTTAAGTCAATTGTCGAAGGCCATAAAACCTGTGAAGAGGAGAGCTGGGCGTTTCCGACTCAGCAGGTCAGATTTATATCCCGATTTTATTCTGCTCCCTAAGTGCCTAGAAGGTATGCGGGGGCTCAGGCAGAGGGGTGATCTGCTTGCCTGGTTGTGCTGGGTGCAGCGGGAAAAGCTGAGCACGTCCTCTTCCCGTCTTAGGTCAGCACAGCTACCGATGACAGCAAACTCAGCGTCTGTGTTCTTGCAACTTTGGAAATGGGTGTGGAGGAATCCCCTCCACTTGAATTTGCACGCCCAAGCAGCTGGGCAGCAATGTCGTCAGCAGCGCCTTTGAGGCCACTCCCTTGAGGAGAAAAGAAAACATAACCAGCCTGGAGCCGTGGTGCTGGGGCTTCATTTGGCGTTGATTTCAGGTCCTGGGGCAGCACTCCGCGGGTTTACTGAGGCTGCGGCTGCAGGGAGCAGCCTTGGCCCTGCTCGGAGTTAAGCGCAGCTGATCTATAACTCACAGTCGTCTGTTTATCCTCTAACTGTGCTCCTCCACTGCCAAGTGCGCGGAGGGAGAACGCACGCTTTGCCACAGTTCAGTAAGCCGAGTGCTGGGCTCCTGGTAACTTGGCTACGGGATCAAGTCACAGTTATATAACACTGGGCTCAGCGCCTTCCTGGCTGGGGAGAAGCAGGAAAAGGATTATTGGTGTAATGTTAAGAAAACAGACTTTGCAATCTTCCAGAGACTTGAGAGTTCAGAGACGTTTGTTTCCCGTTTGGTGCCTGGATGATGATACTCCGCAGTCTCAGAATCGTGCCCATTTGAGGCCGGACAGCTGAGGGTGGGCTTTTGGGGGGAGGGGACTGGGCTCAGACTCTCTTAGGTAGTGAGTTTATTTCGTCTGCAAATACGTACTGTTTATGGCTGTCTCGGAGCCCTGGTGGTGCAGTGGTTAGGAGCTCGGCTGCTAACCAAAAGGTCGGCAATCTGAATCCACTAGCTGCTCCTTGGAAACCCTAGGGGGCAGTTCTACTTCCTGCCCTATCGGGTCGCTATGAGTTGGAATCAACTCCACAGCAACAGGTTTGTTTCTTTTTTTTGGAGTGGGGGTATGGCTGTTTTAAAGATCCAAAAGAATCTGACAACTAACAGCACATGCAAATTAATGCACAGTTAGAGCTAAGGAAGTGCACCTTATCATAAGTTTTGCAACTACCCTATCGTTTCTAAAGTCTTAATGTGAAACTGGAAAGGCTGAAAGGCCTGAGGATGGACGATGGACGGAGTCCCAGAAGCCCCTTGAAACCTTTCAATAAGGATGACAGGGTAAACAAATGAGTGTCCCTGCAGGCTTCTATTTGGGCCACAAGACTTACAACCATCTATTTGTTGTGTATTTATTTTTTTAACTGGAAATGCCATCATATGAGATGCAGCCACTGCATAGCACAGTAACTAATTCAAGTTGTCTTCATGTAGGTTCATCCACAGTTGTCATCTGCTTCTCTGGCTATGACAGGTGAAGAAAGTGTCCCACTCACACCCCGCCATGCGGCCCTAAACCATTTTAAATAAATAGCGCTAGATAGATGAACATGCAGGATAACGTTCATCCCGGCTAATAATAAAAAATGCCGATTAAAGCAACTTGGACGAGGTAGCATTTTCATCTTAATAAACAGTACCAAATGTTGGTCAGGCTGCAGTGAACCTGATAGACTCAATTGCTATAGGCATCAAGTTAAATCAGAATAATTCTTTTTAAAAGAAACATAGCAATTCGTAACAAGAATCATAAAGATGTGCTGACTCTGACCCAGTAATCCTCCTGGAGGTTTATACTAAAGAAATAATCCGACAGAAGCAAAAAGCCATATAAACTCTAGACTGTATCTAACGATCAAATCTAATCTCACACACACACACACACACACACACACACACACACACACACACACACACACAATTCCACAAGGAACTAATGCTCAGTAATTGGCGATGGCTTAACAAATCAGGGCGCCTTGGTGGCACAGTGGTTAAGAGCTCGGCTGCTAACCAAAAGGTTGGCAGTTCGAATCTACCTGCTGCTCCTTGGAAACTTTTGGGGCAGATCTACTCTGTCCTAGAGGGTCACTATGAGTCGGAATTGATGGCAATGGGTTTGGTTTGGTTGGTAAAAAATTATGGTGTATTGACAACGGAATATTACACAACCATTAACCTACAAAAGACGCCCAGGAAATTTAAGACCTATATCACTAGGCAGCAACTGGTTTGTTTTTAAATATCACTAGGATGACAGGATTTTGGCTAAATTTTTACCTGAAAATTTTTTTAATCTTTTTTTAAAAATATGAAAGACATGAAGACTATTACAGAGAATCCCACCTGACAATTATTTTGCTGTACACGGTCTGGGCAAGGGGCCTTTCATGAACAGTTTTGTGAATGAAGAGAATGAAATGCAGAGGGCCACCAAGGCCGCCCTGGACACCGGTGCACCCCTCAGTGCCTGGTCTGGTCACGTCTTCAGCCTCTCAGTCTTGCCTTTGTCAGAGAACTTGTTCCACTTTTGCAAATGGGCTGACTTTTAGAGGTGCTAAAATGGGCCCTGTTCTTCCCACAGCAGCCACATTAGCTGATGTCTATTCAGGTCCTAGAAGAGGTAGGTACCATGGGGGACCTGAGAAAACACAAAATGCCGGGGCTTCAGAACCCTGCAGACTGACAATGGGTCTCTACTCCCTCCTTCTCCAGACTGACAATGGGTCTCTACTCCCTCCTTAAACGTGGGGACACTAGGTCCATGTGTGGGACCATCTTCAGAAGACGAGCAAAGGATTGGATCTCTGTGTATGATAATAAACCAGTTCCATAACTGCTTTAACCCAGTGACTTCTGGTCAGACTAAGAGGAGCCCTGTTTTCTATACACACTGCCAGTTTCCTGAGCCTGTCAGTACGCGGCGTGGGCTGGGCCGTGGTGTGGTTTCCACAAGCCCGTGTCCAATCAGGGAAAACAGGCTTGTATAGGAGTCCCCGGGAGGTGAAAACAGTTAACGTGCCTGGCTGGTAACAAAAAGGTTAGAGGGTTAAGTCTACGCAGGGGTGCCTTGGAAAAAAGGCTTGGCAATCTATGTCTGAAAAATCAGCCATTTGAAAACCCTATGGAGCGTAGTTCTACTCTGACACACGTGGGGGCGCCATGGGTGGGAGTCGAATCAATAGCAACCGGTGGTAGCAGAAACATATGACTTTTCATAAAGCTAAATGTGTCCAGTAGTCCCTGGGTGGCGCAGACGGGTAAGCACTTGACTACGAGCCGAAAGGCTGGCGGTTCGAACCCACCCAGAGGCACCTGGAAAGACAGGCCTGACAATTGGCTTTCGAAAGGTCACAGCCTTGAAAACCCTATGCAGTAGTTCTACTTGGCACATATGGAGTCACCGGGAGTCAGAATCCACTCAACAGCAACTCACAACAACACAAATCTATTCAAAATAAAGAATTATTCCTTACTCTAAGATAATGTCCTTTCTACTTTTTTTTGGTGTTGAAAGTCCATCCTTTGGGAAAAGATGGTGAAAATAGATGAGAGTTGTTTTTTGTTTGTGTTCTTCTTTTATAAATTAAAATATAAGCATCCTATGTCCCCCCCCCCCCCCATATTAGTGACATCATACTGGTTCACTAAACACATATATATCAGATCCAGTTCACAGAAAGATGGAGATTCTGGACATTCCATCCGGGCCACATCAAACGGTTTGGCAAACAGTTCTGGTCCTGTTTGCTCTTCCAAATGTGCTGTACGGCCATTACAGAGTTTCGCTTCCATCGCTGTTATCTGTCTGTCTGCCCTATTGGACGGAGGGTGACTTTAGCCAGGAACCACAGCCTTATTCATCTCTCTGTTTTCAGTGAGGAAACAAGCATCGAGCATCCTGTTGTTAAACTGTATTCTGCAGTTGGATGTACAACATGGAGAACAGCTGTGGAGAAATCTTGAGGAGAAAGATTTCAATGTGGTCAGAAGACCTGACACAAATCCTGGCTCTGTCAAGTACCTGCCTTGACATTTGATCAGGTTACTTAGCCTCTCCAACTCCAATTGCTTTTAAGTAAAAATGCTTCCTACCTCGTTGTGCCACTGTGCAGGGCGTCAGGTGAAAGCGACTGTGTATGTGTTAATTTCATTTAATTCCCTCGGTCTTATTCCCAGACGGGATGCTTCTCATACCTGCAAGTTGTCCCTACCCCAGCCCCAGCCAGAGAGGATTACAAAGCGAAAGACCAGGTCCTCCAACCCAGGCAGGTGGAGGCCAGAGGCAGCTGGAAGCGTGCTTCAGTTAAAGGCAGAATCAAATACAAGCAGCACTGGTTTGCGTTTACTCATGATTATTGTGTTTGACAAGATAGCCTGTACCCACTTGTACATTCATTACAGAGCTTCTAAGATGATTTCTTCTTTGTCTGCTTGAACACAGGAATTTTTAATGAACAGTTTCAGTGTCTGGTTTCATGCACTTGAAAAGTAAACACCAGTGAGCATCTTCCTGGCAGGTTTGATCCACCTCCCAGAGGGTCTCCTGGAATCTCCAGCAGAGAGACTCACGTGGGTTTGAAACTTGTGTGCTTTCTGGCTGAAGTTACTGCTGCAGATGAGGAAGGGGAGCTTTTGGCCTTCCCCTTCCGGTGATAAATATTTTAAATAAATGAACAGGTCAGTGGAGAAGGGATTTGAGTTTTAACCGTTGAGTGAGCCCTGAAGAGGCAGGGAGCTGTAACAGCCAGGACAATCCCTCGGTATTCTTTTGAACAAATTCATTTGCAAATTACACCACATAGGGCAGAAAGAAATGTCAGACTCTGAGCCTGCTGCAGCCTAGGAAGCCTAAGCAGGGTCTCCGTGGGTCCTGTCCACCTCTCCAGCTATCTCACACTGCTGTTCTAGAGTTTCTGAGCTCCAGCCACAGAGGTCTTCACCCAGTTCTCAAACACATTTTTCTTCACCTCTCCACAGGGCCTTTGCACATGACATTCTCTTTCTGCTTCAGTCCTATTGTTGTTTCTGATTGTCACTTCCTCAGGAAGCATTGCTCTCCTCCACGTGGAGGGCAAACCTCTATTATGCATTCTCAAAGGGAAAATCCTTCATCACACTTGTTGCTATTTTTGCTTTATATTCATTTGGTGATGGTTTGATGAACTGTCTCCCCCACAGACTGTAAGCTCTGCAGAACAGGGATTGTGTCTGTATTTGCTCCTCAGCCTTATCCCCAGTACCCTGCATGGGTTTATGAAGTACTAAATGAATGGGGTGAATGGATCCCTGATAAGGAACCTCATCTAAATCTCTTTTTAATGACTTGTCTTTGCAAGGCGTCTTACAGAACAAGTGAAAAGCCATGGTTCTAGAACTCTAGGGCTTTTGTTGGCTGGAGATGTCATTTTTCACACAAAAGCAACATCACTATGATTGAGAGTTGCTGCCATGTGGGGCATGAGTGAATCCAGGTGTGTTCCAGGTGGCATAGTCTTCCTTGGACAACCCACTAGACCTTTCTGTTCCTCTGTTTCCTCGTTTGTCGAACAGTTACAGTATCAGTGTGCCCCGCTTAGCTCGCTGAGTGGTCTAAGGGTAAAACCAGGTAACAGAAGTAGAAATGCCTTGAAAAGTGTAAATATTGGTATTACTTTTTACCTTCAGGTAACCACCTCTATCGAGTCTTGTCATAGACGAACCCACTCGTACCTTACTAGAAAAAAAAAATGGAAGCAACCCACTGGGTGGGATGCAGCCTGCACAGCAGGTACAGGTCAGGGCCAAGCTGGGGTCAAGTCCCATGGTAGAAGGACAGACTGGGGGGGGGGGTGCTACTCTAGGGAGCTGGGGAAGGTCATCTTCCTGTCACCAGGGTCAACCTAGGATAAAGGTGGGTTGGATGACCACTTTGAGGCAGAGATGCCGAGCAAGGCTTCGTCATGGGCAGAGAACAAGATCAGGGGGAAGGGGCATAGGAGAGATTCTCTGGTCAAGCAAACTGTCCATCCATCCTGAGTTCTGTTGTTTCTGTGATGCTCTTGGGCCCCGTCACACCTGGGATTGGCCGACAAACATAAAGGCTCCTGCCTGCCTGGTGCTCACCTGTCTGGATGCAGCCCTCTCAGTGGTGGCTGTGTGAGTGCAGAGAAAGCCTTCTGGAAGTCCACATGCATGATAACCATTTAGCAGCCTTGTGAGCAGAGGTGTGGAGGGTACTGAATGACCAGGGCCTTTCTCAGGACGAGGTAACTCAGGAATCAAGGGTGAGGTGTGAGTGGAAGCTCACCAGTGTTTTATGAAGATAGCCAAGACTTCCAGTCTCTAGCACTACACCATGCAACCTCTTCCTATTTTACAAATGAGGAGTAGAGAGGTTAGTAAAGGAATACAGAGCAAATCACATAATGCTGCAAATGTAGGTGCAGCTTCATCAAATGAGATCAAACGGGTGACTCGGGAGAAATGCTGGGTAACCACACGGGGACTATACAAACGGAGGGCCCTATTCCTGCTCAAGCACCTGCTGCAAATTTCAGGAGCTGGTGGGCTCTGGCTCGGCTGAGACAGGCGCAGCAGTCCCAGGACTGAAGCAGATGTGCGAGTCCTTTTCTTCTTTGTTCTAAAGGTTATGTTGTTGTTATGTTGTCAGGTGCCCGTGAGTCGATTCTGACTCATAGTGACCCCATATGACGGAGTGGAACTGCCCCATAGGGTTTCCTGGGCTGTAGGAGCAGACTGCCACATCTCTCTCCCACGGAGCAGCTAGTAGGTTCGAACAGCTGACCTTTTGGTTAGCAGCTGAGCACTTAACTATTGCACCACCAGGAATCCTTGGGCCCCCTGGGAGGTGCTGGTAATACAAGGGTAAGTAGAACAGCCTAGTCCCTACCCAGAAGCTCACACCAATAGTTAATTATAAATTTGGAAAGTGCTCCGAAAGCAAAGTACAAGGTGTCTCAAGAGTATCTACCAAGGGGAACTGATCCTGACTGGGAGGCAGGAGGAGCTCTGGCAAGGATGTGACATTTAAGCTGAGATGGGAAGGATGCTCAGGAGTGTACCAGGCCAAGGGGCCTGGAACAAGGGCAGGAGGAGTCTTCTGGACAGAGGGGACACTATGTGCACTCATTCCTTCATTCAATGACATTCACTGTGGTCACCGTGATGAGCAAGACACACCTCTGACCTCTAGCAGCTCACAGTCCAGTGAGGGAGGCAGGTAATTGTAATACCAGGTGCTACGTTCATGCCTGGGGAGGGGAAAACACTTTCTCGCCAGAAGGAACAGTGTGTGCAAAGGCCAGGAGGGCCGAGGTTGCAGTGGCTCTTTGACAACATTTAAATCAGAGACCGGGGATTCCTAGCTCCCTGGACTGACTTCTGGGTGAGGTGGTGCCTGGCGCATCATCTTGCTCTTCCTTTCCTAAGAACGAAACTTCTTTCTCTACCAATGGCCTTGATGATGCATGGAGGAGAAGCCGCTGCAGCCTGCCAGAAATGCTGACGTGTGCGTTTTGCAGTGAGCTGGCCGTGCCCAGCCTGCTTGGCCTGTGCCTCCCTCCCATCCTCTCCAAGCAGGATGCAGGCAGTCATCAGCACTGTGGGGCTAACTGCCCACAGAGGGCACCCTCCCTGCCTCACTGCTCCCAGCCTGTCTCAGCCCAGGCAGCCCGGCCACACCCGCTGCCCAGACAAACCCTCTGTCTGAGGGTCGGTCCCCACGTGAGAAAGCCCCTGTCCTGCTGAACAACATTTTTCCTCTGCCTGTCTAACTCCCTCACTGTATCTGCAGTCAGATAAAATGCTCATTTCACACCACATTAATTTTATCAGCTGAGCAGTAAGCAACACAAAGCTATCTATGCTTGGTTTAATTTACATACTGACAGACCCACAAAGCGTTACCCACAGTGGCTGCTGAGCAAATAAGCAGAACTGGCATCAAACAAGGCTCTTCAAAATGAAATATTGATTTGCAAGGCTGACAGGAAAGAGGGGTTGGAAGGATATGGGAAGAGAGACGAGGAGTAAAGTGTTCTTTTTCCTTAAAGAACAATTATTGATAGAGTCACCGATAGGTCAGGCAGAGGGGACGGTGGGGCCCAGGAACCTGAGGATGAGGCGGTCTCCAGGAACACAGCCCCACAGTCCACGTAGCTCTCTGGAAACGGAACCTCCTCACCATTCTGCCATGGGGGTATCCCTCAACATAAAGGAAAACGCCCTCAAACTGCAAAGTGCTTTAATTACCACACACACACACACACACACACACACACACACACACACACACCACAATATATCTTACCTCCGTAATGTTGTTTAATCTATTTCTCTGTAACAACCTTCCTTCCACTATTTCATGGCCAAATCTCTCTCATTAGTTAAGACACAGCTTAAGCATCACCTCTTCCAGGAAGTCTTCCCTGATCACTTTCCTTCCCCTCACGTGTGTTCCCAGGATGCCTGGCATAGGGTCTACATTGCACCTACCACACTGTATCTTAATTATCCACATTTACGTCTCTTTCCCCTACTGGTTGTAAGGTCTTTGCAGGGGGAGAACCAGACTTGGGTGGCTGATGTTTATACAGTTTGGGAAAGTCTCCTTAAAAAAGAAAATAATTAAAAAAATAACTTTTGAAATATTACAAAAACATAGACCATGAAAACACATTACTATGGCTTCTCCCAGGGCTTTGGAAGAGGTCTAACCAAATGAGGGGTCCTGAAGTTTAAGCTTTATTAGTGCAAGGTGAATCTACTTCTGACCTCTTGAGCACAGTTCCTTGCTTGTAAGAAGCATTTGATAAATCTAAGTAGCACGGATTGAATGAATAAAGAAAACAAACCAACCAACCACTTTTGGGTTCACAGGGTAGGACAGGCCAAGCCGTCACAGCGGCCCAGATTGATACAGCTGAAAAGTGGCGGAGCAAAAATGGATTTCCAAAAATTATGTTTCTCCCTCTGAAATTCTATGGCCCGAGAAAAGAGAAGACATGCCCCAAGTGAAAGACATGCTCTTTAGACTGCTCTGAATATTCATCATTTCACCCAGATCAGTAGTTCCTACACTTTAGTGAGCACCTGGATCACCTGACTCACTTCCACTTACTCACTTAGATTCCCTGACCCGAAAACCAGAGACTTTGGTTTCTTATAGCTTAGGGGGATGGGGGCCGAGAATCACCGTTTTCCACATGCATGCCCTCCCGTGATCTTGTGGCAGGTTTTCTAAGACCACACTTTGGGACATCCTGACTCAAAATGTAAATGCTGCTCTCGAAAGAGAGCAGGTGTGTGCACGGGGGATTGAGGGCTAATGGAGAACCACATTCTTCAAGCAGCAGGAATGTCACCTTAACAGGATATGGCATCATGGTCTAAGGAGGAAGAGAGGAGAAGGCTGTGGACTAACTTTGAAACATCTATGCAATCCACCAGTTTGAGAACAATTCTTGTCTTCCTGTGAATCTCAACCTGCAGATACTTTGTACTCAGCACCCCCTCTCCGTCCCCCATGAGAGAAATGAACAGAACACCTTCTCTGACCACAGGGGTCAACACAGGCTGCGTTTTTACCTCAAGCATAGTAAGATTCAACAGGTAGCCCCCTGGATGTGCAACATATAGCACTCTTGTCGTGGCCGTATATGGCTCCTCTGAAGGAAACTCTGGGCTGGCATCAATTTCACAATGATGCATGTCGGGGCTTGCAGTACCAGTGTGCTCCAGGCTTATCACAGGTATTTTCCTTTTAACATCAGCCATGGCATCCTCTCTCTTCAAACAGATATGCGTGACTCTAGGTAGCCCTGAGTCCTTCCTTTGGACCAGAAAGCTTCAAATAATCAAAATTACCTTTTGTTTGTTTTGTGTCACTCATAGGGAAAAGAATGCAACAGAAGCTTTTGCACGGGGAAAGCCTGGTTTATTTAGAATCAAATGTGTATAACAGCACAGATTATGGAATAGAGCCCAAGCTACAAGTCATGGGCTTTGGGTTCTAGGCCTGGCTCAGTCACTAAAAAGCTGTGTGAACTTGGGCAAGTCACTTAATCTCTCCGAGTCTGTTTTCTCTTCTGTAATATGGGCTTAATAATATTAGTCTTGCCTGTCTCACAGAGCTGTGATATAGATCCAAAGTGTTTTGAAAGTCTAAATGTAAAGATAAGGAGCACTGGCTTCTGGTAATGGTAGCTTGATCAGACTAACTCTGCTGCAGATACAATAAAAATATCTGCGCAAAATAATTTTTAAACAACTATTTGAAGGCAGTGAAATGTAACCAAAAACAAATAGAAACCAGAAGGGAGTCTGCACTTGAAAACCAGGACCTCTACCTGGTGAAAGGTATAAATTTGTGGATTTTAGCATGGGGCACTCTCAGTATGTGTTTGACTCTGGGTAGCTTGAATTTCCAGGAATGATAGATGACAAGAAAGTTAGGGGGCAGGTTCTGGAAGAGAGGGAACTGTAGAGGGCGTGAGCCACAAAATCTATGTATAAAATCTGCCCAAATTTTTAGCTGACTGCTAAACTACCCATGCATGATGGAGACCTCAGGGGGTCTACAGTAAAAGCAGAAGCTGGAAAAACACAGCAGAGATTTTAGCCGTTGCTGACCACAGGGAAGAAAGGGTTGGAGTTTGAGTCCAAGTTAACTGGCTGTTAAAACAAAAATTCTCTTCAGAGGAATATAATAGAATCTAGAGTTTCTGCAACAATAATCTGTAATGTCCATTACCAAACCAAAAGTTACTAGATATGTAAAGAAAGTACAATGTAACCAATACAAGAAAAAAAGAACAGTCAATAGAAACCAACCTCAAAAACACTCAGAAGATGCACTTAGGAGGTAAGAACTTCAAAGAAACTGCTATAAATATGGGAATCCCTGGGTGCTTCAAATGGTTCATGCATTCGGCTACCAAACAAAAGGACGGTGGTTCAGGGTCTCAGAAGAAAGGCCCGGTGATCTGCTTCTGAAAAATCTACCATTGAAAAATCTATGCAGCACAATTCTACCTGACACACGTGGGTTATCATGAGGTGGAACTGACTCAACAACAACTTTTTATTTTTTTTACTATAAATATTTTCAAGGAAGGAGTTGAAGGACAGACATATATATGGAGCCTTGGTGGAGCAATAGTTAAGTGCTTGGCTGCTAACTGAAAGGTTGGCGGTTTGTACCCACCTGTGGTTCTGCAGGAGAAAAGACCTGGTGATCTGTTCCCATAAAGATTACAGTTTAGGCAACTCTATGGGGCAGTTCTACTCTGTTATACAGGATTGCTATGAGTTGGAATCGACTCAACAGCAAACAACAACTACTATATATGGAATCTACATCTGTTTTTTTTTCTCTCTCTCTCTATATATATACCCCTGCTCCTCACTTATTGACTATTTCATTATCCGACATTTTACATTTAAAACAGTAGTGAAAAATCTACTATCCGACTATTTTGTACATTAACAATGTAAGTCTGGTAGTAACAAATGGCTAGGTGGGAGGAGAAAGTAACACTGGCTGCGATGGTTTAGGTTATGTGTCAGCTTGGCTGGGCCATGACTCTCAGTGGTCTGGCAGTTATGTAATGATGTATTCTTCCTCCATTTTGTGATCTGATGTGGTTATCCTCCATTTTCGCATAATGCCGATTTTGGCACAATGATCTCATCTCTGGACTCTTGTCAGTAAGTGAAGAGTGGGTGTATATAGATGCAGATTCTCAGCAGAAAAATAGGAATATAAAAACAACACAACAACAACCAATGAAAATCCTAGAGTTGAAAATCAAAATGACTACAATGAAAAAAAAAATCATTGTATGGACTTAATAGCAGATTGGAGACGGTGGAGGAAAGCGTCAACGGACCTGAAGATGGATAAATACAAAGTATCCAATCTTAAGAACGCAGAGAAAAAAGATGAAAGAAAAGTGAACAGAGAGAGTCTCAGAGACCTGTGGGACAACATCAAACAGTCTAACATATATGAAACTGAGGTCTCAGAAGGACAGGAGAGAGAGAATGGAGCAGAAGGTATACTTGAAGTAATAGCTGAAAATGTTGAAAATGTAGCGAAAGACATCAACTTACAGATCTAAGAAGCTCAACACACCCCAAGCATGATAAATACAAAGAAGACCATACGCAAACAAACCATAGTCAATTTTCTGAAACCCAAACATAAAGAGAAAACCTTGAAAGCAGCCAGAGAAAACATTACATACAAGAGAAACAGCAAACTAAATGACAGCAGATCTCTCTTCAAAAACAACAAAGTCCTGAAGATAACGGAATGACATCTTTAAAGCACACAAATAAAAGAAATTGTCAACCAAAAATTCTGTAGTTAGCAATAAAGGTGAAACAAAGTCACTTTTAGGTAAACAAACAGAGAATTCATCACTAGAAGACTTGCACTAAAAAAAAAAAAAATGCTAAAGGAAGTGCTTCACTCCAAAGGGAAATGATGCCAAATGGTAACTCAGATCTAAAGGAAGGAATGACGATCACTTGAAATGTTTTTTTTAAAGATGTAAGCAGTTATTATTTTTTCCAGTGGGTAGGAAATTCATCCCACATAATCGTATTTTACCCTAGACTAAGTGACACATGGCCTCTCTGTCACAGATCCTATAAATCCTACAAATTCTGTCTCCTACCACCCTTCACCCATCAAAAAAAAGGGCTGTGTGACCTTACACAAGAAGTTAACTTATCTGTGATTTTGTTTCTTCATTTCTAAAATGAAAAGATGGATTAAATGATCTCTAACGCTCCTTTTGGCCCAAACATGCTGTGATTCTATGACTAAATTAGAACAGTATGTTAGTAACATTCTCCACTTAGTTTTTACTATGACTTTTTTTTTTTTTTTTTTTAATTTTCAGTATATGGTTAAGGTAACCGAGTCCTATCCTTAAAGATCAGATAAATGCATAAAATTCACCCAAGAACTAATGCGCCTTAGACAATTCTTAGACACACTAAAACATTTTGTACCTCACGATTCAAAAATAACCAAGAATATATATTCCCCATTGCTGCAGTAACTAAACGAGGTAGGCCACACAATACACGTGCTTTGCAAAGCCCTACACAGATAGAGGTAAGGGGGATCTTATTATCCCAGTTGTTAGACTCCCTTTCACATCTGTAATATATTGATACTGGGTGCCAGATTCTTAGTCATCTTATGCACCAAGGAACTACATTAAACCACATCAGAATGTGCTTAGCCAAGTGCAAAAGTTCACTGTATAAGTCCTGCCCATGTGAGAGGCAGAGAGTGAGGAAGCCCCCAGGCCCCCCAAGGACTGGGAACAGTTAATGAAATAGTCAGTGTGCCCATGTTTCACTAGGGGGAGAATTTGTGGGACTTCAGAGAGCTTTCTGGTTATTTGCCAGAGAGATGGACTTCAGCCAGGCTAGACTCCAAGGCTTACTGACCACCAACTTCTGCGAGGCTGCCCCTGGCTTGGCCTTCCTCCACTGTGATGCTCTGTGATATTTGTGCCGGGCAGCCTTTCCTCCTGCCTCAGTGCCTCTGTGACCCGGATGGATTAAGCCAGCACTGAGAAGGTCTTGAACCATGACAACAGACTCTAGAACAGGCTCTTTGAGGACCTGGGTCCCAGCTGCCTCTCTGAGATGGCAGAGAAAACGGAGAAAAATTCAACCCCTCCGTTGGCAGCAGCTTTCTAATTCCGCTGAGCTCAGTGTGTTCAGTGGTTTCTTTTCTCCCCCAGAAAATAAGGCACTGTGAATAACATGTTGTATGGAAACAGGTCTACTTAAAACGTCACGTTAATATAATTATTTACAAGTACTGACATAAATGAAATAAAGGTCTGACTAAAAAACAGAACATTTCGAAGCCTAACACCACTGCTTTAATGAATAGAATAGAGAAATGCTGAATAATTTTCTGCCGATTTCACAATATTCTTGATAAACCTTTTCTCCCGCCTACACACACGTCCCAGGTGAAATGTGCCTTTTTAAATTTGCTCCAACATACCGATTTGTAGCACATAATGCAGCATAAACGTCACTTGTGTTTTTGCATGGCTCTTCGGTAGATTCAAACATTTCTATCTTAAGACCATTCTGTCTGCTTTTATGCTGCCGTTTGGGGAAAAGCAACAAGAAAGCCCTACGGGAAAGTTGTTGGTCCATAATCAGTGAGCCAAAGTTCGCTTTGATGTCAAAGCAAACTGAGTCACCGAAGTCCCTGTGAGCTGCCCGCAGGTATCTGACAGCAAAATCCAATGTATTTTCAAAATGATAACCGGAGCCTTCGCCACGAGTTGTCGAGTTGTCGAGTATCAGCACTTCCATTCTGACACTGCAGAGTCCTCGTTTAATTAGTGTGAGAACAAAAGCACCTGGCTTCCTTCCCTGGTTATTGTTCACAAGGGGTTTGGGCCCATCTGCCCGTATCCTTGAGTTTGCTGTTCCAAAGCAGCCCGGGCCTGGAGTTCTTTCTGCCTCCTTTACACACTCAGTCCTTCAACCAAGTAAATGCGGGAAACCGGAGGAGGTGAGACTCCGTTGTTTGCAGAGAGGTTTGGCTAAAAACAAATCCTGGACCTTGGTGTCTAAACTGCGACACTCCTTCCAACACATGCCAACCACGTAAAGGCCCCAAGAAAACCCTGTCGTCTTTAAGTCCTGGTATTTATTATCTACGCGGGTTTGGCACGTGCAGTTCCCTGGGTGGCGCAGGCGGTTTGTACTCGACTGCTAACCTAAAGGTGGACGGTTCGAACCCACCCAGGGTCGTCATGGAAGAAAAGCGCGGTGATCTGCTTCCATAGAGGTTATAGCTAAGAAAACCTTACGGAGCAGTTCTGTAGCACGTGGGTCACCGTGAGTCAAAACTGACTCAATGGCAACGGGTTTGGTTTTTGGTTAACCTTGGGGGGATATCAGCTATCCCAAAACACCATCCACTAGATGCATTCCAACTCAGGAGATCAGGACAAAGAGTCCTTGCCTCCAAAGAGCCAACCAGAATTCTGTGGCTGCTGGTGGCAACAGATATAGAGAGAATTCAAAATGGCACCATTGAGCCAGTGTTCAACACGGGCTTCTGCAGGCCGGTGCAACTCTTCACCTTCACCCCTGTAATCACCACAAAACAACAACGAGAGCAGCAGCAGCAACCACATCCTCTAGATGGGTTGCTTGAGATATACAATTTGCTTCCACACTCTTCTTCCTACAAACTGTCTTGAAAAAGGTGACCAAACCCCAGGAGTGTAATTTTGGAGTTAAAAACTAGACAATTGCTTAGACTGGCAGCTCCCTGAGGGAAGGACCCAGTCTTTGACCTAATTTCCATGGGGCACAGTGTGACAAAATGGCGGCACAGGAGTATCTAATCCTATGGTGCAATGATGACAGAAGGATCTGGAGCAGCCACTAACTCCGAAGACTGCAACCTCAAACAACTTCCTCCCTTCCCTCCCTCCACAGTGACTGGCCAGAACCAACAAGTTTATTTGTCAGCCTCAAACTATCAGAGGAGACCTTGCCTATGGCCCTGCCCTATGTATGCCAATCCCCTCACTTAGGCCCCATCCTTCCCATCTCCTCCAGCCCTACCACTTGTGGAGGTGCCCTGTAGACTCTGAGGCACTACACCATCATGCAACAGTCTACAAGGGCAATTTAATACAGTGGAGACAGCTCTGGGCAATTATCTACATGGCTGTGTGCCCTATTTCTTCAGCTTTAGAATGGGGCTAGTACTATCTGATGCCTGGCCTACATCCTAGAATTATTGCGGGCATCCAAATAAATGGAGCTCAGGCAACTGCTACCATTATAATCACAATATTTTTCTAACCTCTGCATCCCCAAAACAGGAAGTGAGAAGTGAATTTGTGGTTTGTGACAGTGGAAAAAGCCTGGAGTAGGAGCGAGCCAGGCAGAGCACTGGTTCTGCCATAACCTCGTTCCAGCTGAGGCAGGAGGCACAGACTACGTAAACTGGAAGGGGCTCTATGAGACGACATAAGCTCAAGAAGGTGGGGAGCCCCGGAACATTCTGGTGTGCGCTGCTCTCTTGGAGGTGACCCTTCTGACTTCTCCAAATGCAAGAGCTGGACTCCCGGCTTGGAGATATGATGAGGACTCAGTGGATCAGGCTGGGCTATTGTTGCGATTTGACCTACACAAGCTCGCCACCTCTGAAAATCTTTAAAGTGTGCAGGGAAACAAACTCTTTCAAAAGAAAGCCAGGCACAAGGTCATGGAAGCTCCACAGACACATCCAAACTCCCTGAGGGACCGAATTGCTGGGCTGAGGGCTGTGGGGACCATGATCTCAGAGAACATCTAGCTCAACTGACATAACATAGTTTATAGAGAAAATATTCTACATTCTACTTTGGTGAGTAGTGTCTGGGGTCTTAAAAGCTTGTGAGTGGCCATCGAAAATACTCCACTGGTCTCACCCCATCAGGAGCAAGGGAGAATGAAGAAAACTAAAGACACAAGGGGAAGATGAGTCCAAGGACTACAGCCTCCACCAGTCTGAGTCCCAGTACAACCAGCTGGTGCCCGGCTACCACCACTGACTGCTCTGACAGGGATCACAATAGAGCGTCCTGGACAGAACTGGAGAAAAATGTACAATGAAATTCTAACTCACAGAAAAAGACCAGACATATTGGCCTGACAGAGACCGGAGAAACCCCAAGAATATGGCCCCTGGACAGTCTTTTAGCTCAGTAATGAAGTCACTCCTGAGGTTCACCCTTCAGCCAAAGATCAGACAGGCCCATAAAACAAAATGAGGCTAAACGGGCACACCAGCCCAGGGACAAGGACAAAGACTAGAAGGCAGAAGGGGACAGGAAAGCTGGTAGTAGGGAACCCAAGGTCAAGAAGGGAGAGTGCTGACATGTCGTGGGGTTGGTAACCAGTGTCACAAAACAATACGTGTACTAATTGTTTAATGAGAAGCTAGTTTGTTCTGTAAACCTTCATCTAAAGCACACTTCAAAAAAAAAAAAAAAAAAAAAAGCCAGGCAAATGTGGGGAGGGTCGGAAGGAGAGAGAGGTGGGAGAAAGGAAGAGCTCTGAAGCTCCAGTAGAGGGAGAACCCTCCAAAGCCGTCTCCGTGTCGCGGTGAGCGCCCTTCCAAGGGCCTGGGTGGTTGGCTTAATAGAGAAATTATTCCTAATAAGTCCCAAGGAGCTACAGGTCTTTTCCTTACAAACGGGAAACAATTATATCTCCTGGCAGCTCATTACATATTCTTTTGGTACCATGAGTTGTTTTAAAGCCGCAAAATTAGTTCTGGCAGGGTTTACAGAAAAACACCCGTGAGACGAGACTGAATGAGTTATGTAAGACTTCTCGTACTCTGCAGAGGACACGTTAACCGCTTACTGGCGCAGCAAAGCCACTTGGAGTCATTTAGACACACTTGCATTTGCACCAAGGCCAGGACGTGGTTGAAGAGAGAAAGCAGGGGAACCCCAACTCTGGGTGGACCCTAAGCAATTGGCAGGTCCTCATTCATCTCAGGAGGCTGCTGAGACCCCAGACAGGTCAAGGGACTTGCCTAAGAAAATCAATTTTTCTAAAAGCTCCAGTCTTTTTCCAGCAGCTAAGGTGACCCTTCAGTGTGGTGCACTGAAGCCTTTAAAATCAACCAGATCTCTAAAACATCAATATTATTACTATTAGTCCACAGCTGTGCCGGGAGCCCAGTCCCAGCCCCAGCCCGACCCAGGAGGGTGACTCATTTGATCAATTAAGCACTCTGCCATTAAGACACACATATTTCAAAAGTGTTCACCTGGGAACAACCACCAAACCAATTAGGAAAATCTGAAAAACACAGAAACACATTTATTTAATTCATGATCCCCTTCATTTTCTCTGTGTATTAAATAAACAAACAAAAAAACCCAGTAGCCATCCAGTCAATTCTAGCTCACACACACACACACACACACACACACACACACATGAAATCTATAGTGTTATCTATTAAAAAATAAATCTAAATATCTTTGGAATATTTCACCAGTAAAACATAATACTTCATCTCTTCATCTATCCAGACTTCAGACAACCAAGAATTCTGTCTATTTAGAAAACAGCAAAGAATGAGTAAACAAATAATAAAGACTGCTCAACATACGTCGCAAGGATCAAGTACCGAACGTGGAGAAGTCCTTGGGACTCTACTCAACTGCACTGTGCTTTTGTTTTATGAGTAGAAACACCAGGCTTTGTTTCCTGGTTCCTAACCCTGCACATTGCTCATAAGGGGGAGAAGGATCGCCATAGGCAAGGTACCCCAAACTGGAGCAAGTGGTAACTACCCAACAGAGCAGGAAGGTCTGAAGAGGATTAAAAGCCAGCAGGAAACCCCAAAACTATGTGGTAACCTGGAGTCCTCTGAAGTGCCAGCAAACCAGACCCACCCTACCAGGTGGCAAGGCAGAGGGGGTCGGTCAGACCTAAGTTTGAAAGCCGGATTTGCCACTTATTAGCTGTGCAATGTTGGACAAGTTACTTCCCCTCTCTGGCCCCTAGTTTCTTTCTATATATATTAAAAACAAAGTTGTTGTTGAGTCGAGTCTGACTCATAGCAACCCTGTGTGTTACAGAGTAGAACTGCTCCACAGGGTTTTCTTTTCTTGGCTGTAATCTTTAAGGAAGCAGATCACCAGGCCTTTCTTCTGTGGCACCACTGGGTGGGTCTGAACCACCAACCTTTAGGTCAGTAGTTGAGCACAAACCGTTTGCACCATCCAGGGACCCTTCCATCTATAAAGGAGGGCTACATCCCACTGTGAAGTGGGAATGACCATATCCACCTTACAAGGCTGTGGTGAAAAGCAGATGATTTATGTAATGAGCTAACCAAGGGCCTGGTATCAAGTTATTGTTCAATGTTTCTAAAGACCCGGAGACATCAGAATGTAACAGTATAGTCTGATTACAGTGTTCATGATGGGATCCTTGAGTCACCGGAGAGGGCTAACAGGTGGTCTAAGCATTCACGTGAGAAGGCAGGGACCTTCCTTCTGACCAGGCTTGTTGCCCCCTTCTTTCCCCAGCAGCCCTGACACCTAGGGCCTCCATGAGTTTCTGCCGGCACTCAGACTCTCTTGCTCTCTCTTTAAAACCTGCTTTCAGCAAACTATGCTTTCATAAATTATATGATTAACTAATTCATCCTAAGGTGTCAGTGCTTGACAACAGCAAAGAAATTCTTCATGGGTATCAGTGGTTAGCCAGGGGCATAGTGGCAAACCCAAAGGATATATCACCAACAGTGACATTTCAGCCAAGGTGACAGACCAACGAGGAATGAGCTCCCGGTAAGAGGACCTTCTTGGTGTCTTTTCAATCACACGTTGTAAACAGTTTCTCCTTTATCGTTGCCGGCCTGAAACATGACCCAGAGAGCCCGCGGCACTTGGAGGACCCAAGCGTGGGCTGCTGATGGGCTCTCGTGTTTCTCGAAGAGTTCAATGTTGATACAAATCCACTCAAACCACTACAGATCCCCTTCTGATTGATTCAATTTTATTTATTTATTCATGCCCTGCATTGGTCCAAAAACAATTGGGGTGGGGGTGTAGGTGGGGGGGATGAAGTCCCTAAGGGAAACACATTCATAGACCAACAAGATTCCGTCACCAGAATACTAAAGATATCATTGTGCTTTCATGCTAGAACATATTGAGAATTAGCAATCGTTGGTTTTTTCTTCTTATTTTTCCCTGCAATCTGATGGTCTTTGAAACACCCATGTGCTGGAGGCTGTAACGGCAGAGAGAAGGATAAGGAAGGAGTTGCACAGGAAGGCACAAATGGCTGAACCATTGTAGACTTTATCAAGATACGTATAATGGAATGTCTCAGTTTCTTTCTCTCTTCTAACTGTCTGTCTGTCTGTCTGTCTGTCTCTCTCTCTCTCTCTCTCTGAGGGCCTCTCTCTCTGTCTTTCTCTTCAACAACACCAGTAGAAATACTGCTAGGATCAAATAGAAAATATTGTCTATGCTTCGTCTGGCCAATGGTTTGGGGTGTTGGTTTCTTACAGAGGACAGGATCCACGTCTGTTTTGTTGGCTAGTCTATCCCTAACACCTAGCCCCGGGCCTGCCGTGAGGTGCTAGAGCTAGCCTGCACCCATTTTTCACATCATCTCCCAACTCTGCATTCAATGACAAGTCGTTGGTTACCCAAAAATGGCCACGGTGGAGTACTGACACCATAGAAATTGGCGAACACTGTCAATTGAGGCTTTTTTTTTTTTTTTTCCTGGAGGACCAGTTAAATATTTATAGTACATCACCGACAGTAGGTATACCAAAAATTAGTGTTAAAGAAATGAAGGAAGGATGATGATCTCGCCATTTATAACAGCACTCTGGCCCTAACCGTAGCAAACCCTCTATGTTCTTCTCAACAACAGGATGACAAGCCTTAGGAAGCCGTTACGAAGCAGAGAAGGAAATGCTGGAATGACTGATTGAAAACAAAATTTCTCTTTGGTAACAGGTCTCTGACTCAGCTCTGGTGGAAAGTATCAACCTTGTAAACCCACAAGGAAGAGATGAAGATTTCACTTCTTACTTCCTTTGATGTTGAAAAGAGAACCGTCTAAAATGCCGGGCCAGGGCTGTGCGGGGAGGAGTGCCGGACTCGGGGTGAGCAGTCACATACAGCAGCCTCCTCTGCTTTGTGACCTCGGGGAGTGAGGGAGTCTCTCTGACCTCAGGTTTCCTTGTACAGAGCAGTCAACAACACCCCCTCTGCCTACCCAATGGAGGCAGCCAGCTCCTGTTCATCATCTAGGACCTAGTTCACACGCCCCCGCCCCCTCGCTGCTTTTACAAAGCCCCTCTCCTCCTCCAAAAAAGTGCCGTCTCCCTTGACAGGTGGGGCCCTGTCTGGACTCTTGCACTTACCACACTGGACTTCTGTTAGTTGATTAGAGATACGCCCCCTTCCCCCTGCCTGTGTCTGACCTCATCAAGGGCAGGGGCCACACAGAGGCTGCATTCCTAGTCCCCTGGCACACAGTAGTTGATTTTTGCATGTTTATCAAAGTGAACCACTGGAAAACTAGAAGCCAGGGGTTTTTAAACTGTGCATGTAATACGGAACGTGTAAAGAGTTACTACCAAGAGCAGACCACAAAGAAGGGTAGCAGGCCACTGCCAAGCCTGAAGAACAGCCCTTCTTGGCACAGACCCTACTGAAGCCTTTAATCAGACAGCCACTAGTTAAACTTTGCGAAGCACCTGGAGGAACTGGGCGGTGAGGATCAAGGAGAACTCCAGAAAGTGTTCTTCTAAACCGCGGCCTTCTTGTCCTGCAGTGCATTCCAGCAGCTTTATTTCAGGATTCCGAACCCTCCCTGCCCATAGGGCTCAGAAGTAAGAATATTATATAAGGAATGAATGCTGCCTTCATTTGTTGTAATAAAAGAAACAGCCCATTTAAAGAAAAGCAGACTTCAGTGGCTTAGATATTTCTGAACGTGAATACAACCCAGAGGCTCAGGAATACAGAATGGGTGTCTTGAGAATGACCATTTTTTCGTATTTAAAATATTCTGGAAAATTGCTCCGCATCCCTGTGCCAAAAAGAAAAAGATAAGGGCTGTTTGGAATGTCTCTATGACATTCACATATAGTGTTACAAAGACGGGAAGGGCTTTGGCCTCGAATGCCCCTTACGCGGCCACGTGGAAGCCCGGGGAGGCCGTTCACCACGGCGTGGAATTTGCGAGAAGACCCCTGCAAAGAAAACTCACTATTTCGATGAGTTACATAGTTTGTGAGCTTTTCAGCTTACAGGAGTTTCCAAATAAAATACAGGCGTGCTGGTGAGGGGCAGTTCCTCAAGCGTTTCAGGGTGTAAAATGATGACGACGGTGATGGTGGTGATGGTGTATCTCCAACTAAAAAGCTGGTTCACGGATATTTTACCTCATTTTATTTGCTATAACAACCATGCTCGCTAGGTCGAAAATGAATTACTGATGTCGAAGAGTGGAAAATGGAAGGCGGAGAGGGGTGCAGGGCTGGCTCGGGGTCTAATAGCCAGGCAATGGATGAGCTGACTTGAGAACCCAGGTCTGTTTTTCGCTGCCTGGTAGGAAAGGGGTGGGGTGGGGAGTCAGACAAGGAGGGACCCTACAATTAGTAGAGAGGGTTTGAAAGAGCACAGACGCTGGAGTCAGACGACCAATCCTGTTCCCGGGACCTGCGGAGGACCAGTCACATGGACCAACTAAATGTGGCTAAGGACTCCCCAACTCATGGGGTTGTTGCGGGGATCAAATGGCCTGGGGCATGTAAAGTACAAGGCACGGACAAAAAATACAGTTGCCATTAGTATTTTATCATTATTTCTAGCTTTACTGAGGGCTTTTGATCCTTTAAAGGTCTAATTTTATTTGTTCTTTGTGACTCTGCCTGGGTGGGAATTTTATTAAATATTTCATGAGGTCTAGCTCTCCTTTCCACTCTGCGGGGCTTAGCAAATGACAAAGAGCTCAAGTATCTGGCTTCCACATTCAGAAGGAAAAACCATGCCCTGTCAGAGCATCGTGTGTGTGTGCATGTATATGTGTGTTGTGTGCATATATATGCGCATGTATATATGTATGTTTATACGTGTGTGTGTATGTGTGTGTGTGTTGGGAGCCTGGTGGCCTCTTTCTCCCACTTCTCTTTGCTTTTGAAATGATCTTCACCTGTTGTTGACAAACCAACTTGGTCTTTTTCAGAACATTTCTGCATCTACAGAGAGGAACATCTTTGCCCAGATTCCATAAGGCAGGAAATCAATGAAGGTTTTCATTTTCTGCTTAGCCTCAAAAGACAAGATGACGAGAGAGGAAGGTTTCATTTTGGATCCTATGTTCTGGAAAAATTAAAATAGGAAGGAAAAAAGGCTTACACATCCTATTCAAAACATAAATGCATTTTTTCCATTTTTTTAAAAATAAAAATAAAAGAAATTGACTTCACTCTGTTTTGATTAATATGGATGACTCTGACAGAGGAAGGACACCTCAATTTTTTAAAGACAGCCCTACACCTAACAGCTTGGTTTTTAAATGGCTACATTTAAACATTTCTTTCTCTGCTCATTTCCAAACCTGGGCCATAAATCACCCTTATGAACACAATGGCCTGCGCCTACAGCAATTTATCATTTGGATAATGTCACCTGTTCAGGTGTGCATTAATTTATGCCTCAAATTAGAACTCAGGTTGGCTGAAACCTTCCCTCTCATCTGCACATTCACGCAGCGGCCCCTTCAGACCTACTCTGCCGAGCTCCGGGCAGGGCAGAACCGGCGCAATGCCTCACTGGGCGGGAAGGAAGAAGAGGTCAGCTGGAAGAAAACGGGGCCTAAGGGGCCTTTGTGGTTCGCTGCTTCAGCCTCTTACTCTTTGTCATTCAGGGTGGTAGACTGTGATAAAACGCTCCGCAATTCCGGCCTAAACAGGAAGGACGTGCATGCAGCATATCTGTCAGCTCTTGTTGCTCCAAGAAAAGGCGTGACTGGACGGGGTGCGGGGGAGATGCAGGGGCACGGAGCAGCACCCCACGGTGGAGAGAATGCTAGAATGGCCGTCCCAAGCTGGGGCCCAAGCTGTGCTGATAGATACGTATCACCTTGGCCAGGTCCCATCACTCTTTCTGGGCCTCAGTGGCAAAATAAAAGACCTCCGAGATCCCCCTTCCTCTCTGCCATTCTATGACTCTGAGACCAGAGGAAGGTGTCAGGTGTTTATTACCATCTACAAGCCCCAACACTTAAGCATTTTCCCCTAAGAGGATAGGGACAGGGATGACTGTATGTGTCTGACCCACGCTAGAAAGAACCGGCATTTACGTGCCTGTGTGGACTTGCTTCTTCTGTTTTCCTCCCTGTCGCCTTTCACTGTCTCTCTCTTCCACTTATCTCAAGAATAGACAAAACACTCTCTGGTGCTAGCATTAATATTCTCTACCCTTCAAGGCCTGTTTTCCCTGGGTTAGATACCAAGCAATCACTTCTAAAGAAAACTATCTCATTTAATGCTCCGAACAACCTGTTGAGGTCTACGTTAATTCTCTCTACTTGACAGATGCAGAAACTGAGGCTCAGAGACGTGACCTGTCCAAGCCCACACAGGAATGGCAGTCTGAATCTGAACCCAGAGCCGTCTGACTCCCAAATGAGTGCTATTTCCATAATGCTGAAGCGAGCAGGTACATGAATCAGGGTCACTGACAATGTGGACACCTACGTTTGATTCTTAAGCTCCACTGGTGATTAAGATCACTGGTAGCCAAGAGGGATGACAAATATTTTTGAATTTCCACAAACAAGAGGTGTGTCTGTAAAATTACATATGTGTGAGATTAAACAACTGATTTCAAGAGCCACACACAAAAATTAGACTCCTTGCCTTGTAGTATAGATTTGAATTGTAAATTCAGAGATCCTGGCTCAGTTAATACCTCCTTATAAGCCTGCAATCACAGTTCTTAAATTAGCCTAGGCTCTCCCTCTCAACAGAAGAAACCAGAAACCTAGGATTGAAATTTGTTACTTGCTCTTTGTGAATGCAGTCATCAGCCCCTTTGTATGCGTAGCTTTAAAAATTATGTCCTCTTCGCCTGAGTCAATCAAAGGAAAAATGACTCCCCAGCCATAGTTTGTAAATGTACCAGTTTTGTTCAGGGCGTGAAAATTGTGAGAATCCCAGGGATCCAGTTCTGAGCACATCCAGGGTGATGAATCACTGCTTCCACCAGCCACTTTCCCAACATGCTGCCCAAACTGTCCCAAGCTCCTCTCTGCTTTCCCCCCATGCAGCCGTCCCTTCTCACCATGACACCACTCTCGTCTGACAGGCGAGGAACACCTGCCAGAGGGTGACTTCACCAGGCACAGTAACTCTGACAACAGCCCAAATAAAACCGTGTCATTTAAACCATAAACACCAACCCAACAGGGATGTGGAACTCCGGCAGAGTCACAGAAAAGGGCAGAGAGGAAGAGAGCAGAGGGCTGTTGCCACAGACAACTTAAACGCAGGCTCTGAATATGGGACTTGGGAAATGCAGAGCCTGTGCCCCACGAAGGGGAGGAGTAAGGAGTCAGGAAGAACTGGGTTGGAGCCCAGCACTTCCGCTGGGTATGCCATCTAGGGAAATTTATTCACCCTCTCTGATCCTGTTTCCTTATCTGTAGGATGCAGCCTAACTCACAGGGTTATTGTAAGATTGAGTATCGGTGTAAAACACTTAGCACAGTTAACCCTCAAGTTATGCTCGCCGATATTACATTTTATTATTGTTACAGGAAGAAGTACAGCCAGAGTGCGCCTTCAAAGTGAGGATGGTGGGACTTCATCTCACGTACCTGTACATGTTTTCAGGAGGGACCAGTCCCTGGAGAAGGTCAGTGAAAAAGAGGAAGACCCTCAAGGAGACGGACTGACACAGTGGCTGCAACAATGGGCTCGAACATAATGATTGTGAGGATGATGCAGGACCGGGCCGTGTTTCGTTCTGTTGTACGTAGGGTTGCTATGAGCCGAAACTGACTGAACGGTACCTCACAACAGTAACATAGGATTATATGGTAAGCCTGCCTTCCTTGTACATTAGTGAAAATTCTAGAGCCCAACTTGCTCTTCTGAAAACACCATTAAGAACGACGTGAAAGAGGCCTCGATTCCAGTCCTGGTTTTGCCGATGGCCAGATGAGAGATTTGAGGCAAGCCACATCACCTGGTGTCAGTTTCCAATTCTGCCAAATGCAAGGGTGAATGGATGCCTTCCAAAGTCCTCTTTATGGTTCCTTAATATGATATCATTTCCCCTACCCATTGTTCAATACTGAATTGTCAACATGGGTGGCAAAGGTTTAAATTTTAGCTGTCCAAGAACCCTTTCCGTTGGAGGACCAAGCCCCCTCTTTCCACCTCCCATCCCGTGGAATGTACAGGGCCGACCAGCAGGACTCGGTGCTCGCCTGGGAATTATCTGTGAAGCCTCCCTTTTGAGTGCGCCAGCCAATTTGGTGGCATCGCTAATAAGCATTTTAGGAAGTGAGGCGCTGCTTTGAAATTTTTCCTTTCAGTAGTAAAGTAGGAACTGTCAGGGGGAGTCGAACTCTTCTGCTTTTGATTTCTTGGTAAGAACCCAAGAGGGAAAAATGCAAGGGGTTTTAAAAAAAAAAAAAAAAAAAGAACCTCAAGAGCAGAGGTAAGTACACACTGTAGCCAATGGCTGACTCGTGGGCCGGAGCGAAACGTACCCACAATTATGCACGTTCTGACTCTATGCTGACCTCTGTGGGAAGAGTCCACGCATCCATCCATGGACAGCAGCAGCACACAGCCTGGAATGGAAGACACAAAACATCCCTTGCCATGCCTTCTGGAATGCCATTCTTTTAATCCTACACAAGAACTCCCATCAGTATTACTAAGGGAACTTTGAGATTGCCGTTGCTCTTGTCTCTCCCAGGGAGCCGCAGTGGTAATGAGAATAAATCACCTCCTGGTATCTGTAAGGTCTTTACAGTTTCATAAAGCACTTTCATCCCCACAACAATTCTACGAAGTAGGAAACATGAGTGCTATTATCCCCAGTTTACCGATCAGAAAGAGCCAGCATGCCTAGTGAGGTGACAGACCACAGCACATCAGAGGCAGCCCTAGGCTGGCATCACGGCTGCCTTTCCTCCGGCATGTGCTCGCTCCACTTACTGGCAAAAATGAGAGAGGTGGACTCAGGGTGGCGTCAAGGGAAGAACACTGGGCCAGGTGTGAGGGGCTCAGGTTTTCAGTTATCATACTTCTCTGAGCTGGGGGATCTTGGGCAAGTCACTTCTTTGTAGCGAGGTTCTCGTCTATAGACAATATCCCTTCAGCTCTGTATTTACAAATAATTCCACGCCTCCTTGGAATGAGCCAACTGACATCAGTCGTAAACTGTCTGGTGGAAGTGGCCCGAATTGGTGCAAATGCCATAGTTAATCCCAATTCTTTTTTCTTTCTCTCTTTCTGTCTCTCCCTGTCTGTCTCTCTTCCTGTCTGTCTGCCTTCTTCCTTGTTTCTCTTTTAAAGTTATACCTGCCCATTATTTAAAGAGACAAACAATTCTACAAAACTCTGTGGAAAAACCAGTAGTCACCTCCCTCCATTTCTCATGCCCCAAAAGGCAACCACGTTCAACAACTTTGGCTGATTCTTCTGATATTTACCTCCGTATCTTTAAATAACATGTTTATGTAACTACCTCTTGACTTTTTCAGTTTGGGGCTTTATCTATTGTCCTTCCACTACGGAAAGTGAGGTTTTTGCTTTCTTTCACGCACTCCCACCCCCAACACACATGCATGTTTCCTGTCTCCCATTCCCCCAATGCAGTTCTATTATAATTTCGGTTAGATTGATATTCTCTGCTTATGGTTTTAGACAATGTAAGTGCTATTCACTGCTGGGTCATGTATACAATAAGTAATCTTCCTTTGTCTACAATATAATGTTCTTCCTGGTGTTAATAATTAACTTCTGTTTGCTTAAATTTCTATATACTTATTACTTATCGAACCCCTAGTTGTATAAGTCTCAGTATATCTAAACACATCAGGTATGTTCATTTTACCTTCGTGAAGCAATTTCCCCGGGAGCCTTTGGACCTGCTCTCTGGACTAGTCTTTCTCAGGCCACAGCTGACGTCCTGTACTTTCTCCTTCCAGTCACCCTGGGACTCTCTCCACTCTCTGTTTTGATGGGTTCTTTTTGTCTTAGACACCTGTGTCTTTCTTGGCTTCTGCTCTCATTTGGTGGAGCATCCCCCACTAGTTTAATGAGAAAAGGTATACCAGTTGCTGTCGACTGGACCCCCGAGTCATGGCAACCCCGTGTGTGTCAGAGAAGAACTGTGTTCCACAGGGTTTTCCATGGCTGATTTTTTAGAAGTAGATCACCAGGCCTCTCTTCCTGGGCACCTCTGGGCGGACTCAAACCTCCAACCTTTTGGTTAGCAGCTGAGGGTGTTAACTGTTTGCGCCACTCAGGGATTCTGAGAAAGGTGCATGTGAGATACAGGCAGTCCAAGGATTATGAACGAGCTCGTTTCTAAGTCTGTCTTTAGGTCGAATTTGTACGTAAATTGAAATACTTAGGTATGGTTGGTATTTAACGTCAGTTAGTCAAATGTTTGTCTTAGTCTATAGCATTCCTTCCCATGCATAAAAAAGCATTAAAGAACTAATTCCAGATACACGAAAGCATCTTTAACATAATACAGTACTACTACTACTACTACTACTGTTTTGATGCGTGTCACAAAGTAGCGCCCATTTGTTATTATAAACCATTGCAGGTACCTCAAATTTTTAATCTAATAGGCTTTACAGGGGTTGGTTCATAACTACAGGTTGTATGTAAGTTGGACATTCGTAGCCCGGGCACAGCCTGTAAAATTTGGAGACCTCACAAATCTGAAAATGTTTTTATTCTAACCTTGCACTTAATTGGTAGATTGGTTACATATAGAATGCAACATTGGAAATAATTTCCCTTAGAATTTTGAAAACCTTGCTCCATCATCTTCCAGTTTTTCCAATGTTGCTGTTGAAAAGTCTAGGAGCAGACTGCTTATTATTATTTACTATACTTTAGATGAAGGTTTACAGAACAAATAGTTTCCCATTAAACAGTTAGTACACATACTGTTTTGTGACAATGGTTAACAACCCCACAACATGTCAACACTCTCTCTCCTCGACCTTGGGTTCCCTATTACCAGCTTTCCTGTCCCCTCCTGCCTTCCAGTCCTTGCCCCTAGACTGCTGCACCCCATTAGTCTTGTTTTGTTTTATGGGGCTGTCTAATCTTGGCTGAAGGGTGAACCTCTGGAGTGACTTCATTACTGAACTAAAAGGGTGCCCGGGGGCCATACCCTTGGGCTCTCTCCAGTCTCTGTCGGGCCAGTAAGTCTGGTCTTTTTTTGTGAGTTAGAATTTTGTTCTACATTTTTCTCCAGCTCTGTCCAGGACCCTCTGTTGTGATCCCTGTCAGAGCAGTCAGTGGTGGTAGCCGGGCACCATCTAGCTGTACTGGACTCAGTCTGGTAGAAGCTGTGGTAGTTAGCAGACTAATTCTTGATCCTTTATATGAAATCTGTCATTTCTCTTTGGAAACTGAGGGTCTTATTCTTGTTTTTGGTGTTCTGGAATTTCATAATGATGCTGCTTTTGTGTGGATATAATTTCATCCATTGTACTGGATATTGGATAGATTTCATGGGAAACTCATGTCCTTCAATTTTGGGAAAATTTCCTGAATTATCTCTTCAATAATTTTACCCTTTCCATTTTCTCTGTATATCTTCCCTCTCTCTCTCTCTTTTGTTTTTCATTTCTCCTATTATGTTTTAATTATTTACAGTTCATTCTTGGTTTTGAATGTTCCTTTTTCAGAAGATTCTGCTCTTCTTTCATATATGCAGTATCTCCACTTATTTTTCTGTGTATGTTAACGATCTGGTTTTTCCCCTCAAAGTTTTCTTCTCTTTTACAGTCTCTGTTTCCTCTAATTTGCTCCTTTAAAAAAAAAAAAAATCTCTTCTCATATTAGACACTTACTTCAAATGTCGGTAATTCTAGGTTATCATCTGCTCATATTTAAGAGTGGAACATTAAAAAGCTAATTATGATTTCTGGGCACATGAGAGGGGTTCAGTCACTTTTAGAATCTTTGGTTGGGCTATTTCTTGGAGAACCCCAATGCCAGTTTCTTTATTTGTTATTTCCTCTTCGGCTTGTCAGACAGACACTGCAGGGAAGACTCCAACTCTTGTATCGTTGTGGGAGCCAAGTTGGAGGCAGAATGCAGGCAGTCTAAAACTAAGCATATGAACTTATTCGTAACCCCACTGCTTGCCCATGGTCCCCAAGTCCAGACCCTCGAGTGTACACTCTCCAAAGAATAACCCTTCAGCGCAGGGGCAGGTGGGAAGTTTCTCTGACGTTTTCTGGGATCAAATTGCCACTTAAACAGAGTTTTAATCACTATCCTCGTTTTGGAGCCCTGGTGGCACAGTGGTTAAGAGCTTGGATGCTAACCAAAAGGTTGGCAGTTCAAATCTACCAGCTGCTCCTTGGAAACCCTATGGGGCAGTTCTACTCTGCCGTATAGGGTCACTATGAGTCAGAATGGACTCAATAGCAATCCTTCTTTTAGCCCACCTTCTAGTCCACCTTCACAGGTAAATGGTGCTGTCTGTTTTTGAACCTTTGTGGCAGTAGGTTCTGTGATGTTTTCGTTTTTCCTTTTTGCTGTCTTAGGATTCCACTTTCTCAGGTCTGATGATCAGTCACCTCTATTTTATCTGCTTTCCAGTTTCTAAAATGTTGTGGCCATTATATTCTCTCCTGTTCTTTTTGGCCTTCTGGGTTAGCCCTTAAAAAGACACTTTACAAATCATTCTAGTGGATTTTGAGGAGAGAACAGAATTCAATATGCAGATTTAATCTGCCTTCTCCAACCATTCTGTCTAAACTCCCTCATTCTGTCTTTAACACAGTAAAATAATCAGGCACATTTTGGACCAATGATATAATAACACTGATGGGGGAAAAATCTTAGTCCCTCGGAAAACTGACAGTTTCTTTCTGTCATTTATTATTGCTCATATCTCAATGCTCATTTCTGTCTAGTACATATCTGTAGGCCCGGTCTTGCCCATTGGATTTATAATCTGAGCCTTTTAAATATCTCTTTGACTATTAATCCGGGGTAAGCAGTGTGCAAAGCCAGCCAAGGACCAAAGTATGTCAATCTCCTTTATTGTCTCTTGGGCAGTTAATAATTTTCCATCTCAGTTTATTTATGAAAGTTGAACCATTTTGCATGCTCATTATTTTAATACTGGAAATGGCAAATTGCTCTAATTGTCTGAAAACCCCAAAGCTGGATCGAGTGGTAACATGCTTTAGTTTTCAAGGACGGGGCACCTCGTGGTAAAGGCACAGCATGTTTACAAACATGGCCTCTGGGGTCACACTGCCTAGATGTGAATCTCTGCTTCCCTCTGTTTGACCTCGGGGAAACTGCTCAACCTCTCTGTGCCTCAGTGTTTTCATACGTAAAGTGTAAGCAACAGTGGTGCTAATCATAATACACAGAAGTAGCTCAGTAAGTATTAGCTAATGCTATTCATTTTGGTCCCTATTTTTAAGAATTTAGGAATAAAGTCAATAAACATCACGAAGTATAAGGGTGGCTTGGGGAGATAATGATACAGCCCCTGGTCTCACGGTGAGATGAGAGATGATATTGTCATCTGAGGGTTAACCTGTAAATTCAGCACCTAACGACAATCTGCTTCCACAAAGATTACAGTCAAGAAAACCCTACGGGGCAGTTCTACTCTGTCACATGCGGTTGCTATGAGTCAAAATCAACTCGACGGCATCTAACAACAACAACCAAGTGGGTTAGAGTAGAAGTATGCAAAGTCATGCTGAAAGAGGTCTTAAGTCGGAAGGACCTAGCGCAATGGGAGTGACGGAATTTGCACATCGGATGCATGAACACCATCCAGAATGACTTGTCTGGTTGTTGTATTAAAAAAATAAAATAAAAAGGATATTGTCAGATTCTGAACTATGATGGCATTACCAGTACCATCCCACTGTACTGATCAGAAGACACACGTCTCTGTGGAAACAAACAAGCCCACAAATCTCAGTAATAAACCAGCTGCTGTCAAGTCAATTCCAACTCATGGCAGCCCCATATGTGTCAGTATCATAGCAACTCCTTAGGGTTTTCAAGGCCTGTGACATCTTGGAAGCGGACTGTCAGGCCTTTCTTCCAAGGTGCCTCTGAGTGGGTTGGAACTGCCAGCTTGGCAGTTAGTAGCCATATGCTTCAGTTTGTGCCACCCAGGGACTCCTTAAATCTCAGCAGCTTAACAGAAAAAGCATTATTCCCTGATTCCACAAAGTCTGATGTGGGTTAGTCACGCTCCTCCATCTTGTTTTGATGTCATCTGGAATGTGTGGCCTACGAGGAGGGAAAGAGGGACAGAAGGGACGCATCAGTTCTCAAATGTCTTGTAGTAGAACTTGTATCACTTCCGCTTATCTTCCCATTTGCTGGAACTCAGTCGCATGGCCCCAACCTAACTATGGGGAGATGGGGCCATCATCTGCCCGGGAAGAGGAGGTAGGGTGATGAATACTGAAGACTCTGCTGGCCACCCACTCTTTGTGGAGACCTATCTGGGCAACCAGCTGCTGTCTTCAGGGAGCACCTGTCTATCTCTACGCTGAGCACCCACAGTTGTGCATGGTGGGCCCTATGTGTCTGTTTGCTTGAGTCCCATAGAACCTACAGGTGGCAAACTCTTGAAGCCTGTGTGTTTAGCCCTCCTAGTCTTCAAGACCTTGAGAATCTAGCCAGGCAATGTGTTAAGCGCTCCATCCCTGGTAAAGAGCAATGTCTGGAATCTGGTGGCTAAAATCTGTCCTTCACATGCGTCCCACTGATTCAGATATGATTCATATCCTTTGTCCGTCTTCCCTGCCTGCCACTGACATCCCAGCACGCTTTGTGGCTGAACTTAGAGGTTGCAATTGGTGATAGCTGGTGGAATAGACTGTAAAGAAACTACCCTAGAATCTTATATCTTGATCACAGTTATTAGGTCAAACTTAATAATAGCAATATTTTATGTAACACATTGTAGTTTACAAAGTTCTTTTACCTATGTTGCCCTGCTTTATCACTGAAATAACCCTTGGAAGTAAGCAGCAGAATTACCAAACGTTTCCAGATGAGGAAATCAATGCTCAGAAAATTTAAGCATCACATTCAAGATCACTCTGAGCTTGTGATAGAAGTGACCCCTGAGGCTAGGTCTTCTAGCTTGCTTCTCCCTTTGATTTTTCCTTCATGTCCATTAGGTAAATGCTAGATACTTGGTATTACTCAGTCCTGTGCTATGGAGGGAAACAAGGACTTAGAATTTAAATGACACATGATCTATTTGTGTAAAGAGGCATAATGCATTTCACAAAACAATCTATGAAAATTATAAAGAATATATAATCAGGGCTGAATGTAGCTATCCCAGTCCAAAGGGACAATTTTGCACAATGAAGACATAAACTTTTAAATGGCCCCCAAACCTCATACGGTATCATGTCTCCAGGCCCTTGCCCCGGCTGTTCCTTTGGCCTGGAAGGACTTTCTCTGATTTCCCCGTCTAGTAGTCTCATCTTTCTAAATTTGGCTCAATCACTATAACTCCTCTCTAAAGTCTTCTTTGACTCCCTCAGATAGAATTAGTCAATCGGAGTTCTGCAGGGCACCCCACCCTGCACGTTCCTCTCCTGTCTTGAGGTACAAGTCATACACATGTTAAGGTTCTTTATTTTTGGTGGAGGTGGGCAGGGTGTAGGAGAGAGACTGTTATATTGTTTTCTCTTCCCAGGTTGTGAACTTCCTGAGGGTAGGAAGCAAGGCTTGCTCTGCCCTGTACTTCTAGTGTCCAGCGCAGTGCCTGACATGAGTTAAAATTTTGTGGGATGAAAAAAAGAAAAAAAAAAAGGTCTGGGAGAGAGGACACAGCTTCCTGAGGTTTCGCATGTAGTCCTAGAGGTGTCTCCCAAACTTGGATCCTGGAGTTTTGAAGGCAGGAAGACAGGAGCTGAAGAAAATGGATGGAGAAAAAGAAAGGGGTTGCATCCGCAGTTACTTAAGAATTTCTGGGGTTCATGCTCCTGCCGGCAAAACCCAAAGGCCCTGACCACAGTGACCCCTCTGTCCCCACCCCTCTCATCCTATTTGACTTCGTTTGCCACTTTTGAGTGGCAGATTTTCCCCATGATTTTGGAATAACGGTTGATTTTCCACATAAGGACTATCACTGACATCTCTATGAATTAGCTTCTCTCCGCGAATAAAGGTGCCCTGGTGGTGCAGTGGTTAAGCATTTGGCTGCTAATCAAAAGGCTGGCAGTTCAAATCTACCAGCCCCTCCTTGATAACCCAATGGGGCAGGTCTGTACTGTCCTATAGGGTCGCTGTGAGTAGGAATCGACTCATCGGTAACAGTGATTTGGTTTTGGTCCCGTGCATAAAGGCCAGTGAGGGAGTGGGGGGTGTCGTTGTTGTTGTTAGCTGTCGTCGACTTGGCTACCGACTCATGATGACCCCACATGTAACAGAATAAAACACTCCTGGTCCTACCCCATCCACACGATCAGTTGCAGATCTGGCTGTTGTGATCCATAGGGTTTTCACTGGCCATTTTTTGGAGGTAGATCACCAGACTTTTCTTCCTAGTCCCTTTTAATCTGGAAGCTCTACTGAAACCTGTTCAGCATCACAGGAACACGTAAGCCTCTACTGACAGATGGGTGGTGGCTGTACATTAGGGGCATTGGTCAGGAGTTGAACCCAGGCCTCTTGTGTGGAAGGCAAGAATTCTACCGTTGAACCACCAATGCCTCATGTGGAGGAGTAGGGGGCACACATATCAGGATTAGTACTTAGTGCTTCTCCTCCTCTCCTCCAAGTCCTTGACCCTGCGGTGGGGAAGGAGGGACCCAAGTCTCTAGGGTCTCCCACCCTGAAAGCTTATCCTTTGCTTAGGTACCGGACAAACCTGCACCCCCATCTACAGTAGGATGCATGGGGCAAAACGGGCTGAGAAAAGGGGGAAAATCCCAGCGTCTCTTCCCATGGTTTGATTTTAACGAAGTCAACTAACCCAACGGCATTTTAGTTTACTCCTCCATAAAAACGAGTCTAACGATACTTCGCCTAACTCAAGGAGTGGCGAGGCTTAATTAACCAACGCTCATATCTCTCAGCGCTTTGGATGCCCTCCACTGACACAAAATTGTTATTACTTGGAATAATAATAATAGTTTCCCCTAATAATTCTGTGTTATTATTGCATTTAAGGAACTGTATTAGAGGCTTTCTGGATCTACTTTAATACCTATAAATGTCTCTCCCTGGCAAAACAAGGGAGCATTGCCCAGTGATTATGGTTTCTCTTACATTTCAAAACGAGTCAGTGTAAACCCTCAGCAGGGTCCTTAAACAGCCCCTGGCCGAGGGGGGACCTGTTTGGATCTCAATTCACTGGACCACTGAAAGCATTTAACTCTAGCAAGGCAGCTTGTTTCAAAGCCAAGGACTCAGCAACTCTAAGGGCTCAACTTATAAGTGTGAAAAGACAAGCACAGAGCAATGATGAGCAGGTCTAGCTTCCCACTCGGCGGCAGGAGCAGGCGCCCTAACCACAGTTCTGCTGCCCCTACTCATCTCCACCGCTTCCTCTGGCTCTCAGGCGCAGAGCTGAACTCCTCCCCAAGGCATGCGGACCCTTCCGGGTGGGCCCTGCCTGCCCCTGCACCTCGCCCCTTTGCATTCTCTGCTCTGACACTGGTCTTTCATTTCTCTCTGGGGCCTCTGCACAGACCCTTCTATCCTTTCTCTACCTTCAGTTCTCAGGTCCCTCCCCTGGAGGCCTCCCAAGCCTGGATTAGGTGTCCCCTCTAGATGCTCTCACTACACCCTTGCTTCCTTTGTCAGAGCACTTGGCAGAGCATCACACTGGCCTGTTCACGTCTAGGCTTGCCCACGTGACTCTGCGGGAGCCCAGAGCCTGCCGATCCTGTGCACCGGCTCTGCACTCAGTAGATGCTTAATCAGTATTCGTTGAAGGAATGAAAGAATATAATTGCTTACTTTCTTCTCTTGGACTCTCTTATAGTCTAAGGCCCTGATCCTAACCAAAATAATGTCCTGCCTCTTCTCTACACTAACCACAGGCAAGAAAAATGGGTGGAAAAGGAGAAAAAGAAGACGGGGCAAGATTCCAAAGAAAAGTGAAATAGGGCAAGCAAGGGAAACTAGGAGCAAGGCAGAGGAGGAGGAATATTTGAGGAGCGGCAGGAAGGATCCAAAATGAAAGCAGGTACAGGTACAAGGATTCTTAACATCAGTCTGAAATTTACCTTTTCAGGAATTGCCACGTAAGAGAAGCGGTGGAAGAAAGGAAAAGCTGTTTGGATACTTTACAGACATCATCTCCTTTAACCGTCATATCTGCCCCTATTGGATCAGAATTAGAGTCCACATTTAACTGAGGAAGAAACCGATATTCAGAGTGGTTGAGTGCCTTGTTCAAGGTCACGCAGCTAATACATAGCAAAGCCCAACATGGAAAGCCCAAATGTGTCTGAATCCCACCTTGCCCATTTAGAAAAAAGGATATCACTCCACTGTCACAACGTCCTTCCTTTTGCGCTCTGAGACCCTCAAGGGCCCCTTCACTTTGGGATGCAGAAGAGAAAGGGGGTAACTAACAACAGGGAAGAAAAGGGAACTTCGCACCAACTTATGTTAAATGCTACACTTCAAAGAGTGGGTTCTTGCTTTTGCATAAAAAAGGGGGGGCGTTTCTACTTTCTTTTATCAGAAGGAAAATGAATTGAACTGATTTTCCTTGGCTCTTGGTTTGTCTTTCCGCTCAGAGAACTTCTGTGTACGTAAGCCCTGCAAGAAAGTTGTTTAATTCTTTGTCATGGCAACATTTTCCACCATGGTTTGGGCCTAGCAGATAGTTCGAACTGTGCTTATGGACTTTGCAAAACCAACACAAGGAAGCCCAACAGGCACGGTGGAGAATGAAGTCTTCACCACAGTTTGCCTTTCTTAAAGGGCTCTATGACACCAACTAATAGACGTCAACAGTCCAGATCATTGCTGACATCTAAACAACTTGCTCTCACACACTCTGGGTTTCTGCATCTAAACCCTCCCTCCTTCTGGGGGAATGAGACTGAAGACAAGAGACTCCGCAGAGCAACCACAGGCTTGTCTTTGATTTATGCTATTTCTTCAGCTGTGGTCCTTGAAAGAAATTCCATCAGGGCCATAATGAGGGTGAAGATTTAGTTAACTAATAAATCCTTCAGGAGTGTGTTCTGATGCTGCTGAACTTTTCATTAAGCGAAGTGGAACCAGAAGGAAGAGAGATTTAATAATAACCTGAGACAGACACACATCCTTCACGGACACGGTCAAGGCTAGACATGCCATGTGTAAGAGAACCAAGTTTACAATCAACCATCACACATTTCTGCTGGGTACCTTAGCCTCTCTTCATTCCTGGCCCTGTCTTTGTAAAGGGAAGGGAGAGAACCAAAACCTATCTGTGATTCAATCAGAAAATGCAAATGAGGTCAAGTTTCTTACAGGCTTGTGAGACTTCCCTAGAGAAATTTCCACAGCGTCTCGCAGCCACCAGCACCCTTTGCCGGCAGGGCTTGTCTGCGGAGGGGAAGGAAAGCAGAGCCAGTGCCCTTCTATTTCCATGGGCCCCTGGGCCAGGTGGGCAGTTGAATTCCAGTAAGGGCTTTTCTGGAACTTCAGAGAATATCATCCAGGGACTGAGGACTGAGAACCCAGCCACAAAACACAAAGGCTACCTTTTTGCTCTGTGTCAGAGTGAGGACTCTGTGCCCTAAATGAGGCAGGAATGAGGCTCACCTTGGTAGGCAAATCCCCAAGGGAAAAGGGATCCTGGAGGCACCCCGTCTGCTACTGGGACCAGTGATGTCACCCCTGAGAATGCCCCAGGGCAACCTGGAAGGAACTCTCTCTCATACAACCCCTCCCCTTGCTGACAACCCAAAATAAGTGTGTGTGTGTGTGTGTGTGTGTGTGTGTGTGTCTGTGTGTGTCTGTGTATGCATTTCTCACAGCATGACCCTCCCTGGGGCCACAGAAGTTTGTAGCCTCCCCTCCACCATCTTGGATTGGGAAATGAGTAGCTTGGGACAAGCTGACAAGTGATGCTACATGTTCCGACGTTGTTCCTCTACCTCCCGGCAACCTGAGGCTGGCTCAGGAAATTTATAGGGTTTCTCTTGCTCGGCACAGGCTCTAGCATGTGTTTTGAAAGTTTTTTTTTTTTTTTGAAACCTTTCCTCTCCCCAGAGAGAGGTAAACATCACTGATCAAACCTATGCCAGTTCCTTTGAGTTTTAAGACACTAGACAATATTAGGAGCTGGCTTTCAAGGGGCTGAGAAAAGCAGGGGAGAGGGATAAGCACCCCCTCCCCAGCTCTCAGTACGCCAGAGAGCTTAAAGAAACAGAACCTTTCAACCAGCCCTGTATGGTGTGACGGGGGTTTGAGATTTGAGGTTAAAAAGGTTCCTTGCCCTTCCTGTAAATTTTTTAAAATTATTTTTAAGTTAGTGTTACCCTCTTGGCCTGCAGCTTTCATGTTGAGAATGGAGACAGAGGGTGGGCGGGGGTGGCAGGTGTATGGTCTTACAGGAAACCTGGAGGAAAGCAACACAGGTTTCCCCTAAGCTGTGAGAACTGCCTATCTGCAGGTCCCAGCTTACTGTCGGTCTGGCTAGTCTGGGTTTTCATTAGCAAGCTTGTCTCTGCTATGGTGTCTCTCAAAGTGTGGTCACAGACTACAGATATTAGAGCTACCATCATAGCTACCGCAGCAGCTCCGTCAAAAGTCAGTTCTGACTAAGTAGAATACCTCATTTTCTTTTTTTTTTTAGTTTTCATTATCACTGCCTTTCATTATAAGTATCTTTGTAAATCATACCATCGAACATCTGCGAGTGAATGTCTGAGAATAACATGAGCAAATTACACGCTACAACTTTGCATGTAGGACGTAGTACTAACGATAAGATGTACAAAAAAACCCAAAACAGACCATCATAAGCGCGGTTCGTTCGTCACTCGAATGTGTCTGTCCTTAAGTCCGGACTACCTGTAGTTGGGAAGCTGGATCAAATGCAGATTCCCAGGTGCCGCCCTGCAGGATTCTGGGTGTGGCTCAGAAATCCTGAAGAGAGAGCTGCTGTCTATCCCCCGCCCTCCACCCTGCTCTGCTGGTCTAGGATTCACAGCTCACAGGAAAGGGACACCACCAGGAACTGTTGTGTCTCCTTGCCCGTGTCCACCTCACCTCTGCCAGGTGTCACTTATTACCTCTTCTCACCTGCAGGCAGGGCCTAGGGCCTCGGCCAAGGCCGCCTGTTGCCACTAGCCCCGTAGAAGAGCCCAGAGGTGGGGCCAGTTGGCTGTGTAAGGGATCCATCCTTCACTGAAGATGCCTTCGGGCTCCCTGGTCACTGACTACGGCGCTCTGCCTCCAGGCACACCTGCTCGCCCTTCCTTTCAGCCAGCCCCCACCGCCTGCTGCAGCTTCACTGTCTCCCTGCTCCCGGCTGCCTGCTGACGGATTCAGGGCTGACTCTTGCCTTGCTTGCTCTAACCAGCATAAAGCTCTGTGCCTCCTTGGTGTTTGGAGCTGGGACTCGAAGTCCCTGCACTTCATCCTGGGGCTGGGCCCACCCCACGTGCCACTCATGTCCTAGTGCTGATGGTTCCGGAAGCATTCAGCCCTCCAGAAGGCGGGGCTCATGTTAAGAGGGCAGCTACCTTCCACTTCTTTCTCTCACCACCAAGTGGCCCAAAGGCTTCCCTGTGGTTGGTGACTCACTAACTTTACCCCCTGCCAAAACCAAACTCATTGCCATCAGGTCGATTGCAGCTCACAGTGACCCTATAGGACAGAGTAGAACTGCCCCATAGGGATTCCAAGGAGCAGCTGGTGGATTCGAATTGCCAACCTTTTGGTTAGCGGCCGAGCGCTTAACCACCATGCCACCAGGGCCCCTGAAATAACCACTCCCTCCACTGGATTCCCCAAATGCTTGGGAAGCACTTTTGTTTTATCTCTTGTTGCTGTCACCAAACCAAACCAAACCAAACAACCCATTGCCATGGCGTCAACTCTGACTCATAGCGACCCCACAGGACAGAGTAGATCTGCCCTACAGGGCTTCCAAGGCTGTAATCTTTACAGAAGCAGACTGCCACATCTTCCCCCTGCAGAGTGGCTGGTGGGTTCGAATCACTGACTTTTTGGTTAGCAGCTGAGCACTTAAACACTGCACCACCAGGGCTCCTCCTTGTTGTCACAGTATCTGCTAATTACTTGTGTTCATCTCTTCTCCCTGCCCGGGTTGTAAGATCTGTGGCACCAGGGATTGTGTCTTATTCCTCTTTGCACCCCTAGCAACTGGGGTAGGGCCCGAGGATGATGACAAACACGTTTATTGAGTAGTCACTATTTGCCAGGCACTGTGCTACGCACATTCATGAAAATATGCCACTTTATCCTTACAAGGTGGACACTTTTATTAATCTCATCTGAACATGGGGGCCAAAGAGTTTAGGTAATTTGACCCAAGTCACATAGCGAGTAAGTAGTCAGTTTAGGATTGGAATTCAGGTCAGGCAGCCTGATTCCTGACCCCCACAGCGAGAGCTCAAAGGTTGCTGAATAAATCAGGGAACAATGGACAATATCTACGAAGCATTGCATTTTAGAGTTAAAAGGGGACTAGAGGCCATTTCATCCAAACCTTCATTTTATTGCTGGAGAGACTAAGGGTCAGAACAAGGAAATGAGGTGTCTGAGGTAAAACAGTGTGATGGTTAGGAGACCCGGCTCTGGAAGAGATGGCCAGGGTTAGAATTAGGCTCCACCACCTGTGACTACGTGAGCTTAGACAAGCCACTTAGCCTCTCTGCTGCTCAGTTTCTTCATCTGCAAAAGGGGATGACAATAACAGAATTTCTTTCATTGTTTTGTTGTGAGGAGTAAATGAGATACTATAAATCTCTTAGAACAGTACCTACCAAAAACTCGCTGTTGTCGAGTCGATTCCAACTCATAGTGACCCTGTAGGACAGAGCAGAGCTGCCCCATAGGGTTTCCAAGGCTGTAAATCTTTACGGAAGCAGAATGCCACATCTTTCTCCTGCGGAGTAGTTGGTAGGTGCGAACCACCGACCTTTCAGTTAGCAGCCAAGCGCTTTAACCACTGCGCCACCAGGGCTCCTAGACCAGTACCTAGTACATAGTAAATGCTCTCTAACGGTTAGCTATTGTTATTATTGCTAGAATCATAGCACCTAGGGGCTGACAAAGGTCTTAGAGACCACCAAACCAACTCTTAATTTTTCCATAAGGAGAATTGCTAGAACTGGATAATCGAAAAGAATGTGGTGATCTCCTAGATCAATGCCCCCATGTTATAATGAGGAAGCCGTAGTCCACGAAGTTAGATGACTTACCCAAGGTCTTCAACTCATCAGGGCAGAGTTAGAAGTACACCTGGGTCTTCTGACTCCAGTTATAGTCCCACAGACCTATCAGCCCCACCACCCTCTTGTCCCAGGTTTAAGAGCTCAGAGAGTCCAAATGTCCATGACTCAAGTTAAACAGAAACACTCCACACTGGAGCTCAAATTCATGGCAAGCAAGACCATCAAGGTCCAATTCTTTCATATGACAAGTGTACAGAATGACAGAATCACATTGCAACCAGGGATTTGTGAGCTAGACATTGGAAGAGGGTAGAATTCTCCATCACTAGGCTAACAGGGGAGTGAGTGAATCAGCACTTGTGTTGCAGACCACCCAAGGATGTACACACGAGTCAGTGCTCATCAACCAACACTCACCCTCCCTGGCACCATCTAGCATCAGTGGTTCTTCATCCTCAACGTGCATTAGGTGCCTCTGAAACATGCTCATGTCCAGACCCCACCCCTGACCAACTCTAACACAATCTCTAGCTGAGCCAATCCATAAGGCAAGTAAAATGCCCTCCACCTATAAGATCCTAGGGCACTGATTCTCAGAGAGTGGTCCCCAAACCAGCAGCATCACTTGGGAACATACTAGAATTACAAATTCTACATCTGGTACCCTCTATTATTTTTTTCTCATAGCACTCTATCATTCACTTTCAAAACACTTAGCAGAATGTGAATTATACATTTATTAACTTAACACCCTTTGTCTATCCCACAATACCCCTCACAGTAGCTTCATGAATAGAGGTTCCAACCATGTTCACTCTATTACCTTAGGGTGCCTCGTGTCTGCCACACACTGGGGACTCAGTAAATGCAGATTTGGTGAATGAATGAATGAATGGATGAATGAACGTAAGGTATGAATAGACAGACAAGCAGATGTATTACTACATTTTTCATTTTTCAAAATTCATCGCTGGCCTTGCAGAGACAGAACCCAAGCATATGCAATAGATGCTTCATCTCTCCCAGAAAGGAGACAGTGAGTTTCACTCAATGTAGCAGGTAACTAGGAAGTTTTAGACAACTACGAGAAATGACGGGAAAAAGAAAAGGCAAGAAAAAAATGTAAAAAACAGATACTGACAGGAAAAACAAATAAGTCAACATAATATCCTTGGTCATAAGAGTGGCTTTGCCTAACAAACACACTACTGCTTCTTAGGTCAGGTCTTTAAATATTTATTAAATGCTGCTTGGGGATGGCCAGCATATTGATAAGGGCTTTGTAAGACATAGTTCTTGGACTTTAGGCCTGTTGGGAGGACCGAGCTTATCGATACGGAATGATAAGAAGGATTACAGAAGCTAGTAAGCAGACAAGTGCTATTTTCAACATGCAGATCTGTGAACGCATAAATATACACAGTGTGTGTGTCAGGTCAGCCGACCTAAGCTGGGTTCAGAGGAGATTCACGGAAGGGCTCCACAGAGGGAGAGCGCATCGTGGGTTGGAACAAACAGGGGCCTTTGTGGAAGAGGAAGAGGTCTGGGACTTTGAAACATTCTTGAATCAAGAAGGTGTTTTGAAGTTAATTTTGTCAACAGTTCTCACTAGCTCTTGCATGGGAAAGGACAGGCCAAACCTATGAAGTCAAGACAAGCTTTGCTCCTGGATGTGATTTGGGGGTTCAAACGAGGAGAAACAATTGTCTCCGGGGTTTTTAAGCACAGTTTTACTGACAGAGGCCAACTGGCCCAATTACAGACATCTTTCTTGTAAAAGGAATCCTAAGGCGCCAGAAACTGAGAGCTTATATTCAGTAATAAAACCCATGTTTCAAATCTTGGTGCGCTGGTGGCTGTACGCTGTAGCGATTAAAGCAGATGAGCTGGATGCATATCTCAGCTTCTGCCCTTTACTAGCTATGTGACCTTGCACAAGTTATCTAACCACCCTTTGCCTCAGTTTCCCTATTTTTAAAATGGCAATCATATTGATACCTAGCTCATGCAATTGCTGCTGTAAAGGTTGAGTTAATTTATGCAACGATTTAGAACAGCACCCGACACGCAGATATGCTACAGAAGCTTTAGCAATCACTATTTAGAAACTAAACCCAAACTCAAGCCCATGCAATCTTCTGCTAAGATCTGTTTGCTGACCTAAAAGACCACCGAAAATTAACTACAATTCTTCTAAGGGACAGGACAGCAGCTGGCCAGGGACCAACCAATCTGACACCTGTGGAAACCATCACCAAGGTGACCCCAGTGGTGGAATATAAAACATCATAAATAAAGATGGCCCTCGTGGCCAGGAACTTCTAGAGTTGCCTAGTGCTGATACCTGGGGATTAGCTCAAGTGAGTAGAGCAGTATTTTAAGGAGAAAAAAGAAAAAAGGTTAAAGATTTAATCCTGTTCTAAAGCATTTGACTTTTCTCTGTGCCTTAGCAACAGGGATATCTAGGAAGCCTTTTAAATTTCTGTGCCATTGTTACTGAGTGGAACTGGAGGAAAGCATTGTGGGGATGGATTGTCACAATCCATCACTGTTTCTATAACCACAACTTGAAGCACATGCTTAGGTACGTCTATATTCACACCACATATGCACCTACAATGCATTAAGGTTATTATCATACAGGAAACTCAGGTTCGATATGCGGAGCAGTAAAAGTGATGTAGCTATTCTACGGAAGTCACGGTGACATTAATAACTATGTTCACTATTCATTAGAGACCAGAATTTGAACTACAGCAAAGCTGTCCCAGAGTCTCATTCAGGAGGTTTGCTTAAATCCCTGAAGTTCCACAGGGGGTTTGATTCAAGGCGGCCTCATCTGTAAGTCCCAAGGCCAAGAACTGGAGGCATTATGGTGAAACCCTAGCATAATCCACTGTTGGCTCCGACTAGGTCTGCTTCCCTATCCTACATCTCCATCCTGGAAGTGGTGTGCTGCCACTTCCCCCAGCTCAAGGCATGGTGGAGGGATTGCCACACAGCACCTCGGGGGCCTGAGTCTTCCAGAGTTTCTGCAACTGTGAAAATAGCGGAAGCGGACTTGCTAATTTCTAAGAGCTTTTCCACTTCTAAAATTTGAATCTGAGATTATCTTTGATATGATTAATTTAGCTGTAGCGTGTATGATTCTCGGGCAGAACAAACAGTCGCCACACAGGGTGACATGAAGAATTCTTAGTCTTCTTGATTAAAAAAAAAAATCTCTTTCCCTCTACCTATCACAGTTCTTAATATTTGACCATTTAAGATATTCCTTTGGATTTCAAAGGCTTTTAAATTCTTATGAATCTTCTATTATGAGGCAGATAGCTCTGAAAGCAATTTAAGCCCTCACTGGTTCTCTTCTTAAAACCAACCAGTTGCCATTGAGCCGATTCAGAATCATGGCAACCCCGTATGTGTCAGAGTAGAACCCCGTATGTGTCAGCTCCGTAGAGTTTTTAATGGCTGATTTTTTTGGAAGTAGGCCTTTCTTCTGAGGCACCTCTGGATGGACGCGAACCTCCAACCTTTTGGTCAGCTGCTGAGCGCATTAACTGTTTGCACCACCCAGGGACTCCCATTGTAGGTAAAGCAAATGGATCAGACTGCTTTCCAAACACCACAGCTATGAGAAAGGCCCTATAGGAGTGGGACACTGGATGGGATAGGGTGAATCCCATTTTACCTGAGAGTAGGGTCATCATCATCATGATAAGTCTTGTTGCTAGTATCAAGATTGGCATATGTTTGGTACTTTTAAATATATTTTTAGAAGGAAGGAAGGAAAAACAAAATAGGAAGGAAAAAAAGGATTAATGAATGAACACACAAGCTACTCCTGAGAGTCCCTCCCACATCTGACCTGGTCAGTCTGTATGCAAGGTCACCCTTCCACCCTGGGTGCTAACAACAACCAAGCCCTGCAGTCGAGAGAGGCACATTCCAGCCTTGCTGCCGACTCCCTTTAGCTAAGAGAGGGTGCCAGGCTGTCACTGGGGACTGACTATTCAGGGACCAAGGTAGACCAGGCTGCTGCTATGCTGAGCCCTGCACCAGTTCTAGGCACTATATTTTTTTTAAGCACTTGATTTAAATGAAGAAAGAAATTGGCTTATATTTTTAGCAGCTCCTGCTACTAAAACTCATTTGACAAAAGTGCCAAAGGGACAGTTAAGTCTGAGTATGATGTTTTTTTTCCCGTGGAGGAGGAGGAGGGTATAATTTATCTGAAAATGACTGGTACTTTCCTGGCCTGGGGACATTATTCTACCTGCTCTCTTTCTTAAAGACATATCCTTTTTTTTTTTTTTTTTTTCCCTTCTTCTTCCTATCAAATTTCAAACTTTAAATATTTACTGTCGTTAGCTGCCAAGCCCTAACGCAACCCCGGAAACGGAAAGGTATGCACTCTGAGTTCAGAAATTTCTCACCCTTCAATCACATCTCAGAATCAGAGGCATCTAATTGGGCAGACCGAAGCTCCTGGCGATACAGACACAAGGCCAAGGACTTTGGGTGAGTACAAGGTTAAGTCCAGCTGGAAAACAATAGTGATGCCTTGTCTGTACGTATTGGTTCCAGGCTCCAGGTGTCTGATTTCAGAGTGCCCCAGATCTCCTCTTTCCAAGTATTTCTTTTACTGGGTTGCTTCCATATCTCAGATCCCCTCCATTACAACTATGGAGAGAATTACTAGAACCAAGAAACTGTTCTCTTTTTTTTTTGGGTTAAGACATTAGTCTGTCAGGAGCCTCTGCTAAAATGCACAGTGAACCCTGTGAGGGCCAGAACTCGACGGGACTGTCTTATTCTTCCAGGTCTCCCAAGTTTTCTGACAGGGTACAGTCTTACTGCTTCTCTATCACTCTCCATTAACGGAAAACACTGACTTTCCTTCTCTGACAGGTTCCCACCTGATACAAGTTCTGGCTTTCACAAGGTCCCTGGGTATCTCAACTAGTTTGTGCTTGACTGCTAACCTAAAGGTTGGAGATTCGAACCCACCCCAGCAGCTCCACGGAGAAAAGGCCTGGCAATTTGCTTCTGTAAAGAGTATTGCCGAGAAAACCCTACAAAGCAGTTCTACTCTGTAACACATGGGGTCGCCATGAGTTGGAATCAATTGGATGGCAATAGTTTTCATATATCTTAGGAAGGAACATGTTAACCCAATAGTACCTTGACATAAATGAGTTCAAAAGGTGAGTTGAGCCTTGAAAGGGAGTTTTGAATGGTAGTTTTGAAGGGTTTAGAGCTGGTTAAAAAAAAAAAAAAAAAAAAAAAAAAAAAGCCTGGTGTATATAAAATCCAAATTGAATTCATTCCTCATTTGGAGGGTTTGCCCCAGAAATCAAAGCTATGAAGGGTCGTTACATTCCCAGGGGACAGTCTACACACCATGTTTTAACCATAATGCACCTGAAATTTAATCTTAACGGGTACCCCTGAATGACCTGTATGATAAGGCTTCCGTGGGAAACTGCATTTAGAGATCCAGCTTGAGAGGCCAGCACTGCGTCTTTCTACTGCAGGGACGTGGGACATATGGAGCTGCGCCCAGGACAGGGGTCTTCTAAGGGATCATGTGGGTAAGGAGCTGCCTGGGTTGGTCTCTGGGAAAAGGCCGGTTTCATCTGTGAATGCTTGTTCCCCGGGAGTGTTTCCAGACAGGATTCTTTAAGACCCCTTTCCAGCAGTCAGGACCTTTAGAGCAGTCAGCAAACACTATTACAACTTCTGCTTTATCTGTTTTACCAACAGCCAGGAACAGCCTCCCGTTCACGTCTGTAACCCCTGGTTCAGCAGCTGGCATGGATTAGGCACTCAGTGAGTCCCAGGTGCCGTAAGAAAGATGCATGACCATTTCCAAGAAAAGCTCGTGCCAACTGTCTCGGGCATTTCACTGCAGAGGGTCACTAGGGTGAAGACCAGGCAATGCCAGGAGAGGTGGAGGTCAGGGGGACAGTGGGAAGAGGCTTCCCAGGGTTGAATGAGGAGACGGGAAGGGAGTGAAGAACTGAGCAGACAGCCGTGGGGGTGCGGTGGCGACTGTGAGGAGCAGAAGCGCACAGCTGGCTGAGGGTCGGGGTCAAGGGCGGCAGCGCGCGTCCGCTGCCCTCTCTGCCCGGCCTCCAGGTTCAGCCTGGAGCTGGAGGTGAAGAGCAGCGGCAGCCGACCAAGGTGGTCCTGCCTGATAGAGTGGTCACTTCCAGGTAAAGCAAGGCTTGTGCTGGAGCCTAGAGGGCATCACGAGATCCACTGCCTCGAAGGAAAAAGAGTCAGAGAGGAGAAGGCTGGGGGAGAGGAGGTGAAAACACCTCCGGTGACTGTCAAATCTACACTCGGCCTCAGCGCAGGGGTCTAGTGGCCTCACGGGTCTCTGCATGAGGCGGGACCACACCCTCAGCAAGTCCCGCGCAGCGAACGGACGCACCACACCACGTCCAGACCCACGGGGAACGTGCGACCCTCTGAGAAAGCTCCCAGAGGCAGAAACCATGCAGAATATTTTTGATCACCTTAGGAAGAAAGTAATAAAAGCCAAGTCTTGGTTAATAGCTTCTCCAAGGACCACCACTTCACGTTTCCTTCCCTCTCTTCTTCCTGATTCCCACTGATTTCGATTCCCTCTCATGTTCAGACAACGTGGCGCCACCGGAAGCTCCTCTAGTCTCTCTCAAACCTGTGCAAAGGTGCGGAATTCATTTGCATTCATTACAGTCTCGGGGCAACTCATTTACTTTCGTCTTGCAATATCCAAAGAGTTACTCATTTACTTAGATCATTTGAGGATTTCCAGGAGCCCCGCAAAGACGACATTAAGCTCCCCCTTCCCCACAAGACCTCCAAAGGAATTACAAGCCCTACACGAGGTCGGGGTGGGGGTGGGGGTGGGGGAAGTGATGGCCTTAGAGAGAGTGAGAGAGCCCTCAGACCGCGCATTCAGCGAGAACCTGCCAGGGAGAGGTCTTTCCTCTGTCCCAGCCTGCTTCAGGCCTCACCATAGCCCCCTGGATTATTGCCAGGCAGGAGACAGGAGACGCCCCAGGGAGTTTAGAGCAGGAAGTGTCCGTCTCCACGGGCATTTATTTATATCTTAGGGCTAATGGGATCCAGTGGGTCGTGCTCCCTGCAGCACTGACCTGTAAAACTCTCTCTCTCTCACTGGAGTTGAAGATGCTGTCCTCAGTTACTGCTTCAGTAAGCAGGTGGGAGTGCAGCTGACAGAGAGTCTTTCAGGGCCCTCAAGATCACTCCTGGAGGTACTAACTTCTACCTCTCCCCCCGCAAAAAAAAACCCAAACCCCTTGCTGTCGAATGGATTCTGACTCATAGCGACCCTATAGCACAGAGTAGAACTGTCCCATAGGGTTCCCAAGGAGTGGCTGGTGGATTCCAACTGCCTACCTTCTGATCAGCAGCTGAGCTCTTAACCACTGTGCCCCCAGGGCTCCATCTTCTACCTCCAGGTAGGCCCAATTCTGCCAGAAAACAGTGGTCTGGCCGCAGCTCTAGCTTGAGTTCTAGTCCCACTGGTACCCTGCATCAACTAGGATGAACTTCACATCTGGAGGCCTCCAGCTCTGACTCCTCCCAGAGTCATCCATCCCTTGAACAGCACAAGCTAACCAGGACAGCACATGGAAAGAGCTGCTCAGTTCTTCCATGAGCCATTGGCATTTTATGAAGCAATCAGCTCAAAGGGTAGGGCCAAGACATTTTTGATCCCTACAAGAAGATGCTAGAAATCTCATAGAACTCCAGAAAAATCCTCCAGGAAAGGTCAGTACTTGTAACAGAGTCTTGCTTCTGTTCATTCATTAATTCATCCATCTATTAATTCATTCACAAACACTTCATACATAACACTATAAGACAATTAACCTACTGTCTGATACTTAGGACTCAGAGTCTCTCACTGGGGATTGCAGACTGCTCAGGGTCAGGACCTAGGCTTATCCAATTCAGCCCTGTGCCTGGCGAAGAGTGGGAGCACAACATACAGCTGTGGAATGAATGAACGAATGAAATCAACGAATCAACAAACAAATATAAAGCTATCCCACTGAGCACACGACTGTGTCAGAACTCATTAAAAGGTGAGGACCCACGCTATATGGCTAGGAGTTTTGCAGAAAACTATCTCTATGTCCATCAAATACCTTCACACATTCATAAAATGGGACTTTTTTGGTCTTTATTCTTTTAAACACAAATATCTTCCTATAATTATAAATGTAACTGTGTATTTGTATTAAAAATAGAATAAATACTTTAGAAAAACATGGAAAATATAGATCATTTTAAGAATAAAACCAAGAATTATCCATAATGCTATCACACTATTAACATTTTGGAGAATTTCCTTCCAGCCTTTTTTCTATACATATGGATTTACAAAATTGGAATCAGGCTGTGTATAGTTTTATTCCTTGCTTTTTCCACTTAACATTGTAAGACGAGCCTTTTACCACAGCATTAAATATTCCTTGAAAACGTTACACTTAATGGCTGCATAGTATTATTTTATAGCTCTTCAATTCTTAACTAAGGCAGATTTATTATCCTTGATAACTCCCTGAATCGATACACAATCAAAATTGTCCCCAGGCTTCTGTAACCTTCTTAGTGGCAGATGCAGACCGCAAACCTTTACAAAAGGACACATAGTTCCAGGCAAGTAAAGCTGTTACAAGTATGGCTGGATCTTGTCTTCAGCTTTTCCCTCCTCAAAGTTCCTAATTCATACAAGCATACTAATGCCTTTGGAATGTTGATTCTCTTCAAATTGGAAGCTCCAGGGTACACAAGAAAACAGGCACAGACTGTGATGAGAAACACATGGCAAGTGTCTATTGGCTTCATGGCACACTCAGGATCCTTTTTACTTGGGCATGAGGGACCACACCTCAGTTTAGGAACAGAAACACTTACGCTCTCTACAGCAAAGTGATTTGGCTTAAAACAAATAAATAAAATTAAGCCATCAAGAAGAGAAACATTTCAAAATAGAAATCAGGTTACACACTTGTACAATCATCGAGGAGACAGTGGAACACCCTGTGAGGCTGTGTGGAAAGAGAAGATGAAGAGCCTCTACCAGAACGGGAAATTTGAAGAAAGTTGAGTCTTGTTTCCAATCATTGCCATCTCCTCTTTTACTTCCTCAATCCCATCTGATGCTAATTCAGTCTTTGCCTTGAAGCTGGAGCAGTTGATGAGGTAGATCTGAACCTCTAACTAGGAGGCTCATGGAAAACGCACTCCAGCACAGTCAAGAAAATAGCTGGATGACATGTCTGGTGGGGCAGACTTGCTACTCACAGGGCTCAGCGGTCACATCTGTATATACTGGTTCATTCCTTCCTACATGTCAGCTGATGTTGCCTCCAAATAGCCCCGTGCTCACAGCAGACCACTGTCTGAAAGCTGTTCTTGGGATGTTCACTAGCGAGTTAAATGGGAAGTCTTCCACGGAGGGCAGGAATGGAGCAGATTCTCCAGTGTCCTGCAGTTCTAGTCTCCTAGAAGCCTGCAGTTACAAATCTCTGATAATATTTAAATATAAAACTCTAGATCCATAAGTTTGTCCCCATCTCGGATGGATATTTTGGGATAGAGAGACATTCACCCCACCCCCACCCCAGAAGAATTTTTCTCAAGTACTTTTTCATCAGGTCATTTAGCTACTCCTGAACTCAAAATGATTCTGACGACCTACTAAAATGCATCTCAGTTTCAATGCCTGGCCACAATGTTGTGTTGCAATCAGTTGTGAGGATGTCACAAGAAAAGTTTGTGACTGATTAATTATTATTATTATTTTGGAAGAAAGGCCTGGTGATCTACTTCTGAAAATCAGCCCATGAAACCTACGGATCACAACAGCCCAACCTGCAGTCTACCATGGAGATGGCGTGGGACCAGGCAGCAGTCAGCAGTTTCCCTGCATTGTGCATGGGGTCACCGTCAGTCAGAGAGGGAGGGCAAGTCAGGGGACCAACTGATGGCAGCTAACAACGACAATGATTTTTTAATAAGCTAGTGGGGGTTCAAGGTTAACCCTATAAAATATCACTCTCAGATACGCTTCCTGGATTGGGAAAAGGGTGATGGTGCAGCTAATATACCAGAAGGTGCAGGAACCCCACAGCCTCACTTTATGGGGCAGTATGTGCAGAACTACTGTGACGGATACAGCATCAGCAGTCACACAAACGCTTGTCAACTTCGTGAACACGAGTCCCTTCTACCAACAAAAATATCTGTGTGTTAAGGCAGAGGCAACTATTTATGGACCAAGGTCTATTATCCCCTTTTTCCATAGGAATAAAGATTTTAGCTGGGCACACAGCCACCCAGAATAAAGATTCTATTTGCCAGCCTCCCTTGCAGCTAAGTTCTAGCAGATGGGATGTAAGCACACGTGAACCATGCAACTTTCAGTGGAGCCCTGGAATTAGGGTGACAAACTCCCCCAGTTTGCCAGGGTCTTTCCTGGTTTTTGCACTGGAGGTCCTGTGTCCTGGGAAATCCTTCAGTTCAGGGGAAAACAATGGGACAGTCGGTCACTTACTTAGAACAGAAAAGGCATGCCCTCCCTATTTCCCTCTTTTTAGCCTGTTTTCTAGAATCTAGCCAGAGTGGTGAGCCATCTTGTACATGCAGATGAAGGCAGTCTCCAGGACTGGAGCCTGGGTTGTGCTGACTGTTTAGCACAGCTGCCACTCCAGCTCCGCCTATTATGTGAAAGACAAATCAACTTCTGTCTTCTTTAAACTACTAGTGTTTTGGGTCCTTAGCACTCTCTGACAAACATGTAACCTAACTCATACATCTATTTTAAGCGATTCACCTATTGAGAGAAAAAAAGTTGGAGGGGGGTCATCAAAATTTGAATATGCCAGTGAGGGCATCATCTATCATATTTTATTGAAGAAGAAGATGGTGACTTTTTTTTTTTTAAGAAAGATTACAGTCCAAATTCTAACTTAGTATGTCTCCCCTCTTCCTTCTTTTGCCTCCACTGAACCTCCTGCCATTCAGCCTTCTGTTCTATATCCCTGCCTGGTCTGGCTCTCTCTTAAGAGCCTTCTAGTTCCTTCCTTTCTTTGCCCCTTTGCTCATCCAGCACTCTCCAGTTCAAGGCCCTTCTACTTTCTCTCCAGCTAACCAAACCCACCAAGCCACATTTTTTGGCCACCATGATTTTGCCTTTTTCCGGGGTCTGGCAACACCTGTCTTTACGTTGCATTGATAATTGAATCATAGACTTCTTTGTACTTCCATGTATCTCCTCATGTGTTTAAGTCTTGTCTTCCAGGGAAGATTCGAAGATCCAGGGAGCTGGTGTGTTGAGAGAACACGGCTTAGGGGTCAGAAGATATGGGTACAAGTGTGGGTTCCAACGCTACTGCTCGGGTGATCTGAACCTCAGTGTTCTCATTGATCAAGCAGCAAGAATTATAACACCTTCTCTGCCTACAGTGTTGCTGTGAGAATTAGAGAAGATAATATGTCCATACTTCACCAAGCGTCAAGCATCAAAGCCACGCTAGTTGCTCTTCAGGACTAGTCCTCTCTCTAATACTTCACTGTCCCCCCAGCTTGCTTGGCATGGCGCCAGGCACCTAGTGAGAGACTGCTCCCTGAATCTTTGCTCAGTGAAGAAACGAGGAAAAGGGTAAAAGAATTAGACACCCTCTAATACTACAGAAATGCAAGGAATACAACTCTGCCTGGATATCTACCCCTTCGAATGCAAGCAACGCACAAAAGAAGACATATGTTGAACTGAGGTCTCAGACCCAGCTTTTCATTTCTGAGTGGTCTTTTAGAGCTAAATTACTATTTAATTCAGAGCAACAACGTACGAATCAATAACGTCAGCAATCCATGGTTGGCTTCCACGGACAATGGCTCCACCTTTCTCACCTTGTCTGTTCCGGACCATGAGCACGTGCACAAGCAAAAATCAAAAGACTCTGGAAAGAAACGACTTCTGCTCAGCAAGCTGCAGGGAGAGTTGCTATTTTCAGGTGTTCTATAGCTTAGCAAGATCACCAAGGTGATGACTTTAAGCTTCAACTGCCTATTAATGGAAAGATAAACGTGAGCAATTCAGTGAGGCCACCGAAGCAAACACCTGTTGACGGATAAAAATCACCATGAAGCCCATGGGGGAAGAACAGAGATGCAGCTTTACCCACCAGCGTGACAGTGGAGCTGCTCCTATCGCAGATGACGGGCCCTGCTCATTTGTTGAGAGGAAGTCATTCTGTTCAGACCGAGAAGCTTGGCAGACACAGCACCCCTCAACAAGGCTAGGCGCCAGGCTCAATGCCTCAAGTTCCCCTTTTGATTCCCCTCTCCTTCACACTTCTCCATGGCATGCTTTTCCCCTCAGGGGCCTCAACCTTGCAGTATTTTTTTCCCCAAAAGGGTTTTCTCTCTTCTCGAACAGGGCCTGCCAAGCGCAACATCCCTGAGCTAAATGGACTGCGAGTTACTTTTCCTAAAAATATTCAGATATTCAAAGCTCTTAAGTGCAGGGACTGAATGCCACTGTGGACCTCAGGCATCTACATGTCCAGTGTGGAGTGGCATCGTACAGGAAGGTGGTTGTGGAGGGAGAGAGGACCCCGGAGTCTCCAGCATAACATCATCCGGCCGCTGTCTTCACTGTGTCCCCACTAAGTGGGACCAGAACACGGCACACAAATTGTTCTGATCAAATCAAGGGGCCCTAAAGGGGATCAGGTTTGCCTTAAAAACTCTTGGGCTATGAGTTAATAAGGATTTTAATAAAATTGGAAAGTAGAGCCCGGAGCCGTAGGACGGTATCTCTCCCGGTTGCTGCATTCTACAGTCAATCATATCATTTTTCTGACGTAAGTAAAACGGAAGGAGTAAGCAAAAACTGGGTGGGCCAAAAAAGGTTTCAATAACATAACCTATAGCAACAGTCAGCTTTCTGATTGGCCCTCCCAGGCCCAGAGACATACCTGAAAGTGGAGTCTCCCCCGCGAGGTAAGGCACCAATAAAAACAACCTGTGCCCCAAACACTTCACTTTCCAAAGCGATGCTCACATGCCTTTAATTGCCACGACACCCCACAACATCAGTTTTATCGCTGTACCTATTTTACAGATGAGAAGCCTGAGGATCAGGGAGGCAGAGCAAGAACTCAGGTCTTCTGACTGCTCCGTCTCTCCAGCACTCCTCAGTAGCTTCTTCAGGTATTTTGCAGTCAAACGGTCTGTTTAGTCACTATGATTCTCTGCTTCAGGGGCAGCCCAGGAGATGGCTGGTCTGTACCATTTGATTCACCTCCAAACACAGGAAGAAATTATACATCCCTTTTTACCACCCAAAATTGGCATTGGGCTGAAAACCTACTACCAATTTAAAAGCAAAGAGCTTTCCTGGCGTTCATCTGTTCTTCTCTGAAAGAACGTCAAGTTTTGTGGTATTAAGCCTATGTGATTGAGGTGATTCCAGACGTGGGGTAAAGCTTGGCTAACACAAGCTCATTCATAGGTGGGGCCCTAACAATTATGGAGCCACAAGGATGGGTGTATATCAATGTTCGCTGCACGTGCCAACCTCACTCCTGCTTGTACACGTCAACACAGGCTCGCGAGCAGGTACTACGTGTTTACATGTGAAAAACAAGGAGCAAGAAAATAGCCAGCTCCTTCCTGCCTTCCACAGGGAGACTGTCTGGGGTGTAGATGAGTGGATTTGCATGGGATGCACCCACTGGAAGTCACGCTTCTGCTGGTCTGTGGCTCTGCCCTTGGATTTGTTGTTGACGGTGAGGTTTGCACACCATTAATCCCTCTAAAACGCTAACTGGGGGAGAGGGGCAGTCTTCATTTCTCTCCAACTGCTTTAAAATTACAAAGGGTCCCAACAAACAAGTTAGCATCTAACACTTTCTTTGCATAACGCCAAAAGCCTGGATATTTGGAAACCTCTGGAAGCAACTGAGTGGTCCGCTCTGAATGCAGGCATCATGAAGGTGCAGCCTGAGGGACAGGGCTGCCTCTGTCCTCTCTGTGCCCTTGTTGCCGAGCACAGGGGTTGGCAGAGTAAACATCAATGAATGTTTGAGAAGGGACCATTTGAACAAGTAACCTGGGCCATGTACTGTGAGGAAGGAGCCCTGGTGGCTCAGTGATTAAAGCAATCAACTGCTAACAGAAAGGTCGGCAGTTTGAAACCACAGTGGCTCCTCAGGAGAAAGATGTGGCAGTCTGCTTCTGTAGAGATTTACAGCCTTGGAAACCCTATGGGGTCGCTGGCTATGAGTCAGAATCGACTCAACGGCAGTGGGTTTGGGTACTGTGAGGTGGGGCACAGCCGGCCCTCCAAATCTTTCAAAGTTTGGCTTCCAAGCTCTTCCCTGAATAGACAGTCTATTCTTACTGCCTATGTTGGCCTTTGAGATCCATTTGAGCCTACAGAGGCCCCAGATAACCTGGATTCCTTATTCCTCCATCTGCTCTGATATTATCCCTGCTCCCCAGCACACTGTTCGCCCGGTGCCAGACTCCATCGTCGGCTTCATCTACCACCAACCCTAGAAGTCACATATAAGTTTTATTGCCACCAGTTCAGGCCTGGTTCCCATCTACTGATGTAAGCCTAGCCTTGTTCTGCTTTTATCACTGGACACAGGTTGACTGAGATATGGTCTGGGCTTGGAATTTTACCCTACTGGGACAGCATAGCACCAAGCATCTGAAACAAAATGGAAAAATAAGTAAATATATATAAAAAGCTGTTCAGCTGTTTATAAACAAGCAGATGCCTGGTACGGCGAAGAAGGAACATCCTGGCCTCTGCCTCATCTACCAGGGCACGCTGTCCAAGCAGAAAGGCAGCAGTCACAGACCCCGGCTGACTGGTACCCAGTGCTGGCTGTGCGGTCAGAGCCCAGCGGCCCAGGCCTGCCGCTTTGTCTCTGTGCAGGACAAAAGCCGACATGACCTACAGACCTGAAGGCCTCTTGTTCTTGAAGTTTTATTTGGAAAAGAAGTGAGGAAGGGGGAGGGCAGCAAGTTCCATCCACAGCATATACAACGGCTTCACACTCATAGGAGTCAGAAGTGTTACCAGGTCTAGATTTCCCTCTCTGCTTTCAATTCCCAGGGAACATGAGTTAACCAGAATCATAGTAAAAAGTTCAGTGTCTTCTGCCTCTAACTCAGCTACACGGACACTTTTCTTCCTTTTCTTACAAGAGAGCGTTGGACTTTCCATCTGCTCATCCTTGAAAACGCGCGTTCAACACACATTTGTTAAGTGCTGTGTGTCAGGCATTGCGGGGATGGTATATCCTACCCTTAATGAACAGAATGACAATCAGACTAAACAATAATTATATTAATGATGATAATAATAATTGCTAGCATTTATTGACTCCTTATGCTCCCCATTGAATAATCTCTTGATTTGTACTTTGCGTTTAATTTCTATAACCATCCTAAAAAACAAATACAATTATTATCTCCTCCAAAACTCAGAGAGGTTAAGTAAGTCGCCCAAGGTCACACAGTTGATAGATAAGGGAGCCCAAATTTGAATACAGATCTTAGTTCAGAGCTCATGCATGTAACCACTGTATTATATAGTTGCACATCTGCACGGTACGAGCAGCAGAGAGGACCCTGGGTCTGTCCATCGAGTTTTCACTCCCCAGGGAGCACCATTCATACTGTATTCTGAGACTGGCACCTTCTGGAATACAGCTTTATAGAATACAAACTAAATGATGCCTCCTGGAGTTGTGCACCACAGCAGCCCTGTCTTGGGTTCACTGAGAGGCACCTGAAGTACAGGAGGAAAAACCCTACATAGGGATAGCTATGTACGTCTTTGTACCGCCAGTAGGGTCTGATATGGAGGCTGGCATCCAATAGGTGCTTCTATATTTTTGCTGCTTGCCTAAATAAATACATTCAAAAAGGCAAACGGAGAGGGTGAGTGTTCAGATTGGAGGAAGATGGACAGGTTTTGTTGTTAGCAGGCTGGGGCTTGGCTTGGGTAGGAGAGTCCTCCCTCAGGGGGCCATCCAAAGGGCTTGAGCTGTGACAACAGGAAGGGGCTCGGTTGTGAGAGTTGGTCCTGAAATTGCTCACTGGGTAGGGAGAGGCCTGGGTCCGAGATGGCAATTAGAACTGCTTCCAGGAGTGAACTCCACTCGCTGGGGACTGACACCGCTAACTGCTCTGCTGCCTTCATGCAGGGGCCATGTCTCCTCTGGCCGCCCAGTTCTGGGCAGTCCATTGGTGCTTAGGAGGGATGACCCATCAAAGGGGAGGGCTGTTCCTCTGGTGCAGTGGCTCCAGGTGCCTGTCATTGCATGCGGATGTCCCCAGCATCCATGCAGCATCCTTGCTGGGGACCGAGGGCTCAGCATGGAGCTGGATGAAGGCAAATCTCCCAGGTTCTTAAGCCAGATTTGGCCCCAGATCTGACTGCAGAGCCGAAGTCTTCGCTTTACCAAGAAGTCCCTGAATGCTGGATTCTGAGTCATGAGACCTAGAATAGTGTCCCAACTCGAATCCACAGTGGCTTGACCTCGGGAAAGTTAGTTCAGTACTCTGGGGCCTCAGGGTGCCCATCTGGAAGAGAATGAAATGTCGTCTGCACGCGGGGGAAGGATTCCTTTCCTCTCCTGCATGCTGGGGAAGGGTTAACCAGCAAAACTTCTCACCCGGTCTCCCTCTCTCTCCACCACCCAGGAATGGGTGGTTCTAGATTCTGGTTTGTGAAGAGGGGAGGATGAGTCCATTCTCTCCCGAAGAACGTCTCGGCAGCCCAGCAACCTGCCAGAGGAAGCAGCCTGCCGGGCACCAAGGGAAACTGCATTTGAAGCAGAACCAGCTGAAGCCTAGTCTCTGGTTTTCCGAAAGATGCTACCCAAAAAAAGCAACGCTGAGTTGTGTGTACAGATAACTATCTCTGCTCAGTCACACCACATGGGGAGGAAGAGTAGCGATAATACCACCTCCTTCCTCGATAACAATAACTTGCGGAAGCCCGAGAAATTTGGGCATCGAAAGTAAGATCGATCGGTGCACTTACCAAGTGTTGAGTGACTCTCCGCTAGCATTTTGCAGCCAAGGCCGGAGGGAAACCACTTTTTCTTGTTCTCTCTCCGTGCCACCCAAGAGCTGACCCAGCTCGGAGAAAGAACATTGGCCCCGAGGCTCCAGCGGTCCCAGGTGGCAGCGAACCCTCTCAGGGGCCTCGGGCACAGTAAAGTGCCCTCACAGGCCTCTTGGGTTCTGAAACGCTGAGGAATCTAGGGCTGAGTGATTGTGTGCCACCAAAGAGAAAGGCAGAGAGGAAGCAAAGCCACGAGTCGGATAGTTCTGCAGCAGCCGCAGCTGCCGCCATCCAACCAGCTTGTCACCTGGCAGTGCCTATGGGCTGTGCGTTTCCCTCTCTCTCCCTTTCTTTTTCTCTTGCACCCTTTCTCCTTCTTTCTCGGGGGTCATATTGGAGCTGGAGAAGAAAGCAGCTACCACTGGTTCTCATGTCACAAAGAAAACCCCAAACCCACTGCCGGCGAGTCAATTCCGACTCCTAGCAACCCCACAGAGTTTCCAAGACTGTGAATCTTTACGGAAGCAGACTGCCACCGCTTTCTTCCGAGGAGCCGTTGGTGGGTTCCAAACATGGACCTTTGGGTTAGCAGCTGAGCGCTTTAACCACTGCACCGCCAGCGCTCCTTCACAAAGAAAAGACTGAAAATTCCACTGCAAAATGAATGTCCTATGACAGAAATGAACATTCCAGAAGTTAGAAAGGAGGTAAAAAGAACCTAATTCTTCTAACCCTTCTGGGAGGAATTCTTCCCTCAGAAAGGCAGTGGATTAGAAATGGTAGATCCTTACCTCGAAGGCAGAGGGGACCCTGTGGGATTCAACTCCTCCAGGTTCTGACTATTTTCCATTCTCAGCCCTGCTCCCATCCTTAGGTCTACTCCATTCTCCAGCTCCTCCATCCTTAGGTGATTATCCCTTCAGTTCATGTTTATTGATGAGAAAGGCACAAACCATCTACTGTGTCAGCTATAAAATGACTCCAAACCCTTTTTGGAAAAATCAGGATACAAACGTACAAAAATATCAGTATGTCCAGTAGCACCCTTGGGACTGCACAACTTGGTTAGGCGTCCTTCCAGGATGGTGACCATTCTTCCTGGTCATCGAACAGCACTGTCCTTCTCCCCGTCTACTCGGCTTCCATCTCACCTCCGTGTGGCTGGATGCTACCATGGCGCATCCTCAGAACACATCTTTGATTCCTCCTCCTTCTCTACTGCCCCAAGTCACCCATCCCTTAGTCCGCAGCTGTCTCTCTTCTAAAGTTCCTGAATCTGTTTTCCATCCCATCCCCTCTGCCTCCTGCCTGGACCCTCGCTCACTTTGCCTGGACACTGACTGAACCTCCTTGCTAACATCCCTTCTTTCTTCAGATGCTCCCCAAATTGACGACAGTTGAAGAGCCCCCCAAACACTAATTACTCTAATGTCGTTCCCTGCTGGAATACCTTCACTGGCTTCCCACAGGGTCTAGGATCTCTTCCAAATTCCTGGGCTTGGCAGACACGATCCTCTGTATGTTGGCCCTAACTTACTTTTCTAGACATTAATGCTAATAGATATTTTTCCCCCAAAGCTACCATTTATGAGGCACTCACACATTGGGGATGGCATTAAACACTTCACCTAAGTTGGTTCTCAGGAGAGTCCTAGTAGGCCCTACTATTTGTACTTTACAGATGAGAAAATGGGGCTGCAGAGGTGAAGTAAGCACAGAAGGTCACACAGCTAGCTGGCATTGGGGCCAGCGTTTGAACCTAGGCCATCCGTCATCAAAACCCATGCTCTGGACCACACCTCTTCATCACCCCTTCTGCCTGAATAGGTACCCTGATCTGGGGTGAAACTACTTCTGTTCCTTGCCCTCTGCACAGGTCTTGGGCTGCCATGGTCATCCCCTCCAAAACCCAACCTGGGGCTCAGCGTAGAAGAGCCCTAAAAAGCCCTCATTGCATATTAGTTGAAAGTTCTCTACCTTCACAAGAGAAAACTGGATGAATAAAGACAACATGCAGCCTGGAAGCTTTGGGTGGACGGTGATGGGCACAGTCCCAGTGCACTTGCCGGGTGAACACATACTTGGGAGCAAGACTGGGTGGAGAAGGAGTCTGAGCTGGTTGTATTCATTTGAGGGGTAGGTTCTTTAGCTGCATCCTGCAGCTACCTCCTTCTCTCTCCACCATCCTTTTTACTTCCCCTGCCTCCCTCATGAAACTCCCTTCCTAGGGTGAGGTCTAGAAACTTCCAAACCTATGACTGCTCAGTTAGGAAGTTAGGTTCTGCCCTCCTGCCTCCTGGCTGTTTCACTTTAGGGAGATAGAGGAAGGGACATTCTCATTGGCCCATCTGGTGATTTTTTTTTTTTTTTTTCCTTCCTTGCTCAAGGAAGAAAAAACCCCAGAGCTCCCTTGTTAAGATAAAGCACTTCCTGTTCAGATGCTTCAGTCAAGGACCATTCTGACTTCCTACAAATTAAAGAGGTAAGGCAGAATCAGGCGAGGTGGAAATGGCCCTTTAGAAATCATAGAGTGCAGCCCCCTCATCGAACAGATGAGGAAGCTGGAGCCTGGGGAGAAATTACGTTCCCAAGGTCACACAGAATAAGAGCAGCAGAGCCCAGAGAGGGCCACATGTCCCAAGTCTCCCAGGCACAGAGTTCTTTCCCTTGCCCAGCAATGCTTCAGCTGCCTCCACACAAACCAACAACTCAAGAAGGATCCTTCCTACGTGTCTTTTCAGTTGTCAGTAGGGGTCAAGGACACTTTCAAGACTTGCATTCTGACTACAGCAAGCCAGGTACTAGGAGGATGAAGTGACTAGCGGAAGGAGAGCCACAGGCTGAGTCAGGGCCAGGGGACAGACTCCCAGACACAGCTGGTGAATGCCACGCTCTTCACATCAGTGATGTTCCTGGGGTATCTCGTGCACTTGTTGGATTTAAATCTTAAAGCAGACAAGTGCTAAATGTCTCAGGATAATGCAAAAAGTCCCACCCCAGCTGGGTCGGCCCATCTCTCTACGGCCTTATCCAAATCCCCTGCAGTGCTTAAGACCATGCTAACACAGCCCACCCGTTCATATCTTCATGCATTTGTTTTGCTATCGACCCTGCTGGGAATATCTTCCTCCTCTTTATTTTACTGGAAAATTCCTACTTGACTTTGAAGGTGGAGTTAAATGCCTGCTCCCCTGGCCCCTCCCTCCCAGTCTCCTTCATCTGTCTCCCTACAGAACTCTGTTCACTGTACCTCTTTGGCCCTTCCTGGGTTGAACTATAGCTATTTGTTAACACGCATTTTCTTCTGTGGTTATATTGAGCACCTCTCAAGAACAATGTTGTTGTTAGTTGCTGTTGGGTAGATTCAGACTCATAGCGACCCCGTGTGTTTCAGAGTAGTAGTGCCCCGTAGGGTTTTCTTGGTTGTAACCTTAACGGAAGCAGATCACCAGGCTGTTTTTACCCCGGTACCGCTGGCTGGGTTTGAACTGCCCACCTTTAGGTTAGCAGTTGAGTGTAAGCCGTTTTGCACCACAGAAGCTCAGTCATATTTATCTTTGCGTCCTAAGTGGCTAGCCCAATTTCTGGCACATAAAGGGAACAGCACAATGAACAGCTTAAGCAGAGGAGAAATCCAAATGCTCGAGGAAAACTTTGCTCCAACTTCCAAAGCAGAAAAAACCAGCGAGGGTTTGTTCTAAGTGTCTAGCAAAGGCCCTCAAACAGTCAGTTTCCACTCCAAGTGAAGGGTAAAGGATTCTGCAAGCTGCTGCCGTGAGCATGCCTCCACGTACGCCTCATGGACATGTGTGCACACACGCGGAGGCTGGAAGGAGCTGGGCTCTATGGCAAAGAAGCAGCAAAGAAGATAAGATCGCCACGCTGCAAAGAAGGTAAGCCACGGGACGATGTGGGTAACCCCAGGCATAAATGACACCCTCGGCAAGGCCCAGCTGAAACCTAACCACATTATCTTTTCATGAAACAGACATGAAAAAGTGCAACTCAAACAATTACACAAAGGGTGGTTTGATGCCTTCTTGCCTCGATGGTATCACAGCTATTGACTCCAGGCCTGCACTTGCGGAAGCAGTGCTCTGAGATAAGGAGATGAGCTGTCTACTCCAGAGAACCTGCAGGAAGCCAAGGTAACTAACTGGCCAACACATCTCGAAATGGTTTGTGGCCAATGAGCCTGGGTAAACAAAAGTGTCCTTGGGTGGCAACAGTTGTGTAAGTGAAGGAAACCAAACCCACCCTGGTCTCAGAGTGAAGACTCTGTGGGTGCCAGTGTCTGCATGTGTGTGTGTCCTCACTAAACATTATGGCTAAAGGGAAATTCTCAGCTCCCCCAACTGTGGCTGAGACTGGTATAAAATGAAAAGGTTGAAAAGGTGTCACGCAGCAGCCATGAAGTACCTTTCCATGTGCTGTGTGCAGACTCACCTGCTAAATGACCAGTGCTACATTAATGCAAACTGAGATACCAGCCTGGATCGGTCGGTATATCACAGGAAGAGATATTGAAGTTCAACATCATGACATTCGGACATAGTGAGGCTCTGAATTCCCTGAACCACACAGATAATGGTATGTTTCTCATACCTGGTCCATGTTTTACTGCAACGTGGTTTCCCCTTGGCCCTTTTTACTTCCCCAAGCAATCTTCTGATTCTCTATGGTCCCCAAAACTCGGAAACATGACAGTTGGGATGGCCTTAGAGAGGTGAAGATTTCAAATTTACACGCTCAAAGGCTTGCAATTGAACTGTGGTTTTGGCTTTAGTCAATGCTCTCGGTCTTGGGTAAGTTACTAAACCTCAACTCAGTTTTCTTTTCTGTAAGATGGGAATAACAGAACTGACCTAGTTAAGTTGCATTAGGAATATGAGTTAATTTATGTAAAGTACTTAGCTCATGTGTCATGAGCACAAAGTTAGACCTCACTCTAGGGAGGTATTTTTATTGTTATCACCACCGTCACCATCCATTCCAACTCTCTCAATTTATAGAAGAGGATCCTGAGCTCCAGAGAAGTGAAGTGACTCGTCCCAAGGAGACGAATCTTGGATGATCCAGTAATTACAGTCCCTGTTAGATGACGACTAGATACAAGGTAGCCACACTCATCAGTGACCGACGTAAGTGTCAGAACTCAGGTCTATGGATTCCCGGGACAGAGCCTGACCTCCTGCACCACAGTGTTGTCATATACTCTTACTTCCCATTTCATGGTTCTTTCTTTCCAACTATGTCTTACGCCCCGGAAAAGTAGGGAGCCTTGTACTTCTTAACTTCCCCCATAGGGTGTAGCACTTCATAGGTACTGCATAAATATTTGTTAATCAGTTGACTGCAAAGACTGTTGCTGATTTTTATAGCAAGAGCTTTCTACGTCATAGCTGCTTCTCCCCAACTTCCACGTCCTCATAATTTTGGCAAACTCATCCAGGAAGGACTTGTGCTAATGTGTTATCAAAGCGAAACATTCCACTCGTTTTTGGAATGCAGATATAGATTGCTCCAGATTGCAGGAACACTAATTAGAGCCACTGGTAATTTGACTGATGCTCTAAAGCCCCAAAGCACTAACTGAAGGCACCTCTGTCCTTGTACATTCGAGCTTCTGTTATTAGGTAGCAAAAGAGTCAAGTTGCCTGTGTTAGGGCTGCTGGTACCCCCAGCCCAGATGTCAGGGTTGAGATGCCAGCCACCAAATCAATCATCAGAAGGGGTCTCATTGCCAGTCTTTCTCCTGAAAGCTGAGTGTGTTGCACAGTCCCCTGGCTCTAAATAGGATATTCCAGTCAACATGGCTGTCATTTTAATTGTCTTGTGCAGTATTGAATATGCTCCCCATAAGCTAGCCTTTATGCAAACCATCACGGCCTAAATGTTTGATTCAGATCCTTATTTTCTGTTTCATAAAATCTTTTAATTTAATATCCCTGTCAAAGTCTAAATGAATGTACCTGATGTTGGTACTAAGCCTTTTGGGCTAGACTTTTATGGTGAATATCAGGATCACAGCAAGAGCTCAAGAGAGCACGGGTATGACTTGGAAGGGCCTGGGCATATACTTTCTGCCCTAGCAACGATACCTTCTCAGTCGCTTCATTGAATTTTTCCTGTTCTTGACCTCTGCCCTTGTTTTCAGTATACATTAGCATAATGAGTTGAATAAATGGCCTTGTCTATAAAGAAATGGGAAAAGTCTGGCTTTGGTTAAAACTCCCTCTGAGGATTAAAGGCACAAGGGGTGGGCCAGAGGTGAACTTAAAGATCTATCAAACAGAGACAGGGCGTTCCTTAGAGGATCCAGCCAGAGAGGAGGCCAACATCAGGATCTGGGACTGAGCCCCACCAGCCACTCCAGGGAGACATACCTTTCTAGAATCTGCTGTTTCCTCCTTCACTTCCTGTGGCCTATCAGAGTCTCTGAAGTTAAGGATGGTTAATGGGAGTGACAAGGAGCCCCAGTGGTGCAACGAACAGTGAAGTGCTCAGTTGTCAACCAAAAGGCTCGTGGCTCCAACTCTCTCAGCAGCTTCGTGGGAGAAAGACCCGGCGATCTGCTTTTGAAAGATTACAGCCTAGAAAACCCTATGGAGCAGTGCTACTCTGTCACATGTGGCTGCTATGAGTAGAAATCGACTTATTGGCACCTAACAAAACAACAACAATGACAATGAGGGTGACAACTGTCTGCATTTCTAAGTGACACCCACTGTTCATTGCATTTCTCAACACTGCCCGAGAAGGCTTTGCACGGGACTCTGACGACAGCGTTGAGAACTGCGATGTTCAAAATGGTAGCTGCTGACCACATGTGGCTATCAAGCACTTGAAATGTGACTGGTCTAAACTGAGATGTGATGTAAGTGTAAAATATACTCCTAATGTCCATCCTCAATGAGAAGGATTGACACAGTGGCTGCAACAGTGGACTTAAGCATCGATTGTGAGGATGGCACAGGACCGGGCTGTGTTTCGTTCTGTTGTCTGTTGTTGACTCGGAAGTGACTCGACAGCACCTAACGACAACAAAAACTGCCCAAATACTAAATAAAGAACATAAAATATCTCATTAACAACTTTTTATGCTGATTACATGTTGAAATTAAAATATTTTCATACCCTGGGTTAATCATATTATTAAATTAAGTTCACCTGTTTCTTTTCAATTACACATATTAGTAGATTAATTTCTCCTATTTCTTTTCACTGTTTTAAATGTGGCTGCAAGAAAATTTAAAATGACACCTCTGACGTGCATTCTGTTTCTAACAGACCATCAGTGCTGCTCTAGACAATTACCAGGAAGTCATTTCCATTCAAGAATGGCTGAAACCCGTGAAGCACACAACTCCTGGAGCCCCCTACCCACTTCCTGTCATACTCAGATGAAATCCTGGCCCCCGTGAGGTGTGGTCTGCCTGCCTCTCCAGCCTCCTCTCCAGCTTCCCTCCGGTCACCCACTGTAGCCATGCCTGCATCTTCCTCAGAAACCTCAGGCTTGTGCCAGGCCTGGATCTCTGCAGGCTGCTCCCTGCCTGCAATACTTTTCCCTCAGATGTCTGGGTCATTTGGGTCTCATCTCACACATCACCTTCTCAGAGAGGCCTTCCCTTCCTTCATGTAGAACAGCCTCCCAAAGAGGTCCACGTCCTAGTCCCTGGAACCTGTGCACAGGCTACTTCACATGGCAAAATAATATTTTTCAGGTATTATTAAGGCGAGGATGTTGAGAAGGGCGATTACCCTGGGTTGTCTGGGTGGGCCCAATGTAATCGCGGTGGTTATTATAAGGGAAAGGAGGCGACAGGAAGTCAGAGTCAGAGAAGGCGATACAATGATGGAGATGGGAGTGATGCGGGGCCACAAGGCAAGGGAAGCTGGCGGCCTCTAGAATCTGGAAAGGCAAGGAAATGGATTCTCCCCCAGAGCCTCCAGAAGGACCGCACCTTCTCCCCATTTTAGACCTCCCAAACAGTAAGATAATAAATTTGTGCCGTTTGAGCCCACTAAATTTGTGGTAATTTGTCACAACAGCCATAGGGAACTAATACACCCCCCAATCTGAGGCTGGGCACCTTCTCAAGCCCCCGCTCCTCTGTCCCATCCTCCAAGGTTGTTCCTTGCATATTATTTACTGCTATCCAACAGTGTCTAGTTTATTGTTAACTTACTTGTTCACGTCTCTCCTGGCTAGAATGGGGACTCCCTGAGGGCAGAGACCTCCTCTGTTGTGTGTACCACTAGGTACCCTGCTCTTGGACTCATTAGTGGCTTGTTGTTGTTAGGTGCCGTCGAGTCGATTCCGACTCATAGCTACCTTATGTACAACAGAACGAAACACTGTCTGTTCCTGTGCCATCCTCACAGTTGTTGTTATGATTAAGCCTATCGCTGTAGCCACTGTGCGTATTTTGAGTGCCTTCTAACCTGAGGGCCTCATCTTCCAGCACCATATCAGACAATGTTCTGCTGCTATTCATAAGGTTTTCACTGGCTAATCCTTTTCAGAAGTAGACCGCTGGGTCCTTCTTCCTAGTCTGTCTTAGTCTGGAAGCTTGGCTGAAACCTGTCTGCCATGGGTGATCCTGCTGGTATTTGAATATCAGGGGCACAGCTTCCAGCATCACAGCACCTGGCACAAAGCAAATGTTCACTGGTATGAATGAATTCTTGAATAAATGAATGAATGAATAACGACTGGCTATTGGAAAGATTCACTTTCAACCAACTAGACAGCATCTGAAACCTTTTAGAGAAAAGATATACCCCAAGTAGATGAAGTGAACCAGGTTAAGAGATACTGGGGAGCACTTACAACTTACAAGGTGCTGTGATGGTGCTGCAGAGGTACAAAGCGTTCAAGGAGTCCATCCCTCCTTCAGTATCTGAGCAGAGACACACATGGGCACGTGATAGAACAATGGGCCCGGTGGGCTGTTAGATGGTGGGGCCAGATGAGTGGTGGGCTGTTAGTATAAGCAGCAGTGTAGTGTTAAACCACCTCTCGAAAAACAAAATTAAAAAAAGACCTGATTTGTAGTGTTTGCCGATTTCCGCGGTATAGTCTCACAACGGCCGATTTCAAGCAACCATGGTGATATCCCTGGATGCAGAGTTGGCGGGAGACATACACAAGAAGGGTCTTATTGAGGAGGTGGATTCCAGTTGGACCTAGAATGGTTGGTGGGATGTGGATGACCTGAGGAACAGGGAGGGCACATGGCGTATACAAAGGCACGACCCTCTTCAGGGGGAGGTGGGGTCTCAGTGGCCCTCGGGGATCCAGTGTGCATTCGGTCAGCGAGAACAACAGAAAGAGCAACTACCCAGAAGTCACAATGGAGAGGGCTCCCTGGAGAGATTCCAGAGCAGAAAAGTTTACTGTCAGGAGGACTTTGATGATTTTCCAGCCCAATACTCATTTTAATGCCAACGGGTACAGGTGAGAGCTCAGGTTCCCAAAGCCCATACAGGAACAGAGAATGGACCATGCTCACTAAGCTGGCTATGAAACACCCAGACTTGAATCCAGACTGATGTCCTCACTCATTCTGCCTCTCCTATATTTGAGATTGACACAACATTGCGCTCCTTCACAGTCCATCATAAAGATGACCCATCAAAGGAACTTGGAACAACCCACTTTAGGACCGTTCTCAAAGTTACTGCCCTGATCCAGGAGTCATCTCCTCTAATTCATAAGCCTGGGAGATATGACTCTGAGGATCTTAGGGTGGTGTTTAAGAGGTTGGTGACTGGGGTCAGATGGGAACTGGATTTCAGTCCTGGCTTCACCATTTCCCAGGTGAGTGACACCGGGGAGGGTCCTTAACCTCTCTAGACTCTGGGTTCCTCATCTCTAAAATGGGGGTGATAACAATACCTTCCTCAGAGGGTTTTATGTGGGTCACATAGCTGGTATGTATAAGGCACCCTGCATGTGCCTGGCGCATTGTCAGTGCCCAACAAATGTGCACCATGGTGGTGGTGATGGTGATAACCATGTTTTTTTATCCCCTTCTTAAGGCCTTGCTAGACAGAACCAAAGCTAACGAGCCCCTTCCAACATTGACAGTCACCTGTCCTTTGCCTTTGCCCTGAGCAGGGAGCCCTCTGCTCACATACCCTGGAAGCACTTGGTCCACCAGCCCCTCCGGTCCCGTCCCTTCCTTGCTGATCACTTTAGGAGCAGGCATTTGTTTGTGTGCAGGGCGAGATGTTGCCCTTGCTTTGGGCGTGTTTCAAGGAAGCGCACCAGGATGAGGCCATTATGGGGACACAGTGACAACAATGAAGACAAGGCTGCCTTCTGAAAAGAACCAAAAACCTCTATTTTGCCTGAATGGCTGTTATTTTCATTCTTTTTCCCCACACAAAGCACCGGAGCACATTTCATTCAGTGTGTGGCTGAGTGAGTGGGCGTGAAGATGCAGTACCAACAAAGGCGGTAACACAGGGCTGTTGGCAGGTCTCTTGTTCAGTGCTTTGCGAGGTGGACCAAGCTTCCCCGCTAGCCCCACGGCGTGAATCATCAGGAACAACAATGTATAAATATATAAATATAAAAACCCTACATAATCCTTGACATGGTTACATGATGATTTACGAGCAGGAGCAGGATTTCAAAAGTTGGCAGAACATAAAAGCACAGTGTTCTTCTAAAGCCCATGGCACGCTGTCCTCCCCTCCGACTGTCTTAGGCGTCAATCCTGGCGCCTTGGAAACGCTGTTTCTCCTGCCCCACAGGAACAAGGCGTGATTGCTCTACTCCTCCAGCAAACCAGGAGCCCAGAGGTCAAGTGCGAAAGGCTCAGCAGGGGTGGGCTGGGAGGGACGGCAGTCTCCTGCCTCAAGAATGGGGTTAAATCTGAGGTACCAGGGTACCGGGCTGTTCTGGGCCCCAAGTTGTCCAAATCAACTCCAAGTAAGGAAAAACTATTATCTCCTACTCTTGATTTTTCTGAAAATAAAAACCAATTTCCATTAAGGGAAGGAAGGAAATCTCGGCATTCTCTACGTTGTCCTTTTACTAAGGACAAGTCAAGTGGCTTTGGTTTATGGCAGAGTGTGTGTGTGTGTGTGTGTGTGTGTCTGTGTGTGTGTCTGTCTGTGTGTGTGTGTGTCTGTGTGTGTGTGTCTGTGTGTCTGTGTGTGTGTGTCTGTGTGTGTGTGTGTGTGTGTTTGTGTGTGTGTGTGTGTGTGTGTTTGTGTGTTTGTGTGGGGGGGGGGTGTGCGTGCACATGCATGTGATTTTTCTTCCCCCTACAAGTCAGAAAGGCCACTGTGCCAACCAGATCTAACTTCGGAGAACTTCTCTTCTGGATCCCTGGACGGTTCTGTGGAAGGAAGAAGTGTTTCTGGATGACCCCTCAGATCCCTGAGGGCCAGGGCTCTAGCTGCCTTGTTCCCCAGCAACTCTCCCCAGTGCTCCGTGTGTGATCACTCTGTAAGCACTCCTGGAATGAAATGATGAACGCGGAACACGGTTTTGGCATTTTTCCGATTTCACAATGCCTACTCTGTCAGAGGGACCGCTGGCCCAGGAGTGCACAGTGCTTGTACCTCAGTGGAGGTAGCAGGTCCCAAGGTAACTCAGCCAGAGAAGCGTCACGGTTAAGAACACCATCATCAGAATCACAGAGTTTAACTCTGAATAGCATCTCTGCCACTTTCTAGTTGGATGACCTTTCTTCTCTTAATAATCTCACCAAGCCTTGGTTTTATCATGGTTCAAAGTGGTGACGATAACACCTGCTTCTCATCTTCTTGTGGGGGTTACGTGCAAAATCTTCAATGAGGTACAGATATTAGTATTTACTGAACACCAACCATGTGCCTGGCACGATGTAGTAGGTAATAAAAGGGCAAAGTAATCCATGTTTGGGGGCCTCTGGAAGCCTATCACTGTATACACTTGGGGCTCACCTCCCACCCGTGTCCAGGGGCTGGCATCCTGCTATGTAGCACCCTGGGCAGGTTGATAACATTCCTAGTGTGTATAAGCTCCAGCCCACCACCTGTCAGTTCGTCATTCTGTGACAGCTTCCATGTTACTATGATGCTGGAAGCTACGCCCCAGTATTTCAAATACTAGCAGGGTCAACCATGGTGGACAGGTTTAAGCGGAACTTGCAGACTAAGAAAGACTAGGAAGAAAGATCTGGTGACCTACTTCGAAAAAAATAGCCAATAAAAACCTATGGATCAGAACCGAACACTATCTGACTTACTTGCTTTGGACACATCATCAGCAGGGACCATTCGCTAGTGTAGGACACCGTGTTTGGTGCAGCAGAGGGCCAATCGGTGCTGAGAGACCACTGGTGAAATGGATTGACACAAGAGCCACAATGATGGACTCGAACGTGCCGGCAGCTGAGAGGATGATGCGGGACTGGACAATGTTTGGTTCTGTGGTACATAAGGCTGCCATGAGTCAGAGTCGACAGCCACTGACTAACTAGAAGCTTCAGTCCCTTACCTATAAAATGGGGACACTAACCCCTAACTCCCAGGCTTATGGTGAGGATGAAATGAAACTGGCCCAGCACGTAGTAGGTGCTCATGAAATTCGGGGATCATGTTTCCCTTTTATAAGTTCTAAGGAAATCTATCTAAGGAGACAAGATGAATGTGCACAAAGCAACATGGAATATCAAAGAGTCAGCAAATAATAAAGACCTAAACAGAATAAATAACATCTTTGGTATGGGCTAAGCCATAGGCAGCCCAGAAAGAGAATGAATGGTGCTAGATGATTCCACATCAAACAGTTTCATGGAGGACATAGATCTGAGCTGGAACTTGAAGAAATGGCTTAAATGGCTGTGGTTCCCCGCAGACAGCAAGAGTTTTGATGAAACAAATGATGTCATTTGAAAAATAAATCCAAGCGCCAGATTCATCTCACAGGATCACCCGGGCAAAATGAGTATGAGAAAGAAGCCTAGGCTGGGCCAGGTGGTACAAAGGTTCTTATCTGCTAACAGCATTTCCCCCTGAAAGCTTGCCATTTATATCCTTTATGTCTATAACTCTAGCAATTATTAATGACCTCTAGCTTAGCGTTGAGAGCACTCCTTTATGACACGGGCCGTCCAGACACACAGTCTTTCTACTCAGAGTTCTGAGTTGGGGGAGAACAAGGCAGATTCACACTGTACATGCTTCCAATTAAAAATACAGACAGGGCCAAAAGTAAAACGAATGTCACCGAAAAGAAAGTGCCACCACCCACGCTTGGCCCAAAGGTCACTGTACCGCAGCCTTGGCCATTATCTCTAGCAGCAAAGGTCAGGGGGGGCTGTCTGCATCTCGGGGGAGTATGTAGGCTTTCACGAAGCCTCAAAATGACTATTGCTCTGACACCAAAATTAGTTATAAGCTCTCAGTAGAAGACGATAATAGAGAAATGGAGTGACTATAACCTTTTCCGCCATTTCTCTTGTCGGCTCCATGAAGCAGAGTCACAAGGCATAAAACGAGAAGTTTCCACATTCTACAAAAGACTACAAGGCTGCTGACTTAATTGGGTGCGTAACAAATGGCTATACCATTGCCAACAAGAAGACATCAAAGAGGAAGGAGAAAGTAGCGATTAAAACATCTCACGACATCACCTTGGATCTGGAAACTGGCTCACACTATACCTGGACAGACGTTGCTACAACAGAGCTAACTGTATGGTTCCATGAACATTCCAATCGTTATGGCCCAGCATGGGCACCACCACCGCTCTCTAATTTGCTGAATTTTAAGAAAATTTAAAGGTAGCAATAACACTGGACTTGGAGTCAGAAAGACCTGCATTGAAATCTCAGTCATTGTCCATATTCAACAGGCAACATTATAAAACCTTTTACCATCCATGAATCATGATTCTGGAGCCCTGGTGGAACAGTGATTAAGAGCTCAGCACTAACCAAAAGGTTGGCAGTTCAAATTTACCAGCCTCTCCTTGGAAACCCTACGAAGCAGTTCTATTCTGTCCTATAGGGTCTCTCTGAGTCAGAATTGACTCTACAGCAACAGGTTTGCTTTTTTTTAAATCATGATTCCAGTTTTGTCATCTGGAAAAATCTTAATACCTACTGGACAAGGTCCTAGTGAAGATTAAATGTAAGAAAGGATACAAAAGTCTTTATAAATGATAAGATACAGTGCAAACAGAAACAGTAATATTATTACTGGCAATAACAATAATTACTACTACTATTATTATTATTGTTACCCCATCCACTCTGAGGCAATGTTGCTTTTCCATATCAAACCCTTCTAGGAGAGATTTTCTGGAACTGACAAATGGAATCTGCAAAATGCTACACACAGAACTATTTACGTGAATAATACATAAAATGTTTGAAGAAAAGCAAACAAGCAAACATGTTCGAAGAAAAGCAAACCAAGGTAGAAAACACATGGGTGAGCATATGGCTGAATGTGGCCTTTGGTGGGTATCAGAAACAAAATTAGCAACTTGTAGCACTTCAGCTAAGCTTCCTAGCAACAGAAATACACAAATAACAAATACTCATGTTGGTTACCCTTTAATATCATAACATTAGGACATGATACTGGTCCCTCCAAATGTGCTCTGGCTAAATGCATTTGGGATTTTTCAATTAATCCAGTTATGGAGAATCTGATCTTTAAAGCTGCCAAGAACAGAGCATGAGCCAGGAATGACTTTTCAGTAGTTCAAAACATGCGCCCCTTTCCTTAACCAAAGGAAATCAACTGTGGCATCAGCAATACCCCAAAGCTGAGAATCACTAAGGGTTTTCTTTCTGAGGTTCCCTAACTGCCCGTGGTGAACAGGTGTGGAGAACATGCTTCCAGCAGTTGTGACGGTAGCACAGTAACCCCAAACCAGCTGACTCAGGCTCAGAGGCTGGGGCAGAGCTTAAGACCACGTTGGTCTGTGTGGCTGCCCACATGGACGAAGCTCCTGGCACCATCAGCTTTATCAGCCTGTACATAACTCATTGCAGTCACAAGCTACTTGGTAAGATGTGGGAGAAATCTGTCCTGTAAAGTTTTCTGGAGCACTGGGTATCAAAGGAAAGAGATGTCTTCGGGACTTTCATGTTGCAACCTAGAGAGAGATACACAGCCTAGCAGGGCAGCTCAGGCTCAGAACCAACTTTTACGGTAATGTGGAAACCACATGACAGATTGTACAGGCGCCTGCATAACTTCTGACTCATTCCCCAGGAGCTTCTGCTCTCTAGAGCCATGGGAGTGACGCTGAGGAAGAGTTTTCACCTGAGTTATATGGAACCCCCTGCCCCCTATTCCTTTGTAACTCGCTAGATTTTCTGAGAGGTCTTCCCCACCCTACCCCACCTCTCCCAAAAAGTTAAGAACCAACTCAGCAGAGTTCCACTTAGTGGAATGGGTCAGATTTTGTCATATAATTATGAAGGAAGGTGGAAGTCCTTGGGTGGTGCAAACACTTGGCTGCTAAAGCCGAGGTGCCTTGGAAGAAACTCCTGGTGATCTACTTCCAAAATATCAGCCATTGAAAACCCTGTGGAGCACAGTTGTATTCTGATGCACAGTACATCTCCATGTGTCAAAATCCACTCAGTGGCAACTGGTTTTTATGAAGGAAGGCAATGACAGAAACAGAAGCAAAGTTAGGGCAGTTTACTCGGCCGCGGTTCTCCCATTTTGCAGGCAGAATTTGACTCTGATCTTGGAGGGCAAACGTGCAGTATCTTACATTTTATTATTTACTCTTTTGCAATCCTTGCTGATTAAAAAAAAAAAAAACAACTCTGTCCATGTATTAAATTTTAACTAAAACTAAATAAAAAAGCAGACTTCTGGGCTCACTCCATAGACACCGAATCAGGAATTCTGGTGAGGGACCGGAAATCTAAACCGTCAGCAATTTCAGGGGATCCTGATGCCCACTAAAGTTAAACAGGGGCTGTGCCGAGCCTTCCTTCCAGACAGTCCTGAGCAGGTCTGCGAGCGCCCCCAGCCAGGACAACTGATCGTGTGGAACAAATAAAACACAGAGATGAGGAAAGCTTGGGGAAAACGACCCCCCTTGCACATCTGAGGCCACTATTAAGTGGCATGAGGGGAAGAGTCCCTTGATGCAAAGTGGCACTGGCACTGTCAGAGCTGGAAGACGAGAACCTGGCACGTCAGAAGAGTGTGGGGGTGAGGAAAGAGGGCGAAGACATGCTTTTCTAGATAAAGAAAAGCTTGAGAAAAGACTCCAAGAAGAGATCAGGCAACTGGATAAACTTTAGCCAAACTGTCAGGAGGAGGAGGAGGAATGAGGGAAAGGAGAATCTTGTTCCTAATCTGTATGTAGAACACAGGGAGGGTGGATATAGCGAAAGATGTTGCTGCTTTATACAATCATTTATTCTTCATTCACTACACGTTTAGTGGAGAGCATATAGGGATGAATGACATGTAGCTGGTGGGCCAGCCAGAAAAATAAAAAGCAGCATTTTCATTATGGTGAGACGGGGGTATGATGGATGGAAACCCAGGAGCACATGGACAAAGCATGAACACAGAACATGTCAGAGAGAACTTTCCAGATGATGCGGCTCTCTCCCGAAGCTCAGAGGGAAACAGTAAGCAGAGACCGTCAACCACAGGGGGCGCTACCGAGGAAGTGACGTTATAATGCTGAAACCTGAGTCTGAAATGATCTTTGTTCACGCACCAAGAACGTTAGTAAACGTATCATAGGTGAGTTTTTCCCTCTTCACCTTGAACAAACCACTGACATCATGCAAAGCCAGGCTTTGGAGCACAACCAGCAAGTTACATTCAGTCCAAGGTTACCAGTGTGGCTTCCTGGGCGTTTGTAGCTGAAGGTCTGCCTGTTTCTTTCCAGGACAAACAGAGGAACGAAGCTGGCAGCACGCTGGAACACAGTAACATTCAGCCAAGCAGAAGACCTACCTGGCTGCTGAATGCACCCTGTCAAATGGCAGACAGGTGCTATCCCCCAGCTATCAACTTCCTAACACACTGAAGTGTGGTGACAGCTGCGGCAAAACACCACTCGGAGTTGAACATCATTAGGCAAAATGATTAGCGCCGAACAGAAGCTGGCAGTGACGAATCTGGGAAAAAAACTGCAGGATCACAGGATATTAACAGCACGAAAGGGGTCTCAGCAATCACAGACAGCCACCTCCATTTTACAGACGAGAAAATAAGGTTAAGAGAGGAGAACAGAAGGCAGGAAAGGACGGTGCAACTATCTAAAACAAAGCTAAACAGCATCAGGGAAGAGCGAGGGTGCTGAGATCAGACAAACCGGGGTCCGCATCCCAAGTCGGGAATTCACTGACCTCAGAAAAATCCCTCAGCCTCTGGGCGCCCGTTTCCTCTCCGTGAAATGAGAGCTGCTGCTGATGAGGATTAACTGAGGATCAGCACAGGGCCTGCTTGTGGTACGTACATAATATTACCAGGCAGAGTCAGAACTGGGCTCACATCCTTGCTCCACCACCTAGGAGCTGGGGTTCTCTGCGCCTTAGCTTTTCCCCCTATAAAATGGGGTAAGAATGCTAGTTGTTCTTGTTAGTTGCTGTCGAGTCGATTCCAACTCACGGCAACCCCATGGGTGCAGGGCAGAGCTTCTCCATAGAGTTTTCAAGGCTGTGACCTCTCAGAAGCAGATCGCACGTCTGTCTTCTGAGGTGCCTCTGGGTGGGTCTGAACCACCAACCTTGCGGCTAGTAGTCAAGTGCTTAACCACTTGAGCCGCTCAGGGACTCCTAAGGACCTGACCTAATCATCTGAAGGAAGCCTTGGATACAAGCGCTCTGTAAATCTCTAAGCAAGCTGTTGTGTTACTCCTACGGGGGGACACGTCTGGGCCTCCTGGCAGGGCTGACAGAAGAGACACGCAGTGAAAGAGAAAGACCAGCTGCGTTTTCCTCTGGGGAAACAGGTGGGCTGCAGTACGTGGACTCCCGGTCTGGATCACAAAGTCTGCTGGGCCAATGAGGGGCTCAAGTGTGAGAAGCTCTGCAGCAGGTGCACACCACAGCGGCTCACTTCTGGGAGGGACACCGGGGGACGACGCAGGGGTGGGCAGCTGGCAGGACAGGAAAACACTTAGGGAAATGAGCAAATCGCCGAGCCTCACTTGCAGTTTTCAGATTGAGAAGGAAGGAAAGGAGAGAGGGAGGGGGGAAATAGAGGAAATACAGAGAAAAAAAGCAAAGCAAAACCCAGCTAGGTCAATACACAAGGAACGAAAGACAGGGTGGCAAGAAGTGCTGAGAATGGACCACTGGACGTTTTTACAGCTTCAGTTGTCTAACAATGCCCTCAGCTTGGTGCTTCTCCCAGCTCCACGTCTCAAACGCTCTAATCATATTGTGCAGCAGAACAAAGGCCTGGCGCCCTTGGAAGTCAGTGAAAGCTTACTTGCCACAGGAATGTTCTCTGCTTTCATATGCTTCATTATTATTTTCTTCCTGGGGCTTGGGACTGAACTGGGCAGTTTTGTAGGTGTCTGCAGAAAAATGCCAAGCTTGCATTTGGTTCCTCTTCTTACCCAGGCTTGGCCTCTGACAGAGATACTCTTTCCCGTTCACCTGCGCACGTCCTGCTCACCTGGAAGGGCCAGGTCAGGGCCCCCCAGAGGGCTGTGATCAGCTCAGCCCTCACCCTGATCACCTTGTGCAAGGGTCATTGTGTACTTGTCCGTGTCTTCACCAAGAGATGACTCCCCAAGGGTAATGAGCTCTTCTTGTGCATCTCCTCCTCTTGGTGTTCTCTGCACCTGGCACAGTGCTTCACACCAAAGGCCTTGCTATTCACAGTGTGGTTTATGGACCAGCAGCAGCAGCATCACCTGGGAGCTCATGGGAAATGCAGAACCTCTGGCCCTGCCCCAGACCTACTTAATAAAATCTTCAGTTTAACAAGATCCCCAGGTGATACTTTGGTGAGTGGCGTCTGGGGTCTTAAAAGCTAGCAAACCACCATCTAAGAGGCATCAACTGGTCCCAACCCACCTGGAGCAAAGGAGAATGAAGAACTCCAGAGACACAAGGAAAGTATTAGCCCAAGAGACAGAAAGGGCCACACAGACCAGAGACTCCATCAGCCTGAGACCAGAAGAACTAGATGGTGCCCAGCTACCACCAATGATCGCCCTGACAGGGAACACAACAGAGAGTCCCTGACGGAGCAGGAGAAAGGTGGGGTGCAGAACTCAAATTCTAGTAAGAAGACCAGACTTAATGGTCTGACTGAGACTGGAGGAACCCCAGAAAGCATGGCCCCTGGACACTCTGTCAATCCAGAACTAAAACAATTCCTGAGGCCAACTCTTCAGACAAAGGTTGGACTGGACTGTGGGACATAAAGTGATACTCATGAGGAGTGTGCCTCTTCGCTCAAGTAGATACAAAAGACTAAACAGGCAGCTTCTGTCTGGAGGTGAGGTGGGAAGGCAGAGAGGGTCAGGAGCTGGTTGAATGGACATGGGGAATCAGGAGTGGAAAGGAGGAGTGTGCTGTCACAGTATAGGGAGAGCAATTAGGGTCACATAACAATGTACGTATAAATTTTTGTATGAGAGGCTAACTTGAATTGTAAACTTTCACTTAAACTACAAAAATAAAAGAAATAAATGGATAAATAAAATTCAGAAGTGAGGACTGCAAAAAAAAAAAAAAAAAAAAAGATCCCCAGGTGATTGTGGCCACGTTACAGTTAGATTGCACTGGACTGGGGGGCCCTTAGTTTGTGGGATTCACCCTATATATCCAGTTATCCTGATGGATTTCCCTTTCCTTCAGGAGGGCACAGCCAATGGGTGGAGGGGATGCACACTCCCCAGGTTCCCCCTGCACCCCAGGGTGGGTACCTGACATAAAGGCCTGGAGTTTGGGGCCTCTTTCCACGCACCTACCACCTACACCTGCTACTTTCAAAGAAACCACGACCCAGACCTGGAACAGAACTGAACGTGCCAAAATGCCTGAGGACAACTCATGGAAATGTGGTTGGCCAGATGAGAAGCTGGCATGACCAGAAATGTCAGAAGAGTCCCCTCTGGAGGTTTCAAGCTTTGTGTTGCAAATCGCATGGTCTGGATTGAGATCAGATGAGTCAAGTTCAGATAACCGTGCAACCCTCTAGATGGGGGCTGAAACCAAATCTGTGTCCTCAAACCATTCCAAATGTGTTGATCACTGGTTTTAGTCTGCCGTACAACCTAATCCAAGACAGCAGAGTCACTTCTGTAATAGCAGATGCACAATCTGCTCATCAATGGAAAATCTAAGCTTAGCATCAAAGGTCAAAAGCTGCAAGAAACGTGACACCCACAAGACTGTGTCAAACCTCAAGCTTCCAATAGTACAGGCTCAGTCAAACCTTAGGGGGAAAATAAAGGCCACTCGACACAACATCCAGCATAAACAGGCATGTACTACGCTGTCCCTTCAAAGCAGCTGAGCCCTTTGCTAGGCCATTAAAGAAACAACAATCTAAGCGGTGCCTCCTAACTCAGAGGACAGATTCCAGGACTACACTCAACTTGTGATTGTTGTGTGGGGTCAAGATGATTCCAAGTCATAGCAACCCTGTACAACAGAGAAGAACTACTCCATAGGGTTTCCTAGGCTGTAACCTTTACGGGAGCAGACTGCCAGGCCTTTTCTCATACAGAGCGGCTGGTGGGTTTGAACCGCCCACCTTTTGGTTAGCAGTTGAGCACTTTAACCGTTCTGCCACCAGGGCTCCTACAACTACATAAAACAACAGCCCACAGCTGTGGCCGTAAAAGGTATAGAGATATTGCTGAAATCCCAGGAAGTAAAACCAAAGTCCTCAGCTTTGTTTGCAGAATCCTCTAGAAGCAAAACATATTGCTGAATGCTCACAATCCGATCCACACTTGGCTAGTCATTGTGCGTAATTTCAAAAATAGTACCTAGAAAACAAGAAGTCCTGCACTCAGATGCTTATGGTCTTGAGGGGGAACAAGACGTACATAGAGGAAACCATTTGAAAATAGTACCGAAGAATGCAAAGCAGAATTAAAGGAAGAAATCAGGTCAAGGTTTGAATCCGGGTTCTGTTTCCTCTGAACTGTGTTATGTTGGAAAAATGGATCACTTTCTCTGAAGTTTGGTTATTATAGACAAACAGGAATATGTTAATATGTAGCTCACAGGATGGCTCTCCCACTGGGGTACGTTGAGCAAGTTATGTAAGCTCTCAGTGCCTCAGTTTCCTCACCAAAAAATGGGGTGGTATAAAGATTAAAACCAAAAACCAAACCAAACTCATTGCCATCAAGTCAATTCTGCCTCATAGCGACCCCCTAGAACACAGTAGTACTGCTCCATAGGGTTTTCAAAATGCAGCTGGTGGATTCGAACTACTGACTTTTGGGCTTGCAGCCGTAGCTCTTAACTACTGCACCACCAGGGGTCCATAAAGATTAAATGAGTTAACAAATGCGTAAGTCTTACAGCAGTGACCTAGAACTTAGTAAGGGCTAAGAAATCGTTTGCTGTTGTTGTTAGTATGATATGGCCATGACAAACAAGTGGGAAGACGGACATGAAGGTTTTCTCTAAATGGTGACGTGTGAAGCAAGTATCCGTTACTAGTTCTAGTATGAAGTACACACTTCTAAAACGTCTGCTACAGATATCATAGCCATTAATTCCATGTGCGTCTACTGGCCACTCACTATGAACCAGGGACCATGCGGGGAACTCAGGACTCAGTGTAGGGTTCTTCCTTCCCTCTGCCCCTTTTTCTTTTCTGTTCACTTACTCAACAAATGAGTGATCACCTATGTGTCTCAGAAACTGTAAAGGCAGGATATTCCCTCTCCTGGTGTCTCTTACGTCCCAGCTGGGAGCAACAGGTGCATAAGCCCATAAGATGGTGGTGAAAAGTCCCTTAACAATGATGTGCACCAGGTCCTTGGGGGGATCCTTAATAATCGTGCTCTAGCTTGAGTCCCTGTATAAGGCTTTTTGGCTGCTAGAGGATGTCAACAACAAAACCACATCTTAAAGACACCCTTCAGCAATGCTATATCCTATTGCAATTGAAAATGCATGAGGGAATCACACATATATCACAATTTGATAAAAAGCATTCATCCATTAAGTTGAGGAAGACAGCCGAGGTGGCTTAGTGACAATCACATAACCCAGCAATATGCTTACCTCCTGATTTCTGCAGATCACTTCCTACTAGAAGAGCTGGTTACGTTTGCAGGCTCAACTGCTTATACCAGTAAGGTGCCTTTGAATTCACAATGCACCTTCATGAATGCCTGCTCACTGGCGACCCTTGGATAGTCAGTGGCTCACCCCAGGATGATACAGCTAGCATGTACATGGATGAGACGAGGACTTCCTACACAGTGCTCACCAGGCCCTCTGCCAAAGAAAAGGTGCCATTACTCACTTTAAGTGTCAGAAGTATGATTATTTTTTAATTCCAAGGAAGGAGGTATCTCTGTAATCTGCCTTTCTATTTGCATAATCGGACATTAAGAACCCTCCACCTAACTGGCCCTGCAGAAGGCCGTACCAGTCAGATTTACGGTAACACAAGGATCTAAATATTCTACCACCTTTTTCCTCCGTTGGAATCTTCCTAACCTATAGACTCTCCATTAGTCAAAGGCAAACCAACCCAAAACAAACAGACCCGTTGTTGATATCGAGTTGATTCACACTCATGGCGACCCCATGTGTGTCAGAGTAGAACTGTGCTCCGTAGGGTTTTCAAAGGCTGATTTTTTGGCAGCAGATTACCGGGTCTTTCTTCCTAGGCACCTCTGGGTGGACTCGAACCCCCAACCTTTGGGTTAGCAGCTGTGTGCATTAACTGTTTATACCACGAGGGGCCTTCACTCAAAGGCAGCCCTTGAGTTTTATTCCTCCTCCCAAGGTTACCTCCCAAGGGTCACAGCATCCGTCTTCCTGAAAAGGAAAAGGAAAAAGCAGAGAGAAACTCAAAACTGTTAATCTGTTAAAATCCTTAGCTCAGATGTATCTATGGGCAGGAAAAGGCGGGCATGAGACAGTCAAACGAATATTTAGGTAAGAAAACCAACCACCCAACAGGGAGAGAGCCTCGCTTGAGCCTATCAGACAGGACTACCCAAACCCACAGTACCATGGATCGAGGCACTGACGAACAAGGTTGGAAGCGATACTGCAGACTCCATTGGAGTTGGCAACCCTCCTGATGAGCAGTCACACCCGAGCAGTGAAAGGAAAGGGGAGTGGGGAGTGGGAGGTATGTTTGGGGGAAGGACAAGAGACAAAAAGAAGCGTTTGGTCTGAGTTTTCATGTGACTTCAGTGAAATCTTAATAGAACAGTGTCCCTTCCCAGAGCTTGCTCAGAGCAGCTATTTCAAGGGGGAAAGAGGACTGTACAAGTTTTTACTAGATTCTGAGGTCGGAGCCTTAATTAGAGTCACGACTGTATTGTACATCTATTTGTGTAGCTGTTCAATTAGAAGCATAATAGCTGGGACAGAGATCTTAATGAGCTTTTAATATCGTGATGCTTCAAAATTGCCTTTTTTCCAGTTATTGTTATTATTAAGATTTCATACAGGCTCTTTCCTCTCTGCAGTCCAATTATAGGGCTCTCCCTTCAGACAGGTTGAAGCGTGAGTCACAGTTTCAAACGCTGTGCATTGAAGATGGGCTGTTTCCCCGCCACTGTCTTCATGATTCGTTTGTAACAGTTGCTTGGATCCACCCTGCGGTTGATAAAACCTCTGGGAATGTTAGAATCTTAAGGCCTATCTTTCATACTTGAGACAACGGATACTCAGAAAGATGAAATGACCTGACCAATATGGCACAGATAGTTGGTGACCGAGCCAGGGCCAGCACCTGTACGTCCTGACCCTCTGGGAGCAAAACCACCAAAACGTTCCTACATGTCAGAATAAGACTGTGAAGGTGCAGGCTTGTGTTATCACCCTTAACACAACTTACACAAGTAGCCAAATCGGGTTGCTTATTTAAATAAAAGAATTCCTTCCCAAAGACATAGGTTTGGTGGTCTTGACTCAATAGGTAGTTCACTTAATTTCTGGATGCCATTTACCACCTAGACTTGGGCGCAGTTAAAGATGATATTGATATTCTGTGTTATATAAAACGAACAACACTCAAACACATCCTGACTTAAAACCAACCTGGTCTTATGAAAACCTGTATTTATGGAACATAATAAATGGGGAGGTTGATTTTTTGTTTTTTGTTTTTGCCTTAGAAAAGGGTTCTCTGCCTCAGTTTCCTCTTACGTAAAACAGACGTAACAATGGTACCAACCTTATAGGATTGTCAGGAAGATTAAATAAAATAATACAATTAAACTGCTCAGCATACTGTCTGGCAGACAGTCAACTTCCATCCGTGCCAGGTGCTTTTGTTCTTGTTCTTTTCATTATCACACACGGACGGCCAGAAGATTCTGTATGTCAGCTGGTCAGAATCATTTTTACATTTTGTAGGGGGTGCAGAGAGGGTTGGATGGCATGCCGGGGGTGGTGTAAGTGCTAATATTTTGAGATGATTAAAAAGAAAGAGAAAATTAATGTCAGAACTCTTGAAAATGACTGTTGAGACAAAACAATTATTCTATTACAAATTAATAATGCAATTTGGTTTTGATGTGTTATTGAGTGCTTGAAGAATGGATTGCCCTCAAATATACTTTTCAAAACCTATTTATTGCCCAAGATAAATTTGAGGGTAGTGTCACATTTTGAAAAATGTTATTTTATTGGCCGTAATTTTTCACGGTTCCGATGGGGACCCGGTGACAGCCCAGCGCTGCAAATGTCCTTCATGTTGCCATCCTTTCTCTTTCCTAAAAGCCGAATTGTCCTGGGACCACTCTAAATGTGATTTATTTGTCCCCGGGCCAATAGAAGGTTCCACGCAGGTGAAAATGGATGTTTGGCCAGTTGAAGAGAAATGGAAATGAGTCCCGCAGGCTGACTTATTCCATGGGAACAGGTAAGTAACTAGAACATTATATCACTCTCAATTCTGATGACATGGAGTTCTGGATGATTCATGCCGTTCAGAGATACACATGGTCTTACATGTGATGTTTGGAAGGAAGAGGCCAGGAGCACAATAAAGAGAATGAGCATATTTTGAACGTTTTAGCTGCAGGCCTTCTGAAATGTGGTTTACATATACTTAATCACTTAGTAATTAAATAATAGTGAAGCAGGTATTATTACTGAAGAAACTTAGGTTTAATGAGGTTGGAAAATTTGTTCAAAGTCTCAGAGCACCAAGTGCCACCTCATGGGGATCTCCACCAAGTTGGGGTTAATTCCAGAGGACCATGGTGTTGTCAGTATTTGGGGATTTGGTTTTGTCTTTCCTCTTCCTCTGAGAAGCAGGATATGGCATTCACCTTCACAATGAACTCGATGTTGTGTGGAGAAAATAAGAGGTAAAGAAACTCAAGATAAAATTAATGAAGATCTATTTAAACCCTGGTTCTCCTGTGGTCGGATCCATTGTTCTTTCTACCACACTACAGCTCGTGGGGATGAGGTAAGATGTCAGCTCCATCTCATGGGCCATGTAAGGCTGGCTGTCAGAGAAGCCAGGATCCAGCCGAGGCTCTACTCAACCTGTCCCTTCACTTCCTTGCACCTTTGTTTCCTCATCTGTCAAAAGAGTAAGTGAGACTAGAAGACCTCTAGGGTCCATTTCAGCTTGAACATTCTATTATCTTTGGGCTCGGATAAGGAGAAGCATATAGCTCTGGGCATATTAACACAAACTAGGGCAAACAAGTGAAATCAGTTTATGAAAATAGAGCCGTGGTTGCTACTTGGAGCCAAATCTGTCTTACGAGACTCGCTCTAAGCACTGGTAATGGGATTGCTGGTAGCCCCTGGGCCAGAGCCTCTGAGTGACTGGCAGTAACACTTTTAGTTGGCACCAAGGGTCAGCATCCTCTGCAGAGGAAACTGAGGCACGACACAAACAATCTCAGCACAGTTTAAGTGAAAAGAATAAATCAACTCAGCCCTACTTAGCTTGAAGCATCTTTTTGTTATCTTCTTCCCCAATGCTTGTTTGGTCCAGCTCCGTTCAAAGACCAATCCTTTCTAGAAATGGCCCCTTCAAGGGGCAGCCCACAGTGATGTGTTGATCCTCTGAACCTCAGAAAAGTACCTGCTCTCTATACTCTTATAAACTATAGCCTGCCATTTCAGGCATGTCTATATGTCTCAATATCTGAGGACTATAGCAAAGATCCTTAGATCAAAACCAAACCAAACCTGTTGCCATAGAGTCGATTTTGACTCATAGCGACCCTATAGGACAGAGTAGAACTGCTCCATAGGGTTTCCAAGGAGTGGATGGTGGATTCCAACTTTTGGTTAGCAGCTGAGCTCTTAACCACTGCACCACCAGGGCTCCTAGATCCTTGGGGTGGGATCAATGTTTTATGCTTTCTAGTGGATACGGATGGAAGGTCGTAAGATACATATTTGACCTATATTGTCCTGTTTGCCAAGTTTATTCTAATGTTCTGTTCTGGGGTTCTAACAAAAGATGCCGCAAGAACAGCATTACATTTATTAATGCAGAGCCTATAGGAAGTTTTTCGAATCCACCAGGTGCTCCTTGGAAACCCTATGGGGCAGTTCTACTCTGTCCTGTAGGCTCGCTATGAGTTGGAATCTACTTGACGGGCAACAGGTTTGGGTTTTTTGTTTTTTTTTTTCAATAGGAATTTTGCTGAGGCTACAGCTTATTCCGTCTTTCAATGTCCCCTATATGGAGTCCAGTGGGAGGGATTTCTTTCACAATTTAATTTCATGAAAACAGCTACCCCTTTTGATCATTTTGTTAATAAGAATTGTGAATTGACAGTGTCGTCCCCTTTGTTTTGGCTGCCAGGAAATCCAGGTCAAATATGAAACTGATTGATACGCCTTTTCCTGTTCGATACAATTTGTAGAGGACATTTTTTTAACTTGGCCATGATAGTATTCAATTTCGTTTATACTTCCTCTGATCTGGTTCCCTGGTCATTTTTTTTTTTTTTTTTTTTTAAATATGTTGCCATTGCTGTATATCAGAAGTTTCCTTTCTATTACCCCAAATATTTCTTGAATAAATACAAACATAAATAAAACCCATAATATCTTTGAAACAGCAATACCCAGTATAGTGCCAGAAATGTAGCAGGTATTCAGTAAATACCTACTGCTTGATTTACAAAGAGACACATTTCACCTTATAAAGAGGCAGTTTCTGAAAGTCAATCAGAGCTGGTAAAATAAGGCCCACCCAGTTCCTGTCACTAGTGGTATTTGTGAATAAACTGGATACACACTTTGGCCAACTCCCATAAGTCTGTTTCCCGACCTGTAAAATGGGAGTAATAGTGTCTTCCTTAGAGGTTGTTGTGAAGAGTAAATGAGATGATGCATATCAAGCACTTCGACTCTTAGCACCGTGTACGACACATACAGTGAGCACTGGGGGAAAAGCAGCTGTTTTTATTAAAGAGGACTCATGCATTGGAAGCTGTTTTATTAGCGTTAAGTTCACTTCCAAAGCTGACCATCTGTGGGATTAGGACGATTCAATCATCAGAAGAACCATAGACTTGGAGTCATAGACCAACCCTGCTCATTATAGCTACTGTGAAGGAGACAGAAATAGTAGATGAGGGGCTGGATGAGGTTGCCTTTACGCTTCCTTCCAGTCCCAACGTCCATGATTCTCTGGCTTAAATCCACTCAATCAGAGAGAGCATGCCGTGGGAGAGAGAAAAGGATTCTAGTGCCATTCTGTTAGAAGCTCCCTCTCTTCTTTCATGTGTAAATTTCATTTGGGAGCTTATCAATTGGATATAAAGGAATTTCCAGGGAAAAAGCACCCAGGAAGAGGAGAGTTGAGGACATGTCGGCTGGCACTTCATGCCTGGGTATTATCTGTAAGGAAAGAACTGCCTTCCACGCTGCTTGCGAAACACAGACTAGCAACCTGATTATTTCCACTAAGGCACAGACCACACTTTTCAAACAAGGAAGCTGCCCAGGACGTGTGCCGAAGGTGATGGGCGTTCCAATTACATCATTGTCAATCTCAGACCAAATCACACCATTATGCACCCCCATTATTTAGCAGTATTTGGATGGTGGTGTCCTTCAGAAAATGTGCCACATCTAGGAAAAAGACCACATCAGCGCTCACATTTTGGCTGAGTGGCCATAGAACTGCGCTCCCCACCGCAGCCATGGTAACCACTTTTCCCGCTGACCTTTGTCTAAGGACTCGACAGGCATCTGAATGACGCTGAGTTAATAGGTGGGAAATTTTCCAGTGGTTTGGAGGCCATGCGTTGATTTTATGATTTTAAAGATGGGTTTTTCTTTTTCACGAAAATTCTAGGAGAAGGGTTATCACAGAGGTGGGGATACATGTGTCACTCCAAGTAGTCTTCAGTGTAGATCTTCCAGCTGCCTCTGCCTAACAGCGGAAGAAATGGCAGTTCTAATAATGAAGGTCGTGTTTCAGCTTAGTACTCCTGGGTTCAGCCAATACATTGGTTGGAGACATGACTGGCACTTTCTTGTTGGTAGATCCTCTTGAAAGGCGAGTTGGCAGGTCTGGTGGCACTACAAATATTTGTTGAAAGTTTCAAGGTGCCTCAGCTGTTCCCAGGTTACAGCTTCCACAAAGCTCTTAGATGGGGGACTCCCCAGGATGCCAGGCTTTTAGAGGGAACAAAAAGAAACCTTAAGGGAGAATCAGGTAACCCTAACTCCCTCTCCCCTTGGAAAATCATAAAATGGACAAGAAATTGTATCAGTGATCCTGGCCCTAAAGAGAAGGCTGGTCTTGAAGGCTGAGTCATTCTCTTCTTGTCCCCTAGCCCCATCTTTTCAGTGGCCGCCTCTCCTCCTCCCTCCATGCTTCCCACCCTATATCCCAGAGAGAGGAGGCAACCCTGCTGGGACCCAGCGCATGACTCTGCATTCACACCGATGTCCAGAAAATGTGACCTGGGGATTCCTGATCTTCAGTTACCTGCCTGTCTTTTCTCACTCACAGCTGAAAGCTAATCGTGGTTGATTAGGCCAAGGGACAGATCTCCCTGAAGTGGGCTTAGCAACAATGGCACTGGAATTCAATCAGACATCTGGTCAGGCCTCCCTATTATTCATGATTTCCCTTGTAAGGTGATGAGTAAGCCTAGGGTCATTCTGTCATCGGCTATATAACTGGCTGCAGAAACCAGATGCTACTTATCAAGCTATTTATTGAGCTGCTATTATGTGCCAAGCATGCTAAGCACTGTGGGTATATACAAGGGTGAATAAAACATAAATCCTGTCCTCAAATCAGCTGTACTCTCTAAGGAGGAATTAGACATCTACCTACATAGTTAGAGAGTGAGAACTACAGATAAGAGCTACAGACAGAGAGATTTTGGGGATTTTAGAGGGGGCAATGATTTCTTCTTTCTACAGGTATCTGCCAGGTTGCATGGAAGAGGTAGCTCATACGCTGTCCTTGATGGATCAAAAGAACCAGGACCTACGAAGGTGGTGGTGGGACAGCAGCAGTGGCAGAAATGATAGTGCACAGGGGAATCTTTAGCCAGCAAACACCGGGGTATCAAAGGATAAAGATGCACTTTGCCATCACATTAGGTAGTTGGTTTAGGACTGTGTGTACGACGATGCTCAAACACTTTTGCATAAAAATCTTCCTGGTGTCACAAAGGCATAAGGCCAGGACAACGGCCTGAGGTCTCATCTCCCTATTGGGCATTCTGGTTTTCAATGATTATAGACATTTGATGCTAGCTCAATCCTCATGCTCATTAGTCACAGTTGGGTCACTTCTTGAGTTGATTAAGTGTCCCCGTGACATTAGAACATGCCTGCCTCTTGTCCTCAGTGGGAGACAAGTCCTATTCATACTGCTTTTTTCCAAGACAATCAACTGTGATCTCCTGCCAAGAAGTATCTTTTGAATAACATCTTAACTCACTCAGTGACCCCACCAGTCCTCTTATGAAGGCACACTATTGCTGCTTGGTTAGATGGAAAAATCAAGTTGGAGAAGCTCTGCTACTCTGTGCAGACACAGCCAGAATCCTCTTTTTTCTAAAGTGACAACTTTCGGAACTGGCTTCTCCAGCGCATGCAAACAAGTGTAGGGAGTGGTAACTACAAAGGACTTCAGTGTACGGAGCTCTCGGGTCCAGGGGCAGGAGATGGGATGGAGAGACCCAGGCAACAGAAGCTTTGCACACTTTCCCAAATCACATTCCTGCTGCACATCAAAATTTTTTCTCAAACCACACCAAAGCATGAATTTGGAGGACAAACTCTTCAAGGGCACTTAAGTATTTGGTAATTTTCCTGTTAAATATGGAGCTCAGTTTATAAGCCCCAAGGTGACCTAAATAATGACCTTCACTGAACCACTGCCCTAGCACACCAAGCGTGGCTTACAGGGCCAGAAGACGACATCTACGCGAGGTGTAAAGTATTTTATGAGCACTAGTTGTTTCAAGAGGCCACGGACAGCCAGACTACCCATAATACCACTCAACAAAAACTTTGATGTGCAGCAGGAATGTGCTTTGGGAAAGTGTGCAACACTTCTGTTGCCTGGGTCTCTCCATCCCATCTCCTTTTCCTGGACAAGAGCTCCGTACACTGAAGTCCATTGTAATTACCACTCCCTACGCTTGTTTGCACGCGCTGGAGAAGCCAGTTCCAAAAGTTGTCTCTTTGGAAATGAGAGGCTGTCCATCTCTCCTGGGCATCATGAGGATCAAATGCAAAGATGCGGGGAGAGTGCCAAGATGGTCTGAATGAGCCACTGAGAATCCTGATCAGATACAAAGACATGATCCATGGGCAAAGGTAAAGGCAGCTATTATTTGCTTTCGTCTCTGGAAGCTGGCAGCCAAGGAAATGTTACAAACGGTACCCAAGGCCCGAGGAAGGGAATCTGTGACCAAGTGCAAAGCAGAGTGTGACAGCAGCAATGGTTTTGTCTGGCATCTCCTAGGAGCTCTGGGGCCCCAGAGTGGAATAACCTTACTATCTAGTGATTGGAGAGGTGGTTCATACATAGGTAGAGGAACTCTTGTTACCCCAAAAGCTAGCTAGCACCACTGCTTACTGATTTGTCATTTCAATTACTTCCTTCCTACTGCAGGACGTCCGGTCACTCTTCTGTGGCTCCCCAGCACCTCCACTATCAAATCCAACTCCTCAGCATGGCCACACGGCCCTTCACGCCTGACCGTCTGCTCATCTCCCACACTCTCCTCCTTCCATACCGCCACACGCACCTCCTTGCTCTTCCCCGAGCGCACATATTGTTTAAGTGGTGGGTGCCTCTCGTCTGCTTGTCCTCCCTCCTGAAATGCCCGTCCAGTTTCTTCCCTAATTCCTAATTCCTTTATTTATGACCTTCTTCCCTTCCCCATTTTTCTTCCTTCTTGGTTTTCAGGTTTCACATCAACGGTCAAGTCCCTGAGAATGTCTTCTCTGATCTTTCCTCTCTCTCAACCCCAGCCTGTACCTCTCCTCAGTTCATGATTAAATTGTTCATCTTGTATTGTAACTGTCTCCCTCACATCCTCCACACCAGACTGTGATCTTTTATGGGTTAAGATTCTGTGTGTGTGTGTGTGTGTGCAGGGGGGGTTCCCAGTATCTTAATCATGTAGTAAACTATCCAGCACAAAACAGGTTTTTAGGAATAAATGAATAAATGTTCAAGCCACTCAGGTCTATTCCGGAAGTATGCATCTATTTCTACAGGGCTGGGAGGACTTGGTATTAAAGGTTAACTGCGATTTCTACTCGAATAATTTCCAAAACACCCTCACACGACTGGTAATGGAGTCACACAGTTTAGGAGTACTGACAACAGATACAGAGCATCTTGCAGAATGACATAATGAGAATGACAACATTTTATGACTAAATACCAGATAATGAAGGAAAATTAATTAATTCACCGCTAAGATAAATGACTGTAAGAACTTGCGGGTGGGGTGGGGGGAGCTGCCAAGGCTATTACGCTTCTAAGTTTGTTCTGGAATATAAAGTACTTTCCGCTGAGCAACTCCTGCCTCCAATTAGCTGCACTAGTGCTATTACATTAGTATACAACTAGAGATACCGGCCTCTGTTTTAAACATCTCCAAATAATACATTCTAGGAGCAAGAAGCAAATTTTGCAGGGAACTGACAGGTGTAGGATATCATGTGTAGGTTATCTTTTGCATAGTGATTCACAAAAGAAGGGTCAAATACAGAACGTAAAACAGTCTGTCTATCCTTCCAGGCATATTTGTCGATTAGCTTTACAGGGAATCCACCTAAAACAAAATAAACTAGATTTCAATGTCAATATTAATTTTACCAAGCCAAAATATCAGGTCCTACAGAGGGATAAAAGAAAAACTTAAACCAACTGTTTACCTTACGTCTAACGTTCCCTGTGTCTTTGGCAAATGCTCAAGAAAAGTGACAAAATTTCATCTTATCAGGTCACTGCTCATAAAACTTATATATTTAAAACATGAAATTTTATAGGTTTTAGGTTGGGAGAACAGCTTATTGTAATAGTCTGCTTATTTGCAGACTAAAACTGTGTCTACAAGGGCATGGTTGAAGAAGTTACAAAGAAAACATTTTTATCTCATTTGTTTTATCCAAAAATATGTATTAAGCACTTACTGTGTACCAACCATTGTTCTAACTGCTAGGAATACAACAATAATAGAACAAAATCCCTGGCATTATGGACTGATATTCTAGCTTAGAGGTCAGCCAACTTCTTCTGTAAAGGGTCAGGAGAGTAAGTATTTTTGTTTGTGGCCCAGACTGTCTTTCTCAATACTCAAGCCTGCCATTATAGTGCCACAGCAGCTACAGACAACTTCTGAAGGAATGGGTGTGGCTGTGTTCCAATAAAACTTTATTAACATAAACAAGCAAGGGGCCTGATTCGGCCTGTAGGCCATAGTTTGGCAACCCCTGTTCTAGTTAATGACATTTCTTACTAATCACTGAAAGTAGAAAGTAGCATCATAGAATTTACAGAATTACTTCTAAAACTGTAAAAATTTAGAATCGATCAAAGACGTCCATTTATTTTAACCTCACTTTCCCCTCATGAGGTAGCATCATGGTTATAAGAATGTGACCTTCAGAATCAGCCTTTCCAGTTGCCATCAAGTCAATTCCAACTTATGGTGACACCATGTGTTTCTGAGTAAGGTCCTTAATGGCTGTGACCTTTTGGAAGCACATCATTAGACCTTTCTTGTGAGGTGCCTCTGGGTGGGTCTGAACTGCCAACCTTTCGATCAGCAGCCAAGCACTTAACCGTCTGTGCCACCAGGGTTCCAATCCACCTTTTCTACTCACCAAAGATATTCTGAGGCAAGCTATTTAATCTCTCTCTAGGCCTCACTGATGGAAAAGGAGAGAATAATACCTATGCTGCAGTAGGCACTTAAGCTAATCCAGGTAAAGCACTTAGCAGGGGTCCACAGGTAACTCACAACAAATTCTAGCTATTCATCATCATAACAATAATAACAACAACAATAATGGTAATAACAAAAATGCTGAGGCTCAGAGAGGTGACAGGATTTGCAGGGGGTTCCATAGCTAGAGAGAGTCAGAGTCAGGACGGTACCCAGACACTGTGCTTCCAAAGCCGGGGTCCTGTGCAATATATTCAGTGTTCTCCTTGGACCTCAGTAATTCACAGGATCTGAAAGTAATAAAAATGGGACATGTCTGCAAACGCTGGCTGGATTCACTCAGTGCAACTCTCCATGGAATCTTAGGGCTGCCCTGTGATATATGGGGAGGGACTTCAGGGAACAGACCTACCCCAAACATTTCTGTTACAGATATGCCTGCTGTTGTTCCACAATATGCTCAATGGTAAGGCTACCAACAGATATTGCCCATGAGAAGAATATGGTCATTCAGAGAATAACTCTGCACTGGTGGCCTAAGACAAATGAGAGCAATCTACACGTGATCCTTCTACACGTGAATGAAGCCAGGCATTCAGTAGACTCATTGTGAACCAGAACACTTGGATGAGGTAGAACATTTGGCTTCTTCCACCTGAATGGCATGCCTCAGCAGACCACCCAAGTCCTCTGAAATATTATTTTTCATGGTAATTATTTTCAACCTTTTGGTTGTTTCACTTAAGGACTGCGTACTTCAAAAACTCCTTTGAAGACCACAGTGCTCAGTGTGTTTAATGTAAGCCATCCTCAGTGAAAGACGGAAACCAGAGCTCTGAGAGCCCAGCGTTTCATACCACCAAACCGTCTTGAAGGCCCACATATTCCTACTGTTTCAGGTACATCAAGCCACAACAGCACAAATGTTCTCTCAAGGACCTTTAAGCTAATTTATGGTGAATGTGACAGCTCCAGTGCGGGGAATTAATTTCCTGAGGTTGGTCAAAACAAAATGACTTTTTTCTGAGGTTGGTGCTTCTGGGATGTATTGCTTGTGGGTTCAGACGGGACGGAGGAGGGCTGGAAGCTCACCACATTGTTAGATTCAGTAGGATTATTCTTTTGAAAAATGGTTTCACTGACTTGAGACATCTGGGTCATACTGGGCTTGAATTTGATTTTAAGGTCTTTCTTCATGAGCCAAAGACAATGTTCTCTTTGGAAGTCCTGGACATCGATGCACTGGTACTCATGCACACTATCCTTCCTCCCTTTTTTTAACTTTTGTCATCAGAGCACTTCCAGTCCACTTAAGGCAATATGAGAGACTCACAGACCTTGTAATGCAACATACTGCACTTGTTGAGATTTGTATTGGTTTTCTTGTCTGAAAGCATTTGGAAGATTTGCAAGTTACCACTTCTGGGAAGTTTTCAAAGAGCAACTCCATCTGGCAGTAATGATCCAATCCTTCAGTCAGTCAATAAACATGTATAGGAAGCCTACCATGCAAAGAGTTATCGGGATGCAGTATCATGAAGACATGGCTCTTCCTTCAAGACTCAGTGGGACAGCAGACATCAAGTTACAATTCACCCTGCTAAGTGCTGCGACAGAAGTATTTACAATACCTGGGGATACTGGTGAAGATCTTTTAGAAGAGAGGACACATGAATGCAAGGATGAGAAGTAGTTCACCAAGACAAGGAAACGAGGAAGTGGATACCAGGGTGAGCATGTGTAAAACACAAATGCATATTCTTACACCTCTTAGGACCTAATGTGGTCTTACTAAAAACAGAAAGTATGTGTGCCCATCCACCTGCTTCTGTGTAGTACACGTTTATCCTTCTATATCTTTGTCTCCCCAGGACTTAGCATGTTGTGGTTAGCTGCCATCCAGTGGATCCCAACTTGTGGCAACCTCATGTATGCAGAGTAGAACTGCTCCAGAGGGTTTTCAAGGCTGTGAACTTTTGGAAGCAGATTGTCAGGCCTGTCTTCTGACGTGCCTCTGACATAGTGCCTGGTATTTTTAAGTGAGCAATAATGATGTTGAATGAATGAGTATTTTAATGACTTTTTTTTTTTTTTTTGCATCTATTTTCTCCCCAAGAGATAGCAAGTTGTCTGAAGACAGGAGCTGAGATTATTTTGATGTGATTCTAAGATAGCTAGCTGATTTAGTCAGTAAGTAAAAATCAATAAAGTTTTTGACAAGCCTTCGAAGACAATTGAACAAGGAAAGAATAGTCTCTTCAACAAATGGTGATGGGACAAGTGGATCCACATGCAAGAGAATGAAGCTGGATCCCTTCATATGATACTTCACATCATATACGAAAATCAACTCAAAATGGATCACAGACCTAAATGTAAGCACTAAACTATAAAACTTTTAGAATAAACCACAGGAGTAAATCTTGGTAACCTTGGATTAGGCAATGGTTTTTGAGATATGACACCAAAAGCACAAGCAAAAGAACAATTGATAAATTTGCCTTAAACAAAATTAAAAATGTTTGTGCCTCAAACGACACTCTGGAGAGCAAAAAGGAAAGCCACAGAGTGGGAGAAATATTTGTCAATCATACAGCTGATCAGGGCCTTGTACCTAGAAGTTGTACCTTACAACTCAACAATAAAATGACAAACAACCCAATTAAAAAATGAGCAAAGAATTCAAATAGGCATTTTTCCAAAGAAGATATTCAAATGGTCATTGAGCACAGGAAAAGATACTCAACATCACGAACCTTGAGGGAAATGCAAATCAAAACCACAATGAGATACAACTTCACATCCACTAGGGTTGGCTTAAAAAAAAAAAAAAGACAGTAACAAATGTTGGTGAGGATGTGGAGGAATAGGAAGACTCATACATTCCTGGTGGGACGGTAAAATGGTGCAGTCACTTGGCAAACAGTCTGGCAATTCCTCAAAATGTTAAACATAGAGTTACCATACGACGCAGCAATTCCACTCCTAGGCATATACCCAAGAGAACTGAAAACCTTTATGCACACAAAAACTTACATACAAATGTTCACAGACCATGATTCATAACTGCCAAAAAAAAAAAAAAAAAAGGAAACAGTCCAATAGTCTATCAGCTGATGAATGGATAAACAAAATGTGGTATAACCACACAATGAAATATTATTTGGCAATAGAAAGAATGAAGTACTGACATAGGTTGCAACATGGATAAACCTCAAAAACACGTTGAGTGAAAGACACCAGTCACAAAAGGCCACCTATGGTATGATTCCATTAATCTGCAGTGTCCAGAACACACAAATCCACAGAGACAGAAAGTAGATTAGGCAAGAGACAGAATGGGGAGTGACTGCTAATAGATTTCAGGATTTCTTTTTGGAGTGATAGGAATGTTCCGCAATGAGATGGTAGTGATGCTTGCATCATTCTCTGAATATACCGTCAAGCTGTATACTTCACGAGGGTAAATTTTATGATATGTGTATTATAGCTCAATAAAGCTGTTAAAGAAACCATCAAGGCAGACATCTTCATTCTCCCAGCCAACGTTACCGTCACCATTAGGATGGCAGATGTTATAGAGCAGTTATTTTGTGCCAGCGCTGAGCTGGGAAATTTCCAAAATCACTGGTGATTGGATGTCGCCTTTGAACTTTTAACCCATTAAGTTTTAGCTGCATTACAGCTTCTGTCTTTCTTGTTGGTATCTTTCTGTGGCGCCTCACCCAGGCCTCGGCCCAGAGAGGAATTCAGTAAGCATTTTTGACTATATATTATCACATAGTCACAGTCTGTTCTCAATTCAGGAAGTAACTAAGTATGTTTAATGAAAAGACTGGAGTTCACCCCAAAGATATGATCCATTCTGAGCTCTAAAACTGCATTAATAATCCGAGAGCATGCTCACTGTGGTTCCTGATGCTGGCTGCTTTAGAAGCCCAAGCAAAATAAATACATAAAACCACGCAGTCAAAGCAACGAGAGGGAGATTTCACTTCTATGCTACAGAATTATGTCTGAATGCACCCGTGATTTCTCCTCTTTGCAGAGAATGGTAAAACTGCCTACATCATACACAAGGGGTGCTCTAATGAAACCCAGTTTGGATTCATTTCTATTCAAGACCAACTAAACGTGTAAAACGCCCTCCTTCTCATGGCTCACCACAGTACACAAACTTGAAACATGGATTCCACTGAAGCTGGTTTGTGCTGGAGAAGCATCAAGTGGGGAGCCTAAACTGAGTTCATAGGGTCTTCCAGTGTTAAGGAGGACAGAGTGACCTTCTCCTTGGCCAGCACTCACCCTCTTGGGATGCAGCGAGAGCTGTGGATTCAGGGTCGCCCTGCTGGCTGCTGGTGTGACTGGAAGGGAGGGATAGTCAGAGCTGAGACCATGGAGATGTGTTAAAACCACATGGCTCCTATGGGGGTGGGTCGGTCTGCTTGCCCTAGGGCGGCTGTGTCCTGGCCGCTCTCTAAGGCAAACCCAGGGCCCTGAAAGCGCTTTCCTCAGAAAAAGCCCCGTTCCTCCACTAGTACTCTGTCATGTCTTTTTGTCTAAATCCTGACTTCCGTTATTGTCCAAATCCCGTCTAAATATCCGGTACTCTCAGAAGAGATGTTACTAGGGTGACTGACGGTGCTTATTTTTCCAGATACAGCACCTCGTGCATGGAGGTCATATCTTTTCCCCGAAGTTACCACAGTGGGTTGGTTAGAGGACAATTCCTGCTGTGGGCTCCCCTTTAGGTATCCAGAAATGGCGTCTTGCCCTAGATCTTTAGTCTCCCTTTTCTTAATCAATATTTTAACTTACAAGAAGAAATTGTGAGGCCTCACTTTATGAGGACATGAAGTGACATCAGTGGACATGGGAGGTAAAAGGAGATTGATAAAATCAATCCTTAACAGACTTTATAGAATCAGGGTTTAAGGTCAAGGTTCTGGAAATTCCTCAAATAATAAACGTAAATGCTTTTAAATGTTATTTAGCACAAGCACAGGTTTCCTTTTTCACCACCTATTTGTTTTTCCACCGCTATGAGTCGGAATCGACTCGACGGAATGGATTGGGTTTTAAAAATAAGATGCAAACAAACCTCCCGCCTCTATGTGCTATTTCCTTTAATAACAAATCACAAGACATCACCATGAATGTGGGATTGCCATCTGGGTTGTACAAGAAAGAGATTTATGAAATCGGCGACTGTATTTCCAGTAAGCATGTTTTGAAGAAATAATCTACTCCATCACCTGTGGGTCTCATAAGAGGGCCTGTGCACAAAAGCTCTCAGGTAAAAGTGTACGAAAGAGACTTGCCTCTCTCAGAGATTCAAATGCCTTCTTCTCTTCTTCTGACCAACCACACAATCCTCTACTCTTCAGTTTCCAGGAACACTGAAGTGTCACCCAGGGGCCACTCTGCAGGTCCAGGAGGACAGCGGCCACTCTGCAGGTCCAAGAGGACAGCGGCTACTCTGCAGGTCCAGGAGGCCAGGGCCCACTCTGCAGGTCCAGGAGGCCAGGGCCCACTCTGCAGGTCCAGGAGGACAGTGGCTACTCTGCAGGTCCAGGGCCACTCTGCAGGTCCAGGAGGCCAGGGCCCACTCTGCAGGTCCAGGAGGCCAGCGGCCACTCTGCAGGTCCAGGAGGCCAGGGCCCACTCTGCAGGTCCAGGAGGCCAGTGGCCACTCTGCAGGTCCAGGAGGACAGCGGCCACTCTGCAGGTCCAGGAGGCCAGGGCCCACTCGGCAGGTCCAGGAGGCCAGGGGCCACTCTGGTTTTTCCTTGTTCTTCATTTGACGACAGTAGCTTCTGTTAGGCCTACTGCCACTTTTGTAGGTCAGAAGTCACTGAATTTTAACAGTTTCATTTGATTCAACCCATTTTTACCACTTTTCGTTTTTAGTTTATGGATTTGTTGTCGGCCTGCTCAAACCCTCTGTGAAAGGTATGAACAAAATAAAAATAAACAATGGTCTTATTTTTACAGATATTAAAAGTATGGTACAAGACCATTAAATTTAAAATAGGTCTGCTTTGAAAAAAAAAAGAAATACAAAAATCTACCAATAGGCGCAACTTTTTCTTCTCTTAGAGGAGAAAACCAAACCAAACCAGTTGCCGTCAAGCCGATCCCAACTCATGGCAGCCCCACGCATGTCAGAGTAAAACTGTGCTCCACAGGGCTTTCAATGGCTGATCTTTAGAAAGTAAATTGCCAGTCCTTTCTTTCAAGGTGCCTCTGGGTAGACTCGAACCACCAGCCTTTCCGGTTAGCAATGAACACGTTAACCATTTACACTGCTCAGGGAATCCTTCCTCTGAATGAAAATAGAGGCAGGTACCAGTATACAAACCAATCTGGCCACTCACCCACTCAGTCAACACCCCAGCCCCCAGACTCTCCTCACACATGCATTTTAACCTACAGGCCTCTCTGTGAACCCCCAAAGGGCCTGTCAAAGCACCATTTGAAAAACACTGATCTGAAAACAAACTGATTAATTAGGTGGCAGTTGGGAACAATGCCCTGCATGTCCACCTTTTCACATAGACTCCTACTGACTCTGAACTTCATCATCAACTTGAGACCCCTGACACATCTTTATTTTCTTCTGATTTCTAGCTGCACAGGCCTCTCTTCCCTCTGAGACCCCACACGCTCACAACCCCCTGAGCTGGACCTCTCCTGCCAGTCTCTGCATCTGGGCACACCCGCCCTGACTACCTCTGTGTAGTTCCAGCCAGCATGCAAGGGCGTCACCAGGCCTGCTGGCCGCAGGACAACAATGAGACCAGCCCAGCCAGGACCTGGTGCTGTCCCATCTCAGCCCGCAAAGGGTGTTCTCGATATGGTCCATTCTCAAGTCCCCAACACCACTCACTGGACAAAACATCATGTTACCCACCAGTGCAGCTCACCACCCTCATTTCAAAAATCAAGATGCCGCTTAAAGTACTAGGCTGGCCATTACAGCTAAGGTTCAAAGCCCTTTTACCACACGAAATGGCCACTGTCTCATTGCCATCCTATTTTAAATAACCCTCCAGGTCTCCTTCTACACCAAAAAAGTAAGAAAGTGTTAGAAAACGGGCTGACTCTTTCTGAACAACGGTCGCATTAAAAACTGTCCTTGAGACACCATTTCATTCCCACTAGGATGGGTAGGATAAAAAAAAAAACAAAAATTTTCATGAGGACATGGGGGAAATAGAACCCTCACCTACCACCGGTAGAAATGCAAAATGGTACAGGTGTTGTGGAAAACAGTGTGGAGGTTCCTCAGAAAACTAAAACTAGAACTACCACATGACCCAGCAATTCCACTCCTAGGTATACGCCCAAAAGACTTGAAAGCAGAGACTCACAAAGAGACTTGTAGGCCACTGTTCATTGCAGCACGATTCACAACAGACAAAGGATGGAAACGACCTGAATGCCGATCAAAAGATGAAGGAATAAACAAATTGTGGTACACACGTACAACGGAATACTACTTAGCCAGCAGGAGAAATGAAGTCTTGATATATGCCACAGTAGGGATGGAGCTGGAAGATATTGTGATCAGCAAAAGAAGCTGATCACAAAGCACTCAGAGTTAGAGCTGAGCACGGTACCTCCAGGCTAGAGCACAACAGAACACTCCCTGCCCACAGCTCTCCTTTCCCCTGTCTGGGGGAAACCTAGGTACCATGCTCCTTTTCCCCAGACAAATATTGTTTGACCTCACGTATGAAAAGACAAGAAAAGGCAAATGTATAGAGACCAAAGTTTATTAGTGGTTGCCAGGGGTGGAGGGAGGGTGAAAAGAGGGGTGAAAAATCACACTGGTTAAGGGTAGGTTTGAAGCTGATTACTGTAATTGTGGTCAATAAGTTGCACACCTGTAAAAAGTTGAAATGGCAAAAGTTGTGTGATAGATACATTTACAATAATGATAAGGAAAGAAAGAGTAGCTGCTGCGGCTGCTTATGCACAACCAAATACCTCATGAGATTTGGCTCCTTGGTTTGGAGGTTTAGGGTCATGGTGTCATGGGACATCCCAGTTAGCTGGCCTAATAAGGTGTTTAGTGCTTCTGTTCTACCTCCTATTTCCTTGTGTAGTGCCTGGGGTCCTAAAAGCTTGCAAGCAGCCATCCAAGGCACAACTGGTCTCTATTCATCTGAGCAACAGAGCAAGAAGGAGAGTCAGGAATAGGAGGAGGATATGGAATGTGTGGCTAATTGCCTCCATGAACAACTGCCTCCTTTGTCATGAGAACAGAAGAACTGGTAGGTGCCCGGCTACCATTACTGCACATTTTGATCAAAGATTCCATAGAAGAATCCTGATCAAAAGGGGGAAAGTGCAGAACAGAATTTAAAATTATCACATACTCTAGACTTCCTGGAGCCACAGAGGGTGGGAAAACCCCTGAAACTGTTACCCTGAGATAACCTAAAACCAAAAATATCTCCTGAAGTCATCTTGGGACCGAGCAATAGTTTAGCTTAACTAGTAAAAAACGTCTGCCTTGAACATTATGCTCTCTTAAGAATGACAGCAGTAACTTGAAAGATTAGATGAGAACCTTAGAGGGCAGTGAGTTTGCGTTAATGAGAGAGGGACAACTCAGAAAAGCAGGGGGAGGATGATTATACAACTTGAAGAATGTAATCAATGTCAATAAGCTGGACTCGCAGAAACCATGAAAAAGAGAGAGAGAGAGAATGTTGACACACTGTGGAAAATGTGACTAATATCACTGAACAACTTGTATAGAAGGTATTAGATGGGAACCTAATTTTCTGTGTAAACTTTCACCAAAAGCACAATAAAATGTTATTTTAAAAAAAAAAAAAAGTGTCCTTGAGGCAGACAGACCACTCAAGAAGGAAATAACACCTCAGATCAGGAGGCCATTCACCAAAGGGAGGCAACGCTTGAAGCTCTTTGCAAAATGTGCCCCTGTTTCTGCCTTCCCTTGTTCACCACAGGGCTGATAAAAAAGAAGGATGATAAATATGTTTATACAAAAAGAACCCATTCAATAATCCATCACTTTGTTGGCATACGCTATAACTACTCCAAAAGAAATGTGTTTTCCTACCTACTGGTCATGGATGGATGCCTGAGACTTAACTGTGCTTCAGAGCATTGTCTTTCCCAACTCCCCGGCGGCGCACTGCATGGGTCAGTACCCAGGAGGTGCTCCCTTCTCCACTGGCCCACCGGTTCCCTATTTACTATCTTTTATGATTCCCAACACAAAGCATGCTGGCTAATGCCCTAAATTTTATGCTGCAACCATTATAATTCATTGGACATGAAATTATGGCATTTTTCAGCCTAAAAGAGTGGCTCTCAATCCAGGGTGATTCTGCTCCGCAGGGGACAACTGGCAATGTCTGGAGACATTTTTGATTGCTATGCCTGGCGACGGGGGTGTTTGCAGCTGGCCTCTAGCGGGTAGAGGACAAGGATGCTGTGAAACATCCTACAACCCATAGGACAGCCCCCATAACAAAGAACTACCAGGGCCCAAAGTAGTGCCAGCTCCGAGAAACACTGCACGAAAGGAAACACAGTGATAAAAATCTGTTAGGCCAGACTCTCATTTCACAGATGAGGAGCCTGAAGCCCAAGGCGGGAAGTGACAACAGCATTTTCCCATAATTACTCAGCCGAGGGGTGGCAGAGCCAACCGTGGCACCCAGGTTACCTGGTTCTATGTATTTTCCCCACGTTTATTCCATAAGGACTTATTCTTAAAACAGGGCCTAACTACAGAAAGAAAGGAAGTCTGGAAGGATACATACTTCAGTGTTACCTGTGATCATCTTTCAGTAGTAGAATTACATTGATTTTCTTCTTTGCTCTAATATGTCCAGTCTGGATTTATTTGGTTTGTTATTTTTGTTTGTTTCACTTTTACAACAAGCCTTCATGCTTTTCTAAGAAGAAAGAAGAAGAAACTATCTTCATTTTGGAAGAGCATATAAAATACTGTAAAATTTAGCTTAACTGGTTAATATTTATTGCTGGCAAGAACACAGCAGGGCCAGAATTGCAGGGGTCCAGGTGGGGATGGGGAAGTGATGTAAACTCGAACTCTTCTGATAAACAATTTGGCGACACGTATTCAGAGTCTTAAAGATGTTCACAGTTTTTGACCTACTAATCACTCTTTAAGAAATTCATCCCAAGGAAAGAAAGTGTGTCATAGATTTATGTACAAGAATGTAAAATGAAGCGTTATTTATAATAACTGAACATTGGGAATAATGTAAATATCTAATAATGTAATTAGTTTAGTATATCACAGTTTGGTTTAATAAAACATATTTTAAATGACGGTATTAAGCTAATCCCAAATACGTCCAAATGATGGAATGGTATGCAGTGGTTAAAAATCATGTTTTTTTATTACTTCATTGTTGGTCTTCCCATTAAACTGAAGTCCATGGAACCAGGGATATGGCCTTTTTGATCACTGCTGTGTCTCTGGTATCCAAAGCAGTCCACATAGTAGGTACTCAATAATTATTGTCGAATAAATGAATGAATACGGTCATCAATGAGTGATAGTATTAGAGATAATCAGCATCTTTTTATTTTTCTATATTTTTCAAAGAGCATGTGTTACTTTTATAAACAGGAAAAAATATAGAGAGATACTTTTGTTGTTTCAAAAAGTAAAAGAACATACCAGAAAAGAAATGCAGTATGAAGGGGCACACGAAAGGGGCATTCAGCACTGAGGAAGCCCCCTCCATGACGCAGCTACCATGGATTCAAAACACGGGGACTGTGTTGAGCCCACTGGAGGGGCAGCACGCTTTTGTCGTAGGTAGGTCCTCTTTCAGCATTCCTCCCTCATTTAAGCTCTTTCTCCCACCGGCAACACCAAAAGCTAAAACAACCAAGAAGCCACCAATCAACAGACTCTTGTGGTCAGAGACTCCAGTGGCCACAGGGACCAGAGGCTTTGTGGTGGTGGAGGCTGGGGGTGCTTTTCAACTGGATGTACGTGTGTGGCTGACAAATGGAATAAAAGAGCTATGCTGTGGTGCTCAAAATAGAACAGAAAAAAATAACCAAAAGAGAGAGAGAGAGAAGAGGAAAATGACACAGACATGAGAGGCTAGCTTCTGGAACAACCTAAAAAGACCAACGTTAACCCAGACCCATGAATATGATTCTCATATCCTTTGTAGAACTTTTTTTTCCCTCTCTTTTCACAAATGTCTCATTGGGGCTGCAACACTGACAAATGCATATGCCCCTTTTCTAGGATGGCTGGATCTTTATGTCACCCAGGTAGAAAAAAAAAGGCATGGCGATATATATTTGGCTATTTATGGTCATTTTAGTGAGGTGACTGAGGAAATAAGCAAATGTAAAAATATAAAGCCGCATGTGTGTATGGAGAGAGTGTCAAAGAGTCAGAGTGAAGAAAAGGGGGGGGAGAGAGAGAGAGAGAGAGAGAGAGAGAGAGAGAGAGAGAGAGAGAGAGAGAGAGAGAGAGAGAGAGAGAGAGAGAGAGAGAGAGAGAGAGAGAGAGAGAGAGAGAGAGAGAGAGAGAGAGAGAAAAGAGAATGTAGGCAGCTTATAAAACAGGGTGGACCCAGCAATCACCATCTAGGGGCAGAATTAGCAGTTACTAGAATGGTCTGGAATTTACTGCTATGTCAAAGGCCCTCTGCCCAAACCCATTCTCTCTTGCCTTCTTTATCTCCCCAAAATTTTGAGAAGCAACCCATTTCTTTAACAAGAGAAAAAATCCTGTCATCCTCCAATTGGAGATATAGCTCAAAATGCAAATGGCCCCCAATAGAGCAGGTGAGTCATGGATATCTTATCTTTCTTGAGAGCAGATTTTAGGTACATAAGTGAAGGGTCATAGGGGGTCTGAGGGCAAGAGGAAGGTGGGAGTTACTGAAGCCACAGTGACAAAATAAATGTGGTTTTCTTCATAATTTGGCCCAGGGCAAGCCCTGTCTTAAGAAGTAGCAATTTCATTTGATCCCATGGAAAGAACACATATGACTGTACTGAATTAAAGATGGCGGCAAATTCTTTGCACTCCATCCATTAAGAAATGGGGTTGTTTTCCCTTCTCCTTGAATCTGAGCTGGACTGTGAAGCTTTGGCCGATAGACTACAGTGGACGTGATGCTAGGCCAATTCGGGGCTCAGCCTTTAAGAGGACTGGTAGCTTCTGTTATGGTCTTCTGGAGCCCAGAGCTGTCATGTAAGAAGTCCAACTACTGTGGAGATGACCTGAAAACACAGGGGAGGCTTCCAGCTGTCCCTGCCAAGATACAGGACACACGAGTAAAGCCATCTTAGGCCTTTCAGACCAGCCTGGCTGCAGATGAATACCAACACATGACTTCCATTGATGTCATGGGGAACAAAAGAATTGCTCAGCCTAGCCCTGTCTGAGTTCCTGACCCACAAAATATTTAAGATATGATAAAATGGTTGTTTTTTAAGCTACTAAGTTTTAGGGTAGTATATCATGCATGATCCTGGCTGGTGTAAATGGTTTATGATTGGTTACTAACTTAAAGCTTGGTATTTCGAACCCATTCAGTGGCTTTGTGGCAGATGGGCCAGGCCATCTGCTTCTGTAAAGATTACAGCCAGAAAAACCCTATGGAGCAGTTCTACTCTGTAACACACAGGTTGCCATGAGTTAGGGGCTGACTCAACAGGAGCTAACAACAACATCATATAGCAACAGATAGTCTAATCCAGGCAAGAGGGAGACAATATCCATCCATTTTTAACACTGGCTTCGCCTACAAAATCATTATTTTCAAACATATATATACATTGTTGTTGTTGTGTGCCATCGAGTCAATTCCAACTCATACCAATCCTATATGACAGAGCAGAACGGCCCGCAGAGTGTGTCCTAGGCTATAATCTTTACAGGAACAGATCGTTGGTCTTTCCTCACAGAGTGGCTAGTGGGCTTGAACAACCAGCCTTTCAGTTAGCAGCCAGTGCTTCACCATTGCCATCACTTTATTAGACATAAAATAAGAGATACAACAGTCTGCACTTTTTGTAGAATGCAATGCAATGCGAACAGCATCTGTCTTGGGGTCAGGCAATTCTTGGTTCACACCTCAGCACTGCCACTTGCCTGGTACTATGACTTAGGCAAATTATTAACCTCTTTTATGAGCCTCAACTTCCTCATATATAAAACAGGGATAACAATACCTACTTGAAAGGGTTTCTGTGATTGTTTACAAGACAGCAAACATAAAGCAAGAAGCACGGCACCCGCCTCCCAGTCCATCCCTGCACCCTGATGTCCACTCTGCCTTTGGGTTCCTAAATCTCAGCTGGTTTCTCTGCAGCCTCATTTCCTGCTTTCCATGGTCAGTTGCTGCCCCACTGTTTGTCTTGTCTGTATCTCCACCTAACTTACTGTTAGTCCTTTAGCAGGTAGAGGGCATCTTTAAAAGAACTCTACCTGGGATGCAGCAGCTCCTTAACGTGAAAGAGGGACAAGACCTTGCTGTGTGTGGGGATCACATTTCCATGACAAAATCAGACCACATGGTCTTATAATAAGGTAGGTGATCTAGCCATCCATAATACAGACACTGAAGTAAAAGAACGGCTCTGAGAACTGAGATGACAGACAAAGGAATAAGAAGGTTCTAATGCGGAACTTTGGTCCCTGAGTGATGTAAACGGTTAACGAACTCGGCTACTAACTGAAAGGTTGGAGGTATGAGTCCACCCAGAGGTGCCTTGGAAGAAAGACCTGGTGCTCTACTTCTGAAAAATCAGCCACTGAATACCCTTTTGAGCACAATTCTACTCTAACACACAAAGGATTGCCATGAGTCAGAATTGACTTGATGGCAACGGGTTTATTTTTATTTATTAATAGTTGTTATTTTTTAGAACAGTTTTAGATTCACAGAAAAATTTAGCACATAGTAGAGAGTTCCCGTGTGCCCCACACCCAGCATCCCCTACTATGCCCATTCCGCATGTGCCACCATCAATCTTACATCTCACATTCCTTTGTTATATTTGTCACAATTAAGGAACCAATATGGATACATTATTATTATTTTGATAATATTTTGTTGTGTTTTTGGTGAAGGTTTACACAGCAGTATAGGTTCCCCTTCAACAACTTCTACACAAGTTGTTCAGTGACACTGGTTACATTCTTCATGACGGGTGAACATTCTTATTATTTCCTTTCAGGTTGTTCAGTTTCCATTAATCTAGTTCCCCTGCCCCCTTACATTCTCCTGTTAGTTTTAAAGCAATTGTCGAGGCAACTGGTTTTTAATGTGGAATTTCAGTTAAGTGGCTGGACAAAGATGAGCAAGGTGGGATCACTCTGAACATGTTATTCCATCTGCTAACCTACAGCTCACAGGGGTTGAGGCAGTAACTAGGTTTCAAAGGCTGTATACAAAGCAACATCTTTTGTCTACAACCAAGCGTGGGAACAGCCCACAGTGAAGGCCCAGATTCCACGCCTGGGTTGCTCCTGTGGGGCCTTTCCTTACACTTGCTTACGTTGAACCCCTTATAAAGTCCGTCTGCCAAGGGCCACCCAGTTACAACCGTGGATTTCAACCCTTCCTGCAAAGTACTGCCATCGATTTGCCACTCAATACAGACAGCTTTGATCTCCTTTTGAGGTGGGTCTATACTAATAAAAGAAAAACAACTTTTCTCGTACTAGTAATTGTGAGGATGATGGAAGGACTAAAAATCTTACAGCACAACTTTAGACGTTACTAAAATTACAATGTCCTCATCCCAGTTTTCCATGGAGTATATTTTACAGTTACAGCTTCTTCCCAGACAACCAGGCCTCTTTAAGACATGGTTTAGCATACCTGTAAGGGTTCATGGTACAGACTTGGAAGACGACTAAGAACTTTAAAATCCTTACCATTTGCGAAGACCAGGGGAGATCTGCCGTCACCACATTTAAACCTTACAACCTGCTAGGACAACAGCCTCGTGACTATCTCTGGTGTACTCCTGGGCTACAAGATTGCCTTCCTCGATAATTTTTATTGCTTCTGGAAGTGATTTGCTCTTCATCAGGTTGTCACAAATGAAAACCAAGACAGGTCAGAAAGAAAGCTGGCTTCTTTGTTATCAAGATACTGGCTGAGCTGGGAGAGAGAGCTGGAATTAGAAAGGAGGCTTCAGGTGCCTTCTGAAGTCTGTGGTCTTCTAAGAGAGATGGAAAACATACCAGATGTGCAGACTTCTGTGGCCTGAAGGGACCCAGTTATTTGGTCGGTTGTGAAGACACCGTCTGTTCCTGGCTGTCATACTGGCACTAGCACGCATGCCTAGTTCATGACAAAAGGGAGCCAAACTGTGTTTTTACAGGAATTTCAGAAGCCTCAGAATTATCCAAGACCCTTACCAGGTATACACTCAAGTTCCGTAACCATGAACGTTCTTCAGATTGCCAACAAGAGCAGAGGGGCAGGTCGGGAGAAAAGGAAAAGGCAAAGAGGCAGGACTACCACCTGGGTAAAAGAAAGCATCTTTCCATCCATGCTGGATGTAGCTCTGGGGACATCTATTGCTTTCTCTGTAGTTACACATTCCATGGTTATTTGGTATTTGGATGGGAACAGGGTAGAGAAGGGTTTTTAAAAATTGTCTCTTCTCTCTGGCACAAGACAGGACCAGCATGAAACATTGGTTACTTCAACGACTAGTACAGATTGTGAGGCTGTCTTCACCATGACCTTGCCAACATCTGGGAGAGGAAATAACCAGAGATGACATCAAGGTTCCAGCAACGGTACTTTGTTACATCTAAGAAAACAAGCGAATGTCTTACATCTTATTTCATATGGTGTAGTCATGGGCGTCTAAAGAGAGTAAGGTTAATGAGAACTCAGAAGGAAGAAAATAAGAGCTCTACTCAGCCTAGAAAAGGGAATCCTAGATAACTGAGTCTTGTTTACAGGAAAAAGTCCAGGAACATCTCTCTGCATCCCTGTCTTGCTCTCAACCCTTGCTTCATTAAGCGGGCTTCTGCTCTCCAGCTGCATCTCCTACATAAGGCATTACTAGTCCCAGACACATGTGGCCACAGATCCTGCGCCACTGGTTGGATTCACAGCACTTCACCTGAGCAAGTGGTTTTGTGTTTGTTTGTGTGGGTCCCCCCTCTGCCCCCCATGCTCTCTGGCTCCACCAACTCTAGGTATTTCAGGGCCCCAGCTGGGTGGTGACGTCACACCTGTCAGGTCTGACCCAAGCCTGCTTCCAGGGGCAATAGACTGAACTCAAACAACCGCAGCAGGTCAGTGGACTGGTCCTGAGTGCCGCCAACCCGTGCAGTGGAGGTTTCTACCAAGTTCTTCCAGCGTGGTGAAGGGAACGTGTAAGCGTCAACACACACACACGCACACACACACCCCTGACAATCTTCTGGCAGCTGGCAGCAGCTAGTGACCGTTTGTCCTCAGCTAAGCAAAATCAGAAGGTAGCAGCCTCTCCCCAACCTGACTCACACCTAGTACTTCTGGGGACGGTCTGTCTGGTTTGGTCCTTCCCCCGTGGATCCTCTCAGCCCTGCTGTTTCTGGCGTGCCTCAAGATTCTCCTGCCCTTTAAGACTTCAGGCGGATGCTTGTCAACTGGAGTGAGCAGCAGAGAGAAAAGCTGTCCTTGCCCTGTGTGATGTTAACCTGTCACTTCATGAGCCCTTCCTGGGCCGGCAGCAGGCCTCCTGCCCGAAGGGACGGATGGACAAAGAGAGCAGACTGGACCCTTGCAGCCCTTCTGCTCAGAGGGGTTGGAGGATGGAGGCAGAGAACAACCCTTTATCGCAAAGGGAAAGACAGCGCATCTTCAGTGCAGAGAAAGTCGCTGAAGCCAGGAAATGCTCCCGCTGTAAGAGATGCGTAAGAATAAGGCAGAGAGCAACCTCGGGGTACCTGTCGCAGCCCTTCCCCGCCCCCCTCCACCCTGTCCTCCAGGCTAGGCTGACCTCCCACGGCCCCATAAGCAACCTCTGGCCTGTAGCCGACTATCTCCCACCTGACTACGGACTCCTCGGTGACAGGAAGCGGACCCTGCCCTGCTCTGCTTCCAGGACCCCGTACAGCTCCTGGCAGAGGGGGGTGTTCACTCAGTGTTTGTTGACTGACTCACGGGTTAGTCCAGACTCTGCAGAGAAGGGAACTGACGCTCAGAGAGGAAGAAAGGGAAAGCGGGAGAGAGGAAAGGAAGGGAGAGAAACCTACGCTTTTGGAATACCAGAGATCACTCAGAGGTTTGACATTCATTCATTCATTTTCCTCCCCAGACCATCATGAATTAGGCTTCGCTGCCCTCCAGACAGGAGTCCACGGGTGGTACAAAAGGCTAACTCACTCAGCTGTTAACAAAAGGCTGGACGTTCGAGTCCCTCCAGAGATGCCTCAGAAGAAAGGCCTGGTGATACACTTCTGGAAAATGAGCCATTTAAAACCCTGTGGAGCACAGTTCTACTCTGACACTCAGGGGGCTGCCATGAGTCACGGTCCACTCGACAGCACCTGATTTTCAGTGGCCTTTCAGGCTTCCTGCTGAGTAGGCCGGTACGATGTATTTAGAGAGAACGAAGCGTAAAACTGTATCAAGTCAAAGGCTAAAGGGTAGCAGAGAGTGACAGTGGGATAAAAAAGTGTCAGGGCTTCCCAGAAAACTGAGATGAGGCTGGCTCGGGAGGCCCCAACACCCACTGGAACTCAGAGCTGGCCTGCCTCGCAGGCAAAGATAGAGAATCTCTGAAGGCAAAATGTTGAAGGGCAACAGACCAAAACCAGGAAAAGACACAGTTTCTACCTCTCCTCTTCACCTTTGCCCGCTGGCAGAGTTAAATTCATACCGGGTTACACTCATACACAGAAACCAATATATACTGTTGCTGGAAATGCAAATCATTGCAACCCTTCTGGACAGCAATGAATGTAAAAATACCTTCAGAATAGAAGAAGATTACTTCTGATACATGGGAACAATTTATAAAGAATAAAAGAGATTACAAAACTACATCAAATAATTTCCCAATTGAAAAATGTATTTATACACATATACTCTGGAAGGTTTTCCTATTCACAGCAGGTCCTCCTGGGACTCCCAGGCTCCATCTATCCATAATCAGCACCTCAGAGGTCACACCCTTACTTTCCAGTTGTCTGTGCCATACACCTAAGTATCCCTGCATTATACCAGGACTTGTTCAAGTGATCAAATGTTATTTATTCTAACCCCCTTACTTTACCTTTGGGAAAACTGAGAGCGCAGTGAGTTTTCTCAAAGGTAATCATAGTAGAGGTGGGTCTAGAACACCGCATGCTTCTAAGATATCTCATCTCACGCTACTCTTTAACCATAGACCATTTCAGCCCCTCTCCAAAGAATGCCGGGTACAAATCTTAAATAAGAAAGAAATTACATGCATGCCATCGAGAGGTGTGTCACTTGTCCACACCATCTGTTCTTCCCTTGCCCCGGAAGCCCCGGCAGCAGAGTGGTGAGCACGTGAGCCGTGGAGGGTGGTGCTTTGGCAGAAGCGTGTCTTCCTGCGTCTGGGACATCAGCAACCCTCAACGGGCTCTGGGCCCTCAACGGCTTCTTCTCAGGGATTGTGGGGGAAGCCGTGAGAAGGTGCGGCGAGGGCTCTTCTGTTTGTGCCATTTTTGTGGGGATGGGATGCTGTGCAAAAAAACTCGGTATTGCAGTAACCCTGGATTATAAATAATTTAACATATTTCTTTTTAAACTACAGTCCAGAATCCTTGCAAATAAGAAAAGGATTAGCATTTTTAGAAGTACTTGCTCTTGAGACTTTAGGTTCAGGCAGAACAATGCTGGCCGTGGTAATTCCATCTATTTTAAGATCACAAAACCACACCAAGTTGAAACCAGAGCAGGAGATATTAATGCAGTGCTCTCTCTGAAGTGCCCAATAGTGGGATGAGAAAGCTTTCAAAGGGAATTAAGTAGACAGAGAAAGCTCCCTGTTCACGTCCAAATCACAAGGAGGCGGCTGAACAGGATTCACAGTTCTCCGTGGGAAGGACCTGCACTACAGCGAATGTTCAAAACAGGGGGGAAATGTCTTGGGAAGATCAAGGACCCACAATTCTGCTGTCAGAATCGGCTGCCTGCCCATTAGAGCCTCAAAAAGACCCTCTTCCATGTGAGTGCCAATAGGATCCTGCAAATGAGCCCGTTTTTCTTTTTCTAACTGGCTCAAACTCTGTCTGAAGGAAGCTGTCATTATGTAATATTTCCAAGCTCCCTTGATGTAAGCTTCAGATCTAGAGTGTGTGTGTGTGTGTGTGTGTGTGTGTGTGTGTGTGCGCGCGCGCGCATGCGCGTGCATGCACATCCTTCTCCCATGCATGAGCAGTGGGAGGGGGTGAGGGGACAGGGAAGAACAGGATGTACATGCAAAGTAGAGAAACTGGATGAGGAGCTGCCTGCTAGAGTGTGTCAGAGCAGCAAGCATCCAGCGTGTGCCTCAGGTCAAGAGCCAGCACCTGCTGGTCACACAGATGTAGGTGAACAGAGGAATAAAGTTATCCCCAGAGTGGGCCAGGAACAAGCGAAGGATAGAATGAACAACAAGAAGCAGAGGCACAGATGCAGAAAGCAGCAAATCAGCAGAGGACTAGGTCAATGAAACCACAACTCCAAGGCCTGGTCTCCAAGACGCTGGATCTTCCATGATCTGGTGTCTAAGGTCCTCCATGATCTGGTCTCTAAGACCCTCCACGACCTGGTCTCCAAGATGCTGGATCCTCCATGATCCGGTGTCTAAGATCCTTCATGATCTGGTCCCTAAGACCCTCCATGATCTGGTCTCCAAGATGCTGGATCTTCCATGATCTGGTGTCTAAGATCCTTCATGATCTGGTCTCCAAGACGCTGGGTCCTCCATGATCTGGTGCCTAAGATCCTCCATGCTCTGGTGTCTAAGATCCTCCATGATCTGGTCTCTAAGACCCTCCACGATCTGGTCTCTAAGACCCTCTGATTTGATCTCTAAGATTTTCCATGATCTGGTATCTAAGATCCTCCATTATCTGGTGTCTAAGACCCTCTATGATCTGATCTCTAAGATCCTCCATGATTTGGTGTCTAAGATCCTCCACGATCTGGTCTCTAAGACCCTCTGATTTGATCTCTAAGATCCTCCATGCTCTGGTGTCTAAGATCCTCCACGATCTGGTCCCTAAGACCCTCTATGATCTGGTCTCTAAGACCCTCTGATCTGATCTCTAAGATCCTCCATGATTTGGTGTCTAAGATCCTCCACGATCTGGTCTCTAAGACCCTCTGATTTGATCTCTAAGATTTTCCACGATCTGGGTGTCTAAGATCCTCCACGATCTAGTCCCTAAGACGCTCTATGATCTGGTCTCTAAGACCCTCTGATCTGATCTCTAAGACCCTTCTGATCTCTAAGATCCTCCACGATCTGGTCTCTAAGACCCTCTAATCTGATCTCTAAGACCCTCCATGATCTGGTCTCTACCTGTGTTTCCAGCCTCATCTCCCGCTATCACCCACATGACAGCTTACACACCATCAGATTAAAAATGCTGTATACACTGTGCTGTTCTCTCAGCTTTTTGCCTCTGTTCTTCCTGTCCTCTGTGCCTAGAAAATCCTTTCTCCCTTCTTCTAATGTCTCTCATTTTACAAGATTTAGTTTCAGTCACCTCCTCCTGGAAGCCTTCCTTCCTCCTCAAACCTTCAGGCTGGGTTAAGTATCCCTCCTATGCGCTCTGTGCCAACTTCCAAGCTTCCACTTAAGGGAAGATGGCCAAGAGGTTTCATGTAAAGGGTCAACTCTGAACAAATAGTCATGGCTGCCTCCAGCAATGTGTTGAGAAGGATCCTGAAGTCTCATCCAGAATCAGTTGGGAGGAATTCTGCAGTCAGTTAAGGATGTCTGCCACTCAAAGGACATGGGCCACAATTTGCTATTCCTGATCTAAGCCAATATCCTCATTTGATAGGTGGGGAAGTTGAGGCTGAAAGATGGGAAGTATTTTGCCCAAATGGTGTCAAGCTGGTTAACAGCAAAATCAGGATAGGAATCAGGTTTTGCGATTCCTAACCAAGCGCCCCTTTTAGAGGTTTTGAATCCCCAAAATTCTAAATCTGGAATACTGGAACTCTTAACAGAGTCTTGGCTCTGCCTGGGAAGGAGGGCCATTATACAGTGATGGAGCCAGCGGAGGGAAGAGTTTTAGCAGTTTTGCTCAGACACCCACTCAACTGAACCCCTGTGTCTTGTCATGTTTTCTCCTGTCGAATCTTCCCCAAGTCTCTGCCTTTATGCTTTTTTCTAGTCAGCGCTGTTGGCGCTGCCAATGCCCATTACTCAAGTTAAAATGAAGAATTCTGAGCTGACTCTCCCAATATCACAAATATGCAATCAAAACGCATGCTCCTGAGTCAGGGGGGAAGGAGGACAGGGAGCAGAAGCCACCTTTCCTGACTTCATCTTTCACTCCTCGCCCTGGGAGGAGAAACCTTCCCCGCAAAGAAATACATTCGGAATGGTTCCATGAATTTACCCATTAGGTAAACTCTTTCCCTGTCTGACTGTGAAAGGAATTTTCCAGTGGGTTCCAGTTTCAGGAGGTTACAAGGTATAAGGGAAGGAAAGCTGGCATGCTTCCAGCCTGCCAAGAAGCTGTCACATTCCCATCGTACTTAAATCCAGTCAAAGCATTTTACAGGATTCTATAGTGTACTTGCCGGCGCCATTGAAAGGTGAAAGCCCCTTGCCTGCTCACCCTCACTGCCCCCTTGCTTCAGTGAGGGTCTGGGACTGGAGATGGATTCTCCCAGCATGGCCTGAGCTTGCAAACGATGAGCTCACCTTTAAAGTTCAAGTCAGAGAACTGGGCTGCAGAGAACCACCAGGGCACCCTCCCGCTATGTGCTTCCACTTCAAACGACCTGCTTTGGCAGGTTACCCAAGGACACAGCTCTAACCAAAGACAAGAGAATTCCCAGAACTGGAAGCAAACACAAGATGATGATAGAACCTTCCCTGAACCCCCTATCCCATGATGCTCAATAGCAATTAGCAGCCACGTCCTTGCCTCACCTCTACTGTGTTTTTAGCAGCTCGGTTTCTTCAGAGGACAAGGCAAGAGGGAACGGCATGAGGCCGGGAGCCCTGATTTTCTGAGGGAAGAGGGTATTTAATGTTTTCATTTCAAGTTGCTTTGAAGGATTTCTGAACTGCCCTCCCCTCTATCGTCTTTGGGTGCGCACCTTTCCCCTCCACGAGAAATCAAAGCAGCACGTTCACAGTTGTTTCCACGCGGAGAAGAGGAGAGCCCTTGTGTCTGTTTGCCTTGTTTTTTCAAGCCTGTAAGAGGGAAGCTCCTAAGGGAAGGGGGGTCACGAAGGAGGAAGAAGAGGATGGTAGAGCTTCTAAGAGATCAGTAAAGTTGATGTCCTGTGCACAAGAGGAAGGAAGGCACAGGGAGTCGAATGGGAGAAGGGATCCCAGAGGCATACATTTTAAAGCTGAAAGAACCCTTAGAGTTGCCCTGGTATAACCTCCTCTAGTTCATAAACGAGGAAACCAGGAGTCCCACACATGAATGGATCTACCCAAGGTTGTACAGCTTTCGAAGAGAGAGCTAGGACTCAAACCCAGCTCGCCCGCCCCCTCCCCCAGTCCAGTAACTTCGTAGCTCATACAGGCTGCTGCCACCACTGCCACGCAGCCATTTTGGGCGCTAAAGTGCCCCAAAGGACCCTGCACCTCCCCCTAGGAGACCTCCCATAATGCCCCTCTCCTCAAAGACAACATCTTGGTTGCCCGCTTTCTCTGAAAACTCTCTCTGCCAGCCACCTGGGCCCAGAGACAGGATGCTTCTTCTGGAATGCTCTCACAGCTGACCTTCTAGGTGAAGCTGGCAAAGCTGCTCCAGCGACCATTTTTTAACACAGCACCTCTCTGACAAGAGGATTAAAGCAGGCGACCTTCAAAAAAGTGTCAAGAATAATTTAAAACACAGTGTGTTAATGCCTGTCTAGAATAATTGAAAACGCAGTATGTGAATGCCTGTCTAGAATTTTGTACACGCTCACGAAAAGTCATAAATCTCTCCTGCCACACCCTAACAGTGATTCTGTAACTGGCATGGTTTATTGAAATTAAGAGGGAAAAAAAAGTGAACAGTGTCATAAATTAAGACTAGAAACCTAATCGTGTGGACAAGGCTTTAGAAGTCACAGACCAAAACTGGCTGTAGAGTCACAGATGTGGGGATTTTGGGGGAGTCAGCGGTAGCCATTTTGGAGGACAGTTCCTTTGCACCACTTCCAAGAGGATAGGCAAGGAATTAGGAAATAGTGCTTTTGAAATATCAGCGTGGATCAGAATCACCTGGAAGTCTTGTTAAAATACAGATGCCTGATTCAGCATGTCTAGGGTGGGGCCCAGGAATCTGCATTTCTAACAAGATCACAGGTGGTGCTGATGGTGTCCATCTGGAGGCCACACTTTGAGAATCACTGGGCTGGTAAGACACCGTCGGGCCTCTGCTGGTGTGGGGCTTAATTAAAATGTGGACGATAGATTGTGAGGTGGAATTTTAAAATTCCCTCATAGGCACAGCAGGCCGGGCAGGAAATAAGACGGAACGGATGTGAAGGCTTCGGCCACCAGAGCATCCTGTGGTCCCTGTACCAGGAAGTGAGCAGTGTACTCGGCTCTTTTAGTCACCTCTAAAAAGATAATGCCTATCTGAGCAGAAGCAAACACGAAGAGCTTAAAAACCCGGGGCCCCCACGCTCATTCCTCAAGCAAGGGAAAATGTCTTCATGTAGAGAAAGTGCAGTGTAAATAGAAAGTAGGGCTCAATTTCCACACACTCACTTCGAAGAATCTGCTGAGGAAGGCACATGACACCCGGAATGAAATCCAGGTCCTTGACACCCGGAGGCAAGAAAGAGCACGGATGATCCAAGAAAATCCAAACGTTCCTGAATTTCTACACTAAAGAGTTCTGATCAGATTCTCTTGCTATTTTGGAGCATACATGAAGTTCATTAACTGACAGACATTTAAAAAAAAAAAATTTAGAAAAAAGAGATGGCGCTGGGGGACAAATCAGTGATTGCTCATTTAGAGCAAACCAAAGTTACTGAGAAAATCTCCTGTAAAGGCTCTGTCAAAACAAGTCACTTAAGGATTAGTGAAAGCTAAATCCTCCGTCAGAGAGATTTTTCTCAACAGTCGTAAATGGGTTTTAGTATCGGAAAATCTTAGAAAATACACTTCCCCCACCCCAACCCCCCTCAGAACAGCCCTATCAATAGCTCGGCATTCTGTGGAAGCACAATAGTTCCTTACACTAAGGCATCTTCTTTAAAAAACAAAATAAACTCTGCCGTTCACAGCGAAGTTGGTGGCTGAAAATGAATCCTCAAAGACACCTACTCCATTTTTCAGAGCCTTGTTCATACAACACATGTGTTCTGGTACAGTCCTTTCCTCTCTGAGCAATTTCTCTGATAACAAAGAACACACCACTGCGATAAGCTACGACTCTTCAGCTTTTTACCTCACTTTCCATTTTGGTCTCTTTCCTTAAGGTTTAACAGCTCAATTTGTCCATCTGGCGAGGCCTAGGGCTTAAACTTCATCCTGAAAAATGTGTAGGGGATTAATTTTTTTTTTTAATTAGAAAAAGCCAAGTACTGATAACACCAAACATTTTCAATGACAGCCTTTTAAGAGTGCGCATTTAAATTCTGTCGGTAGAGGGTCATCTTATTTACTCTCTTACAGCCATCATAAGAACTGGTGGGATGTTTCCAAGCCATCCTGGAGATTCTACCCCCAACTAGATGATGGAAGGCTGTCTCTGTTTACGAAGCTAGTATGCAGAAAAGCTGCATTCACACTGTAAACGCTCGGGAGACACTAGTACTTTCCGCCATGAAGAGTGGGTAACCTGGCAAGATCATTTTCGTATCTGTCTCCCAGATGGTTACATTCTACTTTTTCTGCCCAAATCTTTTTCTCATATCGGCTCTCAAAGCTCACACATCCTGAACATCATTGGTGCCAATCAATGGAACACTAACACACTTCCAAAGCACTCTATATGTGAATAAATATTGATTTTACCCCCTTGAATACAGACTACATTTCAAAATCTTCCATTTCCAGCATTAGACCCTTAAAAAGCATCCATTTGTCAGATACAGGTGCTTCTTCTGATGCTCATGCAATGGGTCATGGTCACGGACCTGGTTTCAGACATTAATATAGAAGGCCAGTCCCTAACAACATGATGTGAGGGAATGACCAAACCCCAACCCCAAAGTATTTCCTTTTCCAATCTACCTGCTGCCTAAAATTTCACCACTCACAAGCTCTTAAGACAGTTTAAGTCTCGGAATCCCCTTTTGATATTGAATTATTCCCAGAGAGGCCACCGATGAAATGCATTTAGTCAACAAGACTAGAGAATTTAGAAAGTGCTTCATTCTGGTTGCACAGCCAAGTAAATTTCGACTTGAGATTAAACAGACCCGAATTGGGATTGAAGTGCCATCATTTCCCAGCAGTGTAAACTTGGGCAAGTCACTTAACTTCTAAAACCTCAGCTTCACCTATGAGGGGTAAGTGAAGAAACTGGAAAAACTCACTGTGTGGGATCTGCTGTCTGAGTAGTGCTCAGTAAGGTGAATGCCCTTTTCCTGATGGGCTGGCTGGCCAGGCAGCATGAGATCAGGATAAATTATCCTCTTAAGGTTCAGAAGAGAGAAACTCAGGACACATCCTGGGAAGGGCAGCTCCAGTAGTGGGTCCCCAGATGTGTGTGCGCACGTGTGTGTGCGCGCTTGTGTGTGTTACAACAAATAAACAAACAAAAAGCCGTTGCCATTGAGCCTCTTCCAACTCATAGCAACCCTACAGGACAGAGCAGAACTACCCCATATGGTTTACAAGGAGCAGCTGGTGGATTCGAACTGCTGACCTTTCCGTTAGCAGCCAAGTGCTTAACCACTGCGCCACGTGTGTAGATGTTATTTAACGGGCAGCAGTGGGAACAGGAGTGTACTGGTCACTTGGGAGAGAGGACTGTGGAGTGGAGGGAACATCCATAAAAAGGAAAGAGAGGACCAGAGGCTAGACAAGGCGACCTTTAGCCTACTCCATACATCTGTTGATAGCCAGCTCTCCCCACACTGTTACAAGTTTCACTCTAGTTCTGCCCTAACTTGATTATGTATCAGGCCTTGCACTCATTATCTCAAAAATTACATCTCAAGATCTTTGCCTGTGGGACTAGTGAGTAATCAGGATGTGCCACATAAATCTTTACTTTGCTAAAGATCAAGTTAAACAGTTGCCTCAAATCCTTTTCTTATAGTTGGTGGGGGTATGAATCCTAAACGAATATTAAAAGGAAACCATGAATCAATTATCTTGGTGACAACTGCAAAGATCATGAGTGCCTATTTTTAGGGGTGAGGATAAAAGTTTCCATCAGTCTGATTTACCATTGCCCAGGGAGGAACCTGCGTTTCTGCATTCCAGATCCGTTGGCTAGATGCACTGAACTTTTATTTAACTGAATGCACTTTTATTTAAAAGACGAAGCTTAAATGAAAGGGATGAACCTGGAAAATGTATGATGTCTACGCATAGATGGTGTTTACCTGGTGAAGTTGCTGAGTCCCTTCTATGAGAGTTGACTACTGTTAGTCCTACATCCTAATTAATTCACCTCAATCTTCTTGAGCTCTCTGTTAAGCACCAAATCATGCAACAGGGAGAAGCAAATTTGTGCCCAGAATAAAGAGCGGAAGACCCTGGGAGAAGGAAAGACAGGTCCCGCGTTGAGTTAGAGAAGGGTCTGATGTTTCCGTCCATGCTTGCCTCCTTCTGTCTTTCTCCAGGAGTTGTACAAACGATGAACACAAGATGTTTAAGTAGTAGTAAAGAAACTGTAAGATTGGGAACGTAAGCTCTAATTCTTGAGCACCTACTATGTGATAGGCATTTTACGTGTGCTAACTCACTTCATACACGATGTAAAAGCACAACAAAGAAGAATTATTTTCTCCGCTTTCCAGGCAAGGAAGCAGAAGCTCAGCAAGATCAAGTTGCCTATTAGGAAGTAGCCGAATTAAGGTTCAAACCAAATTCTGATGACTTCAAAGCATATGTGGGATGGGGTCAAGACAGCCTTTACGCTTAGGAAGCCTTCTATATACTGGGGTCATGGCCAGTTCTAAGGAAGAGAAGTAAACAGAATGGGACAATCTTTCTGTATGGCTTAGTTCTCCAAGGGTACAAAAGGAGGCAAAGAGGCAGGCAGGGCAGAATTCTTCAGAAAACCAGGCAGTAATTTTTGGCTGTAGTTTTGAGAAACACCCTATCGGTCTGGATAGTAAATCCCTCCAAGAAAAACAACATGCAGTACCCAGATTACAAACAAGTTCCATTCCTAAGTGTGTCTTTAAGTCAAATTTCTATGTAAGTCAGAACAGTTAGGTATAGTCCACATGTGACATCAGTTAGTCAAATGTTTGTCTTAATATATAGCATATAGTGTACCTTTCTATGCATAAGAAACATTAAACACTTCCAAATACACTAAAACATCTTTAACACAATAATACAGTAATAATTATAATAATGTTTCGATGTGCCTGTTGCAAAATAGCACCCGTTTGTTATTACAAACCATTGTATGTACCTGGAATTTTTAATACAGTATGCTTCACGGAGGCTGGTTCATAATTATGAGTTGTATGCAAGTCAGATGTTTGTAACCCAGGGAATGCTTGTATTCAAAACTGCTCTGAAGAGGTTCTAGCTGGCATACAAGTTTCAGAGATCTGATATATGAGGGTTATTATAGATTGGACTGTGTCCCCACAAAAATGTGTCGTAATCCTAAACCTCTATATGTAATCCTCAAAGGTAATCCCACTTGGGAATAAGACTTTCTCTGTTATGTTAACGAGACTATATCCGTGTAGGGTGTGTTTTAAGCCAATCACCTTTGAGATATACAAAGAGCAGATCAGGCACCAAGAAGTAAGCACAGATAAAGTGGAAGATACGTGCCAAGAGAATACCGCCAAGGAACCAAGAAACAGAAGCCAAGAGACAAGGACCTTCCCCCAGAGCCAACACAGAGAGAAACCTTCCCCTGTAGCCGGCACCCCGCGTTCAGACTTCTGGCCTCCTAAGGAAGCCCTGGTGGTGCAAATTGTTAAGCACCCGGCTGCTAAGCAAAGGTTGGCAGTTCGAATCCACTCAGTGGCTCTGCAGGAGAAAGACCTGGCAATCTGCTTCCATAAAGACTACAGCCAAGAAAACTCTACGGGGCAGTTCTACTGTGTTCCGTGAGTTGAGAATGACAACAGACTCCTAAACTGTAAGAAAATAGATTTCTGTTTGTTAAAGCTACCACATGCGGTTTTTCTGTTATAGCAGCACAAGGAAACAAAGACGAGGGCATAGGGGATGAGGTGGGGAGCAAGGCATATCTCAGGCTTACTGACAGATGAGACCAAGGTAGATGTCCCCTGGAGCTTCCGGAAAGCAGCTAGCATGGACTCCCAGGACAGCACCTGACCTTCATACTACTGTAAACCAGCACTGGGGTCCAGGGTGGTCCACACCTTACTTAGGGGAACAAGGAGGAGCACTGTATTTCCAGGCCACCAGGGGCTGTCCGCAACAGAAACATGACTTAGTCTCGACAGGGCAGCCAATATGAAATCATGTTTTACAAATGTGATTTTCCAACTTCATCTTCTTCCATCCTGCTTTAGCATCCTCTAGGCAAGATTTCAGAGAAGTAAAGGTGAATATACCCTTTTCAAAAGTCTTCAACATGGAGACCATAGAGTTCTCATTCAGCCACGTGGGCAGGTCAAAAGCCAATTAGCATGCAGTTGACCAAAGTAGAGTCCAATATGCACATGGTGCCTTCGGACCTCTTATCTGCCTGAAAAGCACAAACGTGGATTGGAAACAACATGATTACTAATTTTCTGAGGGGGAAAAAGGGGAAATCCAGTACAGTGACTGGGTGAAAAGTTAGTAATAAAAGGTAAGTAACCCAGACGGGGGGTTTCCTGAGTAAGCCTAACCCAGCAGTCTTTAGCCAAACTTCCTTCATGGTGTTCTCTTACCGTTATGTTGACAGATTTCTGACCCAACGCTTGACCATCTACTCAAACCACCTCTTGCCATTTCACCAGGTAGAGATGTCAGCCAAACGCCTCTTCAGCGCAAGTAGCAACCTACTTTCCAAAACAATTCCTCACACTTCAAGCTAAACAAACAACTAAATTAAACCCAGATTAAATACAGCTTTATCACGATGGAGTTTGAGTAATCTCTGAATCAACAAAATCGGGGGAATGTGTGTATAGAATATCCATTATACAAATGTCAGACCACAAAGTCAGGCTCTTTTTGAATCCAGCCAATAAAGGACAGCAAAGAAAGCCAAGAGCCATTCTAGCTTCGACTCAGAGCCTCTGTATGCAGTGACCGGTAAAGCAAATGTTCTGCAGAGTTCTTCCAGTTGTTTCCCGGAAAGTACAAGATAGCCTCTTCCTCTTAGTCTGAATGGAAAGCGCCTTCTCTGAGTTGCTTTAATTGCTGTGGGTTAAGCTTGCACATCACACAGGATCGCAACTACAATGCAATGAGCATCACGTGGTGCTTTTTAACTATGCTGGGCTACCAGCTACAAAGTCCACGATTAAAAGAGTCGTTTATTGTCTGCCCAATAGAATGTTTCAGAGTAAAATGATTCAGTCACATAATTAGGGGGAAAAAAGGAAGAATTAACATGTGTACTCACATACAAAATTAAGGGTGTCCACAAAACAATCAACAAAGAAAAATATAAACAACAGTCGCCTGAGAGCACACAGTGAGGTGGACGGACGGTCCCAGAAATTCGAAACTGTCATCTTCTGATCTATGTGGAAACACGTGGACTGCTACTTCAATACGGCCTTGTACTAGTCCAGTAGACTGTTAGAGCGAGGCTGAATATGCCTCTAAGTCACACAGACCTGGGTCAAATGCTAGCCTTTTCACTCACAGCCAGTGCATGGTTTGGGCCAAGTATCTCTTTTCTGAAACTGTCTAATAATCCATAAACTGAGGACAAAATGACCTTCCCATAGGCTTTCATACAGATACACTAAGATTATGTGTAAAGTATCTGGCCCTGGCACATACTACATCCTTAATATTATGGCAGCTCTCCCTTCCCTTAGTCTTGACAGGGGTGTGTGTGTGTCTGTGTTGTCTGTAGTACTGACATTATGCCTATGTGTAGTGGGCATACAATAAATACTTCTTGTCATTTATTCAATAATGAGCATCAATTATTTACTTTCCGCACTGCCTAACTCAGAGATTCCCAAATATTCTTGACTCGCAATGTCCTCAGTGCCTCAGTAATTTTTTTTACAGCACTATTCGACCAAAAGAAACACCTAACAATTCTGTTCATTAATGACTTAGTCCCAAATAAACCAAGTACTTAGGTCTTAACAACTTAGCAGTTCTTTCGAAAAAAAACATTGATACGCATAAATTCAAAGAAAAATAGTATTTTCGTCTCCTTGTTAAACACTCACAAGTACTGGCTAACAAGATGGATGTGCCTGTTGGGCACTGCACAGCTTCTCAAACCTTGAGATCAGATTGGACACCCCCACTCTCATTTCCTGTTCCGCATCAATTTTCACATAGTACTTGCTTTTTATTGCAGCAACTGCCAAAACCTCGCTTCACAAAGATATGACATCATTTAGAAACGTAGTGCATTCCAGTACTGAAACTATGAACTACCTTGAGCTAGTGGTTCACACGGTGTCTGACAAATGTCAAAAACGGTCGCATTTTCCTCAAATATTTAAAATATTTCCTGGCACCCCTCTGAGTTTGCTGCAGTGCCCAGGGTGCTCTGGCTCACAGTTTGGGAACCACAAGACTAATGAACTCTATTGAATCAGGTTTTTCTTCTACGCTACTGTATTACAGCAAGAGGAACTGAATAACATTGCAGACAATCCTGAATAATAATGAGACTTGTTACAATGGGGTTATGACTGGAATTCTATTTTACCTTTCAGACTGTTGATATTTCACCTTTCAAAAGGGGTCCTAGTAGTGTCATTTAGTCACCAGATAAATTCTGCAGTGACCATTCTAGGTGCTCCAACAGATGTTGACTTATCTCCAATTTATTATTTTAGAAGTCCTGCTCATGGACTCCAGACTTTATGGGGAGCCATGGCGGCTGGATGGACTCCCAAAATGACTGCCCTGATATAGTCTTTAAACCTGAAACCAAAAATAGCCCCTGAAGTGCCTTGAGCACTGTGCTCTTTTAAGAACCACCTATACTGGAATAAACTGACAACAGTAACTCAAAAGATTAGAGAGGAAACTTAGGTGGCAGTGAGTTCATGTAAATGGGGGAGGAATAATTCAGAAAAGGAGGATGAGAATGGTTATACAACTTGAAGAATGTAGTCAGTGTCGTTGAATTGTACATGTAGAAGTTGTGTATATTCTTAACAACAAATAAATTATATATATGTATACGTTATACACACACAGATACAAACCAAACCCACTGCCGTCAAGTTGATTCAATTCCAACTCATAGTGATGCCGTAGGACAGAGCAGAACTGCCCCACAGGGTTTCCAATGCTGTAAATCTTTATGAAAGCAGACTGCCGCATCTTTCTCCCATAGAGTGGCTGATGGGTTCAAATCGCCCACCTTTCTGTTAGCAGCCAAGCACTTAACCACTTTGCCACCACGGCTCTCTCTCTCTCTATCCATCAACCCTGATAGAGCTACTCAAAGTTTACCAGCTAATCTTTCTCATTAGTAGGAATCTGTGAACTCTGGATCAGCTTCCTGTGGGTTCATTTGAGATGAAGGAAGAGAGTTTCCAAATGTTATGAGTGAGAACAGATCAACACCTCCAAACTCAGCTTGTCTGTTGGCTGTTGCGCATGGACTCCACGCCGGGGAAGTGGCAGGGCCTGCCGGTGCTCCTGCTCACACTCTGCTCCATGTGGTTCTATAGGCTCCTCTTTGGAGCTAAAGGCTGATTTACACCTTGTTCAAGAGTAGAATGGTGGGGAAGGAGGAATTATTGCTTAAGCGGCACTGAGTTTCTGTCTGGGGCGATGAAAAAATTTGGAAATCGATAGCGGTGATGGTTGCACAACACGGTGAAAATAACTAACGTCGCGGAATTGCACACACAAACATGGTTGAAATAGCAAATACTGTGTTCTATATATATCTTACACAATCAAATAAAATAAAGAGAAGAGAATGGTAAAGAGAGTTGAGGTGGAGCAGATCTGCTGATAAATGCTGACTGGCAGTAGTGTCTGCTCATTTCCGAGGTATCAATATCTCCACCATGGCCAGCTGCAAGCCGCCAGGGAGAGGTCATCGAACTCGGAGTCGGTTGGGAAGAGAAATGCACATTAGCTCTAGGGAGCGGGCTCCAGGCCACTTCTGGGCAGAGGGGTGTTCTCTGCAGAAGGCTCTGAATTAAGGAACACACTCTTTGCTGAAAGAAAGATTTGCAAGTATTCAAGTTTATTAGCTCCTAATTGAGGTTTGTGTCCCAGACACAATAAATAAAGTCAAAAGAACAAGCACTTTGGAGAGAAAGTAGGCTGACCCAAAGCATTTTACAAAGCAGATGGATTCCATTCCTCTCCTCTGTGTGTGGAGAACTATCCAGACCTTTCAGGCTGAGCCGCCCAGCTCAGCGAAGTCAAGTCAACCAGTGTCCATCAGGGGCCCACCCCACGCCTGCTGTTTACATTAGTTGTTATGGAGGGTCCGAAGCGAAGATACTGTAGACTGAGTCCTGAGGTAGTGACGTTCAGCCATGGAAAGGAGGCTTAAGACACATGGGGCAAAACCTGGCTGCACACTCCTCTCGTGGTACCTTCAGAGTAAATGAAGAATGTGTCTTCCCAAGGGCGCCCTTGGCAGAGACCAGCAGGATCCGTTTTCCTACTGTCGGACGCGTTTATGGGCCCTACTGGCCGATTTGGCAAAAGCTTTACACAAAATGCCTTCTGGAACCATCCTGCCCCAATTTGAGTCAGTCAGCCTCAGAGTCCCCATTCTGTCCACTTTATATCAGGCCTCCTCAGCTTCACTAGACCCCAGGCACGTCCGTGATATAGTGCTGATTTCCAAGGCTCTGCTTTATTTTGAGATTCAGCTGGCAAACATATTATACTCACCCAACTATTTCCCCACATGCTAGGCCCCTCCAGGTGGCACATCCTGAATGAAGAGCTCGTCGTTCAGAGTGTGCCACGCTACCCCACTGTCAAGTCACAGATGAATGCACACCTTATCTGGAATAAATGGAGGCCCAATAGTTATTACAGGGGTGGTTACCTTCCCAGGGACCCTGAATTTGAAATTATGCAAAATAGAGGAAGGCCAGTCTCTAAAAGTTCACATAACCATGATTAAATGAGATAGCAATGAGTACAGTATCTTCTCACATGCTAAAATCTCCCTGACAAATCACTGCTATAAAATTCTTTGCTGTGCCACTGATTTGACAAGCCTGTGGGGGTGCATTTTGCATTTATATATAATAATATATAAAGTATCTTGTTTGCTTCGAAAATGAAAGGACAATGATAATAATCTTGAGTTGCTATGATTTCCCTACCACTCATATTGAAAGCCTACTCATTCTGGAGTCCCCGGGTAGGCCAAACGGTTAATGCGCTCGGCTACTAAACAAATGGTTGACAGTTCGAGTCCACCCAGAAGCATCTCAGAAGAAGGGCCTGGTAATCCACTTTAGGAAAATTAGCCACTGAAAACCCTAGGAGTACAGTTCTACTCTGATACACGTGGGGTTGCCATGAGTCGGAATCAACCTGACGGCAACTGATTGGTTAGTTACTAATTCTGGACCCTAAACTCAGTGTTAAGAACAGAATTTGTTTTGCCCTTCAGGAGTATGGGGACTAGTTAGTAGGCAGAGATGTCTTTCCTAAACGCTCAAGCACCACACAACTGTAGTAACACATTGGAAACAAGCCAGTTACTATGCCATGTGTACTTTTACCCTCCCCAAGTCTTATCCTGGGTTTTTCTAAAAGCCTCCTCTCTTATACACTTTTATCTGTATGATATGGAGGTGCTTGTGGAGCCCTGGTGGGGCAGTGGTTAAAAGCTTGCTGCTAACCAAAAAAGGTCAGCAGTTCAAATCCACCAGCTGCTCCTTGGAAACTCTATGGGGCAGTTCTACTGGGTCCTATAGGGTTGCTGTGAGTCAGAATCGACTCGATGGCAATGGTTTGATTTGGTTTTTTTGTGGCGTCAGAGCTGAGCTTCAGGTACATGAGGTGTGGAGTAAGATATGGGTCTTTTCCCTAAATGTTTATTTGCACAGGAGCTAAGGAGCCTCTTAGTTGGAGAACATAGAACTGAAGGGTAGCAACCAATAGGGATTGAGATACGCACAGACAAACATGATGGCTTGAGGAGGACAGCAGGGACGGAAGTCAGGATACAGGGATGGGAACAAGGGTCACCATGGGAGAAGAAGAATCTGGCAGCACCAAGGCGACTCAGCCACAAGTCTGAGAATCAGATGGGAAGGTGTTTGGACGGGTTGTTATGTTCTCTTTCCCTACTTGTGTTTGAACCAATGCTGCCCTATCTGCCAGGGGCTTGTATACTGTGAGTTGAAAAGGGCTATACACAGGAACTAAGAGAGCTCCTCCACCAAATCTAGAACACACAGGGGTGCAAACGACTCTGCAGTGGTGCCTTCCTTTAGGAGCCCAGAGAGAGAAGCCTTTCTCTTCACTTCAACTGCTACTCTGTTACGGTAGAGAAAGATGGGAAAGGGCTGGTGGCTAGGACCAGCAATCAACCATTAGAAAGAGAAGCCCAGAGTACCAGTGGAGAAAAACAGGGTGTATGGTTTGGAGTGGCTGAGGCCAATGCTGATGTCGCCAGAGGAGCTCGGAGTAGAACAGAGTGCAGTAATGGGTGGACACCCAGACTAATTCCTAAGCTCCTGTAAACACCTCTTTGGGAACTCACAGGGATGTTGAGGTTGGGAGGAGCCTTACAAGGGATTGTGTTACTTCCACTAGCAGGTGAGGGCTTGAGGCTCCGGAGGCTCCAGTCTTCAAGTTAAGGATACTCATTCCTTTCCCCGGGCTGGATAGACTTGGACACATCTTGGTTACAGAGGCTTACCTCAGTCCCTCCCCTTCTTTTAACTGAAATGCAGCCTTAGCCCTGGTATCATCTCTGATCTTGGACCACTTCCTTGAGCCACGGGGCAACCGATGTCTCTTTCTGAAAGGTGGGGAGAACAGTGAATTCACTAGTCTCCTCCAGCGCAGCCGCACACTTCCCTCATTGGCACTGCTGCGTGAGTGCCAGCACCACGATAGAAAAAGCACTTCTTAAGACACGTCAAAGACAGCTCATTAGATCAACTTTGTTTTCTGGTGTATGCGTGTGTTTCCTTTTCTTTTTTTTTTTTGAAACAGAGACCACTGTGCTTTCTTTCAAGTGACAAGAATTGTGACAACCGCTCTATATTCAGCGGTTAATTAAGACAGCAGTGTTATCACTGGGTTTCTTGTGTTTTGTGGAAAGCAGTAGCTCAACAGATGAAAGTAGGTTGGAGGCAAAGGGTAGCATAACTATTATTTCCATTAATAAATAGCTCTACAAGTGAAGGAAGTGATAAAGGCCTCCAGAGCGTCTGCATCTGCCCCGGTTCTGTCAGGAAAATTAAACAGAGCACATGGGATTGCCACTACTTCTGTTTAAGGAATCCAAGCAGCTCGGCTCACCTGTGCTGAGCAGCTTCCGGTCGCCTGGTTCTTGGAGCGGCCCCTAGTGACAGATCCGTATACCCTGGCACAGCCACTTGGTTGCTACAGAAAGTGAGCCGACTTTACCTCCTTTCCTCCAGCGGCAGCCTCGCCTCCATTTTCCCCTTCCCCTCCCTTCCACCGAAGAAGCCCTAAAATGTATTTTCAGACAAATATCACGGAAGCATTTATAAATATTTCAGAGGCGTTTCATAAATAAATAAGCAAATCTACAAAAAGACTTCTCTCTTTTAATGAGCTCTTGGCTGCATCATACGTCTTTTCTTTGAGCATCATTAAAACCAGTTGGGAAGATTTTTATATTGGACTCTCTTTTGGAGGGGTTTCATAATCCATGAAAGAGCCTGCTATGTGTCTCTGAAACGCGTAACCTCGTCTCTGACAGATTAGGCAGCTCCGGCTCCAGCGAATAGTTTTTAGTCTTTTTAAAGCAAATACTAATCAATAGCAACTGTACCGACAAAAACCTTCTTGCCACCTAATTGCACCACAGCTAGGCATAGACCCCCACAGAATATTCCTCTGGCTGTAACCAAGCTAACCACCAGGGGCTGAGTTTGTGAGTTATCACTACTCTTCTATTGAAATGCAATTAACACAACCCCCCAACTGCCACATGGACCATTGAAGGGTCATTTGTTGGCGCAATCTCCAAACAGGGCTATGAAGGTGGAGGTCACATTAATCTTTTTACCACGCTCGTTTGCGCAGGAAATCAAACTGGCAGGGAAGTGGTCCCAATCATTACAGGAAATCTCTCCCTCTCTGAAATCTGTTTCACAGTTTCTGTTCTGCCGCTTAGTGCCCTCTGCGGTTTCTTTGGCCACGTCAGAAATAACCAGACTATATCTCAGGCAAACAAGTCATTTCAGCTATCTCAGTGAGCAAGCCAAGGTCCCAGCTCTGGCCGAGCCATCTGCTAGCTATGTAGGTATCTCGACACTGGCTTGGGATAGATACTGGTTAATAATATCTAATATCCTTACTGCACGTTAGGATTTTCTAAGGACTTTTACATACATTTTATAATTCACTGTTATTATTGGTAACTACAGTAATGGTGCCCTGGTGGCGCAGTGGTTAAGAGCCCGGCTGCTAACCAAAACGTTGGCAGTTCGAATCCACCAGCTGCTCCTTGGAAACCCTGCGGGGCGGTTCTCCTCTGTTCTGTCGGGTCACTATGAGTCCGGATAGATTCCATGGCAATGACTATCTATTGAGCACAAGCTATTGGACGTATATATAACCGTTTAATTCTCACAACAACTTTATGAGTTACGTATTACTGCCCCTATTTTAAAACCAAGAAAACTGAGGCTGAGCGAGAGTAAGTGCTCTAAGAATTGGAAGGATTTTTCTGACTCTAAAGCTCATGCTGGACCACTTCCTTGCTTTGGGAAGGAGGCGTCACCATCACCACCGTCTTCAGCATCATCGCTAACATCAACATCATCACCATCTACGTCATCTACATTGTACACGTGCGGTAAATGAGATACAAAGAGGTAAAGCAACTTGCTTGGGGCTACACAGCATGGAAGAGCTGGGAAGAAGAGGCTTGGAGACAGGAGAGAGGGACAAGGCAATGGGGGGGTGAGTGGGTCTCTGCCTCTCCAGATGTACATCAGGTCGTGGCAACAAACCCACATGCCGTCTTCCAGGACCAGTGGAAAGAGCAACAGACGAGGAGTCAAGAGACACGGCCAGACACTAGCTGGGTGACCTCGGGCCTGTGACATCCTCGCTCTGGGCTCAGAGCCCTCAGCTGTGCAACAATGAGTTGGATTTGACGATCTCTTAAGTTCCTTTCAGGTCTAACATTTTAGCCTCAAACTGTGAACTCTTAGAGCTAGAAGAGGACATACATGGGAAGCTAACGTAGCATTAATGTCTCAAAATCTGACTTGTAACGTCCCTGTTAGAACCAAGATAGCCATGTTGCCACAAAGCCATCTCTTAGTAAAAGGAGAAGGGATGGGCTGAGCATACCCACATTTATCTCTCAGGAATAATTAGCCACTTGAGGAGCCAAAGATAATAACGGCACACACTGTAGTCCATCTATGGCCTGGGTATAATTTGACAAAGCTGCCCAGTTTGTTGAGAGGTCTAAGCAAAGTCACCAAGGTTTGTAACCCCTGTGAGAACTTACGTACTGGAATTCTTTAGTGGCAGACTCTGTCGTCAGAAACCTTGATCCCAGGTGCAAAGTCAACACAGAGGGTCCTTCTGTGGTGTTTCTTGACTTCCTTCCATTCAAAGAAGCCATGTCTGGGGCTGGCCTCTGAGCCTCTGCAGGAGGCCTGCCTGAGTGTTCAGAACCCCCCACTTCCACCCAGAAACACACAGGCCACCGCATTCAGGATCCCTGTGGTTTCCTTCCTGCCCATTGTTTGCCCTGGCACAGAGTCCCCTCCTCTGCTGAGTTTATAACTGACCCATCTTGGCGAGGCCTGCCCCTGAGGCAGGACCACCATCCACCCCGTGCCAAGGGGACATGCCTCTTCATGCTCGAGCTGACTCTGTTAGGGGCCTCTGGAGTCCAGAGGTCCCTGACTACACTTTATTTCCATTTAAATACATTTTTCCTTGATTCAGGATGAACTGAGAGAAGCAAAAATACTAACCAAAATGGAATGCAAATATCCAAGGCTCCTTTCTCTCAGAAAACGCCCTATCCCCTTCTCTTCTGTGGTACTAATGTTTTAGAAATAGAAGGGACCTCTGGAGAGACGGGATAATACCAAACTTTAAAATCTGTAGAATATGAGTATTGGGTAGGCGGCACTATTAGTGCTACTAAAAATAAGCCTTGGGAAGCTACAATAAACGAAAAAACCAGAAGAGTCATTCCTTTTTTAAAACCGTATTGAAAATCCTATATGTTCAGGAGCCATTTTCTCTAGAGATTCCAACAATAAGACTTGGGATTCAATATTCATTCCTGCTGTGGCCTCTCTCCCATTTTGTCCCATGCCTGTCCCTCTCCTCTCCACTGTCCCAGTAATGCAGGCTGAATATTGAGCTCACTACCCATCCAGAGAGTAGGGGCCTGCCAACAGGACACTGTGCCAGATACCACAGCACTGGAGCCATTAAACTCTGCTTGCTCCTTGGTGTACTGAAGATGGGAATTACCTTATTTTATTTTTCAGAGAGTTCAAAGGCTGCTGTAGACAGACAACCCAGCGTTGGAGAGAAAGGATGTCTACAGTCACCCCTGGATGTCCCCTTGGACTAAGGGGTTCTAGTGTTCCGTGTGGCCTCCTGTGCCTGCCCTCCCTCAAAGGATGAACCACCCTGCCATTACCTCAGGGAGGGTGGCAGAAGGGCCTACCCACACCACCATCTCCAGGCAGGGTGGAACATGACCTGCTGTTTCTTATTTGATGCATGGAGCCTCTGGCTACAAGGGTGGGCTCAGGTGGGACGGGTGTGAAAGGTCTCAATTTAGAATGCCTCTCTCTTTTTAACAAGGCAACCTGGAATGTATTATTATTGTTTTCTTTCTTTGTTTCGGTCCAGACATTTCTGCCTCTTAAAAGCAGCTAACCCTTCACCGTGGAGGTGATGCAGAAATCCACTGATAAAGTAAGCTCCCCCTTTGCTTCCTGCAGAAAAATCTACATGTACCCTTCAGCCTCGTAATTGAGTTGCAAAGGGGGAAAATAAAATTGTTTCCTAGCTGTGTGCAGCCATTCCACCCAACACGCCAATAAAAAGCAAGTGGGATGTCCAAGTTCAGAGTCAGATCTCCGAGGCTAAACAAGAGCTTGGTTATTGCCAACAAACGATTACACGCTGGGTTGTACTGAATGGAGCGAGATATCTGAACTCTCGAGACTGATTGGAGGAGTTCGGAAATGTCAGTGATGTTCCCTGTCTGGTTTCCTGAACCATGCTGGAAACTAACCCTGAATCTTAATAACGCTGGCTTCCAGAAAGCCCCATGTTTTAATCAGGAGATGTGACTACTGACCCTAGGTAAATCACTTAGCTATCTGGTACCCTCTTTTGTTATCAGGTAGATGAGTAATAACCATCTGCCATATTTTTTTCAGAGAATTACTGGGAAGATCAAATAAATAATAACTTTCAATTGTAGGGTCCTTTAACACGTAACGAGCTCTGGTGGTGTGGTGGTTAAGAGCTTGGCTGCTAACCAAAAAGGTCAGTAGCCTCTCCTTAGAAACCCTATGGGACAGTTCTACTCTGTCGTATAGGATTGATGTGAGTCACAATTGACTTGACGGCAATGGGTATGGGTTTTGAGTTTAACTTGTAAAAACCCTCACATCCTCAATCTCAATTACTACCTCAATTACCTCCTGCAATACCTGTAAACAGGCGAATATCACCTTCCTCAAGTCAATCCTCTGAAGTTGGGGGGTAATAGTCCCATTTTAGAGATGAGAGAACTGAGACTCTGAGGGGTTAGGTGGCTCATCTAAATCCCCACAGCCAGAGAGCATCAGAGAAGGGACTGGCTAGCTCCAAATCCAATTCTCCCTCCGTGGAGTCACAGTGCTTCTATATGGTACAAGGAAAATGCATTGAAAGGTAAAGGGAGTGACACTGTAATGACTAATTAAATTCATCCCCAGACTGTCACTCATGTCAATATTTAGGAGCCCATGCTCCTCCCCATGGACATAAACCATCTTTATAAGTCTCTGGCTGTCTTTGTGACTAGAGCAAGCGCCTCCGTGACGGAAGGAGCTGGCTGTGTCTGATTCACTGACGGATGGATGAAATGGCCGGGCCAGTCCTGCAGCATCCTCGCTGCTCCCGGGGCCATTTACACAGCTCAAGCTGAGAATATTGGACCAGCTCAATCTTTTGTCATATTCAGATGGTGGATTTTATTTGCAGACAAAATAGATGGTTACCTTTCTGTTATGATTGCCAGGTTCTCAGGGGAAAGCTCCCCTTTTTCAGTCCCTTCCTACCCCTTCCCTTAAGGTTTAAATCCCTTGGATAGGGATTTAAAAGAATCATTCTACAATGAGACAGGTTTAAAGTGCCAATATATTAAAGAATCAATATTGGGTAATGGACTCTTGCACTAATGAATAAGTAAAATACTAACAAGTTCTTTACGGGAGTAAGGGGTAGAGGAGACGTGAGGATGGTCTCAGGTATCTGATGTAAGAAAAGGCAACGGAGGTGGGAAGAGACTGGCACAAACATATTGGGAATCCCGAAGACAGCCCACCTACTGCATTATTTTGTTTAAGACAATGCCTGTTAAACCCTCTAGATGCTAGAAAAATGGCCTGAGGATCCGTTAACAGGTTCAATCATTATTTTTAAATTATTTTTAACAGCTTTACCGAGGTATAATTTCATACCACAAATTCACACACTGTAAGTCTACAACTCAACGATGTTTTAGTAAATTTACAGAGCAGTGCAGCCATCAACACAATCGACTTTTAGAAATTGGTTCAATTTGAAGAAAGAATCCCTTTAAATGATAATGCTACTTCTTGCCCATCCCAACACTTTATGAAATCTAGAAGAATTGATTCTTACCAATATCTGCCTCAACTAGACTCCGTGGTAACACTGGATAAGGGCAGCCATGCTTTGGAGGATCTGCCTGCCTTCCATGGTGTCTGAGCAGTTGTGTGCTGGGATTTGGGGGTGAGTTCAGAGCCCAGCCACACAGCACTCAGACGCAAGGAGGGGGCGATGCCACTTCCCCAGCCTCCATGCTCACAACTTGTAAAGTTACACAGAGCTCCTGGTCACACTTCTAGTTTCCAGAGCCAAGAGGGCAAGCATGTGATCAGCCCCTCGACCCCAGCCTCCTCCTCCCTCCACTCTCCTTGGAAAGCCTGGAGGAAACTGGCCAACATCTTGGCATTCCATTTTGGTTGCCAAGTCCCCTTATTGTATTTGTACTTCTTAGAGACTGTCAGCACAACTCCCCCCGACCGCCATGTGACAGGCTGCACTGTCCTTTATCTCAAGGCGCCAAATGACTTACCTCATTCCAGGTCTTTCTATTTCAGTGCTAGTCAAGTGGAAAACAGAAAGGCAGCCTTATTTTAAGGCAAACACTAGAACAAAGACATGGCAGTGCTTTGCTGGCATTTGTTAGGAGAAGACAATGGTAAGGAATGGCTAAGAGCAAATACCGGGCTGAGAATAGAACCTGCTTAAACACTGGGGTTTACTGTTGAGGGTCAAAGTAACAGTTGTGGAGTTAGAGTCTATTAAAGGGAGTCTGAACAGAAGATATCTGTGCCTTTACACAAGCTGTTCTCTCTTCTGAGAATCCTCTTTTCCTCCTCACGTCTGTCCTTCTGCCTTGTAATTCCCTGAACTCAAACCATGGACCGTTCCTCCCAAGTCACTCTTTCCTATGAAACTCGTGCTGTGCATTAGGTGTTGCTGCCTCATTCTGTCTCCCTCTGGACCGTGAGCTCTGCAGGGACGGGACCGTGTCTTATTCGTCTTTGCAACCCTGGTGTCTAACCCTGTGGCTGGCACCTAAAGATGCTCACTAGGTGATGTTCACTCAGTTGACTTGAGAAGCACTGTGAAAACAAAGAGGGGCTCACATGCAGAGCAAATATTTCCTTTTTCAGGCAGCTGTGCTCATTTGCCAGACTTCACATGGCCAGGGAACGATCTGTGATAATTTGTTGAACTAAGAAATTGTTTTGGACTCAAGAAGCACCAACTGTAAACTGTAGTGTTGGGCTGCAAAAGAAAGGGCGGGAAGCTTTGGGGAAGTGGCTTTGCCAAAGCACTTGTCCAGTGAGAAGACTAGAAGACTAATTCCACAGCCAAGCTTGGCGAGAGAAAGGGAACCACTTCTCCTTATACACGCCTATAACCAGATCTATAGTCAAGACAGGAAATGCAAAGTGTGCTTTTACTTGTGGTTTGTGGAACTGCCTTCACGGTTTTAATCTTGTCTATCTTGTCCACTGTTGTATCTCCAATACTTAACACAATGTCCAGCATGCAGAAAGCACTTAGTAAATATTTGTGATGTGAATGAATATGTCATAGTCTGACTGGCTTCTTTTCTCACATGTATTTTTTTTCTTATGCTCTAAAAGCACAAATGTCTTGAAATGAGTTTCCTTTTGAATATCTCACTTGTCTAGGAGGCAGTCCATGAACACAATTAATACATGGATGGTAAATCCATGGGAATCAGGGTCTGGGAGTTCTTCTATTTAAAAAATAAAAGCAGTGATGAGTCTAACTCCCAGACACCACAGAACATGACTGTCCACGTTCTGAGTGACCCCAGAAACTTGAGAGGACTCTGGGGGTGGACGGGCCTTACAGGAAGAAGCGTGAATGAAGCGGTCGGGGAACTAGCATTTCTTTGGCACCTACTCTGATCCATGTTGGGCCAAGCGCTGTCTTCTCTCATCTCGGTAATCACGTTATAGTGATCCTCCTGACTTTACAAATGACAGCAGGATCAGGAAGGCTACAAACCATACCCAAGCTGCGCAGCTAGAAAGTGGCCATGCCAGAGGCTACACACAAATCTACCGAACTCCAAAGACTAAGGTCTTTCCAGTCCACTATGTACCTGGCCTCTAGTATTCCTCTAGATTTTAAATCCCAGTAGGGCGGACAAGAGGGCCAACAAAAATGAGGAAACCTTCAGTGACATGGGCTGGCAGAAGAGCCACAACAATGGACTCAAATATACCAACGATCATGAAGACGGCACAGGACCAGGCCATGCTTAGTTCTGTCATACATAAGGTTGCCATGAGTCAGAGTTGAGGTACAGATATAAGTTCTTTGAGCTGCACTGGGATCACAAGCGCTGAGACTTCTTTACCAGTGAATGGTCTGTGAAGAGCCCAGATACCACCGGAGGGCACGCACCTACAGAGCTCGACACCCATCCCCCACCTCCCCACGCAAGCAAGTGCTCAGGCAGCACTGATTTCACTGGTGCAGCATGCAGGCCAGAGAGATGTTTCCCTGCTTCTAAACAAACCCTTGCAAGTCACACTTTATCAACAATAACCTTGGGGGCTTGAGGAGGGCCTTCTGGAGCTAGCCGTGTCCAGAGTGTCCCCTGGCAGGGCTGGCCTGGCTGCACAGCACAGACCACAGAGAGTCTCCCTGGTTTGCACTCAACCTTCCTTTACTCAACTTTAGGGGATGATTCTAAGCAGCAGGTATGGTCAAGTGTGAAGGAGAAAAAGGTCAGCACAGGAGGACCGGGCTCCAGTCCCTGCTTTACCAGGGTTGGGGGTGGGGAGTTACAACAAGGGGGCTGGTTCTTAGGCAGATCACTTCTCCTCCCTGGACCTCAGTTCCTCATCTGCAAATTGAAGACATTTGACAGATTATTTCCAAGCATCATAGAGCTTTCTGTGATGATGCAAATACTTCATTTCTGGGCTGTACAAAATGGTAGCCACATACGCCTACTGAGCACTTAAAATGTGGTTAGTGTGATTGAGAAATTGAATTTTTAATGTTATGTAAGTTTAATTAATTTAGATTTATATTTAAGAGGGGCTAGTGCCTCCCTCTTGGATAGCAAAGCAGAGGCCCTTTAGCTCTAAGAAGCAGAGGAGGAAGCAGTGTAAGAGCATTCGGAGGAGGTCGGGTCAAGCAGATGTGGATTCAGATCCCACTCTGCCACTTCTCAGCTGAGGGCCTAGCCCAGGACACTTAACCTTTTCAAGCCTCAGTCTCCTCCTCTATAAAATGAAGACGGTGATGGCTTTCACACAAATTTGCAGTGAAAATTAAATGAGATAAAGCAGTTAGGACATCTTTGACCACATAATGAGGGGTCCGTGCATGGAGGCTATGAGCACACATCTACAACATGGCCCTGGAATTGGCGTGGGGAATTTCTTTCTCTGATTAATCCACCTTTCTCTCACGACACGTCCCATCTAAAATTAAGTGGAAGAAGAGAATTCAAACAGCCCTGGTGGGGCAGTGGAGGTGGGGGAGGAGGAGTAATGGAAGGCAAGGCAGTTTTGCCTACTTAACATTATTCTCAGGGCTGTCCCTGTCAGTGTTGTTTGACTGATGGGGTCAAATTACACAAGATCTAGCTAGATATTCAGATTCCCTCAGATGCATGCATCCGTGTTGTGTAATCTGCACAGCCTTGTAATGCAACAGCTCTGACTGGCCAGGGATTTCCCAGAAGGCGTCAAAACTGGGATTTACAATTCACTGCCAACGAGGAAAGTGCCCTCGGCAGTCTATTACAAATTCGTGGACAGCCTGAAACGTCAGGAGGACCCGCTCTGTGCTTCTCAGCCAGTGTCTCCTAGCTAGAATAATTAAACAGAGATCTACCCATCAGGCTAAACGAGAAAACAGTTGATGAGAAAGTCAGTCCTCAACCTCCCTTTCCCTTCAAATAAATCAACTGTGGATAATTACAGAAACCCTGGCGGCGCAGTGGTTAAGAGCTACAGCTACTAATGAAAAGGTCAGCAGTTCGAATCCACCAGGTGCTCCTTGGAAACTCTATGGGGCAGTTCTACTCCGTCCTATGGGGTTGCTATGAGTCGGAATTGACTTGACGGCAACGAGTTGGATAATTTACATCAGCTTCATCTTAATAGCTTCTTACCCATCCAACCCTCACAAACACCATTAGACTCACCAGAAGAATTTTTCACAATCCCAGTCAGTGCCCAGGCCACACCACATACAGTGAAATCAGAAATGGTGGAGGGAGGACCCGTACATTAGAAATTTTCTAAGCCCCCTGGGTGATTCTAAAGTTTAGCCAAGTCTGAGAACCATGTGTTTGGAGGGAGAGATCTGGGCAGAAACTCAGGAGTTAACTGCGTGGCGGGCCCTGATCTGTATCAGACACCCAAGGCCTAATCAGATCATGCTGATGTTTCATTTAGCACTTAGCGTATTGCAACCAGAGTATGACTCAACCAACATCCTCCTTAATAAAGTCTAATTTGGGCCAGTTCCATGTTGTTAGTGTTGACAGGGAAATTCCCCGTTGAATTGGCGATGGGTAGGTGGGTGGAGGTGCTTTAAAATCAAGCCTTGAACAAGTATTAGGCTCCTGAAACACAGAAGCCACCAGCGGAGCTGCTTCAACAACTTCTGCATACTGCCACCTGGTGGGGCCTGCTCCCAGCTTCATCACTGTGCCTCAGCTTTGGGTTCCCGCCCCTTCCCCTCAAATGGATGTAATTTAGGAAAATGTCATGCATTTTCAATCCAATTTACTGGTGCCTTCCACATTGATCAGACTTCCTTCTCTTTTTCCTCCCATCTGGTTAATATAATTATTGCTTTCACCCTGGGAAGCCATTTTACGTGATAGCTTTGTTGGTTGCTATGGTTACAAGTTTAGTAGCACTTTGGAATATAAATCTACCATCCCCTGAAAGTAGCTTTCTGTTCGTGGCCCTTACATGCATCATGAAGCAAGCTGAGCAGCAGCCATCAGTTTCCCGTCGTAAGGAAAGTGATCTTTCTTGGTCTGACTGTACTTGAAAGTTCTCTGAGCCTAGTCTAGACGCTCCTCTGAAATTGCTGGGTGCTGTCCTACTTTCCCCCTGGGATCTTCCTGCCTTGAGTGAGGCACCCATGAGAGAAACCATCCGGGAGAAGAGGTAATGCCGACTGGTATGGGCAGCTGTGCTTGGCCGCCAGGCCCTTGTGCTTCGCAGCTGACAGTTTGTACCCGTCTGTCTACTCGTGGCTGACTTACTCCCCAGCTAAAGGCCACCACTGAGGACATGATCTCCCAGGAGTTAAATTTCTGTGGGTGTAAACCCTTCCTCTCACGCATCTGAAGCATTACCCCTTACTTCCTGATGGAAAGGGAGTTATAATCTCCCCTCAAAAACGGCCAAAATTCAGAGCTGGGTTCACTCCGCCACCCTCAAGCGGCGAGGCATGACAGTGTCTCAGCTTTGACAGCGTTTCACACCCAACTGAATCAGACCCAGCCCTCAGAGCACAGAAGTCGCGCTGCCTGTGAATCGGGTTCTCCTCCCATCCTTGGCCAAGGATAACAGCTAACCCTGGAGAGGCTGAGCATTTACAGCAGGCTTCACCTAATCCTGCGACAGCCTTCACTCGCCATCACTCCCATTTTACAGAGCAGGAAACTGAGGCTCAGAGGGATTAAGCACTGTCCCCAAACCACACAACTAGTCAGTGGCTGAGCTGGGACTCACTGTCTTTGGACTCTGAATTCTGCTTTCATCTTAGTGTGCCCTGGCTACCACCCCAGCAGAGGCTGACTTTCCAGGGTCAAACAGCAGTGACTGAGAGAAAAGAATCAACGAGCAAATCAATGCCTTCAGTAAGGTTTCGATTAAACCAAGCTGAATGGCCCCAGCTATCTTCTTCCCCCTCTAAAAACAAAACAAAATAAAGTCAGTCACCACTGCTACGATTCCAGCTCATGGCGACTCCACGTGTGTCAGAGTAGAACTGTGTAGTAGAAAGTTATTGGTTTGGCAGTCCACTGGTGAATTTCCACTTGCTATTAACTAACCAGTCATGTCATTCAAATTTGTTATCACAGAGCAGGTACATGGTTATTTTACACCACTCACAAGACAGGATAATTTGCAGTTATGTAATTACAATCGGAATTGCTGTGTAGACACTGGGCACCATGGCAGCGTGTGATTACCGACAAATGGATACCTTGGTATCACCTATTAATGATGTGATTACTTGTGGCCTTGTAAGAAAAAGCTGTTACGTCAGGAACGTAACTTTTCCTTCTCTTGACAGAAAAAAAGCAGGAAGCTTAGAGAAACTCAGAATCTTTTTTTTTTTCTCTATCTTCTTCCGGCAGGAGAGGGTGTCGTTGTACAGGTCTGTCCTGTTTCTGAGTGTGTCTGGGGTGCCCTGCTGGCTGGGAGAAGATGTGTGAGCTTCAGCAAAGGCTGCAAGCCCTCAGCTGTGCCGGATGCTCGCCGCACCTGCTGAGCCGGGGTGCACCTGCTGAGCCAGGGTGCAGGTGGGAACTACCAACCTGTTGAACAGCAAGTGAGAAAGGGCAGAGCACCTATGCTCAGGCTGAGAGGTGTTGCAATCCAGGGCCCCAGTGATTGCCTGGTGCTCGCTGCCGTGGGGACGAGGAGAATATAAGCTGCACAGAGGCGGCCAGAAGCAGAGATCTGGGCTCCTGGTGCTAGGGATGCTGTGGAAAGACATGTAACTTACATAACATATATTGAGCATATTAAAAAAAAAAAAAGTGTTGCCATTGAGTCGATTCTGACTCATAGCGACCCTGTAGGACAGAGCAGAACTGCCTCATAGGGTTTCCAAGGCGGTAAACTTTACGGAAACAGACTGCCACATCTTTCTCCTGTGGAACACCTGGTGGCTTCAAACCACCGACCTTTTAGTTAGCAGCCGAGTGCTTAAATACTGTGTCGCCAGGGCTGCAACACCTCCTGCCAAAATTTGAAAACTTGTCCCAAGCCTGGTTTGCTTGGCAACAGTACCCCCTCTGTCCCTCTGTCCTCATCCCCCTTGAACTGAATGTCCTCTTCGGAGGTTGCTCTCACTGGTTATTTTCACTGGATGTTGCAGTGCGATGGGTTCCCAGCCCTCTAGACACTGTGCTTGCAGTGTGCACAATAGGAGAATCATTTGATCTTAGACATGCAAGAAGCCCCCATTTAACAGAGGGGGAGCCCAGGGAGAAGGGTTAAATGTATGGGCCACAGCAGATAAGTGGCACAGCCGGGTCTGGAACCCACACCTGCTACTTCCAGGTGATTTTCCATAATGCAACTTCATCACGAAGGAGTTGCTGATGCTTTAAAATCGAGACTAGGCTAATAACAGACAATAGTCGTAAAGGGAGTGCCTTTGTGTTCATTATGGAAACAACTCTGGGATAATTTTTTTTCTTTACCTTTTCAGTGCCCTTCTGCAAAGATTCCTGTATCAAATAATTGCTTTCAGTGGTCAGGGCCAGGTGAACATTTGCTCCTCCTGACCAGAAATGCCCCCTACTTTGAGATAAACACAACGCTGCAGCTCACAGAGGTTCCCTTTTCCCCCCGACTGCTAGGAAGCTGAGAGCTATATTTTGAGCTCATTTGCTCTAATCTTCTTCAGGTAGGAGTTTTTATGATAGTTCTCTTTTCCTCTCCTTGCTTGGTACCTGTTTTTGTTTTATGTAAATTGTTTTGATCTTTTTGTACCTATGTTTTTATTATAAAATTTCTAGGTGGAGGTGGGGCTCTCCACCAATCAATCAATAATTAAAAAAACAATAATAATAATCCCACACCTTGGGACAGGTAGAAAGGACAGACAGGAAGGAAACAAACTCTTCTAGAATTTACAGAAGAAGCTGTGAAGGATCATATGCTCTCCTGTCCTAGCCACCTACAAAGTGCAAGGGGAGGACTGGGCCATTTTAGGGAAAAGAAACAGTAGCTGGAAGAGCCCAGTTCTTTTATTAGCTCTACTCCAGCCTCAGCAGCAGCAGCATCCCAGCCAATAACCGTGACATCCAGAAGACTCACAGGCAGAAACAAAGGCACCTGGAGACTTTGGAGCAGTACGATTTGGAGGGAGAAATATGGTGACTTGGAACACATTTAATAAACAGCAAAGAAAAGCAACTACCATTCCCTGGATGACCACAATATGCCTGGCACTGTGTGTACTACGTTCTGTCTGTCTGCCTACCTACCTACCTACCTATCATCCATCTATCTGTCTGTCTGTCTGTCTGTCTACCTCCCCACCTATCATTTTATCATCTACCTCTCTATTATCTTCCTAGTTAACCTTTTCCTAGTAATTCGCTAAGGTTGCTCTCATCATCCTTATTCTTACAGATAAGGAAGCAGAGGCTCGGAATTAAGCAGTATTTTCAAGGTCAGATAACACGTAGGCATGGGATCTGAATCCATGCCCACGTGTATCTGAAGCCCACATTCTTTCCATCCTATCACCACATCCTCAATCACTGTCACCTGGACCTCTCATCACAACGCAGCCCGTTTTAGTTTCCTCTTAGGCTTTTTTCTCCAGGCTTTATTAGCATACAGACTGGGCTTCCAGGAAGAAGAGGTTGGGGGCCACAGGCGGGAAGGGTGAGGATGACCTAGCTAACCGAGAGGAGATGTCCATTCTCCGAGGTTGGTAACCCACAGCGGGCCATTACAATAGGTACTTTTCATCCTTCAAAATGGAATTGTGATGGCACTATTGTTATAATATCAACAAATCTTCAAGTATACCAGAAGTCAAGATGGACTGTATTGACATTTTTATGAAATCTTTTCTTTTGCTGATGTTTTCTACGCTGTGTGATTTTTGGTATCCTGGAATGACAGGCTATTATGTTAAATCACAGATACAGGGAACTTCAGTAGAGAGTTTTTCTCACATTAAACTTATTTAAAGGAAGACTCATGAAGCTCTGAAGGTCCAAATCGGGCCTTGGGGTTCATCAACTCCATACCAGATTATTCAAGGCCCAGATCTCAATCTCGGTTCTCTCCCAGAGCCTTCTAGGATGCTATGCTATTCCCCAGCCTTAAGGAATTAATCACATAAGGTAGTTAATTTCTTTGTCTATTTTTAGAGAAAATGGATGATATAACAGAAAATAAAAGCACTCGAGCTCCTGGCTCACCCATGTCTGCCCATGGCCCTATCATTGTGCTCCCAGGAATACTCCCAATGGAAATGCATACTAATGTCCACTCAAGGACATGTACAAGGATGTTCACAGAGGCACTATTCATAACCACCCCAAAGTGGAAATACACCCATTTCTGTCAATAACAGAATGGATATATAAATTGTGGTGTTGTTCTATCATGGAATACTATATAACAATGAAAAGGAAGGCCCGTTAGAGACAACAACATGGATGAAATTCACAGACATAATGTTGGGCAAAGGAAGCCACACGTAAAAGGGTACACATGACTGTATTTACAAAAAGTTCGAAATACATACCAAACTCATCTATGGTATTAGAAGTCAAGATGGTGGTTATCCAAGTGTGCAATTGCAACTATACAAAAAAACTCATTTTAAAAACATACTTACCATTATCATTAGATACTTCTACTACTACTAGTAATAATAATAATAATAAAGTTCCTCCGAGTGTCCCATAAACGTCATTTTACAACTGGTTTGCTCAAATCAAGATCCAAACAAGGTATATTTGCTGTATAGTGTTTTCATTCTTAACTCAATCTGTTTTAACACATCACAAAGGCGAAGGACAGAGAGGGTTCTATGACACTTGGCCACCTATCACAGAATACTTTCTGGAGAAGGAAAAAAGGGTAATGTCACGAAGCTTCCTGAACACATCCAAAATTCTGGTCTGTTGCACTATTCGGAATTCTTTTAGAACCCTGGATGGCTGCTGTCACTGTCAAACCTAGGTCTAGCGCAATAAAGGAAAGATTCTTTAACAACACAAGGCTCGGGATACAAACGAGACAGCAACCGCTAGTATCACGTAATAAACAGAAGCAATTCTATACCTGGCATCTCCTGGAAGACAGACAAGGTGCGGTATCCGGTCTCAAATATTTATACGAAACAAGTGCTTCAAGTTCCTCAAATAAACAGGCTGCCCAAATGAAGGCGGAAATAAAGCAGACAGGACCCACTTTCTTGCACTTTGTATCTTTCCCTCCTCTCTCTCAGCACTGCCCAAAGGAGCCGTGGTTTTATTTTCCTTGCATTATCTTGCACACTGGAGGCTCCCCTCTGAAGTCCGAACAAAGGCACGATCACATGCCCAAGCAGCATTTCACTTGTGCCGATTCCTTAAAAAAACAGATTGTCTCCTGGGTGGCAAGCATTTACAAGTTCTTAGTTTCAGGGAAGCATCTTATTGTATTTTATTAAATAACCAGTTAATGTTGCTATCTCCTCCAACGAGATCATGAGTCCTCGAGAAAAGGGTCTTCATTTTATTCACCCATGTATTCCCTATCTCATCTCAGCCCAGCACCTAACACATAAAACTAAACCAAACCCGTCACCGTCGAGTCAATTCCAACTCATAGCAACTCTTCAGGACAGAGTAGAACTGCTCCACAGGGTTTCCAAGGCTGTAAGCTTTATGGAAGCAGACTGCCACATCTTTCTTCCGTGCCCAATACATAGAAGGTGCTCAAACAAATGAGTATGGGATAAATTAGTGAATGAGTGAGGCCTGAAGTCTGGCCTCATCTCTGCCCGACTCTTGGGATGACCTAAGGCAAATCATCTAACTTACTTGGGCTTCAGCTGATAGTTCTAGAGTCTCTTCCAACTCTTATTATAATAATAAAAAAAAGTCTACACCCCTAGAATGTATTTGCTTTACTTACTACTCCGTTGATCCATCTATTAACTTATGTCTGAAGGCTAACTGCTAAGCAAAGTGCTGATGCCTGTCGAAGGTTCCCCAGCAATGAGATTTCCTTCTGTCAACTGCCCTATGCCTTCTCCACTTTTTGTGTTCCCACCACCAATCACAGCGGCAACCACCCCAGCCACCACAGCCAGAATGAACCCTCCCATCTAACGCAGCAAATGGCTTGGTGTGTTAGTCGTAGCTGAACTAAGACACCTGGCTGAGCCAAGGTGAGTGGACACTAAGAAGTACTTCTCTTTCCCTCTACTCCACAGCTGACTCTGCTGTACGCACAGCTCTGAGGACTGACCTTGATTAACACATGTGAGCACAGGGCAGTGTGCTCCCAGAGGTGAGAGAGGTGGGGTCAGCACATAGAAAAGTCACCGAGGTGCTGAAATGCACCCTTGGTACTTGCTGTCCTCTCTCCTGCTGTCCATCCCATCCTCCCTTCCAGGGACGTATAGATTACCCCATTCCAGAAAAGAGCTCTGGCTCTGAGCTTGTTGACAACTCCTTCCGAAGGCATGAGCTAATGAGCTAATGACTTCTCGGACGCTTAAGGCGTGACCAGTGTGGACGCTGGGAGTATGGAAGGGAGGGGTTAAGTTATATTTATTCAGTCTTCTTTCACTCATTTAAAAGTAAGTACGTGACTGGGATGACTGTTCTCTGAAACTTTCTTATTGCACCACTTACACATGATCATAGTATAACGATATAAAAATAAAGTTTGCTGTTGTTTGTTGTTAGGTGCTGTGGAGTCGATTCTGACTCATAGTGATCCCACGTGACAGAGCAGAACTGCCTCAGAGAGTTTCCCAGGCTGTAATCTTTATGGGAGCAGATCTCCAGGCCTTTCTCCCATGGAGCCACTGTGTGTGTTCGAACTGCCAACCATTTGGTTAGCAGCCAGGTGCTTACCTGTTGTGGTAACTTTAATTTTTTCATTCTAAAATGAAGTTTAGAAGAACAAAAAATTTAAGTTAGCACATACTAAAGGCATTTTAAATTATAGAGCCTCCAGATTTTTTCATATGCCCTATAAGTGAATATATGCCCATAATTATACTCCTACTCATCATGTTTAATGGCTTTGTGGAATTCTACTATAAGGCTGTACTCTTCACTTACTGAAGTGAAGAGTGGAATTTTGAGAGGAAACTCTGGACAACAGAGAGCTTCAAAGATCCAAAGGAATCAATGCTGTATGGGAGAGCAAACTGTTAAGGCCAAAGGTCTTTCCTAGCCCACCTTCAACTCTCCAAGCAGAAAGCCCTGCTTCCCTGCTTATCGTTTCAGCTGGCCACTTACAGGACCCATCAGTGTATCAACTCGGGGGTCTATCAAGGCAGATCTGGGAGAAGAGCTTCAAATCCCAACTACGTCTCCTGCTAGCTTGGGACCTTGGACAAGACACTCAACCTTTTCATCTTCAGATTCCTCATTAATAAGGAGTAAAGTACTGATACACATGATAGCCTAAGGAGGTAACCAGGTAGCCTGGTGAAAATAACTATGTAAACTGTCACGATTACAGAGATATGAGGCATGATTATTGGAAGCCCTGTTGCCATTTTCAAGAATTTAAAGGCAATCTAACAACAGAGAAAGCTCCACTATATCACATCCTAGCAGAGGGACCCCAGCTGCAGCCACAGTTGAACAACACTCTCTCAATAGCATTTTTTGAAAGCTGTCAGTTTCTCAACCTTGGAACATCTCCCAGTTCAGAGTTTCTCACCTTTAGACTATCTACCCTTTCTAAATAGGATCTACTTCCAAAGGAGCATTTTAAATGCTTCCACATTCAAATCTGAAGGAGACAGCTGGACCAGCCAGGCCAGCCAAGAGACGTCAAGTTACACACACTGTTAGGGGCCACAACGCACTGCTCTGTTTGCCCAGCACCTCCCCAGTCCCACAGCACTCACAACAAGCTGCTATACAGCCCGGTCATAAAGGCCTGGCCAGAGATGAGTCAAGGTCATCCCCAGAGAGTCCAACGTGGAGCTTTAGCCCAGCAGCTCCACGATGCAGGAGAAGTCCTCCACACCTGACTTGGGGAGTGATCGGCTGACTAGTGATCTGAGGTGAAGCACTTCACCTCTCTGGGTCTCAGTTTCCTCAACAGGAGCATGAAGGGTTGCGCTGGCAGGTAGCAGGATTCTTTTTTGTTCAAAATGTCATTAACTTATAAGTTCTGCTTCATTTTCTTGTTCTTTGTGCCTGGCATGGTGCTGGCAACAAAACAGATTCTCAGTCATATTTGTTGAACAAGTGGGTGGATGAATGAACGGATGGCAACACTGCCTTTGCCATGAACGGAAACAAAATGTTTGGGGAATTCTACTAACTCATTACATGGTGTTACGCCAATATCTCAGCCAAAAAATGCTGAGCCCATATCTGACCTGCATGGTCAACACCCATGAAGGCACTAGGATGAAATATATTGAACAGAGCTGCCCCTGAAAACCTAGGGCATATGGCTGCCACATCAGTGACCAGAAAACATGGCGCCATGGCTTGGAGAGGTAACATTCCAGACAGGTACACAGCTATGGCTCCAGAAGCTGCTCCACATCTGCATCTGTCATAGCTTGCGCATATAGTGACAAATTGCTATTCCAGAGCCAAATGTCGGGGGATCCAGGGTTAGCCATCCTAGAAGGTATCCTATCTGACCTGGCATCATCTGGCACCCTGGCTCTCTGCAGCTTCTCAGAAGCCCTCAGCAAAGTCTCACATCTCCATCAGGCCTATAGACTCAGCAGGGCTCACGGGACACTGAGCTGCTGGGCAGATCACAGGGTTCTCCCCACCTCTGCCATGCCCCCAACCTCAGCTCATGGCACCCTGGTTTTCTAGTGAAACAAAACATTGAATTTAACTAAATCGGTACAAGTCTTTCCAGAGAGCACATTTAGCAATATGTAGAGAAATTTAATAACGTGCATACACTCTGCCCCTGCAGTTCTATTTCTAGGTGATAACTGGACAAATACACAAATGTGTATGTACACAGATGTTCCTTAGTCTTATTTACAAGAGAAGAATTGGGAACAACCTAAATGTCCATTGGTACTGATACATTAGCTGAATGCATTATGATTTCCCTATGAAATATTACACATCATTAAAAAAATGATGTAAAATGTATGGCGAAAGACGTCCACAAGCTTATTGACTGAATGAAACTATTTATACGATATAGCCCACACATGTAAATATATCCAGATATATATGCATGGAGAGATAACCGGAAGGACACTCACAGGAATGTTCACTTATTACTTGGATCTTGAGATTTGGGGTCAGTTTTATTCATTTCTTTGTACTTTATTTACAGTTTGAACCCTTCTCAATGAGCAAGTTATTTTGTATTATTAGAAAAAAATTCTTTTAATTTTGGAATAAAAAAAAAAATTGCAAGGACATCGTTGGAAGAGAGAAAGGAAGAATGGAGATCTCTCCAAAGAGTTGAAATGAATTTCTAAGCCTGCATGTAGTAGTCATGCTCATTGTTAGGGATTGAATTGTGTGCCTAAAAATGTGGGTCAGCTTGGCTAGTCCATGATTCCCAGTATTGTGTGATTGTCCACCATTTTGTCATCTGACGTGATTTTCCTATGTGTTATAAATTCTGTCTCTATGATTTTGATGAGATGGGATTAGTGGTAGTTATGTTAACAAGGCAGGACTCAACCTATAAGATTAGACAGTGTTTTAAGCCAATCTCTTTGGAGATATAAAAGAGAGAAGTGAGCAAAGAGACAGGGGCACCTCATACCACCAAGAAACCAGTGCCAGGAGCAGAGCACATCCTTTGGACCAAGGTTTCTGTGCTGAGAAGCTCCTAGGACAGAGAAAGTTTGATGACAATGACCTTCCCCTAGAGCCAACAGAGAGAGTAAGCCTTCCCCTGGAGCTGATGCCCTGAATTTGGACTTCTAGCCTACTAGACCATGAAAGAATAAACTTCAGTTTGTTGAAGCCATCCACTGGTGGTATTGCTGTTACAGCAGCACTAGATAACTAAGACACTCATCCTTCCCATCTAACTGACTGGAGAGAAAGTATTTGGCATGTGTGGACGAATTACCCCGAGTACTTTCACTCCAGCTGCCTGGTGACTGATTTCTGAAGCAGAATGGAGGTTCTACAAAGTGTGAGTCCTAAGAAGCTCTGTCCTTTGAATTTTGGAACGGAGGCAAAGGCTTCCCTACTACCATCTGTAACAGTCATTTACACTGTCCCGTCGACACCCTCAGTTGTAAGCAGCTGATGAGCATTCCAGCCATGATTATTAAATAACGCTTCTTCCCATTTTAAACACAGTCCCTGTATCCTCCTCCTTCTCCTCACTTCTAACAACAGGGGAACATACAGAAAACCCAATCTTTGTCGAATGTGAGCATCAGAAGGGATGTTAGTGAACATTCAGCCCAAAGTCCTATTTTACAGATGAGGATACACATCCCAGAGAAAATAACTAACTCCGGTTAGATATTGACAGAGCCTGGATTAGAACCGAGGTCTTCTAGCTCCCAGTCCTGTGCTCTCTTTGATGTCCTCAGAGCCATGCCCTTGTTTTCAGCCCATATTTTCCCTTGCTTGGATGATTGCAATAGTCATCTAACAGGTTTTTCCTCCTCCATTCTTCTCCATGACAAACATTGCTCCACCCTGGCACCAGAGAATCTGCCTAAAACATTGATTTGACCATATATTTCCCCTGAATAAATCCTTTCAAATGTTCCCCACGGCCTGAAGGACAAAGTTCAGGTTCCTCAGCATGACACATTTCACCTCTCAGGATCTGGCCCCCTCGCTAGGCTCATTGTTCACACTTCACAAACTCAGTCCTACTCTGTACTCCAGCTATACTGAGCTATCTGCAACTTCTCAAGCAGCTGATGTGCGTATTTCTGCGTTTACATATATTCTTTGCCCTACCTGGAATAATCTCCTACAATTTGTTTGCTTGGAAAACTCCTACTTTTTCTTCAAAACCCAACTTAAGTATCCTTGGAGTCTTTCCTAATCCCTCAGGCACAACGATGCTCCCTCCCATGTGCTCCATAAACTCCTATGAATGACTCTACAACTCTACAATAGCACTCAGGAATGGTGAAGTGCATTTAGCTTCCCACCAGAGTGTAATTTCCTAGGATTCTTGAGTTTCGTCTCATTCACCTTTGTGAACAGAGAACTGGACACAAAGATCAAAGTAAACACTCAACAACATTTTGTGGGATGAAAGGATGGCTACATGGATGAGTGGATAGATGAATGAATGGAACCATGCTGCCATTCCTTTTATTCACAAGTTCTTTCCTCAGGATGGAACCTTCTGGAAGGCAACAGCAATAGTGAAAACCCTGGGCACTTAAAGAGGAACCTTTCACAATATATTTATGGACCACATGGCACCATGGAGAAACAGCCTTTCAAGCACAACAGCTGAAAATACAGCATATTCCTTTACTGCCAAGTAAAGGAGAGTTTATTCCAAGGGATGGTCCTATAAATAAGTTAGATACAAATCAGCTCCTAAATATACAAACAACATTCTAGACTGGAAGCATGGCAGCCAACAACAAAGCCATGCTACTCAGTAAGCTTGCATCCCCCTTGTCACCTACCACATGGCAGGAGCTTAGTAAATACTATTTGCCAAATGAATAAACTAATTAATAACTACAAACAGAGGTGGCAAACCAAGACAATGGGCAGCAAAGAGAAAATGCTTCTTCATTTTCTTAGGCCCTTTAGGACTGAAAAAGACTCTGAGATCATGCAATCCGAATCCCTCACTTCACAGGGGAGGAATCTAAAGTTCAGATACAGAGTAACCTCCCCAAAGTCCCAGAGCATGTTGATGGAAGACCTAGGATTGTCCCTGTTTCTTCTGATGGCTTCCACTGGACCATGTTGACTTTCCAGGCAAGCCTAAAGCAATGTTGACTGCAATGCACAGAGCTCTAGACACAGGCTTCTCGGGATGGTGCCAGGCAGCAGCACCTGCCAGGGTGTGAGGTGCACAGCTAATCATCCCCAGGGAGGCCTACCTGAACTTCCAAAGTTTGGTTTTTAATTTAAATAAATCTTGAATTCTTTGGTGAAGAGTGTGTCAAGTTGAGCAGCAGACACATTTGTGGACTCCCCTCCTCCACTACTCTTTTGTTCTTCTCTTTGAGCTGGGTTCACTGGAGGAGCATTGTACGGTGCCCCTGCTGGGGCTACAAGTCCCCTTTTCGGTTCAATTAATGAGCCATAAATAACCCAATGAAGGTGTCAACAAAGAGGGTAATTTATCATACCTTGTCAGAAGGGCGAGCCTTGTGAGGCAAACGCTCATTCACAGTCTGGTGCAACATGTTAAGATTTATTCCTGGCCGGGTTCCCCCTCTTCCAGGCCCCCTTTCTCCCAAACCAAAATTTATCTTCCACAGGAATCCTCACAGGTGTGCTGCTTTGACAAATAAGCTATGAAGTCTGGTATTCATCACTGGCTGGTCTTTGTTGGGATGAAGGCAGCAGGAAATAAATATATTTTAGAGGGAAGCTACTTGTGATTCAAACACGCTCAAGGGGAGCCACGAGGTTATTTCCATCCTCCTAGTTCTGCAAAAGGAGAGTGGGAGATAATGCTGGAACAGCCCCCTTTTTCATTATTTACTACCTGGTAGAAGAACGGCCGGGACTTACTGAGATGGCGCCCTTAGCTGCCAATCTGGAAGCTCCAGCCATAAGCTTCTGGAAATCTCGAGTTGGAAAATCTTACACTGGAGTGGAAAATGCCACACTACACCTTAGATGCTCAGAACCACTGTACTAGAATGTTTTCCAGCTTTTCTATTCAACTTCTGGCTTCCCTTGGAGCACTGATTCTCAAATATTCATTTGCATAATAGGCGTCTGGGAATGCTTGTTAAAATACAGATTTCCAGACCTCACCCCCAAAGATTCTGATTCAGGAGGGAGAAGTCCTGGAGGCACAATGGCTAAGCGCTTGGCTGCTAACCAAAAAGTCAGTGGTTCAAATCCACCAGCCACTCTATGGGAGAAAGATGTGGCAGTCTGCTTTCATGAAGATTTACAGTCTCGGAAACCTATGGGGCAGCTCTATTCTGTCCTATCCCTATGTCTTATTGCTATGCATTGGAATTGACTTCACAGCAATGGATTTAGGGAGGGGCCCAGGGATTTGTATTTTAACAAACGCTTCTGTTGCCTTCAAGTAACCCAGATGCAGATGACTTGTGGCCTACACTTTGGAAACGCTGCTCAGAGTCTCTGGCGCTGTCCATTTGAACTTCCTGCGATGATGGAAATGTTCTCTATCAGCACTGCCCAGTATCGTCGCCACTAGCCACAGGTGACTACTGAGCACCTGAAGTCTGGCTAGTGTGTGAAAGCAACAGAAGTTTCTATTTAACCACTTAAAATGTAAGTAGCCACGTGTGGCTAGTGACTACCATGATGGACGGCACACTTAGAGCCCATCGCGCTGCAGATTTGAATTCTGGAAACAATGGACGACCTAAAATCTTGACACGCACATGAGACCTGATCTACCAGGCTCCCCCCGCCCCACCCTGATTTTGCCAGCTAACCAACACTGCAAGCCCCTAGGGCCTGCCCTATTTCATCACTTCTAAGCCCAAGAAGGGAGGACCATATCTGCTCACCTCCATTCCCCAGGTCTATACAAGCTGCCAGACAGAGGTCCAGTGGGGCTGTGGGGGGGGGGGGGGGGGGACCCTAGAGATTAAGATATAGTCCTGGTCCCTTTGGGCCTCCCAATAGAGGGACAGGAGACAAATATACAAGTGACCCAATATGGTGGCAAAATGTAGTAAGTGCTCTAAAAGCAGAAAACCTTCAGATTAGAAAAGGAAACACCTAAAGAAGCAAGGGGCCAGGCATCCTCAGCCCGCACCAGCTGATGTGGTCAACACTTCCAGCCATGAGAAATTCCGTCCCCACTTGGGAATTAATGAGACAGCCTAGTAGTTCACTGTGCCCAGTTAACTCAGAGAACTTTGACTTCTAAGTTCCTTCCCTGAAGTGTCCAAGGGAGGTTCTCCACTGTCTCTACCATGTTGAGATGGACACCCACTGCCATGGTCACAGGTAGTGTGTGGGGAATGGTATCACCTGAGGCCTTGCTAGACTGTAGACACCATGAGCTCCATGAGGGGAGGTTGGGATTCATCACCTCTGAGCCTGAGTGCCTAGCCTGGGGCCGGCACTGGTAGGGTTCAACCACTCTGTATTAAAATGAAGCGGCATTCCAGAAAGAGAAATGAAGTCCTTGTACATGCTACAACATGGATGGAGCTTTAGAACATTATGCTGAGTAAAATAAGTCAAGCACAAAAGGACAAACATTCTATGACTTCACTTACATAAGAAGACAAGAACAGGCAAATGTATAGAGACCAAAGTTTATGATTGGTTACCAGGGGCAGAAGGGGAAGGGAAAAGGGGAGTTACTGCTTCCGGAGAACTGAGTTTCTGTTCATGAGGATGGAAAAATTGCATTAATTAAGGGTAACAGACACATAGCCGACTGGTGTAAAGGATGTCACTAAACTGTACACCCCTAAGAAGTTAAATTGGCAAATGCAGCGTGATATACATTTTTTTTTTTTTTTTAACGACAATAACCTAACGTAAGTGAGGCCCTCAAAGACTTCTTAAGTTGTGAGTCAGATGGGCAGTGGCCTCTGAAAAGCCAAAAGTGGCCTGTTCTCTGAGGGTAAAAGGACGTGGGTTTTTCCCCTCTGGAGTTCCTGCCTGGTGCCAACGGTTAACACGCTCAGCTGCCAATGGAAAGGCTGGAGGCCTGGTGATCCACCTCCAGAAAATCAGCCACAAAAAGCCCAAGGAGCACAGCTCTACTCTGACACACACGGGGTGGCCGTGAATCAGAATCAATGCGACAGCAACTGATGGGGCTTTTTCGTTCCCACTTTTACAGGTTGTGAAAGGCACCCACCCCATGCACGTATTTTTAAAGGCCAGAGAAAGAACCCATATGGAAAGGTGATCGGTCAGGGTCTGAGGAGGGAGTCTCCATCTGTGAGAAAACCCCCTCCTGAGAAAGTGAAGGGCGTGTCTGACAGCAGCAGCAGACCCCTTCCAGGCTCACAGGCAGGGCCAGGCAGGCGTGAAGGAAGGATGACGGACGGGATGGCCTTCCCAGGTGGGCCGCCCTCTGGCCAGGGGCACAGCCCTGTCACAGGAGGGAAGGGGTAGCCCACAGGCCCCCACTGGACCCCTGCCACCACTCCCTGCCCAGGTGCTTTCCCTCATTCACTCCTCCCAGAAGCACACCTCAGCTCCCAGAAGCAAGGGGCGTAGCCGGGAAGCGAAGAGGCCTGGCTCCACTGTCCAGAGCCTTAGCTCTGCCAATCTCCCAGACTCCTGGAGTCTTTCAAGTCTCTCACGTTTGACTTTTCCTTTCTTTGCATCAAGCGGCCTTATTTTGTCTCCAGAAAATACGCACTGGTATCACAAGTTCTGTGCCTGCTGCCAAGGCTTACCGCTCCAGAGTACGGTGCACGGGGCCAGAACTGCCTCTACCCGTGCACAGTGAGAGCGCGCCACACAAGAACTCCTGAAGTCACCAGCCACTGTGAGGAACTCAGAACCAACCATAAAGGCAGCAAAAGAAGAGAAATGGCCTGGCAGGATCTCAGCCATCTCCTCACGCTCTGTCACTCTGTGATGGTAAAAGCTCCGGTCCAAAAACGTTGGCTGAGTTCTCAGGCTAAATATGCATTATCTCAACAGGAACTCAAGGATAGGGAGTCAGGTTAAGCCATTGTATGGGCTCTCCACTCCAGCTTAACACAACCCGAAATGCTGGCAGTTTACAGCAGGACCTTAAGGATACCTCTGTCTTAATCCTGAGTTGTAAAAGCAACCTCTAGAAAAATACTGAATAAAGAGACGTTTTTCCCCAAATAAGATCTAACAGCAGGAGAGGAAGGCAGTTTCCATCTGCAATAATGCAGCAGCAGCCGTGTCTCTGAATTCACCCTGAAAAGGAAAACACAGTGTTCCTCCGAGTGGAAGGACTTCGTGGTTACTGTCTGAACATTTCCCGGACTGCGAACTATGGAGACATCTGAAAGACCTGAGAAGGCAAAGATGCTTAAGAGGCAGTGGGTGAAGCTGTAAGAAATGGAGGCGCCATGAGCAGACGTGGACCAAACTCCTTTCCCACCAGGGGCCCTGGGGCAAGTGGTATACAGGGGAAGACAGATGCTTGCAAATTCTCTTTCAGTTGAGACTGGGATTGGGATAGACTGGAAACCATCAGGAACCTTCAATTCTTTCAGAAATCACAACTCCTCATTGGATCTAATGAAAAAGAGCCACTGGCTTTTGGAGTTTGGAAGGGTCTTTGGCTACTATTTCACCTAAACCTTGCACTTTGAAGTTGGGGAAACTGAGTCCTCCCTCAGATCAAGTAGCTAGCAGGTGAGCAGAAAAACTGCATCTGTTTATGTGTCACTGCCAGTGCCAAGTTTCTCTATGCAGAACAAGGAAACAAGTTCCACACAACAGCTCAAGATGTGCAACTTGAGTCTGCCTGAAGTCATGGCACAATGAATATGCGGCTCCTTCAGATCTCACATGCCACCAGCCATTTGGCAGAGTAGGTAACTGGTTGGGAAACCTCCCAGCAAACCACAGCTCCTGCGAATGACTCACTAGGTGGTTCCAACTCCTCTGAGTCAGAACCAAGCCCATGGCCCAGCCCCATGCCAAGACTCCCTGGCATTTTTAAGATGCTCTGGAGCTCAGCCGGCACGTGATGCTGCGGGCCTCTGTTGTTCATCTGTAAAGGGCTGAATGGTCTTTCTGGTAAGAACCAGGGAGTGTGGGCCATTGAAGCAGGTGAATATCCTCACTGGCCCTTCTCTCTTGGCTCTCAATCCCTGGGGAGTTTGGATGGAGTTCTACAAAGGGGAACCTTAATTTAAAAGTCTACTCCTTCTTCCAGATTGCCTTCCACGTTCCTGAACCTGAGGACACAGAATACCTCGTTCTAGGCTGGATTCTGCTGTTTCCTAGGTCTGTGACCAGATGGAGCAAGTCTCCTATTTTGTGCCTCAAGTCCTATCCATCCCAGTATCATCATGAGCCCAATCGTTCTCCAGCACCATGATGAGCATCCCAGTTTCCTCACCAGAACCTTCCACTGGCCCCCTCTGTCTACGGTATCATGTCCAAACTCTTAGCCCGGTATTGAAATCCCACTACATTTTGAGCCTCATCTTCCTCTATCACACCCAAAAAAAAAAAAAAAAAATCTCCTTTGAGTCAATTTTGACTCTTGTCGACCCCATTTGTGTCAGAATAGAATTGTAATCCATAAGGTTTTCAGTGGCTGATTTTTCAGATGTAGATCACTAGGCCTGTCTTTAAAGGCATCTCTGGGCGGACCTGAACCTCCAACCTTCCGGATAGCAGCCAAGTGGGCTGTTTGGGCCCCCCAGAGACTCTCTATTACTCTACTTGTAGCCTACCTCCTGGGTACACTGGCCCACTGACTCTTCCCTCAATGCTCCCTGCAACTTCCATCCTCTGTGCTTACACAGTTCCTTCCACTTGGGATGCCTCCTCTCTGCCTCTTGAAATTCCACCCACCTTGCAGGGCCGAGATCACATGCTGCCTCCTCTGGGCAGCTTCTGAACACCATCTCTTATGGAGCGGCTTGGATCTCTCAGACCACTTTGTGGGTACTTTCCCACTGACATACAGCACACTCTTCTGAACTGCAGACATTTGGGTGAATGACTTCTCTCCTTCTCGATGGTATGCTCCTTCAGAAAGGGGGGATGATGTCTTATTTCCCATCATGCCAGTGTCTGCAAATTTGTCCTAATGGACAAATGAATGAATACAGAATAATCTAGATGGATGTTCTAAAACTATCTACAGCTGTGGTATTTCATCCCCAAGGTGGCTGCACATCACTAATAAAATCCAGCCTGACCACAAGCTTTCCATATGGGAAAGGGAAGAGGCATCCATGTGATGCGTTCTGTTGGCCATGAAATAAATGTCTTTGGTGTGTCTGCACAGCCTCCCACGAACCAGATGTAACATCTGCTTCTAAGGGCCCAGAGAGGCCAGGCTCCCTCATTTCTCAGTGTGATGAGAGGCACAGTGGAGCTGACAGTCTTTCTGGTAAAGAAACACGTACTTAGCATAGCACGGGCTACAGCCCCATGCCATATGCATTACCAGGGTGGGTCACAGCACCCTCTTGGCAGTTAGCCAGGTGGAGATTTGAGGTTTGGTTTTTGCTATGCTCAACAGGTGGTCTTGATCTGCATTAACAAGGTTCCCGCTTCTGTGTGACCAGCTAACAAGGAGACTGCTGCCCGCCTCATGCTGGGAGACCCTCCTCGAAGTCCTTCAGCCTAACAGGCACTGCCCCAGAAGCATCTGCACGCCCGCCCACCCTGGCCCAGGGGACTCCAGATGGGGGTGGGGGGTTGGGAGAGAGAACACAAGTGCTGGGTTGGGGAAGTTTCTTAACTTTTCCTTCCTACTTTCTCTCAAGGAACTAGGCCAGGGGTTCTCAAACTTTAGCAAGGATCAGAATCACCTGCCGGGCTTGTTAAAACAGATTGCTGGGCTAAAACTCCTGAGTATCTGATTCAGTAGCTCTGGGATGGGGTCTGGGAATTTGCATTTCTAACAAGTTCCCAGTTGATGCCAATGTTGCACTTGATTATCCCAAGAAAGACAAACGGAAGCCGTCAGAGGTTGGACCACAGAGATGCGACTATCTCCCTGCTTCCAGGCCCCCCCATTACAATCTGTCCCCCACTTTGCTGCAGAAACCACCTTACTAAAGCACACATATGCTTATGCCACGAGCTCCACCGCCTAGAAAATAATATCCAAATTCCATAACCAAGCAAGCAAAACCTCTCGTAATCTGACCTGAGCCACCTCTCTGGTATACTCATTATAATCACTGTTTTGAGTGGAGAACAAAGGAGTGAAGGCCAGGAGGACACATGAGCTTCCAGCATCCCAGAGGGGGGAAGGAAAGACAATTGTTAGAGATGCGACAGATCTGCCAAAGGTTGTGAAAATCTGGCTCATATTCTGCATTATTCTTCTACCCTTGCTCCTCAATTGTCTATTCTCAACTCAGCATCCAGAGTGTTCAGTGTCAGTCAGGTCATGAGCCTCTTTTCTCAAAATACTCCAATGGCTTCCCTTTTGACTTGAAGTAAAAGTTAACATCCTTCTGGTGGCCTAGGAAGTTCCACAGCCTATAGCCTCCTGTCCACTCTCTGGCTCCATTTCTATCTAGCTTCTTCCTTGTTCAATCCATTCTCACCAAGCTGCCCTTCTTGCCAAAGCCTCAGGGGCTTTGCCTTTGCCATTCCCTCTGCCAGGAATGCTCTTCCTCGAGATAGCTGTACAGCTCACTCCCTCAACGCCTCTAAGTCTTTATTAGGATATTAGCTATAGTGGAGCTGTTATGCATTGAATTGTGTCCCCCCAAAAGAATTCTGAAGTCTTAACCCCTGTATCTAAAAAATGTGACCTGGTCTGGAAAAGGATCTTTCTCTGAAGATGTTATCAGTTAGGTTCACACCAAGTCACATCACAGTAACCAAAAACAAAACCTCATAGTGACCCTACAGGACAGAGTAGAACTGCCCCATAGAGTTTCCTACGAACAGTTGTTGGATTCAAACTGCTGACCTTTTGGTGAGCAGCCCTAGCTCTTAACCACTGTGCCACCAGGGCTCAAACCGTACTTGCTCCCAATTATCTTTCAAGAGTCAGTTGAGTAGTGGTGATGATAACACAACATAAAACCAAACCAAACTCGTTGCCATCGAGTCTACTCCGACTCATAGCAACCCTATAGGATGGAGTAGAACTGCCCCATAGGGTTTCCAAGGAGTGGCCGATGGATTCAAACTGTTGACTTTTTGGTTAGCAGTCGAGCTCTTAACCACTGTGCCACCAGGGCTCCCATACCAGAGTATGGTGGGTCTAATCCCTTCTGAGTGACGTCTTATAAAAATGGAGAACAGACACAGTTAGACACGGGGGAAGATGCCACAAAAAGATGTATCTACAAGTCAAGCAATGCCAAGGGCTGCTGGAAGCCACCAGAAGCTAGGAGAGAGGCACAGAACAGTTCCTATCAGAGAGCTCTCAGAAGGAATCAACATGGCCGATACCCTGATTTTGACTTCTAGCCTCCAGAACTGAGAGATAATACATTTCTCCTCTTCGTAGTATTTCATTGGAGCAGCCATAGGAAGCGAAGGTAGAGTTCTTTTCTGATCACCCTGTTTAAAACAGTACCACTCGCCAGTGCTCCTTATGCTTTTTCCCTGATTTATTTTTCTCCCAAGCACTTATCTTCTAATATACCATGCAACTGGAGCCCTGGTGGTGCAGTGATTAAGAACTCAGCTGCTAACCAAAAGGTTGGCAGTTCAAATCCACCAGCTGCTCCTTGGAAACCCTGCGGGGCTGTTCTACTCTGCGATAGTGCTCTGTGAGTTGGAATCGACGTGACGGCAACCGGTTTGGGTTTGTTTTTGTTTATTTTTTTGAGTACGGCCTATCTCCCCTAACTAAAATTTCAGCTGATAAAAGCAGAGGGTGGTGGTTGTTTTTTTTTTTCCATTTAGTTCACTGATGTAGTCCCAGCATTTAGAACAGTAGCTGGCACATAATGGTGTGTTGTTGTGTGCTGTGGAGTCAATTTTAACTCACAGTAACCCTACAGGACAGCTAGGCTGTACTCTGTAGGGAGCAGATTGCCAGGTCTCTTCTCCCACAGAGCGGCTGGTGGGTTCGAACCACTGACTTTTCGGTTAGCAGCCGAGTGCTTACATTGCGTCACCAGGGCTCCCTGGCACACAGTAGGTTTCAAAAAATATTTGTTGTTGGATGAATGGCTCACAATGACTAAACCCTGAGTGCCAGGCGCTGTTCTAAACCTTCACACATCTTAATCATTCAGTCCACATAATTCTATGGAGTAAGTACTATCATTACCCCCATTTCAGAAATAACAAACCCCACAGTGGGCCCTCAGGAAATATTTTCTGAATGAATGAATAAAGAGACGCTCATAAGCATTTACACCGTGTACTACAGAAGGCTGCGTCCATGCCAAAGGAAGTCATCAAAAGTGAAGAACTGGCTTGCCAACCAGTTATTTGTTCTTATACTACACCAAGTAACCCATTTGCCTGTAATTGGCTGGATGCTCTGCTTTGCGTAGACATCTCTTCCCTGGGAGGAAAGCCAGAGTTAATCCCTCACAAAGGCTTGTTTAATAATAACCAGAAACTGGATGAGAGCAGAAAGGAACACAATGATCCCAAGCAATCCAAGCAAAACCGACTGCTCAAGCTCATGGTGCTCACGCTGCCAGCCGGGGCCCATGGTACAGCCTGAGGTTTCTTAAATTTTTATTATAAAAATAGACCATGAATATGTCTCTCCCCATTATCACCACCACATGTACCAGCGAAAACATGTATGGATGCACATTACTCTAATGCAACCCTAATGCTTGTACTGGAAGAGAAAACCAGGTCATCTTTAAAGTCTATAAATGGACAGCCCTCTCTGACTATTATTTATTTATGTTTCCCGCCTTTTGCTTAACCAGCCTTGAGGCCCAAACACACCATACATAAAGCTACCAGCACAGATAAATAAAACATCAGACTCAAACGGGTAGCTTCATCCTTCGCTGATTTGGAGGAGGCAGACTTCACCAGCTAGATGCTGCGCAAATGACAGGCACAATGGGACCCACTGAGGCCAGGGCAGACAGGTCATTCCTAAGACAGGTTTCTTTCAGAAGTACTCAGCATCCACCTCCTCTGGAGAACATTCCTGGGTGCTGTGGAAGGAAGACAATGTTCACCAAGTGGAAATGCAACTCTGAGCTGGGCAAACTGAGGGGGGCATTGTTGAATTCATCTCCGGCTGAAGTTTCTGGGCCACCTCCAAGGGCCTTCCCTCGCTGCCTGCCCTGAAGTTATCTAGCCTCAAGTTTCTCCATGGTGACGGCCACAGAAGTCTACACAAGAGAGAAATGATCAGAGTCCCCTTGCACAGTTCCAGCAGTGCAACAACTGTGCCAGCCACAATCCTAACTGATGTCCCGGCAGTAGCTATGGCCCTGGGGGAAGCCTTCCGGGTAAAGGGAAGATCCATTTCTGGGAGCAACGTCGATTGCCTCACTCCTTATGGTTTTCCTTCCATCTGCTCATAACAGCCCTCTCTTATCTAGAACAAACTAGGCTATTCTTACCCAGTTCTCAAGCTTCCCTGGTTCCAGGCTTGGATGAGGGAGATTTAGGTTGATTAGCAGCACAGGGGCATGTTTCCAGATCAAAGCAGCAGAGTGTATCTTTCCATGTCTTTCAGGTCCTTGGGCTACCTCAAAGTCTCCGCCTTCTCTGCTCATCTCTCTGATCACAGCATCTACACAAGGAAGAACATCTGCCCCAGCATCCTCCCCATCACCACCAGCACCACCTAGCTCCTTACACTCAGCTCAGCAGCTCTATCCAACCAGAGATGGACTGCACCATAGCCAACAAGGACTTGTCTGCCCTTAGCCACGGGCACTGCTCTGGACCATATGGACCATATAGCTACAGAGGCCAAGAGACAAGCCCTTGCCCCCTATAGTCCATCTTTTTCTGGTGCATAGAATTAAATATCTTCCAGCTAGTTAGAAATATGAGCAGTCAATATGAAAGAATGGGAAAGATGGTAGAAACCTCCAGATGTCAAGGACTCCATTTCTGGAACTTCTCGATAAAAGCACTTCAACAAATATAAAGCACAGCGCTGTGTCCTGGTGGTGCAGTGGCTAAGGCCTTGGCTGCTAACCCAAAGGTCGGCAGTTGGAATCTACCAGCTGCTCCTTAGAAACCCTATGGGGCAGTTCTACTCTGTCCTAGAAGGTTGCTATCAGTCGGAATTGACTCCATAGCACAGGGTTTGGTTTTTTTTTTTTATTACACAGGAGTCGTGTCAAATCTTAAGCTCTGTGAAGAGGGAGGAGTGTATGTCATGTCTTTTTTTTAATCTAATGATAATAGTTGCTAACATTTACTTATTTCCTGTCAGGCACTGCATGGCATACTGTACACTGGATTATCTCATTTAATCTTTGTAACTTTAGGAGATATGGACCATTACTACCAACCTCATTTAACGGATGAAGCAACTGAGGTACATGGCCGGCAAGTGGCAAGACTGGAAATCAGAACCCAGGAAGTCTGGCCCCAGAGCCCCGGCTGCCCCCGTGAGCCCAGCCCTTCCCAGAGTTCAGCAAGAACACTGAACCCGCTGTCGGCACTCGCCGAGTGCTCCCAGGTTGTCAGCACAGATCTCAAGCTTGGTAGTTTCTCAAGACATATTTCCTCTCTGAGGGATCATCATTTTTCATAGCATAAGTCTTTTATCTTGGTGAGAAAGGGCTCATCCTCATCCAGTTGGAAAGCCAAGGTCTTTCAAGCTTGAGGAAATTCCACCCTCATTAAACCCTAGGAGCTACCAAGCAGCATAGGAAAAGTTTAACATAGATTTCCTGAAAATGGGTGTGACCATTCCATTCAAAGCTTTAATCATTCTGTTTCCTACACACTGGGCGCAGAAAATGTTTGATTAGCACTTAGAGCCCGTTATCATGGGCGACTCCTCCAATCCCAAACTCCAAGTCATCTTTGTAAAACCACAGCCCCTAGTACCACCACGGGCAGCAAACTGCTGGTGAGAGAATCCTGCTTTGAACTAGAATGCCGGGGTTCAAGTCTCAGCTCCAACCGAAGTTATTATTTACATGACCTGCAGAAAATCTCTGAACCACTGTGGCCATCTTGCAGGGGTGGATTAACCAGTAAGCACCATATTCACTGGCTTACAGTAAGCAAGGTACCCATGGGCTTAATTGCGTTTACGTACTCATCTGTAGGGAAAAATTTCCCATGGGTTTCACATCTGTGTTCACAATAAGGACCGATGAAGTACTATATATGAAAACATATGAATATGAACAACAGTGACAATAGCTAACATTTTAAAAATACTTTTTATGTGCCTGGAACCCTATGAGGTGAATACTAACGTCTCCATTTGCAGGTGAGAAAGAGGAAAGTGAAGCTTAGAGAGACGGAAGTGGTAGGTAGACACAGGGCTGGAACCCAGCTTTTTCCAAGTCATGCCTTATCAGACTCAAACCAAATCCAATGCCGTTGTGTTGATTTGGACTCATAGCGACCCCACAGGGTTTCCAAGGCTGTAAACATCTATGGAAGCAGACTGCCACATCTTTCTCCCTTGGAGTCACTGGTGGTTTTCAACTTTTCAGTTAGCGGTCGATCGCTTTAACCACTGCACCACCAGGGCTCCTTCATGCCTTATGAAGGGAGGTGTTATTTCCTCCAAGTGGGTGAAAATTGGTTCTTGAAAGGCAAAAACAAAAAAACTACTTATTTTTATGTACATAGTACAGTTATATCATACATAAACAAATATATAGTGTATCTGTAGTATTACAACTTCATGAGGGAGAGTGATCAGGAAAAACAGTGTTGAAAAAGACTCCTTACGGGCAATAACGAAGACAGACTGAGAAACACTGGTCTACTATTCTCCATCATTCCATAATAACAATAAAGATCATTATTATTACTGTCATTAGGCTCCTACAATGAAAGGTTGAGTGTTGTGTTCAAACACAGTACTGGAGAAGGTGGTGGCCACTTTAATTGCCATTGTGGGTGATCCAGCTTAGGGGCTATGTGTAAAGAGTGAAAATACCTTCCCACTTAAACTCCAAAGGGTGAACCTCTGCCAATCAAAATAGAAGACTAATGTATCATTAATGCTACTCACCCTCCACCCTGGGTGGTAGACACTGAGGTCAATTTATACAAACGAAAAGAGGGAAAACTCATTTTAACATTTTTACTAAAATATTGGGTAAAACAAAATTGAGCATTGAGTCCATTTCAAACATTAATAAAAATCTGCCTTGGCCTGCCAGGGGGGACAAGAATTGCTCTTTTCCCTTTGGCTACTGAAAAAAACTGAAGGTTTACTTGTAAATTCCAACCAACACCCAATTTAAAAAAAAGGACTAGATCCGTCCACACTTCTTCAAGAAACCAAACCTTTCCATGCAAAGATCTTCCAGAAACATGTAGAAGTCCAGTCACCAGCAATGCCGTCAAGTTGATTCCGACTCATAGCGACCCTGTAGGACAGAGTGGAACTGCCCCATAGGGTTTCCAAGGCTGTAAATCTTTACGGAAGCAGACTGCCACATCTTTCTCCTGTGGGGCACCTGGTGGGTTTGAACAGCCAACCTTTTGGTTTGCAGCCGAGGGCTTAATCACTGTGCCCCCAAGGCAATGGCTTAGTCAATGTTATTTGCTCAGGTCACACCTGGTATTTCAACTTGCTGTATCCTACTCTCATCTTCTCACTCTCCTGGACCCCCTCACCCAGGCATTCTAGCTCCTGACACCCACCTTGGCCTCCTTACCCTCATTTTCCACTTTGCTTTTAGCCCTCTCTCAGAGACTGGCTGGCATTTCACTCATGAATTCATCTATCCATCCATCCATCCATCCACCCACCCATCCATCCATCCACCAACCCACCCACCCACCCATCCATCCATCCATCCATCCACCCACCCACCCACCCACCCACCCACCCACCCACCCATCCATCCATCCATTCACCCACCCACCCATCCATCCTATTGAATTCAGCAAAAAGTTTCCAAACTCTCACTGTGAACCAGGCAGTTTTTTAAGCTGGGTGGCCCTGCTTTCCCCTCAAGTCTCAGGTCCCACCTTCAGGACCAGCCTTGCCCAAATTCCACACCAGATGAGGGGGCTGGAGAGGAGGGACCTGTGGTCACAGGAAACTCATTTTGTACAAATTGCCTTTGAGGTGTTCTTCCGACTGAAACATGGCAGGGACACACATGCTCACTCACAATGCCGGGCCAGGCTGGTCCTGAGGTGGCTGCGATAATCAATCCAGTTGCCATAGCAGCCGTAAGTGTTCATTTACCACCACGCGACCTGGAGCAATAATATATCATGCCTTTCGCCAGCGGGAGCTGCTCCAGCTGCAGCGGGGTGGCCACGTCGGCCATCAGTCACCACTCTCCTTCACAACCTTTTGTTCCCCGCTCATTACGGTGAATTATAACCGGGGGACAGCACATTTTTCAGGAGAGTCTCCTCAGCTAGGTCCAAGTGCTAACTCGTCCCAGGTTGTTCCAAGGCAGCTGCACCAGCCCCACGTCTGTTCGACGTTTAAGCAAGGGACAGTACTGCGCAACTGGACACCGCCTTCTGCCTCCCCTGCCCTTAAAATGGCTGAAGAACAGAGTGCACGCACTTTTCCACCAGGCAGGATAAAAGATCACTCCACCCTACTTACTGTCAATATTGGATACTCATCTTGTTGCCCCTGCCATGTGACCGACGGCCCGCCATGATGGTAAATTACATTACAGTGCACTAAACAGGCCACCGTGTCATCTTGGGGCCTTGGCATCGCTCCTTCGAGATGAGTACAGCATCCTTCCCAGGTCACAGACGGGAGCATCAGGGGGAAACACCTCTACCCATCAACGTTTTTGGAAAATGTCACACGCTAATAGTGGCAGTACACAATCTAAGATGGAAAACCTCAGAAGCTGGGTCAAGGGATTAGGTGACGAGGAGAAACCATTGATAAAACTGTTGGCTAAGATTATTCCTGATAACCCAAAACTGGAAGCCACCCAAATGTCCCTCAACTGGCGAGTGGATAAACAAACTGTACATCCATATTATCGAATACTCTTCTGGCGATAAAAAGAAATGAAATATTAATATATGCAACAATATGGATGAATCTCAGAAACATTACGCTAAGTGAAAGAAGTGGAACACAAAAGACTCTGTACTGCATAGTTTTATTTATATAAAATTCTACAAAAGGCAAAACTATAGAAAAACAGAAAGCAGATGAGTGGTTGCCAGAGGCTTAGGGTGGGAAATGAGAGCAAAGGAGCATCAGGGAATTTTTAGAGTGAAGGAACTGCTCTTCATCTTGATTGTAAAAGAAAACCCGTTGCCGTTGAGTTGATTCTGACTCATAGTGACCCTATAGGACAGGGTAGAACTGCTGTGCCATAGGGTTTCCAAGGAGCAGCTGGTGGATGTGAACTGCTGACCTTTTGCTTAGCAGCCTGAGCTCTTAACCACTGTGCCACCAGGGTTTGTGGGGGTAGTTAAATGATTGTACACAATTACCAAAATTCATTAAACTGTGCATTTAAAACCGGTGGACTTACTGTATGTAAATAATACCTTAATAAAGGGGAACCGGGTGAAAACCAAAAACCAAAAACCATTGTTGGCTACGGGGAAGTGCCCTGACTTCTCTTCCTATGTCACAAACCCTAAAACTGAGAACTGATATTGTATAACAAAATGAATTATACTCTTAGGGAAAAATGAATACTTCCACCTTGTGAATCTGAACCTGTGAAAACCAAACACTTCCTAATCTGTATGGTATGGTGATCATCTATACACACTACCACAGTGACAGGAAAGTCCTGTCAAGTTCAGCTCAATCCTGGTTAATTAAAAAAAACAAAGTTGCCATCCAGTTGACCCCAATTCATGGTGACCCCATGTGTGTCAGGGTAGAACTGTGCTCCATAGGGTTTTCATTGGCTGCTGTTTTGTGAAGTAGATCACCGGGCCTTTCTTCAGAGGCACCTTTGGTGTGAACTTGAATCTACAATCTTTAACGGAGTTAGGAACCAAGAGCATCAACTGTTTGCATCACCCAGGGACTCCTAGTTAATTCCAGCAGGATCTAAAAGACAGCAGAATGATGGAGTGAATAATCAACCAGAGGTGTGATCACACATAGGTGGCTTCACCTTCCTGGACTCCAGGATACTTGCCTTTAAAGTGAAGGGGGTTGGACAAAATAGTCCCAAAAGCTTTTAAATGATGGCACTGTGCCATTCTTTGATCTCTCCAAGTTCTTTAATCTGTCAACATCCTATGATTCCATTTAGCCCTTGGGAACCCCGAGTCGAATCTGGCCAGTCCCACCATCACCGTTCTGCTGAACAGGTGAAGGGCCCTAAGACTCTTGGAGAAAAGACACCAGGACCAGAGTCAACAGTGGACTCTAAGGAGGGATCCCCCTGCCACCCCGCCAAGGCTGATGGCCTGCCTGGACGCAGCAGCCACAGTGCTTCACCCCGGGGTGTTCTCAGGAGACCTCCAAGGACTTATCTACATCATTTTTAGTTCCTTAGTGAGTGCTCACTTTGTAATCAAAGAAAACTTCCAGATCTCAAGACAAGGAAGTTTTGATCCAGCTTTTTTATGCAATTATGAGTTAGTCAGCACATTAGCATCTGCAACCCAAGTCCCCACTCTCTCACTGATCTATCTTTCTTATCTCTTCAAACATCCTGGAAGTCAGGAAGGGCTTTAAATGTTTGCCCTTGAAAGGGGAAGACGTGAGAACCCGATCCTGGGGACTCGCATTGCGATTATCACCAAGAAACGGCTTTCCAAGGCAGAGCTTTTACACAGTTAATTATCGATCTCGGCAGCATTCCCTGGTCTGTGAGCGGGCAAATCTCGCATGCATAAAATCTGCTAAGTCTTCTAGCAAACCCTCCTGTCTTAGAAGGCTAAATAAAAACTTAATCCATAGTATCCCAGGAAGAGTCCCCTTAATTTTCTGAAAGCACTGACTTTTGTTTTCATACAATGCATCTGGTTGAAAACTAAAATACTTCAAAAGTCATAGCTAATCATAAAAATAACTATTTATGAAGCCCCTAAATAACAGTCAGGAGCCTGGGGGTGGCACATATGGTTAAGCACTCACCTACTAACCAGAAGGTTGGCAGCTGGAGCCCACCAGAGGTGCCTGGGAAGAAGGGCCTGGCAGTCGACTTCGGAAAGGTCACGATGGTGTACAGCTCTACTCTAACATACAAGGGGTCGCTATCAATCAGAATCAACTCAACAGCAGCAACTGTTTTTTTGTTTTGTTTTGTTTTACATAAGGATCAGGTAACCTACACACATTAGATCTTTCAAACCTCACAACTAGAAACTGAGTAATTGGAAACGGAATCTTGGAGAGTTCATGTCACAAACCTAAGGCCATCCAGTCTGCAAGCAGTGGAGCTGGGACATACACTCATGTCGGACCAAATCCAAAGTCAATGCTCTCCCTCTCCAGCTTACTTTCGAATTTGAGGAGCAGGCTTCTGTTTACATTTCCATTCACAAGGCTAATGATGTGTGTCGAGCAAAATGTTCTGTAATCGTTTGCCCACGGATACATAGGTGGATGTCTAGCTTCTCACGTCTCACACACTCCTTCACATTAGAGATGTAGCCTCAGGCACACATTCATATGAACAGTGACCTGTTATCAGTTCATAAGATTATCGCTTAAAAAAATGTTTCTGTTACCGATGATACTCAGAGCTCACGGGTTACAATGCCATGTGCAAATTACAGGTGCGTACGTAAAAACACGTGTGTTTTTTCTTTATACTGGGTCTCCCTCTCCTCCTTCAAAACACACACCTCCTTGCCTTTCACCTTTAGGTTTATGTGCAGAAGTGATTGATAATAGAAATAAACTTGGGATAGGGGTGGGGAGGATATAAGATGCTGAGCATAATGAGACAGAATAAGACTCAAAAACTCACAAACCCAAGGCTAACCCTTGCTGCCCTTATGCATTCTGGAACAAATAAAGCTAATAATATTATCAAGCCCACAGCCCTGTTTGAGTTGAATTAGCAGCTCGCTGAAGGTCAAATTTATTAGAATTTCTTTTCCACCCCTGTAGAATGGTTGAATAACAACTTCCTATTTTTAGCATGTGCTCTCCTCTGCAATTTCTTTACTCAGATCAAGAAATCAGGAGGCAGAGTACCTGTACCCATCTTTGCAGGCATCTTGTTCTAAACCAAGTCCAAGCAGCTCTGCGCAGCATCCTCTTATTTTGAGACTTGTCTGTCAAACTAGCAGCTGAGAAAGAGGTGGCTTTGCTCTGATGTTCCAGGGAAGCCCAGTGCTAAGGAAGACTGTTAGGTTCTACAGGACATTTTCAACGTGAACTGCTAGGCTTAGGGTTCCATTTTTTACATTTCTTATATTTTTCACATTTTACGTTAGCTTAGGAATGTCATTTCCGATTCTATTCAGTCTTCCTCTGGCTCGGGCAGCCACTCCTCCGTGGTGGTGTTTGCGGTAATCAAGGCCATCCTTAAAAAGGGATGTTATTCTTTGATCCAGTTCTGCAACGACTATGTCTTCAGCATGAAGGTTTGGCCGCTGTTTTCGAGGCCTGTACTAATAAGGGTCTCAGGCTAAGGAAGGCCTGTATACAGTTCTGTTTTTCAAGTATGGTATCTTTAGCCTTAGCTAGGTGTCTCACAAAAGTGACTAGCTGGCTCAAAGGTGACCAGACAGGGACATCTGTAACACCAGCGTAAATGTATCGCTCCTACTGGCTACACACCACCATCCGTCAGTTTATCATACCCTGGTGGCTTGCGTGTTGCTGTGATGCTGGAAGCTATGCCACCAGCATTGCAAATACCAGCAGGGTCACCCATGGTAGACAGGTTTCAGCAGAGTTTCCACACTAAGACAGACCAGGAAGAAAGGCCTGGTGATCTACTTGTGCCAATTAGCCAATGAAAACCCTCTGGACCACAAGAGAATGTTGCCCAACAGAGTGCTAGGCTGGAAGGCACTCAAAACACACAGTGGCCACAACCACAGATTTGAGCACAATGACGACTGTGAAGACAGTGCAAGACAGGGCAACGTTTCATTCTGCTGCATGGGATCACCGTCAGTTGGAGCTGACTTGGTGGCAACTAACAACAACAACTACAGCTGGCTACACAAACCATAAATCGAAGCCCGATGCCAGAGTCAGTCAGCTGTGCATCACTGCGGGAGCAGAAACTCACATGCGCACAAGGTCGTTCAGCTGCCAGAGACATCCTACAAACCAAAAACTCACAGCACAGGCTGAACCTAAGAACCACCCAGGGCGCTTTTAAAAATCTCTGAGGCCCACCACTCTTCGGACAAAGATTAGACTGGACTGTGGGACATAAAGTGATACTCGTGAGGAGTGTGCTTCTTAGCTCAACTAGATACAGGAGACTAAATGGGCCGCTCCTGTCCGGAGGCGAGATGAGAAGGCAGAGAGGGTCAGGAGCTGGTTGAATGGACATGGGAAATCAGGGGTGGAAAGGAGGAGTGTGCTGTCACAGTATAGGAAGAGTAATTAGGGTCATATAACAATGTATGTATAAATTTTTGTAGGAGAGACTAACTTGAATTGTAAACTTTCGCTTAAAGCACAACAATTAAAAAAAAAAAAAATTCTGAGGCCCAGCCCACCCCCTCCCACCTGCCAGCCCCCCAGTCTGATTTTATGTTCTGAGATGGGGGTTGGGCGTCAGTATTATTTAACTCCCTCTCCTTCCCCTCCAGAAGATTCTCAGAGCACGAGGATTAGAACTGCAGCTCTGCACCCAGCTGGCCATTCCAAGTGCAGTGCTAGGGACCCGATGGACAGACTGTGTTAATGACGCAGTTCCAAGTGGAAAAAACCCACCAATCTGCACTGGGAGTGCATGGCCCAAAATTCCTAAATGATGCTTCTCATATTCCCAGAGGGCAGGAAACCATTTCCACTGATTGTCCCTGTGGAAGGCTAGAAATATGTCAGCAACAAAAGTTAACACTTCAAACTGCGTGCCAGACCCCTGTGGCCCAGGATGCTCCAGGCCCAGCATGGACTGAATTCCCACTGACAGTGACCTGGGTTTAGCAACAGGCAGAGTAAGCAGATGCGCCAGCGTATCCACAGCTCAGAGACCTAACAGATGCCCGAAATGGGCAAAATGAAACAATGAAACAGCAACAGCAAAACAAAGAGCTCCCAGCTTTTTCTATTACAGCGGGAAAAGCCAGGACCCGATGAGCTAAGAGCGGAGGTGAGGCAGGCTACAGTCAGATGTTGTTGTTGTTGGCCGCCACTGAGCCAGCCCCGGACTCGTGGCAATGCTGTGCACAAGAAACAAAACACGCCCTGGGCCTGTGCCACCCCCATGATCGGTGGCAGATCGAACCACCGGGCTTTCACTGGCTGATTTTTAGAAGCAGATCCCCAGGCCCTTCTTCCTACTCCATCCTAGTTTAGATAATCTGCTGAGATCTGTTCAACATCATAGCAACACTCACACGTCCACTGACGGATGGTGGCTGCACACGAAGTGCATTGGCCAGGAATCGAAGAGCAAATCCAGTAATTTGGGGCTATAAAAAAAACATTAAAAAACCAAACGTGTTGCCGCCACATCGATTCTACCTCATAGCAACTCTATAGGACTGAGCAGAACTGCCCCATACAGCTTCCAAGGAGCAGCTGGTGGATTTGAACTGCTGATCTTTTTGTTAGCAGACAAATGCTTAACAACTGTACCACCAGAGCTCCTTTGGAGCTGTAAACAAAAAACGAACAAACAAACAAAAAAAAACCATTGCCGTTGAGTCAATTGCAACTCATAGGGACAATATAGTGGGGTGAAAACCTATAAAAAACCATCTCCTTCCCCACTCCCTCTCTGAAAACCCAAACTCATGATCATATAAACCGGGAATGCCATGCGGGGGGATAGGAACGGACATGTCTCTTTCATTAACGGAAATATGTATTCCAACGTTCCTGCTGGAAGGTGCTGAGCACTGCAGGGCTGACACCTCTTGGGACGAGCAGAATGCCGGCTTCTTGCATGCTGGCGATGGTGCCAACCGGCCAGCACGTGGGGCTGGCTCTGACCCAGGAGACGGTGGCTTGCCTGAGCTCCCGTCTGGGGAAACATCGTCCCCATCGTGGCTGCTGCAGAGAAGGTGAGGAGGAGGCAGCGGCTCTCCAGGCCCCAACTGCCAAGAATAGCGCTCATTAGAAGAAACATGCCTTCTCACTCGGACGGGAGAAAAAGGGCTCTTTCTCCAAATTCCTTCCATTTACCCCATATCCAAAAAAAAAAAAAAAAAAAAAATTCCAACGAGAAGTGGTAATAGAAATAAAATAGATAAACTAGATTTTAAAGAAGGGGAAATGACTGGCTCAGAAGGGAGGAGCATCTCCTTGGCAAACCCAAGGCAACTTGTTGGAAGCACGTACTTGTCTGTTACAGCGCAAACGGGGAGAGCTGAAAGCATGAAGTTACCCATACGTGGGAAAGCCAGGCCACCTCAAGTCACCCACTTAGCCAGAAGGGCCAGAGAGTCCCCATGCACGGCTGACTATCAGCCCAGTTTTAAATCCATGAGACAAACTCCATCAGCTTCCTGTCTGCTTCACCCAGGTAACTGTGGTGGTGGGTTTTCACAGCCACTGGCCCTTTGAGAGTCCAGGAGTAGCAGGATTCCCACCCTGAGTTCAGCTGGGCTCACCACAGGGCACAGGCAGGATTGGAGGAGAGTGACGCTCTCTGGGGCTTATACGCAGGAGGGCAGAGGAGCCTCCGGGAGGAGAATGAATTCCAGCCAGAGAGGGAGTCAACCCACACCTTCTTGAATAAGAAGGAATGGGCTAGGATCAGAGGGAAGTGTGATTCTGCGTGGGGTCCAGTGACCTTCAGCATCCCTGCGTGGTGCAAACATGAGCACTTGGCTGCTAACTGAAAAGCTAGAGGTTTAAGTCCACTCAGAAGTATCTTGGAAGAAAGGCCTGGCAACCTCCTCCCAAAAAAATCAGCCATTGAAAATCCCAGGGAGCACAGTTCTATTCGGATACACATGGGGTCACCTTAAGTCGGAATCAACTCAACAGTAACTGGTACAGTGTCCACTGACCCGACCATTCTGTGTCCCCTGGGACAGCAACCGCCATACACAGATGAGTAAAAATACAATGAAACAATAAAGAACCATTTCCCAGAAACATGGGGAGCACCTGTAGGCTCAGCAGTGGGAGCTGGTACCTGAGTCGGGCTAATGTCAGGAGTCAGAGCAGGGACGGCATCTTGAACGAGCCAGGCACGGGGCCTTGGGCCCTTTGGGGCGGCTCCGTGAGCCTCACAAACGGCATCGGTCAACAGGCAAGAGCAGCACCCCCACTACTGCTGTCCACGGGCACCTGTGGTGGGGATGCCGCTTTCTGTGGCTATCACAGTCAACCTGCTGTTTTCAGCGTCAGCAGCTTCAGAAGATATTCCCACAGAGAGCTGCAGAGAAATTGAAGGTCACCAGGACAGCCAGGTCACATGAGGTGTCCCCCAGAGATGCCCCGCTACTCAACAGGTATTTGGGAAGGGGAGAGATTAAAGTTCTTTTGGGCATGGATTGGGACGACACTATTCAGTGGCCCTACTTTTTCATTCACAGACTAATATGACCCAAGAAACACAACTTATAGGTATTACAGAAGAAAAATAAAATTGAATGGAAAAATTTCTCTGCTTTTGTGTGTGTGTGTGTGTGTGTGTGTGTGTGTGTGTGATGTACATGCTAGGCACTATCCATTTTAAAGAAACAAAATCCATTTTTGCTTTCTGCTCCAAAATGTCAACATTTACAGATGAGTTATAGAAGTCACTTCTGGAAGGCAAAATGCTCTCCATGGTTCATTTGCTCAATCACTCAACAAACAGTAACAAAAAATAGATGAAGTTCCCAGCTATCACTAGCATCTGTGAGCAATGAATAACCACAACAGCAACCGTAGGAGCAGTAATAATAATGTTGATTGTATGTCAGACACTTTTACATAAGCAACCTTACTTATGCTTATGGCCATTTTGTGACAAGCACTGTTTTTTCCCTCACTTTAAAGATGAGAAAACTGAAATTTGGGGATGTTAAGTGGCTTGGCCAAGATCATATGAATATTAAGAGACAGAAACAGGTCACACTCGGATCTTCCAATTCTAGCCCCAGATTCTTTCCACCCCCCACACCTGTCCCCCATGTGGTGGACTGCAAAGATATGGTTCTATTGTCTACTTTCAAGCAGCCATGCGCCCTAAGCCCATGAAACCATCAGAACCTAGAACCTGGATCCACAGGATGGATGGTGACATTCTGTCCTGGTTCCAAAGGATAGACGGTGACATTCTGTCCTGGTTTCAAAGGACAGACGCAGAAAGGAGAGGCACCATAATTCAAGCAGGAGAGATGTCAGTAAAGGATGGAGTTGTTGGGGATCTCTTCTATGGAAAGTGTGATGTGAGGGCTTGGACAGGCAAACAGAGAACAGACAGAACTGAGGGGAAGTGTGTTCCAAACAGTGAATGAGGAGAAAAAGTATGAGCTGTCCTTCTAAGTTGACCGCAGTGGTACAATACAGCATAATGGGGCTACTGACTTGTTCATTCTCTCCCTCACAAGCATCTCCAAAGCACCTAGCACCCTCGAGGCACCAGTGTGCAAGCACTCCTAAGACGGGCCCCCCCCTCGGGAAGCTCACAGGGCAATGCAAGGAGGGAACAGATCCCCGCGTGATGACCCAGGCCAGCCAGATGGTCTCCCACCATCCGTAATGAGGAGTCCCTGGGTGGCACACATGGTTTAACACACTTGGCTGATAACCAAAAGGTTGGAGGTTTAAGTCCACCCAGAGGCACCTCAGAAGAAAGGCCTGGCGATCTACTTCCAAAAAAATCAGTCACTGAAAACCCTATGGAGCACAGTTCTATTCTGACACATATGGGGTCGCCATGAGTCAGAATTAACTCAATGGCAACCGGTTTTTATCCATAATGAAAACGTTGAAGTTGCCAGTTCAAATCTTGCGTGGCTTCTCAAGTTAGGCTGTTTATCAGCACCGCTTCACAGAGATAAAACTTCTTAATATAGAGCTAAAGGCATAACAATTCAGCATGTGAAAATAAACTGTCCAGATTCTCTTCCCTGCCTGCCCCATTCTGCTTCCAGCGTTACCGCACACACAAGAATATCACACAGCTCTGGACGTGATCCCCGCGGCAGCTGCTCTGTGTGTGAATGCAAAGCGTCAACACAAAAGTCTCTCTACGCCTCTTTCATTGTCACAGCCTCACATGCTCCACTGCAGGAGACAGGGGAAAGGATGCAGGTGGGGGAGAGCTTTTTAACTATTTTGTTAGAGTGTTAAAAAGCCTGGTGTCTTGTTCCAGTTTCTAGATAGCCCACAGTGGGGTTTCAGAAATGACATTGATACACTCCAATAAATCTTGAGCGTTACACTTACCACTCTGCTCTTGCTTACATCTTTATCTGCACGTGGTTTATAAGTGAGATCAACTAATAAAGCTTCCATTTCCTACCATCTGTTAATGTGTCACAAACGCTGGTTTTGCAAAAGGGATGAGAAGTACCTTTTAAGATGATCAACACTTTCAGAGCAGTTTTCAAGCTCTGTACTCTAGAAGCTAAGTCTTCATTTAAAGAGACTCTGGACATGCTCACTGGGAAAACGGTCTGCAGGTGGAGGGCAGCTAAGTCTTCATTTAAAGATACTGGACATGCTCACCGGGAAAGAAGTCTGCAGGTGGAGGGCAGCTAAGACTTCATTTAAAGAGACTCTGGACATGTTCACTGGGAAAACGGTCTGCAGGTGGAGAGCAGCTGAGTCTTCATTTAAAGAGACTCTGGACATGCTCACACACGGAAAACGGTCTGCAGGGGGAGGGCAGCTGAGTCTTCATTTAAAGAGACTCTGGACATGCTCACTGGGGAAACGGTTGCAGGGGGAGGGGCAGGACTCAACGCCTCTTGATAAGTGGATGGTGAGAGCTAAGGCACTGAGGAGGTACAGTGGTAAGGACGCCAGGATTTGGTCCCCATGGATCCAGTTGTATCACCTACTGACCTAAGTGGGGATTCTACTGGATTTAACAGAAGTGAAAGCAGCCCAATGCCAGAAAATGCCAAGGGAAATCTTGCTTGATGAAGAAGCTACATACTGTGTGGTTCCAACTCCAGGACATTCTGGAAGAGGCATGACTACAGATGGCGAAAAGCTCAGTGGTTGCCGGGGGCCCAGGGGATGAACACGTAGAGCACAAGGGGGTAGGGCAAACAGGTAGCTGGAGGCGGGAAGGATGAACAGGTGGAGCACAGGGCATTTTTAGGGCACTGAAACCCTTCTGTATGATACTGTAACGGGGGACACGTGACATCACACCCTCATCAAAACTCACAGGACTGTACAACACAAAGAGGGAACCCTACTGTTAACTGTGGACTTTAGTTAATAACAATGTATCAGGACTGGTTTATCAAGTATAACAAATGTACCACATGGATGCAAGACGTTACTAATGGGAGAAACTTCCTGCACAATGTTTCTATAAGCCTCAAACTGCTCTAAATAATCAAGTCTATTAAAAAACACAAAAGACACTCAAAGTTTTCATAAATTAAAGAAAAAAGCGCTGTTCTAAATTATAATAAATTGCAAGCTTGATAAAACTAAACAAACAAAATCGTATTCAACCTCTCAGCTGCAGGTGAAATACCATCTCTCCTGGACCAGTGATTTCTCCCGAGCTCCCCAGCACTGAGTGCCTCTCATTCACGGGATTCTGAGCTGTGTGATGAGCTCCTCGAGGGCAGGACTGGCCTCATTCCTCTTTGGAGCCACCCAGTAACTGGCAGACTTTAATTCAATAGGTAATTACTGAGGAAAATTAGGCTTTTTTTTCCCCCCTCCAGTTATCTCTTGCTTTGACTTCTCATGTTTATGTGGGTTTGACATCTTTTTAAAGACCATCTTAATTTATATGTATTGTCAGATTGGTGGAATTCTCTCATTTTTAAGAACTAATGAACATTATTAAAGAAGATAATCCATAGAAAACATTTAGCAGGTGCCCGACATCTAGTAGGTGCCACTAAATGCTAGCTGTTCAGCTGTTGTTTGTTGTCATATAGAAGTTTAGACATTAACCTCATGCCTTTAAATTCCTGGTTCTAGCTGGAGTCCAAATGTTTTCAAAAAGATGCTGAATATTCTTGGGAATTTAACATAATAACAAGGATTCACGTTTATACAGCGCTAAAGACTTTATAAACTGCTTTTACAGTTACGACGGCTATATTTTTCTTTTTTTATTGTTATTGAGAATACGCACGGCCAAACATACACCAATTTAACAAACTTCTACATGTACAATTCAGTGACATCGATGACATTCTTCAAGTTGTGCAACCATTCTCACCCTCCTTTTCCAAATTGTTCCTCCCCCACTGACATAAACTCACTGTCCTGAAGCTTCCTACCTAACCTTTCAAGGTGCAGTTATCAGTTTGAACCCATATACACAGGTATTTAAAAGAGCACAATGCCCAAGGCAGACATTCTTTACTAATTAAACTACACTGTTGTTTGCTTTACAGAAGACTTCAGAGGATATTTTTGTATGGAGGTTTAAAGTTTATCTCAGGGCAACAGTTTCAGGGTTCATCCAGACTTAGGGCTCCAGAAAGTTTGGATTCCATAAGAAGGTGAAATTCTATTCCACATTTTCCCCTCCACCTCCTTCTGAGCAGGATTCTTCCATAAATCTTTTATCAAAATGTCAGTACTAGTAGCTAGGCACTATCCAGTTCTTCTGTGTTTTCTTTCCTGATGAAGACATGAAGGCTCAGCTTATGTACGTACTTTAGTCGAGGTCACAAAGCCAGGATGAAGCAGAAGGAGCAATCAGACCCAACCAAGAATTCTGACTCCCAATTCTGACGCTCCCAGTGCCTCCAGCTATTCCTGGCAGCCCTCTAACATGTTTTTTGTTGCACATTTTATTTATTCCACTGGGAAAAAGACAGTTTACCTACATATACTCTCCAAAGAGTCCAGATGCAGTCTGAAATTACAATAATGGTAGACAAAGCTTTTAAGCAGGATGGTGTATTACTGAAAACAGTTAGAAAATCATAAACAATGTTGTTATCACTGGCACAATTTTAAACCAGATTTGCTTTACCCGGTTTTATTTTCTTTCCTGTTGGATAACTTCACCTGCAGGTTTGTAACAAAAAGCAACAGAAAAACATTATTATCTTGCTGGAAATTTAATAGCATTATGTTCGGTGATGAATAGAATTATTTCTTTTATTTTGGTCATGCCTTGCCCGCAGTATGAATTTGATAAACACTTGTTCAATCAAATTATTATTACAATAGCTTGTTGCTTTTTTCCACTGGGCAATAATAACTTCCATTTGTATAATGCTTTATAGCTTACAAAGCACATTCTTCATGTATCACCATTTAATCCTCACAGCAAATATCCACAAGATGGGTATTAATTTCTTCATTTTACAAATCAGGAAACAGAGGCCCCGGTAAGTTAAATAATGTGCTGAAGGTCACAATTATTCATAAGGCAACTAGCTGTTAAGAAATGATGACAATTTAGAAGAGAGCTTGTCTTTCATGAGGATTCCAGGTGGCACAGTGGATAAAGTGCTCGTCTGCTAACCAAGAGGTTGGCAGTTCAAACCCACCAGCCGCTCCATGGGAGAAAGAATGTGGCAGTGTGCTTCCATAAAGATTTACAGTCTAGGAAACCCTATGGGGCAGTTGTACTCTGTCCTATAGGGTCACTATGAGTTGGAATCGACTTGATGGCAGCGGGTTTGGTTGGTCGATTTTGGCTTCCGCGGGAGGAATTAAGGCAGGAGTTTTAGGAGTCCCTGGATGCTGAAAATAGTTAACACAGTTGGCTGCTAACCAAAAGGTTGGCAGTTCAAGTCCAGCCAGGGGTGCCTCAGAAAAAAGGCCTGGCGATCTACTTCCAAAAATCAGCCATGGAGCAGGGGAGAAGAGAAGAAACTTTGAACTTAAACTGCTCAGGTGTAAATAGTGCCTCTACCGTGCACTAGCTCGGTGACCATGCAGGAGTTATGGAAACTTTCTATGCCTGTTTCCTCAGGTGTGAAGTGAAAGCTTCAATAGCAGCTACCTCACTGGTATGTTAGCTTGTTAGGATGACATGTGTAAAGTGCTTGGCATTTATTTAGTGCTCATCTTGAGGACTCAACAAATTGTAGCTGTTATTATTGTTGTTATTATTATCACTCTTTTGGTCCTAGGAAAAGTATCTTAGTAAGTCTAGTTATCCCTCAACTAACAGGTACACATAATCTACCATAAACAGTAGAGGAAGCTGAGCTAAAAAATTGTTGCCATCAAGTCTACTCTGACTCATAGCGACCCTGTAAGACAGAGCAGAACTGCCCCATAGAGTTTCCAAGGCTGTAATCTTTACGGAAGCTGACTGTCACATCTTTCACCCACGGAGTGGCTGGTGGGTTCGAACTGCCAACCTTTCAGTTAGCAGCTGAGCGCTTAACCACCGTACCACCAGGGATCCAGCTGTGAGCTAGGCACTTGCATTCATGGCTCAAGAACTGAAAGCCCTGGGTTTGAGTCTCAGTTCTGCCCTTTCTTCGCTGTGAGATCTCAAGCAAGTTATCTGTGTAATCTTTCTAATAGCCAGTGTCTGCATCTGGGAAATGGGATAATAACTCTAGTTCTCTCGGTTTCACAGTATCACTGCATGGGTGAAATCAAGCGAGGTCTGATGGGAAAGCCCTATGCAGTCTATTAGGGGCTCCGCAAATGCATTCATTCATTCATCTATAAGTCATTCATTCATAGCCTGTTGGCAGAGTGCCTGCTAGGTGCCAGGCACTGAGCTAGGCAGTGGTGGTAGAAATGAGTCAGCAGAGTGCGGAAGACAGGTATGTTAAATGATAAATGACGGTACTAGGCCATGAACTCAAGTAAGGTATTATTACAACATGCCTGTGGCTGAAATAGACCCTGCGGGGGCTACAGGAGAGCTTTAAAAACGTAAACTCCGCCTGCAGTCTCGGAGAGAGAAAAGTAACATGGTCTCAACACCCACATCTAGGAGCTTTGCCTAGAAAGGCAGGTAAGGACTCCACCGTGCCTGTCACTTGCCTAAGCACAGAACTCGTAAATGCAGGATGGCTCTTAGCACAGGTCCATCACTTCCACGGCACCACGCAACTCCCTGAGTCTTCCCCAGCAATGCAGTGGTGGGGTCACTGACACAGGTTATTCACGGTTATTCTGACCATGGTTGACACACGGGTAAACAAAGGGCTCAGTGTTAAAACACAGAAAGTCCATCTAGGAATCCAAGAAGGCTTCTGGAGGAGGTGATACCTGATTTTAGTCTTAAAGGGTAAGGGCTAACTGGGGAAAAAAAAATGAGTATGACAGAAAAGGCAAGCAGAAACAAAAAGACAGAAATTATTCTGGAAAAGCTACCCAATTATCCCAGCAAACTGCTACATTTTCCTTTTGAATGTAAATAAATATTTGGTTCCAAAATATAACCATGTTAGGTACCCTGCTTTTTGTCATTTATCCTGTAAAGGACTTTGTAAACATAACTAATATTCAAAATGACCTGGGAAGTATGTTTGATTTCAAAGTCTTTTTTTTTTCCCCCCCCCGGATCCAGGATACCTTGAGAAAGGAATAATTAGTGATCTCCTTTGATTCAATGTCTCCTTTGAAACAGTTCATCTACTTTATTTCTCCAATTGGATAAATAAATTATTCAAACACTCGACTAAGGGAACATGCAAATCTGAGATCTGAGCTAGAATTTTGGTGGTCAAAGGTTCTTATCTCATTACAGAACATGTTTGATATAAATATTAATTTTCTTAAAGTGTTGAAGGCAGAGATTTCATACAAAGGGATGTTCATATTGGATTAAACATTAGACTAAATTACCTGAGCATTCACATGTACACAGAATCAAATTCCATTTCATCCTGATAAGCAGCAGCACTGGAGAGCCAGTCTGGATTTAACAGGCTAATGTATTCCATTGGCTACTTAAGAAAACATGTCATTGTCTAAAACATTATTTCTGTCCTAACGGCAGGTAGGAGAGAGGAAAGCCAGGTTTTATAATATCCTACATAATGTAAATTCTGCCCCCATAAATGAACGACCATTGATTAATTGCCTTGTGTATGCCAGGCGTGTAGACAGATGCTTTTTCAATCATATCTCATTATACTCAATATTCTCGACCACTCTGGGAGGCTGAAACGTCACGCCTGTTTTACAGTTGAGGAAACTGGAGCACAGAGGGATTAAAGGTCTTATTCAGGGTCAGGTAACTAGGACCTAGTTACCCCACTGAGGGCCATGAGGAATGGACGAGATAAAGCATATGCCAAAGGCCTAGTATGGTGACTGGTAGATGCTTACGGAAAAAAAAAAAACCCAAACTCATTGCCGTAGAGTCGATTCCGACTCACAGCGACCCTATAGGACAGAGAAGAACTGCCCCATAGGGTTTCCAAGGAGTGGTTGGTGGATTTGAACTGCTGACCTTTTGGTTAGCAGCCAAGCTCTTAACCACTGTGCTACCAGGGCTCCGGTAGATGCTTACATAAGCAATAACGGGAACCACTGCTGTCACTAAGAAAATCTAACTCAACTCATGTCCACAAAATGTGTTATTTGGAAAATGTCCACACGGGAAGAAGGTTCCTGATTGTTGGTCAGGATACGCCACAATTCGAGACGTCCACTCAGCAGGTTTGTACATAACTTGGCTCAGGCACATTCTTAAGAGGCTGCCAAGACCTCAGCGAGGCAAAGTCCTTACCTTTCTGGGCCAGAGAGGCAAGAGTCTCAGCCTTCCAGTTCTCTCCCAACAAACCAGGATATCACCACTCTGAACATTTCAAAGTTTGTAAATTGGCACACCTATTAAAGTTGTACCTGCTAATAGATCCTTAGGATACATTCCAAGGTTAATTATGTGCAGAAGGATTTGAAACCTTCAAAAACCAGGATTACCAGATTGCTTAGTACAGCCATTCTTACTGGGTACTTCCGTACAGAAGGAACAGATGTTAAATGTCCCTTTTCTCTCTCTAATGAAGGAGCTCTGGTGGCACAAGTGGTTAAGCATTCGGCTGCTAACCAAAAGGTCAGCAGTTCGAACCCACCAGCTGCTCCGTGGGAGAAAGATGTGACAATATGCTTCCATAAAGATTTACAGCCTTAGAAACCCTATGGGGCAGTTCCACTCTGTCCTATAGGGTCACTATGAGTTGGAATTTGACTGGATGACAATGGCTTTGGTTTAGTTTTTTGGTTTCTCTCTCTATATATTTACTTAACAAAGACTAGTATTAAATATTCCATGGCTATTTGACTCTCTGTAACAAATAGAGTGACAGACAGAAATACTGGCCCAAAGAGTCAAACAAAATAATTAAAAAAAAAAAAAAAAATGGTTTCCCTGAAACATCCAGACAATTGCAGTGTAAGTGGGCAGCACAGCCAGCCTAATGTGAATTCTGGAACCCTGAAGGTAGGAGCAGGAAACCCGCGCTTGAGTCGGAAATCAACCATTAACTCGATAGTGACATGGTTCCAATTTCCTCACCTGTAAACTAAGGTATTAGACAAAATCAGCTGCCCTGAAATTCTACGGAACACATATGCTGGGAGGACGGTCCCTTCTCCCCTCTCCCCACCACCCCAAAAAAACCCACTGCCATCGAGTAGATTTCCACTCATAGCAACCTTAGAGAACAGAGTAGAACTGCCCCATAGGTTTCCCACGACGTATCTTCAGGGAAGCCGACTGCCACATCTTTCTCCCGAGATGCAGCTGATGGGTTTGAGCCGCACACATTTTGGTTTGCAGGCGAATGCTTTAACTGCTGTGCCACCAGGGCTCCTCGAGAATGGTCCCTGAAGCCTTAAAATAAAAGGGTCATGAACAAAAATAAACAAATAACAAACATGAAAATGCCTCATGTCTACATCCCTTTCTTGAAGAGTCATCACGCATATTAGCACATTAAGGCTCTGGAATTCCTGAGGGAAGCAGACCTGTTACCCTCCTTCAAGTCATCTTTACCAAATTCAGTGGAAACTGGTGGAACACACTTTAAATGACACTGGACTGAATGGTCCTCACGTTCCCTCTGCTGCTGGAGCCCCTGATTCTCCAGGGAAGGGTTTCATTTTGCTATACAGGTTTACGGTATTGCCACACATTTGAGAAGATCTCTCCCCATTCCCTCTTCCACCCAATTCTTAGGACCACCTCATCATTGCTGGGCTGGAGCAGGTGAGGCCATATTACAGGAGACCCCATACTTCCCCGCAGCCAGGAGGGATTATAAAACCTTTCTGCAGAAGTCACCAAAGTAAACGGAAACAGCACCTTTTGTGGAACGAGGAGAAAAGTGCCTGAAACCAGGATTCAGGGTCTCTAGACTCTGTCTTAGTGGCGCAACGGTAAAGCGCTCAGCTGTTAACCAAAATGTTGAAGGTTTAAGTCTACCCAGAGGTGCCTCAGAAGAAAGTCCTGGCGATCTACTTCTGAAAAATCAGCCATTAAAAGCCCTGTGGAGCACATTTCTACTCTGACACACATCAGGTCACCACGAATCAGGATCGACTTGAAGGCAAATGATTTTTTTTGGTTTTTCGGTAGTCTCTGCCTTAGATTCTACTTCTTACCAGTTACGGAGATACCTGGCTTCTCATCTCTACAAAGATTAGGTTTCTTTTTTTAAGGTCCCTTCCTGCTCAAAATTACATAATTCCACGGAGACAAGTTAAAGAAAACCCATGACTCTATCATACAGTCATCAGCTTTTGGCTGACACGTTTAACTGGTACGCTGCTCTTATGGCATTCCTGTGGCAGAGATACCCACCTGGAGCAAACCAGCCAGCCGCTCTCACCTGCCCTCCTAAAACCACACTCAAAGGTGGGCCACCCTCTTAGGGAGCAGGCTCTGGAGTTGCTGTGACACTTGAAATGCACACCAATTTAGGTCACACACTTGTCCACCCAATTAAAAATAAAACACTCGCTCAGAAAATGGTCAGGTCGATGCTTCACCATCGGAATGGCTGATTAGATGTCTGCCCAGCTGATCCAAAGAAGGGGACAGGGACTGGAGACTTAAATGACCAGAAATAAAAAAATGAATTGCTGACACACTAGTTTTCCCTTAAAATCTATTTTCATCATATTACACTCTAGTACAAAAAAACTTTTCTTTTTTTCTAAAAGCAGTTCCCCACTTCCTGCTGCACTAAGTCCACACTCCTATGCATGGTGACCTTTACGGCCTGCCCGAGTCTGGCGTCATTTGACTCCTCTGCTTTTCAGTGTGTTCCCCTCAGTCCAGACAGCTCTGCGCTGCACTCTCCCATGGGCCCTGCCACCACCTTCGTCACCACCACCTTTGAGCCTTGTGCTGTACTAGTGGGATTTCATGGAATGCTCAGAGCAACCCTCCAAGACAGATACTACTCTCATTGTCCCCGTCTTACAACCGGGGAAACTGAGGGACAAAAGGCTTAGTGAGTAACTTACCCAAGATCACACAGCTAGGGAGGTGGTGCTGGGACGTAAGCCCAGGGTGTCTGTCTCCAGAGTCCCCACTCTTAACTAGCAGCCTAAACCAGGTGCGAAGAGTTGATCCCGACTCATGGCGACCCCATGGGTGTCAGAGTAGAACTGTGCTCCGTAGGGTTTTCAATGGCTGATTTTTTTTGGAAGTAGATTGCCAGGCCTTTCTTCCGAGGCACCTTTGGGTGGATTCAAACCTCTAACCCTTCAGTTAGCCGCCAAGCATGTTAACTATTTCTGCCACCCAGGGACTCCTATAGCGGCTTTATTCACTCTATCCTATTCTCCCAAATCTGATCAATCCATCAGAGTCAAGTGCAAATCCACCTCCTTCCAAAAGCCCTTTCTCAGAGTCGTCTCCTTTCCTCTCTATTTGCTACACTCTCTCACACACCACCTCCGTTTCACCCGGTATCGTGCTGATCTCTGTGTATACGGATACCAACTGGAGCGGTGACCCACCAGAACTCAGGGACCAAACAAATAATCACCCCTACCTCTGCTACACGGCCCTGCACAGTGCTAAGCGAGGTGTATCCTGCTCCACGGAGACCTGCGCACACACGGTGAGCTCCCTGACGGCCACAGGGAGGCAATGAGCCGGCCTCCACCCTTGCCATACCTGAGATGCAGACACACCTGATCCTGGACGCCAAGATCCACAAACGAAGAAAAATAGTTAACAAGAAGAAAATGTTTGTCACCCACTAATGTGCAGGACAGAGACTTAGAAGTCAAGAGCTGATCGCACCAGGCAACCATACTGCTGTTGTCATAAGGCATCTCGGCTGCTATCTTAGCCTTTGGCCTTGGCTGTGAGCGGGCAGAAGCCTCTTCCCTTTGAGAGACGTCCCTGGCTATGAATGGGCAGAATAAAAGGAGGGGGTGGGGGAAGAAGCCATTACGGCTTTAATGACTTAATCCGCAGATAGATGTTGTCAACCTGGCCAGCCTCCAGGGGCACGGAGAACCAACCTCCAGCTCAAGCCAACACAAGCACATGCTAACTTGATGGCAGCATAACAAGACACAGATTGTATAACTGAAGGTAATCCAGAAGCCCTCATCAAGTGTAAGCTACCCAAGGTCCCGGCCTGAAAGCAGGAACTGGCACAGGCACCACACAGACGGGTTTATACACACAGACATGGAAGGTCTGCAAATAAATACGTGCAAAGGTGCTGGGGACTGGGCTGGGTCTGGCACAGAGCAGCAGCTGCAGGCGCACGGATGCTGTCGGGGTGAGGAAGGTACCCAGACCCTGACAAGTGCAACTTCCTTCTTTCTAAAGCTATGAGACTAGACAGTGTGAGTCACCTGCTTTGAATTCTGAGTACCTTCGCTCTTCGGCAAGTTTTTCAGTTGGGCTTTCTTCTTGAACACCTTCAATTATCCCAGCTCAGATGATCCTATTCCCAGCACCTCCACCCAACAGCCACAGAGGCCTGGCATTTCCTGTACCAACTGGAAAATGACCTGGCGGCAGGTTGAGCATAAGCCCGGCTCTTTAGCTTTTCCCTGATGCAGCTTTTAGTTCTCCCCCTCGCCCCCCGTCCAGCACTAGAGAAACAAGAGATAAGCACAGACGGATGGAAGTATTTTTTTGGCTTTGGCATTGCTGTCAGAACCAAGTACTAAGAAGGTTCTCAGGTGGTGTCTCGGGCAGCATGAAAATTCCCAAACCCATCTGAAACTAGAATCACCTGGTCCCCAAAGGAACATGCAGACCCAAAGAAGCTGGCCCCCTCTCTGAAAAGAGCCCCATGACACAACACTTGGAGTTGTATGGGAGGCCAGAAAGCTGCTCCCCCTTGCACTTTATCCTGGCCGATTCTGAGCTCTCCTCACATGCTCGTCACTCTCTTTGACATCATGAAATGAACACTTGGCAGTCTTAACTCGGCCACCTGCCGAAATTTGAATGCTGATACTCACTGAACAGCTCCCATGAGCCATGATACTCATTAGAAGGGGGATGCGGATGGGGATGGAGATGGGGATGGGGATGGGGATGGGGATGGGGATGCGGATGGGGATGGGGATGGGGATGGGGATGGGGATGGGGATGGGGATGGTACGGTCCCTGCATGAAAGGGCTTGCTGGGAGAACACAAGATTTTCTCAGAAGAATTAGTAGCAAGAGGTGAAGGCCAAGGTAGTGGAACGAAGGAGGTGCAACAGGAGTCCAACCATAAAAACCAAACCGGCTGCCGTCGAGCGGACTCATACTCATGGTTTCCCCATGGTTTGCAGAGAACTATGCTCCATAGGGTTTCGGAAGCAGGTCAGCAAGCCTTTCTTCCAAGGGGTCTCTGGGTGGGTTTGAACTGCCAACCTTTGAGTGGTTGAGTGCTTAATCCTTTTCACCACCCGGGGACTCCCCAGGAAAATAAGTGGTTGCAGGAGACTGGGAAGACAACATGGACGTGGTATCATTCGTGGCCATGAAAAATAGGCATGGCAGTAAAAGGTGGGGTGGGGGTACTGCTGTCAAGGGAACTGGAGTGCACAAATGCATCGAACAACCACCACGCCCCACTACCACAACACCCATAGACAGTGATCACTCCCTCAGGTGCTATTCATGAACTGTCTCATTTAATCTTCAAACTTGTGAGGCAGATATGACTTGGTCAGTTTACATTCAGAAGAAATGGAAGCTTTCAGAGGGTAAATGACTTGTCCCCAGATCAAATGGCTAATCAGTGAGATCAGGTCTGATTCTAGTCTGTGTATTTAACCGCTGCTCTAAGGCATAGCAGTTAAAGAGTCTAGAGTATGCTCGTCTGGCTTGGGTGGAGACGGTGCAGGAGAGCCCCTGTTCAAGAGCACAGGGATAGGGCGTAGGGCACAAGGCACTGTCCACTAAGCAGAGATCTTACTTGGGAAGAACAGTGATGAGGAATGGTCGAGGTAGAGGGTGGAAGCAAACGGCTGAGAACGGCCAAGTTTGCAAGGAACCTGGACAGATGTAAATTTCCCTAGGAGTTAAGCAATGAATCATTTCTGGGTGGTGGTGGAAAAGGAAGCTGGTATCATCTTATTTCTGACTCCCTGGCAAAGATGTTGTACATATTCCAGATCTCCTCCCACTGCTCTGCTCCCTGCTCAGCTCACTCTGCTTACAGTACCTCCCTCAGCTTCATGCTTTGGATGAAAGATGGTCTTTCTGGCCATCATCTACGTGTTGGTTAAAGGGTTGTACAGAATGCTACAGAATTGAGCAGTAATGGCCCAGTCAGCTCCGCTAGCACATTCTGGGAGGCTCTGGTGCAGGTGTGATTTCAGCCCTGGTTAGCACTAAGGAGCGAGGCTCAGGTACGTATGCGTCCCAGCTGCAGTAGGAACCCTCGACTGGGATCTCAGCCAGGACATTCAGGGGATGTTCATCAGTGCTGGCTTAAAGTCAGAGACCTACGTCAAGTTATTCCTCACTTCTAAGAAGCCCTGGTGGCACAACAGTCAAGTGCTCGGCTGCTAACCGAAAAGTCGGTGGTTCAAAACCAACCAACAGCTCCACGGGAGAAAGACCTGGCGATCTGCTCCCATAAAGATTACAGCCTAGAAAATCCTATGGGGAAGTTCTACTCTGTCACATGGGGTCGCTATGAGTCGGAATCAACTCGACGGCACCCAAAAACAACATTCCTCACTCCAAACCTAAGGAAATGGGAAGGAAACAAAGCAAGGTGGATTTCACAACTCCTTTTGCAGCCAACATCCTACCCTCATTTCATATTGTCACTCACTTAAACCTCACATAACCCTGTGAGATAAGAATTCTCTCGTTTAACAGACTGGGAAACCACAGCCCCAAAATTCTCAGTAACTTGCCCACAGTCACAGAGCGAATTAAGCAGTACAATCTGATTTCAAACAAACAGACGTTCCCCTGACTCCAACCTTGCCCCATGGTTTCCCTACTCTGTTGAAGCCTTTCGGGACCTACACGGATTATTTTTAGTAACCAGGGCATTAATGTGCCTCCCCAGATACGATGAGATTTAGCCAAGGGGGACACCGATATGCTAGCTGGCTTCTTTATGAAGCAGGGGTCCCAGCTTCATCTTAAACAACACTCCCCCTGGGATCCAGGTTCGGTTGATGGACTGGGGGAGCTCTGTTTGCAGGGGCTCTGGGGAGCCTTGAGAGGCACAGGGTTAAGGATAAGGGTCAGTGTCAGAGGAGAGAGAGGCATTCTGAGATTTCACTCAGTCCCATTCCCTGTGGCTTCATACCTGAGTCCTGAGAAGAGAAAATTGACTAAAAGAGCTGATAAGTACAACCTCCCTTGGACCTGGGGAGTGTAAGGAAGGCAGCACTACCTTGTGGCAAACAGAGGTAAGTACAGCCAGCAGGAGTTGGGTAAGAGGTCCTGCGGGCCCAGCACGCAGTGGCCAGAGCGCCTTGGCAGCCAAGCTCAGGAGAAGACCAGGAGAAACGCGGGCAGAACAGAGGTCTCTGTCTGCAGGCACTGCAGCTGCTGGTGTGGGAGCTGCAGGAAAATGGTGACCTAGGAGTGGCAGCCGAGAGGACTGGCTTCAGAAGCACACCCGAGTCACCCTTCCAGCTAAAGCAGTTAGGAGGCTGTGGTGAGCAGAAAGAGTTCCCAGAGAATGGGTGAGACTAGAATCTGGGGTATCTTACTGTTTGGACTCTTGGAAACCTAAAGTCACACTGAATCATGCCACATTCATTATGCCACAAGGGGCGGTTTTGGACCAAAGAGAAAGCTTGTCTTCCTCCCCCCTCTCCTGAAGCGAGCACTCACTGAATGCCAACTGCGTACCAGGAACAGGAGGTCCTACAGACACTGGGACAACTATGTGATGCTCCCCATCAGTAAGTGGTTTTCATTTGGGCGAGTGGGGGAGACACCTGCAGGTGCCAGTGGTTAAGAGCTCGGCTGCTCACCGAAGGGTCGGCAGTTCAAATCCACCAGCGCTCCTTGGAAACCCTACGGGGCAGTTCTACTCTGTCCAACAGGGTCACCACGAGTTGGAATCGACTCGATGGCGCCTAGCAACAACAACAACAACAACAACACAGGACAGTAAGCCATGCCAGGCCCATTCATCCCTCTCAGAGTACTCGAGCAGACTCTTCTCGGCTTTGGGATGGTCCTCTGGCAAGCAGTGGCCAGTCTAAGTCTAGGAGCTCAAGGCATAAAGGAATAGTAGTCACAGTATTACGAGGGAGGGACAATGGACTTGTAAACTAATGCTAAAGCAATCAGACTCTTCCACAAGTAATTCTTAGAGCCCTCAAGGAAGACGGCTTTCCAGACCAGCAGGACTAATGTAGGGACCTCAGGTACTGCAGTAATTTTTATGCCTTTATGAGCACCAGTAAGGAACCACGTCGCACCCCAAGTGTTTGGAGTGTTTGACTTCACATCTTTGAGCTCATGCCCCACCCCTCCTTCCCAGCTTAAAGTTTCAACACCTTGGCATAGAACATGCCAATAATAGAACAGGAATGGCAAAATAGCACCCTCTTCTCAGTTCTATTGCTTCTCTCACCACCTAGTTGGTATACTGATGTCGAACCAGGGCCACAGTGGTTGGGGCACAAATCCAAATGCAGAATTAGCAATGGTTTCTGCCCACTGGGCTTAAACTAAATCTGAGCATTAAGGAAATGCCTAAGTGTATACAGTCATTGCCACAAAATGTCTGTTCGGGCAACGTCAGACTGCATATACATCCATGGTCCCGTAAGACTATAACAGAGTTCAGAAATCCCAATTGCAGAATGGGATGCAGCTTTGCTAAGTATATAATATGGTGTTCACATACCGGCCTATAACATAACGTCCTATTTCACAGACGTGAAGCGACGCACGACTGTAACTACATGGGACAAAGACAGTCTTAGGTTGGAAGAACTTAACATATCTGAGTGAAGGATGGAACTGGCCCAACATGAAGCCATTCTGCCTCTTTGTAAAGCAAGACAATTCAATAAACATGACATCAAGGGGAATGCGTCCTCTGGAGAGGCCTGAAGCTCTTCTACATCGATGAAGCTGTTAAGATGCAAAGAGAGTTGCATCTTGATTTCTGTTTGCAAGCACTACTTTTTTTGTAAGCACTCATTTCTTTTCTTTTCACCCTGAAACATTAATTATGTCATCCTCCCTTCCTACTCAAAATCTGACCAATCATCCACCCTATCCCACGCCTTTGTCCCTCTCCAATCAGGCCAGTCCATTCTCTGTTCACATTTTAGCATTTAATATTCTACAGAGACGGCACAGTTGTTAGGCACCTGGCCGCTAACCAAAATGTTGGCAGTTTGAACCCACACAGCCACTCCGCAGGAGAAAGACCTGGTGATCTGCTCCTGTAAAGATTAAAGCCAAGAAAACCCTAGGGAGCAGTTCTACTTCGTCACAGGGGATTGCAATGAGTTGAAATCAACTCGACGGCATCTAACAACAATAACATAGAGATGACTTTCCGATTGAAAGATGAGTCTTTTCTTCCCAGCTAGTCTGCAAGTTCCACCGACGCCATTCTTTCTACTTTCACAAAAAACTTTCACAGAACTGGGTGGTCAGTTGACTTAATACTTGAGAATTGTAAGCTCCATGAGAGAAGGGATTTTGCCTGTCTTATTAACCACTGTTTACTCCTAGTACAGTATTTGGCACATCGCAGGAATGTATTCAGCACTACATGACTGAGTAAATGAACAGAAAGTTACACTGAACTGACATCCTTCTGACCTCCCAGGGACTTGCCTGTACAGAGCAAGCTGATCGTGGCTTTCATGATAAGAATGTTAAACACAGGGAATGCTTCTGTATTTCCAGTAAGCCTGATATGTTCTAAATATGTTGCCACCAGCCACAGAAGTCAACGCATGCTAGTAACCCAACAGACAGTCAAACATACTCTCTGAATATGACTGAATAGATTCTGATTATATAGTTCAGCCAAGAAAAGTCTGTCTAGCTCAGCACCAATAAGTCAAAGCCAATCTGAGAACTCGGGACTGAGGTTTAGCCTCTTGACTGCCATGATGTTCCTGCAGGGCCGTGAATCCTGTGGCAAACCTTTAGAATATTCCAGTCTTCTGTCACTCGGCAGAATTACCCGGAAAACACTCTAAAGCAATGTATTACACAAAACGATTTTCCATGGATCCAGTTCGGGCCACCCACAGATTTTCCACAGGGCATTGGGTATAGATTCTAATCAGTAGCAGGGCCTGAAGTTAAGAATCTCTCAGAACCCATCACTACTTAAGGTCCTTGCTACTTGAGTAGGGCGAAAAGAAAGAGATTTTCTAAAAGGTGTGGTATACAATTATTGATATGAACATGTACAGAGATTTATGCATGGGCAGATGTAGTTGTATGTATATGCACGTGCTTGTAAATCTGTGTGTTAATGTAGGTATATGTTTTTCTGAGCAGCTATTTCATCACCTCAGGCCCAAGATATTATCGATCAAGAGTATAAAGTGAATTGGGAGCCCCGCATCAACAAAATGTGATACCATCAAATGAAGCTAGGAGAGGCAGAAGCCTTTCCAGCAAGGAAACATCTACGTCCCTGGTGATGTCCATCACTACGACCTGCTCCTCTCTCCGTTCCGAATGACTGACGGGCCTGTAATTTGCCGTTGCTGTTGCTTTGGCACACATTTGCAGACACAAACTTGTTCACGGTTCTCCTGCTGAAAGCTCAACCATCCACGTGTCATAGGAAACAGACTTTGGCATTTTAGCTGCGCACAGACTGGGTCATCCATAAAAGTTTAATTTTCTAAAAATATTCAGTGAGGTGCTTCTCCTGAATGAGACGGCTTCTGGCTCATCAACGTATTTATGTGAGTAAACAGAAGGAGGATCGGTAAGTCAGGAATCCAGTCAGCTATCACGCAGTCCATCTGGTTTAATTAGAGAGCCCAGCAGCTCGCAGACACCTTTTAGCAGAAGGCTTCAGAACCGGCTCCCAGGAAGGCAGGGGTGCTTCTGAATGTGGTTTCAAATGCTTGTCATCTCCTCTGCCTCCACAGAGCCCCTTATCAAATTCCCATCACAGAAAGAATGAACGTGAGACACATCATTGCAGCCTCTTAAGGGTATGCAATCTCACCACTGGTCCCCCAATCTGCGCGATAAGCGTCAATTAAATAAGCATGCACTTGGTGCCTACTCTAGGCTAGGGACTGTGCCAGTGAGACCTGGGCCAGACAAGGGTGTCAACAGACCATTTCTAACCCCTAACATGCATGCTGTTATGGACTGAATTGTGTCCCCCAAAAATATGTGCTGTAAATCCTAACCTCTACACCTGTGTTTAGAATCCCATTTGGAAATGGGTTATCTTTGTTACGTTAATGAGACAGGATTAGCGGAGGGTGTATATTGAGTCAATCTCCTTTGAGACATAAAAGGGATTAAGCAAGCAAGCTAGGAGAGAGATGGGGTAAGACACATGCCAAGCCACATGAAGATCGCCCAGGAACAGAGCTCAAACAGACAAGGACCTTCCTCCAGAGCCGACAGAGAAAGCCTTCCCCTAGAGCTGGCACCCTGAATTTGGAATTCTAGCCTCCTAAACCATGAGAAAATAAATTTCTGTTTGTTAAAAGCCACCTTTTTATGGTATTTCTGTTATAGCAGCACTAGATAACTAAGATACTTACCGTCTTAGGCTAGGTTCTCTAGAGAAGCAAAACCTGTAAAGCATATAAATATGTATATATAGAGAGAGATTTATACCAAGGAAATGGCTCACGTGGTTGTGGAGGCCGGAAGGTCCCAAGTCCGTGGGTCAGGATAGAGGCTTCTCCCGATTCATGCAGCCGCAGGCATTGGCAAACCAAAGATCAGCAGGTCAGAGAGCAGAGCTCTTGCTGACAGACTGCAAGATCGATGAATCCCAAGATCGGCAGGCAAGACCGAAGGTAACCTGCTAGCTCAAGTCCCAAGAGCTGGAGGTCAGACGAACAGGAGCCAGCTGCAGGATCCAGAGTGAGCAAAAGCCCACGAGCCTTGACAGAATGTCCACTTATATCTGATGCAGGCCACAACCCCAAGGAAATTCCCTTTCAACCGACTGGCTACTCACAGCAGATCCCATCATGAGGATGATCACGTATCAAATCCCAACAAGGAAGTGACCGCAACATTATACAACTGTAAAAACACTGAGAATCATGGCCCAGCCAAGCTGACACACAATCTTAACCATCACACATACTACGAGGTCACTGGTGATTCCGTGGCAGAATTCTCACCTTACATGCAGGAGACCCAGGTGCAATTCCAGGCCAAGACACCTCATGTGCAGCCACCACCCATTTGTCAGTGGAAGCTTGTGTGCTGCTATGTGGCTGAGTAGGCTGTAGTGGAGCTGCAAGACTAAGACATACTAGGAAGAAAGGCCTGGTGATCTACTTTGTAAAATCAGCCCATGAAAAACCTATGGATCTCAACGGTCCCATCTGCAACTGGTCATGGGGACGACACAGGAGTGGGTAGTGTTTCATTCAGTTGTGCATGGGGTCTACTCAAAGGCAGCTCTTAACAGCAAACAGGATGCACGCTGAGATAGTGATGGGACCTGAGCAGGGGCTGAGGCGAGTCTTTTAAAAAAATTTTCTTGTGGTAAAATATCTGTAACACAAAGTTTACCATTTTAGCCATTTTTAAGTGTGCAATTCAGTGACACTCATTACATTCACCATGGTGGGCAACCATCACTACCACTCAACTGACTCTTGAAAGATAATTGGGAGCGAGTATGGCTTGAGCCCTCCAGGCTGCTAACCTAAAGGTCAGCAGCTTGAATCCACCAGCCGCTCCAACCCTATATGGGGCAGTCCACTCTGTCCTATAGGGTCGCTATGAGTCAGAATTGACTCGATGGCGACGGGTTTGGTTTTTTGGGGTTTACCGTTCGGCTAATGACAACAGCGATTCTAGTCATCACAACAGTTTACGGAAACCTAGTGGTGCGGTGGTTAAGCGCTCAGCTGCTAACCGAAAGGTCGGCGGTTCAAACCCACCAGCTGCTCTGCTGGAGCAAGATGTGGCAGTGTGCTTCCATAAAGATTACAGCCTTGGAAACCCTATGGGGCAGTTCTCCTCTGTCCTACAGGGTCGCTATGACCTGGAATTGACTCAACAGTGACAGGTTTTTCGGTCTGACTGACAGAAGAGGGGTTGGGAAGGTGATAGGAAGGTCTCAGGCCAACAGATCTTAAAAGAAACCGGAAGCAGCTGGGGCCAAAACCACACCCACTGCTGTCTAGTCGATTCTGACGCATGGCAACCTTACAGGACAGAGCACGGCCTCACAAGGCTTTCAAGGCGGTAACCTTCACAGAAGCGGCTTGCCACATCTTTCTCCCATGGAGCGGCGGATGGGTTCTAACAGCCGACCTTTCAGTTAGCAGTCAAGCACTTAACCACTGTGCCACCAGGGCTCCTTAAAAGGAACTGGAGGGCTTGTTAAAACAGACTGCTGGGCCCTCCCTCAGAGCTTCTGATTGAGCAGGTCTGGGGTGGGACCACGTCATTTGCATTTTTAACAGTTTTGGGAGTGATGATGCTGGTTCAGAGACTGTATCTGGACATTAGGGTAGTGGTTCTCCACTTAGGCTCACCCTGGAATCAGCTGGGAGCTGGAGCAGCTATGATTCCTGGGTCTCATCCTTAGAGATTCCGATTCAAGCGGTTTGGGGTACAAACTGGACATGAGGGGTTTTAATGGTTTGCTTATTTATAGATTAACAATCTCAAACTTACAAAAAAAGTTGCAACTACAGTGTAAATAACATCTTTTTCCTGACCCATCTGAGAGTGATCTGTTGACTTAACGTTGCAACACCCTTTCTCTGTAGTATGTATTTTCCTTACAAACGAGAACATTCTCCTATATATAACTACAATGTCGTTGTTGTTGTGTGCTGTCAAGTTGATTCCAACTCATAGTGACCCTACATGACAGAGTAGAACTGCGCCATAGGGTTTCCTAGGCTGTAATTGACAGGAGCAGATCACCAGATCTTTTCTCCCACTGCAGAGCATCTGGCAAGTTCAAACTGCCGACCTTGGTTAGCAGCCAAGAGCTCAACCATTGCTTGCCATCGTGGTTCCTTCATAACTACAATACCAAAAAAAAAAAAGAACCCATTGCCGTCAAGTTGATTCTGACTCATAGTAACCCTGCAGAACAGAGTAGAACTGCCCCATAGAGTCTCCAAAGCTGTAAATCTTTATGGAAGTGGACTGCCACATCCTTCTCCTACAGGGTGGCTGGTGGATTTGAACGGCTGACCTTTCAGTTAGTAGTTGAATGCTTAACCACTACACCACCAGGGATCCTCCGTAACTACAATACAACCATCAAAATCAGGAAATCCACACTGATACATTACAACCATCTAAACCTCAGATGCCATGCAAGTCTTGCCAAATATTCCGATGATATGTCTTACAGCAAAAGGACCCAGTTCAGAACCACACACTGCCTTTATTAATTATCATGTCTCCTTAGTAGCCCTCATTCTGGAAACATTCCTTAAATTTCAGAACCCTGACACTTCTGAAGATACAGGTGAGTTATTTTACAAAAACGTTGCTCAATTTGGTCTTGTCTGATGTTTCCTCATAATTAGATTCAGATGATGTATCTTCGTCAGTAACATCACGGTAGTGACTTAGTGTCTTCTCATTGCATTCTATGACATTCTGATGACATTCACTTGGGTCACTTGGTAATGGTAGTGTCCGCCAGGCTTCTCCACTGTAAATTCACTCATTTTCCTTTTGTAATTAGTAAGCCCGGTGAGGGGAGGTGCTCTGAAACTATGTAAATATCCCGTTAGTCATCAAATTTTCAATTTACTCATTAGATAATTTATATCAGCATAAACTCACGGTTTCTTATTTTGTTGGGTGGGTTGTAATCTGCTACTATGGTTATTTGTTTGAGGCCAGTGGATCCTTCACTCTGGCTCTGATCCCCAGTTTTTTTCAAGCTTGCCAGGTGACTGTAATGTGCAGCCAAGGCTGAGAACTGCTGCTCTAGGCAGAGCAAAACACCACGTTCAAAGGATGGGCGTCCACGGGCAGCAACCTCAGGAATCGGCAAGGGTTTCAGTATGACTGGCTTGTAGGATGGGAGATGGAACAGCCAGAGGTGGAGTTTTCAGGGTTCATGTGCGCCCAGACTATCTCTCCATCATTATCTCTAACGACAGGGACCTGCCCCTCGTGTGCACTAAGCTATAACCTGCACCTCATGGTGGCGCTGCCTCAAGGTGAAGAGCACAAACTTGAGGGTTGGGGAGTTTGAGTTCCTGCTCCAACACACCTAGCTGTTCAACCTTAGGAGACTTATGTAACCTCTTGTTTACCCAGTTCTGCTGTAACACAAATACCACAGTGGGTGGCTTTAAAGAACAGAAATTTATTTTCTCATAGTTCTGGAAACTGAAAGTCCAAATCGGGGTCTCAGTTGTATTGATTTCCTCCCGGTCGGTAGCCACAGGTATTTCTTGGTTCCTTGGCTTCCTCTGGCTTAAAGACAATCTTCACGTGGTACCTGTCTTCCCTGTGTGTGTGTATGCGCACGTGTGTGTGTGTGTCTTCTGCTCATTTTGTAACTCAGAAGTGATTAGATTTAGGATCAACCCTACACTGGTATAATTGATTATGTTACATTAGATTGTATTATGGAAGGTAATTATATCACATACATTATGAAAGGTAATCTGTTTTACCCAAGGCCAACTGATTTAATCACATGTAACTACTCCGTGACAACACAAGTAAAACTATTCCAAAACAGTAACTAGACTATTATTTGGCCAAACCACTGGGAACTACAGCCTAGCCATGTTGACACAATAAAACTAACCACCACGTTTAACTTCTCTTAAGTCTCATTTCCTGCCTGTAAAACAGGCACTAATAATGCTACTCACGGAGGGGTGGAGAGATTTGAATGAGGAGGAAGCATAAAGCACTCAACATGGTACTGAGCTCTTAACCCACTGCTCTTGAGTTGATTCCAACTCACAGCGACCCCACAGGACAGAGCAGAACTGCCCCGTAGGGTTTCCAAGGCTGTCATCTTTACGGAAGCAGACTGCCATATCTTTCTCCACCTGAAGAGTGGCGGTGGGTTCAAACTGCCGACCTTTCGATTCGCAGCTGAGCACTTTAACCACTGTGCAACTGGCGCTCCTTGCCAGGCTCTTAGTAAATGCTTAATAAGTGTCCGCTATTTGTATTACTGAGCTTGTCCTCAAACACACCCTGCACCTTCCTCCTCCCTGCCTTTGTTCACAGTTCCGCAAGCATTATCTAAGCACGTCCCCACCATGTGCCAGGCACCGTGCTAGACCCTGGGCATAAAGAGTGCAGCGAGGCATTGCTTCCAGTCCAAAGCCAAGAGTGAACATGCTGCCTGCCGCTGGCCACGGTGAAGTGGTTGCAGACTGCACGTGTGATAACAGGACACAGGGACTTGGTTTGGAGCATGTTTCGCAGTGCTGGGGTACTGAGAAAATGAGTAAATCACAGGATTCGATCCAACAACCCTCCACGCCCTCTCTTGGTTTTATTATATACATACAGCAGCAAAGTCTTCTCCCCATCTTGCCAGCAATCGGCTGAGAGCTAGCCCTCCAAACTAATAGGGGTCTTTTTCTTTTCTTTCTTTCTCTTTGGACCGTTAAAGAGATTTTTCTCCCCTCAGTGCTGGCTTCAGGTACTAGATAATGGCACGCTAAAGCAAAAGGAACCTGAAAGCAATTAACGAAATGGAAGGGCCTTTCTCTGCGCCACAGAAGTTGAGACAGGGAGGGATGGAAACATTCCTGAGCCACATGCAATCATGCTGGAAAAGCAAGCAAGCGTTCAACTGACTCACTGAGGGGAAAGCACAGTCATGATTTTATACCTCCTTTAGGGATATAAACAGAGAAGTCATTTCTTCTTTTTCAAGGACAATGAAGCCAGGATGAGCTGGTAACAATGCGTTTTTGGATAAGATAAAATTTACAGAGTCCAAAATTTCACCTGAAGTCCATTTGGAAGAGGTGAAGGGAACATCACGCTACCTGTGCAATGTGGAAGCCTAGCTTGGCTTGGATATCTTCCCGAAGCTTGCACCTCCCTGACTGCTATTCCTGACCTCCTCTGTGATTTAATGTTTGTGTCTGTCCCCTACTAGACAGTGAGTCCTTAGAGGAGAGGTCCCTATCTCCTGGATCCTCGCTGGTGTCTCCCAGGACCTCGCACACTCTGCCTCCCAGTTCTGCACCCCTAACTGGAATAGGGGTGGGGGGCACCTGGGGGCAGAGCACACACCCAGCACGGCCTGGGGGGCGGACGTGTCATGCTGGAAACTTCCACGCTCTGTGTTTTCTCTTCAAATCTGATTCTTTTCCTTGTTCCATTCCAATTCTTAATTTTTTTTGCTTCCTCTTTATCAGTCTTGACCTCAGAACTAGCCTTTCTATTTATAGCTACCAAGCTCCTCTTCTTCCTTCTCTGAAACGTTTCTGCAAACCCCTTAAAGCTTTCCTACAGGCATAAACTGTGGGTTAAAACCCTGAGGGACATCCGCTGAGGAGTCACGTTCTACCTCGTAGCAGTAAGGGTTTTTAGGGAGACAAGTCTGTGTATAGAAGTGGCCGTGTTTAAACCCCAGAATCTACTGCTCCCCCACACTGCCCCTCAGGTTCACAGGTAAGAAGCGCTCATGCTGTGCTAGGAGGAAGCCTGGCGCCCCTGACACTGTCCCTCCCACCTCTGGGCAGCCTGGGCCAGGGCAGGGGTTTTCAAACAGTGTCCCTGACCTGCTGCTTCCTTGGTGGCACCTCCTAGGCCAAGGAGTAGAGCAAGACGGCAGGAGAGAGAAGCCGACGAGGCTCCTACCACCCATCAAGCTTCGACACAGAAGCTCTGCTTTCATTTGCCTGATCGATCGAGCTTCTCCATGAGATTCCAGGAGGAAATAAAAACGGTTCCACTGCTAAAATCGTTTGCTAGTGACTCCAACAGTGGGAGAAACACAGTCAATCGGACCGTTGAATGGTAGCAACTCTTTCCTTTAAGGACAGACTGGATTTACATACTGGACACAGCCAAAGCCACTTGGAGGAACCACATCTCGTGAGAAGTGATGCAAGCAGAATGAATAATCCCACTGCAAGGCACAGCAGCAGCCACAATAACAGAATTAAAAGTAGACTGTGGCTATGATATAAAAATACTGCGCGTGTGTGTGGTGTATCTCTGGAAGTGTTCCCAGGAGGAACTCCTCAACCAAGCAGTTGTGACATCTGGCATTCCCGGAACAAGTACGGAAACCCTGGTGGCGTAGCGGTTAAGAGCTATGGGTGCTAACCAAAAGGTCAGCAGTTTGAATCTACCAGGTGCTCCTTGGAAACCCTGCGGAGCAGTTCTTCTCTGTCCTATAGGGTCACTATGAGTCAGAATCAACTGGATGGCAATGGGTTTTTTGTTTTGTTTTGTTTTGTTTTTGGAACAAGTACATTCACTGACCTTACAAGTGACAGCACTGAAGTTCTCTTATGGAACTCATTCATGTACATACGTTCTGTTGGTTATGAGTATGGCCAAGTGTGAGAAAGAGGGAGGGAGACAAAGAGAGTGTGTATAAGTGAGTGCCGTCTCACTACTTGAAAATCAAAGTCTAGAACTCCTCTAGTTCGTCTCTGGAGGAAGAACACCACGCAGTGTTTAGTCTGGATTCAAACCCTGCTCCACCGCTTACACTCTGAGTAACTACAGGCAAATCATTTACACTCTCTAGGCTCGGTTTCCTCATCTGTAAAATGGGAATAATAATACCATACTTACAGGATTTGGGGAAGATTTAAAGGGGGAAAGCCGGGTTAATCCCTCAGCGCAGAGCCTGGCACAGAGTAAGCTCTTTTTAGTATCTGTGGCTGCGGTTGTCATTATAATTGCTATGATCATCATCCTCCGGCCGGAGAATACTCCAGCATACCTGATCAGCATTCATTCTGGCACCACTGTTTCTCCTCAGTTAATAGATGAGGTCCTGCTTTAATTGATTAAGAAGCATCATAAAAGAGACAGCTGTGCTAAATCACCCATTGACTCACGGGAAACCTGGCATTAGAGCTGAAAGTGGAGGCCGCCTGGGCAGCAGGGCATGGGGAGGGTATAAATTTAAGCCATGGGCAACCCGGTGGGTGGAGACATTGAAAAACAGGTAGGGAGGATCCTGGAAAGGAAGACAGAAGAAACTGAGATGAGAGAACCTCAGAATCACAGGTTCATTGAGTGTCAGAGCTGAGACCTTTGAGAATCCTCACTCTGCTCCCCACACGGTGAGACCCAGCGAGGCTAAGTCACTTGGCTAAGGTGACACAGCCTGTGGGTGTAAGAGCAATATTAAAGCCCCAGTCTCCTCAATCAGGGGGCATTGATTTTCCTTGCCGTGTACCCATTAAAGCGGCCTCCGAGCTTAAAGGGCCTGTGAGGGACGAGCAGGGGTGCCTGGACGGCCTTGGCCCGCTGCTCTGAAAATACTGCATTTTTTCAAGTCTGCCGCCTCAAAGCATAGCCTGCAGTAGTTCTGTCTCACCTTCTACTAAAAATGTTCTCTCTGAAACTTGTAACGAGGTGACCTCTGACAAACTGGCACGTCCCAGCTGTTAACATTATTCCGCGCACAACAGAGGTTGCCCTCAAGACCCTTGTCGCCAGGCCCAGGGAGGAGGTGACCCGGCAGGGCCAGGCTCAAGGAGAACAAAGAGAAAAATCACCTTGGCACTGAGGGCCTGGGAACCGCCGGCTGCTCAATCGGCTTCCTGCAATCGCTCCTTTTTGTAACAGTGTGTTGGAGGCGTGAGACTGGCCAATTAGACCCGTCCGCGGGGCAGCGGAGCCCGCACACCAGCTTCACCAGCTCACAGCCCGCGGAGGAGCACTTTATATTGGGACCTATTTTTAGCACACTGTTACCCTTTCTCTTGACCCAAACCTTTTGTCCCCAATCCATACCCGAGTTTGAGGACACTGCGTTTCCATCCTAGTTTAATTAACTGCGGGGCTCTGGTGGCGCAGTGGTTAAGATCTCGGCTGCTAAACAAAAAGGTCGGCAGTTCGAATCCACCAGGGGCTCCTTGGAAACCCTATGGGACAGTTCTACTCTGTCCTATAGGGTCGCTATGAGTCGGAATCGACTCGACAGCAATGGGTTTGGTTTTTTGGTTTTTAATTAACATCCTTTATTAACATGCTGCTCCCTGAGTCCTGGGGGTGCTGAGTTACCCAGGTGAAGAAGGCCAGCTAGGAGAAGAAGGTCTGGAGATGACCCTGGAGGATCAATGGCCCAGCCTCCACCTTTGCCCCCATGGAGCTCGCCCATGTAAAAAAAGCTACCACTGAGCTGATTCGGATCATGGCAACCCCATGTGTGTCAGAGTAAAACTGTGCTCCCTAGGGTTTTCAATGGCTGCTTTTCCCAAAGTAGATCACCAGGCCTTTCTTCTGAGATGCCTCTGGGTGACTTGAACCTCCAACCTTTCAGTGAGCAGGAGCACTGAATTCTCAGGCTTAACCCCCTTAGTCATCTCTGAATGCCCGATTGAGCTCGAGCTCTTTCACGCCCTTCCAGGCTATACTAAGGGAGGTGTGATAGGAAGCATGGCGCTGTGCCTGTACCTTCACCCAGAGGAGCTCTCTTCACCAGCACCCCTTTGCCAACTCGTTTCAGTCAAGTCGTTTCACCTCTTGGGTTCCTTGTCTGTAAATTGGAACAAAATCCCTGCCTGACTCACCTGTCCCCTTTACACAGTTACCAGGTAATTCTGGTGAAGAGCGCTGTGCCTTGCTAGGGAAGGTGTTATTACACCCTTGGGTGGTGTCTTAGTCATCTAGTGCTGCCATAACAGAAATACCACAAGTGGATGGTTTTCACAAAGAGAAGTTTATTTCCTTACAGTAAAGTAGGCTCAAAGTCCAAATTCAGGGTGTCAGCTCCAGGGGAAGGCTTTCTCTCTCTCTTGGCCTTCTCATCAGTGTTCCCCCAGACTAGGAGCTTCTTGGCACAGGGACCCCGGTCCAAAGGATGTGCTCTGATCCCAGCACTGCTTTCTTGATGGTATGAGGTCCCCCTGTCTCTCTGCTCACTTCTGTCTTTTATATCTCAAGAGATTGCCTCAGGACACAATCCAGTCTTGCAGATCCAGTCCTGCCTCACTAACACAGCTGCCACCCATCCTCCCTCATTAACATCATAGAGGCAGGAGTTACAACATACAGGAAAATCACACAGTACCAGGAATCATGGCCCGGCCAAACGGATACACACATTTTTTGGGGGGCATAATTCAATCCATGACATTCCACCCCCTGGCCCCAAAAATCACATCCTTGCAACATGGAAAACATATTCACCCTATCATATCATAGCAAAAGTCTTAACTCCAAGTCCAAAATCCAAAAATTCCTCTTCATCTGTGAAATCTAGAATACAAGTTATCTGCTTCCAAAGGTACAATGGCAGAACAGGCAGAAGCTAGACATTTCCATTACAAATGGGAGAAATTGCAGGGAAGGAAGGCATAACAGGCACCAAGCAAGTCAGCAGAACACATTACATTAGCCCTCAAGGCTTTGAAAATAATCTTCTGTTCTCTGAGACAATTTACACAATGGCCCTGCCCTCCAGACTCTAGGTATTGGCCACAGTCTCTGGATTTTGAGTGGAGGCCCATCAGCCCTGGGCTTCAGCTCCACTGCCTTCCAGGCCCAATGGGACAGCAACTCTGCTCCCTTGGCTTTAGGCACACCATTCTCCTAGTCTGCTGGAGTGACAATTCCACCCTTAGAAACACCAGAGGCTATGGCTCCACCCTTTGAAATCCCTGAGGTCATGGCCATACTTTTTGAGACTGAGGCAGCTCAGCTTCTTGTGTCCCTTGTCTCTTCAGCTTCTGCTTCTGTTTCCTGTGGCCTCTTGGCCCTCGGGCTTCATGCCCGCATCTGCCCTGCTGGGGCAAGTGTTCCAAAGCTCTGTAGCTCCACCCGGAGGCACCCCACTCCGCCAGGAAGCCTCCTGCACAGGCACTCAGCTCTCTTGCTCCGTGGGTCAGCTCCAGTGCTGTCTCGCACTGGTCTCCTGGTTCTGCTGCTGTTGGTTCTCTGCTGCTGCCGCTTCTCTGCTGCTGGTGGTCCTCTGTCACTGCCACACGTCTACCCATTCACAGTTTTAAAACCACTTCCACATTTTATGTATCTGTTAGAGCAGCACCCCACTCTCGGTACCAAAATCTGTCTTAGTTATCTAGTGCTGCCGTAACAGAAATACCACAAGTGGATGGTTTTCACAAAGAGAAGTTTATTTCCTTACAGTAAAGTAGGCTCAAAGTCCAAATTCAGGGTGTCAGCTCCAGGGGAAGGCTTTCTCTCTCTCTTGGCCTTCTCATCAGTGTTCCCCCAGACTAGGAGCTTCTTGGCACAGGGACCCCGGTCCAAAGGATGTGCTCTGATCCCAGCACTGCTTTCTTGATGGTATGAGGTCCCCCTGTCTCTCTGCTCACTTCTGTCTTTTATATCTCAAGACATTGCCTCAGGATACAATCCAGTCTTGCAGATCCAGTCCTGCCTCACTAACACAGCTGCCACCCATCCTCCCTCATTAACATCATAGAGGCAGGATTTACAACATATAGGAGAATCACACAGTACCAGGAATCATGGCCCGGCCAAACGGATACACACATTTTTTGGGGGATATAATTCAAACCATGACAGGTGGGAACAGAGGTTATTCAGCCTGAGCTTTACCTTTGTGGCTCCTGAGTTACCAGGGCCCGTAAGAGACAAAATAGATGAGAAATAGGTTCTGGGACTTCAGCCCTCTAACGGCCTCATTGTCCTAACTGCACTGAGCCTTCCCTCTGTGAAAGGTTCTGGGTGAGGCAGTGGGTATAAAGAAATCGCAAACCAGGCTCCCAAGGAGCCCAGAGGTTAGCCACAGCACTGTGTGACTTACGCCAGGCCCACGGGGTCATCACTGGGCAGCCCCACCCTAGCCAGGGGGCAAGGGACCCACATCAGGCATACCTGCTGAAGGAGGGGCCCTCAAAGCTGGCTTCAGATTTGCCAGGATTTAGCCAGTGAAGCCACCACCCATCCGTCAGTTTGTTGGACTGTGGTGACCTGCATGTTGTATGATGCTGGAAGCTATGCCACTGGCATTTCCAATATCAGCAGGTCACCGGGGGAGCTTCTAGATGAAGAAAGACTAGGAAGAAAGGTCTGGCAATCTGGTTCTAAAAATTAGCCAGCGAAAGCCCTATGGACCACAATTGAATATAGTCCAATCTAACGCTACTGCAGGAAGATGAGCCTGCTAGGTTGGAAGGCACTACACAATGGCCTCCAGAATGGACTCAAACATACCAATGACCATGAAGATGGCACAGGACCAGGCAACACTTCGTTCCCTTGTACATGGGGTCGCCGTGAGTCAGAATGGCAACTAAGAAAAACAAGCCAGCAAAGAAGTGGGAGCTGGCCACCTGGGCAGAAGGATATGGCAACACCTGGGTAAGGGCAAGCAGTTCCGTCTGTCTGGACATGGTGGGTATGAGCCAGACAGGACAGGTACAGGCCAGGAAAGGTGGGCCAGGGCCAGACCGCAGAAAGCCTCAGCTCCATGCTGGGGAAAGTCTGGAAACCTTCCCGGAGGTGATAGGAGGTGCAGGTACTGGGATTTCAACACGGGGGGGCAGCCAGAGGAGGCTGTAGAAGAAAGTCCTGGCGTCTGTTTCCGCAAAGATTGCAGCTATTGAAAACTCAATGGAGCAATTCTCCTCTGTAACACAGGCGGTCGCTGGGAGTCGGAATCAACTCCATGGCAACGGGTTTGTTTTTGTTTCTTTTTCCCCTTCCCACGGGCCCACCTCTTCTCCCGCCCACCAGCAAGGGCCGGCCTGGGTGATGCCATCAGCTGGAAGGACTCGTGTAACTGCTCTTCCTTAAGCTACTTTCTGAATGTTAAGCAATTAATTCACAATCCAGCCCAGGGAGGCAGACAGCAGACGGCCATTTCACTAACGAGAATTGCTGAGCCGTGGCTCGGAGCGCTTGGGCTAGGCAGGCAGAGGGCTCTAGCTTCCTCCTTTACCTGAGCCTGCAGCACAGCAAACGCTCCTGCCAACACCTCTGATCCTCTGGATTTTCACCCAACAACTTATGCAGATTTCTTTCCTTTTGAGACTTTCTCAGAATGGAAGCTGAATAGATAACCCACAAAGAAAAGTTAACAATTCCTACTTAGGTGGGGAAAAAAAAAAATCCCAAACCTGTCGCCATGGAATCGATTCCAACTCATGGCAACCCCATGTGTTACAGAGTGGAAAAGAACTGCTCCATGGGGTTTGCTTGACTGTAATCTTTATGGAAGCAGGTCGCCAGGCCTTTCTCCTGTGCACTGCTGGATGGGTCCAAATTGCCAATCTTTAGGTAGCAGTGGACAGCAAATCCCTTGCGCCACCTAGGGACCTTATACTTAAGGTTACCTGTTGCCATCGAGTTGATTCCAACTCCTAGAGAGCCTATATATAGGACAGAGGAGAACCATCCCATAGGGTTTCCAAGGAGCAGCTAGTGGATTCAAACTGCTGACCTTTTGGTTAGCAGCCAAGTGCTTAACGACTGTGCCACCAGAGTCACAACTCAGCTCCATGGCAATGGGTTACTTAAGGTAGCAAACCAAAAAAACAAACCCATTGCTGTCGATGCATTCCGACTTATAGCAACCCCACAGGACAGAGGAGAACTGCCCCAAAGGGTTTCCAAGGAGCGACTGGTGGATTTGAACTACCAACCTTTTGGTTAGCAGCTGTAGCTCTTAACCACTGCGCCACCAGGGTTCAGGGGGTTTAAATGGAAGAGTCTTGGTCCTTTCTAAACATCAACTTCCTCCTTTACAAAATGACAGTCAGATCCCCAAAGTGTCTCTAGGAAAACACAGATCAAAACAGAGAATATCAAAAAGATGAATTATTTTATGCCCACCCATTCTGCTTGTGCCTGAAAAGCCCAGCACCTCCAACATGGGTTTAAATTTGTCAGTCTGATCCAACCACGTGGATTTTCTCTCTCGTACACGCCAGTAGATAATGAAGAGAGAAATGTTAGCAAAGCAGCCTGGCTGATCCCAAAGTCCTTAATTAGACACAGAATGTAGAAGTCAGTACTAATCTTAGAGGAGACCCCGGCCAGGTACAGTTAAGCCACTAGCAGACCCGCCTTCCCCCCGCCTCCATTGAAATCCTGGCCCCCGTGAGCCGAGATTTCAGGGCCACCACTGGACCCAGTCCTTCCTGCTCTGGAGAAAAGACGAGGCAAAGCTCACCACCACCTCCTACAGCAGCATCAGCAGCACGGCTATTTACCTTTCGAAGCAATCTTCCTTCCCAACACAAGTAGTTTTTACTGAGTATCCAGCCTTGAGTCTATGTCTGGTAGTAAATGTCACCTCTGCTTAGGTGGCCATATGGCCTCGGTTGCTGAGGACCTTCTGGTTTATGCCCGATGGGCCAGCACCCCATCAGGTTAGTGTCCAATGGCACACTCAAAAGTGTCCATTTGGACAATGAATTATATGGTTACCTAGACTCTACCAAGCTGTTTAAAAATTGACTCAAGGGCAGGAAAAACACCTATAGAACTACCAGTGACATCACTGTAAGTTTACTTTGTTAGGATCATGATGGCCCAAAATTTTCACCCATGGAAGTTGTATATTTAGATTGAGGTGTGGGTGGGGAGGAGGTAATAATGCAATTTAGTGTTGTAATATAATACAAGCAAGAATGTAAATATTCTGTAACCTTTTTTTTTTTTTAACAGATGTCAACTCTCAGCTTAACAAAGTGCCCTTTTTTTTTTTTGACAGCTTTATTGAGATGTAATTCACATACCATACAATTCACCCATTTCGAGTATATAATTCAATAGTTTTTGGTGTATTCACAGATATGTGCAAACATCACCATAGTCAACTTTAGAATATATTCATCATCTCAAAAAGAAGCTCTCATACCATTTAGCTATCTCCCCCAGTATCCCACCGCCCCCCAGCACTAAGCAACCACTAATCTACTTTCTGTCTCTAGATTTCCCTCTTCTGGACTTTCATTGGAATGGAATCATAGAGTCTGTGGTCTTTTGTGACTGGCTTCTTTCATTTAATACATGTTTTCAAGATTCTTCCACGCTGCATGTATCAGCACTTCATTCACCTTATAGGTGAAAAATATTCCATCGTATGGATAGACCACAGTCTGCTCATCTACACATCAGCTGATGGATGTTTGGCTTGTTTCCACTTTTTGGTTATCATGAACAAGGCTGCTATGAACATCTGTGTACACATTTTTTCATATATTTTCAATTCTCATAACTATACACCTAGAAGCGGAGTAGTTGGGTCCAATGGTAATTCCATGTTCAACTTTTCGAGGTGCTGCAAAACTGTTTTCCACAGCAGCTACATCATTCTATATCCCCACCACCAATGTATGAGGGTTCCAATGATGCCACATCCTCTCCAAAACTTATTTTCCTTTTTTTAAAAATTGTAGCCAGTCTAGCAAATCATCTTGGCTTTGATTTGCATTTCTCTAAGGAATAATGATGTTAAGTACCTTTTCATGAGCTTATTGGTTATTTGTATATCTTCTTTGAGAAATGCCTTTTCAAATCCTTTGTCCATTTTTTCATTGGGTTATTTCTTTTTATTATTGCATTGTTAAGAGTTCTTTATATATTCTTCCAAGGCACAATAATTGGTCTCTATTCAGCTGGACCAACAGAGGAAGAAGGTGAGTCAGGAACAGGAGGAGGATATAGAATGTGTGGCTAATTGCGTTCATGAACAACTGTCTCCTTTGCCATTAGACCAGAAGAACTGGATGGTGCCCGGCTATCATTACTGAACATTTTGATCAAGGATTCCACAGAAGAATCCTGATCAAAAGGGGAAAATGCAGAACAGAATTTCAAATTCATGGACTCTAGACTCTGGAGCCAGGGAGGGTATAGGAACTCCTGAAACTACTGCCTTGAGATAATCTTTAAACCTTAAACCAGAAAAAGCCCCTGAGGTCTTCTTAAAACCGAACAACAGTTTAGCTTAACTAATGAGAAAGGTCTGCCTGGAGCATTATGCTCTTTTAAGAACTATCTATATGGGATCAAATTGACAGCAGCAACTCGAAAGATTTGATAGGAACCTTAGGGGGCAGTGAGTTCATGTTAATGAGGGACGAACAACTCAGAAAAGGAGGGTGAGAATGGCTGCACAACTCAAAGAATGTAATCAATGTCAGTAAATGGTACATTTAGAAAGCGTTGAATTGGTGCATATTTTGCTGTGTATATTCTCACAACAACAACAAAATAAATACAATTACATTAAAAAAAAAAAAAAAAAAAAGAACCCCTTGTGAATGAGGTCTGCCCTGATCCCTCTGATATTGGCACCAGGAATGTGGGCTGTTATTTTCAGGGTTGCCCTGGAGCTGAGGAGCAGGGGATGGGACAAAGGTAAGTTTAGATATCACAAAATTCACTGTTATTATTGAGAATTGGCTGCTCTTAAAAAATAAACACTCCCTGGGTTTCTGCAAGCCTTTGGCTAGATTCCAGAGCCCTGAAAAATTTGATTCTGATCATTTTTCCTAGATTTTTCATTGCTTTTATGGAGGGTCACACTTCCGGGTTCCTTACTCTACCATTTTTTTCCTGATGTCACCTCCTGTTTTGTTTCATTTTCCCTATCATTAGTATGGGGCCCTGGTGGCGCAGTGGTTAAGAGCTCAGGCTGCTAACCAAAAGGTTGGAAGTTCGAATCTACCAGCCACTTCTTGGAAACCTTATGGGGCAGTTCTACTCTATCTTATAGGGTCGCTATGAGTCGGAATCAACTTGACGGCAACGGGTTTGGTTTAGGTTTTATAATTATTATGCAAGGACCTCCTAAACTTCTCCTCGGTCTCACGTGAAGCCAGCTACCTTTATAGTCCTTGGAAGAGACTGGAGAGTTGGGAGTAGGCTTTGGGGATTTCTGGGGAAGGAGAAGAATTTGTTGATTTGTATATTGTTGTTAGGTGCTGTCAAGTCAGCTCCGACTCATAGAGACCCTACGTACAACAGAACGAAACACTGCCGGTCCTGCGCCATCCTCACAATCATTGCTATGTTTGAGCCCACTGTTGTAGCTGCTGTGTCAATCCATCTCACTGAGGGTCTTTCTCTTTTTCACTGACCCTCTACTTTACCAACCATGATGTCCTTCTCCAGGCACTGGTTCCTCCTGATAACACGTCCAAAGTATGTGAGACGAAGTCTCTCCATCCTCTCTTCCAAGAAGCACTCTGGCTATACCTTTTCCCAAGACAGATTTGTTTGTTCTTTTGGCAGTCCGTGGTATATAATATTCTTTGCCAACACCATAATTCAAAGGCATCGATTCTTCTTGGGTCTTCCTCATTCATTGTCCAGCTTTTGTGTGCCTATGAGGCAAGTGATAATATCGTGGCTTGGGTTAGGCGCACCTTAGTCCTCAAAGTGACATCTTTGCTTTTCAACACTTGAAAGAGATCTTTTGCAGCAGATCTGCCCGATGCAATACATCATTTGATTTCTTGCCTGCTGCCTCCATGGACATTGATTGTGGATCCAAGTAAAATGATCTGTATATTTGATAGAAAAATTCTAATGCTGTTCTGCTTCTCCTCCTAAGTACTCATGGGTCTGGAAGCACACTGGCGATTGTATTGAAAACTATTTTTGAGCATAAGTAAGCAGTCTGAGAACCAAGAATTGGAGATCCTGCTCAAGTATGGAGTTTCCCATACTCAATGTTTTTCTGGTTCACTTTATAAGAAAATAAAGCACATTGATTGAGTAACGATAATCAGAAGGATGCCCGTGTTCCCTTAGATTTACAAAATTACACTTTCCTGTCCCAAACAAAATTTCAACTAAGTATTTTGAACATAATATTAATAGACTAAAGAAGATTGAGTTCTAGATATAGTTTTGTTGTTTTTAAAAAGAACAGTAATAATAACAGCAATTCGTTTACCAGTAACACTACTAATTATTTTAATTATTTTTTTAAATTAGTATCATCATCATCATCATCATCAACAGTCATTAACTGTCATTATACTGCTGGCTACTTACTTACCAGACTTAATGGAGGGACTGGGGGGAGGTGGATACATAAATATGTAGGACCTAACGTCTGCCCACTAGTAATTTAGGCATGAGAGGAGATAACATGTGCAGAACTAATGAAGCAGGACGTGTCATAACCAGTACATGCTGCTGGCCTAAGTGCAGCCCGTGGACCAGGGCTGACGTGCGGTATTTTGTTACTGGCTTGAGACAAGATAAACCGAGAGTAGTGGGAAGAAACAGCACTTTGAAAATGGGGCCGCATCCCCACCAAAGTGAAAAGGTTTGTCTGTTGAGTAATAATAAATCTGGATTTGCATGTTTTCCTCATTTCCTTTTTTCCAGTAATTCATTTTTTTGTTTGTTTGTTTGTTTCTGTTTGTTTTTACAAACTTTCAAAACACTGAACCAGTTGTTGTCAAGTCTATTCTGACTCATGGTGATCCATGTGTTTAGAGTAGAGCTGCACTCCATTGGGTTGAAACGGCTGTGACCTTTTGGAAGTAGACTGCCAGGCCTTTCTTCCGAGACTCCTCTGGATGGGTTCAAATCACCAGCCTTTCGGTTAGTAGCTGAGTGCTTAGCCGTTTGTGCCAGCCAGGGACAGCCCTGGATAAACTGGCTGGGGTGTGGAACTAGTCCTTTGCAACCGTCAGTTTGAGAAGTGCTAGGTTAGATGATGCAGCCCTGGTGGTACAAATGGTTAAGAGCTCAGCTGCTAACCAAAAGTTCAGCAGTTTGAATCCATCAGCTGCTCCTTGGAAAACCTACTGGGGCAGTTCTACTCTGTCCTCCAGGATCACTATGAGTCGGAATCAACTCGACAGCAATGAGTTTTGTTAGCTTAGATGGTATAAGCTCTTTGGTTTGGGAGCTGATAGACTCGGGTGGCATTCAGTGTTTGAATTTGGAGAAACAGAGTTCACTGTGGACTGGAGTGACTCAAGCAGGATGCATGGCACAAGTGGGACTTACGTGGTACAAATGAAAGGCACGGAACAGAGGAAAGCCCCAGGATCCAGCCTCCTGGAATTTGGAAATGAAGCCATGTATATCCCCCATGGTTGTGCATCTCTCCTGTCTGCATACACGCATCTCTTTCCATTATGACAGTGAGATCAGGAAATGGACTAAAATCTTTTAATTTCCTCCTTGGCTTTGAAGTTCCCTAAAGCAGCGATTTAGAATCTAAATAGTATAAGTCGCTGGTAGTATCTTTCAGTGAGGAAGAAGACATAAATTAAGTGCCTTCTCATGTTCAAAACGAGATAGAACAGCTCGCTCCCACCTCAGAGGGAGAGGAACTAAATAAAAATATTTTGGCACTGAAAGAAATCAAAGCATTTGATCCAAACTGAGAAAAAACAAACCCTGGTTAAACTTTAGTATCTGTATTTTCAAAAGCCGTAATTCCGTTTGGAGATGGACGGAGGCACATTTTCTCAGATATGAAAAATAAATGTGGAGCTAAGGCTAGGCAAGGAGCTTACCCTGACAATATTTTACTTAAATCAAGGAGTTCTTCAAAATCCAAGGTTTACATCAAGCTTTCAGTTAAAACCTCTACAGTAATAGGAGCCTGTGGGGACTAGAAAACACCACGTCTAATCTAAATTAAGTCACTTAAACTCAGAAATGAAGAAACCCAGGCCATGAGAGATAGGACTTCCCAGTGGTCCCACAGGAAGACACAGTAGGTGGACAAAGCACAGGACCCTGGACTGGAAACAAAGGCAATGAACTCACCTGACTTCTAATACACTGCCCTTATTTTTGTAGTTTTCTATTACGAGAATTAGATATTGCATGCCATCTGCCTCTGAGTACTTGCTTTCTAAGTTTCTGCACAACTGCATGCTGCCTCTATCAACTGGCCCAAGTCCTGGGTGATCACAGCCAGGCAGAGCAGAGAAGGGGGCAGGATGGAGAGGAGCTGGGGACCGTGCTGGCCATTTGAGCCCCAGAACATGGGCTCACTGGGTGACACTGCAAAGCTGTTCGGAGCAGGGTGAAGGCTTCTGTTCAAGCTCACAAGTGACACACAAACCCTGAGTCATCAACAGGCTCTGAAAGTACTTTCAGATCATAAGGCACATCACACGCTGTGGCTGTAACTGATGTGTATTTGTCTCTAACCAAAGGGAAACTCTCCCAGTGCTGGCTGCCTGGAGCTCTGGTTGAAGACAGTGTGGCTGCATGAGCACAGATCGACTTCTAGTTCTCCCTGAAATACCTGCTCTGTCTCGGTTTAGGGGAACACCGAATTGCCTATAACTATTAAGACTTAATTTAGCATTGTCCTCAGACTGGGTGATGAAAGCACTTTGGAAAGGCCTACTGCTCCTGTTCAGAAATGCCAAACGTGCCTTTCCAAGACAAGCCCATTGGCGTTGAGTCTATTCCTACTCATAGCGACCTTATAGGACAGAGTAGAACTGTCCCATAGGGTTTCCCATGAGCAGCTGGTGGATTCGAACGGTTGACTTTTTGGTTAGCAGCTGAACTCTTAACTACTGTGCCACCAGGACTCCACTGAAGGCTAAACTCGGCTCTCCATAGAAAGACTGTGATCATGAAAGAGGGATTGGGATGGTGCTGGCAACGTTCTGTGGTCATCTGGGAAAACCAGTGACCAGAACAAACTTCAAGACTGCAGACTTAGGATTGTGACGTGCCATTAATTTCCCCCCACTCCACGTGGTATCTTCTCATCCTCAGGCATCATTATTCTCCCCTTTATGCCTTTAGGGCCCTAGCTCTTCCTCCTCACCTGGAGGATGGTCTTTCCAAGTCAAGGTTATCCAAGATAAACTCATAGTCTTATCCAAGTCTGCTCATTCTTCAAGGCCAACTCAAACTCTACTTCCTCTACAAAGGCTTCCTTCCAAAACAGCATTGGGTGGGCTTTGTGGTCAACTAGGCCTGAGTTTGAATGCTGGGCAATCTACTTAGCCTCTCTGAGTCACCAATTCTTCATTATAAAATGCTGGGTCATTGTGAGGATTAGGGGTGCTCAAAAATAATGAGTATAATAACTTATTATGCCAGCTGTCTAGCAACGTCCATCTTCCCTGAATGCCAACAACACAAGACCCAAAACCATGTACTTCAGCACTCGTGTGATTTGTGGACTATTTCATGGGTTTTCGCCTCATCTCCCCAAGAATCCTTGAGGGCAGCAAAGGATTCCCACCCCTCTGAAGGAGAGCTTCATTTCTGCTGAGGGCTCACTTACAGAACACTTGCTCTATGATAAACACTGTACTGTTTTCATTTACTTCTCCAAAGACCCCTGAGAAGAGATTTTTATCTTCTGTTTACAGATGAGGAAACTGAGGCTCAGAGCCACTGGCTGTTGTCCAAGGCCACAAAGCTAGTAACTTACATGCTGGGACCTGAACCCAGGTCCTCTTTTCACAACACAGTGCTCAACATACGGTAGGCGCTCCAGTACAAATACTTACTGATGGATTAGCTAGATCCCACTCACACGCCTAGTCCAACTGCATCCTTCAATTCGTCACATCTTTACCTGTTGTCCCCCTCACTGTCAGGATGTACTTAGCTGCACTGGCTCTGTTTTCACTACTGTCGTGCTGATAGGCAGCACGATGCACTACAATTCTAAGGACTCGGGTAATCAGCAAACCATACTTCACTGGGCAACTAAGTGGTAAGAGTCAGAACAAGATGGCAAACAGAACTCGGAAGCAGGCATGGAGGGTTGGAAGTAGGGCAGGGAGAGGAAAAATACTGGGGCAAGTGATAGATTACCGATTTCTAGAAGCAGGTAGAAATATTAACTCCCCTTGGGGTGGAAAATCAGGAGCAGGCATACCTGCAATCAGTCATAGCATGCTAATAGCAGGAGAGACCCATCTGATGCTTCTGGAAATGAACCGATCACCTCGTAGGTCAGAAGGCAATTACCTTCATTCAGCTCAAGAAATGCCTATTTTTCAACCAGTGAGTGCACTGTTGGGGGATTTTTGTTGTTTTGTTGTTCTGTCTTCATTGGAAAGAACATATAAAAGTCATAGCCAAAGGCAGAACACTTGCCTCACTGACAAACAGCCCATAGACCATGGCAAATCCTCTGTTGCTAAACTATTAGAATTATGACTCAGTGCTTCCTGGGCAAATGCCTGCACTAGATGAAGTGCTCCAGATGCTGCAGCTGTCTCTGCCCAAAGACCATGATGTTCAAAGACCACCTGAACCATTCCAAACAAGGTACACTAACATCTTAGAGGGCTTACCTGGATTTATCTACTCCAGGTGCAAAGAAATCACTAATCTGCATCCCTCTCATAATTATATTCCCTTTTCAGTAGAAAATAGTATGATCTCATTCTCTTTTCTTTTACACCGAAGGGAAAACCGAATCTTCTAGAAGAGCCGAGGGGCAGTGAGAAGAGTAGAATAAAGAAGCAAAAGGGTATTTCTTGAGCACCTACTATGTGCAGCCCTGGTGGTACAGTGGTTAACAGCTCAGCTGCTAACCAAAAGGTCAGGAGTTTGAATCCACCAGCTGTTCCTTAGAAATCCTATGGGGCAGTTCTACTCTGTCCTACAGGGTCGCTATGAGTTAGAATCGCCTCAATGGCAATGGGCTACGAAGTGGATCAACACAAGAGCCTCAACAATGGGTTCAAACATATCAAAGATCACGGAGCTGGCCCTGGACCACGCACTGTTTCATTCTGTTAGGCATAAGGTCACCATGAGTTGGAGCCCACTTGAGGGCAACTAACAGAAAGAACGACTATGTGCACATCACACATCACCCTAATTTAATCCTAACACACTTCAGGGCAAGGTATTCTTAACCCTGCTTTAAGATGGGGAAACCGCAACTGAGAAAGGGCAAGTCTCCTGCCCATGGCCATTCAGCTCATTAGTGGGGAAGCCAGGACTGGAACCCAGGCCCACCTGGCTCCAAGCTCCATAGTCTATTCTCTACACCTATAGCTTCCATATTTCATTGGGCAAATCTGCAGCAAAAGACCGCTTTAAAGTGTTGAAAAGCAAAGATGTCACTTTGAGGAATATGGTGCACCTGACCTAAGCCATGGTGTTTTCAATCACCTCATATGCGTGTGAAAGCTGGACAATGAATAAGGAAGACCCAAGAAGAATTGATGCTTGAATTATGGTGATGGTGAAGAATACTGAACATACCATGGACTGCCAGAAGAATGAATAAGTCTGTTTTGTAGGAAGTACAGCCAGAGTGCTCCTTGGAAGCAAGATGGCAAGACTTCGTCTCAGGTCCTTTGGTCATGTTATCAGAAGGGACCAGCCACTGGAGAAGGACATCATGCTTGGTAAAGTAGAAGTTCAGATAAAAAGAGAAAGACCCTTGATGAGATGGATTGACACAGTGGCTGCAACAATGGGCTCAAACATGGAAACAACTGTGAGGATGGCACAGGACCGGGCAGTGTTTCGTTCTGTTGTACACAGGGTCGCTATAAGCTGGAACCAGCTGACCGCACCTAAGGACAACATAGCTTCCTTGGCTACAAATTCACCGAGAGATTATTCTGTAAAAGTTTTCTAACTTTTAACCTCAATTCAAACACCCTGAGGTCATATGATTAATAGCACTAATTTGCACTCATGGATCCAGTACTTTCCTCTGGCCCATGCTGAGATCTGAGCTTTTTGTTTCCCAGACAAATCAACAGCAACAGACTTTATCTTGTTAGATCAAATATAACCTTTATTTTTAAAAGCTGCAATTATGCCCAGATGTAGAGTTTATGTACTCAGAGGTCTTAATGAGATAATAAATGAAATTTTAATTTGACCATTGATAGTATAAAAGTGTTAGGATACTTTGGAATTAGGAAGGCTTATATGTGATTTTCTTTTTTTTAAATTAACCATTGTTTTAAGATACAATTACTCTTGTCTCATATTATGACAGGGCAGTGGCTCAGTCATAAAGAGCTAGAAAATGAGTAAATTTCTATTCCTATGCATTTAGCAGCAAGTGGTGAAAACAAAATAAAAAAATAAAATATAATCCGGGCTCCTACAAACTGTTAAGAAATGGTATAATTCCTTCAAAGCCTGTATAAGTAATGGCTGGCCAAACAGCTAATGCCTTTATCCCGAATATTCTTCAGGAATGTAAACTCTGAATGAGGTAAGCAAGAATTAAAACATATGTAATATACATACATACAATTACATAATTATTTCCTCATAACCTGAGTATGCATATATGCACTCACACTGACAGCACAGGGAAGTTGCCCAGGCTCCCCATAAAAAAGCAAAAATACTTGGACTATTATTTTAACATGCAGTTAATGCTCGTTGGTACTGAGCACTATTTACTATTAAGCAGTTAAAATAAATAGAATCTTAAAACATGACAGAAATCAAATTGTAAACCTTAGATCTACTTAGCTAATGTGAGTTACTGGCGACTTAGTAAAATCGTTCTCTGTGTCACTAAATCCCAGGTAATTCTTATCTAGATGTTATGTTTACTAAAACAGCAAACAACGGTGTTTTTTTTTTTTTTTTAATTAGTGAAAGCCAAATCTTATTCATTTCCATTTAGTCAATAACTTCAGGACGGTCACCATACAAAGTAAATTTTAAAAAGTGAATGGAAAATCTAATCCTTGTTAAGAAGACATCAATTTCACCCAGAAAATAATACTACCTCAATCTTCTTTCCATAAGGAGGTGGGAAGAATGCAGAACTCCCTACACCAAGTTGACTTCTAGCCAAAGACCAAAGAACAAAGCCAATAATACCAATAAAGCGAGAAGCAAAATGTTACTTGAATTAATGAATGAATGAAGTAAACACCACAGATAGAGTATTGAAATAGGTAGACCTACTTGGAAACTACATGTTGGATAAGGGGAATGAAGTGGCCCATGAGGGTTTTCAAGGAGGTGATTGATGGGCATGGATTCGGGAGGATAACAGAGAAGGACATTTCTGGGCCATGTTAGACATACAAAAATTAAACTGACAGGTAATACATCTCAAAAATCCTAAAAGGCTTTTAGAGGGTTCTTATTGTTGTTGGAGCCCTGGTGGCGCAGTGGTTAAGAGCTCAGGCTGCTACCCAAAAGGTCAGCAGTTCGAATCCACCAGCCTCTCCTTGGGAACCCTAGGGGGCAGTTCTGCTCTGTCCTGTGGGGTCACTATGAGTCGGAATTGACTCAATGGCAATGGGTTTTTCTTGTTGTTTTGGTCCTAATACTACTACACGTAAGAGTTTTTCCTAAGAAAATTTACTCAAAAGTTGAAAAAAAAATTAAAAGTAGTAAGGCTTTAAAAATATCTAAGTACCACTGATATTTATAACTGTAAACAGAAACAATCTAAGTGTCTAACAATAAGAAAATTATGGTAAGTGAATAAATAAAATGAAGACTAGGGACCCAAAGAGAAGTAGATATGAAATAGTGTTAGGTGAAAAGGAACAAATTACCCAAAAATTTTTAGTACTATAATGCTTGCTTTTAAACATTATTTTATTAATAAACACAAGAGTTTCAAACACAGAAGAACAATGAATTCTGCTGGAGGAACTGGCCCAGAGAGGGACCATGGCACAGGGATGCTGGGGAGGAGAGGAAAAATGAAGAGGCCAAAACTGAGTGCCAACCAATAGCTGAATTGAGGCCACACTCATTCTTAATTAAGAATTTGAGCTAAAGATGAAATTAATCTGCCAGCTGCTGTTGAGACAATTCTAACTCGTGGTAACCCCATGCGAGTCAAAGCAGAACTGTGCTCCATAAGGTTTTCAACCACTGATTTTTCGGCAGTAGATCTCTAGGCCTTTCTTCCCAGAGCTTCTGGGTGGACTCGAACCTCCAACCTTCAGGCTAGTAGCCAAGCCCATTAACCATGCGCACCACCCAGGGACTCCACCTAAGACTCTACAGAGATGCTAATTGCATCTTTAGGCCTTTTGGTGTGGGTAGGGGCTCTCAGTATCTCAGCCTCCAGCAAAAAGACACCACAGTCCCTATGGTTTGAGGACTTAAAATTCAATACACATTCCCATGCAAGGAAATACAAGAATGGCCAGGAGGGGGGAAAACATAAGCAGCCTGATTCCTAACGCCTGCAAACAGGGGCCCACCAGGAGGTTTTTATCTGAAACCACTAATTCCAGAACAAATTGGTCAACCATCTGCAAGCTGGTGCTTTGGTAAAACCTAGCAGGCTGAGAAGCTACTGTAAGATCTCCAAGTCATGGACTCACACAGACTAGACTCTGCACACAAGAGAATTTTCTTGGAACAATCAAGACACCCTGATTAGCCTTCTTCTGCACTCTCTTCTCACACCTCCACCCACCACTGACTTCTCTCTCATTCCTTACACGCCATCTCAATCAGCTCTGGGGTGAATACATCATGACAGTAAATACAGATCCCCATGAATGTCCAGGCAAAACACAGTATACTTTATGGAAAAGACTACATTTTGTCCAAGACAGATTGAAAACCATTGCAACGTTCTTCTCCCCTGTAGGGCTGGACGAGACACGTGCCATGTGTTTGTAATTTATCTAAGTGTTCTCAGACAGCTCGGCATTTAAGTAAAATAATTCTTTGTTTCCATAAAAAAACAAAGAAAGGTGGTAGCATACTCACAAAACTACTGAGGTGTACCCAATCTAATTAAAAAACATTTTTTATTTTGAAATAATTTTAGATTTATGTAAGAGCTGCAAGTCAAAAGTCAGTCTGTGCTGGAAAAGGTCGCTGTGGGCTGCTCTGGGCACCTGAGACTTAAACACTAACCGTATAGGAAGGGACTTTTTGGACCCAAACAACAGACTTCTATAAATTCCAGGACAGCTCTCCTCCCCCCTCCCCTGCCCCATTGCTAGACTATTTTGAGTTTCTGGTCAAGATTTTCTGCATTGTTTCTCTACCCTTGGTATTGGTTGCCTAACAATGTAGTTAGCAGTTGGCTGCCTACAATATTCTCACTATGTTAAGCTCAACTCTTACTTGGATAGCAGTACGTACCTAAACTGAGAAAGCACACTTCAGGTATTTGAAGAACGGCGAAGCGTGTACTCTTCTAGTACATAACCACGGCGAGGGCTCTAACAGGTGCTTTATATACAGACCTTCTTCAATTTACACTGCCTTACTATGAGGAAAAAATCTATTGCTTTCGAGTTGATTCTGACTCGTAACTACCCTAAAGGACAGAGTACAACTGCCCCACAGAGTTTCCAAGGAGCAGCTGGTGGATTCGAACTGCTGACCTTTTGGTTAGCAGCTGAGCTCTTAACCGCTGTGCCACCAGGGATCCACAGCACCTAACAACAACACTATGAGGAAGATATGAATATTTTCCCCCATACAGACTGGCTGAGTAACTTACAAAGCAAGGATGTTATAGAGCTGGGATCTGGCTTCCACGTTGTAGGCACGCCTTTACAATCATTACCCCATTAAATTCTCATTCAACCCAGGCCAAGATTTTTCCAAGGGACCTAACTTCAAACTTGTAAGCCATCAAGAAGACCATTTGTTATTCTTAGACAGACAGCTACAAATAGTTCCGCTACTGTTGTTGTTAGTTGATGTTAGGCGCCTCTGGGATGGTTCCCACTCATAGTGACAGAACGAAACACCACTTGGTCACAGTCGTTGTTATGCTTGAGTTCATTGTTGCAGCCACTGTGTCAATCTATCTCATTGATGGTCTTCCTCTTTTGTGCTGATCCTCTACTTTACCAAGTATCATGTCCTTCTCTAGGGACTGGTCCCTTCTGATAACATGTCTAAAGCATGTGAGACATAGCCTCACCATCCTCGCTTCTAAGGAGCATTCTGGCTGTACTTCTTCCAAGACAGATTTGTTCATTCTTCTGGCAGTCTATGGTATATTCAATATTCTTTGCCAACACCATAATTCAAAGGCGTCAATTCTTCTTCAGTCTTCCTTATTTGTTGCCCAGCTTTCGCATGCACTATTACACTGGCTTCAAGATCATTTAGGGCTATGGTTGGTCCCTATTTACCAAAAGAAAGCCTGATATGTGTATGTTATTTCTTTTGGTAAATATATATATATTTTTTGTTTGCTTGTTTGTTTTCTTATTAGACCCCTCTAGACATAAAGAGGAGTTCTGGTGGTTCAGTGGTTAAGTGCTCAGTTACTAACTGAAAGGTTGGCAATTCAAACCCACCAGCTTCTCTGCGGAAGAAAGATATGGCAGTCTGCTTCTGTAAAAACTTACAGCCTTGGAAACCCTACATGGTAGTTCTACTCTGTCCTATAGGGTCGCTATGAGTTGGAATTTGACTCCAAGGCAATGGGTATGGGTAGACGTATAAAATGGAGTCCTCGTAGTACAGATGGTTAAGGGCCCAGCTGCTAACTGAAAGGTTGGCAGTTCAAACGCACTCAGCTACTCCACAGAAGAAAGACCTGGCAATCTGCTTCCATAATGATTACAGCCAAGAAAACTCTATGGGGCAGTTCTGCTCTGTCACATGGGGTCGCTGTGAGTTGGAAGCGACTCAACGGCACTTAACAGAAGACATATAAAAACAAGATACATAACAATGGACATATTAAACAATCTATATATAAAAATCCTAAAACTCTAAAAAAAAAAGGGGGAGGGAGACATGACCATAGCGTCACCTCATCTGATTCAAGCCCTCTAAAGTCACTTGGTAACACTCTGGGTTAAACAAGACATCAATCTGAAGACAAATGAAAATCCAATGTTTGGCCCAAGTTTGGACATGCATATATTTCTAACAGCCACCTTAGAGAAAGGGAGGTCACGAACAGTGGCTTTCTAGCCTTTTTGGAATTTCTCTGTATTTGAACTAAAGATTTCAATACAAAGGGAACAGGATTGAACATAACAAAACCTGATGGGGAAGGTCAACGCCCCTCACGACGTCTTTATATCCCAAGACTTTAGTGATGCAAGACTTACAGACTTTCCCTGTGAGTCTCGCAAATGTGGCTGCTACAACTGTAGATATCCTGTTACCAACTTTCTTTAAAAGGATTGGAAGGAATGTAACTAAGTGTTCATTCAAATCATCAGACCGACACCTCCTTTCTTGAGCCTACTGAAAGTCTGTCCCTTCTTCTTTGGTTTCTACCTCATGAGCCTCAAGACAATGAGGTCTAGCCCCAAGAGCCAGATCTCCTTATCTCCATGTCTAGGCTCTCCTTGCCTCTGGGTTTTAGCTCTTTCTGTTCTTTCAGAAAGGAGCCCTAGTGGCACAGAGGTTAAGCGCCCAGTAGCTAACCAGAAGGTCAGCAGTTCGAACCCACCAGCCACTCCGTGGGAGAAAGATGTGGCAATCTGCTTCTGTAAAGATTTCAACCTTGGAAACACTGTGGGGCAGTTCTTCTTTGACCTATTGGGTAATTATGAGTCAGAATCAACTCAGTGGCAATGGGTTTGGTGTTTTTTGGTTCTTTCAGAAGTATGTGACAAGAAGCAATCCCATCCCCTTGCCAGAAGCCTACATGACTGTAGCCTAGGAATGGTGGAGTGTGAACCGGAAATGAAGTGGCTCAAGAGTAGGGAACAGGATCCTGGGGCGAGCACTCCAGGTGAGGCTGTAACCGATGAAGACATCTCAACACACATCTTATTCTGGGTCCTTACCTGTCCTGGCCCATTGTAACCAGAGGCCTGAATGAACTCACGTGCCTCCTAAGAAGACCCATTTCAGAAGCCAACTTTATCACCTTTCTGAAGGCCCTTCATTTTAACAAGGGTGGTTATTCCACTGGGGCCTTGGGGTGTCAAGGGCCAGAAGCTTTAAAAAGGAAAGAAAGAGAAGAAAATCAGGAAGTGGTATAACAAAGGCCTAATTACAAGGGAGGAGTATCTCTCCACAGACAGGTCACTGGAAAGACGCCAAGGGCTCTCACCACATAAAGAAGATTGTTATAAAAAGATTTTTAAAAAAAGAAGAAGAAGAAGAAAGAGAAATGGCAGTGGAGACTGGGAGGGGGTGGGGCAGAGAATAGGGAAATGAATAAGAATAATGACTTAAAAGCTTTTTTTTTTTTTTTCTGGTTCTCTGCTTGCCTTTCTGCAGATGCTCAGCTGAGCTAGTGCAGCTGGCTGCCTGACAAATGTGGAAAAATCAGCCAGTTTGAGCTGGTTGTTAGCAGCCCGGGCGTAGAGGCTCAGATAAACAAGGGTCTGCCTCAGGTGTGCCAGCAGGCCTTGGGAGCCATTCCTGAGAGATTCCGGCCAGCGTCCTGGCCTCCTGGCCTTCCCAATCTCACCAGCGCTTCCTTCTACATCTGGCTGTAAGTTCTGACAAAGGTGACCTTGGAAGAGGGGTCTTCTTGCATTTGTTCCTCCTTCTCTCCCCGGCATCCTCCCAAATGACAAGATCGCCTTCCTTCAATCTGGTGGGGGCTTCCTCTTGCTCCCTCAGTGAACAGCCTGCAGCCCAAGGACTCCTGCATCCAAGTGGCTGAGCTCCTGCCTGCAGGAAGGTGACACCGGATGGACTAACTCAAGGCCTCTAGAAAACTCCTGATGAGTATTCCTTTCTAATCACCATGGCGAACCACAGGCTCTTGTCTATTCTTGCAGTTCTTCATTACCTACTCTTGTTTTAAATGAGGAGTCCAGGTGGTGCAGTGGTTAAGCTCGGTTGGCTGCTAACTGAAAGGTCGGCAGTTTGAACCCAGAAGACAGATGTGGCAGTGTGCCTCCATGAAGATTACAGCTTTGGGAACCCTATGGGGCAGTTCTACTCTGTCCTATAGGATTGTTGAGTTGGAATTGACTCAGTGGCAATGGGTTTGGTTTTCTTTCTTTTCTTTTTTTTTTTGGTGTTTTACGTGGAATTCCCTAATAGTATTTTAAAGCAAATAAGATATTTTTTATCATCAATTTTCTACAAATACTAGTAATAAAAAACATCTTCAGAAAAATGTTTTTCCTCTGGGGATGGTTGCTTCTCAAATAAAGTGTCTTTTGTAAAATCAAAATAGATTTAATTTTGTAAAATTCAAATTAAACAAGTACTCGTGTTTAATATCTGGATAACAGTTATGGTTTAAAAAATTTAATTTGCGTTTGCTGTTATTCCCATAGCTAGAACAGAAGCTACTGAAGGCATTTTTATCAATATGAACCCACACTTTCTCCTGTTTGGACCTCCGTTTTCCTTTAACTTTGCTTCAGTGATTGGGCAAGTGACAACATATAAGAGCCATCCTCTCATGGAAACCACTTATTATGTTTAATTAAAAAAAAAAAATAATACTCTTGTTTACGTTTTCAACACACTGTTCACCCAGAGAGTGAGCTGCAACGAACAGGCACTAAAAGGATGTTAGTATCCCCACCAGCCACACTGAAGACATGTGACTTACTGCCCACGGGAAGAATCGTACCCACTGTAGAGACCAAATGGATGTGGCCCAGGCATAGCTTCAAAGTCTCATATAAAAGTAGACCTCCGTGTGTTTGCTTTGCTTTGTCATTTCTTTTAGCCAAAGCTACCTTCACCACATGTATTTCTGACGGCCTCTTTTGAAGGCGCTGACTCTGGGATGGTCTTGAGAGAGCCTAAGCATCTCTCTGAGTTTGGCCAGAGCCCAGCACCCAGTCCTGTGCAGACTCTCCCGCAGACCCTTGATACCTCAGCACCCTGGGAGACAGACACAGTCAGTAACGCTCATTCTAGAGAAAGAACCACACTGACAAGGAGTTATCATAGTGGTCTAGATGAGGGCTACTTCCCTGGCCAAAAGAGGGGTAAACCTCTGGGAAACGTGGACGACAGTCAACCAGGGTGGCGGGTCTGGGGGTCTTGAGGCCCAGGATCCAATAGACAATTAACCATAGTGGCTTCTACAGCATCTCAGAGCCAAAAACACCTAAACTTCATCAGGTGTGGTGGTTTTCCTTAAAGCAGTAGAACTCATTTTTAAATTAAATCTCATATGAACCCTGATAAAGAAAACAAGTAAAACTGAGAACGGGTTGCTGGGCAGTTAAAAATCCTCATTGTTGGATGGGAAAGGCGAAGCCTCCTCCTGTTGCTTCCGGGAACACTGGCGTGGGAGGCTTCCCAGAGCACCTGAACAGGGCAGTTCTCAAAAGAGCAGTGGCAGGCAGCTCACTACTGCTAAGGCATCCCATCCTACTGCGGGCAGTCCACACTCTCAGAGGCTTCTTCTGAAATCTGTCACCTGGTGGCCTATAGTCATGACTCTTGGCTCACTTTTGAGGCCAAATAAAGTAAGTTAGACCCCCATTTCACGGAGTTCCTGGGTGGTGAAAATGGTTACGGCACTCAGCTGCTAAGTGAAAGGTTAGAAGTTCAAGTCCACCCAGAGGTGCCTTGGAAGAAAGATCTGGTGATCTACTTCTGAAAAATCAGCCACTGAAAACCCTATGGAGCACATGTCTACTCTCCCACACATGGGGTCACCATAAGTCAGAGGTGACTCGGTGGCAACTAGCACTGGTACCCCCACTTCACATGGGGAATCTTCCCATATTCGCAGGTAGCAGGTATGCTGTAGTCGGGACATGTTCTTCATTACATGGTCTCCAACACATGTGTTCAAGCCTAAAACCACCTCTGCCCCCACTGTAGTCTTATCAAAGCTTCCTGGACATCTGTCTGTGTGTGCTGGCGCTCAGCAGTAAAAGGACCCAAGGGCTTGTCAGGGATACCCATGTGCCTCTGTGTATGTGGACAAGAAGGGAGGGAAGGGATTTCTTCTGGTAGGTTCAAAGCAGACCCCAGTCTTTATGAACAGAAGGCCATACAAATGGCTTACGGCCTATTCGATGTGTACCAGATCTGGGGACAAACTCTAAGCAGACTTCCTTTGGTAAAAGAAAGCGAAAACAGCTAAACTGCAGACAACAAAACTAGTCTGCCTTAAAAAAAAAGGCCTCGTAACAGTTAGAACTACTTCAAGGCTACAAAGGAGACTTCCTGTTCAGTTATATTCAATGTTTAGAGCAGATCAACAGCTGGAAAGGCAAACTTGCTTTCTTTTATTTTTTCAGTGCTAACATCTCACAGTTCAAATCACTTAACAGATGTAAAATTATAGGATACACTTAGCATTTAGGGGTTTTTTTATTATTAGCTAAAGAAGATCTTTTTGGAAAATACATTTGATGGTTAGTACTTCTTGATGATGATGCCAAGTATTTGTAAAATGTTCATTACACTAAGTAAAAATGTTCATTATACTAAATCACACTTTAATCAACTTAACGTGTGGTTTGTCCAGGTTCACCTAAGATATATTGGGCATTTTCAGGCACCACATATACAGTGTTTAAGGTCAAGGGGCAGGTTATCCTCCTGACCAGAAAACTACTCTAAAAGATGAGAGGCACCAAGGCTAGGAATGGTATCATATGCAAAGTGACCCTTCTGTAATTGAAACTGTTCACTAACCACAATGGTGAGAGAACTCTGACACGGAGGGACGCCCAGCATTACAGGCTCAAAGACAGGGAGGATCTTGTTCATGAAGAATACCCGAAAGAGCAGGGAGAAGCTGTGGTCAACCACTGCTCTTCCAGTGAGTGGGAAGGATTTATACAAGGGGAACAAAAGCCACCAACCAGACAGAGAATAGATCTGGTGAGGAAAGATTAGTGGATTCAGGGTGGTTTTGACTTCAGAAGACAAGAAAAAGTGTGACTTGACTACTATCTTTAAGTTCATTACTGTGTTGTTGTTGTTGTTGGTTGCCACTGGGTCAATTCCAACTCATGGCTACCCCATATGTTACAGAGCAGAACTGCTCCCCAGGGTTTTCTTGGCTACGATCTTAGTTTAAGGAAATTAAATGAAAGCAGGACAAATTCAGGTGGGCATTTTGGGAGAAAAATCAGCTGAACAGGAAAGTATTAGCCAAGGAATTAGGAAGCCTGGGTGGACCAGTTTGTCATTAGTAAGTAAGGAGAACTTGGATAGGTGTCTTAACCTCTGTAGGCTTTAGTTTCCCCATCTCTAAGGTACAAAGGTTGAAGCAAATGATTTTTAAGATTCTTTCACAGCTCAAGGAGCCCTGATGGCACAGTGGTTAAGAGCTCGGCTGCTAACCCAAAGCTTGGCAGTTCGGATCCACGAGTCACGCCTTGGAAACCCTCCGGGGTAGTTCTAATCTGACCTATAGGGTCACTATGAGTTTGAATCGACTCAACAGCAATGGATTTGGTTTTGGTTTTCACAGCTCAATATAATCTGTTAATTGAAAATAAGTAACTTAAACTTTATCACCTGAGCAGGTTAACCAACAATATCAAGTAGGTTGCTGAGGCCTCTCCTTAAATTTCCTTAAGAAAATAACAGGCAAACATCTGACCCGATGGTTTCTTGAAGGTCCTCTCAACATTCTGATTCTGGCCTACTTTATCACTAAATTGTAATCCCATTACTATCTCAGGCATTGCCTGGATAACGACAATACTTACCAAGTCCATATTCTGCTGAAAGAAATGATGTCTCTGAAAATGAAGGAGAGGAAACGGAGCCCTTGTGGCACAGTGGTTAAGAGTTCAGCTGCTAACCAAAAGGTCAGCAGTTCGAATCTACCAGCTAGCTGCTCCTTGGAAACCTTATGGGACAGTTCCACTTTATCCTATAGGGTCGCTGTGAGTGGAAATCAACTCAACGGCAATGGGTTTGATTTGTTTGTGGGAGAGGAAGCATGTGCTACAGAAAAAAAAAAAAAAAAAAAAAAAAAAACTCAACTCAGAGCGCAGCTTCTCATTTGGAAACATCTACCACGTAACAGTGCACGTTCTGGCTGAGTGAGGGGTGGGCTCAGAGAGGCAGACAAAGCATTTGAAGCTGAAATTTTAGAGCCAAAAGAAGGAAACTAGCAAGCGTCAGGCATTGTGCTAGGCTCTTTTACTCATAATGGGTTTAACCCTCACAGTGTCACTGGGAGATGGGTGTTTGAAATCTCCACATTATAAACAAGAAGTTCAGAGAGGTCAGAAGCCTGCCCCAAGGTCACCTGGTCAGACTGAGGAGTCCCTCTTTCAGCGAATGTCTACTGAGTGCTTACCCTGTTCCAGACATCATGGTGTCTACTGAGTGCTTACCCTGTTCTAGACATCGTGGTGTCTACTGAGTGCTTACCCTGTTCTAGACATCGTGGTGTCTACTGAGTGCTTACCCTGTTCTAGACATCGTGGTGTCTACTGAGTGCTTACCCAGTTCAAATCTACCAGCTGCTCCTTGGAAACCCTATGGGGCAGTTCTACTCTGTCCTATAGGGTCGCTATGAGTCGGAATCGACCTGACAACAATGGGTTTGATTTTTGGTTTAAGGAAAATGGAGCCAGTGTGTTGGAGTTGTGACATCAGAGCCACTAAGCCACCTTCAGGGAACACAGACGCAAGGTTGGAAGGGAAAAACAACACCCCACTGTGATCTCAGCCGTATTTCTTCCACATGGCGAGTTTCATTTTGTTTAATTTAACAATAAACTCATTATATTAACTCAATTCAATAGAAGCAGCAAGGGGAATTCTCCTAATTTAATCTCGGGCTTTGAGAAGCCTTGCTCAGAGCTAAAACAATGCCATCCAGAGAGATTAGAGGGCTTGTCCCATACTTTAAAAAAAATGCCTTAGAGTTTCTGCATGCAGCCCACCTCTAACTGAGGAACTAGTCAACCCACTTACTTTATCCAAAGCGTCATGCAGTCAGAGAGTTAATCTCTGCAAGCAAATCATTCTTATAAATGATGCTGCTCTAGGGTTTAAACTCTGCCAGGTGATCCTTTCAGCCTTGGAACTCATGCTCCAATGTGAACAGAGTTATGGGATGTGCCCAGCCAGGGAATATAAGTATCCTGCACTTCCCAAGGCCACGGAACTGGTTTTCCATAAGTCACCTGAAAATGCCAGGATGTGACTATCTATCTATCCCATCCACCCACCTGTCATGCATGATAAGCTATACAGTATGCAGCCCAAACAAAAGTTGCTCCTGATCATTAGCCATTCTAAGAAACAATTCTTACCTTTTTGTAAAATCTTGAGCAACAGAAGAGACTATACAATCTGCTGACCTAGTGACTTGAAATCTGGGGATTCCAAACCCACATATACACAACGGCTAGAGAACAAACAATGGTTTTTCTCCCCAGCTGGCAAGAAGAATTAACAGAGTCATTAATTAGGATCCCGCTTATGCTTGTATTGAATACATATGAATCAGGCCCACTCGGGGATGCCAGCTGGGAGAGGAGAACTTTCAAAATGCAGTAACAAACTAGATTTATCTTTGTCACCTTCACCTGCTTTTTGTGGTCTTACTGACCATGTGGGCTTGTGTGCAGATGTGAGGCCTGTAAATATTTATTTAACCAAACAAGTTGTAAAGCTTATTTCATGTCCTTTCAACTACAAAACGCAGAACAAGGCCAGGCGTGGGGGTGTAGGTGGAGGATGAGTCAGCCTTTAGGAAGAAATTGTCCTTATACCAGATTGCTTTTAGAAGAAGAAAGAAATGGCTGAAATCTGAGAAAAGGTACAGATAATAGTTCACATTCACTCCAGCAGTGGCCTGGCCTCTTTCCCTGAGGGGAAGAAAATGGAACGGGTGGCTGGGGGAGAAAAGCACAGGCTTCGCTGCTGCGGCCTCCTGTCTGTCTGTCTCTGTCTGTCTGTCTCTCTCTCTCTCTCACACACACACACTCTAGAGGAGAAATCCTCTCTCATGTTCTAAATAAATAAAAGGTTTGAGCTAGAAAACGAGGCCCTGACATGGAAGAAGTGAAATTAACAGGGGGTTTCTGTCACAGGTTCCAGACCCCAGAGTGAGGAGAACTCAGATAAGATGAGGCTTCAACTCTGTACAAAGTGAGAAAAATCCTTCTCGCTCTCTCAATCTGCAAACAAGATTCTCTCCATGTGGGACATTTTCTTCTATTATTTAAATTCTTGTTATACGTTTGCTTTTTTTTTTAATCGAGAACACTTCTTGTTACGTTAGAACACAGATCACACAGCAAGGGGGCACGTCCTATTAGAGGATTCTTTATGCTAAAAGCTAAAAATGGAGTCTGATTTTTCTCATCTGAAAATAAGCCCATGACCTTTTGCATCCTCCAGGCCAAATGTATTTCTGCAACATCCAAGGTCCCAGGGCATGTCAGGCAGAGTGAGAGCTAAGGGCTGTCGGGTCCAGGTCCCCAGAGCTAAGAAGTACACCTGTCAGAGAAGCAGCAGCCAGAGTCAAAAAGACAAAGCCTCCACAGAGACCCGAGAGGGCACTTGGAACTCCCACTTGCTCTGTCAGTTATCAATTAAACCTCTTCTGCATACACAGCAGCTCTAGGAAAGCTGCCCTTTACTTGTCTGCCTCCTTGAGAAAAGAGAGACGCATACAGACAAGGTTTGGGAGTAAGTAACACTAAGCAACAGAAGAATCAACATCTGCACACATTCTGTCAGATTTTTTTAAGTCTAAGGAAATGAAATAGCATCTCCAACTTCACTTATAATCAAAGAAATGCAAACTAAAACGTGTTACACTTTTTTTTTTTAAATTATCCAATTAGCAAAGATGAAAAAGAAAGGTAGTACCAGTGTCGGTGAGGGTTTATGCAAACATGTGCTCTGGTATCTTCAGAGCTGGAACAGATATTAGTAGACTCTTTCTGAAGTTAAAGTAGGCAACACGTTGCAAATGTCTTAAATGTGTATACTCCAGGGCAGCAATTCCACCTTAACCAATTTATTGGATCAGTCATGTGCATAGGATGTTCATCACAGCAGTATTTAGATTAGCAAATTGTTGGGAAAAAATTTCAGTGTCCACAATGGGGCAACTGGTTAAGTGAATTGTGTTGCAATCATTCAATGGATGGGATTAAAAGTCATGCTTACAGCAATACATAACTATTGAAAGGGGCGTATGTGCAGCAAATGTTGTCAACCAAAAATGTCTACCAGATTAGATGGGTGGGTGGGGCGGGGTGGAGTGAGTGGGAGGGTGGGTGGATGGATGATCATGGATGATAGATGATAACTGATAAATAGATTACTCTGTGCTAAACACTTAGCTAAGTATAGATGTATTATTTATTTTAACACTCACAACAACAACCCAGTGAAGTATATACTATCATTATCTCCTTTACTAGGTGAAATAAAACCATAAATGGAGAAGAATTTAAACCCAGTGGATGGTGTTCTAAACCCCAAGAGATCAATTTCTGTCTTGAATGTGAGTGTGTTTGTGCGCATGTGACCTTCCTCATGAACTCTGAAATGTTTACAGTCTTCTCTGAGTGGTAGGCTTGTTGGTGTTAGGTGCTGTCCAGCCGGTTTCAACTCATAGCAACCCTATATACAAGAGAACAAAACACTGCCCAGTTCTGTGCCATCCTCACAATGGTTGCTATGTTTGGGCCCACTGTTGCAGCCACTGTGTCAATCCATTTCACTTAGGGTCTTCCTCTTTTTTGCTAACCTTCTACCTTACCAAGCATGATGTGTTTCTCCAGGGACTTGTCCCCCCGATAACATGTTCAAAGGATGTGAGACGAAATCTCACCATCCTCACTTCCAAGGAGCACTCTGGTTGTACTTCTTCCAAGACAGACTTGCTCGTTCTTCGGGCAGTCCATGGTATATTCAATATTCTTCGCTAACACCACAGTTCAAAGGCATCAATTCTTCTTCAGTCTTCCTTATTCACTGCCCAGCTTTCACGTACATATGAGGCGACCGAAAATATCATGGCTTGGGTCAGGTGCACCTTACTCCTCAAAGTGACATCTTTGCTTTTCAAAACTTTAAAGAGATCTTTTGCAGCAGATTTGCCCAGTGCAACATGTTGTTTGGCTTGACATCTTGACTGCTGCTTCTATGGGCACTGACTGGGGATCAAGTAAAGTGAAATCCTTGACAACTTCAATATTTCCTCCATTTATCATGATGTTGCTTATTGGTCCAGTTGTGAGGATTTTTGTCTTCTTCACGTTGAGGTGTAATCCACACTGAAGGCTGTAGCCCGTGATCTTCATCAGTAAGTTCTTCAAGTCCTCTTCACATTCAGCAAGCAAGGTTGTGCATATCTTAGGGGTGATTTTTGTTTATTGCTTTGTGCTTTTCTGTGTTTTTCATTATTTCTGCAATGACCATGCATTTGTTTTGCAATTAAGGAAAAAAACACACAAACACACCATTAGCTTCTCTATTGACATGCTGATTCAGTGGAAGACTTCTCACCTTCCATGCTGGAGATCCAGGTTTGAGTCCTGGCCAATGTACCTCAAGCACAGCCACTACTTGTCTGTCACTGGAGATTTGCATGTTGCTATGATGCAGATTAAGAAGAAGGCCTAACCATCTACAGAAAAAAATCAGCCAGTGAAAACCCTATGGGATCACAACAGTCTGATACCATCATGCATAGGGTCACCTTGAGTTGGGGGCCGACTTGAAGGCAGCTAACAAGACAACAATAACATTGAGATATCATTCTCATTATACTTATCTTCTGACTCCTTGGGACTCAGGAGGCTTCAAGAAGAGGGAGACAGGAGCGAACAGACTCTTTTTCCCAGAAAGGGCTCTGGAACCAGGGGGAGTCAGCTTTAATCCAGGCCAAGGCACTTACTGTTTGCCCTGGGAATGGTCACTTAGAGTCTCTGAAGTAAAGCAAGAAATAAATGTGATAAGGCATGTAAAACCACTCCACACACAATAGGTGCTCCATGAACGCTGTTTCCCTTTTCTCCTGCAGGTCTTCTCTAACAAACCAACATCTGGAGTGGCATTCTCCAGGCTCTGCCTAATACAGAGTCTTCATTGTCTCAGGGAAGACCACTGACTCAAAATCAAAGGGAAATATATTCTGCCTGAAGAGTGCCTTACCAGTGTCCAATACATGCAACTGACCTGTCTCTCCTCTCCAAATTCTAGCCCTCTGTGGATTATGGTCCATGATTTTTGAGGTTATTTCACTCTCTATTATGGTGACCTTCAAACTAGGGTATACATACCCCTGACATGACACATGTCACAAAAGGCCTTCTAAGGAGGCCATGGACATGGATCGGAGAAAAACAAACAAACTTACTGCTGTTGAGTCAATTCCAATTTATGGTAACCCCCAGCGTTACACAGTAGAACTGAGCTCCATAGGGTTTTCTTGGCTGTAATCTTTATGGAAGCAAATCACCATGCCTTTCTTTTATGGTGCTGCTGGGTGGGTTTGAACTGCCAAGTGTTTGGTTGGTATAACCAAAAACCAAACCCACTGCCATCAGGTCAATTCCAAATCACGCTGACCCCAAATGCTACAGAGTAGAAATTTTCCATAGTGTTTATTTGACTTAGCTGAGTGTAAACCATTTGTGCCACCAAGGGACCACATAGCTAATAGTTTTAAGGAAATTAATTTCCAGAATCTCAATTTCCCTAAGATTCTTTCCTAAATCTGTCTGAAAATACATCTGTAGTCAAGGGGTCATACAAGAGTGCCCGCCTCCCCTCCTACACTCATCCTTCTTCTGCTTTACATCAGAAAGGCATAACTCTCACCTGTCCCAGATCTATTACGGTGCATTGCCCAGGGCTACAAACACTACTGAAGTGGCCCAGAAAGGGCCCATTTGGTATACAGGCTAAAATTAAGCCTCCTGTAATCAAGACACTATAAATCCAATGTGGACAGAACTTGGATCATTTGTGAAAAGTGCGAAATATAGTATTTTGATCTGTTTTGGGATTCAGATATGTGGAATGAAGTGGTGGGAATGATGACAATTATGATTTAACAACCTGTCCTCTTCTATCCCTCAACTATTAACAGAGACCCCATAAAAGCCAAGAGAGTCAGCGAGAACTACAGAAAGCTGGCTGTACATCCTCATTACATCTCAGCCACAAGCTCGTGGTAAAGCTCCGTCTCTCTCTTTCTCTCTGTCTTTCTCCTTCTCTTTGAAAAATCTTCATTGAACAACCTCCCCCTCCCCACAAAAAATATCCCTGTGCTCATGGAGCTACCATTTAGTGAAATTCTATGTTAGAATTAGAATTTAGAAGTGAGGTGGTTGTCACAGGGATGCATATTAACATACTGAAGAATGTGTCCATTGAAAAAGGAAGTCAGACTTCTTCTGACACAAAATAAATCTGAATTGGCTGGCTGATTAAAAATGAGGACAATTAGCCTATATTTTCCACTCATTGACTAAGTCTGCAAATCCAAGGTTTGATGAATATGTATTTAAAGAATGTGATAAAAGCATTTTCTTCCACGTTGTCATTGTTAGGTGCCGTCGAGTTGGTTCCGACTCATAGCGATCCTATGTACAACAGAACGAAACACTGCCGGTCCTGCGCCATCCTCGCGATTGGTATTCCGTCAATTCCTGGAGCCTTGTTGTTCACCAATACCTTCAGTGCAGCTTGGACTTCCTCCTTCAGTACCTTTGGTTGCTGGTAATATGCTACCTCCTGAAATATCTGAATGTCAACCAGTTCTTTTTGGTATAGTGGCTCTGTACTCCTTCCATCTTCTTCTGATGCTTCCTGCATTATTTAGTATCTTCCCGTAGAATCATTCAATATTGCCAACTCAAGGACTGAATTTTTTCTTCAGTTCTTTCAGCTTGAGAAATGTTGAGTTTGTTCTTCCCTTTTGGTTTTCTAACGCCAGATCTTTGCCCATTTCATTATGATACTTTACTTTGTCTTCTCAAACCACCCTTGGAAATCTTCTGTTCAGCTCTTTTACTTCATCATTTCTTCCTTTCATTTTAGTTACTCTGTGTTCAAGAGTAAGTTCCAGAGTCTCTTCTGACATCCACTGAGGTCTTTTTTTTTTTTTTTTTCTTCCTGTCTTTTTAATGACCTTTTGCCTTCCTCATGTATGATGTCCTTGATTTCATTCCACAATTCATCTGGTCTTCAGTCATTAGTGCTCCATGCATCAAATCTATTTTTGAGATGGTCTCTAAATTCAGGTAGGATATATTAAAGGTCGTACTTTTGTTCTTGTGGACTTGTTTTAATTTTTTTCAGCTTTAACTTGAACTTGCATATGTGCAATTTTCGGTCTGTTCCACAGTCGGCCCCTGGCCTTGTTCCGACTGATGATACTGAGCTTCTCCATTGTCTCTTTCCAAAGATGTGGTCAATTTAATTCCTGTGTATTCTATCTGTCGAAGTCCGCATATACAGTCATCAGTTATGTTGTTGAGAAAAGCTATTTCCAAAGAATATGTCATTGGTCTTGCAAAACTCTATCATGCGATCTCCAGTATCATTTCTATCACCAAGGCCATATTTTCCAACTACCTACCCTTCCTCTTTGTTTCTAACTTTCACATTCCAATCGCCAGTAATTATCAAAGCACTTTGATTGCATATTTGATCAACTTCAGACGGCAGAAGTTGGGAAACTTCTTCAATTTCTTCATCTTTGGCATTAGTGGTTGGTGCATAAATTTGAATAACAGTCGTATTAACTGGTCTTCCTTGGAGGCATATGGATATTGTAGATATTATCCAATCACTGACAGTGTTATATTTTTCTGCCATAATTATATATAAAAATATTGTCTGGCCAGCAAAGATATACTGAATTTAACAATATTTCTAAATTCCCAATGTTTGCTACGTAGATCAGATTAAGTAATGCATCACTAAGTAAAAGTAACATATAATCTTTAGTCATTTGATAAGTCTTGGTAAGCCTTTGTGATATATTTTTTGGTGTACACTGAGACAGTAGAGGATTTTAATGAATGGTTAACAAATGCTTTTGGAAGCCCAGTGTCCTCTAATTCTTTGCTTTCCACAAAACCAAACGAGGACCTAATCAATTTGTTAACTGATAGATCATTAAATATTGCCATGGTGGTGGTGGTTTGTTTTTAGAATATAACTCCGAAGTTCAAAGACGGGAATAACACTGCTCTTATGAAATTCCTCCCATCCCCATCACATAACAGGTAGTGTTTCTCACATCAGAAACATTAAAGCTAGGGATGGAACTGATGCAGAACCTTGATCAATAAATAATATTCATCAATGTGTACAGATACTAATTGGAGAAAAAAGTCCCATCCATCTCATTAGGAAATTCATTTCCAATAAATTTTTACTTTTTATGCTTAATAATTATGTATCAAAATGTGTAATATATTCATGTTGTTTTGATCAATCATGTACTAAAAATCATGGCAACGATAAACTATTACTTAGAGGTTTATGGTCACAGGACTTTTAAAATTTAATTTTTTTAACTTATCTTTATTGCAAAGGAGTATGATAGTATGATCAATAAAATACTTTCAAGCATAAAAATATATGACATTAGGATAAAACTCAAGGGGGAATATAACAAATACAAGTTCCAACAAAAAATGAGAAGTAAAACTTTTCAGTTTTAAAGAAGAGCTTATTCATTTGTTGGTTTGTAATGAATGGTGGTGAATATCTGTTCAAAATAGTAATTAGACGTTATTGGATACGTTTCAATAGTGATAGAAAAGTTCTATTGTAAAATGTCAGTATTTACAATATCCCAGAAATTACATCCTTTACAGCTATTTAAACTTATGATGAAAAATGTTAAATGTTAAATTTTAGATAAATATGTGCAAGAGGGGTATAAAGAATTTCAAAATTCTACTGGGGGTAAATGAACAAAAAAACTTAAATTCACTGCTCTATTACATCTCATGGCTATGCTTTTTTCCTTCCTGAGACTCATGAGTATGACATTTGTTTTGTTGGGTTTAAGGGGGCTAAAGAAAATACTTCCTTTAACCCTCTCAGAGATCTGGGGACACCCTATCTGCCCCACAGGCCAGGTTGTGGTTGGTTCCCGGTGGAACATGTTATCAAGAGCACATGAACAGGAATGACATGGGTCAACTCTGAGGTCAAAGGTGATAGCTGACACTGGGTCATTCCCTGATGGGTAGAATAGATCTGACTTACTGAAGGAAAAGGAAAACTGAATTTCCCACCTGGACTTACAGCTACAGTCAGGGATGGAGAAATTCCACCACAAGAATGGAATAAATCCTATGGAAAAAATTAGCAGGTGGATGGAATTCCTCTCCTATGTCCATATCTGACCACTTACCAGCTTTTTATCCTCTGTGCTCAACTTCATGAGGCAAAAATTCCACACGTACGTACACTATATTATTTAGAAAGCTGCATGCATACAGCCACACTCAAACAATGAAACAGACTTGGAAATAAGTGACCCAGAATGAACAGGCACACAGACACTGCCTTTCGTCTTCCCTGCTAACTAACCGGGAGCGACTCCAGGACTCAGAGGTTCCCCACTCAACACGATTAGAAAGAAAAGAGGTGTGGAAAGAAAGCGGCCCTGCCTCTTGCTGGCTCCACGCAACTCCTTAGCCTCTTAAGCCTCATCTTCCTTAACTTTAAACTGAAGTTCAAAATAGATACCTTATCTGCTTCACAAGACTGCTGTGAATAGCAAATTAGAATATGAAGCCAGAAAAACAAAAAACGTTGTAAGCCATATTGATTCATCCCTTTGAGTCTTATAAGCATTTCAACGCTAACACTTCTGGAGGAAGAACCTTAACTTGGTGTCTTCCTTTCCGTGTTCTCTCCTAATGCCCCCTCTTTTTCCCTATAAAGCCTTCCATTTGGGTGGAAGAACTGGTGTGGAGAGTTGTCACTGACATCACCCACACAGAGCAAAAATTTTATTATAGGCAGAATGTACATTTTAATGAAAAGGTAGGTCAACCAGCCTTAATTTCACTGCAATGAAAGGAAAGGCCACAACTCTGGGCATAGTCCTGTTCTTAAACAACTCTGTTTGGCTTGGTGTAGATACTTACGCAAGATGAAAGATGTCTCTTTACCTTAATTCATCCTTCTGACACGGGAAAGAACAACTGGAAAATTAACAGAGGGTCTACATACATCTACAATATCAAGACGAATCACTGATTTTAAGTCAGATGGGCTGTCATAATAAAGCCATTAACAACAGTAAGAAATGGAAAGATTTGATTTATCCTATGTCTAGATCTCACACGTCTTGAACTGCAATCCAGGGAACCAAGATCACTTAACGCTTCCTGAAACTGATTTCTATCAGTAATGCCAAAGGTCTCTCTGGAGGTAAAGCACTATTAGCCTTGGCAATGTTAACCCGGACAGTTGACACATAAAAGGGATCCTAATTCATTAATTTGGCAGTGGATGTTCATTGCTTTGGACACGGGTTTCAACACTGTTGAACTAGGATTTATCTGTAGGAAGTAAAGACCAAAATAGGGCACATAATTATGCAGATCTGGGTGCAGCTTGGAAAGAAATATTTGGGTCTTAAAATTCTCTGAACATAAAAATGAAAAAGACAAACTAATAAACAGTCGTGTTGCCTTTTCTCTTTGCCCCCAACTGCACTGCTTCATTTTTAGCATATGTTTAAGTGCTGTTTTTTATTACACTCATATTTAGGCAGAGAGGAACAAGCTTACCACATATGCTTTGCGTTATATACTAACTACTCTCTGTCAGATGGTGAGTTAAGAAGAAAAGGCACTGGAAGGGAACAATTAAATTCAAACGCGGCTTATAAAAATCCCTAGCTTTGGGGAGGAAAAAGCTCTGTTCGAGAGAATTTGGGGTACTTTTCCACAGAAGGTTTTTCGGGGAAAAACCTGAATCTGATACTGTCATAGAGAGACACTGTTTCGAATAAAGACATCTTAAGCCCTATCCAAAAAGGCTCTGGGGGTACAAAATGTATCCCTTTAATTGTTTATCTTATTATAAGATGGTACACATGCTAGGTCCTATTCTTGGCTTGTAAGGTTCTGGTGAAAAGTGGTGAATTGGTGATATTAGGACTTGGTGGCAAGGGAGTGCCAAATAATGCTTAGTAGACTGTAGGAAGAGTCCTGGGGTGGCGGCAATGGTGAAGCTCTCTACTACTAGCCGAAAGGTTGGCGGTTCGAACCCACCCAGAGGTGCCTCAGAAGACTGGTTTGGTGATCCACTTCCGAAAGGTCACAACTTTGAAAGCCCTGTGGAGCTGTTCTACTCTGCACACATGGGGTTGCCATGAGTCAGAACTGACCAAGGACAACTAACAATAACAACAATAGCACACAGTAAGGACTGCTGGGTGGGAACACCCAAATGAATTTACATCCTGAGATGCTTCCTTCCGTTTCTATTCACATCACGAGCCTGGTCCCTTGGTTCTGTTCTGCTGTTATTTCATGCACATTTCTTGATTAAGCCAAGCACCGTCACCCACATCATATCACTTAAATACCCTTCAAGGAAGATATAATAATTCCCGTGTGATAGAAAAGGAACCTGATGAAGTGACAAGCTAAAGTCATGCCAGCAAGGAGCAGAGCTGGGAACTCCAAGTACCTCCCCATTCCACTGTACACGCTTCTGCTGCTTCTCCTTCCTTTTCTACCCCCATCTCACATTTCCTCCCTTCTCGTTCCACGATCTCTTACCTCTCACATTCTCTTCCTTTCTAATCATCCGTTATCTCATTTCTCAAGCTATTTCTTTCTTATTGTAAAGGTGTTAAAGTTCCTGAATCCTAAGGATGGAAAATTGGGAAGAAATTCTAATAATAATGATATCCGAAAACTACCAATCTGAAAACTAATCAAATGATGGAAGGTTTTGTATTTTTTTGTTTATTTTTAAATATGTAAATCTTACCTACTTTAAGTATGTGTTAGAGTAGCGGTCTGAAATAAACCGTAATGTAACGGACGAAACAGGAGTGGCATTTCTTTCTATTTTCTCGAGGGTGATATTGGGAAAATACTCTCAATGAAAGTATATCTGCAAAAGCTTTTCTACACATAAAAATAAAGTACTTTTTTTCAAAGTATTAGCTACTTGACACGTATAAAGTAGACTGAATTACTCCAGCCATTGCTGGGTATCCAGCATTTACTAGGGTCACTTGAGCTATTCTGATTTATGAGGGTTTAACCCCGATCAAGGGAGGTTTAACCAAGCTTGCTGCAAGTGCCCACTTATGGATTTTTTCTGCAAACAAGAGAAAGAAGTCTTCAACGGAGCTCATACTATCGAGGCTCTCCAGAAATGATGCGTTAACTTCTAGAGGATACGCCTTCTGTTTTCTCCACAGCCTATCTCTCAATCTGCATCTCTAGGAAAGAAGCAGAAAGAGCTGGGAGGTAGGCTGGCCCAGCCAATTGCTAAGAAGTGCGTATGCAGTTAAAGCATCCCAGTGGTGTACAGCTCCTATCCCTAGAGCTCGCCTGGAAGGGGAGGAGCCACCTCCACCATACTTACTGTGAGCCTTTTTGTGCCTCAGTTAGTTTCCCTACCTCTAAAGTGGATATGACAGCACTTATCTTGGAGGGTTGTTTGGAGGATTAAATGAATTCATTCAAGCACAGCACTTAGAACAGTACCTGGAAGATGGTATTAAGTACTCCATAAATTTAGCTAATAGTATTAAAGCTTTCCCCATTTGTTCATATAGGACACCCACCAAACCAAAACCCAACCAGTTGTCATCAAGTTGATTCTGGCTCATGGAGACCCCATGTGTTTCAGAGTAGAACTGTGCTCCATAGGGTTTTCAATAGCTGACTTTTCTGAAGTAGATTGCCAGACCTTTCTTCCAAGGCACCTCTGAGTGGACTTGAACCCCCAACCTTTTGGTTAGTAGCCAAGCACTTAACTGTCTGCCCCACCCAGGGACATCCACAGTGGTCCATTAACCTTTGCTGAAAACTATCCCCCCAACCCAAGTCCTATAAACGTTAACTTGCTCCTGCTGCCTTATTTCCTGTCGATCTGACCTATTGTTAGTTAACAATTAGTCCTAACAGGTTAACTGGACAAACGATTTTATTAGGCACCTAACGTATTTCCTCTCCCAGGTAAAGGAATGCTGTAATCCAAATGAAATTCACATTTCTCAAGAAGATCCTGAAGTAACAGGTTTAACAGTAGAAATTTCAGGCAAGCAGAGAGATGCCTTTTCACCAGACATTCCTCTCAGTGCCTAGAAAATACTCCTCCGCTATCCTGGTGTCATGGATTGAATTGTGTCCCCCAAAAATGTGGGTCAACTTGGCTAGTCTATGATTCCCACTAGTGTGTGACTGTCCACCATTTGTCATCTGATGATGTGATTTTCATATGTGTTGTACATCCTACCCGTATAACGTTAACGAGGTGGGATTAGCGGTAGTTATGTTAATGAGGCACGACTCAATCTACAAGATTAAGTCAACTCTTTTGAGACATAAAGGAGAGAAGTGAGCAGAGAGACGGGGGGACCTCATACCTCCAAGAAACAAGAGCCAAGAGAATAACATGTCCTTTGGACCTGGGGTCCCTGTGCTGAGAAGCTCCTTGACTGGGGAAGATTGATGACAAGGACCTTCCTCCAGAGCCAACAGAGAAAGAAAGCCTTCCCCTGGAGCTGGCACCCTGAATTCGGACTTCTAGCCTCCTAGACTGTGAGAGAATAAATTTCTCTTTGTTAAAACCATCCACTTGTGGTATTTCCGTTAGAGCAGAGCTAGATAACCAAGATAACCAGGTAGTCACCTAACTGCTCCAAATTTTAATCACCACTACAGGCAACTGGTATCTTGTGATGACAAACTTCTCTGAAATCTTCACGTCTTCCATCTGGTGCATTGACTACCGAACTCTGAACCAGAGAAACTGGATTCTGGTTTCAGATGCGTTGTTTACTTACTGAGTTGTGCTGGGCAAGTCACTTTATTTTTCTAAGCCTCAATTTCCTCAACTGTATCATAAGAACAATGGTATGTGGTCACATGACCACAGCCCCCAAGCCAAATCCAGCCTGCCACCACTTTTGGTAAATGAAGTGGTATTGGAGCACCGTCGTGCCCATTTTTTTTACGCACTGTCAACGGCTGCTTTGTACAGTACAACTGCAGAGTCAAGAAGTTGTGACAAAGCCAAAAATATTTAACTGTCTGGGCCTTTAGAGAAAAAGTTTGCTGACCCCTGCTCTGGAAGACTGCTACAAGAAACCAGTCGGATGACTGAGCGGGAAGGGCCTTGCAAACTGCAAATATTTATGTAAAGTGCCCATCTTTGTGATGCCTTTCAGATGCTTTTAGGTAACTCTGTGTGTCACTCAGCGCACAGCTGCGTTCTTCCTAGCTAAGCAATCCCAAACACCTTGAGCCTGGTCCTATCAGGCCAATTTTCCATTTCTTTTGCTACATTTGTTGCTGGGTGGGGTATTTTTGGACCTGCTCCAGTTTCTCTTCTTCATTTGTCTTTTCAATTTTAATTAATATATAGTAGACTGGAAAGGTTATCATGCAGCTCTCCAGTGAAATCCTAGTTAATGCAGCCAGTAACTGGGCTGGCTTCTTAAATACAACAGTTCTGCAATGAAGTGCTCTTGGTAACTTAGAAAGCGCACAGTCCGAAAACCAGTTCAATCATTTACTAGCTGTGAACACTTGAGTAAATTATTGTACCTCTCTCAACTTCAGCTTCCACATCTATAAAAGAGAGAACAAATTATATGAAGCTCAGAAAGTTACTGTAGAGATTACAACAGTATATTTATACATATACTAACTTATGCAAAATGCCTGGCACATAGTAGGTTCTTAGACAAGGTGACTGACAGACGTACCTTCCACACGCCATTGGCAAAATACTTCTCTCCCACAATCCTGTCCAGACAATCTTGTATTTGTGAGTCTATTTACTGGTCACAAGTATCCTATCTTACATTTGTCCGTACTGAACTTCAACTCGCTTTTCATTTATTGAAGTCACTTTGACTTCTATTCCTGTCTTCGGAGGAGTTAGAATTTATGCCTTTCCGAATTTGTATTCTGTGGACCTCATTTCCAAAGGATGAAAGAACAAGAGAAAATACAGGTTAACTCGGGTCATAAGGCGAGCTGTCTAAAGCAAAATTAAGTGTAGATTTAGCACAATTATTCAAAACCCAACATGACAAGCTGTTTTGGCCCTATCTAGCTTTATGTAGCGAAACACGTTCCCCTATCCATTTGTCACTTCACATTGCTAACACCGACCAGGCCAAAGAGGTGAAAAGACAAATGGGTGGTCAGAATGAACAGCATGGTTAGGGAAACAGAAATGGAGAAAAGCGTAACTTTCCTCCCCAGGAAGCCTTCACCGATTTTTAAATGCAGCTGCCCTGTGGAGGTTTGTTTGGAGATTGTTTTTAATCTGAGACGTTTTATTACTAAAGCCTTAATTTTTCTGCTCCATTTTCTTCATTTTCCCCTAGCATCTTTGATTCTGAGCATTTACAGCAAGCACCGGATCTCACCGCTAGCCTGAAGCTCATTAAACTACTGAAAAATAAGATATAAGCACCTCATTAATTACCGTCATCAAGAGAATTAGCGTGCCTATCAATAGATATTACAGTTGCAAATTTTCTCTCTAAAGAATGGAGTCGCTAGGAACAGGTACTGGCTGCCTCCCCGCCAGAGACAGATTTCAATCACAGAAGACTTCAAGGAAAGCCCCAGTGGCAGATTCTATTTTCATCCCAGGATCTGGGGAGGGACTTCCTTGCCAGTTGAGGATAAGCTTTCTTCCTTAGAGTCTTGCAACTCTAAAAACCAGCTAAACATGCATATCAACCTGGAAAATGCCGAAATCAGCATTGTGGGAACCATTTTAAGTGGACTGACAAAGCTGCTCTTATAAATCAGACACTACTTCAAATGTTCTGAAGCCAAAGAAAAATTAATTACATTGAAGTGCACAGAAAAATGTTCGGAAGAAGGGCTTCTTGCTCTACCATGATTTCTCAGTTTTCAATCACAACCATAACGAGAACACTAGTGACTGACTATGGGACAGTTATTACGTGTAGGGTGGTGTGTTGAGGACGGGACATGCTCGTCCGGCAGCCACTGCAATTCTGTGAGGTCAGTACTATTATTACCACCACTTAACTTACCAGAGAACGAAGGCTTCAGGAGGCTGAGTAACTAGACAGAGATCACAAGTCTCATTTTTTACAGATCGGCTGTATACTTGGGGAGGGAGGGGTTGGAGGGAGCAAACACAGGCAAAGAAACCTGGTTTTATATGAGAGGAAAAGACTGAACAAGTCTGAGAATAGGCTCCAAATAGTATAACATACGTATACACCTGTCAAAAAGGCACTGTCATCTTAGGCTTCATTAACTGAAGGACAGGGTCCAGGACAAGGGAGGAGCTGGCCTTTTCCTACTCCTTGGTCCTCAGCATGCACCGAGAGGTGTGTTTAGCACAGCACACACAGTTTACATGGGGTATGAATAAACTGGGAGGAAAGTGGTCACAATAGTGCAGGGAGTTGAGTCATGATGCCCAAGAAATCACTGCAGGAACTAGCAGCATAGTCTAGAAACAAAGAGCATAAGGCTTTGGGACAGATAGCAAATTCTTGGAAAACCTGGGCATGGCCAAGTGAAAAGAGGAGGGGGTGTTGGCAGGGTGGTGTGGTCTGGGAGTTAGAAAGAGCTAGCTGCCAATTAAAGGGCAGCAGTTTGAATCCACCATCCACTCCTTGGAAACCCTATGGTGCAGTTCTACTCTGTCCTATGGGGTCGCTATGCATCAGAATTGACACGATGACAATGGGTTAGGTGTCATCTGGATGCCATGCTGGACTAGTTCATCTTTCTGGTCCCCTCCTGTACAAAGTAATAAATAAGATTATTGACCTGGGGCCAAGTCTCACACCTTTTTATTAGTAGCATAACGTAAAGCAAGTTATTTAACCTCTCCAGCTCTCAGTCTTCTGATCTCTAAGATGGCACTACTAATAGCACCTAATTTCACAGGTGTCTGGAAGGAGTTACATGAGGAAATATAAATAAAGCATTTACCACTGTTCCTGACACGCAAAAAGCTCTAATCAAATGCCAGTCGCTATTTTCATTGTTTCTATTATTGCTGTTCATGTGGTTCTTAAAACAGAATGGCGATGTACAAAATCACTGCAGGAAACTTGTCCCCTGGGGTAAACAGGTGGCATGCCAAGAAAGGTTCTATGGCCCTAAAGATTTGGAACATACCAATTTAGAGAAAGACAAGTTTTTTGTTTTTTGTTTGTTTTTTTAAACTCTATGCATTGTGGCTCTCTAGGAAGGGGCAAGAAGAGCATGCAACAATTCCCAGATGTGTTTGCATGGTGCCCTTTATAAAGAACATTCCTTAGAAGGAGTGTGTTCTGCAGAATAAGCGGTGGCTTCCATGGTTACAGAAGAGCCCTTGATCGTGATCTATTCCAACATCATCTGATGTAGATAAACCATGCCCTGGGGAGAGTGCCTGGAAGTCTCAGGACCCATAGCGGGAAAGAATAGCCAAGTGTGGCCAACAAGAGCCTTGCTACTAGACACAGGACTACCTTTTGGGCACAAGTACACAGGCAAGAAGCAGCTCATTTTAAAGAAAGCAGTGGAGCAGTCCCCTGGGAAAAGCTTGTATTTAAAGTAAAGTGGCCCAGGTAAACCTGAGATTCATTAACTGAGACCTGGAAATAAGGCTGCCCCACCCATATAGGTTCATTCGAATACGTATGAATGAGTAAAGAAATGAATGAACACTTTTATTTCAAGGTTATCCCCTCTCCTTTAAAACATATCATAAAAATCACACCACTACGCTTACTATTGATTACCAATATTGTTAAAATTATAAACAGCATCACAAAGAGTACTAATTGAGCCTTTCTGTTCCAAGTTGAGTGCATCATCACATGTATCAGACCTTTCCGGCCCCTATGTCCTTATTTGTTGGCTTAACCTCAGGGCCCTGTTGGGAAAAGTGTGTGACATTCCAACATGATCCAAATGTGAGAGATGGGGCAGCACCCAGGACAGACTTTGTGTAGACATGGGTTTTCACGTGCTTATTCGAAATATTTGCCGTCAACCGGACTTGGTTAAAGTGATTGTTACATACAGCAGGGCTAACTTTTTAATGTAAATTAAATGCAAATGTATGCAATGTTATCTTTAATGCAGAAGTAGCAGAAAGTATTAAGATATGCTGAGAGCCTAATTAGGTCCTACATCAAAAACTATATATAAACTTGACTCCAATGTCTCCAGAACACAAATTGAGTCTAGAAATCCCAGTTTGAAAGCTTAAAAAAATAAAACAGAAGACATACATATATATTTCAAATCACAGTTCTTTTTCCTCTCCCTTCCCTAAGACTGAAATCTTAAAAGGATGATCTTAGACAGATATTTCAGCTTGGGAGCTGGGAGGAGTGCAGTGGGTGAGACATGTACAAGTTTCTTTCTAGCAAAAACCAGGAAGCAAGAAAAAAAAAAAAAAATCAACCACAACTCCCCATAAAAGGCAAAACAAAGCTGTCTTATGCTTTCTGTCTTCGTATTAAAAACGATGACTTGCCAGAAGAGCATATTTTCGCATTCATTCCCATTTCTAACCTTCCCAGAAACAAACACATGTGCATTCCTTCCTAATTGCTCTTAAGAGTAAACCCTTATGAATTCCAGCTCCACTAATTCTCCATACCGATTCTCCAACAGGGGTGGAGCAGAAGGTTACCTTCATCCAAGGGGAGAAAGGATTGACGAAGCAAACAAGGATCACCAACAGTACCGCAGCACGCACAGTCAACGGGCATCATGGAAGAAGCCCCTTCTGAACACTCAGAAACACCGTTTATACGTTGTCGTTGTTTGCTGACGTCGAGTTGGCCCCCCACTCACCACAACCCCACGCACAAAGGACAAACGCTGCCTGGTCCTGCGCCATCCTCGTGATCAGTTTTGGATCAGACCTTTGTGAGCCACAGGGTTTTCACTGGCTGATTTTCAGAAGTGGATTGCCAGGCTTTTCTTCCTAGTCCATCTTAGTCTGGAAGCCCCTCTGAAACCTGTTCAGCAACACAGCAATGCGCAAGCTTCCACTGACAGATGGTGGTGGCTGCGTATGAATGCTTGCCTTCCATGCGGGAGACCCGGGTTCATTTCCAGGCCAATGCACTGTTTATTACAAAATTGGTAAAATGATTCAATTGCATTTTCTATTCATGACAGTAGATACCCCCAAAAACTCTGCTATGCAATGCTTGGTTAGCCATTATATTTCACTGTGCACAGTAGAAAGTGATAACACCGGATGTCTTCAGAACTGTCCATAACCCAGGTCCTTCACTACCTCAGAGGCACGATGCCTTCTGATTCCTCAGAACAGTGCCGTGGACTTACAGTCCCAAGCTCCGGGGGCCTCTCTTTGGCCCTAACTGTAACTGCTGGTTGTCCTTGGTCAGCTCAGAGGCAAGAGCCTCCAGGAGTTTATTTCCTCTTTCCTTTAAGGGGCTTATCTTCCCCCATCAACCTTCCAGGACTGCTTTGAGAACCAAATGACAGAATAAAGGATGCAAAAACCATCTGAAAAAGTACATAAAATACTTCAAAAATCTAAGATGTCATCAGTCTCCAAACGGTGTGTTTATACAGCACTGAACACATATACCACATGAATACGCATATGTATTTGCATACATGAATATTTACATGTGTGCATATACACACATACGTGCACCCATATGTGCATAGGTATAGGTTTCCATGCAGAAGTACAGATGCATATATAAATCTATACTGACCTCCTAGTAAAAACACATTACTAACACATATGAGTATATATACGTAAGTTGACATATATTTATGTATGCATATATGTGCCAATAAACACATCAAGTGGGTGTGTATCTGAGCCTATTAACCTGTGGTCTTAGCAGTTGAGACTGCCTGCAACAGCCCGAGACTAAATCTAGACCTTGGTGTCCAGGCCGAAGGGCTTAAAGCGAGCGGAGCTTATCCAGCTCTATTCCCCTCTGAGTTTTCTTCCATCTTATCTAATACACTCTCTGAAAGGAAGGATCTTTTTCAGTTCCGCTAAGATCCCCAAATGCTCTTAACATCTCCAAAGCCCTCTAATACAAAAGGGCCCAGTTGCTGCAAGGCACAAGAATTGCACCGGCTTCCCAGCTCCACGGAACATGCCCAGAGGAATACATTACACACGGCTCCGGCACAGCTCTTCTGAAATTGATATTGCTGGCATCACTCGCCCCAAATTTCTAACATTGTCGTGATAACCCCATTTGTTCTCAGGCTCTGCTTCCCACATTTTAAAGTTACAGAATTCTCCCCATGTCTGTTCTTCATCATGCCCTTTCTTTAAGGAGAGGGAGAAAAAAAAAGTCTTCCCCTGGGTTCCTCCTTCATTTCGTGTACTGATTCCTTGTGCAGTTTGTCAGTCAGTGATCAAGTATATATTAAATGCTACTGTCCACTAATTTACAATCTGTATGATTTTAACAGACAAGACTTGCACCCCAAAACAATTAGAGGACAATGGAAGACTCAGTCTTAGTACTAAATACCTTAGGAGCCCTGGTGGAATGATGGTTAAGAGCTCAGTTGCTAACTGAAAGGTTGGAAGTTCGAACCTACCCGGATGCTTCTGGTGATCTGCTTCCATAACGATTACAGCCTAGTAAGCCCTACAGGGCAGTTCTACACGGTCATAGGGGGTCGCTATGAGCGGAAATCAACTCAGCGGCACCCAACAACAACAACAACAACTAAATAGCTTGCTTTAGGTGATGATGGTTATTGATGTCAGGAAGACCCAGAGTCTCTTCTGGGCTGGAGCAGTTAGAGAAGAGGCGGAAATTGAGCAATCCCTCCCACTTTCCCATCATTCCTGTTTAAAAAATAAACTGTCTGGCTCCTCCACTCCTTAACCTTCTGGGTCTCACTGCTCCTCTTCACCACTCTACTAAAAATGCTCTTGATGAGATCCCCAACTGTGGCCTGACCACCCCCTCCAATGGGCCTGTCAGCCACCCTGCCGCCATGGCAGAGCACGCTCCTGGTTGCCTTTCTGCTTCTCAAAAAGCTCCTTCTCATTCTGGCCCTGGCCCCAAGCGTATTCCACGTGCAACTCTGATCCCCTCTCTTCTTCCTCTCCACCACTCATGGCGCATCAATCACCAAAGCAATCACTAACTTCTCTCAGAAGCTCCACATTCACATTTCCAAGCATCTGCTGGATGTCATCCCAGAATGCCCCTTTGTAGAGTATCAATGAAACCAGCCCTGAATGCAGCATCTTCCCTCCGTGACCCATCCGGGCCCCCACTGCCAGAGTCCAACAGATCTGAAATGCCTCAGGGCTGTCTTCTGGCCACCACATCAGCTCCCAAAGGTCACCTCCACATAGCTTCTTACATCTGCGAGGAGCACTCCATCCAGTTGCCCACCACGGAAGTTCAGACCTTCTCACCTGCAGCCCAGGACCCCATCTCACAGTGAAAAGCACACACACCTTGGAAAAGATGAACTAGGGTTCTAATTCAGGATTGATGCTTCACACACTGGCCCTGGGCAGGTGACTCAACCAACCAGTTTCTGCTTCACATTTCCCATCTCTAAAAGGTGCGTAGGTTCCCTTCTTATTGCTCATTGTAAGAATTAAGTGCCTGCCGGCTGTTTCAACTCCCACAGGCGTCCCTCCTCTTATCTGGACACCTTCACAGCAGCTCTTAGACTAATGTCTAACTGAACAACTGGGAAACCCTGGTGGAGTAGTGTTTAAGAGTTTGGCTGCTAACCAAAAGGTCCACAGTTCAAACCCACCAGGTGCTCCCTGGAAATGCTATGAGTTGGAATCGACTCTATGGCAATGGGTTATAGCCTAGCCTAGCTGGAGCCCTGGTGGCACAGTGGTTAAGGTCAGCAGTTCAAAACCACCAGCCGCTCCTTGGAAACCCTATAGGGCAGTTCTATACTGTCCCATAGGGTCTCTATAAGTGGAATCGACTTGACGGCAATGGGTTTTTTGGGTAGCCTAGCCACGCTGACACATAGAAACAATCATCCCTGGACTCTGCAGTCAGGTTGCCTGTATCCACATACTAGGTCAGCCACTTGTAAGCTGCACGACTTTGGGTAGGTTGCTTGACGACTCTGTTGCCTCAGTTACCATACCTATAAAATCGTGATAACAAAAGCACCAACTCCACACGGTGGCTAGGACCACTGAGTGAGCTAACGTATGTAAAATGCCTGGCACATAAACACTCACAAGTTTGGTGCCGTTCATACATGCCAGTGTGATCCTATCTATGAACGGAAAGGCACCTGGCAATTGTGTCAGATCCTAAGATGTTGCAGGACGCTAAGTCTGGGATGGATGGGTGGGCACTGAACTTGATCTGACAGGCAATGTGTTTTTCCCCAATGCTTTTAAGAACAGAGCTCAAATTTAGTAGTGCCATTTTTGTTTTAGTTCCAGTGTCCTCGATGGTGCCCACACAGACCAACATCATGTTGGTGTGACATCTGCTATAGACTCGGCAAGGCATAAACATACAATACACTTAGCACTTTGCATTTCACGAGCCCTTTACAACAAACTGAGCATAAGCCAAAATAAAACAGAAGAGGCTCAGCACTAAGAATCAGGACGCGCTGGGTCAAATTCAGAGCCTGGTGGTGATAAATAAGATACTTTTCTGTACTCATGTGTATTCTTATTTCAAGGCTAGCTAAAAACTATGATCCCTGAGATACACAATAGTAATGATACTAGAGATTTCAGTGAAATGGCTAACTAAGGGTCTAAACTGGTTAATTACGGTTGAAACCATGTTTGCCATTCAGCTGTATAGACAAGGGTGGGAGTTGGTGTGTAGAACACAGTCGAAGTCCAAGTTTGCAGCTTGTCTTTGGCTCCCAGGGAAGAGATGCAGGGAGGCAGAAGTGCCTCTGGTGGCAACAGATATTTACGAAATGAGAAAACTAGATGCTCTATTTCCACAGGGCTATGAAGAGTGGGGGAGCCCTGGTGGCACAGCTGTTAAGAGCTCAGCTGCTAACCAAAAGGTTGGCAGTTTGAATCCACCAGCCGGTCCTTGGAAACCCTATGCGACAGTTCTACTCTGTCCTCTAGGGTCGCTATGAGTCAGAATTGACTCGACAGCAACAGGTTTGGGATGAGTTTTGGTGAAGACGTGGGACTGCCTTAGGGTCAGCTACAAACCTTTAAAAAGGCAAACCTGCTGTTAATGTTGCTCCACAGTTCCAGTTGCACGCTTTGAGTATTTCTGTCTAAGCAAATGTGGGCTCTCCTTGGGGTGGGAGGGCACTAAGACCAACAAATGAACAGTCCAGGAAAGGTGCACCTCTCCCCACACTAACCTCAAGCCTGCCTCCTGCCTCCATGGTATTACACGGGATGAGACATCTCATCACACGTCTTCTTCATCAGTAGGTAACTCCCAAGGGCTCAGCCAATGAAAGTACCCAGCTTGTACACACCGACAGACACAATCACGATACTTTCCTACCTCCTCTGATCAACCTCAATTCAAAATGCCCACGTATGTTGCACTGAGGACCCATTAAACTGGTCTCTAAAGAGTTCGTGGGAAAAAATAAAGATGAGGAATGAGAAAGAAAATCAGCCAAGGTGGAGAGCTGATTACGTGCCTGACACTGTACAAAGCACATGACGTATTTCTGTGTATTTCATATCCACAACCCCCAAGAGAAGAAGGTGGGAACTCTACACAACCCCCAAGCTGAGGACACCACCACAGCAGGAGCATAAACACAATTTTGGGGGAAATAATTTCATATGTCAAAAAACCATAGAAATAGGATTCACACTGGGAAAGAGCAGAAATTTGCTGGACACGCTTATACTGACTTTATGGTTTAGCTTTTTTGTTTGTTTTTTCATTACACGGCTGGCGGCAAAGCAAAAACGCCCCAACCTTCTTGGTGTTTAAGGTCTCCCATAGGGCAGGTCCGGGTCACACACCTAATGAGTTGTTGAGCCAGGATGCAGACCCATGCCTCTCCAACTCCAAAGCCCCATCCTGGATTAAATGATGTGCCCATGTCAGGTCAGGGGTGCTCCTGAATGTTCTAACCATTGCCCTGGCATAGCACTGCACATGGGGTCAACACTGGCTTCTGGGTCTTAAATTTCTCATCAGACTTCTCAAATCATAAGACATGCCTCTGCCCATGTGTAAGGCTGGCTGTCACAATGCCCCATGAAAACGTCTGCCCTAAGAGCTACTTCAACACCCAGAGAGCCAAACTGCCAGGCCCCAGCTGTTCTTTGATGACACAATTCAGGAACATCTCCTCTGGGGCCGTGGGGCAAACCGGTTCATTTCCGAGGACCACTGTCCCTGAGCCATTAGCTCAGGCTCCTAGGACTTCTCCCAACCTCTAGAGATGAAAATATGACTCAGACCTTCTGTGTGACCAAGACTAGGAGAAAATATAAAGGAAGACACAGGACACGCTATAGTTATTGGGCTGAAGAAAAAGAAAAAAAGAAAGATCGGTTGTGGTCAAGTCGATGCTGACTCATGGCGAATCCATGTGTGTCAGAGTAGACCTGCGCTCCACAGGGTTTTCACTGGCTGAGGCAGAGCTCCAAGCTTTTCCTCTGAGGCATTTCTGGGTGGATTCTAACCCTGCCAGCCTTTTGGTCAGTAGCCAAGTGCTTTAACCGCTTTAACCATCTGCACCACTGACAAATCTATAAAAGGCACCTGGGCAGTTCATTTGAGTTCACATGAGCCACCAGAGATGGTTCTGAGTTTAAAAGCAAGAAATCAAGCGTTTAACATAAAGAATTAGTGCAGAACAATCAAAGGAACAGACGAAGAAAAAGTTTTGGGGGAAAGGAATCCTCCCTGCTCTGCCTTTCAGCAAACAAGCGGCAGCAACATCAGTTGGGGCGGCCTCTGCCCCTCATTTGCCATCCCCACATTCTTCCAGGCACCGCGGTAATGTTCCTTGCCGCGTATTTGAATTAACCAGACCCAGAGGATAAAACTTTCAAATTAAACACATTCCTAAAGGATTTCAGGCTTATTGTGTATGCACCAAGGAGACATAACATCCTAAAAATAATACATACACAGAGAGAAGCACATTTTCCACCAACATTAAAGTGGAATATGAATTATGACCCAGCTCATGGGAATAGACATCTGATTACATGCAAAATGGAGCTTTTGTAAATAACATCAGTCTTTGTGAGCTACCACAATTATTATCAACCATTTAATGTTACTTCCTAGCAACTCATCTATCATTGTTAGAACGGTCCACTTTTGTTTTTTCCCCTCTGATTCATGAGGCTCCAAATTTTATAAAGTTCACTGTTAAAGCTATACGGAGATGACAGACCCAGTAGCGAAGGAGTTCAGGAGATTATTAGATTTGCCAAAGCACAGGCCGCATTGTGTATCTGCTATTTCGGGATGTATTCTGCTGGCGAATTGCTAGAAGCAGCAGAATTACAACGGTAGCCATTCTGTTCGCTTTTTACACAAAGGAATCAGGAAAATGTGTTTAAACTTTTGCTATTTGGGTATTTAAGAACAAAGTGACTCCCAGGAAAATCGAGTATACTTCATTTTTTCTGTCTCCCTCACCCCCAATATTTGACACTAGTCCATTAAATACCATCCCCAATTCCAGCTGGTCTGCATCCTATTTAATGTGCTTGCTCATAAACAGACAAATGAGCCACTCCCTAGCCTTACAAATTCTATTTCACAACCAAGTAATAAGAAGTGTTTATCAATATAATTGAACTTTTCCGGTTGGCTTGCAAACTTGTTCTTAGTCTATTCCTGTTTGAAACACTTGAAAACCAGGCACAGGAAGTACCTGGAGCTGTTGTCAGGCGGGCTGTTTGAATAATACCTTCCTTTAGCACCTAATGGGAGACGTGGCCTTAGAAAACGCATTCAGTTTTCTCTTGGTTGAAATTACATTTCTGCAGAAGGGGGGATTTTCACTGGCTCCCAGAGGCCTTTGATTTTTAACTGCATCCAAAGTAGGCTTTGAAAGGCTTCTGGCCTACAAAAATCCCCCACACAGCTTCCTGGCATCCACCATCGTAAGTGGGCTGTATTCGGTTAATTGTCTATCTGCTGTCTCTCCTGTGGGAATCTGAGCCCAGTGCACTACTGGGGGTTCGTTTCTGGGCACAAATCATATTAGTTGAATTGACAGTCACTAAAACGAAGAGAGTATTTAAGGTGAGAACACCAGTTTCTATTCCTGTTAAACGTTTTAACTCTTTAGTACTAATTTCTTTCTGGCTTTGGCTTGAAAAAGTATTAACTGGGAGGGCTAGCCTAAACTTTATACAGAAGGCAAGTGTTTGCCCATCAATATGGAGGAAACAGAACAAGCTAAAGGGGAGGTGGATTTTTTTTTTTCCTGCAGCTAACCTCCTTTGTGTCAGGCATCACTTGGGGTGTTGTTTACTTTATTTCATTTAATCCCTAGTTACACTACTGATCTTAATGCAATTATCCTCATGTTAGAATCAGGAAACTGGGGCTCGGAGACAGTAAGTAACATGCTCACATAATAAGTGGAGTAAAGATGGAAACTGAATCCAGATCCATCTCGATCCAAAGCATGAGCTACTTCCTCTCTTCTGCTGCAAGATTTTTTATTGAGGCATCATCATTAATGGCTTTTAATTCTCTACTTCAAACGTTTCCATTAAAAGGAGACCATAGAACTTTAAGAATGGACAAGTAGTGACTTGATATTTGAAGTTAGAAAACTATGGGATAGAGGCCAACTTACTTTTTTTTTCCACAAAGCCTCAGTTTACTCATCTGTAAAACAGAAAGACTAATGCCTGTCTCACAGGTAGCTGGGAGAATTAAACGAACCTACAAACTGAAAGTGCCTAACCTCCAGTAAGTGCTGCATAAAAGGGAGCTACTGTCATTATGGAGTCCTGGGTGGTGCAAACAGTGAACACACTCAGCTGCTAACTGAAAGGCTGGTGGTTAGAGTCCACCCAAAGGTGCCTCAGAAGAAAGGCCTGGCAATGTACTTATGGAAAAATCAGCCACTAAAAACCCTGAGGTACACAGCTCTACTCTGACACACACAGGGTTGCCATGAGTTGGAATCAACTAGATGACAACTGTTTTTGTCTTTACTGTTATATAACTAACCACTTATTCACACACAAGTTTTTCTACCATAAATTATTTCTCACCCTCTTATGACAAAGAAGAAACTCATTAAAATTTAAAACAAAACAAAACAAAACAAAACATTTTTTCCCAAATGCTGATGTAAGGAAGCATGTGCTAGGAATCCCATTTCTCTTCACATCTGATCTTCACAGCTCTGCTACTGGCTTGCAGTGAACTAACGTCAGTATGCTTCTCTGCTTTTGCCTCTCACAGTTCGTTCATTTCTGCAGATAAATATACACAATAAATGCTGAATTTTATTAATAAATTCAATTGGGTAAAGGTATGCTGGAGGCAAGAGGAAGAACTGAGTGGCTTAGGGAGGGCCTCTGCAGACTACGGCACAATACAGGGCATACAAAGCAAATTCATACAAATGGTTCAAATATCTAGACTGGTCAGAAGCATTCTTGTTTACTCACCTGCATTAGGATTCTTTCGTTCAACACACATCTACTGAGTTCCTACTGTGTGCTGGGATACGAGGGTGAGTCTGAACAGGTATGACCCCTGCCTCCCCTAGGTTACAGTCTGGTGGAAAAGACCAGGAGTAAATGAGGCCGAGAATCATGTAAACAAAAGTCAGATTTTAGCCATGGCAAATGCTACCAAGCAGAGAGACAGCGCAACGAAACCCCATCTATCAGGATTTGGCCTAATTAGGCAGGTCAGGAAGTTCTCCAAGGAACGGATGTTTGATTCAAGATTTGAAGACTGACCCAAATGTCCCTTGAATGATGGATGGATAAAAAAAGCTGTGGTATATCCATACAATTATTATTCAGCCATGAAAAGGAAGGAAGTAATTACACATGCTAACTGAATCAACCCTGAAAGCATTATGCTACGTGAAAGAAGCCAGACGTAAAAGACCACATGTGGTATGACTGCATTTATATGAAATGTCCAAAACAGGCAAATCCGTAGAGACAGAAAGTAGGTAAGCAGTTGCCTAGGGCTGGAAAGGTGGGATGTAGGTGGGTGGGATAGGGGCAGGGGCATGAAAAGTGAGTGCTAATGGCTATGAATGAGGAGTCACTGATGATGGGCATGGATTTCTCTTTGGAGTGATGAAAATATTCTGAAATTAGATAGTGGGGATGGTTGCACAACTCTGAATATACTAAAAAGCACCAAACTGCGCACTTTATATGGGTGAATTATATGATATATGAACAAGCCCAAACTGAGGACGATTGTATGAAATGACTGGCTGACAATCTCCAAATGTGTCGAGGTCATGAAAGTCAAGGAAAGACTGAGAAACTGTCCCACAATGCAGGAAACTAAAAAGATACAAAAACTAAACCTAATACGTGATTCCGAACTGCAATCAGTTTCAGAATATGTCTGGGCTTTTATAGATCATGACTGGGACACTGGTAAAAAGTGAATAGAGTCGGAAGATTTGAAGGTTGTGACACATCAATCATCAAGGACATCATACACGAAGGAAGCAAAAGGTCATTAAAAAGACAGGAAAGAAAAGATCAAAATGGATGTCAGAAGAGACTGAAAATTGCTCTTGAATGTAGAGTAGCTAAAGTGAATGGAAGAAAAGATGAAATGAAAGAGCTAAACAGAAGATTTAAAAGGGTTGCTGGAGAAGATAAAGTATTATAATGAAATGTGCAAGGATCTAGAGTTAGAAAACCAAAAGTGAAAAACACGCCCAGCATTTCTCAAGCTGAAAGAACTGAAAAAATTCAAGCCTCGAGTTGCAATAGTGAAGGACTCTATGGGCGAAACACTGAATGACAAAGGAAGCATCAAAAGAAGATGGAAGGAATACACATAGTCACCGTACTAAAAAGAATTGTTCAACCTTCAACCATTTCAGGAGGTAGCATATGATCAAGAACTGATGGTACTGAACAAAGAAGTTCAAGCTGCACTGAAGGCACTGGCAAAAAACAAGTCTCCAGGAATTGACAGAATACCAATTGAGATGTTTCAACAAATGGATGTGACACTGGAAATGCTCACTAGTATTACATGCCAAGAAATTTGGAAGACAGCTACCTGGCCAACCGACTGGAAGAGATCCACATTTGTGACCATTCCGACGAAATGTGATCCAATGAATGCGGAAATTACTGAATATCATTAATATGACACTCAAGTAAAATTCTGCTGAAGATCATTCAAAAATGGTTGCAGCAATACATCAATAGGGAACTGCCAAAAATTCAAGCCAGATTTAAAAGAGGACAGAGAATGAGGGGTATTGCTGATGTCAGATGCATCTTGGCTGAAAGCAGAGAATACCAGAAAGATGTTTATCTGTGTTTTATTGAATATGCATTCACTGTGTGGACCGTAACAAATTATGGAAATCACTGCAAAGAATGGGGATTCCAGAACACTTAACTGTGGGCAGGAGGAACATGTACATAGACCAAGAGGCAATCATTCGAACAGAACAAGGGGCTACTGCACGATTTAAAGCCAGGAAAGGTGTGCGTCAGGGTTGTATCCTTTCACCGTACTTATTCAATCTGTATGCTGAGCAAATAATTGGAGAAGCTGGACTCTGTGAAGAATACAGCATCAGGATTGGAGGAAGACTCACTAACAACCGGTGATAGCAGATGACACAACTTGCTTGCTGAAACCGAAGAGGACTTGAAGCACTTACTGATGAAGACCAAAGACTACAGCCTTCAGCATGGATTACACCTCAACATAAAGAAAACAAAAATCCCCAAAACTAGACCAATAAGCAAAATCTTGCTAAATGGTGAAAATATTGAAGTTGTCAAGGATTTCATTTTATTTGGATTCACAATCAACGCCCACGGGGCAGTCAAGAAATCAAATGACATATTATGCTGGGCAAATCTGTTGCAAAAGACCTCTTTATAGTGTTAAAAAGCAAAGATGTCACTTTGAGAACTAAGGTGCGCCTGATCCAAGCCATGCTATTTTCAGCGGCCTCATATGAATGCGAAAGCTGGACAATGAATAAGGAAGATAGAAAAAGAATCGATGCCTTTAAATTACGGTGTTGATGAAGAATATTAAATATACCATGAACTTCCAGAAGAACGAACAAATCTGTCTTGGAAGAAGTACAGCCAGAATGCTCCTTAGAAGCAAGGATGGTGAGACTTTGTCTTACGTTCTTCGGACATGATATCAGGAGGGACCAATCTCTAGAGAAGGACATCACGCTTGGTATAGCAGAGGGTCAGTAAAAAAGAGCAAGATCCTCAATGAGATGGATTGACACGGCAACAATTGTGAAGATGGCTCAGGACCGGGCAGTGTTTCCTTCTGTTGTACAGAGGGTCCCTAGGAGTTAGAACTGACTGGACGGCACCTAACAGCAACAACAATGCATCAGTGCTAACTCCCTGATTTTGATGGACGCATCATGGATATTCAGCATAATACCCATGTGTACAGGGATTACATACTAAAGTATGTGATGGGACATGAGTTTGGCAACTTACTCTCAAATGGTTCAGGAGAAAAGGAAGTCCTTTGTACTAGTATTGCTACTTTTCTGTAAGCCAACAGAGATAATCCATTTGAGAGGGAGATGAGATTATAAAAGAGAAGGAAGAATCATAGGCGCAAAAGTCCTGAGAAGGAAGAGTTGAGGCAAACGCGGTTTGAGAAGAGACTTGAAATAGTTGAGGTAGTTGTATTGCGTGAGAGAATGGTTGAAGAAATAAGTGAATAGGATTTCTAGGTAGGGCTAGGGCCCATTTCAGGATGGTGACTGTGGATAAAACAATTTTGTACCTTTTAACTACATTCAAGGACTTTAAAATGTGGCATTCAAAACTGATCATTTAAGTTACTTGTATATCCAACTTAATAAACAAGTCTATTTCTAATAAGAGATAAACCATTGTGTATGGTGATTCTTCCTCATTAATTTTACTTCAGAAAAACTCATATTAACAATTGTGAAAGATACTAGGATTTTGCATTTAATGGTTTACCAATCTTTAAGGAAAATACAGATAGCATAAACTCACAAAACAGCTAAATTCAATGTATGTATCTAAAACCAAAAAAACCAAACCCGTTGCCAGAGTCAATTATGAATCACAGCCACCCTGCAGGACAGAGGAGAACTGCCCCGTAGAGTTTCTAAGGCTGTAATCTTTACAGAAGCAGGCTGCCACATCTTTCTCCTGCAGAGCAGCTAGTGGGTTCCAACTGCTGACCTTTCAGTTAGCAGCTGGGCGCTTAAACCATTGCACTACCAGGGTTCCTCATGTATGTATATGTGTGTGTAAATATGTATACATATGTACATATGTATATAAATACAGATACACATATTTATATTTTAATAAAAGAATACCACAGGTTGCTTAAAACATCATCATCCAAGCACTTACTTCAAGACCAACACAACTTGCATCTTTCGCTCTTCAATGCATAGTTTCTCAACTAAACTGAATTTATTTATAAATGATTAGCCTCTTGTTGATATGTGGGTGATGGAAAGGACTATAAGAGAAAAAATGATACAAAAATATTAAATCCAATGGCGTTCCTGGTGAGCTGAAACTCAATTACAATGTGAAGAGAAATCCTCCCTGACCATCAGGCCCAGTGAAATAACGAGAAATTTACCAAGGTGTAATTAATATTTTTCCTTCTTCAGATCTCGGTGGTCTCCAAGAAAAGGGTATCTCTGTGTGATACATCTTCATCTAGGAGCTGTAGTGCTCATAACAGATAATGGCTCCAGTGTATTGGACTGGTGTCTTTCCCAGTCTACATCAAGTGGGAACATTCTTCCGGTTCAGTGTTCGCTCCGATGCATGTTTGAACTGACTCGTGACTTAGCTAAGCAAGCAACCAACCTCCTAGAATATTGAAACTAAAGTTTTAGGATACAGTGTGGTTATGTGTATGTATTGTAGACTTAAAGATCTCAGCAAATTAGGTGGGGAGGATAGGGTTAGAACTCTACCTGCTGGCTTTCAGTGGTGTGCATGATGCACTGTACCTGTTCAGTGAAAAATTAAAAATGTAGGGTATGAGTCTATTTTTGTACTAAATCCCCCCAGGCAAACTCCCTACACATGTGTGTCTATATATATATCTATGGTGGGGGAGGGGAAGCACAAGAGTGAGAGACAGAGAGAGAAAGAAACAGTAAGCCAGCAAGCCCTGGTGGACAATGCTTAGGCGCTCATTGCTAACCTAAAGGTGGGCAGTTCGAACTCACTAGCAGCTCCACAGGAAAAAAGACTTGGAAATCTGCTGCCATAAAGATTAAACCTAAAAAAAGCCCCAATCCTGTTGCCATCGAGTCAATTCCGACTCCTAGCAACCCTATGGGAAAGGGCAGAACTGCCCCCATAGGGCTTCTAAGGCTATAATTTTTATGGAAGCAGACTGCCACATCTTGCTCCCGTGGAGCGTCTCGTGAGTTCGAACCACTGACCTTTCAGTTATCATCTGAGCACTTTAACCACTGCACCACCAGGGATCGTTTCCCGTAAAGATTATAGCCTAGGAAATCCTAAGGGGCAGTTCTACTCTGTCATATAGGAGCGCTATGAGTCGAAATCAACTCAACTGCACACAACAACGACACACATATATGGATCTATATCAGCAAAGAGAAAGACGTGAAACGATCAGAGTCCGTGTACGTTCCCATCATAACGTGGGAGGGTGGGTGTGAGAAGACCAGGGCAGAACCACAAAAGGAGTTCTTATGTAAAACATTATATAAAAACCTGTTGAATCGAGCTGATTCTGACTCACAGCAACCCTACAGGACAGAGTAGAGCTGCCCCACAGAGTTTCCAAGGAGCGGCTGGTAGATTCAAACCGCTGACCTTTAGGTTAGCACCTGAGCTCTTAACCACTGCAGCACCAGGGCTCCAAAACATTATATACAGGTGTTTATATATCTAAAGATGTTCATAATTTTGTTCTCAGTATGACCGACTTACCCTCTAAAGAGCTGGAGGATGTTTGTCCCGCCTACTGTTGTCCTACTCAGGATGGTCGTTTTATTACTCATCACCTGAAAAGGTCTGTTTTAACTAAGACAGTGTCCTTTTATGTCACCGGCGAGAGTACGCTGTGAAAAGGATATGCTTCACGTAAGCCACGGACGTCAAACTCAGCACACGCTTTGCCCATGAAGAGCACTTTAGTTAATTGACTGGTCTGCAAAATTGCATGCAGAGGGCTCGAAACTGTGCAGAATTACAAAGAAAATCCTTCCAAGTGGTTCCCGTCACATTTAACCAATTGTGGTTACCATTTTTATGGATCATAAAATAAGCTGTAAAATGTGGCCCATAAATAATCTAAAGCAAAAAGCGTGGAGCACGAGAACAAAGACCTCCCCAAAAGAAATGGAATATGCTGCAAGTAATGCCTCCCCGGGCATGAGAATGAGTCCATATATGATTTTTCTAAACCCCTAAACTTTCAACTAAATTACAGAGAAACTAAATAATAAAAAGTTGGTTTCCCAAAAAACCACAAGCAGCTAAAAAGTAAAATCCAAGAATGTTACCTACATTTGGCAAGCATGTAGACCAAAGTAGGCCTGCTCCACCTTTTCAAGCCTTTTCTCAAATGGTGACCATAAGGAGTTTAATCACCTGGTGATATACAATGCACTGCCAGAAGAATGAACAAACCTGTCTTGGAAGAAGTACAGCCAGAATGCTCCTTAGAAGCGAGGATGGCGAGATTTCGTCTCACATACTTTGGACATGTTACCAGGAGGGACCAGCCCCTGGAAAAGGACATCACACTTGGTAGACGGTCAGCGAAAAAGAGAAAGCCCCTCAATGAGATGGACTGACACAGCGGCGGCAGCAACGGGCTCAAACGTAACACAGACCATGAGGATGCCGCAGGACCGGGCAGTGTTTCTTTCTGTTGTACATGGGGTCACTGTGAGTCAGAAACAACTTGATGGTACCTACCAACAACAACTAGAAAATTTTAAGCTGCATATGTGGCTGTCATTATATTTCTGTTGGACACTGTATTCAGCTGGGATGGAATGAAGGCCTGCCAATGTTAACGTTCAGTATCATAAACAGGTCCTTTTTGTTTTAGTTTAATCCTAGAAAGAAGAATTCTATTAACATTGTAGCTACATTAAATCCTTGGTGAACTGAGGCTAAGGAGGAGGGGAGAAGGCAGGAGGAGGAACGTTTGAAAGAGAGAGAGAACAGGAAGAAAGAAAGAGTATTTTAAAAAGTGTGATTCTTGATCAGCTTGGTGGCATACAGTGATTTTTCAAAGGAACATCAACAGCAAGTAAGAATTCAGTCTGTTCCTAATTCACAAGGTTGAGTCCGGTACAGTCTATACAGAGGCCACGCCTGGACCTTGGTTGAAAGCTATAGCCTTTCTAAGTGTTTAGCTGATCAGTTCTGAATAATTACAGCTCCTTGTTGTTCCCTCTTACAAACCACTGACATCCACCTAAAAAATTACAGCTTACAATTCAGGGAATACTTATGTGGTATTTATAGTCTGCGAAGAAAACCCTGGGGAACTGCCAGTCAGCAGGATTATTTATCAATTTCTCAGTCTTCAAGTCTGAATTTGTTTGAGAGTCATATCCAAAGGACATTTTGTAATCCCATGTAACTGTAATGTGTGACTATAATTTGGCATATTGGTCAAGTTCAAAGAAAAATCCTTTCCCGTAAAGAAAGATCCTTTTTCTGTGTAAGATAGGAAAAACAAAAAAACTGGTTGATTCTACTAAAAACATCACAACCCAAAAAAATCCACTTAAGGAAGTAGTGTTACATACTTGAAGCATGTTCTGAAGTTAGCCAAGAAAAATAAAGTAAAATCAAGAAGGAAAAGCTGGAGTTTCAGTTTCTGGAGATAGTACTTCCTGGTGATATAAAAACAAAAGTTAAATCCAGAAAGATTCATCTCTGAAGTTAGCATCACATTAAAAAAAAAAAGAAAGAAAATATTTAACTATGTGCACATGTTTGTACACAAACAGAAAGAGATATAAACAGACCTTAATTAGTGCTGTAGACTTTAATTATCTTTGTACAGTAATTGGGAATGGTTTTGTTCTGATTTACTCCGTAACGCTTATTCTGTTAACAACCGATTTCTCCCCCTCACAGCCCGCAATAGAAGGCTTTTACTGCCTACTTGATTGCGTCTGCATCTCATTTAATGACCATTGTTCTGATCTGTCAGAGCTAGCGGCTACACAACTTTCCAAATCTGCAAGATTAAGCAAATATTTTGACAATGCCTAGATTTTTTTGTTTTTTTAACAGAATGAATAAAAAGAACTTTCACTAACCCACACAGCATGAGGAGAGTTCTTAATCGATAGCATATAAAGAGCCGAGCGGCAGTTTAAATGTACTGCCCGTGGCAAAAGACATTGAGTCATTTTCTCTCCCATTTCACTGAAGAGGCCTGAGAATCCTGATGGAACCACCCAGCTGGGGTCACCAGGGAGCATCCAGGACTTTGGGGAGGCCATGGACCCCTGGGGCAAACCATCTGGAGGCTTTTCAATTGTACCCAAAACAAAGGCCTCCTGGACACCTTGAAAGGCCATAGCAAGTAAGCAGAATGATAGGGGTCTGAATCATTAATAATAATTTTAAAAAATGCTTTTATGCTACATACAAAATTATAATACCATTGAGGGCATAAACAGCAGGATCAGGATTCTCCCCACAGAAGGTAGACAGGCATAAAAGAAAAGACGCGTTTCTAAGACACTGAGGATAGAGAGGAAAAGTGGGAGGTCGGGGACATGGATAAAATACATTAACAGGCAAGCATTCAATTATTCGACAAATATTTAAACTGTGGAAGGCAGGAGAGAAACAAATAAACCAACAAAAACATGAAGTAGAAATAATTGATCCGAAGTAATGGCGTCCTATGTATGGAAGATGCAGTGTTTGCCACTGGAGAGAACCCCTATAGTTTGGAGCCACGCTATAGGGGTTCGACTCCCAGCTCTATCACTTACTAGCTGCATGTCCTTACCTTCAGTATAATGGTAGTGATAATATCAGCACAGTGCCAGGCACATGGTTAGCGCTCAAAAAACGTTAGCTGCCATCAACAGTGGGTTTCATCCAAAAGACACTGTAAATAATGAGCCAAATTTGGAGGGAGGAGTGAGCCCAAGCCAAGTCCAGCTGAACGAATGAATGACTGCAACTAAGCATAAAACTGAATCCTTATTAGGTATCCTTCTACTGTCACCTCAGCTCAGTCGGCGCCAATCTAGAAGCTGTACAGACATCCTATACAGTATGAACCTCCCATAGCTCCAGTATTTCCTAACGACCCTCTCGGGCACAGACACAGCTAAGCTACAGGGCAGTAGACAAAGCAATTGAACCACCAAGCACACGTTCTACTGTCTTGAATCTCGCATAGTGGGAATCCCATTAAACACCGGACTCAGAAGAGATGACCTCGCCATGCAAATCCAGAGAATTCAATCCAACAAGCGTTTACTGAACCCTGTGATGTATCAGGAGCTCCACTAGATGTTGAGGATGATATAATGATAAAAAAGAAAATGACCCTGTCCTCAAGGAGGTCACGATCCGGAGGCCAAAAGAGAGGTAAGTAATTGTAACACAAGGTCGCCTGAGATGAACACTGTAACAGAAGGTGGGAAAATGCCATGTGAACGGAGAGGAGGCAGTAATTACCGCCGACGGGGGGAGTTAGGAAAGGGTGCCCTGAAGAACAGAACACCATTGTAAGGGATCAGTAAGGCAAGCCTCTGAAATCGTCTAATGACTTTTTCATTCATGGAAATAACCAGAAAAGTCCTGAGGGACCTGTATGTGTGTGCTTAAGATTTGATTACGTGTTTGTTGTTACTGTGATAGGTCACATTTTAAAACACGAGTAAGAACATTTATCTACTATTCTGTGTGAAAGAAAAACAATCCTACAGTACTCTTCTTTTCCAAAAGCGAAGCTTGTGAGTTAATAACAAAACAAGAATGGACGATTACTGAACGTATCCTGGACTAGTTAGCCAAACCAGAGCTCTGAGAAGGCCTGCATTTGTTGAATGGAGCCGTAAAACAAAACGCCAAGAGCTTGTTTTCCTCTTATACACGTCTAACCTCTTTCTACCTGACTACCAGCACGAATAATGTCTTCAGACCAGCTCGGGAAACAGGTATTGATCCCAGTAAACCATGGCATCCACAAACACCTGCTACAGCAGGTTATGGTCTCCATGGAAACTCTCCAATAGACCCAATCTGAATTCAATTTCAGAAGTAATGAGAGCAGAAGATTTTACACTCAATCAATCATTGTCAGCCACAGTTATCAGCCAGTCAGTCATCACGGCAGCCAGCCACACTTTCAGCAAACTTCTCCTGCAGCGTGGTCAAATTGGAACGTTTTGACATCCACAAGCAACACTATCAAATTGGCTCATCTTTCCTGGCAAGGAGCCAAAGACACGGCAACGCATCATGTTTGCGAAGGCAATAAACCTGTTGCCATCAAGTAGATTCTGACTCACAGGCACCCTACAGGACAGAGTAGAACTGTCCCATGGGGTTTCCAAGGCTGTAAACCTTACGGAAGCAGACCACCACATCTTTCTCCCACGGAGTGGCTGGTGGGTTCAAACCATGGATCTTTCTGTTAGCAGCCTAGCACTAAGCCACTGCGCCACCAGGGCTCCTAATAAACAGATAGGCCAATCAAAATACACCATGGTAGTAGAGGATTCTAGGCAATAATTTCAATAATTATTATAATACTTAAGACAGGAAAGTACTTTTAGACCCATAGGTCATATAATTTCATCCTCTCATTTATACAGGAAGAACTAGGATCAGAGTGGTTACAAGATCTGCCCAAAGCCACACAGCCTGTTGGTGGAAAACTGAAGACTATGACTAGTCTTGGAAAGACTAGTTTTCCCTGAGTCTGGAGCTCGTCTGTACACAGCTGAAGATTCTGCCGCTATTAAATGCCTCCTTTTTGATGCAACGGGGTAGGAACACTTGAAGGTCAGGCTCTAATTCTAAGCAAGGAGCCCAGAGCCTGTGGGAGACTCACAGATACTTGCAGGGCCTGTGTTTTGGAACCAACTCAAACCTTTCTGTTTGAGGTTAGTTTGTCCTTGGCCAAACACAACTTCCTGTTTCCAAGGGGGAATGAAAGACTCTGAAATCCTACACAGCTACCAAATCGCTGCTATAAAACGACGTTTTGATGAGTATAGAGCAGGACTGTCAAGAACACGTGGATTGAATTTCCCTAATAATTCATGAGGAGGAGGATGGGTGAAACCAGAGGGGGAACATTTGCTTCTGGAAACATGCTTGGGCTCTGGCCAACATCACAAAAGTTTTTTGTTTTTTTGTTTTTCTTTTGTAAAGTATTACTGCTTTGCCCACTTCTCAGAGAGCCAGTTTTCTGAAGCTGATGCTCACGTTCTTTCTAGGTAAAATCGGGCCGACGAAGGCTGTTCAAAATGCAGGTCCCCGGTCCTCCCCTCCTGAGATCTTCATTTAGTAGGTGGGGTTGAGAATCTGCTTTTTTCACAAGGGGCCCAGCTAGCTCTGATGCACTCCCGCTGCCAACCACCTTTTGGAAAACCTTGGTAACTAACGATGCTTGGTAAAGGCCTTGGGTCATTCTTCCAGTCATGTTTTCTAGTGACCTTTCTCCCTGGCCACTTTCAACTTCATGAACTGAAATGCATCACCCATACCCCAAGAACACAGTCTGGCTGTGATATCAGAGCACACGCCTTTATACACATACGACCACTTTCTATCAGTTGTAAGCAGACTTTATCTTAAATGGGTAGTTGGTCTAAGTTGGTCTAAGCCCAGAGAGATGGAAAAGCAAAGCAAGGATGGGAATTCAGGCTTGCGAAAAGACCGGGAATTGTAGAAAGAGAAGTTCCCAAGCTTTACCAGGAAGCTGTTACATCATTTTTCTGCTCCAGTCCACTTGCACGGCCTGATCTCAAGCTACCTATTTTATCTTCTTGCAAAAAAGCAGATACAAGGGTTGTTTTGTTTGTTTCTAGGCCAGTAATACTGATGTTTTTCTCACATTTCCTTTTTAGCTCAGTTTTGCCCTTTACTTCCATGTTTCAGGACGTCTGACGAGCATCAGTGTGTGTTTCAATGAAGACAGGCACATCGTGTAGACACTAGGTTGACTGTACTCAGCGAGGGCAGACTTTCCTTTTTCACCGTTGTATCCCCTTAACATGACACAATGAGTCATTTGTGGTCCAGTGGTAGAATTCTCGCCTTCCATGTGCGAGACCTGAGTTCGATTCCCCGCCAACGCACCTCATGTGCAGCCACCACCTGCCTGTCAGTGGAGGCTTGCGTGTTGCTGTGATGCTGAACAGGTTTCAGTGGAGCTTCCAGACTGAGAAGGACAAGGAAGAAAGGCCTGGCAATCTAGTTCCAAAGATCAGCCAATGGAAACCCTATGGATCACAACAGTCCGATCTGCAACTGATCGTGGGGGTGGCGCAGGACTGGGTCAGCATGAGTCAGGGGCCAACTTTTTTTTTTTTATGTTCTTTTCTTTTTTTTTTTTTTAATTGAACTTTAGAGTGAAGGTTTACAGAACAAACTAGCTTCTCATTAAACAGTTAAATACTGTTTTATGACATTGATTAACAACGCCATGGCATGTCAGTACTCTCCCTTCTTGACCTTGGGTTCCCTATTACCAGCCTTCTTGTCCCCTCCTGCCTTCTAGTCCCTGCGCCTGGGCTGGTGTGCCTCTTTAGTCTCATTTTGTCCTATGGGTCTGTCTAATCTTTGGCTAAAAGGTGAACCTCCAGAGTGACTTCGTCATTGGGCTAAAAGGGTTTCCGGGGGCCATACTCTCAGGGTTTCTCCAGTCTCTGTCAGGCCAGTAAGTCTGCTCTTATTTTGAGTTAGAATTTTGTTCTACATTTTTCTTCATCTCTGTCTGGGACCCTCTGTTGTGATCTCAGGGGCCAACATGACGGCATCTAACAACCAAAACAACAATATGGCACAGCTCTTGGCACATAATAAGTGCTCAATAAACGCTGAATGAATGGAAGAACAAAAGGGTGACCACATAATAGACAACAAGAAAAAAACTCACCTGTCTAGATGCTACTTAAATGACCAGAGCTAGTTTGAAAGTCTCATAGTTGATAGTATTAATCCATGACCACTCACAGGTTAAAAGGTTGTTCTTATCGATAAAAGCATTGGTCAGGTGTCGTTTACCCCACAGAAACCAAAAAACAAATACAGAACTTTAAACTTGCCCTCCTTTGTCATCCCAGCTCCTGTGTCAATTTTTCTTTGCAGTTTTCATCTCGTTTCATTTCTGTTATGATCAGGGGCAGATTAACTAGTAAACATGTTATGCACAGGTTTACTTATGCTTACTTACTAATCTGTAGTGCATAATTTCGCCTGTTTTTTGAAAAAAAAAAAAAAAGTACGTCAGATTACAGATCAGTAAGTAAGCACAAGTAAACGTGTGCGTACCTTGCTTACTGGCTAACTCATCCTCGGTTATGATTTAAACTGAAATGTCACTGGAAGTCAACATAGCTCACAGGCATTGGATGAGTGGGAGGGGTGGGGGAAGGAAGGGCAGGGTAGAAGGGAGAGAGGTAGAAAAAAATAAAGAAAAGACACAAAATCTTACCAGTGCACTTAGGAACAGGTCCTCTAGAGGCCTCTAAAAATTAAGACACCTTCAAAAACTTTTTTTGCTGTCGTCCCTACAATCATCCTATGCTCACAGACTGTGCACGTCACTCAGGCTACGGAGGCCATCCCCTGGGAAGTTCACTTATCTCTCAGGTGGGCTTCACAGCCTCGTGCAGTGACGTCTTTAAGTGTCCAATGCAACAAGAAAACTAGAGGAGAGAGGAGCTCAAAGAGCCATCACAGATGCTTCCCATCCTACTAGGGAAAAGGAGGAAGGGAGGCAGGAAGGTGGGAGAGAAAGTACCTGTGTGGAGCACCCACTGACAACCAGGTGCTGCATTAAACTCTTCACATGCATCATTCCATTCAATGCTTACGACATGCCCAAGAAGTCAAAACTACAATGTTCATTTTACAGATGAGGGATCAGGGGCACAGGGAGGCCCATGGCCAAGGTCAAAGAGCTAAAAAACAGTGAAGCTGGGACTAAGTAATAGCAAATATTTACTGAGGGCTTCATCAGTGTGAGTCCTTGCTTCATGAGTGTTAACAATTAACTCATCTACTCTTCACTTTAACCTTATTAGGTAGGTACCTCTGTGCCCTTTTCAGAGGTCACAGAACAGAAAGGTTAAGTAATTTGCCCAAGGTGTCACAGTTACTAAGCGGCAGAGCTGGGGCTCAAGCCCAAATGGTCAGCTTCGGACCTTTGTCAGTTAATTACCACACCCAACCAATCCTCTGTAATAGGGCCTAGGCTGGCCTCTTTCCAAAGACCAAGTTCTTTCCAGGATACAACTTTATGCTTATTTTTCTAAAGAAAACAAAAAAGGCAAACCACAACAATAGCCTGTTAGACTCTTTTCCAGCACTAAAATCATGTGTCTTTATCATATGACACACTCACCAAAAGAAAAAGAAAAAAAACTTGCCATCAAGTCGATTCCGACTCATGGCAACCTCATGTGTTTCAGAGCATAACTGCGCCCTGTAGGGTTTCCAATGGCTGTGATCCTTTGGAAGTAGATCACCAGGCCTTTCTTCCATGGCACTCTTGGTGGATTCAAACTGCCAGCCTGTCAGTTAGCAGCCAAGCACTTAACCATTTGTGCAACCCAAGGACCATGTATGACACACTGTATAGTCACAATTAAGGTGACCATATAACTTATGGTCCAAACCAGCACACATCTGAGACTGAAACAGGGTGCTATTAATAATTACTGGAGGCCAACAAGTAACTCCTGGAACTGTCCCAGACAAAAGAGCATGCCTGCTTACCCTAGTCATCATGTATGTGTGTGCAGGAGGGCTTCGAACCGTTTTTTCCCAGTTCAGTTATGGCCGAGGAAGTGAAACCAGAACAGACCCGAATTTTTAAATTTGAGTGAACCAGAATGATAACCAGAATGAGTAAAATTACAGGCCAAAGCCCTGCTAGAAACCTAATCTTCCTCTTAGAAAACAAGGGCAGCATACGTGTTGCATAGCAACCAAATCTCTTGCCCGTGGTATTTTGAGCAGAGTCGGAAACAGTGATGCCCCGCTCAAAGATGGTGGCCAACCACACAACAGTGAATGTGTGTCCCTCTCCTCAGTCCTGGCAATAATCCAATCTCATGCATCAGGCTCCTGAAAGGGCTCACTATGCCTGGAATGGGTTCAGTCTCCCATTCCAGGGCTTTGACCCATAATTTTTCCCATTCCAGTTATCATTCCAGATCACCCGAATTGTAAAAATTCGGATCTATTCCAGTTTTGCTTCATCAGCCATGACTGAACTGGTTCAAATCAGTTCAAAGTCCTGCTGTGCACACACACACACGATTTGAGACATACAATTTCAGGTATATTCTGATAAAATCAACTGGACTACAGATGTGAAATTGAATGCCTTCTAACATGTGAGCCCATCTCTCCTCTCACCCCAAGAGGAGATAGCCCTTCTTTACTGAATGCATTTTTCTTAACTTGTTTTCTCACAAAAGATTGAGCATAATTGGTCAGCCACAAGAGAGATTAATTTGTACTTAGCTGGCTGAGCAGACACCGCGATAACTCACTAGTTGCTGCTGGTGCACGGACAGGCAGCTTCTCTGCGCAAGACTTCCCCCTTAGCCGTCTGTCAGCCCCCCCGAGACTGCTTCTTAGGGAACTGCTGGCTAAGTCCTTTACTCTACCTCACTTTGGGCTGCCCGGAGGAATTCTGACTTGTGGTTCGCAAGGTTCCTCATGGGCCCTTTTTCTTTTAGGAAAGTGAAACACTAACAAAGAGCCCCAGACTCTCCCCTTCTAACACAATGCAGGAAGAGTCAGGGTACAGGGTGCCTGGCTAGCAGGGAAACGCAGGGCTGAGCAAAGGCGAGTGACCTGGATCCTTCATCCCGTTCACCTGGCTTACGGCTACAACCAGACACCGGTGCCCAGGCCGAGGGCAATGGAGATGGTGGTGATGATGGAAATGCTTCCAAGAACTTATGAAGTGCTTTAAGTAGGTTATCTCATTTAATGCTCTCACAACCCTCTGAAGTGGGCGCAATTATCTTCCCCATTTTAGAGATGGAGAAACTGAGACTTGGAAAGGATAAAAAAAAAATGTCCAAAGTTCTACCAGGCAATTTGACCCCAGAACTGACACCATCACTCATGCCGTTGGGACACTCGGATGCACAGAACTCCAGATAACAGAAAGCTAGAGACAAACAGGATGGTAGGATCCACGCCTCCCACCTCCTCACCGCACAGAGGAGGAAGCCAGCTCAGTCCTTTTCCCTTCTCCAGAAAATACATACCCATCTAGAACTTAGTAAAAACGAAATGAGATGATGTCAAAAAGCTACATAAACTAAGAAGTGCTACATAAATGCTAACCGTTATTACTATACCCACCCTCAAACCCTCCTTCAGAATTTATTCACTCTAATAGAGCCATTACTACTTGGACATCAGGCATAGGTCCTGGGCAAACTGCACCCAACTACGGAATTGCCTGTGTCCTGGGTTTCTGCCTATCAGGCAGGTACCTCACAGCACAGCTACCTTTGTCACATTCCAGTGCACTGTCCACAAGGAGAAAGTACCTCCTAAAACACTTACAAAAGCCTCGAGTACAGAGGATAGGGATACAGGAGAGGGCAGAAGGCAAGGAAACAAAAGGATTTTATTTTTTAAATGTCTCCACATCCTCTAACCCAGTCCCTTTCCTCTGATTGACTGGTATGGCAGGTGGAGGTATAAGTCATAGGCACTACGCACCCAGCTCTCATCTCTGAGTTTCACTGAGCAGGCTGGAGCATCAGGAGAATCTGCAGTAACGCACAAGTCAGAACTTGGTTCCCAGAGCAAAGCTCTGCCCGCAGAGTTTCATGTCAGACACAAAACCTGACAAGAACCACACAAAAGGACCCCAGGCGCCTCCCACCTCACTTCCTAACTCACAATGGGGCTTAAAGAGTTCCATTTTCAAGAAGCAAGATGAGCACAACATTTGGGATGGAAAGAAAACCTGACCTGCCAAAGCACTAGCTTCTTCTGGCAGGGAGAAAACTGGGTCCTAATGAGTCCTGGGGAGCCCTGCTGGTGCAGTAGTTAAAAGTCACGGTTGCAAACCAAAAAGTCGGCAGCTCAAATCCACCAACCACTCCTTGGAAACCCTACGGGGCAGTTCCACTCTGTCCTCTAGAGTTGCTGTGAGTCGGAGTCGACTCCACGGCAATGGGTTTTTTTGTTTTAATGAGTCCTAAAGGAGCCCTGGTGGCACAATGGTTAAGCTGCTATCTGAAAGACTGGCAGTTTGAACCCACCCAGCAGCATCTCCGGACAAGGACCTGGCGATCTGCTCTCATAAAGGTTACAGCCTAGGAAACCTTATGGGGTACTTCTACTCTGTCTCATAAGGTTGCTATGAGTCGGACAACTTTAGGGCATCTAACAACAACAACGAGTCCTAAGATTCATTTTCGTTTTTCACAAGGAGGTGGGAAGCTGGCTGGTCTAAAGTTCATATCTTTGGGTCGTTCCTCAGTCAAGGAGACCAAGTGACCCCGTAATTAGAGATTCAGGCCTCGTGGTGGTGGCACCTTCTGCTCCTCAGAGTCATTCCCTTGAGTTACCCAGCCTTGAGGGCATTGTCCAATATGGTGGCCACCAGCCACGTGGCGACTGAACACTTGGAATGTGGCTGGTGCAACTGAAATGTTCTCTAAGTGTAAAGTACGCACCAGATTTTGAAGACTATTTGTGGGGGTAAAAAAAAAGAATGTACACCATCTCAGTAATTTTTATATTGATTGCATTCTATTGAAATGAACATATTTTGGATATACTGGATTAAATAAAACATTATCTTCAAAATGAATTTCACCTGTTTCTTTTTATTTTTTTAAATATGACTACTAAAATATTTGTAATTGCCCCATGCTACCTGACTAGTAACTGTGGCTCACACCATGTATCTGCTGGGCAGCACCGGGGTCTAGAGCCTTCCTAGTTATGATGTGCTCCTCCAACTAGCAGCATCAGCACCAGCTGAGAGCTGGTTAGAAATGCAGAATCTCTGCCTCCTCCCCCCACCTGCTACATCAGAATCTGCTTGTTAACAAGATCCCCAGGTAATCTGCATAACATTAAAGTTTGAGAAGCACTGCCCTAGGGCCTGGAACATTGCTTGGCACTTAGTAGGCACCTGAGAAATATTTGTAGAGTGAATGAATGAGTTATCTCTAGGAGGTTGCTATACACAGGATGCTTGAGAAAAGGGTAAGGCCCTTCCCTGGCTCTCTCCTTAGCTCATTAAAATCAATGTCCTCATCAGATTAATCACTTTTCATTTTAGCAGATCTGTGGCCTCAGGTTTGAGAGGATGTGGTTGTTACGGGTTGAATTGTGTCTCGCAAAAGTATGTTATCAACTTGGCTAAGCCATGATTCCCAGTATTGTGTGCCTGTCCACCATTTTATCATCTGATGTGATTATCCTATGTGTTGTAAATCCTAACCTCTATGATGTTAATGAGGCAGGATTAAAGGCAGTTATATTAGTGAGGCAGGACTCAATCTATAGGATTAGGCTGTACCTCGAGTCAGTCTGTTCTGAGATATAAAAGAGAGAATGGAATGGAGCAGTGAGAAGGGACCTCATGCCATCAAGAAAGAAGCGCTGGACACCAGAGACACAAGGAAAGCATTAGCCCAAGAGACAGAAAGGGCCACATAAACTAGAGACTTCATCAGCCTGAAACCAGAACTAGATGGTGCCTGGCTACCACCAATGACCGCCCTGACAGGGAACACAACAGAGAATCCCGGATGGAGCAGGAGAAAGGTGGGGTGCAGAACTCAAATTCTAGTAAGAAGATCAGACTTAATGGTCTGAGACTGGAGGTACTCCAGAAATCTTGGCTCCTGGATTCTCTATCAGCCCAGAACTAAAACAATTTCTGAGGCCAACTCTTCAGACAGGGATTGGACTGGACTGTGGGACATAAAGTGATAGTCGTGAGGATTGTGCCTTTTAGCTCAAGTAGATACAAGAGACTAAATGGGCAGCTTCTGTCCGGAGGTGAGATGGGAAGGCAGAGAGGGTTAGGAGCTGGTTGAATGGACACGGGGAATCAGGGGTGGAAAGGAGGAGTGTGCTGTCACAGTATGGGGAGAGCAATTATGGTCACATAACAATGTATGTAAAATTTTTGTATGGGAAATATAAAAAAAGGAAAGAAAGAAGCTGGGAGGGGAGCGTGTCCTTTGGACTCGGGTTCCCTGTGCTGAGAAACTCCTAGACCAGAGGAAGATTGATGATGAGGATCTTCACCTAGAACCGACAGAGAGAAAAAGCCTTCCTCGGAATCTGGCACCCTGAACTCAGACTTCTAGCCTCCTAGACTCTAAGAGAATACATTTCTGTTTGTTGAAGTCATCCACTTGTGGTATTTCTGTTATAGCAGCATTAGATGACTAAGACAGTGGTCCTTGAGAGAAAGTATGGTTTGTAGACCAGCAGACATCTCTGGAGCTAGTTAGAAATGCAGACTCCTGGGTCCCTCCCTGTCATGGATTGAGCTGTGTCTCCCAAAAATATCTGTCAGCTTGGCTGGGTCATGATTCCCAGTGTTGTATGACTGTGTAATCTGATGTGATTTCCTTATGTGTTGTAAACTCTAATGCTATGATGAGATTATATGTGATTTCCTTATGTGTTGTAAATTCTACCACTGTGATGAAGTTATAGTGATGAGGTTGACAAGATTAGATAGTGTCTTAATGTAATCTCTTTTGAGATATAAAAGAGAGAAGTGAGTAGAGACACATGGGAACCTCATACCACCAAAAGAAGAGCCGGGAGCAGAGCACACCATTTGGACCTGAGGTTCGTGCGCAGAGAAGCTCCCAGACCAAGGGAAGACTGATGACACGGACCTTCCCCCAGAGTCAACAGAGAAAGTGTTCCCTTGGAGCTGACACCCTGAATTTGGACTTGTAGCCTACTGGACTGTGAGAGAATAAACTTCTTTTTGCTAAATCCATCCACTTGTGGTATTTCTGTTAGAGCAGCACTAGATGACTAAGATACTCCCAGACCTACAGAATCAGAGTTTGCATTATAACTAGACCTCCAGGTGAATGGCAGCCATGTTGAAGATGGAGAAGCAAGAGTACATAAGACAGGCTTGCACTCACTGCACAGGAGGACAAGGCTGAGACCAGGGCAGAGATGTGAGTATGGTGAGCACCTTGAGGTGCCCAAGCTGGGCAAAGCTGCTTCTGATGGGGCCACAAGGCACCCAGATCATCCAAGGGGAAGCCCCAATACCAAGGGAGAGTAGACACCTTAGAATAGGGCCAGATGGGGGCAGGAAAAAAGGACAGGGCCAGGCTAGAGCTGGAGGAGAGGCTGGGCCCTGAGGCATCAATGCCTGGCAAATCAAAGCTCTCTCAAGGAGCTTGGTCTGCATCCCAACTCCCTGTTTCATTCCTTTCTAGACCTAAAATCCTCAACACAAATATAATGTCTGATCACTTTAGCTACAAAAACATATACTTATTAAGCACCACCCCCCCTTTTTTTAATCAGAAGCAAATGCTGAAGGAAAAGGATGTCATGACATGCAGATAACTAAAGTCACAACTATTGTCTCTGTCTCCTGGTACTCTCCCCAGACATCCACAACCCCCACTGGCCAGCCTCAGAGCAGAAAAACAGAAGGCTACAGGGTTGGTGGAGGGCAGAGAGAAAAGAAGGCAGAGACTGAGAAATCAGGGAACAGAAAAGGAGATAGGAAAAGAGGAAGAATTGAAAGGAAGGAGTCAGGTCCAGAGAATTCCATCAGAAGTTTGTGTGTGCTCATGAGAGAGACAGAGAGAGAGAAAATGAAGATGAGTCTTGAACAAAGTTTCCATTTAAATTAGCACAAGGAAGAAGAAGAGACTATGTGTGGCCAGAGGGCACCATAAACAAGGATGGCTCTTATCCAAGTTCAACTTCCTCCACCCCATTCTGGTGAAACATTGGCCAGCTCCTTCTTAGTTTTGACAACTGTTCTGGGGGATAGCTCTCCCAGGACAGGTTAGGGCTACATACCCAATAGGTTTCTATTAGTTGACAAGCCTCTCATGGAGGAAAAATTCAACTTGGGTGCACAGAATTGTATATCACTGCCATCTTGCTTGCTGCCATCTTGGAGCCTCTTAAAGTTCCACTTGAACCAGCAGAAGGTACACCACAGAAAGGTCACAGCACAGGTATTCATGCCAAATGCAGGGTGCTTCCAAAACCCCCATACTAAGCAACAGGGCCAAATGGTTGTTGCCCAAGATTTTTTAAAAGAAAATCAACAAACTCCAGCTGGACTGGGTGAGGTATTTACAGTAGGACCCCATATTGGCCTGGAAAGGAGGCAGAATTGTTCCCAGCATGAACTCCAACAGGCTTTCAATGAAAAAGGAAGAAATCAGCCTCTTCTGGGTGAACTCTTCGAGGTTCTTTGGACTCCAAGAGTACTCTAACAGAGGCAAGGACAGTCTGAGGGATTCAGAGCCAGCCTCCTGACAGACAGCACATTTTGTTGAGGTGGGGTTGATACATGTAAGCTGAACACCCTTCCCTAAGAGCACCTTTGCTAAAAGAGCTGCCTTGGTGTTTTCAACCTGGGAAGCCTGATACAATCATCTTAGGGTACTCCACCTAGAACACACACAGCCCTTAGTTCATTTCTTACCTTGAATGGGGCAGCCAACTACACTGTAGCCACCTCTGGTGTGAAACATATAAGGATTTCCTCTTTTTGTTCTAGAGGGGGTGGGGTTTGCAGCCTGCTAAGAAGTGGTACCATATGAATTCACACTACCCACACAGAGGGTCATCTGTGACATCCATGAGTGAATAGGTTCTAACTGTCCACTTGTCCAGCATCTGGGGATTTGAACCACCTCTCTGTAGCCAGCACATGACATAGGAAATAAAAGTTTTCCCAGTTGGACTGATTTGTATCTCCTGATTTTGAGGGATTTCAGAAGGAAGGCTACTTTTCTCATTCTATACCTACATTTTTCCTGAAGAGGAAAACAACAGTGCTTGGGTTTTTGCAAGAAGGAAGGAATAAAATGCATTAAGACCACAGAAGCGTCTCTAGAGAATTTGGTAATAAAAGCCTCCAATGCATTCTCTGTCTTCTTGAAAGGGCAACTGGAACTTCTCCTTGGAGCATCTCTCATCTTGTTCTCGAGAACTAAATCAGAATGAGGCTGTTAAGAGTGGTCAAGAAAAAATAAATCACTGAAAAATCTCCCTCTTTTTGCTGCACTGTTCCATTCAAAAAATGGCAGCTTTACACAAAGCATCCCAATTCTCTATTGCTCCCAAATTGTTCGCACCCTAAGTAGACTCAGAAAGAAAAGCAGAGGAAGTGTGGTTCTCTGGCTACAAACTTTCATGCCTTGGTGTCTCCAGCTATAAAAAGAGGATACAGTCATTCAATCAACAAACATTTCTTGGTGACTCATTTTCCAGAACAGACCAAACTTATCCAAAACACTTGCTCCCAAGTGACAAAATGAGTAATTTTAAAACTCCCCAGGGAAGTAAAACTATCCCTATTCACAGATGACATGATCCTATACACAGAAAATCTCAGAGATTCCATAAAAAAGCCACTGGAAACTAATAGAAGGATTCAGCAAAGTGGCAGGGTACAAGATCAACATACAAAAATCAGTTGGGTTCCACCAAAATCACAATTAAAAAAAAAATTGGGGTTCCTCTAACTAACAAGGAGAACTCTGAAAAGGATATCAACAAAACAATACCGTTTACAAAAGCATAAAATACCTAGGAATAAATCTAACCAGGCACTTAGAAGATTTATACAAGAAAAACTACAAAACACTACTGCAAAAAACCAAATGGAAAAACACACCATGCTCATGGATAGGATGACTTAACATTGTGAAAATGTCAGCGCTACCCCAAGCCATCCATAGATATAATGTAATCCCAATCCAAATCCCAACAACTTTCTTTAACAAAATGGAAAAACTAATCTCCAACTTCATATGGAAAGGAAAGAGGCCTCAAATACCCAAAGCATTACTGAAGAAGAAGAACAAAGGAGGAGGCCTCACACTGCCTGACCTCAGAACTTACAATACAGCCATGGCAGTCAAAACAGCCTGGTACTGGTACAACAACAGATATACAGACCTATGGAACAGAATTGAGAACCCAGAAGTAAATCCATCTAGCTGTGGACAGCTGATCTTCAACAAAGGGTCAAAGTCCATTCAGCAGGGAAGAGATAGTCTCTTTAACAAACGGTGCTGGCAAAACTGGACATTCATTTGCAGAAAAATGAAACAGGATCCATACCTCACACCATACACAAAAACTAAGTCAAAATGGATCAGAGACCTAAAGGTTAAACCTAAAACTATGAAGTTCCTGGAAAACAACATAGGGGCAAAGCTGGGTCCTAATTTAGGACATAAATATACTATCAAACATAACTAAAAATGCACAAACAACAAAAGATAAACTAGATAACTGGGGCTTCCTAAAAATTAAATACTTACGCGCATCAAAATACTTCACCAAAAGATTAAAAAAAGAACCTACAGACTGGGAAGAAATTTCTGACAATAACATACCTGACAAGGGTGTAATCTGTAAAATAGATAGAAAACTTTAACATTTCAACAACAAAAAGACAAATAATCAATCAAAAATGGGCAAAGGATGTGAACAGACACTTCATCAAAGAAGACATTCAGACAGCTAACAAACACATGAAGAGATGCTCACGATCATTAGCCATTAGAGAGATGTAAATCAAAACTAAAATGAGATACCATTTCCCCAGGCAAAAATGGCAATGATCAGAAAAACAACAAAGGCAGGGGAGGGTGTGAGGAGACTGGAACTCTTATACATTGCTGGTGGGATTATAAAATGGTACAACCACTATGGAAAATAGTACAGCACTTCCTCAGAAAGCTAGAAATAGAAATACCTTAGGATCCAGCAAGCCCACTCCGAGGAATATAGCCTAGAGATAGAAGAGCAGTCACATGAACAGACATATGGACACCCATGTTCACTGCAACATTATTCACAACAGCAAAAAGCTGGAAACAACCTATGTGTCCATCAACAGACGAATGGATAAACTGAAGGTGGTACACACACAATGGAATACTACACAATGATAAAGAATAATGATGAGTCTGAGAAACATCTTACAACCTGGACTAATCTGGAAGACATTACGCTGAGTGAAATAAGTCAATCACAAAAGGACCAATATTGTATGGGACCACTTTTGTAAAAAGTTAAGAATAGGTAACGCACACAGAAAGCAATATTCTTTGATGGTTACCAAGGATGGGAGGGGAAGGGAGGGGGAATCACTTTCTAAATAGTAGATACATGTTAATTCTGATGAAGGGAAAGGCAATACACAATATGGGGAAGTCAGCACAACATGACCGAGGTAAATTAAGACACTGAGAGGTACACAAAAATAAAGAGCAACCTTGGTAAATGCTAAAACATATACAATTCTGCAACAACGGTAATAACAATCGAAATTCATGAGTGGTTACACAGGTAGATATTTATATTGTATAGGTGCAGGAGGATGCATGGGAGCATATATACATGCGTTTATAGGTACAGTTGTGGGAACTTATATATACATATTTGTATGTACAGCATATATATCCATATACAGTATACAACAGAGCACTAGGGGACACAGTTATGGAAACTTCTTAGTCAAATCCAAACACTTTGTGGGACTGAGCTACTGGGCGTGAAGGCTAAGGACCATAGTCTCGGGGGACATCTAGGTCAACTGGTATAACATAGTTCATAAAGACAGTGTTCTACATCCTAGTTTGGTGAGTAGCATCTGGGGTCTTAAAAGCTTGTGAGCGGCCACCTAAGATACAACTATTGGTCTCCTCCCATGTGGAGCAAAGGAGAGTGAAGGAAGCCAAAAGCTCAAGGAAGCAATTAGTCTGCAGGACTAATGGCCCATACAGGACACAGCCTCTTCTACCCTGAGACCAGAAGAACTAGATGATGCCTGGCTACCACTACCTACCGCTCTGACCAGGGACACAATAGAAGGTCTCGATTACAAGGAGACAAAAATGTAGAAGAAAACTCAAATTCATAAAAAAGAACAGACTTACTGGATTGATAAAGACTAGGGGAACCCCCGAGAGTATCGCCCGAGGAAAACCCTTTTAACCTGGAACTGAAGCCACTCCCAGAGGTCACCTTTCAGCCAAATAATAGACTGGCCTATAAAATAAACAATAACACCCGTGAGGAATGTGCTCCTTAGAACAATCAACTGTACGAGACCAAACGGGCAACATTTGCCCAAAAGCAAAGATGAGAAGGCAGGGTGGGGCAGGGCAACTGGAGGGATGGAAAAGGGGAGAGCGTTGACACACTGCAGGGGGAGAGAGGGAGAACAACCCAATGTCACCGAACAATTTGTGTATAAATTGCTGAATGGGAAACTAATTTGCTGTGTACACTTTCACCTAAAACACAATAATATGTTAAAACAACAATAACAACAACAACTCCCAGGGAGCAGAAGAAACACACGTGTTTGTATAACTAGGTATTTAGATATTTCTTTGGGAAAGAGAGGAGCCCAAGGGTGAAATAATTAATATAGTCACTGCTCACCAAAAGGTTGGAGGTTTCAGTCCACCCAGAGATGCCTCTGAAAAAAGGCCTGGCACACTAATTCTGAAAAATCAGCAACTGAAAACCCTATGGAGCCCAGTTCTATTCTGACACACATGGGGTTGCCATGAGTCAGTCATCTTGACATAACTGGTACTGGTTCTTTGGAAAAGAGAGCACATTTCCTAAAAGGGGCTCCAAACAAACGACCCGTCGCCATCGAGTCGATTCCGACCCATAGCGACCCTATAAGACAGAGTAGAACTGCCCCAGAGGGTTTGCAAGGAGTGGCTGGTGGATTCGAACTGCCGACCTTTTGGTTAGCAGCCGTAGCACATAACCACTGTGCCACCACGGCTCCTAAAAAGGGGCTAGCAACAACTTAAAGCTTATGACCTGATTGTTCCAACCCGTGCTGAGATTTATCTGGACACATGTGTATTTTAAACTAGCAGCTTTCACAACTTCTTCCTTCCAAATTATATTTAAAACTAAATAATATTCACAACACTTTAAAGTAAGATTGCACAAGTATTACTGGTTAAATCATACACAGGTCTACATGGTGCGTTCTACTCCATAAGCTTTGGATATCTTGGTTCCTAAGTTACCCAATTTCACTTACCCCAGCGCCCGTTTTATCCCAGGAAACGAGAGCTGAACACTGTGTCCTGGTCTCCTCTTTCTGGACAGCCAGACCTTCTAAGAGGTCCGGAACTCAGCAAGACCATGGAAGCGAGGAAGGCAAAGACAGGGTCCTGATGCAGGGTCTTTAGCCTCCGTAAACAGTCACATAGAAGGGGGATAAGACCACTTTCCTGGGGGAACCATCTCCCTCCTGCCCCACACCCCAAATTGCCTCTGGGTGGTCTCTGCCCCTAAAGCCCCACGAATGTCATGGCCACACAGCCAGCCTGTTTCCGATTATTCTGCGTGACAGGGAGCACTTGCCCCACGTGCAGTTACAGGAATTTCACAAGCCCAGGACACAAGGAGACTCTGACGTCGATTCCAGCAAGACCCACGGAGCCCCTTTAACAGTTCTCGCCTGTGTCAGAAGCCTAAGGGAAGGTTTCACACAGGGACTGGAAAGCGGAGTGGGCTCTGGGATTCCTATATAGTCTCTTTTACTTAACACATAGCTCTTGGAGCACACAACACTTCCCGGAATGCAGTGGGAGTCAGGAAGAAAGGCCTGGCGATCTACTTCTGAAAGTTCACAGTCACTGAAACCTAAGGAGCACAGTTCTACTCTGACACACTTGGGCTCATCATGAGTCAGAGTCGACTCTAAGAAAACTGGTTCAGTTTTAAATGAGCGTCAAGGCCTACTTCTGGTCCAGAGACAGCCAAAGGTCATCCAGATAACCCACAGAATCACCTTAAAAAAAATACTTATTTTTCACAGCAGTTTTAGGTTTACACAAAAATTAAGTAGAAAGTACGGAGTTCCCATAGACCCATTTCCCCCCCCCACCACACACACACACACAGCTTCCTCCCCACACACATACACACACACAGAGCTTCCTCCCCACACACATACACACACACACACACACAGAGCATCCTTCCCATACACACACACACACCCAGAGCTTCCTCTATTAGTAACATCTTGCACTGGTGTGGTACCACTCATCTGCCAGTGGAGGCTTGCATGTTGCTATGATGCTGAACAGGTTTCAGCAGAGCTTGAAAACTAAGACAGACTAGGAAGAAAGGCCTGGTGATTTACTTCCAAAAGTCAGCCAGTGAAAATCCTACAAATCACAACGCTCCAATAACGTTGTGCATGGAGTCACCACGAGTCAGGGCCAACCTGACAGCAGCCAACAACAACTGCACAGGTGTGGTGCACTTGTTACCACTGATTAACCAATAGCGACACATTATTATTAACAAAAGTCCATGACTAATGAGCTCTTTGTGTTGTACAATTCTGTGGGTTTTGACAAATACATAATGTCACGTGTCCACCATTACAATGTCATATAGAAATATTTCACCGCCCTAAAATCCCCTGTGCTCCACAGAACCACCTTTTAACCTGTTCTCCCACGCCACCTTCCACCTTGGTTTTCCATCATGCCTGTGTATTGTGGACAAATCTCCGTCCATAGAGCCGTACTTTCAAAAAACTGCCCACTGAAGCAGCCACTCTGAGTACTTTCCCCTGGGTATCCCATTGGGTGTGAAAACCCTCACGTCCCAACACCACCTGGAAGGCTGGCGGCTCCGTTTGCAGACGCTGTGGAGAGTCCTCTGGCCGCCATTCTCTGCTTGTCAGAAGCAATGACGTGTTTCAGATGATGAAAAGCTGTCATGAGCAGCCGACTCAGCACCCAAGGGGACAGATGTATTTACCCACGTGGTGTCCAAGGACTCCATTTACTCTGGAGCTCAAGACAGAGACAGGCAAGCGGTACACCCTTCCCTCACTTCCCTCTATTCAGATTTCATGTATGAGGCTCGTTTCTGATGAGGTGCTACACGCTTTCAGTGGACAAACACAAAAATGCAGACGTTGGTCATTATACAAATCCATATCCTCCAGTGGAAATAACAATTCATAAACACAAATAACCTAGATTAAAAAAAAAAAAAAAGGTAGGTTTGATTTTAGTGAGTCGACATAAGAAAAAAAAAAACCGCAGCATTTCTAACTGCGGAGGTGAGGGGTCTACAGGACGCTACTTAAACACCACCCTAAGAGAAACCCATTCCATACTGATATAAGAAGGAAAATGTCGGTTAAAACAAACTTAAAAGTGTTTCTTAACTGCAGGACTTCTCAGAGCTTTTAATACGGTAATGGACACTGTGCTGTGCAAGGATTCCAATCAGAATACAGCAAACTCATTTGATTTGACCACAAAACCCATTTTCTATGAGACACACTTTTTATTATCCCCTATAGCCCTGGTGGCACAGTGGTTAAGAGCTTGGCTGCTAATCAAAAGGTTGGCGGTTTGAATCCACCAGCCGCTCCTTGAAAACCCTATGGGGCAGGTCTACTCTGTCCCATAGGGTCGCTATGAGTTGGAATCGACTCCACGGCCACAGGTTTTCTATACCCACTTATACACTTGAGGGCAGTGGTGGCTCAGTGGCAGAATTTTCACCTTCCACCTGGAAGACCAGGGTTTGATTCCCAGCCAACGTACCTCCAGCAGAGCCACCACCTGTCTGTCAATGGCAGTTTGAGTGTTGCTAAGATGCTAATGTTTCAGCGGAGCTTCCAGACTAAGAGACACTAGAAAGAAAGGTCTGGAAATCTACTTCCAAAGATCAGCCAATAAAAACCCTACGATCAACACAATGATCCAATCTGCAACTGATCGTGGGAACGGCAATGGACTGGGCGGCGCTCTGTTCCATTATGCATGGTGCTGGCACGAGTCGGGAAGACCTGAGGGTATTTAACAACAACCATATCTGGGTCAGACAACCACAGCCCACAGTCAAATCCCACCACTGTCTGTTTGGTAAGTTTTATAGAAGACTGTCGAGCTCACTCATTAACTATCATGGATGGCTGCTTCCTGCTACAATGGCACAGCTGAGTAGTGCCCCAGAGACCACATGGTTCATACAGCCTAAAATATTCACTCTTGGGTCCTTCACAGGAAAAAAAATGTCAACCTCTGTACTGTGGAATACAGGCTGGGAAACTTACTTCATTCCTGATCTCAATATGCTAATAAATGTAAAGCGGACACAGAGCATCTTTCCATGGTTAGTAGAATTTAAGTAACTACAGGAAACTCTCTCATGGACTATGAAATCATTTGGGCGCTGACGTAGAAAGGTTACTATACATGGTGTCTGTCTTCAGGGACCTCACAAGAGAGCTTGGAAGGCATATACATGAAAAAGATTACACAAGGCACAGACAACTGGGTGCCAACACGTATTTTAAACAATAAGATGACATAACATGGTATTGTGTGGGAAAATGAAACTCACACAGGATTTAGAGCCAAATGAGCTGGGGTTTAGTCTTGGCTGCGACCCTTTCTCCTGTGATAAGAAGGAGAACTTTTTATTGAGCACTTACTATGTGGCCAGGCACTGTCCCAAATGCTTCACATGAAGAATTTCTTTTAATTCTCATCATAATGAGGTAGGTATTATTATTCTCCCAGTTTATGGGTGAGGAAACCAAGTCTTAGGTTAACTTATTAAAAAAAAAAAGTACATACCTCGTAAGGATAAACAAGGACTATAAACAAGCATACTCAACATGTCATTGCCATGTGATGGTGCCCCCTAACCTCGGTGTTTCCCAGAGGTCACAAAAGCAGTGTGGCATGTGGTGTGCTCTAAGCTGTGACACTCAGCTTGTGTTCACTGACTAAGCAACCGCAGGATGAAATGCAAGGTCTCAGGCGGGAGGGAGGTTACTGTGGGCTGGACAGTTCATGCAGAAGGTAGCATCTGGGCTGGGGTTAGAGAAAAGGGGGTACCATGGAGGACGGACAAAAAGTGATAATGCCTCATCTTCCATGCAGAAGGAATCAGGAAGGTTCTGAACATACATATAAGGAGCCCTGGTGGCACAGTGGTTAAACACTCGACTGCTAACCAAAAGGTAAGCGGTTGGAACCCACCAGCTGCTCCTCGTTAGGAAGATGTGGCAGTCTGCTTCTGTAAAGGGATGTATAGCTTTGGAAACTTTATGGGCAGTTCTACTCTGTCCTATAGGGTCATTATGAGTCAGAGTCGACTCGACACCAAGGGGGTTGTTTTGGTTATATGTATGTATTTATTTTTTTTGGAGGGGGGTTGCAGCTGGTGGGGGTCGGGCATAGACAAACAAACCCTGTGGGGCATACTGATTCCTAAACTCGACAGCCCAAGCTCCGCTCAGCAGCTCCGTCTCAGCAGCAGCCTGGGCAGGATTAACTGTGGTGTGCAGATGCTTGTAGTGACAGAACCTAACACGCGTTTTCTCTGTCTCCGGGAGTCAAGCTAACGGAATCCTCAACTTGACCACAGCGAATTGTATCGGTGCCGTCTGGACAGGAACCCTCTCAGGTGTATCCTCAAAGCATCCCACAGCAGTTACAAGCGTGGCTCCACAGAATAATACACCAGGGCAGTTACGCCACCTAGCGATGTTTGCACATACTGTCCTCATCCCAGAGAGAGCAGGCGAGGCTTCTGTGGGGACTGGCATTTGCTAATTCTGGCCGACACTTCCCCGTACAAAGGAGTCTGAGGTCTCAGTCTTGGCTTCAGAACACTCCTTGTGGCTGCGTTAAGCATTCCCTGCGAGCCTCTGAGGACCTGAGTGACTTCATGCTAAGAAGAAGCACCCAGACTCTGCAGTGCTAATTATGGAAGAATATCCAGCAGACACCCCCATTCTGTCTTCCAATGGAGAGGGAACATGCATCGTCCCCCACACTTTATTGTGGCTACAGTAACCAGTCGTCTGTATTGCAAGCCTGGGTGTCTCACATACACAGCATCTGGTGCTCTCTAAGCTATACATAAACGCTACTGTCTGCAGTCAGAAACAGACAAGGCACAGGACCCTTGGAGAGGATCTGTCCACCACACCAGAGGGACAAGAGAAAGAGCTGCTGGCTATTAGTGCTATACGGACGTATCTTACACACACAGAAAATGACCGGTGTTTGCATCCAGTGGGCCTACTCCTCCAAAGCACAGCAGATTGAGGACAAACTCCGTAGTCAAATTACACGCAAAAAAAAAAAAAAAAAATGTTTTTTTCTTCTCCATTTAAGATTCCTTGCACAGACTCTACTGAATAGCTAGAATTCTAGAAGTCTGCTTGGCAAAGCCTCATACATAATGCTTTTCATCCTTGGAAATACAGCTAACTGTAGCAGTCCCACCAACATGGCTTTAAAGTAGTGATTCTCCTCTCACACAATGCTAATATAATGAGCTACAACTGTGTTTTCTGTAAGGAAGGAAAACATCAGTCCAGGAGAGAAATGGAGAGTGAATGACATTTATCAGACTCTCGTTTCCGAAAACGGATTTGCTTCACTAGATCTAAGACAGCCTGTTTCTGCACATCATCGCCAATGCTGTGGGAACAAGTCCAGATTTTCTGAGTGTGTGTTCTGAGACTGGGGAGTTGGTTTCCTCACTGATTGTGTCTACTCTAGGTCAGAGGATACTTCCATGCACTCTTGATCATTTTTATACAGTTAATCAATAAAACAAAACACAAAAGTGTGCAAGAAGCCCAGCAGGAAAGAGAGAGGCTCTGATGAAGACTTCAGGAAGGGTGCCATGTACAGTTGGTCAGGTCGTGCCCTGCAAAAACCTGTCCAGCCTGCATCCACTGCTCACTTAGGTGCGTGCCTGGTACAGGATTACAGAAAGGGCACCTTTTTCTAATTCACTAAAAGTACTTAGGGGCTAAATGGTAGCACAATGTAAATAAAGTGTCCTAATTAAAATAAATCTCCGTATTCACACTCCTTAATTTATTTTAATGATTCAAGATCTAACCAAGCTCATCACCCTGCCTTTGCCTATGCCGTCAACAAGAAAGAAAACCAGACCCAATCGGAACTACTCAATCACTTGGCCTTGGATCTCTTGGTTCTCACCCAAATCCAAAAGTCTTGATTCCCCATATTTTAAGATGCTCACCACAATGTACTGTTAATATTTGCATACAGCAGTCAGCTGTGAAAAGATGATTTTTTTCTTTTTTTGAAGACAGAAATCTGGCTTCTGCCCCCTTCCCCTAAGACTAGATGGGGGACCACTGACTCACACCGACAAGAAGGACGAAGACCCCACTTTCCCTTTGCTCCCTCCACATCCAGACATAATTACGCCTCGGACAGGGGACCCCTCGGCAGCAGAGAAAGCTAGGTGACAAGGGCCCATCTTTGTCTTTTTTAGCACTTAAAATAAAACTTTATCAAAGTGGCAGCGAGCCCACAATCAACAGCTCCACATGTGATGTCTCACCTACTGCATAAAAATAATCATATTAATTTTTACACCTGGATTCCTACCCGCCAGAAGGATTATCACTAAGAAACACACCTCCATCCTCGACATTTAAAATGCAGTCTGTACAAAGATTGAACTGGACTGTGGGACATAAAATGATGCTCGTGAAGAGTGTGCTTCTTAGCTCAAGCAGATACATGAGACTAAATGGGCAGCCCCTGTCCGGAGGTGAGACGGGAAGGCAGAGAGGGTCAGAAGCTGGTTGAATGGACACGGGAAATCACGGGTGGAAAGGAGGAGTGTGCTGTCACAGTATAGGGAGAACAACTAGGGTCACATAACAATGTACGTATAAATTTTTGTATCAGAAACTAACGTGAAATGTAAACTTTCACTTAAAATACAATAAACAAACAAACAAACAAAAAAGACAATGCAGTCTGTAAATCTTGAAGAGGCTGCACATTTTCCCTCCGCTTTCATGTATGGGAGGGCCCATCTTTTAGAAATTAACGTCACAACAGCTGCCACGCAGGCCCTGATCGTTACAGATGTATGGACAGCAGGATGCCCAGCCTGATTCCGTGTTCACTGCTGACTCCGGAGCTGGTGTCCAGGGAAGAGCAGAGGCCAGGAGAAAGGCAGAGCACAGCAACAAAGCCGGGTGAGAAAGCCTCTCTGAAACAGAATTCTTCCTTATCCCTTTTTCAGGGGCTACAGGGAGACAGCACAGCTGACAGTGATTTTGGAGCCAGACACAAAGCAGTGTGAGAGCTGGGCAGGTGTTGAGACAAATAAGTTCCTGTTACGCATTTCTCAGAAATGACACCACAGTGAGGCTCCTTCAACTTCATTTGCTCCTTTAACACTCCCCAAGGCACAACAGACATACCGCAGTCCTGGGGGAAAGGGGCTTCCTTCAGAAAATGCAATCCTCACAGAAAAGGGAGTGTGGGGCGGCTTACTTTTGCTATTTCCTGTTTCTTTGTTTTCCAGCAGAGCTAGTTCTTTAAAAGAAATCTTTTCAAAGTAAGATATTTTTTAAAAAAAACATTGCCATAGAATCGATTCCGACTCATAGCGACCCTATAGGACAGAGCAGAACTGCCCATAAGGTTTCCAAGGAGCGAGTGGTGGATTTGAACTGCTGACCTTTTGGTTAGCAGCCCAGCTCATAACCACTACACCACCAGAGCTCCGAAGTAGGATAATACTATATTGCGTTTTTACCCCAAAACTGCATGGGGGTAGAGGCAACTTGGAAAACTACCATTTGTTTCAAGTAAACCCATTTGGATTAGGCAGGAAGAGAGAAGAAAAAATAAAAAGAATAGAAGTGAGTAAACAGAAAGGTTTAAGGATGATTTGGAGTCCCTGGGTTGTGCAAACAGTTAATGCAGCTTAGCTGCTAAACAAAAGGTTAAAGGTTGGAGTCCATCCAGAGGCACTTTGCAAGAAAGGCTTGGTGATATATTTCTGAAAAATCAGCCACTGGAAACCCTATGGAGCACAGTTCTACTCTGACACTCACGGGGTCATCGTGAGCCAGAATCGACTCAAGGGCAACTGGATCTGGAAGGATCAATGAGTCATCATCTTCATATTTAATCCTCACTTTTACAAGTACACAGCTTCTCCTGAAGATAAGAAGAAACATATGGCTGTGTGAGGAACTAAAGAATTAAAAAAAAAAAAAAAAATCTAAACCTATTGCCATAGAGTCGATTCCAACTCATAGCGACCCTATAGGACAGAGTAGAACTGCCCCATAGGGTTTCCAAGGAACGGCTGTGATTTGAACTGCTGATGTTTTGGTTAGCAGCCAAGCTCTTAACCACAGTGCCACCAACGCTCCCAAAAGAATAAGGCAGGAAGCTAAATACTGAAAAGAACTTTTATTTCCCAAACAAATGTCCTCCTACAGTTGAAAAATAGTTCATCTTGATTACTCGGTACAGCCATACCCTACTTATGAAATGTCTAAATGGTATTTGGTAGCTCTATTTAGAGAGGAGGAAATCAGAGCACAGCAGGGATAAGAAGATGATGAAGTTGGAGGCACAGTGCAGGATTAGACTCCACAGCCCTCCCCATCACCTAGGCACAGGTAACAACACATTGTTTCCTGACTTAGCAATACTTTACATCCTCAAAAGTCCCTTCCTTGAATGTTGTTCATGCTGTATTTCCTACCATCAAGCTTATTATTGTAAATCCTTTTCTGTTTTTTACCGTGGTGAAAATATATATAACAAAACATGAAATCTCCACAGTTTCTACATGTACAATTCAGTGACACTAACTACATTCTTCAAGTGGAGCAACTATTTTCACTATCCTTTTGCAAATTATTCCACCACCATTAACATAATCTCAATGCCCCCTAAGAAAAATTTTCCCTTCCCCTCTCCCTCTCACCTCTGCTAACCACTAATAACCTTTGGTTTCTATATATTTGCTTATTTCACATAAGTGAGATGATACAACATTTGTCCTCTTGAGGCTGACTTCTTGCGCTCAGCGCCGCGTTTTCAAGGCTGGTGTGTGCAGTAGCATCCGTCAGGGGTTCGTTTCTCTTTATGGCTGACTCCACAGCTCACACCAATGATAACACTATTCCACTGTGTGTCTGCACCACATTTTGTTCATCCATGTATCTGACGATGGACATTTTCAGTTGTTTCCATGTTTTGGCTATTATGAAAAGTACCGCAGTGAACATTGGTGTACAGGTTTCTGTTGGTCTAACTACTTTTGGGAAGCTTGAGGCATAGGAACCATATAGGTAAATGACATCATTAAGCCACGTACCATTTAAGAAAAAGATCCTAACTCTCTGGGCTGGACCAACGAAATAATGGTTGACTCTCCCTTTTAACTTGCTCGCATAGGAAGCAGTCTCACACTTACCTGAGATGACCCGCCAGGTGGCTAAGGATGCCACCTCGACCATTCTAAGCCTCCTTTTCTCTTCCCAATTCTTTATTTTTCTTATTTGAAGTTTGGATGCACTCTTTATGGTGGTTTGAATATGCCTTATGGGTTGGCTTTAGTTCAGATTTTTCCTCACACCTCACTGCAGTAGTTCATATAATAAGTGCAGCTTCACTGAGCAATTAGGGCTACAGTGAGGATTAATATTCATTTTCGTGACTAATATTTACAGAGCATCTTAAGTGGTTGAACAGAAAATCACTTCATTTCCAAAGAAAACACAGGTATGTGCCTCACTTACTTCTTGTACCCCTTCCCTGGTGACACCCGCCGCACAGGTGTTTTAGCTTCTTGAGATGTTTTAGACACCTGGTCATCTGCAGGCCATTACTAGATCCACCATGCACTATAGTTTTAGAAACTAAGAGGCTGCTTCAAAATTGCCAGCTGATGTTTGAAAGGACTCTTGAATCGTCACACATCAAAATTTCCTTTCAACGTTTTTAGAACTACATCGACATGAAGCATAGAACGGCACTGCTGATGTCTACAGGCAATAAACAAGATCACTGCATTTTGACAAGTGTTTTCAGAAAAAGTGGCTTTAAATAATTAACATCATGGTTCTCTCCTTCCCTTCTTCATCCAGTAGAGTAAACGTGTCTTGACAGGTCACATTCCTTTATTTAAGGCTATAACTCCAGTTGGTTCAAGAGAACTATATTTACTATTGAAAAGCACACTTTAATTCAATACAATGTTTTAGAAATGTATGCTGTTTATGAGTAATAGATAACTACTTAATATTCCATTAATCAGGTATCAACTCAAATGCATCAAAAGATCCACATACTACTTTTTTTTTAATAGCAAAAGAAAAGGAAAATATTACGTGAAGAGTAAGGGCAAATAAGAAAAAAAGTAGGAACCGATCAAGAAAATAAAAAAACACAATATCAATAGTGGACACTAGTTTGGAGTGCCTACTATTAATTTGCTGGCTTCTGTACTAGGCTGTCCTACATGGGTTTTCGCATTTAGCCTGCCCCTAAATCCTATAAAGTAGTATTAATAACCCTATACCAGAGGAAGAAATTGAGGTCCAGAGAGGTTAAATAACCCGCCTAAGGGCAAAAGCTCTTGAGCGGAAAAGCTGGAATTCCTACCTGGGTCTCTCTCTCTTTCTCTCTCCAAATCCCGTATCCCTTCCACCATTCACACTGCTTCTCAAATTGAAGAAAAAAGAAGAAACTGAAGAAACCTCACTGGCCCAAGAAGACAAAATCCAGGATTATTCAGAGACACTGAATCAACCATATTTTGAGTAAATGTTTGTTTTCCAGCCATTGGATCGACCATGATGTGCTTCAAACTGGCTTTTATGAAAGCCAGGGATACCAGATGGACTGTCTTTCAATCTGGTGTTTCTGTCATCTAAACACACTCTCAGAAATCAAAACAAATAGAAATATAAAAACCATGTTAAAAAATATGGGCAATCTCTACAAGAGAACCAAGGCCAAGAATGAAAGATAGTTACCAAAACCGGTCCTAGAGTAGGGAGGGCCCATTTTAATGTTAAAAAAGGCAGACATCCATCAGGTTTCCTTCTGCAAACAGTCACCAGCCACTACTTCTGCAGCGCGGCGATAAAAATACCCTGATGTGGTCGGGCTTCTGACAGTATGCGGCCTCTTCAACCTCTGCATCTGCCTACCCTCTTGCCCTTGAGTTTTTCTAGATGTGCCATGAGAAGGTGTTACCTTTAATGATCTACGTTTGACAAGACTTGAAATTAACCTTTCAGGGAATCTTTCACATTCAATGTGAAACAACAGAACCAGTGGTGACGTGACATTTTTGGTAGGTGAGCACATCAAAGGCATCTGCCTCCAACGATCTCCCTGAAAACCCAAGGGTATCTCGGGCTGCCAGGTCTCCTTAGACTCGACAGGTGGAGGAAGGCAGAGGAAGGGGGCTCCTGCAAGCACACTGGATACTCCCTGTAAAATGAAGGTATTTCAACCCGCTTCTAATTCAATCTCTTGCACTTCATTACCCCTAGCTTTTTAATATTCAAGTATAAAAGGATAAAAGACAGACAATATTATTTCTGACTGTCATGCCCCCAAAATGCATAAAATACATGAAGATTTGACTTCCAGCCCCAACACTCACAGGTGATCCTTCTGCCAGTGTTTTTCAGCATGCTCATGGTTAGTATTTTCTGTGGGGAAGGAAAGTGCTTTCAGTATTTCTTTAGATGTCATGAAGCATTTTTACACTGAAAGCATATAACTTTGGAATCAGATTGTAACAATGTCATATAACAATGAGAACGAAAGCAAATAATTATCATCCTCGCCAAGGTACCCACCTTCCCCTGTCCATATACTCAGTGTCTACTGGCCATCTTTGAGGCATGGACACCGTAGAAACCTCTAGTTTCTTTGTCTCTTCCATTCCTCCTACAGACACAAAGCTTGGGGGACTGGAAATCATCCCAAAATATCAATCTTCATACAAGGCCACCTTCAGGACTCTTCATGAACTCTTGAGAACCTCACCCAGACTTACTGAGTACAGTGATTAAGCTAATAGAGGACAACGTGGGACTGGAGATCTCGTAAAACTTCCCTCTTTGTTCAAGAGTCTATCCTTCTTGGGGAGGAAAAAGCTTCTTAAAAACATATCACTATGGATGGGGTGGTGCAAATGGTTAAGTGCTCAACTACGAGCTGAAAGGTTGGTGGTTCGAACCCACCCAGAGGTTCCTCAGGAGACAGGTCTGGTGATCTGTTCCCAAAAGGTCACAGCCTTGAAAACCCTATGGAGCAGTTCTAGTCTGTACACGTGGGGTCACCAAGAGTCAGAATCAACTCAAGGGCAACTATCAACAACAACAATGAATAGGGAAGCTTGAAGGATAGGCATTTAGTTCTGAAAGAAGCTTAAAAAGAGATTCAATGACAGACCCAATGGGGCTAAAAGTGTCATAGGCCATATTTACAGGAGTATTATTTGCTACTGACTGAACGGGCTGTCTTCTGTTGCTCAGCTCTATCACCTTATAAGCTGGGGTGTTCAGGGGGGCCTCGAAGAAGAGGTGGACTTCAATTAGACCATGATGGGAGCATCTGGATGCCTTGGTGCAAGAGCACAGGTAGAGGCACCAACGAAGAAGGTACATTGTAAGACTGTGAGGAAATGGCCTTGGCTGGAAGGCCACATTTTGACAGGGGAGACACAGGCCAGGAAGCCAGGGGTGGCCAGACTGCAGAAGGCTAGATATCAACAGGCTAAAGCATTCAGAATTCATCCCCCAAGTAGTAGGCAGCCTCTGAGTAATAAGCACCCTTTACCTCTTTGCTGAATGAATGAATGCATGAATGAATGCGCAGGACATGAAAGCTCAAGAGGAAGGACATGTTCTAGGGAACGTTAATATTGCTACACAGTTCAGAGTGGATTTAAATAGTTCAAGGGCAAGGAAATCAGCTTGGGAAGCAAGGAAAATAATGCAGGTAGGAAGTAGCAAAGCCTTGGGTTCGGGCAGTAGCAGGAGAAAGCAAGCTAGGTAAAGTGAGGCGTGTGAGGGACATTACAGACTAATTGAATATCGGAGAGTGAGGTGGGGCAGAGAGGAAGAAATTGCTGACAACCAGGTCTTTATATAGGGGCGACCACAAGAACAACGACAACTCTGATGGAGTACATTCAAGGGCACTTTATCCCTACTTCCAGGACCTGTCACTTTGTATTTTAACCAGAAGGAACACATTGTATTATTATTCATCTGTGTGCCCATCCTCCACCATAAACTAGGCAAGGACGGAGTTGGCACGTTATTTGTCTTTATAATATATTCCAAGCACTTGGAGCACAACGCCTAACTCAAAACAGGAGTTCAATAAACACCTGTTGTACAAGGAAGGTTCCATTTGGGAGAGAAGACGAAGTAGGCAGTTGAAAAAAGGGTGAATTTATAGTGATGGAACATTTCCATAGGTGTGACTAATGTTGAAATTTAGGAGCGAGCTCATTTTGAGTTCTTCCTGGATCGTCAGTACACCTCCCCATCCCAAATAATATACAGTTAGCCCACGGCCTCCTTCCTGGTGTCTATCAGCTACACCTTTCCTTCTCAATGGGCAGGTAGACCCATGTAATGGCCATGAAGACACACTGGTCTCCTAGAGACAGCAGAGAGGAGAAGACAAAGCCAGTGAGTGAATCTCAGGGCATGCTTCCATCTAGGCAGCAGGAAGAGAAAGAGGGGCATAAACTGAAATGTTGGAGGTTCGAGTCCACCCAGAGACACCTTGGAAGAAGGGCTTGGAGATCTACTTCCAAAAAATCAGCCACTGAAAACCCTCTGGAGCACAGCTCTACTCTGACACACATGGGGTCACCTCAACAGTAGGTAGGGGGCAGGATCCTGAGAATGATGACAGCTGTCTCTCCCTCCTGCAGTGAGCTAGTTTACAGTCTACTCATTTACCAAGTATTTACCAAGCACCTATCTGGAACTGGTGCAAGCGGTTTGTAATCAAGCACAAGTGAGCACCTAACAAACACGCTCCTGATGCTCCAGAGTCAACTCAACAGTAACAGGTTTAGTGGAGTTTAAAATAACCTAGATCCTTCCTTGCCTACTGAGTGAAACACATAAACACAAGTCATGTGAGCCATCTGCAGATTATCTCGGCTAGAAGATGTTTGCTGCATACCTGAGAGCGATGTTTACTCAACTGTACATAATGATACTTAACTGTCACTCTTTGAAGGATAGTTCACTGTACGTTCCCTGCCTACAAAAGAGTTATTCCAAACCACCTATTTGTTTCAAGACCATGGTATGAGCAATAGCCAATATTTCTAGAGGAACAGAGGTGTGTGGAAATCTTCCTTACTCCATTCAGAATCTACTTGAGATAAGCTATTGTGATTCATATCAACAGAACTTGTCTTCTCAATGGAGAATTAGAGCCCAGGATTTCCTGCTATTTATGGGTTATAATAAAAGATCCTTCTTCTCAATTTCCTTTACCTGTCCTGTCCCTAAATAGGGATCAGCCTGAAAGCTGGAACAAGGACAGATGGTATCAAGGACAAAAACTAAAGTAGATTCAGAGCTCCGGTTTTGGCAGCCAATAGCTCCGATCAAGATTATTTTTCATAATAAAATAATTCATAAAATGTAAAGCACGGATCGAAATACAACAGTTCCACCTTTAGGGGGGAGGGGAAGCCTTTCTGATAAGTGCCACCCAACCATAAGTTCCATAAAGACAAAGGTTCTGTATTACCAGATTTATCCCCATCAACTAGGGCAGGCAGAGACTTCAGATTAAAAAAAAAAAAAAAAGGTGCCGTTGTGTAGATTCCGACTCATGGAGACCCCATACGTTACAGAGTAGAACTGCTCCACAGGGTCTTCTTGGCTATCATCTTTATGGAAGCAGATCTCCAGGCCTCTCTTCTGTGGTGCTGCTGGGTGGGTTTAAACTGCCCACCTTTAGATTAGTAGCCGATTACAAACCACTTGCTCCAGTTCCAGATAGGTGCTTGGTAAATACTTGGTAAATGAGCAGACTGTAAACTAGCTCCCTGCAGGAGGGAGAGACAGCTGTCATAATTCTCAGGATCCTGCCCCCTACCTGGCATCATGCTGAGTACAAGTGCACACCTAATAAACACAGTGTCTACGACTCTAGTTCTCCACTTTCCTCTCAGTTCACCTCGCCCTGCTCATTCTGCTCCAGCAGGAGTCAATGCACTGTAGAGAGCTTGCTTCTCCCTGGCCTGGTCCCAGGTGGTTGCCATGACAACACACCCTAAGAGCAGGCACTCACAAGGGCCTCCCCTGGTGCACTTCAGGGCAAGAGGGAGGGAGGGTGACTCTGAGGTCCAAAGCAGGGACTGGGAGGCGAGCTCCCACCCATAGTCAATAACGCCGCTGCATCTCTGGACCAGCATCCACTGCACAGTGCAACTGTGGGCTCCCACCACTGGGGCTTCTGCTTTCTCACACAAGAGAGTACCCGGGGTGCCTGAGATGCTCCACTGGTCACACCACTTAATTCTTCTTATTGAAAGAGGCAAAATGGCTGGAATCCAGCATCGCTGATGATGTAACATCTCAAGCCTCTTGGGCAAGCCTCCATCTGAAAGCAAGCAGACTGAACGTCCTTAGCAGGAGGGGCTGCTGGGCTTCCCCTGGGCACTGGCAAGGAGGGGCACAGCCAGAAGTGCTGAGGCCAAGGCACAGGCGGGGGGGCAGGGGGGAGGGAGATATGTTGCATGCTGACGTCAAAGGATAGATGGCGTTAGCGGGGAGGTGGTGGGATGCGCTAGACACCCTCAAGTGTAACTCACAGACTCTGGGCCGCTCGCCCCATCTCCCCACCTAGATGATAAGCTCTCGGGAGGGGGACACAACCTATGTCTCTTTATAACTCCAAAGACCCCCTCACTGCTCGCAGTGGCCCTGGCCAGTAGTGGTTCCTGCCCCCATCCCCCAAGCAAACAGCCCAGACTCTAACGAAAGGAAGGGAAAGATTAGCCTTTGCTCCCTTTGCTGGGAAGATGCGTTCTTCAGGATTGGCGCTGCTTGGGGAGGCCTCTGGGAACCCTGGAAATCAGGTCTGGTGAAACAATATGGAAGTGATCAAGGTCAACTCAGAGCACGTGAGCAGTGAGGAGCCCTCAGAAGAGGGGACCTTGAGTGGAGTGTTGGAAGGCAAGGGGAGTGAGCCCAGAAGAGAGGGGAGGGGAGGGTGTTTCAGGCAGAGGGAACATTCTGGACAAAGGCACAGCACGTGTGTGACCACCGCTTCTCAGAAGAACAGACTCAACGGCTCCTGGGCAGCATCTACATATCACGTGCATATTAATTTATGTATTGCATGTACACATGGGCATTAGTATCTGTAATGAAGCTAGTGGCTACACCCTCTCCTTCCCTAACTGCACAAAAACACAGCAGTAGCTCTGTGTCTAAGACAAACAGAAATGTAGCCTCCATCCCAGAGTGGGGGTATTTACAGGCTTACCATTGAGGTTCAGGAACGTGCTCCCCAAGAATAGACTATGATGATGTATGCGGTAGAGTAAGGTATCCACTTAACTGTGGGCTCCTTTTGCATACTTGTTGTTTCTAATTTATTACAATAAACATTCAAACATTTTGAGTATGGTACCTGAGATAAAACGCACAGCACAGGAGATGGACTGTAATGTGAGACATGAAGAATGGGGACTCACATCTAATGTGCTCACCAGTGTGCTCCTGATCTGCAGCACACAGCTCCAAGTACCAGGCTAGCCTCTTGCAGCCCACACAACAACACACACCATTTCAGTGGCACTACTAGAGTATGACCATTTATTCTGACACACTTGAGCCTCTCCTTAGAGACTAAATAATATCTGATGCCTTCACACTGAGGATCTGCTGATGTTCCTAATGAAAAATTCAGGCTCCGGAGTAAACATGGATTCTCTTAGTTTTGGGTTAGCTTGTGGAGCCCTGGTGGTATAATGGTTAAGAGCTCAGGGTGCTAACCAAGACATCAGCAAGTTCGAATCCACCAGGTGCTCCCTGGAAATCCTGTGGGGCAATTCTACTCTGTCCTATAGGGTCGCTATGAGCTGGTACTGACTCAACGGCAATGGGTTTTACGGTGTGTACAGTAAAGGATTATCCTTGCCCAAAAAGAGGTCTGGCCTTTGCCTTCAGCTCCTGGGAGGTGACTGCTAAGCCCTTAGAATGTTCTACCTGTAAGAGTACCTTTGTTTACCTGGGGGCTTTGGGCCACACCAGATAGTCTCTGCTAACAGTGTGATTCATGGTGGTGCTGTGAGCCGCACTGGATGGTCGATGTAACAATGTAATTTATGGTGGGAGCTCTGGGCCATGTGGTATCAGCTCGGCCTCTGGGGGCTAGAGACTAAGATCAGCCACACAGGAAGTCAAATATCCAATCAAACTCTGGACACCAAGTCTCAGGTGAGTTCCCCTGGTTAGCAATACTCTGTGTGTATTATCACATATCCTTGCTGGTAGAAGTCAGTGCTGTCCACAGCTCCAGTGGGGGAGGACAACTGGAAGCTCATGCTTGGAACTCTCCTGGACCCTGCCTGTGCACCTCTTTTCCTGGCTGATAGCACTTGCACCCTTTTGCTGTAATAAACCATAACCGTGAGTATAACCGATTTCAGTGAATTCTATGAGTCCTGCTAGCCAAGTAGCCAACCTGAGGGTGGTCTTGGGGACTCCCAAACCTGCAGGTGGTATCAGAAGTGAGAGTAATCTTAGGGGCTCCCGAACTCTGCACCTTGTTTATTTTATTAAAAAACAAGCTTGTAAAAATGATGTTTGGGTGGGGGTGTGGGGGGCAAACAGAAGGAAGACGGCCACAGCCCTGTGAGAACATGTTAAACATCACATAAGAATGTGATAAGACAAAGCACAAAAAATGTGTAATTTAGAATCTCATGTAGAGTAAATGTTTAGTAAATTTTCTCTTCTATTATCTAAATATAAAGAGTAATTCAGATAAGCTTACCTGGCCTTGTAACTATACAAAAGGAATTTTTATACATCAGCACAATCAACCAACCGTATAATAAAATTTAAGAAAATATTCAGGAATCAGACTGACCTGCTTAAAATCTTCAGTCTCCTATTTACTAGTTGTGTCTCTTGGAAAACACTCTAGAAAGGTTTGAAAGCCTCAGTCTCATCATCTTCAAAATGGGGGTGTCTACCCTCCTGAGATCACTGAGAGGATTAAATAGTTAATGCATATAAAATGCTTAGCATACAGCTTGGCACATAGTACATGCTCAATAAATATTAACTATTGTTGTTATTAAAAACAACAACAACACTGAATGATAGCTCTTCATCTTAAAAATTCCAGGTGATTCCAAATCAGGTTTCTTGTGAAAACTGACGAATGAGCCAGTGTTACAAAAGACAGTAAGATCATGCTTGATCTAGCTATTGAAAATGAGGGAAAAGTCTAGAAAGCAAAGTTCTAGTCCTGGGCCTGGCCACCTTTCTGTGTGGCCTAGGACATGCCATTCAGCCTTGCTGGGCCCTCTCTTGCTTCCGAATGAAGAGGTGGCAGAGTTAGTGCTGGATAATGTCGCAAGTCCCTCCCAGTCATTACATTCTAGAGTCAACACCAGGGCAGCTGTGATGGCAGAAGTCAACACACTACATTTTCTACACCATAATCAGAGGTCGGAGTGATGGGGTCTGTTGGCTACGTTATGTGATTAGCCCTCTGCCTGAGGGAGAGAGTGCCCGTGTGCAATCATGCAATCCCATTTTGAAAGGAAAGGCACCGACGCACGTCACAGAGAAGAGCTACGAATCACCTGAGCCACATTTTACGCCTAAGAAGTCTATCCGGGTCGTTTTAGCCTGTACCTTCATTGTGCCAAATATCTGAATAGTTCTTTCTGACTCATGGGGACCCCATGTGTGTCAGAGTAGAACTGCACTCCTTAGGGTTTTCAAGGCTCTGATTTTTTGGAAGTAGATCACCAGGCACTTCTTCCGAGGTGCCTCTGGGTAGATTCAAACTGCCATCCTTTTGGTTAGTAGCCAAGCACTTAAACATCTGCGCTGTGTTGTTCTGTAAGGTAAGTATTTACATAGCCTATTCTTACCGGCTTTATATCAGCCGAGTGAGCTACGTCCTATTACACCTGGGCTATAATCCAGTACTTCCTCACAGCCTAAAACCCTAGTGCAAACTTCAGGGTGCATGAGCATCAGCCAGGGGGTGTGTTAAAAATGCAGACTCCCCCCCACCCCTGCCACCCCTTGATTGATACTACAGGTCTGGTGTGAGGCCTAGGAATGTGCCTTTTTTTGTGTGTGTGCTTTACGTGAAAGTTTACAGCTCAAGTTAATTTCTCATACAAAAATTTATACACATATTGTTATATGACAATAGTTGTAATCCCCACAATGTGCCAGCACATCCCCCCTTTCCACCCTGGGCTCTCTGTGTCCATTCAACCAGCTCCTGTCCCTTCCTGCCTTCTCGTCCTGCCTCTGGACAGGAGCTGCCCATTTGCTCTCCTGTATCTGCCTGAACTAAGAAGCACACTCCTCATGTGTATCATTTTTGTTTTATAGTCCTGTCTAATCTTTGTCTGAAGATTGGGCTTTGGGAATTGTTTCAGTTCTGGGTTAACAGAGCATCTGGGGGCTATAGTTTCGGGGTTCCTCCAGTCTCTGTCAGACCATTAAGTCTGGTCTTTTTACTTGAATTTGAGTTCTGCTCCACACTCTTCTCCCGCTCCATCCGGGACTCTCTGTTGCGTTCCCTGTCGAGGCGGTCTTTGGTGGTAGCCAGGTACCACTTAGTTCTTCTGGTGTCAGGGTGGTGGGAATGTGCCCTTTGTAACAGCCTCCTCAAATCTCTCTGATGTAGACAGTCCACTCTGTAAACAATACTATCTCCAAGATGCATTGTGGGCAGCTCTGAGGGAGGCCATGGAGACGGGCAAGGGACCGCCATCGCCTGAACTGCAGCTTCTGTGCTTTCCCAAGTCATCAGGCAGCCAGCAAAGGCACTGCCCATCCGACCACCCCCTTTACCGAAGTGGAGCAGAATTCCAGAACTGCTAAGCGGTAAGCTGACTTGGGAGCAGTAAGCATCCTCCAAGTGCCCCACCCTACTCCTTGGCCCCTTGCACCTAATGCTGCTTCACTGTTTGCCAAGAGCTAGTTACTCACCCCTCCCCACCTCCCCCACAGAGACTAACAAGATTCACTCTTGTTCCCAGTTCATCAAGCATGGAGAATCTGAGTCCAAGGCAACTATGAAAAAAAATGTAGTTAAGGCTCCAGGATGTTTCACAAATTAACAGTAGTGTAAGTCATTCAAAACTCAACTCAAATGGCCCTTCTTCCAGGAAGCCTTCCTTGAAGACAGCCCCTCCCCTAGACTCCGTTTTAGATTTCCCTCCTCTAGACAGCATAGCATCCCCATGAAGGCCCTCGTCATAGATAGAGTTGTCACAATGCATTTTAACTGTTTTAGTTACACTGTGAGCTCCTTGCTGGTAAGCACCATATCTACATCCATGTGACACCCTCAGGTTCCCTGTGCCTCACCTGGTTAACATGAACTGATGTGGGCTCAGCTGTCATCTCCTCAAAAGAGCCTTCCCTGACTTAAGTCAAACCTCCTTATTATAGATGCTCTCTCTTTTCAACCCGCATAACACAGCTGCCATTTTCCATGTATTTCAGTGATGGATTGAGCAATCTCTCTGTCTCCCACTAGTTCTATGAGGGCAACAAAGGGACCTAACACAGTACTCGAAAAATATCTCTTGAATGAATGAATAGATTTGGAGACCAATACTGTCAGTCTGGGAGAGGCTGATGAGAGACTATGGGGCAAGTTAGATACCTGGAAGTTCAGTCTCTAATGGGCTGTTTGATTCCGGTTGCTTCCTGTTCTACCATTGAAGAAATCCAGTATAAAGCTCACTGCAGTACAATCTTGACTGCAAATCTGGGAGAGAAAGGGCTGTTTAGAGCACAGGAATGGTACACCAAGAGCTTGTTGGAACTGGTTAATCCATTTCCTACATGCACAACTCTGCTTGTAGGACTGTAGTCTGACTACATTTCATATCCTCCAATGACTTGTCTACTCAATCCCAAAACAGCAAACGTTGCTCTCTATCAGGACTAGTGTTCCCTTCAAGGTTGGGTGCAGCTTGGCTGAAGTATTCCAGTGGAAATTCAACAAACTGAATTTTCATGCTAGACTTTTCTCTTCTGGCGTAGGGTCTGGGCCTTCTACTTGTGCCTGTTTGTGTGAGAAATTCACTAAGTCTAGCATTTTTCAGTAAGGGCTCCTTTTGCAAGAGTTTTATGGCACTGTTCTCCACTCCAAGTCCAACATCAGCTGCCTGTTTACCCATCACCTATCAGCTTTTAACAAATGAAGGTTAGTGAATCCACTGTGGTAGACAGGCACCATGAAACCAGGAACAGACCAAAGTGTTTGACGTGTTGATTCGCCCTAATGATACCTCAGACAAAAAACTTGACAATATGAAGTATTTACTATAAAACGAAAGTTTCATCAAGGAAATTTTTTTGGAGCAAATGATAAATATCCAAGCAGTCTAAGACCTGGAGAATGGTGAGGGGAGGAGGCACATTCCTCAAGAATACAGAACATCCTTTCAAGACGTTCCAGGTCTCCTCAGCACCAAGGAGGTAAGAATGTGGTTGCTCAAGCCTTCCTTCTTGTAGATCCACATCTAGTTAATAAAACAAAAATGGTCAACAGGCTTGGCCTTGGTCCACTGAGGCACTGCTGTTCTTGGCAGTATCAAGGTAAAGGTTAGCATGGAATAGCAGCATGCCCTGATTATAGTGTCAAAAGGCTAAAGATTTAGCCCAGATCCCTCTAGCTCTCCCTACCGAATCATTATATATTATCGATGCATCATCTGAACTTCTAAACTCCCTTTCATTTTTAACCTGTACCATTTTATTTAAATGTGACCCTGTCAAGCTTTCCTATGATTGATTATAATAAAAATCAATACTGATGATGATTTGATGACAGTGATGATGATGATAGCCATTTCTGCAATATTTTACTAAATTTCAAGAATTATAGTGTTTCACAGACACATCTCATTTAATAATTGCAAAACTACTCTAAGATTGCTATTATTTCTCCCACTTTTAGATTTAAAAAAACAAAAAAAGCAAGAATCAGAACAATTAGGTAAAACGCCCATAGTCAGACAAATAAATGATGTTTCCGTGAAATAAGTATTTGAACACTAGAGTTCTTATCCTGTACACTGTGGTGTTTGGTGTTTGGTACACACTGGGGTGTTTGGTGAGCAAGTCCAAGTTCACACCATCGTATCATCTATGACTGTACAGATCTTCATCCCATCCCTTCTCAGAGTCCTAAATTAAGAGCACTACATGTATTTGTTCACCCTCACGTGATAGTATCTCCAGCCCCTTAGTTACTTTACCCTTCCCTCTCCCCTCCTTGGTTCTGTCAAGCTGTTTTTCAGGTCTATCAGTCCAGCTGTAGATTACACTAGGAATGTCCAGAGTCACGATTTTGGTTTTGACTCCAGCACTCTCCCTGACTACTTCCAGTATTTGGTCTGCCTACTTGACCACAAACGATTTTGGTCAGTCTTCAGAGAACTGCCTGCAATGATTTGTAAATGCATTTACTGTGTTCTCACCTATAAATCTGGCTGCTCATCCTCCAGTTGCAATTTGAGATATTTTTTCCATATGCTTTGTTCATACAGATGTTTTTCTGTCTCATTTTAGCACACTGGCCCATGATAGCTTAATATTTTGCTATCAGAAAGATCCAGAAGTTTGACTGCATACACGATTATGTAAAAGTGTGAAACTAGATAAGCCCTAACCAGTGCCTAAGGGCCTGTCTGTTTATATTCTCCATTCAGAGAAATGATGCTGTATATCTACCCATTGTTTCCTGCCTTTAAGACAGTCTCCACCCATGACAATGTTTCCTCTGATATTATGTTCGTTAAAAATTTTGTTGGAAGGAAATACTGGAAAAATTCACTCTGTCGATTTTATCTACTTGCCAAATTCTCAAAATGACTGTTCAATTGTTCCACGCTCTTTGACATCTTAGACCTAACTTCAGAATATTTCATGGTACTGTGCATTAAATCTACAGAAGCAGGGCAGAGTAAGTGGCTCCACAATTTGTCCTATAAATCTGAGCCTTCCATTTAGTCTAGACAGATGGTTCTGGGAAGAATGGGATTACACTGCCCACATCAAGAGCCTCAGGTATTGGGAATGACCACACCCACCCATGCATCTATCTGTGCAGCCCCTGTGTGGCTTAGCTCATTTAGCTCCGGATCTGCAGCCCCAACCCACTGCTGTCAAGTCAGTTCCGACTCATAGCAACCCCATACGGTTTCCAAGGCTGTAAATCTCTACAGAAGCAGACCGCCACATCTTTCTTCCGCAGAACTGCTGGTGGTTTTGAACCACTGATCTTTCAGTTGGCAGTCAATCACTTTAACCACTGCACCACCAGAGCACCTTGGGATCTGCAGCCCATCACCCAGTAAAACAGCTGCAGCACACCGGCGGTTAAAGCCGGTCCTCCACTGGGGGAGATGCAGAAACAAGTACTCTTGAAAAAAACAAAGAGAAACTAGTCTGATAATGACAAACCACTGAACGCAATGTATGACCCATTCCCTTGACAGTATATAAACTCTTAACACGTCGGACATAATTCTAGCTTGGCCTGTTTTTGCCTGTTTGCTTTGATTCCTCCTTTCTAATCATACATCTTTCTAGTAGCAATGCTGACATCTGAATCTCTTTTTCTCACTTTTCAGAGGGACACAGAAAAGCAAAAAAAAAAAAAGGCTATGCATTGAATGAAGCTAATGGCTTGTATTGTTTAGGCAATGGTATGCCTCTGGTAATTAAAAAAAAGAAAAGAAAAGAAAAAACGTTAAGCAGCCAGTTGTGAAAACAAATATTCACAGATTCCAAGCACTTGTATAAAACCTAAATCTGTGGCTGCGTGTCCTTACAAAAACAAACTCGGTGATCGCCACAAATACAAAGGGTCCTTAAACGATAAAACTACTATTGCCTTAAAAACTATGCAAGCCAAGAGAAAAGTTTTGAGAAATAAAATTGGGTGGAGGATATGTAAGTTGGGAGCCATGCCATCGCGAAGGACAAAAAAGCAAAAAGAAATTTCAGAAAGGATAACAAATTAGTTCAGCAAAGTCACAATGAGAGAGGGCAGACAAAAATAAAGGCAAAGGATGTAACGTTCAGGGAAAGAAGAAGGGGCGAGTGGAAACAGCTGGAATTGTTCAGCTGTGTCAACATTTGGCTGTTTCACAGATTGACTAGCAAAGTGTCATCTGAAACCAATTACATCCCCAAAACCCCACGGACCCAGTTCATAACATTGATTAATCCACATTGTGAAAAAGTCCCCAAGCAAAACTAGAACAGCTGTCAGCCCTTGGAGCTCAAAAAAACAGCAACTCCTTAAGAAAAAAAGAAGAAAAGCTACTCTTGAAATTTTAGTGATTTTTCAGAAGGTATGCCTACTGAAATAGATGATACATTTAAAACCACTTCTACACCATTTAAAAGTCTCTATATGTCTTTTTGAGAACAACTGACTCTAGAAAAGCCGACGTCGTGTTAACATAAACGCAAAGCCTATTTCCAAAGTCAAAATAGAACTGCCTCCAAGTTTGTAATACCCTGTGCCTTTCTGCCCCCTTCTGGGAATAACATCGTGCATTTCACTAAACACATACACACACACACATATATATAACTTTTAATTATCTTTTATTGTATCTTACTATTATTTTAAATGTGTTAATCTATTCTTTTTGGGCCAATCAAAATGCAGTTACATTTAATACATTTTCTAATCAAGAAATATTTTTATATTTTAATACCTCTTGCTACACTTCAAAGACGTAGAAACCAAAAAAAAAAAAAACAAAACCAAAGCAAACTCGTTGCCATGGAGAAGATTCGGACTCATAGTGACCCTACAGGACAGAGCAGAACTGCCCCATAGGTTTCCAAGGAACGGCTGGTGGATTTGAACTGCCGACCTTTTGGTTTGCAGCCGAGCTCTTAACCACTGCACCACCAGGGCTCCCAAAGAGGTAGAAGTACAGAAAGCCCCTGGCTTATAAACACCTAACTTACACATGCATCAAACACAAAAATGGCCACCACATCCCTTCTCTGGGCACACTTCCTGCACAGGTGACCTGGAGTGGTGCTCAAGTGTACACCCCTGTGCCTCCCGGCATCCTACACCCTACGCTTTCCAGAAAAGCCTCTCATGCAGATGACAGAACTCATGCCAAAAATCTCAGCCTTACCTCTGAAGCTACAGCTAGAAATCCAGCCACCAGGTATCACACAGGAGACCCCCCCGTCATAAAAGCTGCCATAGAAGCCCCCTTAAGAAGTCTCCCTTTCTGTAGACCGTGACCTGAAACCACCACACTGTGAAGCTGCAGTTAAGTTGTAGGAGTTTCTTGTTCTTTTGATGGATTTTTCCCAAAGAAATAAAACACATGCTTATTCCATCAAACATTTATTGAATGTCTACTCTATATCAAGCGCTAGGTTGGGCCCAAGAAGCAGTTTATACTTTGCAAAACATTTTCACTTGCTGCATTTGTAGATGAGTAAACTGGGACTCAGATGGGTTTAGGGACCTGCCCAAGTCCATACAACTGGTAAGCGCTATGGCTTGCACTCAGACCCAGGGCTATCTGGTACCTGATTCTCTGCTTCCTGCACAAAATCGTGTTATTACATTATGCTTGAGACAAGCTGTCCTAAACCATCCGAGGAACCCAACAAGCATGCAAAATTAGTTCTTAGGGGGAAACATATTCCAGGTTACAAAAGGCAGGTATAAACTGGATTTGAAGAATGCAAGCTGCTCATATATTCAGATTCCACTCTAATTCTGCTTCTCCCTCTGTAAAGACCCCATTAATAAGCGAACAGTGTCTTCTGTTGAAATGCCACTCCACAACAACAAACCTCACAGAACTGAAATACACCTTTGATACACAGATCCTTTCTCGTCAACATTCTCATGCATGCGTCTCATGGTACCAACCAGCAGGACCATTCACACCATTCAGAGAAACACAAACTTTCATTCCATTGGTACATCTGTGAGTCTGAAAAAGAAAAGGAAAAAAAAGTCCGCAATTCATTGTGTTGTGCAAAGAAATCCAGGCTTTCCGTTTTTAGATTTCAGAACTGGAAGACCAGCATTAACAACAGCAACATGTTGTTTCATATGTAAACAGAAACTGTTACTAAATATTGTTTTCCAAACAGCAATCACATTTTCAGAGTTTGGCAGTAGGTGACCTCTGCACTGAGTTGTGAAGGATGTGTGGGGTCTAAACATGTGGGGCGGGGCGGGGCAGGGGCCAGTGGTGATTCACTGGTAGAATTCTCACCTTCCATGTGGGAGACCCAGGTTTGATTCCTGGCCAATGTACCTCATGCACTGCCAGCACCATCTGTCAGTGGAGGCTGGCGTACTGCTATCATGCTAAAAGGTTTCAGTGGACTTTTCAGACTAAGACAGACCAGGAAGAAAGGCCTGGAGATCTATTTCCAAACATAAGCCAGTGAAAACCCTATAGATCACACTGGTCTGATACTCAACCAGTCATGGGGAAGTCTCAGAACCGGGCAGTGTTTTTGTTCTGTTGTATACAGGGTCACCATGAATTGGGAGCCGACTCAGTGGCATTTATAACTCAATGTAATTACAACAATAACAGCAACACCCAACATGCAGACATGGGGTGCAGGACACTCAGAGACTGAGCAATAAGAAACAACAACTAAAGTCTCTAGACAGATCCTCTAACTCTCTTCATGGTTGCTTTTCACTCTAGAGGATATTTATAATTATTGTTTTTTAAATGCTCATGATGTCACAGATAAAGAACACCAATTGCTCCCAACAGAACTCTAAGTACAGTATGTGTTTATAAGAGCAAATTACTGTTTATACACGGACAGAATTGTAAATGAGGGGAAGAACATTACCAATTACATGCTACTAAAAGAAAGCCAGAACGTTTCCATGTCTTTTTTTCACGAAGATTCCATTACCTGCATCATGCCCTCTTCTCTCAGTCCCCTCAGTGGAAACTGGCATTGATAAGCCTACGAGAAACACAATGGTAACTTTATATTTTTATGATATGATTTTAGCACCTGGGATAAGACCCAGAATGATGTGTACAAACCACTTCCATTTCCATATTCGAAGCGACTCCAAAAAATCATTCGAATGCAAAGGTTACAACTTCCGGTGCTGAATGGGGAAAGCATCTATCCCATGAACCACATCTCCAAATGAATCTATCCTAAAAGGTCTACACTTTCACAAAAAATTGAACCTTAAAAGAATGCCAATGAAGTTTTATATAAGGTGAGGTCTTTTCTCCCTACTTTTTTATTAATAAAAAGTTATTGTAAGCTACATGATTTTTATTTTCTTATAAACCTTTCCTATTTTACAAGATCCAGTTCTACTCCCAGGAACAGTTTTTTGTGAACTAATGGAGGGAGAGGTGTCAAGGTACATCTCAAAGGCTACCATACAGCCCTAAGAACGACCAGAGGGTCACAATCACAGCATGACCTCACCGGTTGTAACATCACCACAAGGATGTAATGAGTTACAGCATGTAGAGCACTCAGAGCAGGGCATGGCCCGTAGCAAACGTGCTAGAACAATATTAGGCTTTCAAAGTCAGTGTTTCCATTCCTGTGGAGTTCCAGGAACGTGAATTCCAGGGAGGTTTTGTAGCTAACAAAGAAAACACCTTTTAAAGGTATGGCTTCCTATCCACTTTGCACTACCACCAAATGCTTCTTTTCTTAATACACTGCAGAGAAGTTGAGCAAGAGGGGGCAGAGCGCATCTGCTGTGAAGTGCAACCGGCAAAGGACAGGACAGGATCTCTTCTCCCTGCTTCCGTGTTGTAAATGGCTCCTCTGAGCAGCTCCTTGGGTTCACAGGCTAAAAAGCTTTTTGTAGATTTAAGACAAGGTAGAGGGCAGGGAGCACGTGTACTATTTGTTGCAGAACGCCTCCTTATTGCTCCTGTTTTATTTAAAACCAAGACACTCAATGACCCTGTGGGATTACTAACAGCATAGTTCTCAACAACATGGGCTCTCTCAGGGTTGGAGTGGATATTAAAGGTTGTCTAGGCCCACCTCCCAGCAACACAATCAGTCATTGCTCAGCAGCTCAAATTTCTCAGACGGCAGGAACTGCCCAGTGCTAGTGCTGTCGCTTATACTGCAGGGCTGGGAGTTGCCCAGCCCAAGAGTGTCCGTGATACTGGCCTAGGGCATAAAGGGAGGTAGACTTGTGAAGAGTCTAGAAAACCCCAGAACTGAAATTCTCATCTCAACTGGTCAGGTGTGACTTAAAGCAAGGTAAACATTAAATAGGAACTGTACACGTTGCCTTCTCAAGCAACTTCCTACACCAGTGGGATCACCGTTGGTTTGTCAGTCTTCAGATCAGAGACAGGCAACCCAAGGCGGACATACTTCAAAAGCAAAAATCGTAACGTTGGGTTTTCTGGAGTTACTCAATTTCCCCACCAGGTTTTCCCAGCACAAATGCTAACCAATGCCAACTCTATTGCTAACTTTCAAATGGCATTCCTGGTATCAGACTCATTAGTTTTCCAGAATATTGCAGTGCATTTCAGTGAACACACGATAGTGTTTTCTTAATTTCTTTCTAGCAAAGTTTTTCCTTACCACTTACAGCTGAGCTTAACCACAAAACACACGGTGGCAGTGAGGCCCCAATGCCTGAAGAACAATGCCACCTCCAGGATAGAGCCTAGGCGCAAACTGGTAAGGCTGTTCTTGTTATTATCGTGAGGAGCAAGGACGCTCCACTATGACCCCCACAGCCATGCCAACACACTTTGATCTCACTTCTCCTTGGGAACTCTTCAAAGGATGAGCCTGTGCTCTTAAATGCAGCCTTAGCTACAGTGCTGGATATACTTACGCTACCTTTAGCAAGACCAAAAGAACAAGACCAAAGAATGATAGGAGCAGTGTCCGTTAAAGAAACCACTTGAGGAATTCAAACCATCCATAAGCAATCCATGAATAAAGAAGACCAAAGAGGAATTGATGTCTTTGAATCATGGTGCTGGCGAAGAACACTGAATATACCACAGACTGGAGGAACCCCCGAGACTCCGGTCCCCGGACATTCTACTAACTCAGAACCGAAACCACTCCCGAAGCCCACTTTTCAGACAAAAGTTAGACAGGCCTGTAAAACAAACAATAACGCACGTGAGGAACATGATTCTTAGTTCAATCAAATATACGAGATCAAATGGGCAACTCCTGCCCAAAAGCAAAACGCAGAGGCAAGAAGAGACAGGAACTGGACGAACGGACACAGGGAACCCAGGGTGGAAGGGGGAGCGTGCTGTCAAAATTGTGGGGATTGCAACCAATGTCACAAAACAATATGTGTACACATTTTTGAATGAGAAACTAACTTGAGCTATAAACTTTCACCTAAAGCACAATAAAATTTAAAAAAACTCAACAAACTACCCATTCAACAGGCCGCAGCTAGCTCATTAAAGAAGCAAACACCAGCCACTGCCGTTTGAAGCGTTCATCCACGAGGCCCCCTCCCACCTTTCAGTGTGTGCTCTTATCTGACGACTCTTATTCATATTTCCTCTTGACCGCAGCCTTCCCACACAACCTTCCGTTCTGCCCACTCCCTTGGAATTGCCTCAGCACCACCACCCCAACGAAGCTGTGCTAGCTTGCTGCCCACTCCTGTGCCAAGCCCACCCTCACCCAGTAGGCAAGCAAGGGCCAAATCTGCCGCTGAAGGTCCTCAGGACCTGCTGCTAGTTAGGATACTCAGGGACTGGAGAAAGGAGATGCTAAAGTAAAACAAAATCGCACGTGTATAAGCTCTTAGCATTTTCGGTGTTTTCTTAGCTACTGAGGAAGAAGAGAACTTCCTCCACTCTATCTGCGTGTTTGTACTATAAAACGAACAACAACCACAACAAAATCAAACCCACTGTCATCAAGTCAACTCCATCTCGTAGCCACCCTACAGGACAGAGTAGAACTGCCCCATAGGGTTTCCAAGGAGGACCTGGTGGATTCGAACTGCTGACCTTTTGGTTAGCAGCTGAACTCTTAACCACCATGTGTACTATTAAAAAAACAAACAAACTCAATGCTGTCGAGTTGATTCTGACTCATAGCAACCCTATAGGACAGAGTAGAACTGCCCCACAGGGTTTTCAAGGAGCAGACTGGTGGATTCGAACTGCCAACCTTTTGGTTTGCAGCCGAGCTCTCAACCACAGTGCCGTCAGGGCTCCGTTTGAACTATAGGGAGGAGACATTCCTACCCACTCTCCATTAGAGCACTCTCCCATTTGAGTGCCGTGTTGCAAGGACTACTTCAGACCTGCATTATCTACCCTCCATCCTTGCTGGCTCTGCCCCATAGGAGGGTGTGTGTCCAATGCACTAGGTTGGAGCCTGACCACTGCTGGGCCATGATCACTAACAGGCACAATTACTGTTGTTATGGATTGAACTGTATCCCCAAAAGATATGCTGAAGTCCTAACCCCTGGTACCTGTGAGCATGACCTTGTGTGGAAATAGGGTCTCTGAAGATGTCATCAGTTACCATGAGGTCATACTGGAGGAGGATGGGTCCTGATCCAATCTGAGTGCTGTCCTTATAAAAGAGGAGAAGAGACACAGAGAGATGGAGGAAGGACCGCTGGCCGTGTGAAGATGCATCCATAAGCCAAGGAACACCTGGGGCTACCAGAAGCTGGGCGAGACCACAAAGGATCTTCTCCTGGAGACTTCCAGAGAGAACATGGCCTGGCCAACACAGTGATTTGGACTTCTAGCCTCCGGAACTTGGAGACAATAAATTTCTGTTGCTTAAAGCCATCCACTTTGTGGTATTCTGTTATAGCAGTCCTAGTAAACTATACCTGCTCCTCACTTACTGACCATCTCATTATCCAACATTTCACATTTATGACTATTTGGCGCATTAACAATGTACGTCTGGCAGTAATGAATGCTGAGGTATGAGGCAAGAGTAACACTGGCTGTGATGGTTAAGTTTATGTGTCACCTTGGCTGGCCCATGATTCTCAGTGGTTTGGCAGTTACGTAATGACGTAATTTGGCAGTTATGTAATGATGTAGTCATCTTTCATTTTGCTATCTGATGTGGTCATCCTACATTTTCACATAACACCGATTTTTGCATAACGACATGGTCTTTCGGACCTAACCACGTCGATAAGTGAGGAGTGGGTGTAATACAATTTCTTTCTCAAACAGCCTTCTAGGCTCACCTTCCTCCTAATCTGGCTTCTGTAATTAGCAGGGTCTCTTCAGGTTCCTGCTTTTGTGTGGTCATCACGCCCTGGCCTTGGTCACGGTGGGGTTTCAACAACTGCTGGTCCATGGACTGGTTGAATAACTGGACATGGCATCTGCTCCACAGGGTGCAAATGGGAGGCCTCATTGAGGTTGACATGACTCAGCCTTGCATTCCATCATCACTTATTAGTGAAACCCTACAGTGCGAGACAATAAATTTCTGTTGCTCAAAGCTACCCACTTTGTGTGAGCACTGTACACGTGTGTGTGAATGTACCAGCTTAATAAATAAAGTACTTTGTCCCCCATTGGACTACTGTTCTTGTTAATAGGGCACCTTCATTCAGGAATCTATTTGAATGGAGAAATGAGTTGGTAGGGTTTGGGCAAAATCCTATCCCAATACCTATCTCAGTGGAACAGCAGGGCAAATATAATTATCCCTGTTTTTGAGATGGGGAAGCTTGTATCCACCTGAGTTTAATGAGGTTAATGGATTTTCCCAGGGTCCCACAGCTACTAGAGCAGGGCTATGCCTTGACCCGAGTCTTCCATGTCTAACCCTCCTCTCGTTACACCCCAGCTGCTTAGATTTTGAGCACAAATCAGTGCCCTTCTCTGCCTCAACCCACATACTCAGTGGAGAAGGAGATGTTCATTCCCTCCAAGGTAAGAAATGCCCAGTATCACACCCACTGGATCTGGTGAAACCACTTGGCTCCTTGAGCTGCTAACCAGTTGCCATCAAGTCGATTCTGACTCATAGTGACCCCATGTATATCAGAGTAGAACTGTGCTCCACAGGGCTTTCAATGACTGACTTTTTGGAAGTCAATCGTCAGGCCATCCTTCCCAGGTGCCTCAGGGTCGACTTGACCCTCCAACCTTTCAGGTAGCAGCTGAGTGCATTAACCGTTTGCACCATGAGGGGCTCCTCTTGAGCTGTTCGGCAGCCCAAAACAACCGAAAGAAAGATGTCATCGTTTCCTCGCTGAGGAGGCAACTGGGAGGCTGTGCCAACGTCTGCCTTCACTTCAGGAATGCTCAGGCTCCGCACTCTAGTCTGACTGACTACTCTAGGTTTCTCTCCTCTCCACTGAAGAAGTCTGCAGAAGTGCTAAACGGCTCGGAGTAACATAGAGCAGTGCTTCTCAAACTTGAACTTGCACCAGAATCATCTGGAGGGCTTGCTGGAGCACAGATTGCTGGGCTCTACCCCAGGCAGGCGTCTCTGAGGGCGAGGCCAATGAATACGCATTTCTAGCATCCCTGGGTGAGGCTGACTCTGTTGGGGACCACACTTTGAGAACCACTGATTACAGTGACTTGTCGCTTCCGAGGGTCATGAAAGCGCTAACTTCAAGTCCCTGTGAATGTGACCTTATTTGGAAATAGTCTTTGCAGATGTAATTAGTTAGCATGAGTCACACTGGAGTAGGGTGGGTCCTAATTCAATATGACTGGTATCCTTGTAAGCTCTGGTGGCGCAGTGGTTAAAGTGACTGACTGCTAACTGAAAAGTCAGCAGTTCGAAACCACCAGTGGCTCTGCGGGAGACAGACGTGGCAGTCTGCATCCGTAGAGATTTACAGCCTTGGAAACCCTATGGGGTCACTATGAGTCGGAATCGACTTGACAACTATGGGTTTGGGTATCCTCATAAGGAGACCTGGTGGGTCAGTGGTTAAAGCACTTGGTTGCTAACTGAAAGGTTGGCATTTCAAACCCACCAGCTGCTCCTTGGGAGAAAGTTGTGGCAGCTGGCTTCCTGAAGATTTATAGCCTTGGAAACCCTATGGGGCAGTTCTACTCTGTACTATAGGGTAACTATGAGTCAGAATCGACTCAACGGCAGTCGGTTTGGTTTGGCGTCCTTATAAAAAGCAGAACACACACACAAAGCAAAGAAGACCATGTGACAAAGGAGACAGGCTGGAGTTATGCTCGGAGAGACAAAGAAGAATCTTCCCCTAGAGCCTCCGGAGAGGGCTTGGTCCTGCTGACACCCTGGATGCAAGCTTTTAGTCTCCAGGACTGTGAGAGAATAAATTTCTGTTGTTTTTAAGACACATAGTTTGTGGTGATTTGTTACAGTGGCCCCAGAAAACCAATACAGCATCCCTTGATCATCATAATCAAAAACATTCAAGCAGCTTCTATCCCCAGCTCTATCTTAGGCTCAGTGTGGTGTTAGTTAGATAAAGTCCCTGCCCTCTAGGAACACGTGAGCTGAAGACAGACACAATTCATATAGACAAGCATAGAGAGATAAGATTACCATTTCCAGATTATAATAAATCCTGCAGAATGAAACAAAAGGTTTACAATCCAGACTGCTAGGTTCCTTGGGATGTGGCGGAATTTGCGCTTTCTAATTTTTGGTGATATCATTATCACATTGTGGATGGATCACTGCGCAGATGTCACAACTGTATTTAATCACAACCCTAAAGTCAGACCGGGCTGCTCTGACCGAAGGACACAAGAGCCCTGAAATTGCCATGAAGCGGTTCTGACAGGCAGGCGTGCGCAGAAGACAGCTGCAGAAATGGGTTTAAATATGGGTGACTCGTGATATCAAAGAGCTATGAACTGTTCAGCTAAGCAGAGGAATCATCAGAATAATGATCGTTTTTCACTCTACCCCCTCCTTTGCCTGCTCAAAGAAAAAAAGCCCTTAATTGCTTCTTGAACTACACACAAGTGGGCCATTGACTGTGACTGTAATTCAGCGTGGGGAAGTGAGGAAAACCCTACAACAGGTTCTGTTGAGGCAGAGTCTTAAGTGGAGAAAACACCACAGCAGGTCAGTCGGTACAGGGCACTGTCAGGAGAGTGACACCTCCTTAAAGAAGAGCCCAAAACACCATCAGCGGGTGACGTTGCCTTCAATGGGAGGTGATGTGAGGTGTGATTAAGGGGGGGTATATATTTTTTATTATTCTTTTTAAAATAATTTATTTTATTTTTGTTGTTGTTGAAAATGTACACAGCAAAACATACACCCATTCAACAACTTCTACACGACAGCTCCGTGACATTGATTACATTCTTCACGCGGTGCAACCATCTCACCCTCCTTTTCCAAATTAGTCTTCCACCATTAACATGAACTCACTGCCTGTTAAGTTTCTCCTCTAACCTTTTGAGTTGCTGTTGTCAATTTGATCCCATATAGATACTTCTTTAAAAGAACACAATGCTCAAGGCAGACATTCTTCACTAATTTAGCTAAAGTATTGATCAATTTAAAGAAGATTTCAGGGGATATTTTTGGTTTAAGGTTTAAAGATGATCTCAGGGCAATAGTTTTGGGGGTTCATCCAGCCTCTATGGTTCCAGAAAGTCTGGATTCCTTGAAAGTTTGAAGTTCTGTTCTATGTTTTTAAGGAGGGTATATTTCTAGAGGCGTATGGGGAGAGAGCAAGAGACAGCGGAAGGGAGAATGCATAGAAAATCATGTTAGAAGGACACTACATTACGAATGGCCTGGCAGATTCATGTTCCTACTGAAGAAGACACTGTTTAGGGAAACAGAAGAATTCTGCATTCAGTCATTAGCATTACCTTCTTTATACATCCATTTCCTAGATAAACTTTCTATATACTTCTTGAGAAGTCTGAATCATTTTCTTCAGTCTATATCATCCAAAGGCATCACCATCTTTGTATGGACAACATTGTCTGCTAGGACTAGAAAAGAATGCCCTACCATTGAAAGGCCTATTGCTAACCATGTGTCTTTGTAAATATTTCTCATGTTTACCTATGAGAGATGCAGGCCTTCCAAGGAAATCTACTTTGGAAAAATGTGCCTTTCGGCAGTTAATCTTCAGTATTTGAGGATTTAATATTTGCAAATTTGACTACTTGCTAAAATTAACTTGTAACCCCAAAATCAACACCCAAGGTGCTTCATAGTCATTTGCCTACACGTGCACAGTGGCGAAAAATTTGAATCACCTGTTATGTATGTTCCCAGCTGAAGTCAACGAACCAGGTGATACTCTGCCTTCTTGCTTGAGCTCTTATACTGTAAATAAATGTCCTTTTCACAGTCTATTTTAATGTCACGTTTTTCACATTTTAGTGTTTTTTGTTGGTGATTTCACTGTTTAAAATGACCCCTGAGCACAGTGCTGAAGCGCTTCTAGCGTTTCTAAGCACAAGAAGGCTGTGATGTACCTTATGGAGAAAGTACATGTGTCAGATGAACCTCATTCAGGCATGAGTTTAGTGCTGTGGGCAGTGAGTTCAATGTTAATAAATCAAATATAGACAGATAGATATATGATATATATAATATATGTGTATACATATATAGATAAATAAGATACAGATATAGATATAAAATAAAAAAATTCTTTAAAAAACCCACTGCCGTTGAGTTGATTCCGACTCATAGCGACCCTATAGGACAGAGTACAACTGCCCCGTAGGGTTTGCAAGGAGTGCCTGGTGGATTCGAACCGCCAACCTTTTGGTTAGCAGCCGAACTCTTAATCACTACACCACCAAGGTTTCCATATATAAAATAAGGTGTCTTTAAACAGAAACACATAAAACAAGATTATGTACTGATAAGTTGATAAAAATGTTGTGACCAGAGGCTTGCAGGAACCTTAATGCAGTTTCCCTAGGAGAAATGGTTCAACATTCACTCATTCAGTGTTCATGCTGACCTTACAGAACATAACTACCAAGAATAATGATCATTGACTGTACTTCTCTGTGTTGTTAGATCCCTGGGGGGTGGAGGGGGGGGGGCAGGAATGCCCAGCACTTCTCTGAAGCCTCCAATTCCGAGGAATTGCTTCTTTCCTCAAATGCTTTTTGCACACATAGGCAGTGCTTCCGCTTCTGTCCATTTACACAACAGTCCTGCCCCTCTCTCCTGACTGTTCTATATCCTTTCACCAGGGGAGGGGGGGTGAGGGCCCCCATTCCTGTCCCCCACAGAGGGGTTATGTCACATCCTCGGTAACACTGAACTGCAACCTCTTTTGCAAAGCAAGCCTCAGTAAAGTCAGCAAGCACTACTGTACTCGGAAAAGCCTGATACGTCCTAGTTTATGCATTAAATATGCAGAATGTAGACAGAGAATAGGCAAGAAGGCAGTGAACAATCAAACCACATGTTCAGCTGAAGCAACCACTGGCTTAATAAGAAAAAGCATTTACTATGTGCCAGGCCTATAGGTCTATATTAAGTGCTTTAAGCACCCTTCTCTCCTTGAATCCTAACAATAACCCCTACTAGGTAGATACCATCACTATTCCCAAATTATAGAGGAGAAAATGGATGCTCAGAGAGGATAAGTAAATTGCCAGAAGCCACAGTAAGTGGTAAAGTCATGATCTGAATCCATATCTCCCTGACTTCTGTGTCTAAGCTCTTATGTTGTTGTTAGGTGCTGTTGAATCAGTTCCAACTCATAGCAATCCCATGTACAAGAGAAGGAAACACTGCCCGGTCCTGCACCATCCTCACAATTGTTGCTATGTGTGAGCCCATTTTGCAGACACTGTGTCCATCCATCTCTTTGAGGGTCTTCCTCTTTTTCACTGACCCTCTACCTTATCTTAGGGTCAGAATCGACTCCATTGCAACTGGTCTGGTTTTTTTGGTTTTCTGCTTTACCTACTTTTCTATGTTATATGGCTAGGTACTGTGCCACAACCTTGACACACCCTGCACAGGGACAAAGTAAGGAAGCTGTGTGGGTTTTATCTATCTGTATACCTCATGGAATCAGGGACTTAAATACCTACTATATGCGAGGCAATGAGCTGACTGCTCTTCATATACTGTTTCTAAGCCTTACAACAACTCTACAAAGTAAGTTGTTTTCTCCTCACTTAACAAACAAGGAAACTGAAAGTTTTGTAATTGAATAACTTGTCTAAATTCTCAAGTAGTAACTACAGGAGATTAAATTACAACTTCAAAGCCCTCATGTTTCCCAACTGGCCACCCTAGCTCCACCTGCCCAAACTTCTCTTATTAACCGGTTATAGATTTATCACCATCCTCCTAACAAGAAAACAAAAAGTAACACTAATCCAGGAGTATTCTGAGACAACATCCTTGCATATCTTCTATACTCTGAGCATCACAAATAATGTCACCAATTTATTTAGACATTGCCTTCACATTCTCATATAAAAGGTACTCACAACAAAAAATAAAATAAAATTGAAATTTTTAATGGCGATATTATTAATTGATCAGTTAAGGAGATTTAACCTTATTTAATTGCCAGATCTTAGATGCAGTAATATATCGTTCAACTAGTTTCTAAAACTTTTTGCCGGCAGGATATGCTCTCCCTCTTGAGCAATTCTACTCCCACTGGCATAACCAAGTAGCATACAAGGATTTCAAGGGCTTCTTTGTAGTAGCTAAATCTCTCATACATCAACTGGTTATCTCCAACTGGCTCACCTACCCAATTACGGAAGAGTTATGTAAAAATTACCTCAGTCCACACATCACTTTTGAATTCCTTCTAAACCCTTGTGAGAAGGATGGGAATGGAAAGCAGAGGTAGCGTAGAGCTTCAGTCAGCAAATATTTACTGAGGAGGTAGAATGTACCTGCTCTGTCTTAGGCACTGTAGGGACACCCAGAAGAACAGCCCTGGTTCTCATCCTCGGAGAGACAGTACAAATAAATCATTAGATTCCAGGAGTTTTACTCGTGCTGGGTTGTGCATTTCCTGGTGGTGGTGGTGAAGAGCTCGTGTTTCAGTCAGACCTTGTTTGAAACCTGGCTCTGTTGCTTTATTTACTGTGCAACCATGAGCAAGTTATTTAACCTCTCTAGGTCTCAGCTTCCATATTTGTAAATGAAGACGATAATGCTTATAATAGGATGGGAAGGATTAACCAAATCACGTATATACAGGGGCCAGCACATGCCCAGCATAGATTGAGAAGGATTTAAACCAAGGACCTAGAACGCAACTGAGCAGAAGGGAGCCCGTTCACTAGCGCCACATCCAGGCAGCTCAGAAAGTAGGTCATTCTTCCTGACTTCTCTCTCTTACTTTCCCAGGGCTATGTACTCTTCTCTGAGCTATAACCCCCACTTCCCCACCCCTTAGCCAATGCAGACTTCGTCTAGTTAACCTTTATTCATCCTTCAGCGTAACCTAAACCCCCCCCCCCATTACTCCTTCAAATTCCCACCCCATCATGGGAGGGTGTGACCCATCCTACTCTCATAGCACCTACCCTTACCTTATCTTAGCACCTGCCACTGTCCTTTGAGAGTGCCTATGTTCTGGAACATTCCCCCTACCAGACTGTAAGAAACTCCAGGGCAGGGCCACGTGTCAGTACTACGACCTAGCACAATAATGGACAAGGAGCAGGTGTTTGCTTAGAATACGAACGGATAAATGCAAACAGATGCCGTGTCAGAAACCTGTATCAATCTGCCCTTAATAAACAGCACATGGCTCAAATGTGGCATCAAATTCTGCTGCCCCATCTTGTGCCTGGTGTCACTAAATCTTGGGAGAAGCAGCAGCGATGAGCTCAGCGCTGCTTGGAGGGCTTGTCTACCATTACATTAGCGCCTCATCCCGCGCCCTAAGTATAGGGTACATTACATGGCTTGGCTGACTCTCTCAGTAAGATCGCTGGTGCTAGATATGGCTGCTAACACGGATGCAATTCAGATGTTTATACCAACGTCTGGCACAAATAAATGTGGAAGGAATTCAGGTCAGTCCAACCATTAGTAACAATATCTCCTTGCTCTCTCGGGAGCTGTTTCAGGATGTTGGCTTCATCCCTGTCCCAACATAAAGAGACTGGGATGGGACTGCAGCTTCTAGAATTACAACCATTTTGTCAACTTGTCATTTGACCCAGTATCTGGCTGCTGCCTCTCCCTCTGGGTCCGGGGACATTTTGCACAGGGAGAAAGCAATAAAGTGGACAGTTACAGGGCCAGCAAATTCGCCAATCTTCAAAGCACCTCGTGCTTCCGACGGTGCATACATATTTCTGGCAAGCACCATGGAGGCCTCTCCACTGTTACCTGCTGCACAGCTGAAAATCAAAGCATTCACCCTGGGACGTGTGTGCCACAGGCCCAAGGGCACCAGGCCATTCTCCCCTCACTCCCTTGGAGAGCTTCCCTGACTACACAAAAATACCTGAAAATGTTAACTTTGTCTGTTCCTTACTGCCCTAAAAATAAGAGTACTCTAACTTTTAGGGTTTATATTTGGAAGAGAGAAATGAACTAGATACGGCTTATGAAAAGGCAAGGGAGTGAGTCATTTTTAAAAAATTATTTACAGGCTTAGAGGTCCCCCCTCCCAAAACTTTTTTTTTTTTTTTTTTTGCAGACTGCTAAATACAAACCGGTCTTATTAGAGTAATCCTTTGTCAGTGTATATTATACCTTTCCTCAATTATCTTCCACTTTTCAAAGAAAACGGAAGGGAATCCATCGTAGTTGCTAAAATCCTACTTGATTCATAGAGTAGCCAGGACTCACAAACATTAATTAGTTAGAATTAGCCCTGGGTGTGATTACCAGGGAGTCCCTGGAGGTGCAAACAACGCACTGGGCTGTTAACCGACAGGTTGAGGTTCAAGTCCACCCAAAGGAACCTCAGAAGAAAGACCTAGTGATCTACTTCTGAAAAATCAGACACTGAAAACTCTATGGAGCACACATCTACTCTGATACACATGGGGTCCTCAGGAGTCAGAGTCAACTCAAAGGCAACTTTTTTTTTTTTTTTTTTGTATTTTTAATAATAACTAGAGTTCTGGAATATTCTGAGACATAACACCCATATGTAGGTTTCAGCTTTACCACTTACTAATCATTTCAAAGACTCGGGGATAACACAGTCACTTCGTAAGTCGGCCATGAGGATCATATGTAGAAGAATTTTGTAAAGCACTACTAAAATTCTTCGTAGTAATTAGAAGCTTTCAAGTTTCTCATCAGAACTGAAGAGCAAATGCCAATGAAGCTGCTGTTTCAGGAAGAGAGTCATGACAGCATATACGTACAAATATAAATTTAAATCATGTTTATAAATAAAGTTCCATCAATTCTATTTCTAAGCGTCTTTTGGCTAGGAGATTCTAGAATTCTAAGAAAAATAGTAGAATAGGAAAAATGTACTTGGTCAGCTTGTTTACTATTGAGTCAAAGAATCAAATACACACACACACACAATATATATAAACCTGTTGACTTCGAGTCGATTCCAACTCATAGTGACCCTATAGGGCAGAGTAGAACTACTCCATAGGGTTTCCAAGAAGCAGCTGGTGGCTAGGAATTGCTGACCTTTTGGCTAGCAGCCTGAGCTCTTAACCACTGGAGGTCTGGTGGCACAGTGGTGAAGAGCTACAGTGAGCTACGGCTTTAAACCAAAGGTCGGCAGTTTGAATCCACCAGCCGCTCCTTGAAAATCCTATGAAGCAGCTCTACTCTATCCTATAGGGTCGCTATGAGTCAGAATTGACTCGACAGCAATGGGTTTTTTATATATATATATATATATATATATATATATATGTCATTAGAAGATCCTTAGGAAGCACCTACTTCTAGTCTAGCCTACTCATTTGACTGATGACAGAGAGGAACACAGAAGCATATTTAGATGGCAGGGTTCCTGACTCCCCATTCACTGCGCCACACTGAACAAAACCTTCCTTTTCAGACTTCCACATGAAGTGGTCTTTGAGACCACAAAAGCTTCCCTTTCAGAAAGGTGCAGAATGGCTGTGAAAGCTGGGCCTGGCACAGCAGGGGTGTGCCTGACCACTGGCTGCAGGACTCTTTCTCTGCACCCCCACAAGCCAGGTGGCACTGCTGTTTCCATCCCTAAGGCCCCACATGGCTACCCTCTCGCTCCCCAGAGCAGCTGAGTGAGTCACGTTAGCTTCACTCATGGTGACCATGTTATTAAAATACCAGGCAGAATCCAAAATGAAAACTTACGAAATGTCTAGGTTCCAGTAAGTATCAAAGAAAGGAGAATTGTTCATTTAGATTATCTGGGCTTGAAGCAGTAGTTCCCCCCAACACAAAGCTACCAATACCCACTAGCTTTCTGGAGTGGGGTGATTAATTTCTTAGCCTCTCTGCATCAGAGACTGGAAATTCTCCATGTTCAAAAACCTAACATATTTCACAAAATCCCTGGGTGCAGGAAAATCCCAATTTAAACAGACCCAAATAATCCCAGAATACACTGTTGCTGATACCACATCTGTCTCAATGTTTGTTCATCTGGAAAAGCATTCTGTAGTTCTCAGGATGTTGCTGTTGTTGGGTGCTGTTGTGTGGATTTTCAACTCATAGCAACCTCATGTGATGGAGCAGAACTGCTCCACAGGGTTTTCTAGGCTGTAATCTTTATGGGAACAGATCATTAGGTCTTTCCCCCTCAGAGGCGCTGGGTATGTTTGAACCGCCAACCTTTTGATTAGCAGTCGAGCGCTTGAGTGCTGTCATGGATTGAACTGTGTCCCCCAAAAGTGTCTGTCGACTTGGCTGGTTGTGTTGTGTGACTATCATTTTGTCATCTGGCATGGTTTCCCTATGTGTTGTGGACGCTGTCCCCGTGGTATAATGGGATGGATTAGCAGCAGTTATGTTGATGAGGTCTACAAGATTGGGTAGTGTGTGTCTTACACCAATCTCTTTTGAGATGTGGAAGACAGAGGTGAGCGGAGAGACATGGGAACCTCATACCACCAAGAAAGCAGTGCTGGGAGCAGAGTGCGTCCTTTGGACCTGAGGTTCCTGTGCAGAGAAGCTCCCAGACCAAGGGAAGATTGATGACACAGACCTTCCGCCAGAGCCAAAAGAGAAAGCGTTCCCCTGAAGCTGACGCTCTGAATTTGGACTTGTAGCCTACTGGACTGTGAGAGAATAAATTTCTCTTTGTTGAAGCTATCCGCTTGTGGTATGCTATCCGCTTGTGGTATATCTGTTAAAGCAACACTAGATGACAAAAACAAGCGCTTAGCCGTCGTGCCACCTGGGCTCCTTAGTTCTCTAGTACTAAAGGGGAAAATAGGGAAAGAGAAAAAGAGCCCCTTCAGCTTGCACTTTCACTCACTTCTCCTAAGCACCTTCTCCTCTGTAGGGACTGCTCCTTCACAGAAAAATAAACCAAGAGTTAGCCTCATTATGCAAGACAAACAAACAATGGCAGGACATAGGCCTCCCTTGATTATCAACCCCACAAGCATGAAGAATGGAGAGAGAATACGAAAACAAGATATAATCCTAGGGTGATTTCCCTTGGTTTCAGAATACTATTACCAGCACACATGGATACCCTGAGCCACTCATACTTGGGAATCCTCAGTCTATTTCCACCCCTTCCTGGTTTAACCAGTGCATAAGGCCCAGGGCTTAGCTGGGTGGGAAGTGGGCAAGAGCCTCTCTACCATCAAAATAATTCCCTTGAAGCCAACCTGAAGTGAGGGATATAAGATGGCAGAAGGGAGCAATCCCACCCCGGATGACCCCACAGGGGACTGTCTTAGACACTTGCCTCACTTGAATTTTTCACCCAGCCACTTCTTCCCACTCTGTACTTTAAAGTGCTCTGGTCTACTTAGCTCATTCAGGGTTAACTGGAAAAGCACAAGATTCTTCTAGATTCCACTAACCACGCTTGTGAGAAGTCTGTCGGCTGGACGGTCACAAAACATGGCAAGAAAAACCGTCCAGGCACCAGCCATACAAAGTCAAAAAGTGGGAGCAAATTTTACACCCTCTCTGGGAAAAGAAAGATGCAAGCTTGCTGAGGTCTCCTGTTCAAGTCCAAGGATGATCACAAGAAATGGACAATCTATGTGACCTTTTTCAGAGGTGCCTGTTGTTGTTGGCTGCCATCAAGTCGATTCCAACTCACGGCGACCTCATGTGTTCCAGAGCTGAACTGTGCTCCATAGGGTTTGCAGGGCTGTGACCTTTTGGAAGCAGGTCACCCAGCCTGTCTCCCAAAGTACCTCTGGGTGGACTCAAACCTCCAACCTTTCAGGAAGTGGCCGAGCACTTAACAGTTTGCACCACCCAGGGACTCCTCAGAGGTGCCTGGATTTAGGGATATGACCAACACTTTTTTTTTGGACTTTCTGTGCCATCTTAGAAGCTAAAGTATCAATCTCTCCCTCTCCCTCTCTCTATCTCATTTCCTAAATTTCAAGTATTCCGTTGCCAGTTTGAGTTCTCTTGGCAGCACCTTCAAGTGTTCTCAGTAACAGATGCCTGGAGGAGAGGGAAGCTCCGCGTCCTGAAACACAGCATTGCACGGAGCTGGGGGAGCAGCTGCTCCACTCCAGTCACTGTGTAGACAACTTCACCACAAGTGTTTAGGAAACAGATCACTTGGAAACCTATACCACCTATTCAACATTCAGGCTCTTTCAGTTCCAGCCATACTTTTTTATTTTTTTTATTTTGCTATGCTGTTTGTTTTCTGCCAGGAGTTTTAGCAATCTGTTTATGTTGTGTGCGTGTGTGTGTGTGTGTGTGTGTGTGTGTGTGCACGCGCATGTGTGTTTCCGTCTCCAGCCTGGCTGAATTATCCCCAAGTGACTCTTAATCCTCAACCATAATTCCCAGTGATTGCACTGACATGATGATAATGGGGGAGCCCACTCTCCTCCCACCCCCACCTCCCTCCCTCCCACTTAGTTGCTAAGCTCAGCCAAGGATGTGCTAGGGAGTTGTGCCTTTAAAAGGGGAAGCTCCACAGCAAGGTCACCGGCTTTAATGTGGAGAGACGCTGCCCAAGGTAGAGGCAGAGCTCACAGCCACATACCCCTCCATTTCTCCTCCCATCCCAGCCTCTCTCCACCACAGTATGAATGGCAGCGTGTGGATATCAGCCCCAACTCATCACACAAAGAGGCGAGGCCGCAGGTGGCCCCTCCTCAACCTAGGCCAGCAATGTTAACTGAACAGAGCTGGGGTTCCTGCCCCAGCTAGCTGTCTCGTGGTGGGCAAGTCGCTTGCCTTCTCTTGTGCTCTGTTTCCCCAACCATAAAAATGGGCTAGACAGGTCTGATGGATGCTGAATAAGGTGACCCTTGTCAAGCTTGCTGTGCCCGATAATCACCCAGAGAACTACTTAAAAGTTCTGGGATCCCCTGGGAAATTAGCGGTTCTTTAACCTTTCCCATTTTTATTTATTCATTCTTTTCTTTTCCTTTCTTCCTCTTCCCCTTTGTTTTTCTCCATTTCATAGTCTCTCATCTCTCCACTCCAATGGCAAGCTCCCCTAGCATTCTTGTTTGTTTGTTTGTATGTTTTTGGCTCCTGTTCCTCTCTCCTCTCTCCCATACACATTTTAGCTCCACACATAACAATCTCCCCGCTGCATCCTGCCTACCTGCACCGTGCGCTTGACATCACACCACCAAGCAGCACAGGCATGGCGTACTGGAACCTGCCCTACGCTGATTACCGACCCGCTCTGGTGGCTGTAGTAAGTGCCATAAACAACCCGTCCCAGTAACTCCTTTTCAGCTAGACCTGCCCTGCCGTACCATATCTGAGTGACTGACCCTGCCAATTGGAGAAGGAGGCAAAAAGTATTGTGCCCACACATGAGCAAACAACAAAGAACACACAGTCTGCCTGCTCAGACATAGCCAAATTAAAAAAAAAAAAAAAAAGGATGAAACAAACAAATCTACAACCAATAAATGAGAAAAATAACTACCGAATGCCCTTAAGACAGCAGACAATATCAAAACATTTACAAAAACAGGACAGGAAGGTTCAAGTAGGCGTCCAAAATAAAACACCAGATGACTCTCCAGTGGAAGAAAATGCACTAGAACTACCTGACAGGAAATTCAAATCTCTAATACTCAGAATTCTCCAAGAGCTGAGGCAAACAGCTGACAAACATGAGGAAAAACTAGACAAATTCATGGAAAATACAGACAAAAAATTGGAATAATTCAAGAAAATAATGCAGGAACAAAATGCCAAAATAAATTCACAACTAGAAATTTTACAAACACAACAATTAGAAATCCAAAAGATAAACAACAAGATTTCAGAAATGGACAGTGTCATAGAAGGTCTGAGAAGCAGATTTGAAACGGTGGAAGACAGGATCAGTGGAATTGAAGAAAAACACTTGGATACAACTCTGTTTCAGGAAAACTCAGAAAAAAGAACAAAGAAAAATGAAGAGACCCGGAGAGTTATGTGGGATACAATCAAAAGTAAAAATTTGCTAGTGATTGGAGTTCCAGAACAGGGGGAGAAAACAGGAAACACAGACAGGATCATTGAGGAACTGCTGACAGAAAAATTCCCCAGTATCATGAAAGATGAAAAGCTGGACATCCAAGAAGCTCAACAAACCCCATACATGAGAGACCCCAAAAGAAAATCACCAAGGCATACCATAATCACACTCGCCAAAACCAAAGACGAACAAAGAATCCTGAGAGCAGCTCGTGAAAAACAAGAAGTCACATACAGAGGAGAAATGATAAGACTAAGCTCAGATTATTCGGCAGAAACCATGCAGGCAAGAAAGTAATGGGATTACATACACAAAATCTTGAAAGAAAAAAATTGCCAGCCAAGAATAATATATCCTGCAAAACTCTTGTCAAATTTGATGGTGAATTTAGGTCATTTCCAGATAAACAGAAATTAAGGGAATATGTAAAAGTCAAACAAAACTTACAAAAATTATTAAAGGGAGTTCTTCGATCTGTGGACAAACAGCTTCAGCTCACAGGCAGAATCAAGGATGCAGGATTGTACCAGCCAGATACCAATCTAGGAAATGAACTCTCGAGGACTATCCAAAACCAAAAGATATACAACAGGGAGTCAGAGCAGTTAATCAGTAAATGACAACAACATCAAAACAATAAAAGAGGGAAATAATGGCATAGGTACAGAACCTTCTAATGGAGAGGAAGGCAAGGCGATACCAAGTAATGGTAGACTGCTTCAAACTTAGAAAGATAAGGGTAAATGTCACGGTAACCACAAAGAAAGTTAACAAACATACTCATAAAAAAAAAAAAAGAGAAAAAACATAAAGTCTCAGCAAAAACAAAACCTACAGAAACAAAAGAAATGAAAAAAAAATCCACAAACAAAAGTAAATCAGCACAAGAGAGTAAGAAGAACAAAGAAAACATCAGCACCACAAAAAAAGCACTACAAAATGACAGCAACAAACTTATACCTATCAATAATTACACTGAACGTAAATGGACTCAATGCACCCATAAAGAGACGGAGAGTGACAGAATGGATAAGAAAACAGGATCCATCAATATGCTGTCTACAAGAGACACACCTTAGAAATGAAGATATGAATTTATTAAAAGTCAAAGGTTGGAAAAAAATATATCAAGCTAACAACTACCAAAAAAGAGCAGGAGTGGCAATTCTAATCTCAGATAAAATAGTCTTCAAAACGAAATCTACCATAAAAGATAAAGAAGGACACTATAAAATGATTAAGGGAACGATCCATTATGAAGACATAACCATAATAAACATCTACACACCCAATGACAGGGCTCCAAAATACATAAAACTAACTCTAACAACACTGAAAAGAGAAATTGACGGTTCCACAATAATAGTAGGAGACTTCAACGCACCACTCTCAGTAAAGGACGGAACAACTAAAGAAACTGAGCAAAGATACAGAAGACCTAAAGGGCACAATCAGCTAACTTGACCTCATAGACATATATAGAACACTCCATCCAACCGCTGCAAAGTACACATTCTTTTTCAATGCACATGGAACGTTCTCCAGAATAGACCACATCTTAGGCCACAGAGCAATCCTCAACAAGATCCAAAACGCTGAGATACCTCAAAGTATCTTCTCTAACCACAATGCCATCAAGGTAGAAATTAACAATAGAAAGAGCAAGGAAAAAAATCAATTACATGGAAACCGAATAATACCCTGCTTACACATCACTGGGTAGTAGAAGAAATCAGAGATGGAATCAAAAAATTCCTAGAATCAAATGAGAATGAAAACACATCATACCAAAACCTTTGGTACACAGCAAAGGCAGTCCTCAGAGGACAATTTATAGCAATAGATGCACATATCAAAAAAGAAGAAAGGGACAAAATCAAAACATTAACTACAGAACTCAATCAAATAGAAAGAAAACAGCAAAAAAAGCTCACAACCACTGGAAGAAAGGAAATAGTAAAGATCAGAGCAGAAATAAATCAAATAGAGAACAGAAAAACAACAGAAAGAATCAACAAAACAAAAGTTGGTTCTTTGAAAGAATCGACAAAATCGACAAACTACTGGCCAGACTGACGAAAGAAAAACAGGAGAGGACACAAATAACCCAAATAAGAAATGAAATGGGGGACGTTACAACAGACCCAACTGAAATAAAAAGGATTATAACAGAATATTATGAAAAACTATAATCCAACAAATTTGAAAACCTAGAGGAAATGGATAAATTTCTAGAAACACACGGCCTACCCAAACTACAACAAAGTGATGTTGAAAATCTGAACAGACCCAGGAGAAGAGATTGAAAAGGTAATAAAAACACTCCCAACCAAAAAAAGCCCTGGCCCAGATGGCTTCACTAGAGAATTATACAAAACATTTACAGAAGAGCTTGTACCAGTACTACTCAAGCTATTTCAGAGCACAGAAGAAGAAGCAACACTTCCAAATTCATTCTATGAAGCCAGCATAAGACTGATACCAAAACCAGGCAAAGACATAACAAAAAAAGAAAATTAAAGACCAATATTTCTCATGAATATAGATGCAAAAATTCTGAACAAAATTCTAGCCAATAGAATTCAGCATCATATCAAAAAAATAATACACCACGACCAAGTAGGATTCATACCAGGTATGCAAGGATGGTTCAACATTAGAAAATCAATCAACGTAATCCACCACATAAATAAAAGGAAAGAAAAGAATCACATGATCATCTCAATTGATGCAGAAAAGGCATTTAACAAAGTCCAGCACCCATTCCTGATAAAACTCTCAATAAAATAGGTATAGAAGGGAAATTTCTCAACATAATAAAGGGCATCTATGCAAAACCAACGGCCAACATCATTCTTAACAGAGAGAGGCTGAAAACATTCCCCTTGAAAACAGGAAGAAGACAAGGATGCCCTTTATCACCACTCCTATTTAACATTGTGCTGGAAGTTCTAGCTAGAGCAATAAGGCAACAAAAAGAAACAAAGGGCATCCAAATTGGTAATGAAGAAGTTAAACTGTCCCTGTTTGCAGATGATATGATACTATACATAGAAAACCCTAAAGACTCCATGAGAAATCTACTGGAACTAATAGAAAGATTCAGCAGTGTAGCAGGATACAAGATAAACATCCAAAAATCAGTTGGATTACTATACACCAATAAGGAGAACAATGAAAAGGAATTCAGGAAAACAATACCATTTATAATAGCCCCTAAAATGATAAAATACTTAGGAATAAATCTGACCAGGGATGTAAAAGACCTATACAAAGAAAACTACAAAACACTACTGCATGAAACCCAAAGGGATCTACATAAATGGAAAAACATACCATGCTCATGAATAGGCAGACTTAACTTTGTGAAAATGACAATTCTACCCAAAGCAATTTACAAACACAATGCAATCCCGATCCAAATACCAACAACATTCTTCAAAGAGATGGAAAAACTAATCATTCACTTTATATGGAAAGGGAAGAAGCCCTGAATAAGTAAAGCACTACTGAAGAAGAAGAAGAAGAAAGTTGGAGGAATCACACTACCTGACTTCAGAACCTACTATACAGCTACAGTAGTCAAAACAGCCTGGTACTGGTACAACAGACACATTGACCAGTGAAACAGGATTGAGAACCCAGGTGTAAATCCATCCACCTACGGTCACCGGATCTTCGACAAGGGCCCAAAGTCCATCAAATGGGGAAAAGACAGTCTTTTTAACAAATGGTGCTGGGAAAACTGGATTTCCATCTGCAAAAATATGAAACAGGACCCATACCTCACGCCAGATACAAAAACTACTTCAAAATGGATCAAAGACCTGAATATAAAGCCTAAAAGTATAAAGTTCATAGAAGAAAAAATAGGACCAGCACTTCAAGCCTTAAAACACGGCATTAACAGGATACAAACCATAACCATCAATGCACAAACCCCAACAGATAAGCTAGATAACTGGGATCTTCTAAAAATCAAACACCTATGCTCTTCAAAAGACTTCACCAAAAGAGTAAAAAAAGAACCTACAGATTGGGAAAAAATTTTTGGACAGTACAAGTCAGACAAAGGTCTAATCTCCATAATCTACAAGAAAATCCAACCCCTCTACAACAAAAAGACAAATAATCCTATTAAAAAATGGGCAAAGGAAATGAACAGACACTTCACCAAAGAAGACATTCAAATGGCCAACAGACACATGAGGAAGTGCTCACGATCACTAGCCATTAGTGAAATGCAAATCAAAACCACAATGAGATACCATCTCACCCCAGCATTACTGGCACGAATCAAAAACACTGGAAATAACAAATGTTGGAGGGGCTGCGGGGAGATCAGAACTCTTATGCACTGCTGGTGGGAATGCAAAATGATACAAGCATTTTGGAAAATGATACAGCGCTTCCTCAGAAAGCTAGAAATAGACATACCATTCGATCCAGCAATTCCACTCCTAGGAATATATCCTAGAGAAATAAGTGTCGTCACTCGAATGTTCATGGCAGCATTGTTCACGATAGCAAAACGCTGGGAACAACCTAGATGCCCATCAACAGATGAATGGATAAACAAACTATGGTACATACACACAATGGAGTACTATGCAACGAGAAAGAACAACAATGAATCTGTGAATCATCTCATAACATGGATGAAACTGGAGGACATTATGCTGAGTGAAATAAGTCAATCACAAAAGGACAAATACTGTATGAGACCTCTATTGTAAAAACCCATGAAAAAGTTCACAGACAAAATGTAACAATCTTTGTCGGTTACCAGGGATGTGATGGGCGTGGGGGAACTAAATAGGCAATAGATAAGTGGTGTCTTGGGTGAAGGGTGAGACAGTACACAATACAGGGGAAACTAGGACAACTTGTACAACGAAAGGTCATGGAAGCCCCATAGACACATCCAAACTCCCTGAGGGACTGAACTGCTGGGCAGAGGGCTGTGGGGACCATGGTCTTGGGGAACATCTAGCTCAACTGGCATGACACAGCTTATAAAGACAATGCTCTACATTCTACCTTGGTGAGTAGTGTCTGGTCTTAAAAGCCTGTGAGTAGCCATCTAAGATACTCCACTGGTCTCACCCCTTTGGGAGCAAGGGAGAATGAAGAGAACGGGATACAAGGAAAAGATTAGTCTGAAGGACTAATTGTCCACAGCTACCAAGGCCTCCTCTGGACTGAGTCCAGTACAGCTAGATGGTGCTTGGCTACCACCACTGACTGCTCTGACCAGGATCACAACAGAGGGTTCCGGACAAAGCTGGAGAAGGATGTAGAACATAATTCTAACTCACAAAAAAAAAAAAAAAAGACCAGATTTACTGGCCTAAAGGAGACTGGAGAAACCTCGAGAGTATGGCCCCCAGACACCCTTTTAGCTCAGTGGTGAAGTTATCTCCGAGGTTCACCATTCAACCTGGGCGTGGACAGCCCAGTAAAACCAAATGTGACTAACGAGGTACAGCAGTCCAGTGACAAGGGCCAGAAGGCAAAACAGGACAAGGAAGCTGGTGATAGGGAACCCAAGGTTGAATAAGGATACTGTTGATGTGTTGTGAGATTGTTAACCATTGTCATAGGGCAACATTTGTAGTAACTGCTAAATGAGAAACTATTTTGTTCTGTAAACCTTCATCTTAAGTGAGAATAACAGCACAATTGGAAGAGTGTAGTCAATGTCACTGAACCGTGCATGTAGAAATTTTTGAAATGGTGTATCTTTGGCTATGTGTATTTTTACCAAAAAAAAAGGTTAAGAAGTTAGTGGGTTGACATGTTGTGGGGTTGTTAACCAATGTCATAAAACATTACGTGTACTACTGTTTCATGAGAAACTATTTGTTCTGTAAGCCTTCACCTGAAGTACGACAAAAAAAAAAAAAAAAGTTCTGGGATCCCTAGGTCCCACCGGCAAAGACTCTAATTCAGCAGGTTGGCCATGGGGCCTGAGAAATGCATTTATAACATGCTCCTGGTAATGCCAATGCTACAGGTTTGAAGACCACATTTTGAGAACCAGTGGTCTAAGGTGTTTTCCACCCCTAACCTTCCACTGTGAGACACAGGTGGTTCAGTGGTAGAATTCTCACCCTCCATGCAGGAGACCCAGGTTCAATTCCTGGCGAAGGCACCTCATGCACAGACACCACCTGTCTGTCAGTGAAGGCTTGTGTGTTGCTATGATGCTGAACAGGTTTCAGTGGAGCTTCCAGACTAAGACAGACTAGGAAGAAAGGCCTATTGATCTATTTCCAAAAAGCAGCTAATGAAAACCCTATGAATCACAACGGTCCAATCCACAACTGATCACAGGGGTGGTGCAGGAGCAGACAATGTTTTGTTCCGTTGTGCATGGGGTCACCATGAGTCGGGGGCCAACTCGACCGTGGCTAACCACCACCAGCACCTCCCACTGCTAGGAATGTTCTGACACGTAAACGTCAGAACTACTTGGCCCTGTCCATAGGGAGAACCTCACAGAGGGTTACAAAGGCCACAGGCGTCTCCCATCACTGCCACAGTTTTTCTCTTGTCCGCAATTTCTGCTCAAATATTTGCAAAGACAAGGAGCAAAGACATGAATGAGAAGAGCTACTGGTTTAGCTTTGAGTTACCAGCAGTTGTCACATCTGTGAGGGCATCTTGAAAACCACTGAAATTACAAGATACAAACAACTCAAAATAGCAAAGTAGAAATAAAAGTAAATTATATAGGCTCCGCCTGCATAGGCTGTTGCCCTGGGTCCTATTTTTGCTAACTGCATAAGTCACCTGGGGCAGCGCATTGGAAATAAGGTGGTCTCACACACTGTTTGTTGTTGTTGTTAGGTGCCATCAAGTCAGTTCCAACTCACAGCAACCCAATGTACAACAGAAGGAAACACTGCCCGGTCCTGCGCCATCCTCACAATCATTGTTACGTTTGAGCCCATTGTTGCAGCCACTGTGTCAATCCATCTCCCTGAGGGTCTTCCTCTTTTTTGCTGACCCTCTACTTTACCAAGCATGATGTCCTTCCCAGGGACTGGTCCCTCCTGATAACATATCCAAAGTACATGAGACGAAAGTCTCACCATCCTTGCTTCTAAGGAGCATTCTGGCTGTACTTCTTCCAAGACAGATTTGTTAGTTCTTCTGGCAGTCCATGGTATAGTCAATATGCTTTACCAACACCATAATTCAAAGGCACAATTCTTCTTCTGTCTTTCTTAATCATTGCCCAGCTTTCGCGTGCACGTACTGTTTCGAAAGGCAAAAAAAATAACTTCAAAGCAATAGAAAGAGAAATATTAGAATGTACACCCTCAGATACTTACCTTGCTCCCAGCTCTATAATGCTCTTCAAACTGCAAAACCAGAAAACTTTCTGCCATCCTGCGTTCTGAACATACCCATCAGATATATGAAAATCCCTGCATATGTCCATTCTCACCGAGTTATACGGCCAATGTCAAATGGAGAAAACTTTGGGCTGGTGGCACTGGGATTATGTCTCAAAAAGAATTCTGGTTGGTAGCTCTTACTTGCAAACACCTAGAGATGTCTGCTCATCTGAAATTCTGTTATGTGAATGCAAAAGCTCATGTTACGACAAAGTTCTAAAAGAGAACTAAGAAAAAAGTAGAATCATGCCACTCACATTACTCTCTAGAACAGTGTTTCTCAACCCTTCCCCCTTTTTGGAAAATTACCGTTGTAGTGAGCCACTGTTACCAGAAATGCATTATATGCATTCAACGGACTAAAATCAAATCAGTGTTAACAACCATTTCACTAGAATGAAGAATAAAATTTTGATTTAATATTTTACACTTAATTTGATTTGGCCACTTTAGAAATCACCAAATGGAATGGAAACCAGATATGGTAGCTGCTCCCAAAAGTTCTCAAAAAATCCTAACTTTCCCAATAGCTTTTTGAAAAATCTACATTTGTTTGAATTAGGAAAATCACAGCCCATGAACCAAATTTGGCTACTGCCTATTTTTTGTAAATAAAGTTTTATTGGCACACAGCCACACCCACTTGTTCATGGGTTGTCTCTGGCTGCCTTTATGCTATAATGGCAGAGTGGAGTAGTTGCTACAGAGAGCATATGGCCCGCAAAGCCTAAAATATTTACTACCTAGCCCTTTACAGAAAAACTTTGCCAACCCCTGGTTTAAATAATAGAAAGGAAATAATGTCAGCAATTTAAACCTTAAGATGTGATGTACAACATTCATTCTCCAACCAATTACTCTGTAAATTAATTACAAACCTGTTGCATCAAAACCCTATCAGCCAATGTCTGACTCTAATTCCTTTTTCCTGGCTCCCAGTAGTGTCTTCGAATTTAAAGTAATATTGTTTTGAAATTTACTCAGCTGTTTAACAAACTTTTGAGAGCCTATTCTAAGGGCTAAAATCAGTTTAAGTGCTGCAAATGTATACATACCCCATCTCCCACCAAAAAATCAAAATACAGCCACACTAATCACAAATTTCTGCATGTGATTTGAGTCATATAAAAGGAACATATGAGAAAGGGGGCAAATTAGGTCTTCAGAAGCCATATGTCTGCAGTTGGCAGATAAAATGCCATCTCAGATAATCACATTCAGTTGTCACTAATGTTAATATATGTCGGTAACAGTCGAGCATTGCACACCAGAGGTTAGCTTTACTGCTCAAATGCAGATGTTTGCAATACTGAATCTCTGCTATAACCCTGTGGGAATGGCATTTTTTATGTGTTCTGCAGTGAATTTATGGCCAGGGAGCCATAAATGTTACAGTTTTTCAAACCTTTTGCTTGTGGAGATTGTCACAGTGCTTGAAAAGCAGAGCGACACAGATGCCTTCAGTTAGAAGGCCATTTCTAGACCTGCCCAAGGACATAGCCTCTGCCAGCTCCTAAAGTCTGAGTCGTCTGTATCATCCATAGGTTTGAAATCTCCTACTCTTGACTTGGTTCAGTTCAGATCAGCAAAGAGTTACCAAGAAGTATGTGTGCCAGGTTCAGGGCTGGGCCCTGACACATGGCCATGGAACTCAAGGCACCCAAATTTTGCCCTGGACGACAGACCACACACCCAACACGACATGGTAAGCACAACAGCAGAGCTATGTAGAGTGTCATGGGAGGACACAGCAGGGATCGAGGTGCGACCCATCAAGGACAGGCAAAGACAAAAGCTCATGGCAGTTTGCTTAGAGGAGGTCATATCTGAATGAAGTCTTGAAAGACCAGAACAAGTTACATAAGCAAAGGAGAGTGTGCGTGTGTGTGCGCGCACGCACGCATGTATCGTTCATGCAAGAAAACATATGAACGAAGCCACAGTTAAAAGAAATGGGATGATTCATTCCAGAATATACATGTAATTTAGTACTGGTGAAGCATGAAGTGCGGGGTGGGAGACCACACAAGAGTGTGGAAAGAGTATGAGCTTGAGAGTGAGCTTGACCTAGGTTCAAATTCTGGTTTTACCACCTACTAGGAATGTGCAGTAATGGGGCAGTTCTACTCTGTCCTACAAGGTCGCTGTGAGTTGGAATCGACTGGACAGCAACGAGCATTTTGGTTTAGTAATGCGACCTTGGGTCACATTCTGAATCTCCACAAGTCTCAGAGTCCTCATAAGTAACATGAGCCTCAGAGGGCTGATATGAGGATCAAGGGAGCTGGTGGCTGGTTCTGAGAGCAAAAAAGGCTAGGAGCCACTGACCAAGTAAGGACTTTTTCTCCCCCCTGGTAAACTAACAACAAAGCCACAGGGGTTGGGAGTAGGGAGATATATTCTGTATAGCAAGAAAAGGTCTTTTATAAAAAATAATCCTATCTGTGGCCCACCTGAATAATGGTTGAAGGAGTCATTTAAGAGAGGAACTCCAAGACCCAGCAATGATGCTCCAGTCTTCCGTATTCCTGCATCATCATCACACAGGGGACAGGAATGCTTTCAGGGAGACAATGAGTCACAAATACAATGGACACTCTTCAAAATGGTGATCCCAGGAGCACCTCCCCCAATGGCTAAGCCCAACACAAGCTCTGTTAGTTTCAGGTGTCCCCAATACCCTAAGAGGGTTTGAAATACCCTAAAAGGGTTTGAAACAGATGTCCCCTTTACACAAAACTCACTCCGACATGTCAGGAGCTACATGACAGATGTGAAGGTTCTTGCAAGAGTAATAGTCAGCACCTCAAGCATAACAAAAGAAATTAATTTAGAATTGTCTGAAACATGAGCTTTTCCATTTTCTCTTAGGGGGAGTAAAATGCCCCTAATGATTATGAGGAAATCCCCGTGCACTGGGAAAAAGACAAAGATGAGTGGCTGCCGCCGACCAGCGCCTTCCTTAATGCTTGTGAGAGAGGGAATTCCACCGAATGATATACACCCTGTAACCTGAAAACAGAACCAGCACATCTGCAGGGTTGAGATCCGCATCTTTCAAAGACACGGTGTGAGGTGGAGGGGAAGTCCTTCGCTTCTCTGATGATACAGGACATCCTTGGGGATCCTGTCGAAACAGTCTCCAGACAGGAGCCCCTGGGGTCCAGAAGGCAATCCTCCACAGCTGCAACTGAGGCTGAGCTCCCTGATCCTGAAACGTCCCATTAAAGGTCTCAGAGCCCCGGAGCTTCATCAGAAACAATCACCGCAGGCTCCGTATCCTTGGGATTGGCCAACCCGATAAGCAGTGTGCCACTGCGAGAGCCACTGTCTCATCACAGTGCTGGTAACCACAGCTTCCCAAAGATGGATGGCAACGTGAAAAATCCCCAATTACCATACCAATGACGGATCATGCTGAGGGTGGATATAAATCAACAAGTGAACCATGCAGGACAACCCCCACCTATAAGAGCTGGGGGCTGGGGTTCATGCTAACTCTAGTTACCACTTCTGACTTTCAAAGCACCAAATGGAGTAAGCCCAGGGTCCTCTCCCGTTGGTCTTTTCCTCCTGGAGAGGACTCCGCATTCTTGACCTTCGGTAGGTGAGAGAAGGGTACAGGAATTGTGCCCCTGAATGGGGTGAAGTAGGAAGAGCTCTGGACTGGCAGCCACAAGCCCATGTCCTAAGGACAAACCCTTGTACCACCTGCTGGATGATGCTAAGTCAACCACTTTCCCTCTCAGGGCTTCACTTGTTTTCCCATCTCTTCACTAAAAGGTTTGGGTCAACTAGATGATCATCAAGTTTCCTTCCAACTCTAAGACTGTTCAAGGACCCAACTGAAACCCACTGCTGTCGAGTCGATTCCACTTCACAGTGATCCTACAGCAAAGAGTAGAGCCGCCCCATAAGGTTTCCAAGGCTGTAATCTTTGTGGAAGAAGCCTGCCACATCTTTCTCCCGCAGAGTGGCTGGTGGGTTTGAACCACTGACCTTTTGGTTAGCAGCTGAGCGCTTTAACTCACTGTGCCACTGGGGCTCCTTATTCAATGACATTAAGTGAAAATAAATCAGGCTGTCCCTATATGGACAAGGCAAGGTGCCAACACAGTGTCATCAAACCAAAAATGAAACCGTTGCTGTCGAGTCGATTCCGACTCACAGCCACCTTATAGGACAGAAGAGAACTGTCCTATAAGTGTCTATAAATAGAACCTATAAGGTATCCAAGGCTGTAATCTTTACGGAAGCAGACCGCCATATCTTTCTCTCACAGAGCAGCTGGTGGGTTTGAACACTGACCTTTCAATTAACAGCCGAGCGCTTAACCACTGCACCACCAGGGCTCCACAATGTCATTAGGAGGGCTCTTATACAATGTCCCACCCTCCAACGGAGATGCCTGAACATCTTGCCATTGAGTAACTCTTGGATCAAGGACTGAAAGCTGATGAAATGTGCTTATTGTGTAATCTGGGACTGCTTGACAGCTAACTCATACCCACCAATTAGTCATCTAATGTAAGTTATCAAATAAGTCAGCCAAAGGCTAGCTGATTTTTGTTGGGCAGAGCAAGTCTTCCATCTCCAGTCCAGGAACGATGCTGGCAGCTACAATCCAAACACTGAAATAACTGACTTAGGTAGCCATAGACAAGATGGGACACAAGAAAAGCTGTTTAGTTAATGAGAATCCCCAATTGCTCCCTGTGAAGCAGGAATCGGGGCCTCCAGTTCTCATGTCATCCAGTCAAGCTCACTGTGACCTGCCACTATAATTCACCCCTGCTTGATACCCTTTGTCACCCCCAAAACGCCCTGAAAAATTCACCACCCCAACACACAAAGTCACTGGATAGTCTCAGAACAGCTGAAAGTGTCTGAAAACCTCAGAGTGTCACACTCTTTCCCTCCTATTACCTAAAACCGTCCACTGTTCCATTTACACAGGCTTTTCTTCAGCAGATTTGCAAGGTAACATCTGCTTCAGAAGCAGATGTTTATGCCAGAATTCTATTCTGCTCATTAATGCTTTTCCGGTTAACATCTAACTATCTCACTCATTAGTTCTTAATAATACTTTCTGCATCCAAGCCATGCCAACTACGCGTTCTTTAGAGCTCTGGATTATTGTTGCTTCTGCTGCTGTTGAATTACGCTGCTGAATAAAGGAAAAGTAAAAATAAGCCCCTCTAAGAAGGCTGCTATGTGTCAGAGCTCTATCTTTGTGAACTGAACAAGCTGAAATCAATTAAAAGTGTGCGTTTAGAGAATGCATCTCAGCTGTCTAATTGCACCACCTCTGCTTTAGGGCCAAAGTTTGACTCCCTGCCAAATTGCCATCAAAAGGGGCATCCGTTAGCGTTGCTGCACTGCCGCTGCCTGCCCCTGATTCAAGGGCTTGTTTAATGAAGGAGCCCGGTGCACTCTGGGGCTTGGCGCACAAAGGCTCCCCCCAACCCCCCTGCCCCAGCTATAACGCTGCAACAAGACACCACACAGCCCTCTGGGACGAGGGTCCTGGGACTGAATAATTTACCCCCACTCTGGTGCAGTGGTTAAGAGCTCAGCTGCTAACCAAAAGGTCGGCAGTTCTAATCCACCAGCCGCTCCCTGGAGACCCTATGGGGCAGCTCTACTCTGTCCTGTAGGGTCGCTATGAGTCGGACTTGACTCAATGGCCACGGGTTTGGTTCTTCTTTTCTTTTCGGCTTCATTGGTCTGACAGCCTTAACTGATTAACTATAAGGAATATTAGCATGAGGTGGTCTGTTTATCCAGAAGCAACCAAGGCACTTCATATAAGAAGAATTAATTCAGGAAAAGCAGAATCGACACACCTTTGCTGAGCGTCTAGTGGTGCCCAGGGCTGCTAAGTACTTTTACATCCATTATTTGGCCCAACAGAAGACAAAGGATAAAGTAAGCTTCCGGTTTATGCTATGATAGCATATATTAAAATTGCCTTTTAAACACTTTGGTCAAACATTTGACTGGTCCCCCAAACTGGGTTTTACGTTTCAAGAAGCCAACACCACAGCCAAACAATTCAACAAACCAAGGTATAAATAAAGCTGAAGTTGGTGTCTCTGATGAGGACAAAGCCAATCCTCCAGGGAACCTGGGCCGATACAGTGCATTGTTTGGGATCAGGAGAAAGAATGCTTAATAAATCATCGACAGTAGTTGCCATGGCTATAATAAATGCACAGTCACCAATGTTGTTTAACTTTATGTGACCATTCCTACAGGGGAGAAATAATCAAGGTTTTGGGTCGTAAGCAAATATGAAACCCACATTGAACTTAAAGGCTAGCAGACTGTTCCAAACAGTGTGAAATAAAATTTAAATTTAAGTCTAATCAAGCCAACTTTTACTCTCCCGGCCTCTTGGATGCCAAAGTCCCCTGGTTCCAATGCACTACATTGCAGTTCCATAATACGGTCTTCTTTTTATAGCAGGCTCTTCTCTTTCAGACGTAGCGGCTGCTTTTCCACAAAATTACTTGGCAAACACTGCTTTATCAAGTATAAATCAGATATGCTACTTTGGAATCTAAACCCACAAAGAATATGCCCCATAACACTACATAATAATGAAAAATAGAAATACTGTGTTATTGCTGCCAAAAGAAATGGGAAAATATGAATGGAAATGATCGCTGGGTGTGTCTTCCATGAGATTCCACTTAAATAACATTCCCCACTTACTTAAATCTCTACAATCTGATGGGCTTACACATTGCAAACTGAACTAAAAGCACATTTTATGAGGAAATTAAAATGTCATGAACCACCCTGGGAGGTGCTGGCATTGTGTGAAGAATGGTGAAGAGTAACCACGGGTAAAACCTCCTTCCTCTGTAGCCAACACACACCATCTGAGGTCTGGAATCAACTGCTAAGGAAATTCAAACTGGAGATGCTGGCTCTCTCCCACAGCTCCTCTGTCCAGATAAACCCCAGAAGACCTATGGCGACTGTGTAGGTCAATGATGAAGTAGGCACAGGCAGACCAGGCATGACATCTGACCTCCAAGAGTCTCTTAAACACTCCCCACCTACACACCTACTCTCTTGCCTCCTCCTTCATTTGCTGTGAACATGCTGCCTAATTCTCCAGGACTTCCCTTCTGAAGAAATACTTCTTAGGGTTGTTGCCATCAAGTCGATCCAGACCCATAGAGACCCCATGTGTGCGGAGTAGAACTGCTCCATAGGGTTTTCCAGGCTGCGACCTTTTGGAAACAGACAGCCAGGCCTGTTTTCTGAGATGCCTCTGGGTTAGAACTGCCCACCTTTTGGCGAGTAGTCAAATGCTTATCCATCTGCACTACTCAGGGGCTCCTGAAGAAATATCACTGCTGGTATCTTCTTAGATGCTCTGTTTAGGCTGATGGCTAATACCTCTCTCACATGACCTAATACCACGATATTTATTCAGTTATCCTACACGGAGATAAGTGAACCCAAAAAAGGCAATCTTCTTCCACCTTTAATAGTTTTCTTAAATCCCAGCTAGAAAGAAAAGCTTACACTCCTGTGACAGGGTTTCTTTCAACACGAATGCATTAGTTGCCACAGGAGACCACCCTGCACGCAAAGCTTCCCCAAGACAAAGCCCAAGTCCTGGCCCAGGTGCCTGTCAGATGGGGGTCTGCCAAGGGCACCAGCCAAGCAAATCACGTAGGCACAAAGCCACATAGTGGATTACCTGGGCATTATCCCTATGCCTAGAGACACAGGCAAACAAACAATGCAGGTCTCTCTCCTCGCCCAGTGGCTGTGAAGCTGTTGATCTTTTCATCCCTGTACTCAGAGGCAGGGATGTGGGGGAGTGATCCCCACACCATAAACTCAATGATACAGTGGTGACTGCAGGTGGGTCAACAAGCAAGAGTGCTCCTCCGGAGTCTTGTGAGATTTTGGCTCTTCTTGAGGAAAGTGAAATGCTGGGGACACCCTACAGCACACAGCCCACCCAGCAGACAAACACGTACAATAATCAAACTTGGAAGAAGAATGGATACACCTGCAAAGCACCTCAAGAACAAGAAAGAGGTGCTCCCCTGCCTAGTGAAGACTTTCACAAGAGGTGCTATATAAGCTGGTGGCTGAATGATGAACCACATTTCCCCAAGCAGAAAAGAGAGGAAGAGGAGTTCAGAGAGGAGACCTTACATCTGTAAGGGCAGCTCCTTCAGAGCCCGTATTTCCTTCACTATCAACCTGGGTTCTTCAGGGCCCAGCACAGGGCCTCATCACAGACACTCAATAAAGGTTACTGGGTGATCAGAGGCACAGGTGCGCAGATGGCCCTTAGGATACAAAGCTATAATCAGGGGAGTATCCGGTCAGTTCTTCGTTTCCAAAAGATTGTTCTGGGGGTCTGGAGAGTAGAAGGGGGTGGTGTTGTCCAGGAATAAGCTAGAATCACCAGCTAGGACTCCCAGCACAGGGTCTTAAGGGAAGACTGAGAGGTGCTAAGACTGTGGCCAGAGGCAGTTTCCAGAAGTATTTTAAACACTTATAATAGGAAATTGTTGACCAAAAATGTATTTTTAAAACTTGTATTAAAACAAAAGAAATGACAGCACCTTTTAAAAGGTTATCTTATAGAAAGAAGGAGCTTTTAACAAGATGTACTGATGATTTTACAGGAAGCCACATATAAGACAACTAACAAAAAGAGTACATTCAGCGGAACAAGGTCAGTGGCTGCCCCTCGAGGAATCCTGGCTACTTTATAAATATCAACCCAGTTTGGGGGCCGGGCCCAGGTGACACATGGCATTTTCCAACTTCATGGAGAATGAGAAAAGATGGGGCCAAGGCTGTGCAAGGATACAGAACTGCAGACTACGTAAGCTAGAAGTTTTAAATATTTTTCTTTTTTTGAAGCAACAGAACCTTTACCTTAAACAGAATCTTATGCAGAATCCTGCAGGCACATCAGTTTACAAATAAGGATGCTGGGTTGAGACAGAATGTTAGAGGGTTGGGGACGCCAGGGTCCATATCATCTGTCCTCACCCACCTCTGGGGGCAGCCCCTGAGGGCCGTGAACAAACAGGAGCCCCTGGAACACACCCATGTGTGTCAGAATACCACTGGGCTCCATAAGGTTCTCAATGCCTGATTTTTCAGAAATAGGTTGCCAGGCCATTCTTCCCAGGCACCTCTGGGTGAACTTAAACCTCCATCCTTTTGGTCAGCAGCTGAGCACATTAACCATTTGCACCCCGGGACTCCTTGGAGCACAAACTACTCAATAAAGTCAAATCGATTCCCACACTGACCGCCCTTCACAGCCTGGCCCTCCATGGTGAGGTATGCCCGAAAGGTGTCCATCTTGACCGGTGCTTCCCGCTGCTCAGTTTATAATCATCAGGAGGTTCAGAATTCTGAATCATGGGCCAGGAGGAAAAGCTCCAAAAACTCATCCACAAGGGGGAGAAATAGTGTGGCAAATGACTGGCTCCTCCCAAGCAGTCCCGGAGCTGCTCAGACCCTGCGTTATTCACAGATGAGGTGCCATTCAGGCCCGCGCCCACAGGGGAGTCTGTGCAGAGCCACTTCTGAAGTGTCCCAAGGCCTCTGTGTGGCTCTGGGGAACGGCTGTGTACACCACTATGCCGCACGAAGCTGTGGCCTTCTTAGGAAAAATCGGAATTGGGCCCATTCCAGACCCAGCACTCCAGCGTAAGTAAGTCTGCAAAGTCACGCAGCAGGGGGCAAATCCAAGGATGTCTTCTTCTTTCACGAAGACTGACAAGCTCACTGAGTAGCCACAATTCATAGTCGAAAAGAGGATGCTGAATCTCAAACAGTGAAACCCAGGCAAAGTCAGACAGACAAGCACTGGGAGCTATTTAAGACGTGTATTTTAATACCATAAATCTTTGTTTTTCTTAACAAACCATGCTCCCAAAATTATCTGTTAGAACAAAGTCCCTGTGAGAGAAGTTATAATCCCCATTTTATAGACGGGGAAACTGACTCGTGCAGGCTCCTAAGGATGAGGCAAGAGCGGGTCTTCTCTCACTCAGAGCTGACTGTGGTGTTCACACAAAGGAGCTTCCACAATCAGCAAAACACAGCCTCTAAGAGTCTCGGGAAGGCGGTTCTGAGTCCTGTCTCATCCCAGAAGGACATCTGGATAAACAGTCACTGGGGAGACATGACTAGTAGGTTCACCTGAGGAACTTAATCCAAGGTTGCTTTAAATTCACAGTACCCAGGCCCTGGTCTGCGGTTTCCTTGCTGATGGGGTGGCAATTCTCTAAGTACTTCACAGGAGAATTGACCTTACATGTCTTTCTCACAAACACTCTTGAGGAAATAAAAATTAAAGTCACTAACTGTATAAACCAACCTCTCTAAGCAGTTTCTCCCATTCTTTTTGATTTTCTCTTCTTGATCCCTTTTTAAATGGATTTCACATCCCATAGGTTGTCGGGCTGATATCCTTGGGGACCAGTCCCATCCGTCTATGGGCAGAATCCACAAGACACTCACCCCCTCAGCACGCAGCCTCCATGCAAAGGCAGAGGAGGGCGGGGGGACAGCACAAGAAAGGTGCCAGCCCAGGCGCCCGGTACCAGAACCAAGGTCTGTCCTGCTGAATAGCACCATCAGCTTGGCTCCCAAATTAGATTAGCAAGGCTTCTTTGAAACAGGGAACTGTTTTCTAAAACAGCTCATTATGACGTGGATTTGAGTATGTAGCAATCTCCTACATATTTGCACGAATGCAGTGGAGTGAGAAAGAAGCTCATGAAAAACTCCACACTTTTTCTCACTCGGGGGTTTCTGTCAAGCTCCTTTATACAACACAAAGGAGCCCAGGTGGCGCAGAGGTTAAAAGCTCAGGCTACTAACCAAACGGTCCGCAGATCGAATCCACCAGCCGCTCCCTGGAAACCATATGGAGCCGTTCTACTCTGTCCTATAGGGTCACTGTGAGTCATGGGTTATACAGTACAAAAGGCCTTGTGTGATTGGTCCCGGCCCACCCCTTCAATCTCACATTTTCTTCTTTCTCCTTCCCTTCCCCCGCAGTATACTGCATCCCAGCCACAACACTGAAGGTGCTTTTCTTTTGTCTCCATGCTTACGGTCTAGAATGGCCTTCTCTGGAGCTCTGTCTGCCTTAAAAGCCCTGCCCCTCCTTGGGCCAAGCATTTCCCAACACCCACCAGGAGAGTTTATAATCTGGACGTTCTTCTTGTCTAATTCTCAATCCCTGCACATAATTACTTCGTTTGTAGCCAGCTCTTCCCCTAGACTATGAGCTCCTTGAGGGCAGGGGCCATACCTCATTTATCTTTGTGTCATCTGTAAAACTACAGGAGCAAACTGCCAGTATAGTTGTTGTTGTTGTTAGCTGCTGACCAGTCGGTCCCTCAATCACAGTGACCCCACGTACAGTGGGACGGGACCATCGTGATTCACACGGTTTCCACTGATTTGGAAGTAGTAGATCTACTCTCTCTTAGCCTGGAAGCTCCTCTGAAATCTGTTCAGCATAATAGCAACACACAGCCTCCACTGACAGATGGGCAGTGGGTGTGCGTGAAGTGCATTGGCCAGGAATTGAACCCAGGTCTCCTGCATGGAAGGCGAGAAACACATAGCAGGCAGTCAAAAATGTATGTTTAAAAAATGGAGGATGCACCAATATTTTGTAGAATGGTGTAATGGTATGTGAAATGAGCTCATATTACAAGAAACTGGGAACAAACAGCCCTCCAACAGGAAAATAAATAGTATACCCACATTGTGGAAGACTATGCAATCATTATGAGAATGAGGCAGATCTGTAAGTCCTGACGTGGACGACGGAAAATAGAACATCAGGTGAAAAAGTCTGAAATAACGTACAAGGAATTCTTAGCAGTAATTACCTCTGAAGAGGGGAATGATGTCGGGGATATGAAGTGTGATTTTAATTTTTTTATGTAATGTTATTTTCTTAAATGTTTGAATTTTTACAAATATGTGTAACATTTGCAATTTTAAAATGGATAAAAATGCTCTTCCTTGAAATGGAATATAGTTCTAAAAGTTGCCAGGTTAACGATGTTCCGAATCAAATCTATCTATTAAATGAAACCACCTGCAATGGCCTCATACAGTTCCTTGAAAAGTGAAGAAAAATAAACACCGAAACTGCTTTGTGAGTGCCCATCATGCTTCTTTCCATCATGTTCTCAGATCTGCTTCTCTCCGCGGCAACACTCTGGAAAGCTGCTCTCTGCTAGCTGCTATCTGGAGTTGAGTTATTTCAACTCAATAAACATGCACTGGGCATCTTGTACGTATAAGGCACGTATGTGCACGGCAATGGCTGCAAAAGAAGCAAGTGATGTAAGGTCCCAGCACCCCAGGGACTCCTACTATACCCGGGGAACCCAACATGAAGGATTTTAAGAACAGGCAAATGTGAGAGGTACTGTCATTGGAACCCCAGGGGCTCCTACTCTACCAGGAGAACCCGACACCAAGGATTTTAAGACAAGTCAAATGTGAGAGGTACTGTCAATGGATTGAATGTGTCCCCCCAAAATATCTGTCAACCTGGCTAGTCTGTTATTCCCAGCATTGTGTGACTGTCCACCATTTTGTCATCTGATGTGATTTTCTTATGTGTTGTAACTCCTACCTCTATGATGTTAAGGAGGTGGGATTAGCGGCAGTTATATTAACGAGGCAGGACTCAATCTAGAAGATGAGGTTGTATTTTAAGCCAACCTCTTTTGAGCTATAAAAGAGAGAAGCAAGCAGAGAGACATGGGGACCTCATAACGCCAAGAAAGAAGCACCAGAAGCAGAGCGCATCCTTTGGACCCAGGGTCCCTGTGCTGAGAAGCTCCTTGCCCAGGGGAAGATTGATGACAAAGACTTTCCCCCAGAGCCAAGAGAGAGAGAAAGCCTTCTCCTAGAGCTGGTGCCCTGCATTCGGACTTGAAGCCTATTAGACTGTGAGAGGATAAACTTCTGTTTGTTGAAGCCATCCATTTATGGTATTTCTAGTGAGGCAGCATAGATGCCCAAGACAGGTCCTATAAAAAGGAAAAAGCAAACAGAAGACAAAAGGGTGCTGCATATGGAAAGAGTGTGGGAGGAGCCTGCGGAGGAAGTGAGATTTGAGCAGGGTCCTGAAAGACAGGTAAAGTCCTGGACTAGCAGTGAGATTTGAGCAGGGTCCTGAAAGAAGGGTAAAGTCTTGGACTAGCAGAGACAGAGGAGTCAGAACAGAGAGGCGCCTGCCTTGTCCTGAAGGCTTTTCTGGCACGCTGGTGAGTGGTGGTGAAATACCTAAATTTTAATATGCTTTCTGCTTGCAAACTAAATGAAAGAAATTGCTACACACCTGGAATAAAATCCAAACCCTTTACGACGATTACAAGGTCCCCACATTTCCAGTCTCGCTTCTTTCTCCGACCTCAGTTCTGGCCCCCTCCTTCCGGTCCCCTCTCCACACTGCAGTCACCCTGCCCCCCACACTCTCTCCCGGCCCCAGGGCTTTGCAATCTTCTCTCAGCCTGGAGGACAAACTCCATCAGAGAAGGGCCTCACCTTGTTTACAACTGTATCCTCAGCACCTATTGCAAAGTAGATGCTCATTACTTACCTTTGGAATAAATAAACGAATCCAATAAAGTTCCAAACTAGACTAGAAAAGCCAACAAACGTAAAAGCTCTCTTTGGATAATCTGCCTGAATATATATTTTTTTAATTTTTAAAGAAATTTATCAGGACTGTGGAGTCCCTGGGTAGGGCAAATGGTTAATATACTCCGCTGCCAAATGTAAGGTTGGAAGTTCAAGTCCAGCCAGAGGTGCCTCAGAAGAAAGTCCTGGCAATCTACTTCCAAAAAATCATAAGAAAGGCCTGGTGATCTACTTCTGAAAAGTCAGCCATTAAAAATCCTGTGAAGCACAGTTCTACTCTGACACACACAGGGTCGCCATAAGTTAGGGTCGACTTGAGGTCAACTGGTGGTGGATCTGGGCTATAAAACATTTCACTTGCCCTAAACCATAGGACTGTAACTCGTCTTGAGTCTGATACACCATTACCTTGTATTTGCATAATCCTTTTACAGCTTTCACATACAGGGTCACAACAGTCAGTCTGTAGAAAAGGGCTTGGCATTTTAATTCCTACTTCACAGGTGAGAAAACTGATATTCAAGACAAAGAACCTTCTCAGTGGGCACTGAGTTAATAACTGCAAGACCGAAGACTTGAACCTGAGTCCTCTACCGGCTCTACATTATTTCCTTCCACTAAATCCCAGCTGATATGTTGGGCCTAGAAGAGAACAGCTACTCCTGACTTGCGCCAAGCTCTGAAGGACTCTCCCTCTCGGAAGATCTAGCCAGACCTTCAGTGAGCTGTACCAACAAGGGCATGTGGCATGATGGGGGGAAACCTTGCCTTACAAACAGGAGATACTAAGCCAGTTTTGACAGTGACTCCTCATTTGCTTTACAGCGAAGTTAACCCCTCTCGGTTACTGTTATTGGAATGTCTCAACTTTTTAAAATAACAAGCACCACTTAGGAGCGACTGTTATTTTAACTGTAAATTAAGATCATAAGTCTTTTGTTTAAATTGCAAGTGTGTGTTCTACTGAACACTTCCAAAGGCGCAAGGCTGTAATTCCCTCCCAGGCAATGTACGCTTCAGTGAAATCTTTCATTTGCAAATTAGGTTCGTTTATGGCAGAAAATGAAGAGTTATCATCAGACAGATGAAGAAATAGGGCTGTTCTTTACCTACAAGGAGCAAATGGCTTAACATCTGTGAGGAAATTTTATCTTTCATATGTTGTCAACTTTACAAAGGTACGAAAAAATCACTGGAAAACCTCAGGAACATACCGGATTATGGTTTACCCCAGTGACCCGCCATATCTGCCTATTAACACTAATTGAAATGGGAGTTACAGACCTAGTCCTTCAGAGACCACGCCCCACAATATGGAACTCAAGTTCATGCCTTCCCATTGCAGGGTGTCTGCAAACTCATTCTGCAAAAATATATCTGCACACAGGCAGACGGCCCTTTGGTGCAGGTAAACGCATCCCCAAAAGGAGAATCCATCTTGTCCTTTGCTCGATCCCCAGCAGGGGAGGTGGGGGGGGTCTCTGGGAACATTTCTTCCCCATGCTTGTTTAGTTTTCTAGAGAGATTAAGATACAAGGAGAATGTGAAGGGCAGCTTACACTTCGCAGGCATTTTGAACAGTTACAGAACATCCAGCTCCTGATCAGACCCAAGTTGGTTGTTATTTAGAAAATGTGACTTCTTACTTCAAAACCAATGCACACAACCCACGTACACTCTTATCTACAAAAAAAAAATTTTTTTCATCAAGATTATGTACCACGTTCAGCCCTGACCATTTTTATTTCCAGCAAGTTGGATTCATTCCACTTTTAGCAATGACTCCTTCAGGAAACACTCTTTTTAAAATCTGGGTTTTGAGAAATGAAGTTAATGGGCCAGGAATGGTTTATCATGCAATACTCATCACGTCAGGAAGTAAAGTTCAAACCCTTCTACCCTTAGGTGAACGAAACTCGTGTATAAGACACTCTCCAAGCAACTAGCCAAAGGTCATCTTTCTTGAGTTATTGAAGACAGTTCTAGAAATAATAAACTTGGGTTCAGCACTATTATCTCCTGTCATGCATAATTTAAAAATGAGGAAAGAAGGCTGATTTACTAAATCCATAAAGTGGTCAGTCATCTTGAATTACAGGAACAGTATTCAAATGAGCCAGAAGTTACCACCTTTCCTCTACCCATCAATACCTAGTTGTGAGTAGCCAATTTTCTAAGTGCTCTTCCAATTTATCAGGTCCCTGGGAGGTGTAAATGGTTAGGAATCAGCTGCTAACCTAACAGTTGGCAATTTGAACCCATCTAGTGATGCTGCAGAAGAAAGCCCTGGAAATCTGCTTTCAAAAGATTACCCATTCCCATCAAGTTGATTCCGGCTCATACTGACACTGTAGGATAGAGTAGAACTGCCTCATAGGTTTTCCAAGGCTCTAATCTTTATGGAAGCAAACTGCCACATCTTTCTCCCGTGGAAGGTGGGTTTGAACCGCCAACCTTTTGGTTAGCAGCCAAACGCTTTAACCACTGAGCCACAGAAACTGTGCTCCACTGTAAACTCCGATTACAGCCAAGAAAACCCAACGGAGCAGTTTTGCTCTATAACACATGGGGTCACCATGAGTTGGAATCGACTCAACGGCAATGGGTTTTTTTGTTTTGTTTCCAATTTATAATAACATTTGGAAAACCAGAAGGACTGGATTCTAAGTGAAAGAAGCAGAATGGTGTGCCCATCTCCACTCCAGGGATATCTGTAATCTAAAGACCTGGGACCATTCATTTGGAATGAGAGCCTCTACTACCCGGGACACTGAGGGGGCAATAACATGTCCCTGCTCTCTCAGGCTCTGGTTTTCAATATTCCTTATCAGCCACCACATTATCTGTTACCACAATATGCCCTCATGTTACAATTAACTACATCACAGCTTATCTTACACTCCTTACGCTTTAGGTTAATGTCTTTTTGAGGAGATAAGGAATGGTTAATCACGCCTATGGTACTTTGATTCTTAACAGCTTTAATTTCAGAAAATTATACTTAATAACCTACCTGGACCCCCAGCACAACAGAGTATGCACCCAGTCCACCTGACCTATGTTGTTGTTGTTGTTGTCAGTTGCTGACAAGTTGGTTCCAACTCATGGCGATCCTATGTATAATGGAAAAAAATGCTACCCGGTCCTGCACCATATTCATGATCTTTGATATGTCTGAGCTCATTGTTGTAGCTATTGTGTCAATGCATCTCATTGAGGGTTTCCTTTGTTTTCACTGACCCTCTACCAACCATGATGTCCTCTTCTAGAGACTGGTCTTTCCTGATGAAGTGTCCAAAGTAAGAAAGACAAAGGTTCACTATCCTTGCTTCGAAGGAACATTCTGGTTGTATTTCTTCTAAGACTGATTTAGTCATTCTTTTAGTAGTTCATGGTATATTCAACATTCTTCACCAACACCACAATTTAAATCCACCAATTCTTCTTCTTTTTTCACTGTCCAGCTGTGCCTTACCTATAATTCTATTATAATACTTAATCTGCTGTGTGGAATATTAGTTTACAAGAATGTCTCTGTCACCAGAATCCCCCTGAAGACAAGAAATGTGCTTCATTCTGGGCTTACACATATTAATCACTCATTAAATGTAGAATGAAAACATTAATAATCATTGAATAACAGTTTAAATTTTTCCACATGGAAGCACAAGCAGGGGCATAGCAACCTATTATTTATTCATTCAATCATTCTTTTATTCAACCAATATTTAAACTGTTGTTGTTAGGTGCCATCAAGTCGGTTTTGACTCATAGCGACCCTACGTACAACAGAATGAAACACTGCCTGGTCCTGTGCCATCCTCACAATCATTGTTATGCTTGAGCCTATTGTTGCAGGCACTGTGTCAGTCCATCTCATTCAGGGTCGTCTTCTTTGTCGCTGACCCTCTACCAAGCATGATGTCCTTCTCCAGGAACTAGTCCCTCCTGATAACACGTCCAAAGTACCTGAGATGAAGCATCGCCATCCTCGCTTCTAAGAAGCATTCTGTCTGTACGTCTTCCAAGAGAGATTTGCTCATTCTTTTGGTAGTCCATGGTATATTCAATATTTTTAAATTTTGTTTTAATATTTAAATTAGAGACATCAAAATGAACAAAATAGATATGGTCTCTGCTCTTAGGATGTTCACAGCTAATGGAGAAGACAGGCACTGAACAAGTAGTCACACAAATGAATATCTAATTGCAAATTTGGACTAAGTGAATGTAAGAAAAGTAAAAAGAATAACAAGAGACTGAAGAAAGGAGTATTTATTCTGAGACCGGAAGGGTGAGCAGGAATTACCAACGGGGAGAACGAGAAGACAAAGTTTTCCAGACAGTGGCAACAGCATGTGCCAGGACCCAGAGGTGAGAAAGGGCTTGATGCATTCAAGAAGCTGATAAGGTCAGTGTGTCCAGAATTCAGCTATATGAAGGAGAAGGAGGAGTAATTATGAAAATCTAATCTCTCTGAGAGGATCTGGAAAAAAAATCTTTCCTTATTTTTGCTTGAGTGGCCTGTAAACATCTTCCTTTTAAAATAACAAAATGAAATCATGCAATGCTTTGGAAACCTGAAGAAGGATTTTTAATTGTGTCCTAAGGGCAAAAGAAAGCCATCCAAGCAAAAGAGTGACAGAATCAGATCTGCATTTCAAAAAGAACACGCTCCCTGCTACTTGGTGGTGAAGGAAAAGGTGTGAGTCATAACAAGGGCAGGAAGAAGGCCAGCTAGAGGGTACTGGAGTCACTGGGGTCAGGACCAGGACCAGGATGGGACAATGGATTCGTCTGGGAGGCAAGCTGGAAGTTACACCCGAAGACTCGGTAATATGTTACATACGGTGGTATGATAGAGGCGCAAGGTGTGTCTGTGGGTTTGTGCATGTTCAAAGCGAACGTGGACCAACGAACAGGAGCCCTAATACTGGCCCATCTCCCAAACCACCTTTGAAGAACACCTGGGGTCAGAGCTGTGGCTGAGAACACACTGCAGCAAGCTCCAAGTCAACCCCCGGATCCTAGCTATAGCACAAGCTGCACATTCATTTCAGCTGCCCTCCTCACAAGAGTTCTGAAGAGAGTAGACGCTTGAAAGAACCCAAGCATTCACTCCTCTTTGTTAAGAGCTATCAAACAGGGTGCAGATGTCAACTCTTGGGGATTCCATATGAGAAGCTCTCCTCAACCTCACCAACTTGACACTCAGTGTTGCCAATGACTGAACCATGAAATACCACACAGACAGTGAAATCTAATCTCTCCTTCTATTCCTTGACTGGCCTGTAAACATCCTTCTTCTAAAATAACAAAAGAAAAGCCTGCTTCCCACTGTGAATTCTGGCCTTGGCTGCCCCAACTGCCAGGGCCACGCTGAGGACCTCTGGCCTCGCAAGCTTTTAGTTTTAGCTCTGTATTCCCTCAGCTCCATCCCTCTGACATCCAGAGCTCTTCTTAAAACATCCTTTGATATCCAATTTCCCCTTTATATGGCCCCTACTGTCAAAAGCTTATTTTTGTTTTCTTGCTGGAAGACAGATCCAAATTCTTCTCTGTAGCCACAGCTTCCTGGTTTTGCGCATACATCTCAAGCCGTGGTGCTTAATCTTCATAATCACCCAGTTTGCCCTTCTCCAGCACCGTCTGCCATCTGAAAGATGCCCCTACCTTTTTTGCTGTTAACATGAAGCATTCCTTTCTACCTCTTCTTGCTTGACCATTCTGTTATCTACATAATATTATTTTACAGAACGGAGGCCATCAGGAGACTCTCTTCTCTTTGGATGAGAGACCATCAAGCTTTGCAAAGCCCCAGCAAGAGACACCCAGTAAAAACCACTTGCGTCAAGTTGACTCCAACTCATGGCAACCCCATGTGTGTCAGAGTAGAACTGTGCTCCATTGTGTTTTCAGTGGCTGATTTTCCAGAAGTAAATCACTAGGCCTTTCTTCCAAGGCATCTCTGGGTAGACTCGAACCTGCAACCTCTCGAAACTAACCCCTATGAGGCAGTTCTACTCTGTCCTATAGGGTTGCTATAAGTCAGAATCGACTCCACAGCAACGGGTTTGGTTTGGTTTTTATATGCCTTTAAGGAGCCCTGGTAGAGCAATGGTGAAGTGCTTGGCTGCTAACCGAAAGGTCAGGGGTTCAAACCCAGCAGCCATTCTGTGGGAGAAAGATGTGGCAGTCTGCTTCCATACAGAATACAGTCTTGGAAATTCTATTGGGCAGTTCTAGGGGTCACTATGAGTCGGAATTGACTCAATAGCAATTTTTTGTTTTTGTTTTTTTAACGTCTTTATTCAAACACCCTCACTTCTCCCTTGCTCCTTAAACCTCTCCACTGATTTTAGGTAGATGACGGGAACACAGTGCGCTGTGGAGTAACCCAGTGTGCTGACTAACCACAAGGAAGGTGCAGGGCACTACTGAGCAGGACTGAGGCTGAGTACTGGGCAGTGGAGGCCTAGGCAGTGGAGGCCTGGCATGGAGGCCTGGGCAGTGGAGGCCTGGGCAGTGGAGGCCTGGCATGGAGGTCTGGGCAGTTGAGGCCTGGGCACTGGAGGCCTGGCATGGAGGCCTGGAGTGGAATGTCAGAACGCCGTGGGGCAGGTGAGGAGCCGCCCTAACCACGACCACATGGGCGATCAGTCCTCAGATAATTAAAAGTTCACTGTATACAAACTTGGGGTATCCAGGCCCTCTTGTGCCCCTCCTCCCTCCCTTGAGTCTAGTAAACGAGGGGGTTATGACTTCCACTTTCCAGACACAGATGGTGAGAAAGCATGAGGCTGAGGGCTTCTTCAAGGCCTATCAGGGAGGACAGCGCACCCAGGAAGAGAGGCCAGGCCAGCCCTCCTCCCAGATCCCGTCCACTCTCCAACACAAATGCCACCACCGACAGCCACAAGAACCACCGTGGAGGCAGCTGCTGGCACCACTGCCTTCCTCAAAGACTGGCCTTGTCATGGGGACACTGGTGGTACCACCAGGGCCATGCCTGCCACTTCCAGGAGATCTCAAAGACGCAAAGATGCGGGGGTGCAGAAGGCTCTGGACTCCATTCTAATTCCCCTGGCATCCACACAGGCCTGGCAACTCACTCCCCCTAGAACGGATCCCAGACACTGCAGCCAGCAGACAAAGAACTCTACCAAGAGGCAACACCACGGTCACCTGCATGCAGGGGACAGGCAATCTGCACTGCCTCCACCTACACACACTCAGTGTGCCCTGCAGCTTGTACTGAAACGGCCCATACAAGCCCCGGGGGCTTGACGGAACCCCAAGGGAACAACAACTCAATGAATCTGAGGGAAGGAGAGTGGGACTCTTCCCCTCCCCTGAAGTTCCCTCCGCCAATTACAAAATAATTTGCCCATTACTTTAATTTCCTTGGGAACTGCGAACGCCCTGAGTTTGTAGAAGTTAATTCCCTGCTAGAAGAGAGATGAATCAGATCAACAAGGCTGCACTGCGGAAGGCGGGAAAAAGCACCTGACGCATGTTCTCATCTTTCCCTTCCACACAACTCACCTGTTATCCTTCTTTGCCTCCTTATTGAAAACCCAGCATTCCTCTCACGGTTGGCTCTGCACAAAATACCCTTCTGTTCTCCTAGTCACATCAAAGCACCTTCACGCTACACAGACAGGTCATGGCGGGAATGAAGACAATTAACAAGCCCACGCAGGTTACTGCTAGGAAAATGAGCCCCTCAGCCTGTAGTCTGTCAGTTTCCACAGAACGCAGACCCTGACAAGCGTGCGGAATGCTCTTAACTTTTCCAGGTTGTGTCCACAGCTTGCAAACACAACAGGAGGGCGGCGCCCGTGAGTTCCGCCTTTTCTCTTGAAATAAGGAGACAGTATCAGGGTTGGGTCACTGGCAGTTTTCACACTGATCTTCACCTCTCTGCACCACCTGCTGACATCAAAGAACACAAAACCACCTTCTCAGACAAAGACCAGAGAGAGCCCTTCAGTGGCCTGGGAGGTGCTGACAAGATTTAGCCCTTGCCTCCTCGTCCACTCACATCTTGACCATCTCTCCCCTTCTCTCTACTCAGTCTCGCTGAAGGCTGCCTCCTTGAATTCTTCAAACAAGTCGAGTTCCTCCAACCGCAGGGCCTTTGCATATGCAGTTCCTCGGCATGGTACTCTCTGCTCACCTAGTCAGCCTTTAGCATCCCTTTGCTTAAAACCACTTCCTCAGACTAGGAAGGGATTTACGTTTCCCTCTCCTAGCTTTCATGGCTTTATTTCAAAGCTTGTTCCGTTGTCTTCCATTGTCAGGAATTACATATAGTATGTATGAGGTTATTTAAGTAAAGTCTGTCTTCCTCACCAGAATACAAGTTTCATGAAAGCAGGAATAATGTACAACTTGTTCCTACGAAGTACTTGGCACACAGTAAGTGGTCAAGAAGTATTTGCTGAATTAATTAATTAGTAATCTTACGTCATTCCTCTAATTAAAAATTTCCCATTGGCTCCTCATTACTGAACTTGCTCAGGGCCCTCTGTAATCCCACCCAACCACGGCCATTCAAGATTATTTCTTTACCAGCCCCCCACCCCAGGTACTCTCCTCTCCTGTCAACGTCATTACCTAAGATAATCATTGATCCTCATCAGAAATAACCTCTTTTCTCCTTTGTAACCATTCGAATCTAAACACCCATGAAGGTATAGTGTCCTATGAAGAAGCCTAACACAGCAGAAAGAGTGCAGCTCTGGATCAGAGTCCTGGGTTCAAATCTAGACATCACTATTTACTTGTGTGAGTGACCTTGGCCAAGTCACTCAAAAGCCCCAAGCTCTGTCTTCATTTCTGCGTGCTCCTGTAACAGACACATCACACGTGGGTGGTTTTAAAAAACAGAAATTTATTTTCTCATAGTTTAGGAGGCTAAAAGTCCTAATTCGAGGCCCCAGCTCCAGGGGAAGACCCTCTCTCTGTTGGTTGTGGGGAAAGCTACTTGTCTCAGCTTCTGTAAGCCCAGCATTCCTCGGTTCCTTGTTGATCTCCACGTGGCATCTATCTTTCCCCCATTTGTGCTTGCTTCTCACTGTGTCTTGTTAAATCTGCTCTTTTTCTCTCTCTAAAGCCAATCAGGTTTAAAACGTACTCTACACTGATATGGCACAGTGGTTCAGTGCTTGGCTGCTAATCAAAATGTCCACAGTTTAAACTCACCAGCCACTCCTTGGAAACCTTATGGGTCAGTTCTACTCTGCCCTAAAGGGTCCCTAGGAGTCTGAATCAAATCCAAGGCAATGGGTTTTACACTAATATGGCTCTATTAACATAACAAAAAACTCTATTCCCAAATGGGATTATATCCACAGGTACAGGGGTGAGGATTCCAACACATATTTTGGGGGAGACACAATTCAATCCATAACAGTTTCTCTTTCGTGAAATGAAGAAAGCAATACCTCCAAGGCTATTGTGCCAAATGAGATGACATTTCTAAGGCACTAAACACACTGCCCGGCACGTAGCAGACACCAGGTGTATGTTAGTTCCTTTTCATGCAACGTGGAGAAAATACTTCTATTCTTCAGGTTAGACCATCATAAACCTAAAAGTCCATCTGCCTAAAATATGACATATTGTGGAAGCAGCAAGGGCCAAGTTCATGTACAAAACTCACTGCCAGGAAAATCAAGGGTTTTTAACTTTTTACTAGCCAGCAAGGAGATCTTCATAATAGGTATAGGGTTTTGTTCCCACTGGGGTCAAAGAGACCCCAGGGGTGGGTCTGCTCTCTGCAGTAACAAAGCACTCCACAATTACAAAGACATCATTCTCAGAGTCCCCAAAGAAACGCTAGTTTCTATTAAGACTTTGGCCATCTTGGTCAATGAGAACAAGTGTTTAGGGAGCACCTTCTACGTGCTCCACATTCCAGACAGTACTGTAGGGGAGGTAGAAACAGCAAACACGGGCCCTCCCCGCAAGGCGTTAACAGTATAGCCAGAGAAAGAAGAATAACCTTGATAATGTGACACGGTATGGAATTGGGTTGTCAACTGTTTTGTATAGACTAAATTCAGAGGGGAAGAAATCAAAATAATCGTTCATTTATTTAATAAGCATCTATTAAGTACCTAGCAAACAGCAGGCAACTAATTAAAAATCAGCACATGCTGGCTCTTCAAGAGCTTGTAACTCAGACGACCAGCCTGCCCGCCCTCCCCATCCATCTAAATCCTACTCACCCATCAAGGCCTTGGTCAAATCCCACCTTCACCATGAAGCCTCCTTAACCATTCTGGACCAGTCCCACCTCCTCCCCACCCCTGCCTTTAAGAAAATTTCTATTGCTCCTACTGATTTTTACCGCTCATTTGATATTGCATGACCTAGGTTGTCAAACACAGCCATCTTTTATTACACAACACCCCTTTCACTTTTTCTCAGCATACACATCTCTCCACCTAGCGCGAGCCCTATGAGGTCAAGCATGATCGCATCTTCTGCAGCAGCTTTAAAACATAGGTATTTTTATTTAAATGAAAGCACGTTTTCCAAAGAGCAGTTTAAAGTAGGAAAAGGGAATAAGGATGGAATGTAACCTTTATGGAACTCGTGTTATATGCTGGGTCTCTTACTCAGGCTCACTGAAGTCCTAATAATCCTAGAAGAAGGCACTGCGGCTTCTTGGAGGCCTTCCTCCTCTCCTACCTGCATCATCCTGAGCATGGTCAGGGAGCACCAGCATCTCCCACCCCAGCCCTGGCTGCATCCACTTCCTGAGTGGGTGTGTATTTAACTGAGGTAATCACTGAGGTAATTACCTGCCATATCCAATGGGCTGGAATCACCCCTGCTCTGCTTGTTCCTAATACACCCATCAACCCAATCTAAACACAAGGAATCTACTGATAGAGAGGAACACGGGCTATTTTTGCATGACTGCCTATTTAAACAAATGCAGAAAGGCCTCAAAATGAAAATAAGACCAATCTAAGAATGCAGTTTAAAAATGATGGGTGGCAGTTCTGCCAATATACATTAAACTACACTACTATATTTTTATTTTTAAAGAAAGTTCCCTATTCCCCATTCCCCAAAAAGTTCTTTGTTCTTTTGCTCTAACAAATTATTCCTCACCTTGGGTAAGTTGGTAGAAACGTGAGATAATTACATTACATCAGACATCCTTGAGATCAAAATAGATTGGAACAGGGGTTCTTTTTGTTCAAAATAGTTCTTCAAAGAGAAGGCAAAAGAGCTTATGGGAAGAAAAAGTTGTCAAACACCCTCAAGCACTTTGGAAGCACCTAAGATCTACGAACTATTGATATGTTAATTAAAATCTACTTTTATCTAGAATAGGTGTTCGCTGGTCATGGTCCCATTACCCTGTGGCACTTTGGGCCTCTTGAATAAATATTTCATTTCTTGAAAGACATTAGGAAATGCTCCTTTTCCCTATTTCAGATTGGCTTCCTCTCCCTAACTGCAACTTAGAGATCGTCACCCTAGTCTGGTGATATTAAAAAACCATCACCATGTTCCAGAGAGAATGTGTTATTCTTGTTACCTGCTATGGAGTTGACCCCAACTCACTGCAACCCCATGGACAACAGAAACAAAGCTGCCTAGTCCTGTGCCATCCCCATGATCCCTTGTGGACAGATAGGACCCTTGTGGTACATAGGATTTTCATTTGCTGATTTTTGTTTCTTGCAGTAGTGTCTTGTAGTTTTCTCTGTAAAGATCTTTTACATCTCTGGTTAGATTTATTCCTAAGTATTTTATCTTTTGGGGGGCTATTGTAAATGGTATTGATTTGGTAATTTCCTCTCCAGGTTTCTCTTTGTTGGTGTAAAGGAATCCAATTGATCTTTGTATGTTTATCTTGTATCCTGAAACTTTGCTGAAATCTTCTATTAGTTCCAGCAGTTTTCTTGTGGATACCTTGGGGTTTTCCGTGTATAAGATCATATCATCTGCGAATAGAGATACTTTGACTTCTTCCCTACCTATTTGGATGCCCGTTCTTTCTTTTTCTAACCTAACTGCTCTGGCTAGGACCTTGAGCACAATGTTGAATAACAGTAGTGATAAAGGGCATCCTTGCTGGTTCCTGTTCTCAAGGGGAATGCTTTCAAAGTCTCTCCATTCAGGATGATGTTGGCTACTGGTTTTGAATAAATGCCCATAATTATACTAAGGAATTTCCCCTCTATTCCTATTTTTTTTGAGAGTTTTTATCATGAATGGGTGTTGGACTTTGTCAAATGTCTTTTCTGCATGGATTGATAAGATCATGTGGTTCTTGTCTTTTGTTTTATTTATGTGATGGATTACGTTGATTGTTTTTCTAATGTTGAACTATCCCTGCATACCTGGTATAAATCCAAGTTGGTCATGGTGAATTATTTTTTTGATATGTTGCTGAATTCTATTGGCAAAAATTTTGTTGAGGATTTTTGCGTCAATGTTCATGAGGGATATCGGTCTGTAATTTTCTTTTTTGTGGTGTCTTTACCTGGTTTTGGTATCAGGGTTCTGCTGGCTTCGTAGAATGACTTTGGGAGTGTTCCATCCTTTTCTATGCTCTGAAATACCTTTAGTAGCAGTGGTGTTATCTCTTCTCTGAATGTTTGGTAGAATCCTCCAGTGAAGCCATCAGGGCCAGGGCTTTTTTTTTGTTGGCAGTTTTTTAATAAGCTTTTCAATCTCTTCTTTCATTATGGGTTTATTTAGTTGTTCTATCTCTGTTTGTGTTAATTTAGGTACGTAGTGAGTTTCTAGAAATTTTTCCATTTCCTCTAGGTTTTCAAATTTGTCAGAGTACAATTTTTCATAGTATTCTGTTATGATTCTTTTAATTTCAGTTGGGTCTGTTGTGATATCACCCATTTCATTTCTTATACGGGTTATCTGCTTCCTCTCCAGTTTTTCTTTTGTCAGTTTGGCCAGTGGTTTATCAATTTCATTGATCTTCTCAAAGAACCAGCTTTTGGACTTGTTAACTCTTTCAATTGTTTTTCTGTTCTTTCATTTAATTCTGCTCTAATTCTTATTATTTCCTTCCTTCTGGCACCTGTAGGCTTCTTTTGCTGCTCTCTTTCTACTTGTTCCAGTTGTAGGGTTAGTGCTTTGATTATGAGCCTTTTTTGTTTTGGGATATGTGCATTTATTGCTATAAACTGACCTATGAGCATTGCTTTTGCTGTGTTCCAAAGGTTCTGGTAGGATGTGTTTTCATTCTCGTTTGATTCTATGAAATCTTTATTCCATCCTTAATTTCTTCTATAACCCAGTAGTTTTTGAGCAAGGTGTTGTTCAGTTTCCATGTGTTTGATTTTGTTTCCTTGCTTTTTGTGTTGTTGATTTCCACTTTTATGGCTTTATGCTCAGAAAAGATGCTTTGTAGTATTTTGATGTTTTGGATTTTGTTAAGGTGTGCTTTATGGCCTAATATGTGGTCTATTCTGAAGAATGTTCCATGTGCGTTGGAAAAGAAAGTACACTTGGCTGCTGTTGGGTGCAGAGTTTGGTATATGTTTATGAGATCAAGTTGGTTGACTGCAGCTTTTAGCTCTTCTGTGTCTTTGTTGAGCTTCTTTCTGGATGTTCTGTCCTTCACCAAAAGTGGCGTGTTGAAGTCTCCTACTACTATTGTGGAGCTATTTCTCTCTTCAGAGCTGTTAGAGTTTGTTTTATGTATTTTGGAGCCCTGTTATTGGGTGTGTAATTATTTATTATAGTTATATCCTTCTGGTGTACTGACCCTTTTTAATCATTATATAGTGCCCTTCCTTATCTTTTGTGGTGGATTTTAAAGTCTATTTTGTCAGAGATTAATATTGCCACTCCTGCTCTTTTTTGAGTGTTGTTTGCTTGATATAGTTTTTTCCATCCTCTGAGTTTTAGCCTGTTTGTGTCTTTAAGTCTAAGGTGAGTCTCTTGTAGGCAGCATATAGATGGATCATGCTTTTTTATCCAATCTGCCACTCTCCGTCTCTTTATTGGTTAAGTCCATTTACATTCAGTGTAATTATTGATAGGTATGAGTTTAGTGCTGTCATCCTGATCTCTCTTTTTGTGTGTTCTTCACAGTTTCTTTGTTCTCCTCAATTTTCTGTGCCGAGTCATTTTTCTTTATTTTTTTTTTTTCATCTTTTTCTTTGCTGTAGATTTTGTGTTTGCTGGGTCTTTATGTTTTTCTACTTTTTTATTTTGATTTGTACGATTGTTAGATTCCTTTGTGGTTGCCTTAATATTTACCTCTAATTTTCTAAGTTTATACTAGTCTTTTATTAGTTTATATCGTCTTAACTTCCCCTCCACATAGAAAATCAACGTCTCCATTTTTTAAGTCCCTCTTTTTTTGTTTTAATATTTTTATTTTTATTTTTTTTTACATATTGATATCTGTTTCCCTATTTTCAATGTTTTAGCTTTGATGTAATTTCGATTTCCGTATCTGAGTCAATATCTGGTTGCTCTGTTCTGTGTTCTAGTCTTGTGTTGTTAGCTGCTGTTATTGATTATCTAACTGTAGGACTCCCTTTAGTATTTCTTGTAATTTTGGTTTGGTTTTTGCAAATTCCCTGAACTTCTGTTTATCTGGAAATGCCCTAATTTTGCCATCATATTTGAGAGACAGTTTTGCTGGATATATAATTCTTGGCTGACAGTTATTTTCCTTCAAGGCTTTAAATATGTCATCCCATTGCCTTCTAGCCTGCATGGTTTCTGCTGAGTAGTCTGAGTTTATTCTAATTGACGCTCCTTTGTAGATGACTTTTCTTTTATCCCTAGCTGCTCTTAAAGTTCTCTCTTTATCTTTGGTTTTGGTAAGTTTGATTATAATATGTCTTGGTGACTTTCTTTTGGGATCTACCTTATGTGGGGTTCGATGAGCATCTTCGATAGATATCTTCTCATCTTTCATGATATCAGGGAAGTTTTCAGTCAATAAATCTTCAACAATTTTCTCTGCATTTTCTGTTATCCGCCCCCCTCTCCCCCCGCCCCAGTACTCCAATCACTTGTAAGTTATTTCTCTTGATAGAGTCCCACACGACTCTTAGAGTTTCTTCATTCTTTTTAATTCGTTTATCTGATTTTTCCTCAAATAAGTTGGCATCAAGAGCTTTATCTTCAATGCCACTAACTCTAACTCCTACTGCCTCAATTCTGCTCCTATGACTTTCTATTGAGTTGTCTAATTCTGAAATTTTATTGTTAATCTTGTGGATTTCTGATTACTATCTCTCTATGGATTCTTGCAGCCTATTAAATTTGGCATTATGTTCTTGAATAACTTTTTTAAGTTCCGCTACTACTGTGTCTGTATGTTGCCTGGCTGTTTCTGCATTCTGTCGAATTTCCTTTCTTATTTCTAGAAGAGTTCTGTATATTAATCTTTTGTATTCTGTCTCTGGTAATTCCAAGAAGTTCTCTTCCACCAGAGAATATACTGATTCTTTATTTTGGGAGCTTGCTGAAGCCATCATGGACTGCCTCTTTATGTGACTTGATATTGACTGTTGTCTCTGAGCCATCATCAATAATTTATTATAATTTTATTTTGTGTTTGCTTAGTGAGACCTAGCTTCTTGTTTTGTTTTGATATGCCCAAATAGGCTCCTCCTGTGCACTAGTTTGGTTTTTGACACCTTTTGATCTAATGTCCTGTCACCAGGTAGTTAATTCTGTAACTAAGTATGCGCATGCCAGAGTCCATTAAAATTTCCTATATGGGATCAGCTTGGGTGTGCAGGCAGTTGGCCACCAAGTGTGTGATGCAGGCTCTCACCCCAAGTCCTAAAGAGGCATGGGTGACTGGTGCAGACACTGGACTCTGGTTGTGGTAGGGGATCACGCGCTGAGTCAGGCAGGGGGCTGATGGCTGCCCCTGAGATTCTGAAAGAAAAGTGTGTCCCTATTCTCTAGGGTGAATAGGTAGGTGAGTTTTGCAGCCAGACCAAGAGTACCCCACTATGTTGGCTGCAAAGACTCGAGCGCACCACTTTTTCTTGAACTCCTGTAGCAGGTGACTAGACACTTTAGAATCTACCACCAGTCCTCAAGACCCTGCTGCAGATCGATAAAAGTGCCTACTTGAGGGGCAGGGCTGTTTCAAGGATCACAAATCTGCCCGTTCACAGCTGAAGCAGTTGAAGTTAAACTTCAGATGTTTGCCCTGTTGTACTGTGGTAGTGAGGGCTAACGCTGTTGAAATGGGTCCCCACAAGTCTATACAGGGGTGTATGGCACTCAGAGTCTGCAGACCCCTGATTTCTATGGCCAGCAAAGGAGCTGTGCCCACCCTGTGTTCCTGCCCTAGGGGAGCCAGCAGCTTATTTGTTTCCTCTCCAAGGCCAGAAGAATGGGTCAGGGCGCCTTCCGGCCCAGTGGACTCCCAGTGCAGAGCGGGGAGGGAGGAGGTAAAAGGAAGAGAGGTTTTTCCCAAATCCGGTGCAGAGCGCAAAGGGAGGAGATAAAAGGGAGAGAGGTTTTTCCCAAATGGGTTTTTTTTTTAAATCACCGCAAAAGGGTGCACGCATGTACTTATCCTAGCCTCTTGGGAGCTGCTCTTCACTGGTTCGGAGTGTCCAAGCAGAATCTCTGCTGCTGGGTCTCTCTCAATGTGGAAACTGCTTCTCGAGCACGTGCACAGCACAGCTGTTTGCCTGCTTCACCACGGCCTGGCGTGGCAGTGTCTCTGCAGTATCGCCACCGTGGCTCTAGCGCTCCTCACCTCTTCCAAACGGTCTTCCTCTCCAGTATGACTCAGATGGATTTCTTAACCTTGCCTTGTTCAGGGCTGCCAGACGTTTACATAGAATCAAATCACTTGTTTTTCCAGGTCTTTGTTGTAAGAGGGATATCGGAAGCATCTAACTAGTCCGCCATGTTGACCACGCCTCCCACATTTGCTGATTTTTGGAAGTAGATCACCAAGCCTTACTTTCTAGTCTGCCTTAGTCAGGAAGCTCCTCTGAAACCTGTTCAGCATCATAGCAACACACAAGCCTCCACTGACGGGTGGTGGCTGTACATGAGGTGTTGGGAACCAAACCTGGGCCTCCTGCATGGAAGGGAAGAATTCTAACACTGAACTATTAATGCCTCATAGAGAGAATATACAGTCCATTAAATCTATCCACCACTAGCCTTCTGGCCAGATCACAAATCAATCACCTCAGACAAGATAAGGAGAAAGTCATGTTTTTAATCACTGAGTTATTAATAATTCTGTGCTGACCAGCTGCCAGAGCACAGCCAATCTGGAATTTAGAATGTCTAGAGAAGAAAAATTCTTTCAGCAATACCCTCCTCAGAAATCTATTGCAATATTACAAAGCCCTCATGGGTGAAAAGTCTTCCTTCTAGCCAACATAAATTCTCATATAACAGTTTATCTTCTCTGATTCTATTCCAGGAAAAATGCCCTTTCCAGGTTCTTGAAACTTCCTCCTCAAGAGATCCCTTGCACTGGTCTTAGTCTTAACTATTTCATAAAATTTTTTTTATTTTTTTTTAAATTTTTTGATGGCATGTGTTTTCAGTATCAGAATGCATGCTCACTAACTGAATGTGTTTTAATTTTTGGTTGGTAATGTGGATTTTGAGAAATACGATATGGTAATACAAGCTACCAAATAAGACAAGTGGCACTCTGGCACCACTGATCTGTGGTATGACAATACACAAATAGAAACTAAATAGACAAGTTATTACCAGTGCCTTTCCATTAGGTTACCTTGGGAACCTCTGGTTTCCCAAATATGATGCAGAAAAACCAAAACAAACTCATTGTTGTTGTTGTTGTTGTTAGGTGACATTCAGTCAGTTCTGCCCCACAGCGACCCTATATACAACAGAATGGAACACTGCCTGGTGCTGCACCATCCTATGTTTGAGCCCATCGTTGCAGGCACTGTGTCAATCCATCTTGTTGAGGGTCTTCCACTTTTTTACTTACCTTCTATACTTTACAAGCATGATGTCCTTCTGCAGGGACTAGTTCCTCCTGATAACATGCCCAAAGTATGTAAGACCACGTCTCGCCATCCTTGCTTCCAAGGAGTATTCTGACTGTACCTCTTCCAAGACAGATTTGTTCATTCTTCTGGCAGTCCATGGTGTATTCAATATTCTTTACCAACACCATAATTCAAATACATCAATCCTTCTTTGGCTTTCCTTATTAATTGTCCAGATTTCACATGTATATGAGGCGAATGAAAACACCATGGCTTGGGTCAGGCACACCTTAGTCCTCAAAGTTACATCTTTGCTTTTTAACACTTTAAAGAGGTCTTTTGCAGCAGATTTGCCCAATGCAATATGTCGTCTGATTTCCTGACTGCTGCTTCCCTGGGAGTTGATTGTGAACCCAAGTAAAATGAAATCCTTGACAACTTCATTATCTTCTCTGTTTATCATGACGTTACTTATCGGTCCAGTTGTGAGGATTTTTGTTTTCTTTATGTTGAGGTGCAATCCATACTGAAGGCTCTAGTCTTTGATTTTCCTCAGAAAGTGCTTCAAGTCCTCTTCGCTTTCAGCAAGCAAGGCTGTGTCATCTGCATATCACAGATTGTTAATGAATCTTTCTCCAATCCTGATGCCCCTTTCTTCTTCATATAGTTCAGTTTCTTGGATTATATGCTTAGCATACAGATTGAATAAGTATGGTGGAAGGATACAACCTTGACACACACTTTTCCTGATTTTAAATCACGCAGTATCCCCTAGTTTTGTTTGAACAACTGCCTCTTGGTCTATGTACAGGTTCCTTGTGAGCAGAATTAGTTGTTCTAGAATTCTCATTCTTCGCAATGTTACCCATAATTTGTTACGATCCACACAGTCGAATGCCTTTGCATAGTCAGTAAAACAAACACAGGTAAACATCTTTCTGGTATTCTCTGCTTTCAGCCAAGATCCATCTGACATTAGCAATGATATTCCTGGTTCCACATCCTTTTCTGAATCCGGCTTGTATTTCTGGCAGTTCCCTGTCTATGTACTGTTGCAACCACTTTTGAATGATCTACAGCAAAATTTTACATGTGTGTAATATTAATGATATTATTTGATAATTTCTGCATTCTGTTGGATCACCTTTCTTTGAAATGGGCATGAATATGGAACTCTTCTGGTCATCTGGCCAGGTAAACTGTCTTCCAAATTTCTTGGCACAGACGAATGAGCACCTCCAGCACTGTATCCATTTGTAGAAACATCTCAATTGGTATTGCATCAGTTCCTGAGTCTTGTTTGTCACCAATGCCTTCAGTACAACTTGGACTTCTTCCTTCAGTACCATTGGTCCTTGATCATATGCTACCTCCTGAAATGTCTGAATATCGACCAATTCTTTTTGGTACACTGACTCTATGTATTCCTTCCACCTTCTTTTGATGCTTCCTGCATCGTTAAATATTTGCCCCATAGAACCTTTCAATGTTGCAACTCAAGGCTTAAATTTTTTCTTCAGTGTTTTCAGCTTGAGAAATGTCAAGTGTGTTCTTCCCTTTTGGTTTTCTAACTCCGGGTCTTTGTACATTTCATTATAATACTTTACTTTGTGTTCTCAAGCTGCCGTTTGAAATTGTCTATTCAGCTCTTTTACGTCATCATTTCTTCCTTTCGCTTTAGCTACTTGATGTCCAAGAGCAAGGTTCAGAGTCCCTTCTGAATCCATTTTGGTCTTTTCTTTCTTTCCTGTCTTTTTAATGATCTCTTGCTTTCTTCATGTATGATATCCTTGATGTCATTCCATAACTCATCTAGTCTTCAGTCACTAGTGTTCAATGCATCGAATCTATTCTTGAGACGGTCTCTAAATTCAGGTGGGATACACTCAAGGTCATATTTTGGCTCTTGTGGACTTGCTCTAATTTTCTTCAGTTTCAACTTGAAATTGCATATGAGCAATTGATGTTCTGTTCCGCAGTAGCCCTGGCCTTATTCTGACTGATGATACTGAACTTCTCTATCGTCTCTTTCCACAGAAATAGTCGATTTGATTTCTGTGCATTCTATCTGATGAGGTCCATGTATATAGTCATCATTTACGTTGATGAAAAAAGGTATTTGCAAGGAAGATGTCATTTGCATGCAGAATTCTGTCGTGTGATCTCCAGCGTTGTTTTCTATCACACCAAGGCCATATTTTCCAACTACTGATTCTTCTTCTTCGTTTCTAACTTTTGCATTCCAATCACCAGTAGTTATCAATGCATTTTGATTGCATGTTTGACCAATTTCAGACTCCAGAAGTTGGTAAAAATCTTCAATTTCCTCATCTTTGGTCTTAGTGACTGGTGTGTAAATTTGAATAATAGTTGTATTGACTGGTCTTCTTTGGTCTTCCTTGTATAGATATTATCCTATCACTGACAGCGTTGTACTTCACGATAGCTTTTGAAATGTTCTTTTTGACAATGAAAATGAATGTGACACCACTCCTCTTCAATCTATCATTCCTCGCATAGTAGACCATATGATTGTCTGATTCCAAACAGCCAATACCAGTCCATTTCAGCTAGTATAAAGATCTTAATGCATTCTATTTCATTTTTGACGATTTCCAATTTTCCTAGATTCATACTTCATACATTCCACGTTCTGATTATTAATGGATGTTTGCAGCAGTTTCTTCTCATTTTGAGTTGTGCCACACCAGCAAATAAAAGTCTCGAAAGCTTGACTCCATCCATGTCATTAAGGTTGACTCTACCTTGAGGAGGCAGCTCTTTCCTAGTCATAACCTGAGTGCCTTCCAACCTGAGGGGCTCATCTTCTGGTACTTTATCACACAATGTTCCACTGTGAGTCCAACTCTGGTCTGCTGAGCTTCACGTATTTCAAAAGGGACCCACCTTGTTGGAAATGCATTAGAATCGGAATAACTTAGTACCTACAAGGCCCAGTGGCACAAAAGTGGTTGGCTATACCTTTAAACCTATAGTCACTAAAGCGTTTTAAGCCAATAAAGATAGAAGGTCATGCAAAATAGGAAACCTGAACCATCAGGAGTCTAATCCTAACTTTGTCAAGTGTCTCAGAAGTGCACTGCAAATTTGAAATGAGTCAAGGTGATTCTGTTATATTGGTTCACGTTTCTTTTATCCTGCAAAGCTCATGCCATGCACAACGTCATGGCTAACAGATTTTTTACTCTCTCCTAAAACAGAGGTCAACAAAGTTCAGCCTGTGGACTGAGCTCCTGTTTCTATAAATAAAGCTTTATTGAAACACATAATGTCTATGGCTCTTTTCTTGCTGCAGCAGAGCTGAATAGTTGTGACAAAGACTGCATTGCCCACAAATTCTAAAATATTTACTATCTGGTCCTTTACAGAAAAAGTTTGCAGATCTCTGCTACCACAAAAATGTTATCACTAAAATGCACAGTGTTATGGATTGAATTGTATCCCCCAAAATTATGTATTATAAATCCTAACCTCTCTGCCTGTGGTTATAATCTCATTTGGGAATAGGCTGTCTTTTTATGTTAATGAGACAGGATTAGTAGGGTGTGCCTTGAGTCACTCTCTTTTGAGATATAAGAGAAAAAAGAAGCAAGCCAGGAGCAGAGATGGGGGAAGAGAGATGCCAAGCCACAGGAAGATCATCCAGGAGCAGAAGCTCAAAGAGACAAGGACCTTCCTCCAGAGTCGACAGAGACAATGACCTTCCTCCAGAGTCAACAGAGAGAGAAAGCCTTGATGGCACCTTGAATTCAGACTTCCAGCCTCCTAACCTTTGACAAATAAATTTCTGTTAGTTAAAGCCATCCATTTATGGTATTTCTGTAATAGCAGCACTAGATAACTAAGACAAACAGTATCAGAAGTACTAGGTCTAATGTCCAAAGAGGACAGGTTGGCTACCTTACAAAATGATACGTACTGTTGTAGGATTAAATAAGTCAATAATGGTCATTCTGAAGACCCTGCAAAAGTCCAGAATCACCCAGTTGTGTGATCTAATCAGTCATCACCATCTATAACCGTTTTGCCGTCTGATTTGACTTGCCCCACAAAAAAAAATGAGAAATGTTTCAATTCTGCCTGTAAAAAGCACTAAACAGCAGCACCATACAACAATAATAATAAATATCATAGGCAGTGTGCCAAGCATGTTACATATATTATTAAACTGAAAGCTTCATTAGATTATAAGTTCCATGAGTCCAGGATTTTGTCTGTTTGGTTCACTATTGAGTCCTCAGTGCCTACAACAGTGGCTAACACACTGTAGTTACCCCTTGTGATGAATGAGAGGTAGTGCTCACAAAAATCCCACAGCGGTTGTCCTGGTAGCTTCATTGTCCCAACGAGGAATCGGAGGCCCCGCGAGGTTCAGGCTCCCACAGCTGGCAGGTGGCAAAGAGGAGATCTGAAACCAGGCGGTCTGTCTTCCGTCTCTTAATACCTCACTGCCTCTGTTAACGTGGGTTCAACTGGCAAGCCCCCCTCCAGCCCATCTTGTTTTCAGTTAAATAAAGACCCTTCAGCAATGGGCTAACTAAATCTAACCTAATCAAATGCTAAGCTTTTATTGGGGGTTGATTGACTTAGCGCTATACTGGAAACCACAAGCCTAAAAAGAAACATACAATGCCTTGTGTCTGGGGACCGTGCAGGATAGCACAGTGGTTAAAAGCCTGAGCTCTGAGAGGCGGCTTCATGCTCATGCTCCACTCCACCACGACTCGCCCTGTGATCTCAGGCTAGTTATTCAACCTGCCAGGGCCTCAGTTTCCCTATCTGGAAATGGGGACAATGATAGTGTCTCACTAAGAGAGCTGTTGCTCAGTAACGGTGCCTGTCACATAGTAAGCACTGACATACATGTGTTTTATTATTACTATTAATATCATAGCACTGTGGTTAAGAGCTCAGGCTGCTAACCAAAAGGTTGGCAGCTCAAATCCACCAGCCAGTCCTTGGAAACCCTACAGGGCAGTTCTACTCTGTCCTGTAGGGTCACTATGAATTGGAATCGACTCCAAGGCAACGGCTTTGGTTTTTGGTTTATTATATTATAGGGGCCCTGTTGGTGCAGTGGTTGAGAGCTACAGAGAGCTACCGCCGCTAACCAAAAGGTCGGTCAGTAGTTGGAATCCACCAGGGCTCCTGGGAGACCCGATGGGGCAGTTCGCCTCTGTCCGATAGGGTCACTATGAGTCAGAATCAACTCCACAGCAACTGATTTGCTTTTGCATTATATTATATATTATTTTTATTACTATATTTACTTCATTCTAGGCCTGAGAAAGAAACTCATACCCAACAGCATCCTATCTTGCAATCCCATGTGTTGGTAGACTAAAGCCCTGAAGACTGAAGACGAGAGAATGGAGCCATATATACATCCTAGAACATTCTTCCCCCAATACTTCCCTCAGTTAATTTCTTCCCATCTTTCACGTCGGAGATTAAGTGCTAATTCCTTGGAGTAACCATCCCTGACCTCCCTGCCCCCCGACTGAATTAGTTGTTCACCGTGTAAGCCCCATACTCCTTGCACACTGCATGGCCCGTTTTTACACAGGCGTCACTCCTGTAATTACTTGCGCAATGCCACAGGGGCGGGACAGGTGTGTCTTGTTTACCCGTGCTTCTACACAGGTGGTGGTTGCTGACTGCCGTGGACTTGCCCCCAACTCATGGTGACCCCATGCACAACAGAAGGAAACCCTGTCCGGTCCTGCACCATCCCCCCATCGGTTGCAGATCAGTGTGACCCACAGGGTTTCCACTGGCTGATTTTCGGAAGTAGGTCACCAGGCCTTTCTTCCTAGTTCGTCTTAGGCATAGCAGCACTGCTAAAACTTGTTCAGCATCCTAGCAATACGCAACACACAGAAGACCCCCTTAAATGTCTGTGGACTGAATGCAGTGCAGGCCTAGTGGGCCAAAGGAGACAGAGGAAGGAGAGGTTACTATGGGCGGGAAAAGTCTGTGGCGAGGCTAGACCCGAGGTAGCAAGACAGTAAAATGAAAGAAGCTGAATGGCTTGCAGGTCAGGGTGTTTGTCTTTTCGATTATTTTTTTTTTTTTTTTTTTTTTTAAGGTGAAGAAACAACAGCAGTATGTGATTTCTAGAGAACAATGTACACAGCTCATCCTCAAATCTCCAAGCCTTCTCTAAGTGGACATGGAGGAGGCACAGCTGGTTTCCCCACTGCTGACATAGAGCACAGATTACCATAAATCATCCTGCTGCTCTGCGCCCTGGTGCATCTCCCACACCTGAGAGAATTACCAGAGAGGATTCCTCAGGGAGGAAGAAAATCTTGGTAGGGAGGTTTTCACTCTCATCCAACACGGATTTGGTGATTGAAGGCAATACTACAAAATAAACTTTTACTTTTGATTTAATTCAAATATGGTTCTTGAGTTGTAAGTATTCTTGGGAAGTTCATATATTGATAAATATATAATCTCTTTCTTCCGTTCTCTAGTTAGCAATTAGTAAATTCAGAAATTCTGAATCTCACTGGAAGCATAAGGGCATAAGGTACGCATTTTCTTAAGATGGTCATCTATGCCTCGCTTCTCAGAATATTACCAAGTATGCCACACTTTACTCCGGTTCTACATCCCCCTTCCATTCCGGTAAAAGCAGAAACCTCATCTGCAGTGAGCTATTGAGACAGAGGGGTAGGGGGGAGAGGGGGTGGGGGCAAAGGGACTAAGGAAAAAGAATGGGTCTTAATATGCAATGCAAATAAGTAAACTTTACAAAAGGCAAAAATAAATAAATAAACCATCCTTTTGGCATGCCCATTCTTTAAGAAAATGCCTCTTCAGGATGATGAGTTTTAGATACACTCTGTACAATCGTTGGCTCAATTCACCGCATATTTGTTGTGTATTCATTTATCCATTCATCCAAGTCCACTAATTTATGGAGCCCCCTCTACAGGTAAGGCGCTGCCAAGTGCAGGAGGTTGCGGTCACTGGAGTAGACATGTGCCTGAGGGACTGCCCATGTAGACTGGGGTGAGGGGACCCCGCAATATGTAGAGTGTGTTCTATGGGGTGATGAGGGTCTTCAAACTGGCCAGAACTACTCAGGGACCAGAGAAGGACAGAAACTGAGAGTAAGCCTTTAAAATGTTTTACAGAAATTTGACAGCGTAGTTATATGTTTATGGGGCAGTGGTGGTTACACGGTAGAATTCTCACCCTCCATGTGGGAGACTGTCATGGTTTGAATTATGGCCCCCCAAAAATGTGTGTATCAATTTGGCTGGGCCATGATTCCTGGTATTGTGTGGTTTTCCAATATGTTGTAAATCCTGCCTCTATGATGTTAATGAGGGAAGACGGGTGGCAGTTGTGTTAGTAAGGCAGGACTCAGTCTACCAGACTGGATTGTATCCTGAGGCAATGTCTTGAGATATAAAAGACAGAAGTGAGCAGAGAGACAGGGGGACCTCATACCATCAAGAAAGCAGTGCCCGGAGCAGAGCGCGTCCTTTGGACCGGGGTCCCTGAGCTGAGAAGCTCCTAGTCTGGGGGAACACTGATGAGAAGGCCGAGAGAGAGAAAGCCTTCCCCTGGAGCTGACACCCTGAATTTGGACTTTGAGCCTACTTTGACGATGAGGAAACAAACTTCTCTTCGTGAAAACCATCCACTTGTGGTCTTTCTGTTATAGCAGCACTGGGTGACTAAGACACTGACCCAGGTTCAATTCCCGGCAGGTGCACCTCACGTGCAGCCACCACCCGTCTGTCAGTGGAGGCCTGCATGCTGCTGTAACACTAAACAGGTTTCAGCGGAGCGTCCATACTAAGACAGACTAGGAAGAAAGGCCTGGCAATCTACTTCCAAAAATCAGCCGATGAAAACCCTATGGACCCCAATGGTTCGATCCACAACCGATCATGCAGAGGGCGCAGGATCGCGTAGCTTTTCATTCTGTTGTTCGCAGGGTCTCCATGAGTTGGAGGCCAACTCCAGGCAGCAGGAATCAGCTTCTCAGGTCAGCAAGACCCTGCCTTGCTGCAAACCCCTTCTTGGCTAATGGGGCAATCTCCGCTGAGCTATGCTGCCTCTGGCTCCTTCTCTGAGCAGCCTCCTGGCATCAGGAAGATATGTGTCTCTGGGTTATTAAACATAAGCCTTAATCTAACCTTACAGGACCTGAGGTCTGATCCTATCCATTTGAACAGAAATGCTGCCCTTGCTTTAAGTAAGCGTGACACAGATTGTACAGCCCATTCCAACCCAGGCCTGCTGCCTCCAGCGATGCAGGAAGTGAGGCTGGGCCAGGAGACCGAGGGAGGCCCTGACTCTCGAGTTCAGGAGGGGAGTTTTGTTCTGAAGACGGTAGGAAGCTAATGCAGACGGAGGAAGCATAAAAATCATATGGGAAGTTCTTCGTCTCCACAAAGAACATTCTTTGGCTCAGCAGGACAATATTGTGGGAAATGGCAAAGTTGTTCATGTGGCCCTAGGTCACGGGCCTCTTGAGAAAAAAAGTGGACTGAAAATAACAGAGTCAGCTCTTCCTAAACCAGGTGCCTCCAAGTCCACATTTTACAGACAAGACCTTAAAACGGCTAACTAGAGAGTTCCTTAGTCAGCCTTAAAAAATACATGTGTGTAAATACATAATTGTATGTATGTATATGCGTGTGTAACACTGGCCACTGTTACACGATCTATGTTGATGTTGTTAGGTGCCATCGACTCGGTTCCAACTCACTGCGACCCTGTGCACTACAGAACTAAACACTGCCAGGTCCTGCCCCGTCCTCACAATTGTTGTGCTCAAGCCCATCGCTGCAGCCACTGTGGCAATCCATCTCCTTTCTCGCTGACCCTCTACTTTAACACGCATGATGTCCTTCTCCAGGGACTGACATATGCGGGCACACAATACACACACACACATACAAATATATATATACATATATTATATATATGTATATGTATATGAAACCAAAAAAAGAAAAAAAAACAAATTTCACTGCCGTTGAGTCGATTCAGACTCATAGCAACCCTTTAGGATGGAGAGCTGCCCTATAGGGTTTCCAAGGAGCAACTGGTAGATTCAAACTGCCAAACTTTTGGTTAGCAGCTGAGCTCTTAACCACTGCACCACTAGGGCTCTGTATATACATTTGCTGTGAGTCAGAATCAACTTAACAGTAATGGATCTCTCTCTCTCTCTCTCTCCCCTCACCTTTTCTTGAGCTACTGTGCCTAAGAAGGCATACTTGGTGTCGTCTGCTCACCAATGTCTGAAGCACTTCGGCAACTTTTCAGATGTCAAGTGCCATAAAATCAAAGTCGCTGTTAATGTGGCAAATTGGCCTTTGTTGCCAAAACAAAAGAGGAGACAGAGTTAACCATGGCAACCATGAATAGCTGTTTTTTGAAGATCAAAATCATGACTTTCCATCTTTTTCCATCTGAAGTAGGGGAACATTACTCACTAGAGCCCAAAACGCTTCCTGCCCCATGAAGCTAAATTCCTAGGTCAGCAATATGGTCTCGACAGAAGCCCTTGAAACAGAAATGTTACTCCACAGAGTTCTTATTTCAGCCAATAAAGTGTTCAGTTTAAACTTTCCCAAGAAACTGAAACTTTGGCTCACCACAGAGGAGACGGGAGAGACATTTTTTTTTTAAACGCCTGGAGACTGATGTCACTGCCTTGCCTATCCAATGTCATCTCTTCCCTCTCCCCAAAACCCAAGTAAACCCTGGAGAGAGTGACAAAGGGCTGACATCTCAGCTTTATCCATAGCTGGCACACTCTTTCATTCATTTTGTGCTCAGTGAAGGTTCAGCTTTAAAACACTTTGTGGGGAAGAGTCCAGATAAATTACACCTCATTAGCTTCTGTTCCATGCAAGGGGGTGGTGGGGGAGGTGAGGGGGTGGTAATACAATGTTTAGCAGAAAAATTCACTGCTGTTAGACTCTGTCCTCATGCAGATTTCTTAACTGTTTCCATACTTCCTAAAATGTTTGTTGCTGCAACTAAAGGAAAGTGGGTGTCACCATGGGCCTCTGCTGCACAGGAAAATTCACCATCCTCGTTCCGTAGAATGTACAGTGACAGACACCTCAAGCAGAAGGTACAGATAAATGCCACACCTACGGGACGGTTCAGCAAGATGCTAGTTTCCGCCCCTCGAACAAAGCTGGTTATGTACTGGCTTTTCCGTATGGTCAGCCATTCCTCAACCTTGGTCCTTCTCCTGTCAGTCAACCCAATCAAGCTTGTCCCTTCTAATGCAGAGTTCCCGCCATGTTTACCCATACAGGCATGGCTACGGACAGCCCCCGGACCTCTATATGTCAGCTCTTTACCCAGGGGTATCGGAACCCCTTCATAACATTAAAATATTATGTAGACCTTCACATAATTAAGGTCATAATTTTAACCCATTAGTTAAAAACTCTGACAGGTTATTTAGCAGTACTTCTAAATATGTGTTTATAAATCCCAAGAGCATCTGCATGTATTTGAAAAAGAGTAATATAGAACATGTTATGTGAGCAACCTGTGGACCCTGTTTGGTGGTGGGAAGTGTATAGATTCCTATACCCCTCGTGGAGACTCTGAGGTCCGGGGATGATCCAGCACCCACAGGCTTGGATTCTTGGGTTTGGTCCATGAGAACACTGCTCTCTTTCACATCTCCAGAGTGCATGAAGAAGATGGCTTTCCAGTCTTTTCATCTTGCTCCTTTTACTGGAAGGCATTTCACTATGAAGGCTTTGTAATGGGTAGTCCAACAAAATGCAAATAGGAGCCACATTCAAGGGCACTATTTAAAACGAAAACCCACACGAGATCTCTCAGCAAACCACTGGCTTTAAAGGGGGTCTGGCTGCCTCAAAAGACAGGACACTTGATCCTGGAGATGCCACACTGCACAGCCTGTCTGCCACAGCGTGGCTGGTTCTGACCAAGGAATTTCTAAAACAGACTCCCTCCAACAAAGCCAAGAGCACATTTTTGCAGCCTCACAGTGAAGCGAGGTTTCTCTTTATTAGACAGAGGGCACTACTAAATAGGCTTCCTTTCCCCTCACATGGTCCCAGTCTCAGAGTCTCTGCCTCTCCACAGAAGTGCAACAGCAGGAAGGGAAATGCCTTGGTTACACGGCCACAAGGTCTGGGAGACTCAAGCCGGCCCCAGAGAGCCTTGGGAAGGAAGAAGCAGTTTCAGCCCAGACTTTGCTGAAGCCTAGAGGGTCTCACAACGTGGGCATCAGAACCAAACCATCCAGGAATTATTCTACAAGGAGCACACAAGTGCTAAAAAGCCATGAAATAACCAATGGGGGAGGCTCAGCCCCAGAGTTGCTTCCTTGATGGGCTGAGTCATGAGCTACGTTTTGTACTGAAGAAGAGAAAAGCTACTTGGGTAGGGTAAGAGTGAGTCACATGGACAAGATGCAATAAAGTGGTTGGGTGGCTTAGTGTAAAAGACTCACCAGTAATGAAACAGCCTTCATAGGCCAGGCAATTTGGAGGTGACCCAAAGGAATCCACTGTTTGCTCTTAAACACTTTCTCAAAAGCAGTGTCCTTTTACGGGACATAAAGTGATACTCGTGAAGAGTGTGCTTCTTAGCTATGAGGCTAAATGGGTAGCTCCTGTCCAGAGGCAAGATGAGAAGGCAGAGAGGGTCAGGAGCTGGCTGAATGGACGCGGGAAGTCTGGGGTGGAAAGGAGGAGTGGGCTGTCACAGTATAGGGAGAGCAACTATGGTCACATAACAATGTAAAGTACAAACTTTTATATGAAAGACTAACTTGAACTGTAAACTTACACTCAAAGCACAATAAAAAATTAAAAAAGGAATGTCCTTGATGCAGGATGAGCCATGTGAGCAATGATGGGCGGGATGGATTGGGAAGACAAGTAGACCAGCTGCATAGCTGTGGTAATCACTCAGGTGCGACGTAGATGAGGTTGGAATGAAGATGGTGGAATGGGAAAATAAATAAACAGGCACAGTTCAGCAAGCTGAGCTGACTTTCTGAGCAAGTCATCAGACCAACCACCCAACTTGGGACCCAGCTTTAGAAATTCAGAGTATACAAATGCTGTGTATCGAATGTGTCCCCCAAAAATATGTGTTCTAAATCCTAAACCCTATACCTCTGAAGAGGAGCTCTGATGACCCAACAGTTAAGCACTCAGCTGCTAACTGAAAGGTTAGTGGTTCAAACCTACCCAGTGGCTCCAAGGGAGAAAGACCTGGTGATTTCTCCTATAAAGATTAAACCCACTGCCTCTGAATCAATTCCAACTCACAGCGACCCTGTGGAAAAACATACCTTGCTCATGGATAGGTAGACTCAACATTGTGAAAACGTCAATTCTACCCAAAACAATCTACAGATACAATGCAGTCCCAATCCAAATTCCACCAGCAATTTTTAATGAGATGGAGAAACAAATCACCTACTTCATATAGAAAGGGAAGAGGCCCCGAATAAGTAAAGCATTACTCAAGAAGAAGAACAAAGTGGGAGGCCTCACACTACCTGATTTTAGAACCTATTATACCGCCACGATAGTCAAAACAGCCTGGTACTGGTATAACAACAGATACATAGACCAGTGCAACAGAATTGAGAATCCAGACATAAATTCATCCACCTATGAGCAGCTGATATTTGACAAAGGCCTGAAGTCCGTTAATTGGAGGAAGGACAGTCTCTTTAACAAATGGTGCTGGCATAACTGGATATCCATCTGCAAAAAACTGAAACAAGACCCATACCTCACACCATGCACAAAAACTAACTCAAACTGGATCAAAGATTTAAATATAAAATCAAAAACGATAAAGATCATGGAAGAAAAAATAGAGACAATGCTAGGAGCCCTAATACATGCAATAAACACAAAACAAACCATAAGTAACAATGCACAAGCACCAGAAGAGAGACTAGATAAATGGGAGCTCCTAAAAATCAAACAATTACGCTCATCAAAAGACTTCACCAAAAGAGTCAAAAGACAACTTACAGACTGGGAAAAAAATTTTGGCTATGACAAATCAGATTGGGCGTTTAATCTCTAAAATCTACAAGATACTGCAAAACCTCAACAACAAAAAGACAAATAACCCAATTAAAAAATGGGCAAAGGATATGAACAGGCACTTCGCCAAAGAAGATATTCAGGCGGCTAACAGACACATGAAGAAATGCTCACAATCATTAGCCATTAGAGAAATACAGATGAAAACTACAATGAGGTATCACCTCACCCCAACAAGGCCAGCATTAATCCAAAGAACACAAAATAATAAATGCTGGAGAGGTTGTGGAGAGACTGGAACACTTAGACACTGTTGGTGGGAATATAAAATGGTACAACCACTTTGGAAATTGATTTGGTGCTTCCTTAAAAAGCTAGAAATAGAAGTACCATACGATCCAAGGGGGCGTGCCCAAGATGGCAGTGTAGTTAGACGCTTGCTACATCCCTCTTACAACAAAGACCTGAAAAAACAAGTGACTTGATTCTATATGAATATCTAGGAGCCCTGAACAAGGCAAAGTTGAGGAGTCGGACTGAGTGATGGGGAGAGAGGGAGAAGGTTTGGAAGAAGCGAAGAGCGCCAGCGCCGTGGCTGAGAAACTGCAGGGCTGCAGCCATGCTGGTCCGCAGGGAAGCAGGCAAACAGCTGTGCTGTGTGCGCGCTCGGGAAGCAGTTTCCACATCAAGAGAGACCTGGCAGTAGAGATTCTGCTTGGACACTCCGAACCAGTGAAAAGCAGCTCCCAAGTGGCTAAGTACACGCGTGCGGCCTTTTATGGAGATTTAAAAAGAAAAAAGCCCATTTGGGAAAAACTTCTCTCCCTTTTACCTCCTCCCTCCACGCTCTGCACCAGGAGTCCGCTGGGCCGGAAGTAGATCCCAAAAGGCGCCCTGACCCATTCTCCTGGAGTTAGAGAGGGAACAAATTAGCTACTGACTCCCAAAAGCCAGGAACACAGGGTCGGCACAGCTCCTTTGCGAGGCACAGGTATAAGGGGTCTGCAGACTCTGAGTGCCTTACACCCCTGTATAGACTTGTGGGGACCCATGTCAACAGCGTTAGCCCTCACCACCACAGTACAACAGGGCAAACGTCTGAAGTTTAACTTCAACTGTTTCAGCTGTGAAGTGGCAGATTTGTGACCCTCAAAACAGCCCTGACCCTTAAGTAGGCACTTTTATGGCTCTGCAACAGGGGCTTGAGGACTAGTGGCATCACCTAAACCTCCTAGTCACCTGCTACAGGAGTCCAAGAAAAAGTGGTGCACTCGTGTCTTTGCAGCCAACACAGTGGGGTGCTCCTAGTCCAGCTGAAAAACTCAACTATCTACCCAGCCTAGAGAAAAGGGACACGCTTTCCTTTCAGACTCTCAGGGGCAGCCATCAGCCCCCTGACTGGCTCAGCACGTGATCCCCTACCACAGCCAGAGTCCAGTGCCTGCACCAATACACCCATGCCTCTCTAGGACTGGGGGTGAGAGCCTGCATCACACACTTGGTGACCAACTGCCTGCACACCTGAGCTGATCCCATATAGGAAATTTTAACAGACTCTTGTGTGCACATACTTAGTTACAGAACTAACTACCTGGTGACAGGATATTAGAGATTCAAAGGTGTCAATAACAAACTAGCACACACGAGCAGCCTATTTGGGCATACCAAAACAAACAAAACAACAAGTTAGATCTCACTAAACAAATATAAAATAAAATTATAATAGCTTATTGATGGCTCGGAGACAGCAGTCAATATCAAATCACATAAAGAGGCAGTCCATGATGGCTTCAGCAAGCTCCCAAAATAAAGAATCAATAAATTCTATGGAGGAAGAGAACTTCTTAGAATTACCAGAGGCAGAATACAAAAGATTAATATACAGAACTCTTCTAGAAATTATAAGTACCATACAATCCAGCTATCCCGCTCCTTGGAATATATCCTAGAGAAATAAGAGCTGTTACATAAATAGATATATGCACACCCATGTTCACTGTAGCACTGTTCACAATAGCAAAAAGATGGAAACAACCTAGGTGCCCATCAACGGACGAATGGATAAACAAATTACAGTATATCCACACAACGGAATACTATGCAATGATAAAGAACAATGATGAAGCCGTGAAACATCTTATAACATGGAGGAAGCTGGAGGTCACTATGCTAAGTGAATTTAGTCAGTCACAGAAGGACAAGTATTGTATAAGACCACTATTATAAAAACTCAAGAAAAGGTTTAAACACAGAAGAAAATATTCTTTGATGGTTATGAGCGTGGGGAGGGAGGGGGAGGGCTATTTATTAACTAGATAGTAGATAAGAATTAGGTGAAGGGAAGGACAGCACACACTACAGGGGAAGCCAGCAGAACTGGACTAAACCAAAGCTAACAGGTTTCCTGAATACAAGCAAATACTTTGAGGGACAGAGTAGCAGGGTAGGGGTTTGGGGACCATGCTTTCAGGGAACATCTAGGTCAATTGGCATAACAAAGCTTATTAAGAAAATGTTCTGTATCCTACTTTGGTGAGGGGCATCTGGGGTCTTAAAAGCTTGCAAGCGGTCATCTACGATGCATCAATTGGTCCCAACCACCTGGAGTACAGGAGAATAAGGAACACCAAAGACACAAGGGAAGTATTAGCCCAAGAGACAGAAAGGGCCACATAAACCAGAGACTTCATTAGCCTGAGACCAGAAGAACTAGATGGTGCCCGGCTACCACCAATGACCACCCTGACAGGGAACACAACAGAGAGTCCTGGATGGAGCAGGATAAAGATGGGGTGCAGAACTCACATTCTAGTAAGAACACCAGACTTAATGTTCTGAGTGAGACTGGAGGAACCCTGGAAAACATGGCACCTGGATTCTCTATCCACCCAGAACTAAAACAATTTCCAACGCCAACTCTTCAGACAGGGATTGGACTGGACTGTGGGACATAAAGTGATAAGTGTGCCTCTTAGCTCAAGTAGGTACAAGAGACTAAACGGGCAGCTTCTGTCCGGAAGCGAGATGGGAAGGCAGAGGGGGTTAGGAGCTGGTTGAATAGACAAGGGAATCAGGGGTGGAAAGGAGTGTGCTGTCACAGTATGGGGAGAGCAATTAGAGTCAAATAACAATGTATGTATAAATTTTTGTATGGGAAAAAAGAAAAAGAAAAAAGAAAGTATGGAAACAGGGCAAGAAGTTTCAAAAAAAAAAAAAAAAAGATCACAGCCTAGAAAACCCTATGGGGCAGTTCTACTCTGTCACAGGTGATCCCTATGAGTCAAAGGCCTCTAAGAACAACAATACCTGTCGATGTGACCCGATTTGGGAATAGGACATTTTTTGCTACGTTAATGTGGCCTTATCAGTGAAGGTTTAAGCCTAACCACTTCTGAGATATAAAAGAGCAGATCAAGCAAGTAAACAAGCAAGGAAGCAGAGATGGGGAAAGACAGATGCCATGCCATGTGATGATCCTCAAGAAACCCAGAAACAGTCCAGAGGTGAGATGGGAAGGCAGAGAGGGTCAGAAGCTGGTTGAATGGACACAGGAAATCAGGGGTGGAAAGGAGGAGTGTGCTGTCACAGCATCGGGAGAGCAATTAGGGTCACATAAAAATGTGTGTATAAATTATTGTATGATTGTAAACTTTCACTTAAATAACAACAAAAAGAAACCCAGGAACAGAAACTAGAAAGAGATAAGGACCTTCCCCCAGAGCCAACAGAGAGACAAGGCCTTCTCCTAGAAACGGTGCCCTGAATTCAGACTTCTTGCCTCCTAACTGTGAGAAAATAAATTTTTGTTTGTTAAAGCCACCCACTTGTGGTATTTCAGTTACAGCGGCACTAGATGACTAAGGCACAAACAGTATAAGGGCCGGCCGTGCACACAACTGCCTGAAGTAGGGCCTGCTGTTTTCCCAGAAAAGGAGAACAGCAGCGGAAGGACCCCCACTTTTCCTTCCTTCTCTCCTGATCACTTCACAGGATAGTCACCAGTTCTGGACACCCCATTCTTGGACGTTTCATACCAGGTAGTCATCCCTTAGAGCCCTGATCGTGCTGTGGTTAAGAGCTCAGGCTACTAACCAAAAGGTCAGCAGTTCGAACCCACCAGCTGCTCCCTGGAAACCCTATGGGGCAGTTCTACTCTGTCCTGTAGGGTTGCTATGAGTCGGAACCAACTGGACAGCACCTAACAACAACAGTCATTCCTTTGAGGTGAACTGATATGACAAAGCAGTAAAATAGAGAAATTACTCAGATGATTATACCTTTCATTGAAACATGGGATTTTCAAATTGCAGAGGATGTAAAGCTGAAGCAATATGCCCGTTTCATGAGAGAAGCAGCAGAAACCAAGCAAGTCCATGCAGTTTCTCCAGGCTCTGAGTGCTGGCCTCAGGGGAACAGGGGAGCTCTGTTCGGGCTCTACCACTTAGCAGTGGATGAAGCTGAAGGAATTTTTTTTTTTTTTTTCCTTCCTGAGCCTCAGGTTTTGCATTTGTAAATAGAAAAGATATAACTAAATGGCTCCTAGGCCCCTACCAGCACTCACTTCTTGTGTGATCAGTACTTCTGAAATGATGATGTGTCCAGGTGGGGAAGTTCATTTACCCGCTATCTGGTTTATGCTCACTTAAGGGAGTGATTTCTTTCCTCTGAGGCTCTCATATTGCCCGTTATTCAGAGCGAGCTGCCTCCTGGTGTGCTGTCAAAATACATCAGCTTCAAAGACAAACACACACCTTTCAATCCAAGGCCACGATAGTTTACTGTATAATTTATGATAATGTTAAGTCCGTTCCTCATAAATGTTAACGGTGCAGCTTTTTATTTTTTATTTTTTTTTCATAGATGGGAAACTCTCAGAAAAGCAGCTGGATGTTAAAAGTTACATTTTTTAAAGAACAGCGTTTAAGTGCCTCAGCCAACAAATCCGATTAAAGCAAAACAAAACCCCACTGGGCTGCAGACGCCAAGATTCCGTTAATGGCAGTAAGTAAAATAAAACCACTCAAAGATTCTGTTCTCCTCACTGTTTAGCTTCCACGAATTGGTTAAGTTCGTATTCACAGACTTTTCTCCATTTAACGTGTAGATATTAATAGAGCAAGCGTTCTTTACCTTAATCCAGGTTCTTTCTATTCCCACAAATTGCTGAATTTGTTGCGCACTAAGAGTGCAATGTGCTGAAGACCTTTCCAAAGCATATTCTTTCCGGCTAAAAATATTTTGCCATCAAGTATCCAACCTTTTCTCATTTATAGACACTGCAAATACTAATCTGAAATAGAAATACCGTCGCTTTGTCTCTTACACCCACTAGAATTGTTTTGACTTTCTCAGAGACATTGGGAACCTGGGTTTTAAAATCACTTGAAGCTTTTTCAAAGCCATCCCTGACCAAAACAAGTGAGTCAATCATTTCAGTTTAGCTACTGTATTGGGGCTTCTGAAATTCAAAATTTTCTATTTTCAAGCCTATGATTCATCAAAATCAGACTGTAAATATTCTTAATTATTGATGCCATAAAAGACAATAGTAATAATGACAAATCTAATAATTATAATTTTTAACACAAAAAGATAGGATTTCAAAAGTCTACAATAAAACGGTAAGAAACTAACAAAAGAACTGGGTTAAAGGCCTTCAAATTTCTTGTGATCAGGGTACCTGGGTTCTAGTTCCTCTTCTACTTGATAACTATGGGACCTTACTCATTCATTCATTTATTCAACAAAGACATACTAAGCTTGACAGCAAGGCAGTGTGCTGGCCGTCAGTTATAGAGAAAAGATAGAATATGGTCTCTGCTCTCAAACAGCCCAAAACCTAGGGGGAGAAAAAGACATCCACACAGATAATCCTACACCGTGGTAGGTGCATCGATAAAGAGATGCAGAGTACTAGGGACAAAAAAGGCAGCAGGGAGATGATGCCAGGGTTTGAAGATTTGTTAAAGAAGGTGATGCCTCAGCTGAGTCTTAATACCTGTCCAGTCCCAGCTTCACAGGCTCTGTAAACTATAGCACAAAAGAGCGGCACTGGGATTATTTTGCAGGGTGAGAAACAGAAAGCCCCAGCGTAAGGAGTGAGTTCTTTTTCATCCCGGCTATTAAGGAAAACATCCAAACATGATTTGGAAGAGGGCTTTTAAAAATCCAGTTTCAGGTGATGGAACAATTTGGAAAAGGATAGTGAAAACAGTAGCCCAACTAGAAGAATGTAATTGACGTCATTGAACTGTACATGCAGAAACTTTTGAAATGGTGTATCTTTGGCTATGTATATTCTCACCAAAAAAAAGGTCCTCCAAGGTCGAGAAGGGGAGTGTTGACATGTCGTGGGGTTGTTAACCAATGTCATAAAAGAATATGTGTACTGACTGCTTAATGAGTGAGCAACTATTTCTTCTGTAAACCTTTATCTCAAGTACAATAAAAAAAAAATTTTTTTTTTAAAAATCCAGTTTCAGTGGATTTTTCCCATCCTATCTGTATTTATAGAGGACTTAAGATGGAAGGACAGCACGTCTCCATTTCACAGGTGAGGAAGTTCAGGCCTAGGGCCCAGCGAGGTGGGAAGACTGAGGAAAGCAAGGCCTCAGCTACAGGCCAGAGAGAGGCTCAGGGGCTGGTGGGATTTGGGGGGTGGGAAGAGCTCGCATTTTCCCTCCACGACATTCCCCTCAAGACTGACAGACATGGCTATCAAAAGAGGGAGGGCTCCACTTTTCTCTCTTTTTTCTTCATAAAAGCAACTCAGAAAAAAAATAAATGAAGTCCACATTCAAAACTCCCTGAATGTTCTTTGAAGCAGTGTTTTCCTCCGGATCTTCCCAAAGCACACAGTGGGTATGAAGGCCCTGTTCATCTCTTCACGTGAAATGAGGTTGGTCATGACAAGCTCATCCTGAGTGACCACAGTACATAGGACTTCATGCACAAGAGGAGATAAAAAGCGGGGGAAAGGGCTGGGGTCTGTCTTAGTCATCGAGTGCTGTGAAAACAAATACCACAAGTGGATGGCGTTAATGTTAACAAAGAGAAATGTACTTCCTCACACTCTAGGAGGCTAGAAGTCCGAATTCAGGGTGTGAGCTCGAAGGGACGGCTTTCTTTCTGTTGGCTCTGGAGGAAAGTCCTCGTCATCATTAATCTTCCCCTGGACTAGGAGCTTCTCTGCACAGGAACCTCGGGTCCAAAGGACACGCTCTGCACCCGGTGCTGCTTTCTTGGTGGTATGAGGTCTCCAATTCTCTGCTTGCTTGCCTTTCTTTTTACCTCTTATAAAAGGTGGTGCAGGTCACACCCTAGCGAAACTCCCTTTACACTGGATCAGGGATGTGACCTTAGTAAGGGTGTTACATTCCCACCCTAATCTCCTTTAACATAAAATTACAATCACAAAATGGAGGACAACCACACCATACTGGGAATCATGGCCCAGCCAAATTGATACACACGTTTTTTGGGGGACATAATTCAATCCACGACAGGGTCCTTGGACCCATCCACTGCTGTCAGGTCGATTCCAACTCCTATCAACCCCGTAGGGTTTCTGAGACTAAATCTCCATGGAAGCAGACCACCACATCTTTCTCCTGTGGAGCTGCTGGTGGTCCCAAACCTCCAACTGTTCAGTTAGCAATGGATCACTTTAACCACTGTGCCACCAGGGCTCCTTGGAAGACACTACTAGAAAGCTGGATGTTGGCATGAGCTTGATGTTGACTATGGGAAGATTCAGAGAGCTGGGGAGGAAGAGGGTTGACCATGGTGAGGCAGGGGTCTCGGCAAAGGTGCAGGAGCAGAGGTGGGCTTGGCCAGGAAGAGGGCGCCTGCCAAGGACGTTCTCAGAGGCACCACACAGAAGGGCCTGCCCCACCGCTGCTCACGGGTCGACGCAATGACCATAGTCAAAAATCAGATCTCACTGCAACCCCTCCCTGTCCCCCTCCTGTCACAGTTCTTGTCCAGGGGTGAAGTAAATGGTGGCAGGAGAGTAGGGGTGTTCCAGAGTTTCCTCCCTGACCCTACACAGTTAGTGTGCTGGGCCCCGGGGGTGTGGAGATCTGGTGAAGCCCAGGCTTTGTGCTGGAAAAGCTCATAGCTCGTGAAGGAGACAGAACCCACCCACCGGCTCTGTACTACAAGGTGCTGAGGGCCACGACAGGTATGTGTGCAAATGCAACGGGTGCACAGACGAGAGGTGACAGGAGCTCTGTGAAGCAGAGGTGATGGTCGGGGAGAGCATGGGTGAAACCCCACAGCACATGCTGGGAAGGGAGGGAAAGCCAGTGGTCAGATCCACTGTGGTGAGCGTCTGCTTGGGCTGTGGTTCTCAGCCCTGGCTGCCCATGAGAGCCAGCTGGTGAGAAAACATAGATGCCCAAATGTCCTATAATTTGATATGAGCGGCGGTTACCCAGACGTATGTATTCCCATGTCAAAATTCATCAAACCATACGCTCACAAATTTGTGTACTTTGCTGTCTTAAATCACACCTGACTGAAAACAAAATACCAGTGCCCAGGTACCATCCCCCATTAAATCAGAATCTAACATGCAGTCAGGGCTGAAGACTAGTATCTTAGAAAAAGAATAAAAACAAAAAAAATCCTCGTGGTCCTCCCCTCACTTAAAGGCCATAAATCTTTTTAACAGCAATCAAAGTCTTCTATTCCAACTTCTAGGGAGAAATTAATAAAAATAAATAAAATGTACTGACAGTCCCATTAATACTTTTTTTTGCAAGCAAGCCTTATCTCTAACTCTTACCACCAGCTGTAAAGAAATTAGGCTATAACAGTCCCATTGTACACATGAGGAAACTGAGGCTCAGAAAGGTTACTATCTTGCCCAAGGGCACACAGCTAGTAGGGAGCAGAACTGGGGGGCTGTGTGCAGTGCAGGGATATAGATTTCTCCTGATATACTCAAGCATCCTTCCTAAAGGCAATTACTAAATACCACCAAGTGACTTAGGTAGACCACCACCCAATCTGACTCAAGATCGAACAACTGCTCCTCAAAGAGGGGGCTTTTGCTGCAGGAAGTTTCTGCAAACCAGCAAGCCTGAAGCCAGCACTGATTAAATCGCCCCTTGAAGCCCTTAGCCGCCTGCACGTCTCTTTGTCTTTGGGGTCTCGTCTCAGCAATTCATTTCAGCTTCAGGCTTCAGCCCGCACTAGAACCTCAAATCTGTCATGCAGAGGGCAAGAAGAAATGCCTTCCTAACAAGACTCTGGGCAACCGGACTTGCAAAGAGTCATATTCTTCACCAGCAGGTAACGAAGCTCAAAGGAACGGGAGAAACTGCACAAAAGCAGACAACGACAATTCAGAACACACACTCCTTGAGCGACAGCGTTGAGGAAATCCTCAAAGCCCTTAGCAATGCAGCTGCCAAAAGGAAAGAGAAAAAAAAAAAAAGACTTCTTATAAAAAAAGGTCCATGTAGAAGTCATAATAAGGATCCATATGCACTTCTTCAGGTTATGAAAATTATGGCAGCATTAAAAGTGATAATAGCATAATGTCATCTGGTGGGTATGAAGTCCCGGACCCTATAAGACGGGTTGCTTATACATAAAGGCTAATACTGCCTAGAAACGCTTGGGAAATAAGAACTGCATGTAAGAGGAAAAATATTCACTTGGTATTTCTGGATCACCTCTCACGGTGTTTGCAGGAGAAGTGAACAGGGCAGTTCCCTGCACTCGAAGAACTTCCGTCTTTCTTAAGGCAGCCTCTGCTGTTTGAGCTGCAACTTTCAGGAGGGTGTTATTCCTTCTCTCCCCATTCCATTTCTAAGATCTCACACTGAGTAACCGAAAGGGAGGAGAGGGACTGGGAACTAAGAGAAGTATTCAGTAGGCCTATGCTGTTGTTGTCGTTAGGTGGCCTTGAGTCAGTTCCAACTCACAGCGACCCTACGTACAACGGAACGAAACACTGCCTGGCCCTGCACCATCCTCACAATCATTGTTATGCTGGAGCCCATTGTTGCAGTCCCTGTGTCAGTCCATCTCCTTGAGGGTCTTCCTCTTTTTCGCTGACCCTCTATTTCACCAAGCATGATGTCCTTCTCCAGGGACTGGTCCCTCCTGATAACATGTCCAAAGTACATGAGATGAAGTCTCACCATCCTTGCTTCTAAGGAGCATTCTGGCTGTACTTCTTCCAAGACAGAATTGTTCATTCTTCTGGCAGTCCATGGTGTTTTCAATATTCTTCACCAACACCATAATTCAAGGCATCAAATCTTCTTCTATCTTTATTCATTGTCCAGCTTTCATATGCATATGAGGTGACTGAAAATACCATGGCTTGGGTCAGGGACACCTTAGTCCTTAAAGTGACATCTTTGCTTTTCAACACTTTAAAGAGGTCTTTTGCAGGAGATTTTCCCAATGCAATACATCATTTGATTTCTTGACTCCTGCTTCCATAGGCACTGATTGTGATTCAAGTAAAATGAAATCCTTGACAAGTTCATTATTTTCTCTGTTTATCATGACGTTGCTCATTGGTCCAGTTGCGAGGATTTCTGTTTTCTTTATGTGACATGTGATCTATACTGAAGGCTGTGGTCTTTGATCTTCATCAGCAAGTATTTCAAGTCGTCTTTGCTTTTAGCAAGCACGGTTGTGTCATCTGCACATCACAGGTTGCTGATGAGTCTTCCTCCAAGCCTGAGGCCTATGCTAGATTTCCAAAAAAGGACAGTCTTGTGTCTTTCCTTAGAATCCAGACACAAGAACCACAGAGCTAGAATGTAGTTAAAGGCAGTGGTGGTTCTCAGTGGTCGTAGTCTCACCTCCCATACGGAAGACCCGAGTTGGATTCCCAGCCAATGCACCTCATATGCAGCCACCATCCATCCGTCATTGGAGGCTTGTGTGTTGCTATGTCTCTGAATAGGTTTCACTGGAGCTTCCAGAATAAGACAGACTAGGAAGGAAGCCCTGGTGATCTTCTGAAAAATCAATAAACGAAAACCCTATGGATCACAGTGGCCTGTTGTACATGGGGTCCCCATGAGTTAGGGGTCACCTCGACGACAGCTAACACCAACAACAATCCCAAAACTCTCCATCTTAAAAACAAGGAAAGGAAACCTGGGCTCAGGGCAGCAAAGTGATTTGCCTGAGGTTACAGAGCTGGCTTTATGGCAGGACTGGGTCTAGTAAAGCCACACCTTACATTTTATATATGGCTCTGTGATGCTTAAAGCCCCTTCCCAGATACGATCTCACTAAACACCCTATTGAGGGTATCCCTTTTTTCAGATGAAAAAACGGAAGCTAAGAGAATACACGATTTTTCTCTAAGCTTACACAGCCAGTGGGTCATGAAGCCCAGTGTGTCTGGAATCCCCCTCTGGTATACAGAGGTGTGTGGCTGGCTGGCCCTGTCCATGCCTGTTCTAGGCTTCATTCGTCCAGATTCCCCCTACACACAGCTAAGCCATTGCTCATGGCCCACACCCCAGTGAAAAGGGAGAGACTACGTTACTGAGGAAAACATATTGAGCAGCTTCAGGCACAGGCTGTGCTGAGAAACTTGAGACAGAAGGAAAGGCTGCTCGGGCACAGGCAAGGAGCCGTATTACAGAGGTCCATCACTTTCATATTCATCTGCACAATGCTTCCCCATAAAAAAATGAGGCTTTAATGCGACCTCAATTTCAACCTTGTTGCTTCATCACCTGAAGCCCATTAGAGAGCTATTTCCCAGGGCCAGGAACTTATGATTGGAGGTCGGTAGGCTGGGGTTTTAGATCGACTCACGATGACACTCCTTTCCCCTGGCTTCACTCCTCCGCCTCGGCTCTGCCCCATCCTTGGGGGAGCGGGGCACCCTAGGTGGGTCATGAGGATTTTTCTTAACACACCCAGGACTGAGTTAACTCCTGGCAGGGTAGACAGACCTGTCACTGACTCAGCCCAATGTATGTACAAACATAGCAGCTGATGCCAGTACATACCAGTTGCCATCGAGCTGACTCTGATTCATAGCGACCCCGTAGGACAGAGTAAAACTGCTCCATAGGGTTTCCAAGGAGTGTCTGCTGGATTCGAACTGCTGACTTTTTGGTTATCAGCCAAGTTCTCAACCACTGTGTCACCAGGGCTTCTATGCCAGTAAATGCACCTCCCCAAATACTGAAAGGGCAGGTGCCATCTCGCCTTTTCTCCTCTTCTTTCCCCTCAACTAACCCGTGTGTCTAATCCACATCAGGGTGCAGATGAAGAGCCCCCTAAAGAGTTTCCTGTGATACAAGACAACCAATCCTCAGAGGGTCCCCCCAGAGTCCTCAGATAAATGATCTGCAGTCTGGGAATGTTTGATTCCACTGTTTCTCCAATTCAGATACCTGCTCAAAGCACCTAGGTAGTCTTAAAAATAATAATGCTTGGGCTCCCCCCGTCCCTTCAGAGATTCTGACATAACTGGGTATAGCCTGGGTACAGGCTTTTTAATCCCCACCCCCCCACCAGGTGATTCTAATACGCAGCCAAGTGCGAAAAGTACTATTCCAGTCTAAAACAAAACCAAACTTACTGCTGTGGAGTCGATTCCGACTCATGGCGACCCTACAGGACAGAGCAGAACTGCCCCAAATGTTTCGCCTTCCCAGAAGCAGACTGCCACATCTTTCAGTTAGCTATGCTAGATTTCCCAGCATGCCTCTCATCTAAAACGTCTTCCCATCCTCCACACCCACCAAGAGAGAGGGAAGGTTGTAATCACACTGTCCTTTCCCTACACGCTGGGAACCAACTTTTCCAACCACATGACACCTCCAGGTAGGGTACTGGTCAGACGATGAGAACAGTTGATAGCAAAGCCTTGGCGCTCTCTGTTCACTCCACTAACTATAATGCTTATCAGCCCTCAGACCTCCCTAAGCACAGACAGCCAACCACTGGAGACCTGTGCAATGGTCTTCCCCCACACACCTAGCACCACGCCAGCCCTGCTGATTCCCTTCAGAGTCGATTTCCCTCCACAGAGCCAGCCTCCCTCCTCCTGGCACCCCTGCCACTTAGGTATCAGCTCCTTTCCCTTGAAGGGATCCCTTATCACGGCTCAGAGATAATGCAAACACTAGGAAAATGCTATTTTTATCTTCTGGTGGGTACAGCTTATAATAATTCCTGCTGGTAGGCTCTGTTTTCTATATATTCAGATCCTGACTGCAGTCTACCTCCAGGCAGTAACAAAATGGATGCCGGCGGAGGCAGCGAGGGAGGCTCCCGGTCTGCTTCTCGTGCCGATTCAGCACCCTCCGCACGCTGCACAGCACAGTGCATGGTCAGAAAGACCAGCCGCAGAAAATGGCTGAACTTGAGCGTGGCTTCCGTGCCAGAAATGCTCAAAATCAGAATGACCATATAACTCTGTCATAGGAAACTCTTCAAAAGCAGTATCTTGTCTGTATTCAGTCAACCATTTCTCAGCCTTCCTTTTGTTTTCCTGAACTTGTAATTTTCCGTGATTCCTTTACTTTTCAAATCCTGCCTGGGAGCGCTTAAACCTCCATCCCAGCCTAGGCTCTGCCGCTAATCAGCCGTGTGACTATAAGACTGGGTCCCTGTCTGGGCCTCAATTTCCCCATCTGATAAGGAGATTGCGCTTCAGTAGATGATTGCTGATCTTCCATCCTTGTCTTACCTGACTCTACAGCTGCTAGTTGTTGCGGGCCTTTGAGTAGATTCCAATTCATAGCGACCCTACAGGGGTGAGTGGAACTGCCCCCTAGGGTTTTCTAGGCTGTAATCTTTATGGATCCACCAGCCGCTCCTTGGAAACCCTATGGGGCAGTTTTATTCTGTCCTACAGGGTCACTGTGAGTAGGAATCGATTCGACAGCAAAGGGTTTAGGTTTGCTTAACCTTTACAGAAGTATATCACCAGGTCTTTCTCCTGCCGAGCCTGGTAAGTTTGAACCACCCACCTTTTGGTTAGCAGGCAAGCGCTTCACCACTGCACCACCAGGGCTCCTCTTTCTATCACAATCTTTGCGTCTCCCCTCCAACATCTAATCCATAGCAGATAGTTTAACATTGTTATACTTCCTTACACAACCCATCTCTGTCTAACCCTGCAAAAATAATAATAATAAAACAATAAAGCACGCATTGGAGGTGTATAGGAAACCAATAAACTTTTTTTCTAGTTTTTTTCTGTCATTGTCAACCCTTCCTATTACTGCAGTATTGGTGGTAACAAAAATAAATTGGCTATAAAATATAAAACTGCCCCTTTTCCCCACTAAATGTCGTATTTTACATCTATAAACATTAGTGTTCCTATCAAAAGCCAATGATCGCATTACCACAAGCAGCACAGCTTGTGAGAGCAAAAGGGATGCGTATTCTACAAAAGGTGATATTAAATACCCTGTACGTACTTAGGCAAACTGATGGGGTTTGGGAAACATCCTTGGTGCTGCAGGTAGACAGGTGTTATCCAATTACAAAACAGAGGGTGGCCACAGAGTGGTTCGTTTCTTTATCCACACTGTCATACTACAAAACACGTATACTCAGCCCTGCTGATATAAAGAATACAATGGCGATCAAACAAGTAGACGCCGGCCTGCTAATCTTGTTTGAATTCATGCTGATTTCACTTATATACGTATTTTAAATTAACAATGCTCCTGATTCCTTTGTTTACAAATACCATTCTAACTGCTGCTTTTTCTGACTTCCTCCAATTATCTTCCTAATTCTGAATCGGAACCGCCAACAGGGATGAGCTTAAAATTCCTATTTTCCATCAAAGCCCTGATAGCTAATGCTTCTGATTTGGAAAAACCAGTGCCATTAGCACATCGAAAAAAATAAATTAGCCAAAAGGTATGAAAAATATCGCATTCGCCGTGGGCAATACTGTACTAGCCACAGGAATTGTGGCTGAGGACCCAGGAGGGCAAATTTCACATTTGGGAGGCTATAATATAATGCTAATTGACGCAAGTATTAGTGTTGCGATCTTTTTGAAATCCCATAGTACATTAAATTATAGCTTTTAGCTGTGTAATGAGAACTGGGAAAATTTCTGGTCACTTTTCTTTAGAAAGTCTCTCCTCTGAGGCCATGAGGAATTAACCTTGGCTATCATTAACTCCCCCTTCGGCCAACAACCAGACCCTGAATCTCCATGTCCTCTAGTCAACGCAAGCTCTCAAATGTCTTTAAAAGAAATGATCAAAACATGGGGGCAATGAAGAGTACTATACGAAGAAAATTAGCAATATTCAAACCGTTATAATTAACAAGTTACTAATTCTTCACCTCCTAAAGGGTCGCTATGAGTTGGAATAACTCAACGGCAACAGGTCTTTGGTTTGGTATTCTAGACGCCAGATGACTTACATGCCTTATCCTTTTTCCAGGTCCCTGAGTGATGCAAAAAGAGCTCTGGTGGCGCAGTAGTTAAGAGCTCGGCTGCTAACTGAAAGGTCAGCAGCTCGAGCCCACCAGCCGCTCCATGGGGGAAAGATGTGGCAATATGCTTCTGTAAATATTACAGCCTCTGATCTATAGGGCTGCTATGAGTTGGAATCGACTCAATGACAGCAGGTTTGGTTTGGATGGTACTAATGGTCTGCACTCATCTACCAACCTAAAGGTTGGCCATTCAAGCCTGCTCAGTGACACTGCGGAAGAAAGGCCTAGCGATCTGCTTCCATAAAGATTACACCAAGAAAACCCTCTAAAGCAGTTCTACTCTGTAACACGTGGGGTAGCCATGAGTCAGAACTGACTCAACACCAATGGGTTTGGTGGTTTTTTTGTTTGTTTGTTTGTTTGTTTTTTTGGTATCCTATTTAATCCTCACAATTCCTGGCCACCACCACCTGATAGCTATTGCTATCCCCATTTTACAGATGAGGAATCTAAGACTTCAGAGGCTAAATAGCTTGCCCAGGGACTCAAGACTAGCAAGGGGTAGAGCTGTGATTGGAACTCCATTCCAGGTTCTGTCAGCCAGGCTGTGCTGTTTCTGTCAGCCATGCTGTGCTGCTAGGTCAACCAAAAAGCAAGATAAAACACCAACTAATTAAGCAACTTAGGTTGCTAAGTCAATAAACTAAGGCAAACAAAACTACATGCATTTTATTCTTCCAACGTATTTTTGTGGAGAACAAATTGCCCTGGGAGAGGTACTGTTGTAATTTCACTCGGAGAATTGTCCTTCTGGTAGAAGCAAACTGAAACATACACACAGTAGAATCAGATTGCAATTAAAATCCAATTATAAATATATTACTATAGTAGGCACCTACCCAGGAAAGATCCAGCAGGGGACCTTCTCTGAAAGGCAGCGTGTCACAGTCTTTAAACTGCTTCCAAGTGTCCTTCTGATTCTGCCCTCTAACCTTCAGTGTATGCTAAATAATGCTTGCCAGCCTTTCTCTGTGAGGAAAAGGACCCCGCTTCTTTCTCATGACTGAATAACTTCAATAACACTATTCAATTTACTTTAGAGGATGACATGCAGGGAATATTAAATCTTCCTCATGCAGATTATTAAACAAATGAAACACTGACTTTAAACTGGTGGGGTTTACGAGATGAAATTTGCGTGAGATAAAGAAACACAGGGTCAAAAAAAAGATGTGTGACCTTCACACCCTTTGTTGTTACTGTCTTGTGCCATCCAGTCAATTCCGACTCACGGCGACCCCACGTGTTGCAGAGAAGAACTGCTCCACAGGGCTTCCTTGGAAGCCCTGGTGGTGCCACAGTTAAGTGCTTGGCCGCTAACCAAAAAGATAGCAGTTTGAACCCAGCCAGCGGCTCCTTGGGAGAAAGGCCTGGTGATTTGCTCCCATAAAGATTACAGCCTAGGAAACTCTACGGGGCAGTTCCACTCCGGCATGTGAGGTCACAAGAAGTCGAAATTCACTTGATGGCACCTAACAACAACAACAACAATCTTTACAGAAGCAGATCACCAGGTCCTTCTTCCACGGCACTGCTGGGTGGATTAGAACCGCCAACTTTTCGGTTGCCAGCCAAGCTCAGACCATCTGTGGCACCCAGCGGCCTTCACACTCTTTAAGCCCTTTGTCCAAACAGCTTGTTACTTCTCTGACTTGACATGTTTAGCAAATACCTTTCCAAAAAAACCAAGCAGTCATTTCCCCCACCCAAGGCTTTCTCTTCTTACAACACCATTCACAAAGCAAATTAATGGCAATATCAGATATGCTGCATATCTGATGATCCAGAAATTTCCTTCCGGTTGCCTTCTAGAAGAAGCTTGGCGCTGCTGGCATTTAAGCTGATTTTCTTTAATTTGACAGAACATCTCAACTACAGAACTCAGGCCTCCAATATTTTTCAACAGTTGTCCTGAAGCTCATCTGTCATCATTAATATGAACCATCCAGACAGACTGCCAGTACAGCTCCATTCGCCCGGCTCTTCAATGAGGGCATGGTCAATGGGTTGGCTCTCAATATTTTTAATTTATGAAAATGTCTATGGGCCAGACGTGGGAACCCCACAGCTTCTTTTTAAGTGGTCTGGCATGGACTATGAGTCCACACTGTATGCATCAACTTCATACAGCTATAGGACAGGTGCTAATTAATCCACCTAATTATGTAGTCAGTGGAAGAGGCTTACCCAGAGGATTCTAAATCTGGATGGCAAGAGGAAAAAAAAAAAAAAAAATAGGAAGGGGAAAGGGGGGAAAAGAGCTTTTCGTTTCACCCTGAAACATTATTTCAGGAGTGAGCTTCCTTGTCATTTCTACTTAACTTGGACGGATTCGTGACCTTCCCCTATGTCACAATTGCTGGGGGCTTTATTTTCTTTTTTTCCTTCCCTCTGAGGAGTATACTTAAGGAGAACTAAGAAAAAAATGGTAAACTGACTTGAGAATTATTAGCTTGTCTCTGTACTTTTAAACTGCAAATAAAGCAAGAAAAAAAATCCAACCAGTACAAAAATTTACAATCAGGGACCTGAAATGCGCTGACTCCCAAGTGATCCTGTAACTCCGGCAGGCCTCCGTATGCGCTAACCCCTTACAGGGCCGGTCACAGGAATTCCCTGGGAATCCGTACAATGAACGTGATTACAGACACCAGGAGCACAAGCCTACGAGGCTGCTGATTATATGAGACCGTTCGGGGAGACAGGGAGAAGAAAATCCTGGGGTGTGCAATCAATTTTGTTACCCGTATGCTCGTGGTCTTTCCAGCTTTGCAGAAGGGTTGAAATGTTCTTTCCCCAGTTCCACAGGTTGTCAGGGACACAGAAGAATGCTGTGGTGTCCGTCAGGGAAAGGCAGGAGTAAAGGCAGATCACACAGGATCTATTCTCTCAGGTGCAAACCAACATTGGCAATGCATCCCTAGAGACAGGAAGTCAAGGAAGAAGTGAAGTCAACCAGCACAGGCACACTGTGGTCCCCAGAAGGAGAACTACCTGCCCTGCTAGGGCATTAATTTACCTGGCGCCCAGGACAAAAACCTGGCCACTGTGGTGAGCGCCTCCCTCTTGCCCATTCCTGTCTACAAATGCCCCCGATCCTTGAAAAAATAATCATTTAGGATTATGAATTAAAGTAGCTGAAAATAATTCTTAAAATGAATAATTTGGAATTCACATGTCTCGTTAACACTAAGTGACTTTCTGGCTGGGCAGAAAATCAAAATCTACATTTGGCAGTTTGACAAGTCATTATGAAAATATGTCTACTCTTTATTTGATCTCCTATTTCTAGATATCGTCCTCACTTCTAGACATGTTCTTGCCCTGGATGCTACAGAAGGTATTTCAAGAGGCCAAACACTTAGACACCGTTGGCAATTTGAGGGCAAAAAAGAGAGAAACAGACAAAACACAGTAAAATACCTGATGGTTTAAAAGGACAAAGTTTTCTTGAAAACATTACGTTAAGTGAAAGAAGACAGACACAAAAGGGCACATATTGTATAATTCCTTTTATATGAAATATCCAGAAGAGGCAAATATGCAGACAGAAAGCACATTAGTGGTTGCCGGAAGCTGGGGGGAAGAAGAGATGGGGAGTAACCGCTTAATGGGTGTGGGGTTTCCACTTGAGGGGATGAGAAAGTTCTACAGCTAGACAGGGGTGATTGGGTGCACACTGTGAAGCTATTTTAATGCCACTGAATTGTGCACTTGAAAATCGTTAAAATGGTAGGTAGATGTTATGTGTATTTCACTACAATAAAAAATGACAATATTTTAAATGGTAGCATTCAAAGTTTGGGTTCTAATGAATGGCAGATAAATCAAAGGATCACAAATTCTAAGCACTCGGCTAGCCCTCCTGTGGAATTAAAGACAAGGGGACAGACCCTCCATTTACCTGCTTTCCTGCTCTTATCTTCCAATCCAGAGATCTTCCTGCCACTGAAAGAGATGCAAGGCTGAGGACAGAGGGAGGAGGAGGCAGACCGTGCCCTTTCCCCTCCTTCCTGACCGAAAGTCCTCGGAGGGAGTCGGACTTAAGCAGGCAACCAACCCCAGGCAGCTGACGAGCTTTCCAATGTATTCAGCTTCTTAAGAGTGAGCAAGGTTTCAAGCGTATTTGATTTCTTAAGAGTTTTTATGAACAACAGCAAACTGAAGATTGCTGCTTATAAATTCCCCAACGCTCTGCAGGGTTACCCTGTAAATGGGGAAAGAGCAAAACGGGAAGAGAGAGAACGAAGCAGAAAGGGATTACGGAGAGAAGGGGAGCTGATGACATCAGTCGGTAGAAAACTTCTCTTGAACCCTGAGTGCCTAATGAGTATTTTTCCACTGATCTGAAGCAGCAGCATATCATACTGGTTATAGTAATACTGGCATATCATGTTGGTTATTCACTGGTTTCTTCGTCAATAAAAAGGAGAGAACTCACATGTATTCTAGAAAGGAGGGGACAAATGCAGCTCTGATTCCTGGTGATGGGAGGTGGCTCAACACGCTCTTAATGCTGCAAGAGACTTTGAAATCTCTTACAACCCTCTCATTTCACAGGTGGGAAAAGAGAGGCCCAGGGAGGTAAAGCAAGGCACCTCAAGATGTGAAAGGACAGTATTTCACGGCAGGTTCTAAAGATTTTCATTCTATGGAAATGGAAGAATCAAACGAAAGTTTTGTCATTTAGAAATAAGAGATGTTTTGGCACTAGGGTGCTGTGGTTAGACACACAGACTTTAGAATTCACAGATTTGGGTTCAAATTGTGTTAGACCACTTAATAGCTTAAAGTACTCTGAGCAAATAATTTAATCTTTGGGGGCTTTAACTTCCTCACAAAATGGAGATAACTATCTCTATAAAGTTATTTATCATTGTTGTTGGTTGCCATCAAGTCGACCCCCAAGCCACAGAGACCTCACGCACCATGGAAGGTAATGCTCCTCAGTCATGCACCATCCCCATGATTGGCTGCGAATCAGATTAAATGAGGAAAATAGAGGTAAAGTGTTTAATACAGAACTAGGAGGGTAAGTACTCACACCATGAGAGCTGGTGGCTTTACTACGGTTAAAACTCACTCTAGGATGGGCGTTTCCTGTAAAATTCTTTTCATTTCTCAATATATTTCATATTTTTCAAAATAAAATGTTGTGAAAAAACATTTTTAAATGGCAGGGCTTCAAGAAGAAAGAAAAGGAGGCAGGTCTATCTCCATAAGGCAGTCCTAGCATCTCTAAGACCCGGCCAGTGTTTAAACAGTTCGTCAGCAGTGTTTGAAACCCAGGTTTCCTGACTCCAAATATCAAATCCTCCCCAATACACCATACAGGCAAATAATCTTAGCACACGTGTTTACCTCAGTGCTTGCTCCCACTGCTCAACCCACTGTAATACGTAGCGAGCCAAAACACAAATCACCCAAGAGCTAATCAATAGCTTGTTTAGTGGTAAGAGTTAGCATGCTACGCTTGGCCAACATGGTCACATCACGCTTGAACATTAAGTGTGAATTTCTCAGTCACTAACATTCCCAACCCTTTTACTGGGGCCTAAAATGTTTCCACTATTTGTATATGTGTCTGTTGTTGTTGTTGTTTTTTTTTTAAATAAATGTTCTAAAATTTTTCGGATGGTCTTTGGAAATGTAAATCCAGACTCTTACACTGAGATTTCTGACAGACTCACGCAGTGCTTGCTGGTGCAGTGTCTCCAGCAGGGAGAGGCTGTAGTTTCTTTCGAAGGAAGCTACGTATGTATTAGGTGGGGGCAGGAAATGCTGAAAGGATCCTGGGGGAGGACTGAGGGAGATTAAAGGGAGTTTTGGCCAGTCACTGGAAAGCTCCAGAAAAACGAGATCTAACTAATTTTCCTCTTAAAAAAAGAAAGGTGCCATCAAGTCAATTCTGACTTGTGACAACTCCATATGTGTCAGAGTAGAACTGTGCTCCATAGGGTTTTCGATGGCTAATTTTTCAGAAGTAGATCGCCAGGCCTTTCTTCTGAGGGCCTCAGGGTAGACTCAAACCTCCAACCTTTTGGTTAGCAGCCAAGCATGTTAACATCTGCACCACCCAAGGACTCCAATTTTCCTACAGAAGTAATAGAACAATAATATTACTAACAGCAAACAGTTAAGCAATTGGCTGCTAGCCGAAAGTTGGCAGTTTGAACCCACCCAGCTGCTCCACAGGAGAAAGACCTGGCAATCTGCTCCTGTACAGATTACAGCCAAGAAAACCCTACGGGGTAGTTGTCCTCTGTTACAAGAAGTCGCTGTGAGTCGCGATCGTCACTGTGACACCACCACCACCAACAGCAAACACGCTGTTCGTGTTCTAAGCACTTTTCAAATATTAACTCATTAAATACAAAATGAAAGTCAGTATTCCAAAATCCGAGCCCTGATTTGGTACAGTAGAAAGCAAGAGAAGCAGATGTTCCAACCTTGCTGGGGGACAGGGAAGGCAGTCAAGGAGAAAGACCACTAGATTGAGAAAAAGCAGACCTGGCACCTTGCTTCCACCACCAAATTGATGTGCCTCTCTAGGCAAGTCACTTCTCCTCTTTGGCAAAATGTCATCGCTGGCAAATTGGGAAAACTTCAGTCAGAAAAATAACACTGAATTGGGGTAGACACTGTGACCCTGACTACTGGCGGACACTGACCATGTGGGTAGAGCCCACGCCCCTCCAAGCTTTCCCATGTCTTCCTCCCTTTCTTCCCCCCTCCCTCCTTCCATCTTTTTAAAACAGAAGTCAGATTTGCATTCAAATCTTTAAAAAGGGGGAGAATTTGCTCACTAATCTATTCTGGGTATAAAGTGAAAGTAGAAATTCACTGGAATGTATAATTCAGAGTGGTTTACAGAAACCATGCCTTTCCAGAAAAATAAATTCAGCTTAATTTCCCCAAAGTATCAGCACATTCAATGCTAGCTTATGTACACACCAACAGGAAAATTATTAATTTTTTATATCTTAATGGACGTTCGAATGATCGGTAAACTATGACCTCCATCATGGCAAAACAAAGAAGAGTCAGCAAAGTGTCCTTATGCTAGGTTGTTATTGCTGTTTTGAATTTTTTTTTTTTTTTTTTACAGTAAAGAAAGTAAAATCAAACTTGTTCCTATTTTGTAGGCATCAAATATTCCAGTTCAGACTTTTTTTCTTCTTTCTAATACTATCTTCAATTAACAATCCCTTGATATTACAATAAATAATACCAAAAGATGAATAATGAAAATGTAACTTTCAATGTGCTATAAATTCAATTCTAAGGAAAAAGTCAAGTGCAATAACTAACTAACTACTTTAGTGCTTATAAACATAAATAGAATTTCCTTTGGATTGTAGGTACATCCTAAGTGTGTTGTGCTGCTGTCAGAAATGCAAACAGCTGTAAGAACAAACACAGACTTAACTTAGTGTTCTAGAAATAAGGTCAAGCCGCACTGCTCGGGGGTAAGCACAGCCATTAAGTTCGGTACCACTGCTTGTTCGGTCCGTTTACATGACTGACCCGTATAAACGTGTGCCGTTTTCACTGTTGACACTTTTATAAATATCAAGAACTCGCTGAATAAATCCTGCTATATATTTCTTTGTATCAAAATGGAACACTCCACTGTTGTGAAATCTGGCAGTAAATAAAAATAGCCTGCTTCTTATTAGATTCGTCCAACTATGGGAACACAATTCCTTAATAGTAACTAAGCTTTGCTTTAAAAGGTAAACTCTTTAAAAGCAAAGCTATAAACACTAGTAAAAGCATAAAGGCAACAACAGCTTTGTTCATTATCCCTAAACAAAAATTGTCTTTTTTTTAAAAGGAAATATTTTCCAAGATTATTAATGTGTACCTAAAATAATGTTAATAGAGTAGTAATAATGTTCTGCAACGTAACTGCTAATACTTTTGGGGATTTAAAGAGAAAGCAGTTCCTAACACTTTCCTGAACCTTTTAACTAAGGGGTACCTGCAAAGTTGCACTGCGTAACTTTCCCGAGACTTAAAGTAATGGTTGTCGTAAGAGTAAAAATTAGATTTACCCTTTCAGCCAGTTTACATTACCATCTTACTATGAAAACAAAGCAAGCTTAAACAAAAATGACCCAAAGCAAAAAGAATCTGAGGATGCACATATTAGGATCAATAAACCCAAAAGGTGAAGGCCACTGATTGATCAGAGAAGGAGAAAAAAGTCAGTAGTCTGTGCAATGTTATGACACCAAGGCCAAGGGGTAATCACAAGTTAGAATGGCCAAGGAGAGCCCAGACAGGCTAAAGGTTTGTTGGTTTGCGTGCAGGTACTCTCAGGCCATGACTAGGTATGCAGACGTGTTCACTCAGTATACTCACCTTCCCCACTCTCCTCCACCCTGAAATAGGCCAGTCATTTGTTGAACTGACTGGTTGCTCGGACACCATATTGAAGATTCCTTTTTAGCTCCAGGAATCTGGGAACATCTGCCTTGATGCCACCCCCTACCTTTTCTGACACCTACCCTTCTTCCCACTGCATCATTGGACTCAATGAAAATAAATCTCTAACTAGCACAATGCACCTGAATTCCCCCACCTGAAGGTAAATTCTCATGAACATCTTGCTAAAATCCAACGGGTGGGAGAGGCCAAGTTTGTCTGATTTCTTTTAGGATCTGCCTGCTTCCTTGTAGGTCCAGGCAGGTAGGTCACTGATTTCTGGAACCACAGTTTACTAGGTGAGCAGCCCTGGGCTTCTTGCCTTCAGTGTCAAATCTCTTATCTCACACTCAGGTTTAGCATCTGATTCAGCCATTTACGGCTCCTCGAAACTTGACATCCCTGTCTTAGAAACCTCCCAGAGTCTGAGATCTGGCTTCCGACCAGGCAGGTCTTAAAGTACAGGATGGTCTGCTGGGCTGTGCAGGTGTATCGGTGATCAATAGTGCTATTGATGATCAATAGCGCTAAGAAACTCTGTAAAGGTTCTCGATCAGTTTGGCTTAAAAAACATTTCCTTTCCCACGTAGGAACATGTTATCTAGCTTTAGTATGGAGCATGGACTTAGCAGCCAGTTGCTGGGGTTTGAACATCTGTTCACATTCTGCGCCTCAGTTCCTCGTTTACAAGGACAGAGGATAATATTACCACAGTGGTTAAGATCTCGGCTGCTAACCAAAACGTCGGCAGTTCGAATCCACCAGCCGCTCCTTGCAAGCCCTATGGGAAAGTTCTACTCTGTCTTATAGGGTCGCTATAAGTCAGAATAGACTTGAGGGCAACAGGTTTGGTTTTGGTTTTCATGTCCTATAAGGCAGAATCAAAATATGTGCAAAGCACTTGGAAGACTGCTAGGAAGAAAGCAGGCCCTGAATAAATATTAGCCTTTATTATTAACCCACAAGGAACTGAGAAAAATTCTTGTTTTCAACCCCTTGGGTAGGAATAACAACACAAAACTATGCAATAGCCCAAGTGTGATTTATGAAAAATGCAAACGTGCATCACATTTTCGATTAGCAAATACACATCACAATATTCAAAGCTGACTCGGACCTACTCTGGACGTCCTTAGCCCAACAAACATAACCCAATCTAGTGTCTGACAGGTGTGGTCATAGCTTGAGAAGTTTCAGGGTTTTGTAGGGAGAACAGGTACTGTTCTTCATTAGCACTTCACTTTCTCTGACCCCCATCATCCTCTACTGATGAGCTGCCTAAAGATATATGCGCCTCTTCCAACATACCACCGTCCGGAGAGACTTCAGGCAAACTCACCGTATAATGTAATTTTTTCCCTAGGTTGATAAAGTTAAAGATTTAAATAATTATTTGGTCTATCAGGAAAACACGTAGAAAGAAAATTTTTTCCTTTGGTTTCAACTACCTGTTTAATCAAGGAAAACATGTTTTTATTCTTAGTTATCTCTATAATTACTCAATTATCTCCTTGGCTTTGGAGGATGTATCTGAAACTCAACACACTTGGTTAATAATTAACTTCTGGTTAATAATTAACTTCTTTTAAAAGTCAGGAACCTCTAACGGATTGAATTATGTCCCCCAAAAAGATATGCTGAAGTCCTAGCCCCTGGTACCTGGAGCAAAACCTTGTTTGGAAATAAGAGTCTTTGGAGATGTTATTCATGTACTTTCACAGTTTTCATGAGGTCATACTGGAATAGAACGGGTCCCAATCCAATATGAGTGTTGTCTTTACAAAAGAGAAGAGACACAGAGAGACAGAAGGACGGCCGTGTGAAGATGCATCCATAAGCCAAGGAACACCTGAGGCCACCAGAAGCTGGGTGAGACCACAAAGGATCTTCTCCTAGAGGCTTCGGAGGGAACATGGCTCAGCCAACACATTGATTTGGACTCCTAGCCTCCATAATTGTGAGACAATAAATTTTCTGTTTCGTTCTGTTACACACAGGGTCGCTGAGTTGGAATCGACTCCACAACACCTACCAACAACAACAACAAGCCATACGCTCTTTGGTACTTTGTCATGACAGCCTTAGAAACTAATACCAAGCCAGAGATCAAGCCAGAGGACACCAGAGCTGGTATGTGGACCAGAAACTGTAAACTGATGATGAGTTACACATTATATTGACATTAATTCCTCCAATACAGGTAGAATACACTTACTTGTGAAATGAGCCCAAAGTCATTTTGTTCTACCTTAATAACTATCAGGTTTAAAAAAGACTTAAAAAAAAAAAAAAAAAAAGTATCTTCATTCCTTTTTAATCTGGAATGAAAGAAATCAAAAAGCCCTTGATCAAAGTCACCAGCTTCTTAGTTCAATCAGGAATTAATTGTGACACAGACTGGGTGCACTTCCATAGTAGAAGAACTCAACCTGACTGGATATTTCTTGAGGCAGGGCCATTCTTGCAGGATGAAATAAAGAATTCTTGTGAATCACAAAAACTGCCCTCACTACCCACCCTCCCCCCTCCCTTTTTATTTATTTATTTAACAGTAGCAAGTTTACTTTCTTCTTCATAACGTTTTGTTTCTGGCAGATGTGCCAGTTAAATGTTTACTTTAACAAAACTTGTTTTGTTATCTGTTTATATCATAACTTTGGAGGAATAATATGAGATATTCCACTTACAGCAAGTGCAGACACGACCTACCCATAAAACCTATTTTGTCCCCCAAAGTGTGAAAATAATATCTAAGTGTGAGAGCTTTTCTCACACTTTGATGTTATTCTCACATTTGTAACGTCAGAGACTTGTACTTCCACATTTAAGGAAAAAAAAAAAAAAAACTACCACCAAATCCTAAAACCAAGTAGCTACAAAATGCCAGCACATCACTCTGCCCAGCTGCTTCTGCCCGGCACAGGACAGCAGAGAGCTGGACCCCTGAGAACCGTGGCTGGGGAGCTAGAGGGAGGGTTGAAAATGCTAAGCTTGCCCATCTGCAAACCTAATGGACACCAAGCGGTACTAGTAGCCAGACCAGACACATCGCCACAGACTAAACAAGAAACAAGTCATTACCACTGGGATGCTGACCCACCTGGCCACATCTCTACGGCCCCTGAAACAACAGTCTAAGTGACCCACAGCTTCTGTCTTAGTTTCGTAGTGCTGCTGTAACAGAAGTATCACGTGGGTGGCTTTGATGAACAGAAATTTATCTTCTCACAGATCTCTCACAGTTTAGGAGGCAAGAAGTTTGAATTCAGAGTGCTGGCTCTAGGGGAAGGCTGTCTCTGTCTGCTCTGGGGGATATCCTTGTCTCTGCCTCTCTAGCATTCTTCTCAGTGTTCCTTGGAGATCCCCCATTTGTGCTTCTTTACGGCTGTGCCTAATCTGCTCTTTTATAGCTCAAAAGCAATTGGCTTAGGACACACCCTACACTGATTTGGCCTCATCAACATAACAAAGAAAACCTGATTCTCAAATAGGATTCCATCCATTTGTATAAAAATCCAAACCCCACAGGGTTTCCAAGGAGCAGCTGGTGAGTTTGAACTGCCGAGCTCTTAACCCCTACACTACCAGGGCTTCATATGTATAGGGGTTAGGATTCCAACACATATTTTAGGGGGACACAGTTCAATCCATAACAGTTGTCTAGGAAGACTGAGTTGAAGAAGCAAAAAAAAAAAAAAAAGTGAAAGCTTGGGTGGGTTGGTGGCGGAAACAGTTTCTGGCTGCTCAAAATTTCAAGAAACAAAGCTACCGAAGGGTCCCCAAGTGGTGGTAGTTTTTAACATCTTTGTTTACCACCTGTCCTCATTTTTAAGAACGGACCCAGGGATTTAAATGCTGCGTGCCACTTCCAGAATTTACTCTCCATGGTTTTATGAGAGGGTATGGTGTTTTCCCTAACCATTCAAGCTGAGAATCTGGAGCTTTCATTACCTTCCTCCCTGAGCTTTGCTCTATCCAGAAAGATTCCTCCACAAAACCTCTCTGAGAATGTACATTTTCCCCACTTAAATTATCTTCATTTATTAAAATTTCCTTCATTTTCTTTGTGAAACAGTTATGTGATAGTGATGGGTACTGTTAATGAGCTGTTACATTTGACCTGAGAGATGGCTCCATTTTAGTGGTGATGAAGCTGATAGCTGGTTAAATTTGCAGGTGGTATTTAATCTTTGGGGTCCCATCTACAGTTATTATCAACAGTTCAAGCAAAATCATTTAAGCACCTTTTTTTTTTTCTTTTAAAATATGGTTACTAGTATTTTCATTAAATTTTTAAAAAGTCACGCAACAGACTACAATGAGACAAAAGAATGGGCACATTGTCACAAGACATAACTGGGGAGAAAGGGTATTTTATTTCTTATAAAGAAATAATAGATGAGCAAATAATCAAGAGGGCAGTTCTTCAGAGTAAAGTATTTCACTTAGCACAATTCACAGACACCAGGATTGATGACTCCATCTAAGACTGGCTTAGGTTGAGGGTGATGAGCATAATAATAATGGCGAGTATGATACCCCACCATTGTAAAGCACTTGAACCTTCGTTCACAGTGCTTTCAAATATCATCTCTCCCTATTGCTTATGCTCTTGAAATAAGGCCCAAGAATATCACATTTATTTTGAGTCAAAAGTCAACACAGTCTCAGCTTTGCATGAGCTGTTTCCTAAGATCTGCCATGTTGGCATCAACCCATCCATTAAAGGGATGGTCCAACATCCAATGACTGGCGATCAAAGCTGCAAGGGTCAAAACACAAGGGGAAAATATTTCTTCAGGCCAAAATAAACAAGCCTACCATTTCTCAATATAAGTGAAACACGAGAACCCAATGAAATCTAGATCGAGTTAATTTAAAGTTGTCTTCTGAAGACTATGGGCACTGACACGTTTTATTTCTCTGCAGGCTCCTCATTGCTCGTTTCGTCTGTAGCACATATAACACGGAAAATTTCAGCAATAGCAGTTACGAGTTTAACCTTCCAAGGTGTTTTCTCTCTGGAGCTGAAGGCAACCCAAACCTGGAGTCTGTGGCTCAAAATGCCTTTTTTTAAATTAACTTTCTTAAAGGCACAGACCTTAAGCTCTTCCCTGCAAAATTAACATATTGCACACACTTGCCCTCTTTTGTAAAATGCCCCGGTTCCTGGCAGCGTGTACCTGTACCCAGATTAAGCCTGCAGCTAAGAGGCACTCGCCTGCAGCTGGGAATCACGTGCTTATACCCGTATGCCAGGCCTTTCCACACGCAGACTTTCTCCAGCGCCACGGAACACATCTCTCAGTGCTCAGAACAGAGCTAAACTACATTTAACATTTTTTTAATTTAAAATGTGTGCTTACATGAGGGCCACTCTTGCTGAACAATCAATTTGCATTACATTAAATTAACATAGTAATGGACAGCTATAAAATTACACATTTCATGCATCAAATTTAATGATGAAATAATAGGTAATAACAGGTTACCAATTCTGACATAAATATCACACAATCAGTAAATCCACTCAACAATAATGAATACCTTTAAACATCCCATTTCCTGGGCAACAATCTTGAAAGAGGAGCATATAAATTGGAACATTATTGCCCATCAGGACACCATAATTACCCTGGAAAGGGACATACAAGAGGCTGTTAACCTGAAGCATGTTGTTACAATGGACTTTTCCTTGCTTTATTTACATTGAGTCATTTGGGAGAATTTCATACTGTCTCACCTCTATTTTGACATGCTGTTTCCAAATCATTCATTTTTATGGTTTTAAAAAAAAGCTAACTTGCCTGCTTGGAACAGGATCAGAACAAAGGTGGTAGTTCTCAGTGATCCAAGAAAGTGAGAAACATATGTATTTGGTTCTTAAGATTCATTTGGGTTTTTAAATTAAACAACATGATTTATTTTTACCCATTTTTCCCCTTTGTCTCTAATTATCTATGTGCATGAGACACTTTTTAAAAAAGAAGTACTTAAAAAAAGTGACTCACATAGACGTGGGCTGGAGCTAGATGGTTCCGTGTATGCTGAATGATGTATGAATAAAAATAATCAGAGGGCAGACTTCATACAATACGAAAACTTAACTACTTCAGGTTAGCTGTCATTACTTCCCGGGCAAAGAGGACCAGTCTGAAAATGCTCAGGTGGCCATGCTTGTCTGTTTTAAGCACAATTCTTTCAAAGTCCTTTGACAAAACGTGTGAGCTTTCACAGATATTGCAAGAAATCCAAGTTCCTTCATGCCTCAAGATGAAATGACTACCACCAAGCATAAAGCTTGTGAAGCACAGGTTTGTGTGGAACAGGATGTGGGGAGGGTCTCCTCCTATATTGTCAAGACTGCATTCTGTGAAACACTCGTGCCCCTCAGGATGCAAAGAGGTGCTGAGAGGGAAAGCAACCGTACTCCAAGCGAAAAAGTTCTACAAACGCTCAGTTAAAAAAAGTTAAAAATTTCTGTTTTTTTAAAAAATGGCAAACTTCTCAAAGTCTTCAACACGCCAATGTGTACTGAGAAGCACCAAGGGGGAGATACAACAGGCAGTGTTTCCCCATACTAAACTGACTACAGAAATATTTCTCACAGAAGCACCACAACTACTTCACCAGTCACCAGCGTTCCAGGGAACACAGTTTGGGAAACACTTGTCTAACTAACAAAGAAATCAAAGTATAGAAGTGCTTAATTAGGAAAGGTCAGATTGAGGAAAAAGAAGAGGAGGGTCCTAACATGCTGACTTTTGGATCGGTTAGCGGAAAGTTTTTTGATCTGTGAGGGAGAAAACGTGACTGAGGGAAACCAGAGGCCCCCTGAGCTCTCGGTCCGGTGGTAACCTTTGCTGTGAAGGGACGGCATTCTTGCTGAGGGAAGCTGAGCACTTTGCAGGAGCCATTGAGTTCTATTTCACAGGGAGACCTTCAGCTGAACCCTTTGTCATCTACCTCTTGATGGAATTCAGAGACTGAACCGCAGGACAGCACTAGCCTGCTACCCTGCCATCCTCTGCCAGGGCAGGGTGAAGACGGAGTGAAGCTAAGGTCTGACGGGAGAAAAGAAACAACAACAAAAAAAAAAAAATCAAAGAAAAAAGCAAGGCGATACTCCCCCCAAAGCTCTGAGTTTAGTTTTCCCGAAATTCTCGTCCCTTTCCCTGGGTGCTCTTTAAAAATACAGTCAAACAAATTGGGCCGAAAGGGACTCTTACCTGACTGAAGCCCTCTTTGCACCAGAAAAGTTCTGCTAGAAGCTGGAGGACACCATTTGGCACTCTGAAGACTTCATTTGCACATTCTCAGTTGTACTGCTATAAATGTAACCACTGGTATGCATATACATTCGCAGTACCCTGAATGCACAATGTCGAACTTACTTTTCTAGAGTGAAAATTTTCTCAACATGTCAATTTTCTCATTTTACCAGTGTCTGCTCACGTCCAAAAATGCAAAGACAGAAGAAGAAAAGTTGGTTCTGGCTTCACTCGCTTTAAGTTTAGGCAGAAGGCCAAAAACAGTACCTAACATTTTCAGCGGTCCCATGATTCCTTTGGGGCCTTCTGGAAAGAGGTGCGTTTTTCAAAGTAGGTTAAGGAATTATGATGCCTGGTAGGGGTACTTAACAAACCAGCATGGGGAGGTTTGCATGACTGATAACCACCTGTCAAAATTGTACTCATCTTTAAAAAAAAAAAACAAAGCCACTGCCGTCAAGTCAATTCTGACTCATAGTGACCCTACAGGATAGAGCTGGAACTGCCCCATAGGGTTTCCAAGGAGCACCTGGTGGATTCAAGCCGCTGACCTTTTGGTTAGCAGCCATAGCACTTAACCACCACGCCACCAAGGTTTCCACTTTTTAAGGTCCAGTTTAATATGATCTCCTTCAATGAACATTTGGAGTCCTCTGCCTTACTCTCTAATAGCCTGATATAAGGGAATGGAACTGGGCGAGAGACAGAAGGATTGGTCCGAGCCATGGGGGATAAGGAACCACAAGGCGATACTGAAATCTTAACAAGGAACAGCCAGTAAGGGGTCAGGTGGGGAACACAGGAAACCAAGAGGTAGGGGGCCTGCCCTGGAGCAGCTGTGCCAGAGGTCAGCCCTTCTGTCTGGGTTTTAACGCTGGTATTCTGACCAAAAAAAAAAAAGAAGAAGAAGAAGAAGAAACTACTGTATATTCATATTTGGGGAATATTTTTAGTCTTGTGTTTTTGACGTGTGAGCCGCCAGCACAAAATACACCAAACACCTTCCTAACTCCCTCAAACCAAATAAATAAATGAAAAGAGAGGCTGTTGAAAACCCTGACAAGTGGCGTGTCAAGAAAAGCTGTTCTTCACACAAGAAACCTCCTTTCCAAACCCTAAATCCTACCAACTTCCATTCTATTTGCAGTACCCTTATCTGTTAGTATCACAATGGAAAAGTGTAAATTGGACCCCCCAAAAAAAGCCAAAAGACTGATCAAGGAGTTCTGTCCACATTTCAAAACACTGCGTTCGTATTTCGGAGACGTATTTATAGAATTTACAAAGGGGGGCAATATTGACTTCTGGGGTCGATGCAGTGTTCATAGATTTATCTTATACACCGTGTTCTTCAACCTCTGTTACTGGAAGTCAAATTTTTAGGTTTGGAATCAATGTTAAATTTGGAACAAAGAATTTATCAGAACAATGTGTGACTGGAATAGTTTTAAGCCAATACACACGTTATATAATCGTCTGCCCTGTTCTGAAGCCCAACACAATTGCTCTGGACTAGCAGAAAGAGGCCCAGAGAGCAAAAGAGAGCCTGAAAAAGCAGCAAAATGATCCAATTTAATCCCACTGTCCAGCAGGGGGAAAGAGGAAAAAAGAAGCCAGAAAAAATGCTTTTTTTTTTTTTAATTTTAGAAATCTATTAGAGGAGAAACCTCAAAAAGCCTTTACAAAGGGAGTCAACACCTTCAAAGATTTAAGACTGCAGAAGCTGAATCAAATGGTATCATGGCTTGATTTCATAAGAACAAAACTGACCTTACCCGTAACAGAGTAAGAAAAGGGGAGTGCGGCTCACGAGGCACACGAAAGGCCCTGCAGGCCTGCCTGGCAGGTGGCCACCTACTCATTGAGGTTTAAGTATTGTCCAATGGCCCTGAAAATACAAACAGGTCACCTGCAGGAGCACAGCTACAAACCATGATCACCAATGTGCCCATTAGGGATTGGCCTCGCATTTCCTGAGCAAGGAGCTGCCACACAGAGGGTAGCTGTGGGCAAGGAAGGAGAAGTGACAGAGAGTCCTGATGCCTGAGAACGTGAGTGCCACCAGGTGGATCCTGGGCTGTTGTGTGCAGTCAAGGCAACTCCAACTCATAGCGACCTTATAGGAAAGAGCGGAATTGCCCCGTAGGGTTTCCAAGGCTGTAATCTTTATGGAAGCAGACTGCCACATCTTTCTCCCACGGAGCGGCTGGTGGTCTCAAACTGCCAACCTCTCAGTTAGCAGCCGAACGCTTAACCACTGTGCCACCAGGGCTCCTGATCCTGGACTAAAGGGGAGTTTTATTGGCGAGTGCTCTCAGGATTAGCACCTGACCGGGAAGAGGAGGAAGCAGTATTGGGCAGTGATGAAGTCACAACAAAGGCCTCAGCTGGCTCCACAAACAGGTGGAACTGGGATCACCCTGTAGAGCTGTCCCAAATCGGTCACAAAGGGACTGAGGCTTTAGAGTTGCGCACTGACTAGACATTGCATGTGGGGTGTTCGCAGGATGGGGGAATGACCTTGGGCTGGGGTTTCTCCTCAGCTGAAGCAATCCCAGAAGGCACTGACAGCTGAGTTCCTTTGCCAAGCCACGTGCAGCAGCTCAGGGGATGCTAGCTTAGGTCCTGAAGGGGGCTCTGGGCAGCACAGCACAGCACCCACTACAGTGAGTGTCTTAGTCACCTAGTGCTGCTGTAACAGAAATACCACAAGTGGGTGGTTTTAACAAAGAGAAGTTTATTTCCTTACAGTAAAGTAGGCTAGAAGTCCAAATTCAGGGTGTCAGCTCCAGGGCAAGGCTTTCTCTCTTTGTTGGCCTTCTCATCAGTGTTCCCCTGGACTAGGAGCTTCTCTGTGCAAGGACCCCAGGTCCAAAGGACGCGCTCTGCTCCTGGCCCTGCTTTCTTGGTGGTATGAGGTCCCCATGTCTCTCTGCTCACTTCTCTCTTTTATATCTCAAGAGATTGCCTCAGGACACAATCCAATCTTGTAGACTGAGTCCTGTCTCACTAATATAACTGCTGCCCATCCTCCCTCATTAACATCATAGAGGCAGGATTTACAATACACAGGAAAATCACACAATACCGGAAATCATGGCCCAACCAAACTGAGGCACATATTTTTTGGGGGACATAATTCAGTCCATGACAGTGAGTAAGAGGCAGTTAATAGAAAACAGAAAAACACATGGAAATAAACATATGAAAAGATGCTCCACTTCACAAGCAACTAACAAAATGTAAATTAAAACTACAATGAGTGCCATTTGTCTTATTAGGCAAAGATGAAATGGTTGCCAACACAGAATTGTTGATTCTGATGCTCTTAAACACAGTTAAGAGGACTGTGAATGCCTAAGACCTCTTTTGAGGGCAATTTGGCACATCTTTCTAAATTCAAAGTGCAGGCACCCATGACTCAGTTTTTCCACTTCTAGGAACTGTTCCTCCAGATGGATGCACATGTATGTCCAAACAACATATCAAATCTACCATCGCACCTCACTTTCGGGATTCAAAGGGAGTGAGAGACTTGCGTTTCATTGAATATGCTTTTTTACTATTTGACTTTTTTTTTTCCCTGTATATGTATGAATTTTAAAAAATAATAATAGTCAAAAAGAAACTCTGAACATGAAATTAAAATACCTCCTCTGTATAAAGATATCTTCATGTTCCGTAACTATATCTAAAAGAACTCTCTTTTTGTTTCCATAGTACTAAAACTAGAATATGTCCTGGATTCTCTTACAATCAATAGTGCAAATTTCCTCCTATATGCAGGGAATCCGTATGGAGTTTTTAAATGTATTATCCTCTGCTTAACAAACTACACCAATTTAACTCAAGTTCTAGCAGCTCTTAATACTTCTAGAAAGAAAACTGAGCTTCTACTTATTGAGATACTACTATGTGCCTACTATATTCATAGCCACTCTACTGTATGATCTCATTTAACCTTAACAATCCTATGAGATATGTATTATTATTCCCATTTTACAATATGGAAACGGAGTTCACAAAGGTTAAATGACCGTTCCATATCATACAACTATAAAGGGGCAGAGTCTAGTCCATATCTACATGTTAACCTCTGTCTACAACATCCTTTGACCAACAATCAATGCTCATGGAAGCAGCAGTCAAGAAATCAAATAACATACTGCATTGGGCAAACCTGCTACAAAAGACCTTCTTAAAGCATTAAAAAGCAAAGGTGTCACTTTGATGGCTAAGGCGCACCTGACATAAGCCAAGGAATTTTCAATCGTCTCCTACACGTGCGAAAGCTGGACAATGAAAAAGGAAGACCAAAGAAGAAGTGACACATTTGAATTATGGTGTTGGTGAAGAATACTGAATATACCGTAGACTACCAGAAGAACAAACAAATTTGTCTTGGAAGATGTAAAACCAGAATGCTCCTCAGAAGCAAGAATGGCAAGACTCATCTTGCTTACTTTGGACACGTTATCAGGAAGGACCAATCCCTGAAGAAGGATATCATGCTTAGTGAAGTAGAGGATCAGTGAAAAAGAGGAAAACACTCAATGACATGGACTGACACAGTGGCTGCAACAATGGCTCAAACATACCTACTATTGTGAGGATGGTGCAGGACCAGGCAATGTTTACTTCTGTAATATATGGATGGAGTTGCTATGAGCTGGAAGCAACTCCGCGGCACCTAACAACAACAACTACATCTTCCTACCTCCCAGAGGATAGAGGATTTTTCTTCTGGCTTCCGAAGTATTTTTGTAAGTAACTGCTGGTAACCTAAAATAAGTGGTAAGATTTCTATTTTAAAGAAGAAAAGGAGGAGAAATCGTAGGTTAGGCAGATGTCTTTCTCTAGCTCAGGAAGCTAAACCATCACATACTGGGATCCCAGTCTCCATCTTCCTACTATCTTCTTTTCAGTATGTTATAATCTGCTATAAACCTTTCACTAAGAGAGAATTCAAAGTACGTGGGATCTCTGCCCCAGTCTTCCCTTTTGGATGGACATCACAATAAAGATTAGAGGAAATATGTTCAGCCAAGAGAAGGGGTTAGGACTCCAGTGTCATTGTTTTCCTTTCAGTCATTAAACTCAAGGCCCCACAATAGAAACCTAGGTCAAGGAGGAGTAACTGAGTCTGGGGAAGAAAGGATCTGCACGAAATTCTGAAGAGAAAAAAATCTCTAATAATGGGACAAAGTGAAGGATTTTCTTAAAGAGCTGCAGGATAGCCAGTACTTTGAGTGTGTTTCTAAATAGTCTATGCAACTGCTGTCCAAATGAGCACAGTCAATGCTACCGACAAACGGACTTGAGTCAACAGCAGAAATCGTTTTAAAAATGTTTTAACGGAGGGGGCGCCAAGATGGCAGAGTAGTCAGATGCTTCCCTTGGATCCTCTTACAACAAAGACCCAAAAAACAAGTGATTTGATTATATATGCCATTCTGGGAGACCTGAACATCCAAGGCAGAGTTGAGGAACCAGACTGAGTGGCAGGGGGAGAGAGAGACAGATCAGAAGCAGCGAGGAGTTTCCAGACCTGATCAGGCAGGAGCCTATGCCCTTCAGGCCTGATCAGCTTGGGGGTGAGCAGTGAGGCAGGCAAGTGGCAGTGCTCAGGAGGCACATTTTCCATACCAGGAGAGACCCAGCCCCAGAGAGTCTACACAGCCACCCAGAACCAGTGAGAAGCAGCCCTCATCAGCGAAAGATAAGTACTTCCATATAGCTTACCGAGCAGGATCAGAAACACCCCCCTTAAGGAAAAACCTCTTGCCCATTTACCTCCCCGCTCCCTGCTCTGCACTGGGTCCTGGACTGGCTTCAGCAATTGCTGAGTCCCCTGGGCTGGAAGTAGGATCCATCACAGGCCTGGAATCATTCTCCCTGCCTTGGAGAGTGAACAAATTAACAAACGGGAAAAAATAAACTGCCAGCTCCCCTAAGCCAGGAACCCAGCTCCTTTGCCTAGGCACAGGCATAAGGGATCCATGGACTCTGAGTGCCTTTCCCCCTGCATAGACTTGTGTGGGCCCATCTCAACAGCAAAGACCCTCATTACTGCACTACAGCAGGGTATATACCAGAAGTCTAACTTCAACTGTTTCTGCTGTGAAGTGGCAGGTTCTTAACATTTAACACTGCTCTGCCCATTAAGCAGGGTATTCACCTATCCACATCAGGGGACTGAGGACTGGTGGCTCCACCCATGCCACCTAGCCACCTGCAATAGGGTCCCATGAATAAGAGATGCCTCCCAGTCCTTACAGCCAACAGCATTGGGTGCTCATACTCCGGCTGGAAAACCCACCCACCTACGTGCTCTAGGGAACACGGACACACCTTCCTCCTAGACTTCTAGGGGTGACCGTCAGCCCCTGCCTTGCTCAGAGCGTATCCCCCTGCCACAGCCAGATGCCTACGCCTAAAACAATCACCCATGCCTGCCTAGGGTGTAGATGAGAGCCTCCACCAAACACTTGGTGGCTGTCTACCTGGGCACCTGAGCTGAATCCATACAGGAGGAGTGGGTGGACTCCTGAGCTCACATACCTAGTAACAGATCTAACCACGTGGTGACAGGACATTACAGCTTCAAAGGTGCCAATAATCAAACTAGCTCATACGAGCAGCCTATTTAGGCATATCAAAACAAAACAAGAAGCTAGGACACAGTAGGCAGACATAAAATAAATAAATATAATAACTTATTGATGGCTCAGAGACAATAGTCAATATCAAATCACATACAGATGCAATCCATCATGGCTTCAACAAGCTCCCAAAATAAAGAATCTAGAAATTTTCCAGAGGAGGAAAATTTCTTGCAGTTACTGGAGGCAGAAAACAAAAGATTAATATACAGAACTCTTCAAGAAATTAGAAAGGAAATTAAGCAAAATGAAGTACACGCAATAGAGGAAATTAAAAAGATTAGAGAAGAGTATAATTACAAATTTAACAGGCCGCAAGAATCCATAGAGAGACAGTCATCAGAAATCCAGAAGATTAACAATAAAATTTCAGAATTAGACAACTCAATAGAAAGTCATAGGAGCAGAACTGAGGCAATGGAAGTCAGAATTAGTGAGACTGAAGATAAAGCAGTTGACACCATTTGAGGAAAAATCTGATAAAAGGATTTAAAAAAATGACAAAACCCTAAGAATTATGTGGGACTCTATCAAGAGGAATAACCTACGAGTGATTGGAGTATCAGAATTGGGGGGCAGGGGATAACAGAAAATACAGATAGAATTGTTGAAGATTTGTTTGCAGAAAACTGTCCTGATATCGTAAAAGATGACAACATAGCTATCCAAGAGGCTCATCAAACCCTACATAAGGTGGATCCCAAAAGAAAGTCACCAAGACATATTATAATCAAACTTGCCAAAAGCAAAGATAAAGAGAGAATTTTAAGAGCAGCTAGGGATAAACAAAAAGTCACCTACAAAGGAGAGTCAATAAGAATAAGCTCAGAATACTCACCAGGAACTATGCAGGTAAGAAGGCAACGGGATGACATATATAAAACCTTGAAGGAAAAAAAAAACCTGCCAGCTAAGAATTATATATCCAGCAAAACTGTCTCTCAAATATGATGGTGAAATTAGGGCATTTCCAGACAAACAGAAGTTGAGGGAATTTGCAAAAACCAAACCAAAATTACAAGAAATACTAAAGGGAGTCCTCTGGTTAGAAAATCAGTAACATCAGATAACAACCCAAGACTAGAACACAGGGCAGAGCAACCAGATATCAACCCAGATAGGAGGAAAGACACAAAAGTAAATCAAAGCTAAAACATTGAAAATAGGGAAACAGATGTCATTATGTAAAAGATGACAACATTAAAACAAAAAAGAAGGACTTAAAAAATGTAGACATAGATTTTTCATATGGAAAGGAAGTCAAGGCGATATAAAGAAATAAAAGACTGGGATAAACTTAGAAAAACAGGTATAAATATTAAGGTAATCAAAAAGGAAACTAACAATCCTACAAGTCAAAATAAAAAACTAGAAAAATACACTCAGCAAACACAAAATCAGCAATGAAAAAGACGAAAAGAAAATATATAAAGAAAAATGACAAAGCACAGAAAATGAAGTGGAAAAAAGAAACTGTGAACAATGCACAAAAAAAGACATCAAAATGACAGCACTAAACTCATACCTATCAATAATTATGCTGAATGTAAATGCACTAAATGCACCAATAAAGACACAGAGAGTGATAGATTGCAGGAAAAAAACACGATCCATCTATATGCTACCTACCAGAGACACATCTTAGACTTAAAGACACAAACAAAAACTCAAAGGATGGAAAAAAAAAGCTGAGCAAACAACACTCAAAAAAGAGCAGGAGTGGCAATATTAATATCTGACAAATAGACTTTAAAATCCACACAAAGGATAAGGAAGGACACTATGTAATGACTAAACGATCAATACACCAGGAGGACATAACTATAATAAATATTTATGCACCCAATGACAGGGCTCCAAAATACATAAAACAAACTCTAACAGCACTGAGAAGAGAGATACACATCTCCACAATAGTAGTAGGAGACTTCAACACACCACTTTTGGTGAAGGAAAGAACATCCAGAAAGAAGCTCAACAAAGACACGGAAGAGCTAAATGCTACAATCAACCAACTTGATCTCATAGACATATATCGGATACTCCACCCAAATGAAGCCAAGTATACTTTCTTTCCCAATGAACATGGAACATTCTCCAGAATAGACCACATATTAGGCCATAAAGCAAGCCTTAACAAAATTCAAAGCATCAAAATATTACAAAGCATCTTTTCTGACCATAAAGCTATAAAAGTAGAAATCAACAACAGAAAAAGCAAGGGAAAAATAATCAAACACATGGAAACTGAACAACACCTTGCTCCAAAACTACTGGGTTACAGAAGAAATTAAGGATGGAATAAAGAAATTCATAGAATCAAACGAGAATGAAAACACATCCTACCAGAACCTTTGGGACACAGCAAAAGCAGTGCTCAGAGGTCAGTTTATAGCAATAAATGCATACATCCAAAAAGAAGAAAGGGCCATAATCAAAACATTAACCCTACAACGGGAACACGTAGAAAGAGAGCAACAAAAGAAGCCCTCAGGCGCCAGAAGAAAGGAAATAATAAGAATTAGAGCAGAATTAAATGAAATAGACAATAGAAAAACATTTGAAAGAGTTAACAAGACCAAAAGCTGGTTCTTTGAAAAGATCAACAAAATTGATAAACCATTGGCCAAACTGACGAAAGAAAAACAGGAGAGGAAGCAAATAACCTGTATAAGAAATGAGATGGGTGATATCACAAAACACCCAACTGAAATTAAAAGAATCATAACAGAATACTATCAAAAACTGTACTCTAACAAATTTGAAACCCTAGAGGAAATGGACAAATTTCTAGAAACTCACTACCTATCTAAACTAACACAAACAGAGGTAGAACAACCAAATAAACCCATAACAAAAGAAGGGATTGAAAAGGTAATTTAAAAACTCCCAACAACAAAAAAAAAAACCCGGCCCGGATGGCTTCACTAGAGAATTCTACCAAACTGTCAGAAAAGAGTTAGCATCACTACTACTAAAGGTATTTCAGAGCATAGAAAAGGATGGAATACTCCTAAACTCATTCTATGAAGCCAGAATAACCCTGATATCAAAACCAGGTAAAGACACCACAAAAAAAAAAAAAAAAAAAATTACAGACCAGTATCCCTCATGAACATTGATGCAAAAATCCTCATCAAAATTCTGGCCAGTAGAATTCAGCAACATATCAAAAAAATGATCAAGTGGGATTTATACCAGGTATGCAGGAATGGTTCCACTTTAGAAAAACAATCAATGTAATCCATCACATAAATAAAAGAAAAGAACCACATGATCTTACCAATCAATCCAGAAACGGCATTTGACAAAGTCCAACACCCATTCATGATAAAAACTCTCAACAAAATAGGAATAGAAGGGAAATTCATCACTATAATTAAGGGCATTTATACAAAGCCAACAGCCAACATTATCCTAAATGGACAGGTTTTGAAAGCATTCCCCTTGAGAACAGGAACCAGACAAGGATGCCCTTTATCACCACTTTTATTCAACATTGTGCTGGAGGTCCTAGCCAGAGCAATTAGGCTAGAAAAGGAAATAAAGGGTATCCAAACTGGTAGGGAAGAAGTCAAAGTGTCTCTATTTGCAGATGATATGATCTTGTACACAGAAAACCCCAAAGAATCCACAGGAAAACTACTGGAACTAATAGAAGATTTCAGCAAAGTTTCAGGATACAAGATAAACATACAAAAATCAGTTGGACTCCTTTACACCAACAAAGAGGACTTCAAAGAGGAAATCATCAAATCAATACCATTTACAATAGCCCCCAAGCAGATAAAATACTTAGGAATAAATCTAACCAGAGACGTAAAAGACCTATACAATGAAAACTACAAGACACTACTGCAAGAAACCAAGAAACCTGCGTAAGTGGAAAAACTTACCTTGCTCATGGATAGGAAGACTCAACATTGTGAAAATGTCAATTCTATCCAAAGCAATCTACACATACAACACAATCCCGATCCAAATTCCACTGGTATTTTTTAATGATATGGAGAAACAAATCACCAACTTCATATGGAAAGGGAAGAGGCCCCAAATAAGTAAAGCATTACTCAATAAAAACAAAGTGAGGGGCCTCACACTACCAGATTTTAGAACCTATTATACCGCCACGGTAGTCAAAACAGCCTGGTACTGGTACAATAACAGATACGTAGACCAATGCAACAGAATTGAGAATCCAGACATAAATTCGTCCACCTATGAGCAGCTGATATTTGACAAAGGCCCAAAGTCCATTAATTGGGGAAAAGACAGCCTCTTTAATGAAAGGTGCTGGGATAACTGGATATCCATCTGCAAAAAACTGAAACAAGACCCATATCTCACACCATGCACAAAAACTAATTAAAAATGGATCAAAGACTTAAATATAAAATCGAAATCGATAAAGATCATAGAAGAAAAAATAGGGACAATGCTAGGAGCCCTCATACATGGCATAAACACTATAAGAACCATAAGTAACAATGCACAAGCACTAGAAGAGAGACTAGATAACTGGGAGCTCCTAACAATCAAACACTTGTGCTCATCAAAAGACTTCAACAAAAGAGTCAAAAGACAAACTACAGACTGGGAAAAAAATTTTGGCTATGACAAATCCAATTAGTGTCTAATCTCTAAAATCTACAAGATATTGCAAAACCTCAACAACAAAAAGACAAATAACCCAATTAAAAAATGGGCAAAGGATACAAACAGGCACTTCACCAAAGAAGATATTCAGGCGGCTAACAGACACATGAGGAAATGCTCATGATCATTAGCCATTAGATTAATGCAGAGCAAAACTACAATGAGGTATCATCTCACCCCAACAAGGCTAGCATTAATCCAAAAAACACAAAATAATAAATTCTGGACAGGTTGTGGAGAGACTGGAACACTTATACACTGTTGGTGGGAATGTAAAATGGTACAACCACTTTGGAAATCGATCTGACTCTTCCTTAAAAAGCTAGAAATAGAAGTACCATACAATCCAGCTATCCCGCTCCTTGGAATATATCCTAGAGAAATAAGAGCCGTCACACGAATAGATGTATGCACACCCATGTTCATTGCAGCACTGTTCATAATAGCAAAAAGATGGAAACAACCTAAGTGTCCATTGATGGACAAATGGATAAACAAACTGTGGCATAACTACGCAATGGAATACTACGCAATGATAAAGAACAACGATGAAGCTGTGAAACATCTTATAACAGAGAGGAATCTGGAGACCATGACGCTGAGTGAATTTACTCAGTCACAGAAAGACAAATATTGTATAACACTAGTATTATAAGAACTCAAGAAAAGGGTTAAACACAGAAGAAAGCATTCTTTGATGGTTACAAGGGTGGGGGGGGGGGAGGGGGAGGGCTATTTACTAACTAGATAGTAGATAAGAATTAGGTGAAGGGAAGGACAGCACACACTACAGGGGAAGTCAGCACAACTGGACTAAACCAAAGCTAAGAAGTTTCCTGAATACAGTCAAACACTTTGAGGGACAGAGTAGCAGGGGTAGGGGTTTGTGGACCATGCTTTCAGGAGACATCTAGGTCAACTGGCATAACAAAGCTTATTAAGAAAATGTTCTGTATCCTACTTTGGAGAGTGGCATCTGGGGTCTTAAAAGCTAGCAAGCAGCCATCTAAGACACATCAATTGGTCCCAACCACCTGGAGTAAAGGAGAATAAAGAACACCAAAGACACAAGGGGAGTATTAGCCCAAGAGACAGAAAGGGCCACATAAACCAGAGACTTCATCAGCCTGAGACCAGAAGAACTAGATTGTGCCCGGCTGCCACCAATGTTCACCCTGACAGGGAACACAACAGAGAGTCCTGGATGGAGCAGGAGAAAGATGGGGTGCACTACTCAAATTCTAGTAAGAACACCAGACTTAATGGTCTGACTGCGACTGCAGGAACCCTGGAAAGCATGGCACCTGGATTCTCCATCAGCCCAAAACTAAAACAATTTCTGAGGCCAACTCTTCAGACAGGGATTGGACTGGACTATGGGACATAAAGTGATACTCATGAGGAGTGCGCCTCTTAGCTCAAGTAGATACAAGAGACTAAACGGACAGCTTCTGTCTGGAGGTGAGATGGGAAGGCAGAGAGGGTTAGGAGCTGGCTGAATGGACATGGGGAATCAGGGGTGGAAAGGAGGAGTGTGCTGTCATAGTATGGGGACAGCAGTTGGGGTCACATACAATGTATGTATAAATTTTTGTCTGGGAAAAAATAACAAGAAAAAAAGAATGAGGACGCTCACAAAGCAGCAACAGGAGGAAATATTCAGGATATACTGTTGTGTGAATACTGGGGAAGTCAGCACAACTTGACCAAGGCAAGGTCATGGAAGCTTCATAGACACATTCAAACTCCCTGAAGGACCAAATTACTGGGCTGAGGGCTGGGGACCATAGTCTCAGGGGACATCTAGCTCAATTGGCATAACATAGTTTTTAAAGAAAATGTTCTACATTCTACTTTGGTGAGTAGCACCTGGGGTCTTAAAAGCTTGTAAGCGGCCATCTAAGATTCTCCACTGGTCTCACCCTGTCGGGAGCAAGGAAGAATGAAGAAAACCAAAGACACAAGGGAAAGATTAGTCCAAGGGACTAATGGACCACAACCACCACAGCCTCCACCAGACTGAGCCCAGCACAAACAGATGGTGCCTGGCACCACCACCAACTGTTCTGACAGGGATCACAATAGAGGGTTCCAAACGGAGCTTGAGAAAAATGTAGAACAAAATTTTAACTCACAAAAAAAAAAAAAAGAAAAAGAAAAAAAAGATCAGATTTACTAGTCTGACAGAGCCTGGAGAAACCCAGAGAGTACGGCCCCTGGACAACCTTTTAACTCAGTACTGATCCTTCATCCAAAGGTTAGACAGGCTCAGAAAACATAAATAGAATAAATAGGCAGACTAGCCCAGGGGCAAGGATGAGAAGGCAGGAGGGGGTCAGGAAAACCGGTAATGGGGAACCCAGAGTCAAGAAGGGGAGAATGTTGACATGTCGTGGGGCTGGCAGCCAATGTTACAAAACAATATGTGTATTAACTCTTTAATGAGAAACTAATTTGCTCTGTAAACCTTCATCTAAAGTACAATTAAAAATAAAGAATAAAAAAAAGTTTTAATTGTAAGTCATCAGGATGAATAGTGGGTTGGCTTCAAATATACATATATTGAGAGCTTGTAATCTAGATAGTGCTCCTGTGCCCCAGAGGAGGGATGCCATTGCTTCTGCTTCACTGCCACTGTTGATCATTTCGCCCAGACCCTTCCATAGAAATTGCTCTGCTCCTCACTGCAGACTGTCTGCTGTCATCCACAGGAAGGATCCACACAAATCCCTACCAGTTGCTGTACCTCAGAAATGCCCCTCCCAAAGAAAATCATAAATTAATTGTTGCTGCTTTAAAACTCTAAGAAAGGGGAATAGAATCTAAATATATCTCCCCCCATGCACACAGAGACACACAAGCCCTTGCGCGCACGCATGCACACACACACACACACACACACACACATACACAGAGCTACTTTCATCTATAATTTAGAAAACAGATGCAGTTCACCAACAGTTAAAGACTAATTTCTTATGCTTTTTGTGCATTTACATAATTGATTCGCCAGATAATGCACTCTGCTTCCTTATTTAATAAACATGTTAATGATTTCAGACAATTACTCAAAACTGCCTACAAGTGTCTGCCTAAGAAAAGCAACAAAAAATAATTTAAATGAAAATACACACCAAAAGGCACATCCTTCATATCACATTACACAAGATATTAAGTCAATATGTCACCCTGTCAGCAGTCACTCGCTACCTGCTGTTCTACATTGATTCAAATTCTAATGTATTAGTTGAGGTTGAGGCATTGGTTAGACGCCCAAGTGGGCAAACACGCAGAGAGACAGAATAAGCCCTGCATTCTGTCGGGGGAGAGGCAGTAAAGTAGCACCAGCAGAGGAGGGGAGACGATAAAACACGGGGTAAAAACAGAAGGCTGGAGCAGACGCTTGCACTAGAAACCCCTCTTCAGGCTATGCATGGTTGGGGGCAGTCACAGGGGAACTAAATGGATTCCATTTCCTCTGCCACCCCTGAGTGTTTGGAGAGTACCAGGAAGGCCAAATATGACAACAGGTCCAATTCTGGCAGATGCCTCACACGTTCTGGCCATTCCAGGCTGTCTTATTTTATACTCCAGAACTCTCACATGAGTCAACCACAAAGCCATGGCTTGAACTAAAGAGAGAACGGACATTTCCACCCCTCAAGGGAGCAGTGCGGATGGGAGGGCGTGGAAGGAATTCATCTGCTGGGCAGTTGTGACTTTGCTGGGTCAGATTCTCTTGGTACATCCAGCTTCTGCTTGAAGCCAAGTCAGTTGGGCACAGCAAGTCCCAGCCACCCCTCCAGCCCTCCAGAACAGGAGAGGGGACAGTAGGCTGACAGATGCAAGAGGACAGTGAAGAAGGAGCATGGAATCTTCCAGGCCGTGCTAGAAGCTCGCTGACTCTGGCTCAGGAAGTCCCGGCTCCACGTCTCGCAGAAGATGAAATACGCTGGAGGTTGAAGAAAAAAGATGAAATTCTTTGAGAAGAAAGTGGGCCTTCGCTCAGTAACTTTTATTCTGGTATAAGGGATGTAGGAAGAAGAGTAAGTAAGTAAGAAGACTTTCTTGACCAGATGACACTCCTTTTGTATTTCTGAGTCCAAGTATCCTGAATGGAGCAACACATGAGCGCAGTGCTACACCATGAGTTACAGGTAGCTAGGTGTGGGCGTGTGTCCAATCCAGGTTGTGACCGGCCTGCTTCACTTGATAAGCTCGGCCTGCTTACAACCTGGGTAGAATGCAGAGGTAACGGTGATAATGCAGCAGAGCAGAAGCAGGTAGAGAAGAGATTGTGCAGGGTCACCTTAAGAAATATGCATTTTATCAGAAGGTCATGGAGATCCACCAGGAGAGAAACAGAGACAGGATCCAATTTGCTCCCTGGAGGGATCATTCTGGCAACAAGCTGGACAATGGTGTGAAGGGGCTCAGAGACCAGTGAGGAAAGATCATGTCCCTCCAGGTGAGATAGGACAAAGACGGGGACCAAGGGAATGGCAGTGGGAGCCAAGTGACGTAGGCAGTGACGTGGGGGTAGGAGAGGAGGCATCAAGGTTCCCAGGAATCAGGCCAGCCAGCGAGGCAGGAGGTAATGCTGTCTCTAAGGGCTGGAGAAAGGCAGAAAGCGGAGCAGAGGTTGTGTGGAGGGGATAGTGAGCTCTGCTTTGTACATGGCTGGGCTCGAGGAACCTAAGGCACATCTAAAGGGAGGTGTTCAGGAGCCAGGAAGTCAGGGCTGGACTTCTGCCTTCCAGTTTCACTTCCCCATATATTAAACAGTCCGCTGGACTACAAAGGCAGCAAAAAAAAAGTGATCTGTTTCCTGGGTCACTGCATCACCTTTCTCATTATCTCTTTTTAAAATACAGAAATAATAATAATTATTGTCATTACAGTTCCAGCCTCCCCCTCATCTCTAGAAACAACCCAATCATGAAACTATGGGTCTGCTCCTATAAGTATTATTAAGAGACCTAAGGAATAAATTAATTACCCCCCAAAATAATGGGGTGGAGAAGAACTGTCTAATGATGTTTATAACATTCCTGTACTTCACAGCCTATTCATTTAGGTCAGAAAGTGGAGCAGATAATGCCCTGACTGAATGTTCAGTATTATTAAGAGGTCTTTATAAAGCTACTCAGCAGATAATTTAAAAATCGGATCATAATGGGATCGTGCAGTCTGACTAGTCCAAGAGGTAAGGAGGCCTGGCTGATCTTTTGTATAGGCAAAAGTCTACTCAGGTGACTCTTTGGAAGTTGACTGAACAAAAGGAGCCAACGACCCTGCATCCAGAGCAGTGGTACAGAGAAAGGAGAGGGCAGCTAGGGTCTACGGACTCACCCCTTTCAGATCACTTCCTACGAGCTAGCTAAATGGGGGATCCTTCAGCTCTGTTGGCTTCATGTCAGGCAACTTGCTCTGTTCCCCTTGGCGATGCTTCCAAAAAATGAACAGAACTATATCCGGGGTTTCCAAACACTGAGGTGTGTTTTATGTAAGCATCTGTAACCCAGGCGTTAGGGACTTCATAAACTGATTCTGTTTCTGTGCCATCGCCTACAGAAAAGTCAGCCTCATCACTAGCTTCCATGAAAAATTCAATAGTTCTCGGCCTATTGTGATCTTTCACTTTACTGAAGATCTGTGGGGTCCTGGGAAGGGTTGCCATTATACAGTCTCCTCCCACTTCTCAGAGATGATGCTCACTGGCTCCATCTATGGTCTTCCTGGTCCTTCTTGATCTCCAGGAAAACCTCATTCTTTGGTTTGAGAGTTGGCTTCTTTCTCTTATACAGAGACCTCATCAGACAAGTTTCTCATCAAATGAACCCCACCACCACTACTAGAAAAGAATTTATTCCAGCTATTAAGATGATAACATTTTCTCTAAATTACTTCCTTTTTATTTCTTCATTTATTCCTACCTCCTTCCAGAGATGATTCGAAAAAGCTTACAACAATGGGCAGATATGCCATAAAGAAAGTCAGGTCCAAGGAAAGGAGAAAGCAAGTATGTTAACCCATAATGATTAACATAACTGTGGAGAGCTGACATTAATTTTAGCCATGCGTGTCCAGATAGCCAGAAAAGGGGAAATAGTATTAAGGAGTAAGTATCTATTTCTTATTGTCAGAAACGATGAGACATCCCAATAGCCAGAAGAAAAAGATGTCATAGCAGCTTTCAAAGCAAGGACTTGGGAATGCCAAACCACTGGACAAGAATTCCCATTTTCTGGGGACATTTAGGTCAACTGGCATACCATAGTTCATAAAGAAAATATTCTACATTCTACTTTGGTGAGCAGTGTCTGGGGTCTGAAAAGCTTATGAGCGGCCATCTAAGTAAGATACATCTATTGGTCCCATCCTGTCTGGAGCAAAGGAGAATGAAGAAAAATCAAAGACACAAGGAAAATATTAGTCCAAAGGACTAATGGACCACTTGAACCACAGCCTTCATCAGCTTGAGCCCAGGAGAACTACATGGTGCCCGGCTACCACCACCAACTGCTCTGACAGGGATGACAATACAGGGTCCCAGATAGAGCAGGAGAAAAATGCAGAACAAAATTCAAATTCACAAAAAAAGACCAGACTTACTGGTCTGACAGAGACTAGAAGAACCCAAAACTATGGCCCTCGGACACCCTGCTAACTCACAACTAAAGCCACTCCCAAAGTCCACCTTTTAGTCAAACCTCTGACAGGCCTATAAAGCAAACAATAACACAAGTAAGGAACGTGCTTCTTAGTTCAATCAAGTATACAAGACCAAATGGGCAACACCTGCCCAAAAGCAAAGATGAGAGAGATAGGAAGGGACAGGAAACCTGGACGAATAGACACAAGGAACCCAGGGTGGAAAGAGAAAGGGGGAGAGTGCTGACACATTGCAGGGATTACAACCAATGTCACAAAATAATCTGTGTATAAATTTTTGAATAAGAAAATAATTTGCACTGAAAATGTTCACCTAAAACACAATAGAATTTTTAAAAAGATATTAAAAAAAAAAAGAATTCCCATTTCTCCTCTGTAATATTCACTTTACTTCACACTAATTAGTATCATTTTAATTTTCTAAATTATTTGAGGAAAAACCAAACATCAGACTAAGAGACAAATGCTCCTAGCGTGAACCCTGGCTCTGCCATAACTAGCTGGGGTTCTTAGGCAAATAGCCTGGCCCTTCCAGTAAAACAGGAAGCAAGAACCAAATGCTGTCCTTCCCAGAGGTAATGTTGTATGGTTTTAAAATAAAAATCTTTGATTTTTAAAGCATTTAGGGAGTTTGGGGGTCACGGGACTAATATTCACATTCTAAAAAGACTCTTAAGCCTTTATAGTAAGAAGTTATATTTTTGGATACATCATATGACTCAACAGTATACAGTTATATGTGACAATAAGCCACATGTGACAAGGGAAACTCTACCATATTTCTCAGAAGTAAAATAAATGCACTACTGGAAAATTACACGTGAAGAGTTTACTGGTCTCGTTGGGTTGAACCTGTTCGGGGTCCCATCCACTGCCATTCTTTAAACTGGGGTATCCAGTTCAAAAATAAACACTGAGGAAACATCATTGCACACAGATGAACGTACACAGACAATATGTACACAGAGACAGATCACCTCATAAATTCGTTCATATTTAACAACCTTGGTCAGTCGTGCCTGTGCTAACACTATTCTAATAACCTGAATTCAAACCCACAGTCAAAAGAAAACATCCCTAATGAAACACAACTTCAAATCAGATTTAAATCTGTCTCCTAGACCAAAATAAACAAAAAGCGTCTTACTTATATTTTTAAACTTTATGTGACTTATTTAAAGATTCAAGGCTCTCTCTGAAATGAGGCATAGATGACTACACTTCGGTTTTTCTGGCAGACTTCTGCTGCTGCGTTTTGACCAGTTTCAATCCTGAACACGCAGAAACTAGTTGGACCGGGGGGAACTATAACTTTTTTTGTTCCTCTTACGGCCGATGGTCTGAAAAAAAAATGTGCCTGCAAGTAGGCATTTAAAATCACTGCGTTGCTTCAGTTGCCCTTTGGCGCTTTCATGTTTTTAATTAAGCAGAACTATGCATATCTGCAGAGGTTTTAGGTTCTTAGAAGGAAACGACTCAACCTTATGGAGCAACAGAATACAGACACTGGACCTTCTCAGATCATCTGGCCCAGCATGGCAATTCAACTGCACACACGCCATAGCTCACTAACCCACATTCACAGCAGACATCACCAACCAATCACGGATATAGCAGACATCACCAACCAATCACGGATAGCACTCTTTCACTCTGAGCCCAAAGGTGGCCTCAGACTTCTTTCCGACACAGCACGATAGGCAGTTGATACCAAATGACAGTACATCAGATGAAAGCATTTTGCATTCGGCGATGTTATCTGAGCCAGATACTGAGATGAAGACACCAAACTCCGATTTGATTAAGTTGCACAGTAGTTAAGCGAGAGAGCCAGGACTAAACCCTGAACTCTAAACTTCCTACCCAGTGCTTGTCTACTAGACACCTAGCACAGTGTGGCACACTTAACAAGAAACCACTAAACAGGCTGAATGAATAAATAAACCTTTCCCCTGTGTTCCTGCGTGCCTTCTCCTTTTCTTTTGGGAGGACACGCCCTCTGGAATGATGTCATTGTCAAGTCATAGTATTTGAGTACCAAATAAAGCTTAGTAAGCAAACAAATGAAAAGTACTGAAACCCATCCCCAGATTCAAAAATACTGAGCATTCCACGATAACAAATCTCATGGTTACCAACTCAAATATCCCACAAGTTAAATCCTGCAGGATAAGCACTGCATACCAGTCCTGACTTTACAGAGATCTACTAATAGGTCTGTGACAGTCAGAACTGAATATTCCCTTCTCTGGACACCACCTTCTTCATCAGTTAAATGATCTGACCTTTAACACCCTTTCTGATGATAAAACACATTAGAAATTTAAACTTAAATCCAGCAGCTATTTATTAACCGTCTACCATATGCAGAGCAATATGATAGGTGCACGGCAAAATCAGCAAATAACAGAGGTACTGTCTTCCAGTTCCTGTGTCCACTATCAGCACATGGTTTGTCTTGTCACTTGCCATGCCATATCATAACGAGGGCCCGCATTACCTTAGCGCTGGTGAAAACAGCTGTTCCTCCTTCTCCATCAAGCTGTCAGTCAGAGTAGCTTGGGAAAAATTCCAGTGCTGTTTCAAACACTCTCTGCAGTTCAATAGCTTCTCTGCTCTATACGCAAAACCAAAAAAAAAAAAAAAAACAAATACTGCACCCCCCACCCCCACCCAAAATCTTCTGGTAGAGAATGATAAACCAGCAAAGGCACCAGGAGAATAGTAAATGCTATAAACACATGTGTAAAATGGACATTTTTCTGAAGTCACCACCTGAAAATCACATTCCCTTAAAGCTTGCTCCTGCCCAACAACCAATAAGAAGCAGCTACCGGAAGGAAGTGATAACAGGCAGTCCTGAGGAAGATGGCAACCATGCCAACCCATCGTGAGAAAAAGAATTCTCACAGGTCTAATACACTTTCCTCTATTTCAGACATAATTCCGAGCAAAAGTCTAATATCTGTTCAAGGAAAACCTTGCTGAAAAAATCATTCTACTGTGTTTCATTCATTCATTCAACAAAGATTTATTGCAACCTGTTATGTACTAAGTACTATTACAGATGTTGGGACATTTAGCAGTGAGCTTAAATTTATATAAAAATAAAACCAAGAAAGCAGCTTTTGAGGACATCTATTTATGCATCAATTCATCCAAATATACATTGAAAGGCATTTATTTAACTACTACAAGCCAGCCTCTGAGAAAGCTGGGAGAAAGACAAGAACATAAGCACTTAAGAGATAAATGAGCAATTCACTACAGAATAACGGGCTGTTTTATTGCAGGTATGTGCAAAGCACTATGGACAGAAGGGGTGATCAAGGTTCCTCAGGTTTGAGGGAAGTCAGAAATCACAGCTGAATCAGCCTTTGGAGGATGAGTAGGAATGGTCCCGGTAGACTAAGGGACAAAAGGCATCCTGACAGAGTGATCACACAGAAGCAGAGTCACGAGAGTGTGGGGAGGGTTGGAAGATCCACAAGAAACCCTGAGGCCTGGAACACAGGATGGGGGTTGGGAGGAGAAGATTCTGGAAAAGCAGGTCAAAGCCCCAAGGGGCTGGGTCTCAATGTCACGTCCAGGAGTTTGCCTTTTAACCTGGGGAAATGGCATGATGACCTCATTTCTGGTTAATATCCTGTTCAAATAAGCATACACTACTCGCCCCTTAAGTTGGGTAGGATGGTTTGTCCCTCAATGTTTCAATCCTCCTCCCCACCCCACCTCCAGGCACATGATGGGCATTTTGTTCCTTTTCGCCAGGGAAGGAGGAGATGTAGGTCTGAATGGCATAGGCTGGATGGGGCCCAACACACCCAGAGAGAAAGTGTTTTCTTCCTTTCCACAGCTCCATCCAGTGAGCAGCTGCTAAGCCACTAGCGGTGCCAGGGCGACTCAGTGGGTCTGACGGCTGTTAATGGGCTTTATTACCTTGTTGAGTACCTAAAACTCCAGTTACTAATTACAGGGCATTGGCGTGAATGTTTGGCTATATAATTTTTGTTAATTGATTTGCATGAGGGGATTGGGCATGACACACTCCAAATTTTTTTTTCCAGCTCTAAAACTCCATGACTCTGTCTCTGGCTGTATGCATCAGTAATGACCTTGTGCATTCTGGATAGTGGGTTTCATGCATGGGCTCCCTCTTCAATTGCTCAGAACCCTCAGGAGCCACGCACTCTGCAAGGGCACACAATGGCATGGAGGCCCAGGCTGGAGCAGGACACAGCCGTTACCGCTATCCCTAGTATTTATTGGTCTCGTAAAACAGTGAACAGATTGTTGTAAGGCCAAGCCACTTCAGACACTTGGACATCTTGCCTGCAGTGGGCTCAAACAGTTTATGGGCATGAAGCAGGTGGTTCTGGTTGATTAGTACTGGTACCAGCGGCCGTCGAACTGATTCTGACTCAAGGTAACCTCGTGTGCGTCAGAGTAGAACGGCGCTCCAAAGGGTTTTCAATGGCCGAGTTTTTGGAAGTAGATCCCAGGTCTTTTTTCTGGGGTGCCTCTGGGTGGACTCAAACTTCTAACCTTTCGATTACCGCTTGCACCACCCAATGACTCCTCTGTTTGATTAACCAAACCAAACCCAACCCACTACTGTAGAGTCGATTCTGACTCATAGTGACCCTGTAGGACAGAGCAGAATTGCCCCATAGGGTTTCCAAGGAGCAAACTGTCAACCTTTCTGATTAGCAGACAAGCTCTTAATCACTGCGCCACCGGGCTCCTCTGTTTGATTAGTAGTGGATCTCAAATGCTTATATCCCGTACTTCCTATCCAAATCCTTTCTCCTTTTCTCCTTCACCTCCCAAACGATAGCATTTCTCATGCCCAGTTCACCCTTTTACCTCTCCAAAGTCCACAGCTCAGTTTGAAGGCACTGCTGTCTGTCAACAAAATTATGTCACTCTTTAGGGTCCTTGAATGACTTTCTCTCTCAGCATATCCTATTCATCAGACGGAAGGAGATGCAAAAGGAATGGTCAAGACAGGAAGGACCCACAGGTAAGATGACTCAGTATTTGCAGGCCTGGCTTCCCTGAGACCAGTCAACTGCTGATATACCAAGCAGGTGACTCTATTTTTCGAAGTGAAAAATACAATTACAGGCAGTCCCCAGGTTACGAATGAGATCTATTCCTGAGTGTGTCTTTCAGAATCGGTAGGTAAGTTGGAACAGGTGCATACGGTTCTTATTTAGCCTTACTTTAGTGCAAGAAAAGGCTGGAAGCCTTTTCAATGATTTAAAAGCTACACATACAGCAAGTGAAGGTGATTGTGATGAAGAATTTGTTGAGAGGAAAGTTTGGTTCAAGTGTTTCAAAATGAGGGTAAATTCACACAACATTAAAGGGCAAGTACAAGGTGTCGTTAAGTCGAACGTTTGTGTCTGTACTAAGGAACCGTGAGTCACAGTACTGCTCCATTACTAATGGAGCTTCTACGCGTGAAGTCTTTGGGAAAATCTCTGCAGTGGGAAGAAGTGGTTCTCCGAGACTCTAAGTGACCTGTCATCCCAGAGGTGCTGTAAGCCATTTGTGGTTCAGAATACCACAAATTCTAAAGTTTTGAATAATTAAGCTTGTCTTTGCTAATTAGAGGAGACTCAAGGGTATCACACAGAAAGCCCCTTTTTTAGCCCTGCATTCCCATATGTTTCGAGTGGGAAAGAAATGGTGGCGTTAGCACTAGGACATCTCTCGTATCTATGCCTCAGTGTAGGTGTGTGTCCTGCATGGAAATATCATTGATGATGTCTGTTGTGGCAGAAAACACATGTTGAGCAGCCCAGCTGGCTTAGCAGTAGAGAATGGGCTGAGAACTGGGGAAGGATGGTTCTGCCTCCCGCATTATGAAGGGGACATTAACGTGGGACACGGAAATCTTTCTTTGGGTACCTCACTGATAAGCACCATCACATCCTTACTTAGTTCAGAGTGTTGGAAGAAATCTATCTTCATTGGGCATGTAACCCTTAAAGCAAATGAAACACAAAACCAGCCAGCTCCAACTGCAAAGGCTTTACCAAAAGTGTTTCATATTGAGAAGGGGAAAAAAAAAAGTGAGAAAAACAGAACCTAGAAGAGTTGCTGTTTTTCCCCTTTAAAAACGGATCCTGGCTATCTGAGGAGGTGTTGCCTCAGGGCATGCGAAGATCTTTGGAGGAATCCTTGAACCACTGGGAAACAGAGATTGTTTAAATGGGAAAGATTAAGCAGGGGGGAGAGAGAGAGAGAGAGAGAGAGAGTGTGTGTGTGTGTGTGTGTGTGTGTGTGTGTGAGTGTGTGAGTGAGTGTGTGTGTGTGAGTGTGAGTGTGTGAGTGTGTGTGTGTGTGTGAGTGTGTGTGTGTGTGTGTGTGTGTGTGTGTGAGTGTGTGTGTGTGAGTGTGTGTGAGTGTGTGAGTGTGTGTGAGTGTGTGAGTGAGATGCCTGACAAATTCATCCTCAGCTGCGAGGGGGAAAAAAATTCATCGTTTCCTCCAATAACAATTAATTATCCAACCACAGCAGAAACTTGACAAAAGCTGATGATGTGTTTAGAAACAGCGAATGTGGTGACTCACTGGGCCTAGGTCCAAGGATTCAGACACCTCCCAACAGCAGCCCTTTCTCCTCCCCAAACTCAAGGTGGAGGGAGACTCCTGCCTCTCAACCAAGCCAGCGCAGGAAGGGGTAATGTGCATGCCGGGCCTTGGGTTCTGGAAAATGGGCTCCATCATACAGAGACAAATGCCTCAGAGCCCAACAGGCAGGGTGTTAATCCAGCTGCAACCATTTACCCCCCTCACCCATGACCTTTCTGGGAGAAATTCCCTGAAACTTTCGCAGAAGGAAATCTCATGAGCTGCTCCAAAGCCAAAGGTCTGTTTCTACTCCTCATTGGGTGAGAAGCCAGTCGCTTGTCACTCCTCTTTTTTTAAGAGGGGAAAACAAGAAACAGAAAAAGTCAGAAGGAATTAAGACATTTAAAAATCTGTTCCTGTTACCGGTTTTAGTATAATTCTACAGTTTTTTGTTTTGTAATTTTCACAAATGGCGCAATACCACGAGTGGAAGGGGCGGCTGCCTGAGATGGTGGGTTCCTTGAGATATTTCTTTCAAGCAGAAGGGAAGAAACAAAGGGATGTTTCCCTTCTCCCCTACAAGCCAGCACCCCCTACAGTACATGAGTCATAAAACAGCTCATCCAAGAGCCAGCTACACTGAGTCTTCCCAGCTCCTCTCCATTATCTGCCCCAGAGACACAAAGAGATGGCTCCAGAGAACAGCCCAGTAGGAATCTGTGCCAGTGAAAGCAAGCAGGAAGCCTGAGACCCTAAGGGAGAGGCAGTCTGGGAAGAAGGAAAATGTGGGTAGCTATGGCATTAAAAGAACCATCATTTAGGTTACAAATAAGAAATAAAGCCAAGGCTTGGAACTATCGAGACCCTTAGCAATCGACTGATTCCCTCCTTCTCTGGACCTCCATTTTACGTTTGTTCAAGACTGCACTTCTAGGACTTCGTACGGGCCCCATCAAGGATTTGCTTTTTAAAAGGATCTTCCAGAGTGGAAAATATCACCAGTGAGGATTCAGCTCAACACCATCCATCTCCCGGAATAAGTGGTGAGAAATAAGTGGTGAGAAAGATGTGTGTGTTGAAGAGCCTGGGTACCGCCATGTCCTCAAGTTCCTTTTACATCACCCAACCAATAGTGTGAGCAATACATTTTCAAGGTAGAGTATGATTTATCCTTTTCCAAGTTTCAGAAAAACTATACATGGTACATGTAGTAAATCAAAAACATGATATGCAATTAAGCTAGTGCCTGGCACATGGTAGGTACTCAGTATATGTTTCTGGGATAAACGATTAAAACCAAGTATTTTGGCCAAATAGATTATATCATCTGAAAAATTACAGGAGAAATATATCTTTTGGTATGAAGCTAGGCAATGTCATATATAAAATGTCAAATATAAAAAAAAAAAAATCTAGGCAATGTCATAACTTGAGTCAGGAGACAGTTCTATGTTGGGCAGGGCAATCAAAGAGCTGTGTGATGCTGGGGAGGTAAATTAGCTTGTTTCATCTATAAAAGAAATAAGAAAAATACCTTTTAATTTAAAGTATCATTTATTCATACAATGAATATGACACCAAACCTTAACATTAAAAATGCTGGACAAAACTAGGTACCTGTGTTGCACAAACGTAATACATTTGGTTCTCCTAGCACTTTGCACTCAGCTTTATTATAACCCTTACCCCATTGGTCTCAAATGGCCAATATTTAAGGGGCACCCCCCCATGTCCTAAGAACTATGAAAGGCATTGAGCATTCAAGGATGAGATGAAGAAAAATCCTCATGGTTGACTTCATGGAGATCTCTCCCCTAGTGTATGTGTTTTAAGCGTGTCTGACTCTCTCTACATCCCAGCCCCTTGCCTAGTGATGCAACACGGCAGGCCATCATCAGATGACTTCTGAATAAAGGAATACGTACACGTAAGTATGGAGGAACGAACAGATGAAAACAAAAGTGGCACTGGGGCAGTCACCCCATGCCTCAGACTCGGATCAGTAAACTTCCACAGTATGCGCAACTGCAGAAAGCAGCAGCCTCCGGGCTCTGAGGTAGCATATGTTCCTTGGCTGGAGCCAAATCCCCACCCCCGGAGAGCAGGGAGAGCCACGGTTGAATTCATGAGAGGACATGCCAAAGCCCAACCCCAGCTGCACACTGACTTGTAGGAAGACTTACCAAATTGCCTTCCAGAAGAATTTGCCATGACCACTATCCCAAACAGAGTGCTGATCACGTCAGACTTGGATGCCAAGTCCTAGTCCACATAGCGTGGGATGAGCAATTCCATCCTGACAGATGTGATCCCCAGAGTACTTGATGTGACACTGTGGAGCCTTCCACTCCCCTGGACGGCAGGGAAATACGAGCTCATCTGACTTGCTCAAGCAAAGTCCTGACCATCTCCTCCTCCTGGAAGTGTTATCTCTACTGGAGATCAGCCAAGATGTCGCAATACAGTCACTGGGTCCTCAACTTTCTAGAACTGTTGGGGGTTGGGCAATCCGCAGCATTAGTCAGATATTAATTGCCCATTCCTCCTCCAGAGCAGCTTATGTTGGTCAAAGGCACAGTAATTTTGACCTACTAGGAAAACCCTGTGGAGCACAGCTCCACTCTGAAACATGTGGAGTTGTCATGAGTTGGAATTGGCTTGATGGCAACAACTTTTTTGGTTGTATGTCAAGATGGCTATGTAGCTCATTACTTCCTAGGTAGCAGTCAGTCTTTGCCTTCTTATAATGAACATCTTTGTGCCTTTAACATGTGCCAACTGCTCTTCTAAGCGCTTTACAGATTAAAAACTCATTTACTCCTCAGCGGATCCTATGAGGTGGGTATTATTATTTTCCCCAATTTGCAGATACAGTCCTGAGGCCCAAAGAGGCTAAGAGATGTCTCCTCCTGGTCTGGATCTTTGTGGAAGCTGTCTTGTCAGCTGAAAGAATACTTGGCACAACACTCTGCACCTTGGGGAATAAAAGAGCTCCGTTCCTTTTCGGGGGTGAGTCATTCAGAAGCACCCGCTATGACATGTAAGGGATTGAGTCAGGGATGGAGTGTGGATGACCTCAAGGAAAAATTAGATTATTAATATTGCATTAACTTTTGTATCAGCACCTTTAACCAAGAATAGAGAATGTACAGGGAAGTATGAGATGGAGAATGTAGTAGGATCTTTCCTCAGATTCAGCCTCAGTCATTTTAAGACTAAAACCAAGCCCGTTGCCGTCGAGCCGATTCCGACTCATAGCAACCCTATACGACAGAGCAGAACCGCCGCATAGGTATCGAAGGAGTGGCTGGCAGATTCCAACCACCACCCCTTTGGTTAGCAGCTGATCTCTTAACCACTGTGTCACCAGGGCTCCATTTTAAGACTAGACCGCAGTAAACTGCAAGCATAGAGTAACTCACTATAAATTAGAGCCTTGAAGTAGACGTATCAAGAACAAGCTCCCACCCTTTGTTAATTGTAAAGCAACCAGCTCTCACGGGTCAGTCCTCCTCCACAGACCACAAGGGGATAACTGAGCCCCTATTAAGAGTTCCACTTATCACCCTTTTTAAAGGAAAAGCCACACCCTTCCAGACACTTCTCTCCTCATAAAGAAGTAGGTGTGCCTTTCCTGTTTACCCATCCACCCCTGCTGAGCATCATCAGAACAGCATGCCGTCATTTAACCTAGGGGATAGAATTTAACCCTGAAAATCCACCTTTTTTTTCTTTTTTTAATGAGTTCATCACCTGCAGTTATCCGTTTCATCCATCAGAAACCCTTGTCAACAACTGATGGTTAGTGCATGCTAATTCCACCACAAATACCTGATCTAAATTCTAAGTAATGAGCAAATCGGGTAACCTGTGAGATGCTGATCTTTTTTTATAACCACAAAAAAAGCTTGTCACAGAGGATATTTTAGTTCAAGAACATTTCTAATCAGGAAACCTAACATCATGTTCCAAAATACCACACGGTATTGCATTCATACATTTAGGAGAACATACTGACTGTGGCTAATAAGGTACCTTCGCCCCCGATCACACTGCATTTTGAATGTGCCACTGCAGTGAGGTACACACTGTGTTTGCTTCACCAGTTGGGCAGCTGGCCATAAAGAAGGATCAGCTATTACCAAATTCATTCCGTGAGGTTCAGTTTTCTACTGGCATGGAAGTCATTTGTTTGTTCAAGCAGGAATATGTATGTTTACTGAGAACTGTCATTTTGTGAGGAGCTGGAGATGGGTACTCCCAGAAAGGAAATGACACAATGTCTGCAAACCTTCAAAAATCAAACTATTGTGTGGTGGACTCTGAGGCAGAAGATGACTCAATCCAATTCCTTCTCTGTGATGACCAGTGGCACGGCCTCAGTCTCCTCATCTATAAAATAGAAACGCTAATGCTTCCCAGGTGTCCCTGGGGAATACAAACGGTTAACGTGCTCGATTGCTAATCAGAAGGTTGGAGGTCTGAGTCCACCCAGAGGTGCCTTGGAAGAAAGGCCTGGCAATCTACTTCCAAAAAAATCACTCACTGAAAACCCTATGGAGCACAGTTGTACTGTAACACACATGGGGGCGCCATAAGTTGGAATCAACTCGATGGCAACTTTTTGATTTTTAATGCCTACCTATATCCAAAGGTTGTTGGCAGGAATAAAGAAATAATGTAAACGTATTATGCAAACTTTAAAGCAATACACTGCATAAGCTCTCATGTTACAGACAAGGATCACTAATCTAAGAACTGACAAAACCTAGTTCAAACAAACAAAAAGTAATGGCAAAGTAGCATAAACCTGCTTCTAATCAGCGATGCTAGTAAAAGCTGTTTGCTGTTAATAGAATTTAGCTTGTTAGGTCTTTAGCCTAAGGTAATATATGTAAAATACCTACGAGGTGAGAAAGATAACTTTTTTATAATTTACAAGTTCATACGACCTTACATATTTTTCACAGCATTGTTGTTTCAACGTTGAACCACACTTCACACTGTAGTATCTTATCACTGAGCTTTAATATTCAGTACGTAAGTATTCTTACTAGTATTTCAAGTGAACGTAACAATCCCTTGAAAAACAGCCTTCTATAAGCGCAAAGCACAGAAAGAAGGCGGATACAGGGACGCGGCTAAGGAGGCCGTAAGTGCCTCATGCCTGCATGCAGCAAGTTCTCAGTAACTGCTCAGTGGACGAGAGAGCCAACTCCAGAGGTGAAAGAAACATGGCGGCAGGCGGAGAAATCCAGAACCGCATGCTATTTCAGCACCCTCATGACTGATCATAGGCAAAGGTGGAGACATCTCTGAGTGGGAAACCTTAGGGAGTTCGGAGAGATGTCTTCATTAATTCAAGGATAAAAGATCAGTACAAAGAAAATTCTTTTTATTTCTTCACTGATATCCACCAATAATTTGTTCAATGAATGAATATTTTCACTGGGAATCTGGGAAGGCTGTTTCAAGGGGAGTATCAGTCTAACAAGCCCACTTTGCATTGGGTGAGTACAGACCTGCTCTGAGCCAACAGCCATGGAAAGCCAATGGCCTCCCAGTGAAGCGCCAAGGCAGTGATTCGGGTACACTGGGGAGGGAGAGGCAGTGTGATGGGAGACGGCAGCTTCTTACTCCTAATATGTAGAACAGGAACAAGTTGAGTTGTTGTTGAGGTTGTGAGAGGAGGGAGGATGCTGGATGGAGATCGAAGGACTGTGGATCCCATATCAAGCCCATTCTCCCAGACCCTCGAGTGGTTCCAAAGAGTAGAAAACCATGGTGGTTGTGAATGACCTTTCTGACTTCTCCACCTTTACAGAGATACAGGGCAGGGAAGGAGGCAGCAATTACCTCCATCTAGGGGGACTGATTTTATTTAGACAACACAACATAACACAGGAATATAATGTAATTATATAATATAATTCGGACTTCAGATTTGACAGAGCTGGGTTTAAATGCTGGCTCTGCCACTTTCCAGGTAGATGAAACTGAGCACATTTCAGAACCTCTCTGAGCTCAGTTCTGTCTTCTGTAGAAGGCTAGATAACATTAGCTCACAGACTGGTTGTGAGAACATAACGAGATACGTGTGTGCATCGCATCCACAGAGCATGTGCTGTGTAAAGGTTGGTTTTCTTCCCTTCCTATCTCTTCCTAATATTTTATTGCTTTGACTGTTCTTATGGGCACCAAACCAAAACCAAACCCATTGTCACTGAGCCAATTCCAACTCATAAGGACTCTATAGGACAGAGCAGAACTGCCCCATAGGGTTTCCAAGGCTGTTATCTTTACAGGAGCAGCCTGCCACATCTTTCTCCCGTGGAGCGGCTGGTGGGTTTATACCACAGACCTTTCGGTTAGCAGCTGACCACTTAACCAGTGTGACACCAGGGCTTCTTCTTGTAGGCACACGAGTACAAAAACAGAATCTCCAAAGAAAATTTAAAAAATCCTCCGTGTGCATTATTTGAATCCTTAAACATTAAGCAACTTAGTTTGTGGTGAGAATAGAAAATCTGAAGAGGCTAATTACAGACAACTTTTTTTCCTCACAGCCAATATGAACTTCAAATCTGTTAGCCCAAAGACATATTTGTCTTCCCAACTACAAAGCCCACTTAAAAAAAATACTCATAAGGCCTAAAATAAAAATACACTGATACATTTTGCCAATAGTTTATAAACTACGGGCCAACCAAAGGGCAGACAATATACATAGTCACTGAAAACTACATTTTTGAGCTATTTTTAATCATATGGAGAATACAGAAATTTCCTGCAAAAGGCAGAATACAAATATACAAAAATAGAAACATATATTTATATGTAGGTATATGTTAAACTTGCTCATTTCTAGGGTATTTTATTGCTTGCTATTCTAAAATAAGCATACATTTTGTTTATAACCAGAAAGAAATTAAAGATGGCTTTAAGAAATATTTCACAGTATAGTAACGATAATGCTTCTATCACCTTAATGAGTTTGCTTTGAAATGCAATGTGTAGCTTTTCCCTAACATATGTACACATCAAAAAGCAGCCCCACAGAAAGATGTGTTTTATGGCCTCCTGGTCCAGTCCTCGGCTCTAGGTCATTACAGCTGATGGTTTCTAGCACCTGATTTTCCTCTTCATACAGCATGTACCAACAAATTTTTAAAGCAAAAGAAGAAACATCTGAGTAAGTCTGGATTCTTATAGAAACAAGTCTTGGCAAAAGGCTTGTCAGGCCATACACACGAGACCAGCCTCAGGGGCTAGAATGATCCTGAAGGAGATGCTGCCAGTGGGGGCATCTTTGGCGCTGAAAGCCTCAACGGTGGCTCCACACGGGGGTGCTGTGGAGTACAGTCTTGGTGAGGGAACCCACGAACACTGAGTAGCAATAAAGGGCAAAGTGAGTGCATTCTGTGACCCTCACTTTTATGTAGCCTTGATATTTCAAAATATTTGTATAAATTAATAGAATTCTAGAGCTGGCTTATCTAGACCAGCTGCTTCCTGTTATGGCTCAAGTAACTGAGGTGTAAGAAGGGCAAACGTTTCACCTGTGGTCACACAGCTAGTTAGTGAAAGAGCTGAGACCACAGGTGAGGTCTTCAAACACACCACCCAGTCCTCCTTTGCCTGCGTACAAACTACTTCAACCAGCTCAATAACCGGACTTTCTGTGGCTAGTTTTCAGCTACTGAAATCTATACTACAGGCTTTCAACACAAAGCCAGAAACAAGCCCCCTATTACAGGGGAAACTGGAAGAACACAGGATTACCTTATACTCCATTTCAGGGGGTCAGAGCAGATCTTCCCATCTGTGTGTCAGACACTGCACCCAGCAGAGTAGCTGATATGGTGCACGGACCCGATACATGTTGGGTGATAGTCAGTGAATGAAGGAATCGATGTCAATGGCAGTGAGTAGCAGGAGAAACACTTTAGCATAGATACACGTCATGATTTCCTTCCACCTAGTTCAGCAGGGTCCCGTCAAAAGTCTACTTACTATTTTCCAATCATCTGTCAACCTCTTTCTCCATTCATGGATGTGTGTGTATGTTTGTACACATCAGTTGCTTCAGTATCACTATGCAATGCATGGGATGCCACACAGGAATTAAACAAGGCACCTGGGTCCTGGGGGAGAAGTCAAGGGGATTAGTGCTGCAGTAGACAGCAGGTGGTCCAGGTAAGGCGAAGTCTAGAGACCAGCGTCGTGATGGGCCGGAGCACCTATGAATACATGTTCAGAGGGAGGTGAGCACTCTAGAAGCCAGAAAGCACCCCCCAGCCTCTGAGAAAGCCTCTGAGGGCAGGCTATGCAGAAGGTGTCTGGAATCTGATAAATTAGATAAGGCAAAACAAACCACCAAAAAGCAAAGAAAAAAAAACCAGCACCAGCAGGAACCAGCACATAGAAATGAGCCTCATTTTCAAGCAAAAATAATTCACTTGTTGTTCTTCTATTGAAGGAGGAGGGATATTGAGGGAAGAGACTGGAAATTAAGACCAAACATGTGTGAACCAGAGTACACGGGTGAGACATAAAAACTGGGGTGCTGGAGGGCGGGGAGGGGGAGCTTTTGCTCAGGGGCATTGAGTTTCTGTTCATGGTGGTGGAACGATTTGGAAAAGGATAGCGAGCACAGCTGCGCAACTTGAAGAATGTAATCAGTGTCACTGAATTGTACATGTAGAAATTGTCGAATGGGTGTATGTTTTGTTATGTATAGTTTTACCACAATTAAAAAAAAAAAATGCAATGGTGCTGGTTAGGGAGGAGAGAAATCGCAGCTTCTGGCTGGCTCTGGGGCAAAGATGACTTACAAGAAATTTCTCATAGGCAATCTGGTGTCATCTTCTCTCAAAACCATCATGAAGCTCACCTACCATCATAGCTAATATTCCTCGAGAACCTTCTACCTGCAAGGACTGTGCTGAGCTCTTTGTGCATCATTTCTTTCTCTAAAGGTGGGCTGTTATCCCCACATTTTAGATGAGGAAACTAAGGCTTGGCTGAGATGAAATGACTTGCCCAAGGTATCAAAGCCAGTAAGTGACAGAACAGGGATTTGATCTAAATTAGTCAGATTATCGAGGTTGGGCAGCTTAAATACCTATGTAACCAAAAACAAAGAAGAAAGAAAAACCACAAGCGTTGACCTGCAGATTTCATCTCACGAGGGAAGACAGGTGTCTCTATATCACTGGAACATCCAGCCCGTCTGGGGCTTCAGCCGGACAGCAGCTGAGCCCAGGTGGCTCAGTGACCTTTCTGGGATCAAAAACACGTGGAGACAATATTCTGAACTATGTATTAACGTGTGGTTTTCTTAATATAAGGTTTCATCAGCCCTTCAGAGACATTTCCCACATTTGTTGTCTCTCTGCAGTCCCCAAGCCTAGAAATCACCAGCAGTTGCTGTGATCCTTTTCACATGTGCTCAAACTGCTCCACTTCTAACTAAGGAGAAAGAGGGTATAGGGTCAGCAAAAAAGAAAGGAAGGAAAAGTTTGCTTTTTCCTGAACAATCAGGTGTCATTCTTTTTATCAAGAAGAGAAACACAAACCTAGATAATGCAACAGTTGCCTTGTCGAGGTCCTGCTTTAATGAAACAGTAAGAAGGCTCTGTAATGGGGACATCACTTCACGTGCTCTTAAGCACACAAGCACTTTGTTTCCGATGTGGAGATCAGACTTGCCCTTTGTGAACTTGCGCCGGGGAGCCTTTTCCTCACAAGCAGCACTAGCTCCATTTTTGTTCTTCCTCTGTCACAACTATCACAAATTCTAAACCCATAAGGCCTACATCAGTAAGTACAGACTAAGACAGACTAGGAAAAAAGGCCTGGCTATCTACTTCCAAAAATTAGTTAGTGAAAACCCGATGGATCACAACAGAATACTGTCCAACACAGAGCCAGCAGATGAGACCCCAAGCTGGAAGGCATACAATACACACAGTGGCTGCCAACAACAGATTCAAGCATCCCAACGATCATAAAGATGGCGCAGGCCTGGGCATTGTTTCATCCTGCTGTGTGTGGGGTCGCCATGAGTTGGAGCCAACAGCAACTAAGAACAACAACAAAAAGTCAAGTCGATTCTGATTCATAGCGACCCTATAGGACAGAGAGTAGAACGGCCCACAGGGTTTCCAAGGAGCAGCGGGTGGATTCCAACCGCCGACCTTTCTGGTTAGCAGCCGAGCTCTTAACCACTGTGCCACCAGGGCTCCAACAACAACAAGGCCTAAATTAACATGTTTTTCTGTACCAGATATGCAGATTATATAGAGGGTTCTTGTTAAGGGCTAAAGAGATCTGGAAGTTGAAAAGACAGATGTTTGAAAAATTGAGAGATATGGAAGTATGACAAAAAATGAGTGTGCCAGGTAATCACCGTAATTACAGAGAGCTTTCTAAGGAAGCACCACAAAATTCCAAGTGCCCGTCAATACTAAGAAATACTATGCTACCTACTGCACAGCAGAGAATCTTTTCAAAGCCAGACTGGAACCTTGCCCCCCGTCACTGAGCACCCTACCCTGCACTACCCACCCCACTCCCGCAGCCCCTCCACACCCTCTGCAGCTCTTACTGAGAAGCGGGTATCCTATTTCCCTCCCCAGGACCGCCTCACAAACCCCAAAGAACAAGCTACTATAACTGTGAAATGCCACATTTGTGTGCTGGGCAAAGAACACAGTTTCTTCTTGTCACTTTCCTACAGCTTCAACCGAGGGAGCAGCTTCCCCATGTCAGCACCGCACTGGGCAGTTTTCCAGTGTTCTTCTAGGACAGAAGTCAGTTTGCCACCCGCTCTTGGTGAGGAAAATGCCATCAACTGAAACTTGACTGTGGCTGCAACTTCAGCTGTCATCCTGGGGGTTCTTTCCTGCTGGAATTACAGCCTCATCTTCTCAGCAGCTGACGGGTGGCCGCCTGTATCCAGGTCCACCGTTTCTTCTCAGTGTTGTTTCTGTGGTTTTACAGCTACACCTCTCCAAAGTCTCACTCTTTATCTAATTCCTTCTTTTGATTAAGGGTCTTTATCCCAGACCAAGCCTAGTGATCGGTGGTTTTCAAAACTTTTTCTCTCTCTCTCTTTTTTTTTTTTTGCCAGACCTTTTACCCAAAAGAAATCCCATTCCAAACTCCAATATGCAAAAGAGATCAAAGGTGAGCTGCCTGATTAGAGCAGAGTTGGGGGCTTGGGGCCTCTGAAGAATAGTGGGGTGTTTGTGGATCAGTGAGCCAGGGAGGGGCAGGCCCTTGAGAGTACAAAGAAAGGAGTGAGAGTAGGGTAGGGAGGTGTTCATGAAAGTGAAAGAGGGGAAGGAGCATCTGATCTTGAACGTGGAAGCTGGAAATCTTCAACCCACTCCAAACTGGACAGGCCAAGTAGAAACATTAAAGTCACAGGGCTGCCTTAAAAAAATTAACCGTATCTACCACGGGTGGCACAGCGGTTAAATGCTGCGGCTGCTAACCAAAAGGCTGGCAGTTTGAACCCACCAGCCGCTCCTTGGAAACCCTACGGGGCAGTTCTACTCTGTCCTATAGAGTCGTTATGAGTAGGAATCAACTCAAGGGTAACAAGTTTGTTTTTTTTTTTACCCTGTAAGATAGCTACTTGTAGATACCTCATTTAATCCCCACAACCACCATCTGTGGCTTACAAATTTTCAGCTTATAGATGAAGAAAGTGAAGCCCAGGAAAATTAAGTCAGTTGCCCAAGGTCACACAGATCCAAAGTGGCAGAACCTTGACTCAAGCCCTCACCTGCTGGACTCTGAAATCCTCACTCTTAATACCTGCTGGGCTGCCGTCAGATACAGGTTCTCAAACTCCTCTGTGTGCAAGCACTTAAGAGCAGACCCATCAGACACAAAATGACAAAAATTGTATGATTCCACTTTCATGAGATCTCTAGAACAGGCAAGTCTTTCCAGACAAAAGATTAGCGGTGACCAGAAGATGGAAGAAGGGGAATGGCGAGTTTTAAAAAATATATATAAACTAACATAATTTCAGAAATACTTTTTTCTTAAAAAAATGAAAGAAAAATAAACTAAATCAAAGACATTCAAAATCAAAAGGAAAAAGAGTGGAGCCATCAGTCTGATGAGAGGATATTCCAGTGTGGAGGATAAACACAGAAAAAATAAAGGCTGGGGTGTTTTGAAAACTTTTTCTGTAAGAGGCTATTGAGGACCTTGGTTAAAAGATACAAGAATAATACTGATCATATTCAGGACCTGTTAAACTGACTAGCTGAGCACTGGAGAGGCACAGATGAATAAGATACAACTTTGAATACCAGGATAATTTCCCTGTGTCCACCTTCTGAACCTGACTAGACCAAAGGGCCCAGGGACAGGGACTTGGCGCCTGGCAAATTCAAGTTTTGCTCTTTGGAATTTTTTGTTTTTCCAAATATTTTCAATCCAGGGTTGGTTGAATCTGGGGATGCAGGACCTGTGGCTATGGAGGGCTGACTGTACCTCCTCCCAGAAAAGCTCTCTCTAGAATTCCAACAGAGACTGATAAAGAAAAAGTCATGGTCAGAAGATGCTGCCTTCAATTGGCTGCAATGACACAAAATTCACAGAATCGACCACACCCCTAGCCCTTCTTCTGTTCAAACTCCAGTCCTTGTTGTAATGACATCAGGCCGCAAAACCAGCTGGAACCAGCACTTCTATAAAAATGACTGCTCGTTCAGTACTCAGCAGTCAATTCTCTTACAAGTCAACTAGTAAGAACTATTAAGAAAGGGTTTTTTAGTTCATTACAGGTTTCAAAGCTATTGTGTCCTCTCAACTTCCAGCTGAACCAGTATTTGTATATTCCAGAAGACATAAATGCTTTCTCTATCTGCTGGGTTTGAACAATTTTGAGTTACACGAAGAAGTAGCATCCACATCCTCAGAAACACCCATGTTAACACTAAAACGTTCAGTTCCTTATCCAGGTATTTATAAACCTTTAGATCTCTTTGGGGGTGCAGATAACTTGAGTAAGATTTTCAGCTTTGTTGAAAAAGTTCCTCCATAAACAGGGCTGTGGCAAAGCCTATTAGCCCTACAATTTGGCTATGTGACCACCAGGTGGCGACAGTGTGACACAACCTGGGGCCAGCAGGGCTGGACTCAACAGGCTTTCCCCACGTTTCTGGTATCAAAAAAGCAACCTCTTGAACATAGCTCTCACTTAATCATCTACTTAATTGCCCACCGCACTTAAGGTGTTATTTTTAGCATAGCATTTCAACAACCACCTCACCTCTAGGTTGCGTTGTTGTTAGGTGCGGTCGAGTCGGTTCTGCCTCATAGCGACCCCACGTACAACAGAATGAAACACCATCTGGTCCTGCGCCATCCTCGTAATCGTTGCAATGTTTGAGCCCATTGTTGCAGGCATGTGTCAATCCATCGCGTTGTTTTGCAGAACTCAGCACCGAATCTTGAGTCTGGCATTCAAGGCCCTCCAGGGTGGTACCAACTCTACTATTCACAATCACCCCACCACTCTCCTACACAGTCCTAATATTCCAGCCACAGAGACACAAAAATAGCCCTAACATTTTCTGCTTCTGTACATTTGCTCTGGCTCTTCTGTTATGTCCAGAAATCCTGAGGTCTGTCTACCCGTCCTTTCAAGCCCTTTAAAACACTTGGAAATCTTCGCTCAGACAAAATTCCTCCAAAGGGGTTTTAAAGACCCAGTCCTATCAGTACTTATGAATACATTAAGTGTTCCTTGTAGAAAATTTATAAAATGTAGATAAGCAAAAAGAATAAAAACAATTATTCCCAACTTCAACACTCAAAGAGAATTACTTGATGGTATTATGGTGAATTACGTATCAGTCTTAATCTCTTTAGGATAAATAAATGTGCATATGTGTGTTAATAAAGTTGGATCACATTACCTGCTTTATCCACTTAACTCTATCTCTAGAACGTCTTTCCACACCATTTACTAACACATGAAGCATTTTACGATCCCCCCTAGGAACCAGTGCAGTGTGGTAGAACATACTCTGGGCTGGAAATCAAAACACCTAGTTTCAGTTATGGGTCTGTTATATACTAGCGTGTCTGAGTTTGTTACTTAACCTCTCTAAGCCTCAGTCTACAAAATCGTACAATGTTCACCACACAGAGCCTCTGACAGCCTCAATGAGGTCATCTATGTGAAGATGACAGGCGTGGGACACGTGTCATTGTGACCCTTCAATAATTATTCGCTTCTTTCCCTCACAACTCCCACTACTCCTTGTAACTTCTAATGTGGCTTTCTCCTGCTGGATCTTATCTTTTAGGAACTTGTGAACTGCTGTATTCTTCCTACCAGAGCATGGTAAGACCCTTGAAGGCAAGGCTGGGTCTGTCTCATCCCCTGGGCCTCTGCAGCACCTGGTACAAAGCTGGGCCCCCGGCGGTGTTCCCAGCACCAGGTGCTCCCCCTGGATCAGGTACTCCCCAGCACCAGGCGCCACCCCCCGCCCCCCAGCACCAGGCGATCCCCCTGCATCAGGCGCTCCCCCTGCATCAGGCGCTCCCCAGCACCAGGCCTCCGTTGAACTGAATTACGTATCAGGCCTCCTTTTGCCTTAACGGTCGCCATTGTGGAGCTTTCCCTCTTGCATCCCTGCACACAGCTTCAGAGAAAGGCTGGGCTTCTTTCTGGCCTTAGCTGGACTTTTATGTTAAAACAACATGCAGTCTGGAGCTTGGCTCTTTGGGGTTGTGATGATGCCTCCCTCTCTGCTTGGCATCCTCTCCCAAGTAGCTTCTTTCTTGGCTGCCAGTTCTGCCTCCTCCTTTCCAAGCTCCTGGTCTCTCCAATACTGGAGGATACACTTGCCAAGAAAGAGGAAGAGCAGCATCTCCTCTCCGCCCCTTCCCCAAGCCCTTTCCCTTCCCTCTACACAGGAAATGAAGAACATGGCCTCAGCTGGGAGCCAGATCATCTGAGAGCCAGGCTGCCTCCAGCCTTTCAAGGCTTTCTTGACCTAAGTGTTTCTTTGTCTTTTTACCCACCCCCATCTTCAAGAGGAAAGCATTCCTTTTTCTGCTCTTCCGTCAGCTGATGGATTTGTATTGGATGCTGAAGCCACGGCTTGTTCCCCAACAACACCCCCCAGCAACTACCCTCCTTACAAACTTCCTCAGAAAAGAGAAATAGCTCATGTTAATGGTAGAGAAGCCTGAGAAGAAAATTCATCTGATTTTATCACAACTGAGTTGACGTTCCTTGGGCAACATCCCCTGGCAGACCCTACCAGGCAAGTCAAGTGAAGAAGAACCCCCAGAAGGCACTGCCACCATGCAGGATATCGACTCCTGGAGAAGAAGAGTCTATCACAACGTCTGTGTGGGTAACGGCGGACCAGATGTATGTGCAGGGTCTCATCAGGTTATACAGTAAATCTCCAGGTTAAGAACATCTGACTTACAGACAACTCATACTTAAGAACGGACTGCCATAAAGCCTACTGTATTAAAGTTTTGAGTTAAATACAATGGTTCATAATAATGAACACATGCATACGTCTGTATTATTATGTTTAAGATGTTGTAGTGTATTTGGAAGTGCTTCTTGAGTGCTTTAAATGCGTTTTATTGTTGTTAGGCGCCATGGAGTTGGTTCCGGCTCATAGTGACCCTGTGTACAAACAGAACAAAACACTGCCCGGTCCTGCACCATCCTCACAATCGTTATGCTGGAGCCATTGTTACAGCCGCTGTGTCAATCCATCTCACTTAGAGTCTTCCTCTTTTTCACTGACCCTCTACTTTAACAAGCATGATGTCCTTCTCCAGGGACTGATCCCTCCTGAGAACGTGTCCGAAGTAGGAAGGTAAAATATGTACTATATACTAAGGTAAACATTTGACTAACTGACGCTAAATAAGAATCATATGTCCCTGTTCCGACTGACCTATAAATTCAGCTTAAAGAAAGACTTAGAAACAGATTTCATTCATAACCAGGGGACTGCTTGTAATGGAGTTCAGAAACCCCGATTGGAGAATGGGATGTAGCGATATATAGTCCAGTGTTCACACAAAGTCCAAATCATATAATGTTCTATTTCACAGAAGGTACCATGGACGTTAAAAGACACATGACTATAGTTGTTAAGTTTGGGCTCTAGAGTCAGATTTGGGTATAAATCCCTGTTCCACCCTCCTAATCATGGAACCCAAGGAAAGATCTTTTTTAACCTTTCTGACCCTCCGTTTCCTCATCTGTAACCTGGGGATAATAGTAAGACTTCCTACATTAGGTTCCTATTAATGCTGTCATAAATTACTAAAAGTTTAGTGTCTTAAAACAACACAAATTTATAATCTTACAGCTTTGGAGGTCAGAGGTCCTAACACCAAGGTGTCAGCCAGGTTGTGTTCCTCCTGAAGCCTCGCTAGAGGAGAATCTGTTTTCCTTCTTTTTCCAGCTTACAGAGGCTACCAGCATTCTCCAGCTTATGGCCTCTTCCTCCACTTGCAAACCCAGCAGGGTAACATCTCCAAATCTCTCTCTGTGACTCCTCCTTCCATCCTCCCACTGCCTTCTCTCACTCTAACTCTTCTGCCTCTTCTGATACATTGGGCCCATCCAGATAATACAGGATAATCTCCCCATCTCAAGGTCCTAAACGTAATCCTATTGACAAAATCCTTTTTGCCATGTAACGTAACATAGTCACAGATTGGGGGAATTAGGATGTAGACACCTTTGGGGGGTCGTTATTGTGGCTACCACACTTCCTTCACAGGATCATTATGAACATTTAAGTAAAGAATGCACATATACTCCTCCACACACCGCCCTGCACAATGTCAGTGCTCAAAGTATGTTAGCCATTATTACAGCAATATGCCAATACCAGTGGTAGGAAGAGAAGCGGTCGTAATGCTTACTTAGGTAGAAGTGGACCATTTGTTTCAAGTTTTACTGGCAGAGTAAGAAGTGTTGTTGGGGCTGGCTAGTGCCCAGACACATCCCTTTAAAGTTTCATATTCTCACTTATCATTTCAAAAAAACAAAAGTTTACTGGGAACCCACTAGGTGCCAGTACTTTTCATTCCTCCCAGCACTGCTGTTAGGTTGATACCGAAACCAAAACCGTTGCCCTCAAGTCGATTCTGACTCATAGCGACCCTATAGGACAGATTAGAACTGCCCCACAGGGTTTCCAAGGAGCAGCTGCTGAATTCTAACTGCCGACCTTTCAGTTAGCAGCCGAGCTCTCAATCACCGCGCCACCAGGGCTCTATGGTTAGGTAGATAGTAATAGCCCTACTTTATAGATGAAGAAGTGACACTCCTGTTTCATAATTTCTTCAGGTCATTCCACTGGTGACTGGTGAAGGCAGGATTTGAATTTTCTTTGGTCTGACTTAAGAGCTTGTCCTCTTTCCAGGCACCAGGACTTGGCAACACACTGGCTAACATGCACTCAGATCAGCAGAACTGTACCAGGCTTGCTCCAGCTCCGGCCAGCACGCTCTTTGCGGGCAGAGTGCAGGCTTACCCTTCTTGTATGTCCTCCACAGCCCTACGTCCACCAACAGATACACAGGAGGCGCACAATGACTTCTTACTGTGCTAGGAACAGGAGAGCCCAAGATGTGGGTCAATGTTTCTGAGAGCCCACCCAAAATCAAACCAGCTGCTATTGAGTCACAGTGACCCATGTGTGCAGAGTAGAACTGTACTGCATAGGGTTTTCAAGGCTGTGGACGTTCAGAAGCAGATCGCCAGGCCTTTCTCCTGAGGCATCTCTAGGGGGTTCAGTAGGTAGTCAATCAGTTAACTGTCTGCACCACCCAGAGACTTCATTAAAGGAGAATAAATTGCTCAGATGTGTGGTATTAGTGCTCACTGGTACCCACCCATTCTTTCCACTTTTTGGTTTACATGGAGCTGCAAGTGTCACCTGACTACCAAGCAGAGGGGACAGGAGTGACCTCCACAAAACCTAAAACCCATTGCTCACTTTCCCCCCTGGCTCCTTGAGGTGAGCCGCCATAGGTAACTTGGGTTGAGAGGCCCCATCTTCAGAAGGGAGGCCTGGGTCGTCTGTCTCTCAGTCTCTGGCAGCTCAGCCAAAAACAGAAATACAGCATAAGGCACACAACATGGCCTTTGGACATGAGGCAGCAGAGTAAAGGGGCAGCTCCTTTAAAAGGGCAAAGGTTCTTCGGGCCACAAATCCTCAACACCTCACCCACGGCTGAAAGTCGCGAGCTTGCCAGGGTTCAAGGAATCCGGGAGCCAAGTTCTCAAGTGCACTCTTGTGATGTTATTTAGATGCGACCCTTTGGGCTGAAGGGCATGCACATTAGCATATTTTGGAACAGCTGTTGATGAAGATTTTCAGCTTTGTTCGGGGGACCAGTTGCAGTGAGGAGCAGTTTATGAGAACAATACATATTGTAGATATCGGAATATATTTCCTTGGGAAAATAAAAGATGAAGGAAACAAAAAAGATGCTGTAGTGTTCCTACATGGCAGATGAATATTTAATACACTGGGGCTTATCTTTAAGACAAAAAATATACCTCCTTTGCAATTTTACACGCTTTCTACAACAGCAATCCATATATGAAACAACAGACCCCACAGGCACCCGTATAAATACCGTGTATTTCATTATTCCCTTATTATAGTGGCACAAAGACCAGCTGCTACATGAAGTATCATGAAAACATAAATTACTGGTTATAAATAGCATATTTAAAGCAAGAGACCATCTAAAGCCGGCTGGTTTAACATAGGCTGCCTAGAACGAGTCTGAGGAACTGACAGAAGGGCAGGGAAACCTAGGCGGGAGAGGCAGATCACAGCCAGCAACCAGGAGACGCTTCAACAGGGGCTCTCAGAATGGAGTTAAAGGGGGATAGAGTGGATTTCTCTGGGACCCAGAGGAACAATTCTACTTTAAGCTGGCCCTTGCCACCCCAAGAGGGACCAATTCACAGACTGCTTATCACCACTATTTTTAACTTCTTGGCAGTTTAACCCAGTGCAATGGGAAAATGGCCCAAAGTAAATACATACTCTCATTTGAGTCTTCTCCTGGCAAGCAATTTTCTACCAGTTTCTGTCAGAACCATTTCCAGCATGAATCTCGCTCCAGAGGCAGAGCTTCAGTCTGAGGGCCCTCTAAGGAGCATACGTCCCAGACTGAGGGAGCTGAGAAAAGGCGTGTCTTTGCGCTCTGCTTTAGCCGCTGTGTCCAAGCAAGTCCTTCAAGGGGGTTTTCCAACCTTTTGAACCTCCAGCTCCTTTGATATTATTATTACTTCCTCTGAGTTCTGCTCTCAAAAAAAAATTACATGTATTTAGTCATATATAATTATTTTTCCATAAGCTGGTTTAATTCTAACAACAACAGCATATTTTAAGTGTTTTCTTTATGCCAGGCACCGGACACGTATTCTCTCACGCTACTGTCATCACACCTCTGCCAGCTGGGAACTACTATTACCCCCATTTGACACAGGGAAAAACAAAATGACAGAAGTTAAGTCACTTGCTCAAGATTTTGCACCTAGAAGGCAGCGGAATGAGTCGAAAACTCCAATCTGTCTCCCATCTCCACAATTCACATTGTTAACCATTGCACTGTACTGCCTTAGCTTACCCATCTGACCACATTGTGTTGATGCAGCATCAAACCAAAGAACTAGTTAATATGAAACCAACTTATGAAGGGTAAATGCATAACTTCCATTAGGTTTTCTGAACAACCTAAAATAGCTGGAGGATTTCCATTAAAGACTGCATGGACCCCTTGCTGTCCTAGAACCAGTGACCTAGAACCACCTGGATACCACTGCAATGTGAATCTTCTAGGTCCACACAAAAATAGCCAGTTAAAAATATTGTCTGGTGCTGTGGGAATAAAGTCCACACTCTGAATGACATTCAAAGGTCTTCTTAAACTGCCCTCACTTTCTTTTCAGTTCTATCTTCTAGAATTGTGTTATGCACACTGAGTGTGAGTCAGTAGGTGAGGGGCCTGGGACTCTGGATGTCTAGCAAGCCCCCCAGGTGATCCTTATCAGCAGGCAAGTTTGGGACACATTTTTATCCCGGACATGACTCAGACGTGACAACTCTAATATCCTTGGCCGCTCACAGTTTCCCAGATACCACCACCTACTCTCTCAGCTTAGTGCCAATCCTTGTGCCCATTCACCAGTCTGACAAGCATGCCTGACCCTTTCCCCCCGGCCCAGCTCAAAGGCCCCCTCTGGGAAGCCTTCCCTGTTGTCTTCTCTTTGAATCTGTCATGTCCATCCACCCCACAGACCACTGCTGTCGTTGTTCTGCCTTCTGTCACAGAGAGCTGTTCCCAAGTACGACGCAGTAGACAGTAAGCTCATTAAGAACAGGACTGGTTGTTACCGACCTTCTTGCTCCCCCACTCTTAGCGCAGGCACAGGTCATAGAAGGCTCTTAATAAGGATTAGCAGGTTTCATTTGTCACTGGAGGCCAGGAGCAGCCACTATCCTAGAAAGAGACTCCCCCCATCCCCTCCCAGCAGCTTAGACCATTCTTGAGAAGTAGGCGAAAGGGGAGGGGGAGCAGAGGAGGGAGCGGCACCCACACATTAAACAAAAGGAACAAATGATGTTACATTTTTACCTTAAAAATCTGAGCCAAGATTAACTGATGCAGAAATGGTTCTCAGGAAGTATATCACTGTGCTCAAAACTTCCTGTAATAAACTCTGACATAACGTTTTAAAATATTTGCACTTGTCATCAGTATCATGAACCACTTTCACACCTAAAATGGAGCAAATGTCTCCTAAGTCTGAATCCACCTTCCCAGACCCCAGTACACCTCAGAGACCCAACTCCGCATTCTCCAGTTGCATCTGTTCCCTGGGGAACGGGGTTTTACTGACTACCTACTAACGTTTATTGAGCACTTCCAATGTCCCAGGGACAGCGTTGGATATTTACACATGTACCTAATGGAAGACAAGTCTTCTGCGGTACTATGGTCACCATTTTATAGATGAGAAAACTGAGCTCAGAGAGGTTGAATAATTTGCCCACGATCACACAGCTAGCAAAGCTCTTGACTGCAAAGCCCATGCTCTAAACTACTAAGAATTTTCTTAATAAGAAGAGCCCTACAACTGCACACGGTTTTAGCAACGACATCAAGTACAAGTAGAAAAAGGGAAGGTTATGAGTCTCTGCTTGCCGATAAGCAGCATCATGATAAACGGAAAAAATATCGAAGTTGTCAAGGACTTCAACGCCCATGGAAGCAGCAGTCAAGAAATTAAATGATGTATTGCATTAGGCAAACCTGGCACAAAAGACGTTTTTAAAGTGTTAAAAAGCAAAGACGTCACTTCGAGGACTAAGGTGAGCATCACCCAAGCCATGTTATTTTCAATCACCTCATATGCATGAGAAAGCTGAACAATGAATAAGAAAGAACAAAGAAGAACTGATGCCTTTAAATCATGGAGTTGGCAAAGAATATTGAATATACCAGAAGAATGAACAAATCTGTCTTGGAAGGAGTATAGCCAGAGTGCTCCGTAGAAGCAAGGATGGTGAGACTTCATCTCACATACTTTGGACATGTTATCAGGAGGCATCAGTCCCTGGAGAAGGACATCATGCTTGGTAAAGTAGAGTCAGCGAAAGAGAAGAAGACCCCCAACAAGATGGACTGACACAGTGGCTGCAACAATGGGCTGAAACACAGCAATGATTGTGAGGATGGCATAGGACTGGGCAGTGTTTCATTCTGTTGTACACAGAGTCTGTATGAATCAGAACCAACTCAACAGCACCTAACAACAACATGAGTCTCTGCTATGGCTGGCTGGGAAAACACTATTTCCGAGGACAAAGCCTGTGAGTTTACCCCACCTACAGCATCATCAGGCAAGGATCTGAGCCTTCCACAGTGCTAGTGGGCACAGCACCTCTAACTAAAAACGCCACAAGGGCTGTGTCGGTAGTCCGGAAAACCGCGGGCTCAAAGGCACCTGCCGCACGGGCCTCAGCGAGCAAGGCATCAAGCCACATCCATCACAAGCATAGTGTCTTGCAGGATTTTGCAGAACGAGAGGACCTGGAAGACTCAGGAGATCCCTGGGTCTCCTCCTCTCATTAGAAGATGGGGAACTGAGGCTCATGGAAGTTAGGTGTTTACTCAGGCCACATGGATAATGATCCTCTTATGCTTAGACTCAATCCAAAGATCTTGCTTTGACTCAAGCTGTCTTTCTTCCTGATTATTATTTTTTAATCACAAAAGAAAATAGGATAATTATAGCAGACAAACAATAGGGGCATATAACCTGTTGCTGTCGAGCCGATTCCAACTCTTAGCGACCCTATAATGCAGAGTAGAACTGTCCCGTAGGGTTTCCAAGGAGCAGCTGGTGGATTCGAACTGCTGACCTTTCGGTTAGCAGCAGAGATCTTAACCACTGCACCACCAGGACCCCAGTGGCATATATAAAGAAGAAAAACAAAAGTTCCTTTTCTCTCAGCCTAACTCCAGTCTCCTGTTCTCCAAAGATCATCAAGGTCAATGGTTTGGTATGAACATCTTCATACTATTTCCTAAACTTCTACACATATAGACAAACACATAGACACATTCCTTCTTTAACAAAAATGGAATACACACAGATATTTATGTATTTATAAAACTTCCATCACTTAACATGTGTTGTGCATCTTCCCAGGTCAACAAGCTCCAGGTCCTTCTTATTAAACATTACACAACGCTCCTCGGCCAGGAGGTCTCACAGTGGATCAAACATCCTCTTATTGGTGGACAGACATGCCACCCTAACACCAGTCAAGAAAGAAACCCAGCTGGTGTAGGTGTCTGTGAAAACCTGGTCTTCTCACCACTCGGGTGCTCTTTGCTTTCAGAAAGTCGTTCCCATCTTCTGGCACATCAGATGGTCAACCCTTCGGGGAAAACAATTTATGAAAATGAGATATTGTTACTGACTTCTTAAAAACCTGCCTCCTAAGCAAAGGCAATTTCTTCATGTGTAAAATGGAATAATTAGAGTAAATCCTGTGAGAGCCGGAACTCTAAGGGACTGCCTTGTTTTTCCGGGTTTTGAAAGTTCTGCTCTCGAGGGGAGCAGTCTCACCACTTTTCTGCCGCTCTCTGTTAGAGGAAATTATCCTCCTCTGACAGGTTTCTGACTTACACAGCTTCCCGCTTTCAGAGGTTTTACTGTAGAACTCACCTCATAGATGTGCAGGGTCCTGGGTGGTGTAAACGATTGTGCTCTACTACTAACCTAAGGCTGGTGGCTCGAACCCACCCAGCGATGTCGTGGAAGAAAGGCCCAGCCATCTGCTTCCATAAAGAGCAGGAAAACCCTACGAAGCAGTTCTGCTCTGCAAGTCATAGGGTTGCCATGAGCTGGAATCACCGCGACAACAATGGGTCTGGTTTGGGTTTCGTAGACGTACAATTTATAATTAAATGAGACAACATATATAAAGTGCCTAACACAATATCTGGCACACAATAAGCATTTAATAAAAATAGCTTCTATTACTATTGTTATTATTGAAATTATGGCTAGCATTCACACACTATCTAAATAGTACAAAGGTTTTTAAATGAGTATTCGTGCTTTTTTACAGTTTGATTTCTTATTAACATGTTACCAGGCTCTGGAACATTCATCACCCTACGTTTATGGAATATCTGCTGTTATAGGTTCAGGAGAGAGCACAGGGCAGGAAGGGAGCAGGGCTGCTCAGCCCTAGCTGGATACTGGTGGTTGAAGACGTAAAAGACACTGAAAACATAATCGCGACCTAGCCATTCAGTGGTGATAACAAGCCTTCCGTGCAATGGTGGAAGAAGTTCTGATGATGAAGTCTAGAGCGTTTCCACCTCCTCAAATAATGCTACTTCCAGCAGAGAGGAGGAGGATTTTCTGGTCAGAGACAGGTTTAGAGACTCAAAGTGAAAACAAGAGGGCTTCGAGGAAAATGCAATTAGAAAAGCAGGTAAGGTGGGACTTACGCTTCTAGACAAATGTGTTTTTTCTTTTTATTGTACTTCAGATGGAGGTTTACTGAACAAACTACCTTCTCATTAAACAATTGGTACACATATTGTTTTATGACAATGGTTAACAACCCCACAACATGTCAACACCATCCCTTCTCAACCTTAGGTTCCCTATTGCCAGCTTTCCTGTCCCCTCCTGCCTTCTAGCCCTTGCCCCTGGACTTCTGTGCCCTATTAGTCTCATTTTGTTTTACGGGTTTGTCTGATCTTTGGCTGAAGGGTGAACCTCGGGAGTGACTTCATTACTGAGCTAAAAGGGTGTCCAGGGGTCATATTCTCGGGGTTTCTCCAGTCTCTGTCAGATCAGTTAAGTCTGGTCCTTTTTTTGTGAGTTAGAATTTTGTTCCACATTTTTCTCCAGCTCTGTCCGGGCCCCTCTGTTGTGATCCCTGTCAGAGCAGTCAGTGGTGGTAGCCGGGCACCACCTAGTTGTGCTGGACCCAGTCTGGTGGAGCCCATGGGCAGATAAATGTTTTCAAAAATACTAACGGGCTCGGGTTTTTCACCCTAGACATTTTACATCCTGGAATATGTTTGTAATTTGTTCAGCCCGCACACTCCGGATTTTGTTTTGAAAGGGGGAACTTCATAAATCACTGTATTATTACTACAAATTACTGAATCAAAGACTAATTTGTGGTTGAACACCTGTTCACAACTACGTGAAAAATACTGCCATCAGTACCTGGGCCTGGCTTCCATCCGATCACTGTTTTTACATTTTTATTGGGCTTCTGAATACTGCAAATCTGCCGGTTGAAAATAAACAAACTTTTTAAAAAATATAAGGAAGAATAAAGGAAGTGAGCGAAACAAGGAAGGAGGGGAGGGAACGAGGAAGGGAAGGAAAAAATATCTTCCTTCCATTTTCTTACTTTCAGCCTTTAAAGAAGACTTCTGAGAGCGCCACAGGAAAATGAGTTTAGTACATTGATTCTCTGTTAATGGCATTTAAAAAAAAAAAAAAAAAAGTCAACAAACCTAGCGTGTGTTTTTCAAGTCTTTGATTCTAAATCCATTCAACTAGAAATCTGGGTTATCACTTTAAAAGCTAGATACATCCTGACTTTCCTAAAGTGACGCAAAATATTCAATCCCAGGCCAAGAAAAATCCCAAGCCAACCCTTACAGAAGTCAAGAAAAATTGAACACAGAAGCTTTCAACCTGAGTTATATGGATCCAAGGAAATTCAGACTCTTTCATTTTTCTCCCCAGTTAACTTTTAAAATACTTGAAATACATTGCCCAAAATATATCAAAATGTAATTCAAAACTATCAAATTTCATAAGCTGAAGAGTAAAGATAAATATATCAAATGCATCTAGAACACATGTATCCGTTTCTTTCATGGATAATGGAAAATATTGATAGTAAGGTATGTTAAAACGTGTCTGAAGTAACCAGAGGAAAAGCTATTCGATATTTTTATTAATTTAACTCTAAAATAAGCTATCACGCCAAGACGCCCTTTAAAGATAAAAGACACTCTATATGAAGAAACCGCAAATGATGGTACTGTTTTATCAACACACAAACACAAAACTAGAGCAGAAAAGGCAGTGTGCAAATTAATTAAAATAGAAAAACAAGGCCTATGTAACTGACAACAACCTACCAAAAGACACCTATTAAACAGAGACATCACACCAATGACTCAGACCTTGACTAGCTGACTGTACAGAAAAGACACAGCTTTCCAAATATCTTTTGGTGGAATGAAAAGGTCTTGGTATACCTAATTCATTATTTAATGTTTTTGTATGACCCACTCTCTTCTCTATACTTTCTCCTTTGTTACTAAGAAAGCCTAAACACATGCAGTCTCTTAAGTGGATTCAAACTAAATAAACACAGTTGCATGACTTATTCCGGGACTAATCCACTGGAGTGTAACGTACACCAGAGGTGCTCAGTCTGCAGCTCTGCCTCCTTGAGTTCTTGTCACATCATCTCCAGGACTTTGGCCTTGCTACTCAATGGAGAACAAGGCATTGCTTAGCATAACAGTTCCCAAAGTGTGGCCCGTGGCCCGTGGGGGTCCCTGAGACTCTTTCAGAGGTACCCATGAGGTCAAAATTATCTTCATAATACTTATCATAAGAAGTAGAGTTTTTCAAAGGCTATGTTACATGAGATAGCGCAACAGATCGAATGCAAAAGCAGAGATGAGAATCCAGCTGTCTTCTATTAAGCCAGACATTAAAGAGATTTGAAAAAAATGAAAAGGGAGGTTCCTCTTCTCACTAACTGATTTGTTCTGGAAGATAGTTTTGTCTTCATAAAAATGTCATTTATGTTAACATGAAATGGGTTTATTATTATTTTTAAATGAATTAATAAATGTTTATAAAATTTACCCATTTTAATTTCCAATATGATAAATGTCAATAGCTATCACTCACATAAACAAGAGCTCTTTAAGGTCCTCGATAATTTTTAAGATTAAAGGGGTCCTGAAACCAAAAAGTTTGAGAACTGCTGATTTAGCACAATGCTTGGCATAGAGCGAATGTTCGTACACGTGAGTCGAGTCGATTGATTATTTACAGGGCATAATGATTATTATAAAATGTGCAAGAGACTCCTGAGTTAAAAATCTGGAAAGGGTCAGTAAGGACCTTTGGATGACCACCTACAGGTCCTCCACATCTGCTTATAGCATGATTTAAAATAAGATGGTAAGAACACAAAACCACAGAGCAACAATTGTTGTGATACAGATACCAGGTAAGTATGGCTTAAGGAGAAGTAAAGGGTGTCCAGGTAGGTATTGGTGAGAACAGGCTCTAATTATCAATGGGCTTCCTTTATCCATCCTACTGCCACTTATTTCTCATTTCAGAGAAACAATATTTTCCATGAATTCAGAGAGCTTCTCCTTCTAAACGGTTTGATGAGGATTTAACACACAGGCTAATGAAACTATGCAAACCCTGACATAGCTCAAGTGCTTAGAACCCCACAAGGTCATAGGGTCATCTGTGTGGGCCAACTGGTTAATGTTACTTTGTTCATGGTCATGGTGTTAGCATCCTTCTCCCAATCTTCTTCCTGGAAATGGCTTATTCATCTTCCAAATCCACTTTGGGCAATACCTCCTCCAAAAAGCTTCCCTTGAACTTTCCTTCCCAAGAGAAAGTTAAAAATCCCTTCCTCTGTCTTACTTCTGTACCTTCTTGTACCTCTGTACCTCTGTAGCAACACTGAAATTCTTTATTTTCACACCTCCCTTACTAGACCATGAGCCCCTAGAAGGCAGCACCCATGCGTTACCCTCTTTGTGTTCCAGCACCAACCACAGAGCCAAAACATGGCAGACACTTGAAAAGTCCACACAAACTGTAGTCAGTCATCTTACAGACGTATAGGTCTATTACCAGAATTACAGTAAAATGCAAAAGCATAATCAGGGAATGGCCATTAGGTTACAGCCTGGGTAGAAATCCAGCCCGCTGTCTTAGGGATGGTTAAGTTAGTACTGCCATGTTTGAGAATAAAGGGTAGCACACTTAAAGAGAGCCCTCTTCCAAAAACATATCTCCTGGAAGAAAAGTTAGCTCTTTCCATCCTTCTGAAAGAATACAAACTGCAAGTGGTATAGGCAAGGAGTTTCCAAGATAAATGAAACCAAGGTAAAAAACTCATAAGGCAAAACGCAGTAGTGAGGTGAAAAACAGTGAATTAGCGGAAAAGGCCTGGAGAAAGGCAAAGCCCGCCCTGAAAAGGGAGCAAGCCTACCATCCTGAGTGCTTGCGCTACATCAAAGAAGTCTGAAAATTCTTGCTCCAAATTCAATCAGACCTTGTTGCCACCTTTTAAGTGCCATGCCCATCAACAAAGAACACACATTTTCATTAGCAGAGCAAAGGGAGAGCATGTACACCTAGGGTTAGCTTTGGCAAAGGACTGGAGAAAGCAGGTTGTTTCCTTGTTCAGCTTTCAGAAGATTGGTCATATGACAAAAATTAAGAGGTTGCCCAGAATCTAATATGGAAGAGATGTCTGCCTACCTCCAAAAGAAGAGGGACACCACAGAAGCACTCAACTGGAAGGCTAAGATTGGGGAAACTAAGGCAACCCAGCCTTACAAAAAGCTTTGGAGAGTAAAGGTCTGAAGCATAACGAGCTAGTGCAGCCCATATAATTGATGTGTATCCTTTTGTTAGATGCTAAAAACAGCAATTTATGTTTCATTCATCAGTCTGATTTCAAATCGCCCTTACCGGCTGCCTCGATTATCAGAGACACCAAGGCTATGATAACACTACAACGTTCTCCACACTCGTTTTCTTTACCCCATTATAACTCACTTTTCCTCATTAGAGTTGGAGTCTTAGCTCAGGGAAATAGTAACCTGGAACCACGGAACATGAGCACTGAAAAGTCACCCCAGGAATTGTCTAATCTAAACCCATCAACTTTGTGACAATTGAGGCCCAGAGGGCTCAAGTTCATTGTCTGGAGTCACATAGCTAAGTATTGTCAGAAATAGACCGGTACTCAGGTCTCCCTTCCTCCAGCTCAGGGCTGTTTCCATGATACCAGAGCAAAGAAATATAGATACTCTTGTGGAAATGTGTGTTTGGACAAACTACTAGCCCTGAGCTCCATTTCCTTTCTACGTAAGTAAAAGCAATGCTTTTCACCTGCCACGAGCACGCCACGAACATGCCTGGTGTGCATGTTTATTTCCTCCAGCCAACTGCAGAGAGATGGATGGCAGAATGCCACAAAGAAGCAGTGAGCCAAAGCACAGCCTTGACAAGGGTCCCAGGCCAACGTTTAATGAGAAACAGGACATTTTCCTAGCCTCAAAGTGTCTCCCCCAAATATCTGCTGATTGTAAAGAGGGAAAAGTGACCGCACAAGAGAGAAACCTGCAGACACCACTGGGGATCAAGGTTAAAATCACCAGAAATGGGACAAACTGATGCCATGTGCCCCTGATATGACACGCTGAGAAGGACAGTTCATCTCCGGGATATTCTTCCCAAAAATCCGCGGCTTCCATTTGACCATGAGAAAACACCGGAGAACCCAGATTGGGGGAGGCATTCTACAAGGTACCTGACTAATACTCTTCAAATGGTTAAAGTCCCAAAAGACAAGGAAAATCGAGGAACTGTCACAGACTGGACACATTACCTAAGGAGTTATGACAACTGCATTCAGTGTGCGATCCTGGATTAGATCCTGGAACAGAGAAAGGACACTGGTGAAATGAGGATAAGCCTACAGTTTAGTTATCGGCACAGAGCCAATGTTAGATGCTTAGTCTTGATCAATGGACAATCTGTTTGGGATATTAATGTTGGGAGAGCTGGGTGAAGGACATGCAGGAGCTCTCGGTACTGTCTTTACAACTGTCCTACAAGTCCAAAATTATTTCAAAATTATTTTTTAAGTGGCCCATGGGTGGGCAGGAGACACAGAGATCTTCCAGTCCCTCCTCTCAACCCCTTGTTAGAATCAACTACTTTTCCCTCTTTCTTTCAAAAGGACTTCGTGTTTTTACAAACTTTTTTTTTTCTCTCACTTATTCTGATTATTTATATAACTAACTTTTAAACAGACATCGTGCTTGGTAAAGTAGAGGGTTAGTGAAAGACAGGAAGACCTTCAACGAGATGGGTTGACACAGTGGCTGCAACAATCGGCTCAAGCATAACAACAATCGTGAGGATGGCAAAGACTGGGCAGTGTTTTGTTCTATTGTACACGGGGTAGCTATGAGTTGGAACAAACTCAATGGCACATAACAACAACAACAACTTTTAAACACGGTGATATTCCTAGGAGCAGAGACTAGGGAATAATCTTTGCCACTGCTAAGAGCACCTAGTCCTGTGTTTTTTCACAAAGTAAATGTTCAATAAAAAGTCTGCTGCATGAATTAATAAGTTACAATTCAATAGCACCACAGCCCCCTTTTCATACCTGCAATTGGTCAAAAGAGACAATGTCAGACTCACATGCCTTGTTTGAATCTGTCCATCCTTGCAATTCAGAGAAGGTAAGGATCCCCCGACACTCCACACCCCTCTGTCCCAGCAGAGCCATTTCTGCTAAAGCCCAGTTCCCTTGTCCACAGAACTCACAAGCACATCTCTCAGAGCTGACTTCAGTAACACACCAGCTCTCCCTGGATGAGTTCCATGCATTCTACTGCATTTCATGGTTCTGTCCCACCTCCCTCATTCCTCCCTAAGCTGAAACATACCACCTGTGTTTGCAACCACACTTCTATCTTGTCACAGCATCCAATAGAGTACACTGCCCTCACACGCTACACACTAAGAGACAAAGGCTGTGTAAAGCTCCCTGTGCCCTTTGCCTGGAACACCTCTCACCTTCTTCTTGGCCTGGAAAAATCACCAGTCAGCCTTCCAAACTTCACACAGTGCCTCATCTCCTCCAGGAAGCCTCCCCTTGGTACTCTCAGCTTCTTCTTAGACAACCCTCCTCCTCCTTTTCAGAATTAATCACTTCCTACTCTGTGGTACCTGTGTACCTGGTACCTAATTCTGTTCTAGCACATGTAACACTTTATTTTGATTATCCATTTGCATATCCATCTCCCTTACTGTAACATGAGCTCCTTGAGCGCAGTGACTTCACTTTACTTACCTTGTACCCATAATCCCTCGCAGAACATTTGGCACGTAGCTAATGGTACAGAAAATGTTTGCTGATCCAAATGAGTGAATGGTATTCCCATTCTCTGGCTCCTTCCACCCAGGAACTTACAAAGGTGGCAGACACGTGGAACATGTGACGTTACCCAAGCTGCACAGACACTCTGCCAGCCTGTTTTGTTGTTGCAGCGAGCTGGTAGACTGGAAGCGTCCTTCTGAAAATGAAGCCCCAGCACATCGATGAAGCATGAAGTGAATATCTGCTGACACTCTCATTTCGCTGAGCCTCTGCAGCAAACTGAATGATATTTGGTCTCCAGACCTGTTGACCCAATCTTTTTTTTCTCCTGTTAGCATGCTTGGTAAGAAGGGTGTTGTTGGATGCTGTCGGGTTGATTCTGACTTATAGCAATCCCACGTGACAGCGTAGAACTGCCCCATAGGGTTTTCTTGGCTGTAATCCTTACGGAAGCAGATCACCAAGTCTTTTACCCGAAGAGCCGCCGGGTGGGTTTGAACCGCCAACCTTTAGGTTAGCAGCCAAACACTTAACCACTAAGCCACCAGGGCTCCAGTAAGAGGGGTAGGAAATGGATTTAAGTAACCAGATCACTGGTATCTCTGTGACACCAGGGTTAGTCCAGTATAAAGAAGAAGTGAGATCCATCTAGAATGTTCTCCCTCAGAAACTGCCTCTCAGCTACCTCTGTGGTCCAGGTAGTTCTCCTCTGCTCCACTTGACATCCCAGATGCCTTATGATGGTTGTTCTATTTTTAGCTAGCTGCATCACTATCTCACTGGTCCCCCAAACTAGAAACCTTGGATTCCATCCACTTTTTTCTTCCTTGGTCCCCACATCCAAGTGAAAACCTCACGTTATTGATCAACCAATGCAATAACGTAAGTTAATGTTCCTCTCCATTGCATGGGCACAACTCAAATTCCAGTCTTCATCATCTACCTAGACTATGACAAGCCCCTCACCAGTCTCCCTAGTTCCAGTTCACCCCCATCTGCGCTCAAGTACAACATAATCTCAACTCCTCAGCACGGCAGTGATGTCTCAGCAGGAGGAGGTCATCTGCAGTTACCACCTCCCCCCACTGCGATCTCTTACCACCCAACCAAGACCCACACTGCTATCCTACTGGTCTTGATTCTTACACCTCTCCCCTGGGATGCCCCATCCTCTTTCTCTACCTGATAAATTCCTATACATCCTTCCCAGCCCAGCTCTAAAGCTACTTACTTTCCCACGCACTGCTTCACCTTCACTTCACGGAAAACACGCTGCATTACTTAGTCCTCACTACTCAAGTTTTCTCTGTGGCTGGCCCCTTCCAGAACGTGGGGAATTGTCCATCCATGAACCATCTGTCTGCAGAGCACAGCACCCGTCAATAGCTGCCCCTCAAATAAAGTTTGTTGAATTTAATTATTTAACTTTTATCATTTAACTTTTCATATGCACTTGTTTTGTGTCTCTGACTGGACAGCAAGTTCCTACAAAGGTCCCTGACCTCTCTCATAGCACCTACCACAGTGCCCTGCAAACTACAGGTCGTTTAAAAAGATGTGTTGGTCAAGTGGCTGAAGAGTAACAATCACCCACAGAAACAGAAGATGAAAGGACCAAGAATATACCTTAGTCATCTAGTGCTGCTATAATGGAAATATCACAAGTTCATGGCTTTAACAAACAGAAGTTTATTCTGTCACAGTGTAGGAGACTAGAAGTCTGAATTCAGGCTGCCAGCTTCAGGGGAAGGCTTTCTGTCTTTGTTGGCTCTGGGGGAAAGTCCTTGTCATCAAGTTTCCCCTAGTCTAGAAGCTTCTCAGTGCAGGGCACCCCGGGTCCAAAGGACGCACTCCCCTCCTGGTTCTTCATTCTTGGTGGTAGGAGGTCTCCTCACCTCTCTGCTCGCTTCTCTCTTCTATATCTCAAAAGAGACTGACTCAAGATACAACCTAATCTTGTAGATTGAGTTCTGCCTCATTAACATAACTGCCTCTAATCCTGCCTCGTTAACATCACAGAGATAGGATTTACAACACATAGGTAATTACATTAGATCACAAAATAGTGGACAATCACACAATACTGGGAATCATGGCCTAGCCAAGTTGACACAAATTTTGGGGGGACACAATTCAATCCATAACAATACCCATGGTTCTCAGATCGTAGTATGCATCAGAATCAGCTGGGAAGCTTGTTAAAAATGCAGATTCCCTGGTGCTGCCCCTGTGGATGCTGATTCAGGGGGATTGGGGAGGGTCCAAGAAATACATTTTCCACTAGTCTCCCCACACCCACCGGTTAACTGTGATGCTCCCTCAACTTGAGAAGCACCCATTCACACAGTGCTCTTGACAAGGGCTCCTGCCCCCTACTTGTCCTTCAGGCGTCCCTCCGTCTGAGGTCAGAGGTGAGAGGGGAAGTCAGAAGGAGTCATGAAGAAGAGACCGTTCAGAGCCCTGTGTGGACTTCTCTCAGAAGCCAGCTCTGGTCTCTGAGGCAACCCGAGAGGCGATTGTATCTGGAGAGCACACAGACTATTTATCTGCTCTCTCTGAAATACCAGCCAGTTTGAAAGGCACTTTGTCCAGTTAGAAGTGTGGAGAAATATTCCTCCTATCCATGACAAAGATGAAGTGCTCCTTTCAAAAGCAGCAATGGCAGCCGGCCAGGTTTAAGAAGCCCAGCTATTCCACACCGAGCCAGCAGTTATTAATTAGTTTTATTAGTGGCAGGTCCTTAATGCAGAATGACAGAGGAGAGAGAGAATATCCCCATCACGACTCAAATACAAATTGTCCAGATTTAGGCTGTGCTGTTCCCCAACATGCACAGGCGGCCCGCCAGGCCCAAGTGGGGGAACAGAGAATGCAGCCAAACGCCTTTCTGCAGATTTCCGGAGTATTAATGGCATGACAAAGAGGCTCGGATACTTACCTCAGGTAGCTCTCTGGGGGAAAATTCACCAATTGTAATTATCAAGGAGGAAGGGCCTCCAGGGGAAGGACGGGGTGATCTGAGGGGAAAATCAAGCACAGGAGGAGCGGTTGTGTGGGGAGAAGGGTGGTCCTGTGATACACAGCTCAACAAGGCCCCGGCAAAAAACAACCGTTTCCACAGAAAACAGCACAGGGCTGCTTCACTAACAATTAGTCTTACACGGTCAACCTGCTTTTTATGACCATTAATCACATTTGTATTTATAAGCGCTAAGACAGGATAATCAAATCTCATGCTTCAAAGCGTATGTTTATCACCACAGGCATAAAAAGGAAGAGAAAAAAGTTCATAGCCTGCACCGTTGGCAAGAGACGCTGTTTATCTGGTTGCTTCCCCAGAAGCACCCTGGGGGGCTCTGAAGAACATTCTGTAAGACAGAGAAATAACTGCTCAACTGTGTTCACATTTCTACATCTTCCTGCACTGGTCCTAAGGCAGGAATTTAAAGGAAGTCCCCCAACATCCTCGCCCACCGCTCACCCAACACACCCCTCAGCTCCTTTCCCCAAGGCCTAGCAGACCTTCCTTCTTTGCCCCACAAGATGGAGGATCCTGACAGGCTCTAGGGTGACGCCTCTCCTCCACTCCTTTTCTTTCAGCAGCTTGTATACTTCCTGTCATTTCTCCCAAGAACCCTATAACCCAACTCCAAGATGTCTATGCTTTGAAGAGGCTTTTCCATCCCACTCAACTTAGGGTAACCTTCCTCCAACAGAGCAGGGATTGGCAAACTTGTTCTGTAAAGGATCAGATAGTAAATATTTCAGGCTTTGTAGCCCAGATGATCTCTGTGACAGCTACTCAGCTAACCCTGCCAGTGTAGTCTGAAAGTGACCATACCAAAAAAAAAAAACCCAAACCCACTACCATGGAGTGGATTCCTACTCATAATGACCCTAAAGGAGAGAGCAGAACTGCCCCATAGGACTCCCAAGGCTGTAATCTTCGGAAGCAGACTGCTATATCTTTCTCCCACAGAGCAGCTGGTGGGTTCGAACAGCCGACCTTTCAGTTAGCAGCCAAGTGCTTAACCACTGCACCACCAGGGCTCCTTGAAAGGGCCACAGAGGATACATAAACAAATGAACATGGCTGTGTCCCAATAAAACTTTATTTCCAAAAACAGGCAGAAGGTGGGCCAGATTTGACCTGTGGTGGTAGTTTGCTCTAGCCCTTACCCTGGAGCTGCGATGTCCAATCCAGGAACCCACGTACTAATGAGTTCTGAAAAGCTGGTTGGTTGAATAATTGGAAAATTCTGACAGAAAAAGTACACTTGCCCCCGTGACAGCAGCAGAGGCTAGCCAAAAGTCTCTTGGCTGGAACTATACTAGCTCCTTTTGGTGACAGGAGCTACCTCACACTGAGCTGATGAGCTGACTTTGAGTAACAAAAATTGGTAAATAATCATTACTAAATACAACTGGATGATCAAAGCCTTTCAAAGCATGAGCCCATAGAGAGGAGAAGGCAGTTAACGAAAGTGGCCGCATTGCTTATCTTCTCCCTTTGATAGCAAACAGGGGTCCTCAAATGCCACACAGTTCTCTAGAAGATTCCCTCAAGTAGTTCAAAACCTTTTTAGTGACTAGGATATCATTTTCTAATGTTTGAGTCAGAGAAGTCAGTGAAAATGGCAGAAGAAATCTATTTACCCCCATTATCAACACAGTAATGTTTTGGGCACTCACTGAGAAAGGAAACTTTGTACAAGTTCATCAGAATCAAAGGCACTACCAATCCAGTCCCAGATTTTTTATGACAAGATGAAAAAAACACACAGTACTGGGGAAAGAAAACAAAGAGTGAGGAGACCAGGGCCCCAGCCCCTGCTTCTCTTCAGGACTGATAAGGAGCCAAATCGCTGAGCCTAAAAACCATGCTTTCTTTATCTTTGATTGACTCTGAACATGGTGTTTAAATGGCTCTTGAACGAATGAATGTTCATATTCATGCTAGATGCTATAAGGGAGTCAAAAGTGAATATGAGATGATCTTTGCCTTCCTAAGGTTCATGGTAGGACGCAGAAGGATAATATGCAGCATCTATACGCAGGCACTTCGTTTGCAATTCTCGTTCAGCATCTACTGACTCTTACCGAGGAGCTTATCTAGACTGCGTACCTGGTTTCCCAGCTCATGGCAGATCTGCAGTAGCCAACTCAAAGGACAGCAGAAGAACGGGCCATGGGGGGACCTCACAATGTCCATGTCCAGCAACAAGGAGAGTGCAGCTTAAAAGGGGTCCCAGACACTACAGACAGAGTTCATACCCATAACTGGGAACAGGGATATTTACTCCAGCATTATGTACAATGGGGGAAAAATCTGGAAACCACCTACATATTCATCAATAGAAACCACCAGAGGCTCCGCAGGAGAAAGATGTGGCAGTTTGCTTCCGTAGAGATTACTGCCTTGGAAACCCTATGGGGCAGTTCTACTCTGTCCCATAGGGTTGTTATGAGTCAGAATTGACTCGACAGCAGTGGGTTTAGTGATAAATCAAGGTACATCTATGGTATGGACATTTATGCAATTATTAATAAAAAGAGTAAATTAGATTTGTAACAACTGGTTTGAAGCGAAGTCCATAATACATTTATTTTTAAGTTTATCTGTTCCTCATCTGTTCCTCACCCAAAACATACATGCTCACATATATCCATAAAATGATTTTTTCTACATCAGTTAGTATTTGGTCCAGAAAGAAAACATCAGTGCATCCTGCTTTAAGAACATCAGTGCGTTCACTTCCAACATCGGGAAATGTCCACAAAACGGGCTACAGCTCCTCACTTCACAAAGGACCTTTCCCAGTAACAAACGGGCCCCAGTGGGTTCCTTAAACTTGAAAGCTTCACGTGATGGTGCGTGGGAAGTGTGATGCTCTGTGGAAACTAATACAGAGACATTTTCTGCATTAGGTGAGGCCACCTTCAAATATCAGAAGATGTTTTTACTGAAAAATAAAGTCATGAAAGAGGTAACAGAAAGGATTCAAAGGAGAGTCTGCATATCACCTCGTGGGTATATTACAGGATGTTTGAAAATATACGCATATACATACACATATACTGAAATACATGTATATACATATAAAATTTATATGAAATGTAAATTACATATATAGTCTAGATAAGATATAAATATTTTGTTTCTATGTATAACTCCCATTTTCCCACTGGCTTCTTTTAAAAAAACAAACTGTTGATCAATTTTCAATAGCTCATAATACTGTCGTTTTAGGATTCTTTACCCTTCAGCTGAGAAATTAATGGCCTTTAAACAAAGACTAAATACATCAACGAGACATTTTGTATATTTGGGTTTTCATTTGGGAAGCAGCATCCTGTAGTGGAAAGAACTTCATCCTTAGAGTGGAAGAGACCTTTGTGGAAATGCTGGCCCCACCACCAGGCTTTAAGCAAAGCTCTGAACCTCTCTTTCCTCGTCTAAAAATAGGCACAGCAGCACCTCCCTTGCACGATCACCACGTGGGATGGAAACACGACACGTGAAGTCTCTGGTACCACCCTTGGCGCACAGCCTGCACTCAATGATTGTTACCTATTATTATCATGGCACAAATTGGTATTTGCTAAAGGAAAGCACATCCATATTGCCGCCTCTAGCACTGTAGCAAAAACCAGGAGTCAGTTCTGATCACACCTCATAGTTGACGGTGAAAAATGAAACGGGAAGGCGGTGCCACCACACAGCCCCTTTCTCATTCATTCGATGTGTCCCAACACACCACAAGGCTGGCTCTTGTCTTTCTTAGGCTGTGCCCACACCATCTGAGTTAAGCCCAATGCTCTGCAGATGCACACATTTTCACCTGTAAAATATTCATCCCCTTCTGTCCTCCCAGTAGAATCGAGAAAGTGACTGCTTATCTGGTCTCCCGATCCAAACAATAAAAAAGAGGCACTCACGCAAACACTACACATACAGTAATCTAAGGACACACCCTCCTGACCCAGAGTACAACTCTGTCCATCAAGGCAGCTTCGGCAAGACCCCAGGCACCAATGAGCTTGACTGTGAATTCTGCTTCTCCACATTCTGTCGTCTGCATCTGTTTTGAAAACCTGGTGGTAACAGGGATATTTAAAAACCAGGTCTGCAAAGTGCTTTCAGGTCTGAATGCCAAATACGATTGCCATTCAAGCTTCCCTTCTCTCAGCAGAAGATTACTACGGCAGCACAGGCTCAGTCTAACCTTGTTTAATGGAGCACCAGGTACTTAGGTTGAGAGCCAGGGGACACATGCAGCTTCAAGAAGGTACTCTCCATAAAGCATGTTGTGTGCAAACAGAGGTCACGTCAGCACGTATCATCCTTAACCGGCACGTGCCTATTTAAGTAAGTGTTAACCTGCAGGTTTGGTAACTGTGCTTTACTCAGCAGGGTGGACTCGACCCTCGGCCTTTAATTCCTCTCATTTAGACAAGCTGCTCTTCATCATAAAACAGTCATTCTTTAAATTAATGTGTTTCATGTTAAAAGTGACATGTTGGGCTGGCTTGTGCTTAAAGGCAAAATGACTCTGGATTGCCAGTTTTCAACCAGGCTAACAGGTACACACCGCCCAGGACAGAAGGAAAAAATCTAAGTATGTGGCAAAAGATGACAAAATCTAGCATCCTTACTTGAAACCCACAGGTACTGATTCACCACCAAGAGCATAGCTTCTGTGTAAGATAAGGGAAGCAATGCTCCATTACAGGGACCTTCTCTGCAGCTCAGCACTGGGCACAGCCTCAGACGCCTGGAACACCCTGTCTTGGTCATCTAGTGCTGTTCTAACAGAAATACCACAAGTGGATGGCTTCAACAAAGAGAAACTTATTCTCTCACAGCCTAGTAGGTTACAAGTCCAAATTCAGGGTGCTGGCTCAGGTGAAGGCTTTCTCTTGCTGCTTATGCTAGAGGAAGGTCCTTGTGATGCATCAGTCTTCCCTGGGTCTGGGAGCGTCTCAGCACAAGAACCTCAGGTCCACAGGACACACTCTGCTCCTAGCACTGCCTTCTAGGTGGTAATGAGATTCCCATGTGCCTCTGTTCGCTTCTCTCTTTTATATCTCAAAAGAGATTGGATTAAGACACTATCCAATCTTGTATAGCTCATCAGTATAACCTCATCATAGTGACAGAGTTTACAACACATAAGGAGATCACATATAACCTCATCATAGTAATAGAGTTTACAACACATAAGGATATCACATATAACTTCATCATAGTGATAGAGTTTACAACACATAAGGAAATCACATCAGATTATGCAATCATACAATACTGGGAATCATGACCTAGCCAAGTTGACACACACAGTTTTTGGGGGGCACAATTCAATCCATGACACACCCCAAGTACAGGTGGGTGCCGTGAGCGAATGTGGCTCTTTACCTCCCCGAAACCCCAAGTCAATACGGCAGTGAGTCAACCCACTGCTTTTCTTTGGTCAGCACTCAACCATGATTTACGGAATGAATGAACGACTGCTGCGTACTGCCGCTAATTCACATCCAAACCCACCATGACTGTGATTCGGTGACCAGATAGTTGAGTCCCACCTCCCAGCTCCGTGACTCTGGCTATTGGGAAGCTTGAACAAGCCCCTCAACATCTCAGAGTCCCGATTTTCTAATCCGTAAGAGAGAGCTAATAGCTGCCTCAAAGGACAGTTGTGAAGTCAAACTGACAAGGTAGCTATGACAGAGACTGGCAAACGGCAGGGTCTTTGCAAATATCAGTTGCTGCTATTACTATTATCTTATAACTCCTTGGCATTGAAACCTTCAACAACACTTCATTGCCAAGGAAATAACAGCCAAATCCCAGCCCAGCAAACAAGGCCCTTCCCAGCCCATGTTCCCCACCCTACCTTCCCTACACGAATCATTTATTCCAACCACACATCTTTTTATTAATCCTTGAACACATTATGCCAATTATGACCTCTTATACTCTTGTTCAAGGAACCCTGGTGGCGCAGTGGTTAAAGCACTCAGCTGCTAACGGAAAGGTCGGCGGTTAGAACCCACCACCCGCTCCACGGGAGAAAGATGTGGCAGGCAATCTGTCACCATAAAGATTACAGCTTTGGAAGCCCTATGGGCAGTTCCACCCTTGTCCTGTAGGGTCACTATGAATTGGAATCGACTTGATAGCAACAGGTTTGGTTCTAGTTTTATAGTTTTGCTCATATTATCCTGAAATAATTCTGTCTTCACTTCAGTCTATCTAAATTCCATCCATTCATAAAATAATATTTTTTTAGAATATACCATGCGCTCCTCAAGGATAAGCACAAGATCCAGCTGGCCATCTGGTACAATGACATACCCCCCTAGACACCATTATTGGTGCAGGGAGAGGGGGAGTGTCACATGACCCAGCCTGTGAACCACTGAGTACCTTTCTCAGGATTCATATAGGCCCCAGTGGGGAGAAAGTTGTACTCCCTTCCCTTGGGAAAAGGATCTCCTACTAGAGAGAGACTACCTGAGAACTGAGAAAGACCAACTCAGAAACTCTTTGACTCTCTGAAGCCAGCCCTTCCTGAAGCCAGACCTCCCCCTACTTCAACTCGCTAATCACACAAGCCAGTGAATTCCCATTTTTGCTCAGGACAGTTTGAGTTTGGTTTTTCTCACTTAAATTTAAAAGAATTGTGACCAATATCAATGACAGCTGTTCTATTTGAGTGTGAAGAGATGTCATGTTAATCGATTTTTATACATATGATATCTTTAATTCTCCTTTTACAATTGTGGAAACTGAGGCCCAGATAGGTTGAATAATTTGCCCAAGGTCACAAACAGAGTGACAGTGTCAAGTGTCAAGACTCTCAGCTCAATACTCCATTCTCACCACATGCCACCCAGAGACACTAACCCTAGTGGATGGCTTTGGGGGCGTGCGGGAAGGGTTGCTGGTCTCGCGATGGCTCCGTTTTGGAGAGCTGGCTGAGTGGTGGCGGGGCTCCACAGCAGTTCCCCACAGCCCTGAGGAGTGAGCTTTTACAAACAGCCCCTCACGCTGCCCTTCACTCGCCCTCGCAGCAAGGCCCAGGACTGTGATAATGAATGGCCAGTGGGAAGCACATGAAGTCCAACGGGAATCAATGAGAACACTAATGAAATTGCTTCAAGTTCTAGAGCAGAAGGTAAACTGAATGCCTCTCAGAGCTGTGTGACCCTGTGCTCTTCTAAGCTCCCAGAGAGAAAAGAAATGCACGTGGCAGGGGGCAGGAGAGAGAGGGGAGCAAAACATCACATACGATTTCCTATACTGACAAAGTGTGTAATAATTTCTGATTTAGGATTGTTGAAGAAGGCAGCATTCCACATAAGTGATGTAAGAGAGAACAGAAATGCACTCTTTTTTTTTTCCCATCGTTGGTATTTTTGAGTGAAAGATCGCACATTGTACGCTTCAGTGTGTTGTTAAAAAGGTTTCTTGAGCATTATTTGATCATGACCTAAGGCTTAGAGGTTATTAGGTGGTATGGATTATTTGTTAAAAGGGCAGGTGAAGCCACACTACCTGGGTTAGCATCCAGCTCTACAATTTTCTCGCCGTATGACCTTAGGCAAGTTAACTAACCTCTCCAAACTACAGTTCCTACATCTTTATAAAGGGTGACAGCATCACCCTTCTCATCTAAGTGTTCTGAGGATTAAATGAGATAACGCAAGCTAAATGCGTAGCACAGTGAGCCAGGCAAAATATATCTGCCCTTTTGGTGTTGTTGTTGTTGTTGTTGTTAATAACATTGTTAATGTTGTTATTTTCATGTCAACAATTATTTTTTGTAAGACATGGTGTCTTTAGGATCTGCAGAGGTATGCAGGTCGGTCTCCCCCATCACTAAATGGCCTCAGGCTGTTTTACAATTTTTGTCCTGTTTTCTGTAATTCTTTTGACTTTGTGAGATTTCAGGCCATTACTGCTGTAAGGATGCACGTTATTCACATTCAGCTTCCAATGTGCGATATAGCCAAATTTGTTAGAATTATGCTTTAAACAAGATTCACACCATTAAGCTTTGCAATAACTCTCTCAGTCACCAGAGGTCTACCCTTCATCCATGGGTTCACTGCTGTATTGGGCCTCTGAGGTTTGCAAGCCTACTGGTGACTCCATGTTTTTATAAACCTAATCACATTGAGGAAACCCTGGTGGTGTAGTGGTTAAGTGCTATGGCTGTTAACCAAAGGGTCGGCAGTTTGAATCCACCAGGTGCCCCTGGGAAACTCTATGGGGTAGTTCTACTCTGTCCTATAGGGTTGCTATGAGTTGGAATTGACTTGACAGCAACGGGTTTGGTTGTTTTCCTTTTAGCCACATTAAATAATGCAACCAGTTCCTTAACCTGGCATTCAAAGCTCTCCGTAGTAGGGTCTCAGTCTACATTATTAACCTCCTATCCACTAGCCAATGGGAGAAAGATGTGGCAGTCTGCTCTCGTAAAGATTCCAGCCTTGGAAACCCTACGGGGCAGTTCTACTCTGTCCTACAGGGTCACTATGAGTTGGGATCCACTAGACGGCAGTGGGTTTTTCAGTTTATCCACTATTCAGAGTCCCTGGTTGGTGCAAACAGTTAACATGCTCACTGCTAACCAAAAGGTTGGCGGTTCGAGTTCACCCAGGGGCGCCTCGGAGAAAAGGCCGGGTGATCTTCCGAAAAATCAGCCACCGAAAACCCTACGGAGCACAGTTCTACTGTGACACACATGGAGTTGCCATGAGTCGGAATCAACTCCATAGCAACTGGTAGTAACCTATCTACCATAAACCAATCACCACTCCCAAACAAACGCATATCCTCTTTATTTCCCAAAAGGGCCTCGAGCCTCTCCATCTCCTTGCCTATACATAGACCATCTGTCCCCCAATGATAAGCAACACCCCTCCCCTCTCCACACACACACCATCCTAATGGTCTCTCCTTCTATCTAAATTCTACTCATTCCTTAATGGCTGATCAAGGAACTACCTCTTCATGAAGCATTCCCTGCACTTCAGCTTACTAGTTATCTATCTGAATTCACTGAAATTTAGGTCTCTACCAATCACTTGACAATTAGTTGCAGACTATCTGTGACATATCTTGTATTATCACTTTGTACCTTTATTTAACTCATCACCTGTTGGTGCTTTCCTCTCCAACTAGACTGCACTCTCCTAAGATCACACATGTCTCTCTGTCTCTCGGAATGTCCAAAAGCAGGAAGGGAAAGGTCTGCCCCTTAGTCAGCACCTAATAGGTGGTGGACACATTGCTGGTCACTTCATAATCCTGATCGATAAGACTTTTAGACAGATATTTCTATTCCCTTTGTAGACACTGAGCATTTAAAGAGATCAAATGACTTAGCCAAGTTCTCGTCGCTAACACAGAAAGAGCCAGCATTCAATTCCACATCTGACCCCAAAAACCATATACTTTTGCCCCATTTATCAGACCTATTCAACATTGCATGCAGTTCCTACTCAATAAAGAGGTAGGGGTTGCTTTATTAGCTAAGGAACTGGTGAAGCTGAATAGCCATAATATTAGACTATCAGCCAACCAGTAACGTGTATCACCAGTTCTCAGACCCCAAGTCTCTGTGGGATAACTCGGGCAACTCAGCATTTCACCCGACAAGACAGGGCTACTTAAGGATGAGAAAGCTTCCCTCTCCATCATTCCAGCAGCTCCAAAGGCACTTTGCCTAGCCCCACAGGCACCACAGTTTGCACAGGTGTCATGATCTTCTCAGATGGGAATCTGGGGGGTGGGACTCACAGAGAAGTTCCACAGGCAGTGACAGGCCATTATCAAAGGGAGTACGGTGAGGCTAGGGCCCATGTTCTTCCACTCACAGTTCTGCAATCCCAGCAGCAGTACGATTCAGTCAGCCATAATATTATGAAACACGTCGCAAACAACTGGATTTCATTTCAAACAGCATAAATTAACAAATTGCACATGTGCACACAGCATCTGCTAACCTAATAATTAAGATATTAAAAAAGTCACCTAATGGCACCCAAGTCAGGATAATGGGATAATTGTTCTAGCATCAAAAAAAAATGTAAGGGCATATAATCCAGTCTCCCATGCAGCATAGCCAACGGAAGCTGCTCCCTCCCGGTCCCTTTGAGCCCCGTGTTTGGATTAGAGCAATGTGAAAAGCAGCAACTGCTGTTATATAACCAAACCCTGCATATACAGTTGTCAGCCTGGGTAAATTTAACTCCGCAGGTTTAAGGCAGTGCTTGCTTGCCAGAGCAGAACTTAGGAAACAGCAGAGATTTAAAGATATATTGCCCCCCCCCCGAACACAGAGGCTAGTTGATTAGGGGCCGTTCAGACAGCAAGGTGACGGAGGCCAGCGCTCGCCTGTGCCATACCGGGCATTAGTCCTGTAATAGCTGGTTTGAAAACAATGAATACTGACAAGAGCATGGTTGTTCAATTACAAAGCTGTCTGCATTTTGCCTCTCCCTACTTGCCAATAAAGGCACTTAGGGGGCCTAATGTAGGAGGGAAGGAAAGGCACTGAACCCTAGCATCAGGGAGAAGCTTCAATAACAGATTTCCTTACAAAGTGGATCCCAGGCTCCAAGCAAGGGGTCCACCATCCCCCTGGCATGACAAAGCTGGCCTCTGCACTATACTACCAGCCGTGGGGCTTGGGAAGAACCCCATCTCGTTTGGGTTTGCCAAATGCAAAACCAGGGACGAGGGCTAAATTGTGAGGAGTCCCTTCCCCATCTATCATTTCTCCCTCTGGTTCTACCGGTGGATCTTACTCATTATGGGCAAGGAACAACTGTAGGGAATCTCTCAATCTAAACTGGGCTATGTCAGGTGAGGCCGAGGGAAGGAAACTGGCTGGCAACTGTCAAGATGTCAAAAAAATAAATCCACTGGGCCATGATTCCAATAGTCTTCACTACCCAGCAGATCTCATTACGAAGCAGGTTTGTCCTGGACACCATCCAAAAAGAGGTGGTGAAGTCAGTCCCCACAGGGAGGTTCACGCTCAAAAGACATCCTCACTCTGCACATTCCATACCTGGGGTGAGGGCTACAACCAAGGTGAACTCACCCCACAGCCTGCGGGAGGACTATCCCCACTGAGTTCCGGGGAGGACGGAGAGCCTTGTTCGTTTGTCTGTTGTTTGTTTTGTGTGGTATAAGGAACATATTTTACAAGGATACGATACATTTAATTGACCAAAAGGCTTCTTTGTCAAAGTGTACTGGTGAATCAGGTGTCTCTCTTTCCATGCCCCCCAAAGCAGAACCACTGGGGGAGGAAAGAGAAAAATTTGAAAAAAAAACAAAACTCCTTTTCCTTACTGACTTCTCCTTGAGCATAACAGCTATTCCGTAAATGAATGAACAAACACATCTCACTTCCATCAAAGACTAGGTGTGGGTAAGTGGTTCAGTGGTAGAATTCTCATTTTCCATGCAGAAGACCCAGGTTCAATTCCCGGCCAATGCACCTCATGCACAGCCACCACCCATCTGTCAGTGGAAGCTTGCCATGTTGTCATGATGCTGAACAGGTTTCAGTGAAGCTTCCAGACTAAGACAGACTAGGAAGAAAGGCTGGGCGACCTACTTCTGAAAATCAGTCGGTGAAAACTCTGTGGATCACAATGGTCCAATCTCATTGTGCACGGCCTCACCATGAGTGAGGTCTGCTAACAACAACAATGCCCCGGTAGTCAGATATAAATCCAAGATGACTATTCTCTGCATCCTGCAAAGCCCCCCCACAGAAAGACAGAGTACCCTTGGGCCCAGCACGGGAAGAAAGAAAAACTCCACTTCAGTTCCTGAAGCTTAACTGGAGCCCCAAGCTCTCCCAGTCCTGTGCCGTCACCTGGGTGATTCGCTTCCACAGCTAAGGGCCTGGTGCTCTGAGCTTGTCTGTCCCCCAGCAGAGCAATTCAAAACCATCTTAGCCACACAGATAGAAGGTGAAAGTATATTCCAAGCAAACTACTGGACTGAGGTCGAGTTTATCAAACCAATTACACCGACATGTTATGGGAAAAGGGGGAAAATGTAATCACATATGACAAGGATTATCAAAACTGCTTACACAGTAAATCAGGAAGCTGATAACAGGCTGACGACGGCATATACCTGACCAAGGAATTTCAGGCTCAGATTCCCCAGGCTTGTAAAGCTGCAATAATAACACTGAGCAGGCTGCAGGGGCACCGCCAGGCACCCCTGCCCCGTGGGTGAAGGATGGAGGCCGAGGAAGGCCTGGTCTGAGTGCAGGTCGCGAGGCAGAGAAGCCCCTGTGAAAGGCCCTCCTGGAAGACCTTGTTTTGCAAGCAGCCATTTCTCATTACACTGTTCAAAAACCTCTTAATGGGTCCTGACCCTGGACACCACAGAATTACAGAAGCAAGTCAGGGGAGAGAAGAGGAACATCTTAACGGAGCAGGGAGAGACAGGCAGGAGTCAAGACTGTATGTTGTGGTGAAGACTGCAGACATCGGATCTCCACCCTGACAGACAAGAGTCCGGAGAAATCTCCTCCTTACACTTTCTGGGTGAAGCGACTCTCTGAGGAATGGCCTAGAAATCTATGCAGGGCCTCTCAATGTGTGGCCATTACCACACACGCTGGAGAGGTCTCTCTCCTTTTCAAATCCTGCCTCTCAGGGTGTTTAGAGTCATCTGCAGGAAGCTGGGGCACAGAGACTAGGGCCATCTTGTACCCCAAATAAAACAGTCATAAACTAACGTTTTGGAACGTAGCGTCACTCCAGGATCTGTGCGACCCAGGGCAAAACAAACTGCTGGAGGTAACCGACGAATCACTGACAGACAGAACACCAAAACAGAGGCCCTAAATAAAGCAAATGACCTGGAAGAGGAAATAAATACCTACGTTTTAAAGAAGGGGCCTCATACTCTTCCCTGTGCATTGCTGGGTTTTGTGCTCTGTTCACAATGTGGTGCCTTGAAACACCCTCTCAAGTTCGGCTGACTCGGGGCGCAGGCTCAAACTTCCTTAATGCTGACAACGGCAGGCAGGGATCTGCATCCAGTTCAGTGCTGTCCTTCTGGCAGCTGCTGCACTTAATTGAGGGAAAAAAGCTGTCAGTCTAAGGCCCCAACCCCAAGGTAAGTTCACTCTGAACCAACCATTTGCCAGGGCTTCTCCCAGGGTAGTCAACACATATCATCCGGAGGACTGGATTCACTTCCCCATAATTAGATCGTTCCTGAATTAAATGGACGGTCCCAGGGGAAAAAAAAAAATGCAAAGTGTGTTCCAAAATCAGAAAGCAGAAGCGGACTTGTTTTAACAAATGCAAGAGACTACGTGTTTTTCCACAGTGAGAGAGCGGCACGATGAGTGATTTTCCTAAATCAGGCTTCACAATTATTATCTTCTACGCCACCCTCCTAATTTATATCCTGGTTTTTGTTGTGAAAGTGGACGCATTTCTTGGACCCACCACACATAAACCCGAAGTTACGGGCAGCTCCTGTTTGCAGACCTGGGGCCCAAGTAAGGTCACGCCAGGCTGGCCCATCGTATTAATTGCTGCGAATGTCAAAGTTTCTGTGCATTTGTCGGCACATCTACAAACCTGCTGCTTGTGCAAAATAAAGGGAAAGAAAAACAGGCAGTTTCTTGCATCCCATGGTAAAACAATCCACTAAGAGATGAACCTGGAACCAAGCCCCAAAAGCAAGTCAATTGTGCCGCAAGCCAAAAGGGTGTAGAAACGAAACGGGAGGAGGTTCCGAAGGGTTCCCTGTAAACATGATTTCGTTCCCTGCCAGTAATCGGATGATCTGCCTCAAGTCAGATTCAGTCTTATGGGTACTTAACTGCACAGCGTTTTTCAAATACTGCACATCAACTCAAATTTATCCAGGAAATATTTCTGAATTAACTGAAGTGTTTAGTGATCTTTTCTGTTGTTCTTCAGAAGTCTGCACAGCGCTTGGTTATCCCTGTATTTTTGATGAGACGCAGACAGGAACTAGATAAATTAGCATCTCATAGGGACTTCTCCAACCATGGGCCGGGAAAGATTAACTTAGAATGAGACAAACTCGTTTTTGCCTAAATATCCTGATTAGACATCTCAATGTCCACCTTTGTAGGGATGTGGTGTTTGAGATGAGGTAAAGGAAGATGGGCAGAAACAAAGAAAGCACCATTAGGTACTCATAACATCATAGGCTAAACAGAACCTAAGAGATCTCCATGTGTAATATTTCCAAACTAGGTTGATCTCAATAGTCATTTGGAGCATTTGATAAAAACACAGGTCCTTCTTCTAGAGGTTTAAACTCAGTAGCTCTAGGATGGGCCTCAATAAACTATTTTTTTAATACAAATTTACCAGAGGCCAAAACTTAGAGGAAAATGCAGAGGCCAGAAGCAAAGTGAAAACTTAGAACTAGAAAAATACTGACCAGATGGGCAATGATGGGCCGGGGCAGGATAGGAGGCACTTAGCTCTCTCTCTATATATACCCTGGGGGCTAAGGGCTGGGCCGCTATCATTCACACAGGGACTGGAGGTGTGACCATGCATTCCTGCTAGGCCAGGAGCTGAAAGTAAGATCCCAGAAATCCACGTAAAGCTTCTTCTCCCTTCATGAAAGAAAGGAGAGTTAAAATTCTTCCCCTGGCCCAGAGAATGCACCAGGGAACTTGTTATCTGCCTAGAATTACAGTTAGGGGGGGTGGGGGGAGGCTCCTATGAAAAGTTGAAACCATTTGTGCAATATGCAAATGTGTCTGGGATCTGAATTTATACTACCCTTGTGCTGCAGGAATCCCTAGCCGAAAAATTAACGTAAAACCTGGTCTGGGATCACTGGGCCCTGTACCTTGGGCCCTGTAGAAGCCAAATTAAAAACACTATATAGGGATACTTCCACAATCCAAGGTACACAGGCTCCCTGATGAAGATGAACTCACAATCAAAAATTACAATTACATAAAGAAAAGATCTACTATACATAAGATACAAATAACAAAAATTAGTGCCACAGAACTTCAGGTAATAGAATATTATGGAAGATTCTGTAAGATAAGTGAAACCCGTTGCCAATGAGTCGATTCCAACTCATAGTGACCCTACAGGACAGAGCAGAACTGCCCCGTAGGGTTTCCAAGGAGCAGCTGGTGGATTCGAACTGCCAACCTTTTGGTTAGCAGCCAAGCTCTTAATCACTGCATCACCAGGCCTCCATATAAAATAAGTAAGTCTAAAATTACTAAAAACAAAGACTAGGAAACATAATGGAGTAACAGAAGACTGACCAAAAAAAAAAAAAAACTGACAAATTTGAAAAATAAAATTTCTAGAAAAGACAAATTATCTTAAAATTAAAAACTAAAAGGACATGACACAAAAGAACGCATTTTCTACGTTTCCATGTATATGAAATTCAGGAAAAGACAAAACTACTCTATGATGACGGAAGTCAGACAGCACGTAGCTTTGGGAGGGTATTACAGGGCAGAGACTTTTCAGGGGAGCTAGAAATGTTCTCTCTCTTGATCCAGGTGTATTTGCATATGTAAAACCACCATCACTTTACTGCATGTATATTAATCACTGTTTAAAAAATTCAATGGACAGCTTAAACAACAGATTAGACAGACAGAATGAGTGAATGCGAAGAACGAACTGAGGAAACTGCACAGAATATTAGAGAAAAAGACATAATAGATATGAAAGAGACGTTAAGAGAAACAGAGGATACAATAAGAAGATCCCTCATACATCCAATAGGAGCCTTAGAAAGAGACATGGAGGAAAGAGAAAAGGTCTGAGAATATTCCAGAATTAAAGGAAAACATGAGATAGAATGAATAAACACACCAAGTCCTAAGCAGAATAAATAAATACAAATCCACATCTAAACATATCATGGTGACCTTGCAAAACTCCAAAGAGAGAGAAAAATCTTAAAAGCAACCAAGAAGCCATATCAAAGGAACAAAAATTTGACTGTCAGCAAGCTTATCACCTGCAACAACAGATGCCTCCTACTGGTCAAAGGCCACTGCCAAACCACAGACAATGTGAAGAATGAGTTTTGTCCAGAATGATTGCAGAGAGAACGTATTTTTCCACTGAGGCCTTCCATGTTAAAGGCATCCTGCATCCACTTCTTCAAGGGGTTTTTACTGAGCACCTACTGCATGCCAATCTGGGCAAGGAACAGCCTCACTCCCAGAGGGTTCAAAACTCTGAATTGGTGTGAGTTATACCTGTTCTATGACACAAGTGCTCTAGAGGGCAAAGGAAGGATGTTTAATCCACAGGAGATAGGTCAGGGAAGGCTTTATGATCCAAGCTGAGATCTGTCAGATAAATGGGAAGTAGCAATTGAGGACTGTAAGCTCCATGAGAGCAGGGCCCTTGTCTGTCTGGGCACCACTGTATTCCCAGGATTCAGAACAGTACCTGGCGCTCAGGAGTTGCTCCATAACTGCATACTGAATGAATGCATGAGTGAGTCAATAGGGAGGTAAGAACACAGGCGTAAGGGAAAGCACATTGGAGGAGAGGAAGCACAGCGTGTTTGAGGACCGAAGCTCCGTACGACTAGAGAACAGAGAACGTGTGAGGAAGGGGAAGGTGAGGCCAGCAGGAGAACAAGTGAAGGAAGAGGCTGCAGGGCAACAGGGCCGGTTTAGGCTGTTAAAGGGTCTGCATTTCATCCTAAAAGCAACAGGAATCCAGTTGAAAGTTTTTAAAGAAGCGACCTATTAGATTTGCATTTGCAAAGATTACTGGGGTCCAAGTGTCCCTGTCAGAGAAATGAGTGCTCTTCTATAAGGGGAAAGAGTACTTCCTCACTGGTAATACGATGCTCAGCTCTCAGCCTTCCACTGGAGAAGAGCTTGGGGGGCTGGGGAGCCAGACACCGACTATGCATGAACAGGTCTAACAAATAAACATCAAGTCCTGGCTATCCACACCCCGCAGTGGGTGTGGTTTTCAATCGGCTGGAGGCTTGTGGCAGAGATAAAATAGGAAAGGAATACGTCCCCAGCTCCAGCTGAACATACTGTTCAGACTTTTCAGTCTAAAACGTTCAGTGTGCTGGTTGGAGCCGTTGCTGTTCTCAAGTTGTCTGGCCTACACTGGGCCAAATCCTGCTCCAGAGTATCAGCGCGTCACATGTAGGCTCAGGCAAGGCTTACTAACTTGATGAAGTTTGAGTTTTGCCCTGTCTTGGAAAGCCAGCGAACCAGAGAAGGGTCCACAGTAATAATTTTGGTTTCCCTCATGTAGACAGCTTCCAGAAAGGGGCAGCAAGCCCACAAGAGTCTGGCTGAATGAAGCCATTCCCCGGCCAACGTGAAGTCCAGCAAATTCTCTGTGCAGCTCCTGTTCCGGCTGCAAAGCACTGGAGAAGCCAGGGAGGGGCTCTGGGGATGTGCTGTCCTTGTGTCCAGTGGCCCTGCTGTGCCTTAAACTCGGCAGCATTAACATTCGCAGCCCACAACACATGCATCTGTCAACCTACAACGGCAGGTTCTTCTCAACCGCTGGCCGGTTACGTATCGGAACCACACGCAGGAATTCTTCCAGCGAGATCCCAGTTTCACTTTGTCTAGTCAGCCGGAAGTCAGGCAGGCCAGTGAGGTAGAGAGTTAAATCTCAAGGAGTTCTCTGGCACAGCCACCTCAGGCCTAGGAAGCGCAACAGGACACCTAAGGAATGAAAGGAAAATCTGCAACCGGAAGGATGAAGAAGCTGGCACAGGAGCAGCTAGAGGGAACAGAGGAGAAAACATTCTCTAGGGGCTGCGCTCAGTGGGCTTGGCTGAGCCCTGCACAGCGCCAAGCATCACCATTCACCGACACTACAGCCCCCCACGCCCACATGGGGACGTGAACACAGGGACAGGGGAACCCAGGGCCCTGGGGCTATTATGAAGACACACTGAACACAGCTGGGACACGGGTGGGTGCTGTGGTGGACAGAGTGGTGGCAGCTAGGAGCTATGGTTCAGAGCAACCTTCTGGACTCAGACTAACCCACTCCTCCAGCCTCAGTATTCTCATCTGAGCAGGAGAAGCCTAATGCTGGCCTCCTGGGGACGCAGAGGGCATTGTAAGGACTAGTGTCAGAGCGGACTAAGGGATCAGTAAACATGACCATGTGACTATTAGGAACTACTACCAGATCATGTATCAGACTCCAAGATAATTCACTGTTCTTGTAAATGCACCAAAGATGGAGGCGATATTTTATTTCTTCTTTGTAATCAGCCCCTGGATAGATGTTTGGGCGGGGAAGTAAAGTAGGAAGGGAAGGAGGGACAGAGAGAGGGAGGACGGGGCTCTGTCTTTTATATCTTTTGTTCACACAATTGCACCAGGCAATAGTATCAGGCACTACTGTGAACACTAGCATACTGACCAATATTGCCTGTTATACAGAAAGTACTTATTCACCACCTGTTCACTCACAGAGCAATACTGAGTGCCTGCCGTATGTAATGAACTGTGTTAGAAATCGTGGAAACACAAAGGTAACTCCTGTCCTCAAGGATCCCACAACTCAGACAGACTCAAACCTAAATAATCCCAGTGAATGCTCCTCACTGATAACACTGTCATAAGGCCCACACAGGTGAGGCCACTGGCCTTTCCTCCCCTGCCCTCACCCCCAAAGACATCCAGCATTTTTTCCTAACTAGTTACTTCCTGCCCTGGGAGAAGAAAAAAACTTCCCTCTTTAAAGTGAATGCTGTGGCTGAGAAGATACGAACGTGACGGGCCTGGACAGGGCTTGCCGTGAACCCCTCTGTTCTTCTCCATCCCTGGGGAGGACCGGCAGCACCCATGCCTGGGAAGCCCCCACAGCCTCCTCTGCCTGCAGCTACCCTGCCTCAGGCTCGGCACAGGGACAGTCGGATGTCTACTGAAGAACGTCCTGGTTTATCCTTCTCTGCCACAACCCACCACACAGACTCAACAGGACCCAAGAGGCAGGGTGTGATGCTCTAAACAGCATTTCCACCATTGGGAATAGTAAACAATCTAACCTCTAAATTCCGTAAGACATTACTGACGCTGTTTATAATTAGTGTGCTAAATTAAATTGAGTCAAGATGCTGGCTTTCACAGGCCTAACCTTACTATGCAGTCGGAAGAATGTGTGTAGGTTTGTGTGTGTAAGTGTGTGTGTATACCAGCTGCAGTCAAGCTGATTACAATTCATGGCGACCCCATGTGTTTCAGAGTAGAACTGTGCTCCATAAGGTTTTCATTGGCTGTAATCCTTTGGAAGTAGATTGCCAGGCCTTTCTTCCAAGGTGCTTCTGGGTGGATTCAAACCATCAACCTTTGGGTTACTAGTCACGTGCTTGACCATTTGAGCCACCCAGGGACTTCTATGTATATGTGTGTGTGTATACACATACACACACACACATATATATACACACATACACGCACACATCATATTACTTGTTGGGCTCAACCATGCTGAAATTTACAATAGAGCATCTCTACTAAACACACCTACCATATGCAGAGGAGCAGTCTTGCCCCTTCATACTACATGACATACTAGCCAAGGACTGATTCTAGGAAACTGGATGAACCTGGGACATGCTGAAGATCAAAACATGTTGCAGATTAACCACACTGTGGAGAATCAGGTGAGGAGCAGACAGAATATAGAGCTGCCAACCTCCATCATCTAGAAGCTTACCAAATGGAAATGCAATGCATATCCGGTCTTCACCCCAACACAAAAAGAACACCAAATATCTAATACACTAGAATTGTCTAGCCTATGGCTTCTCTTTAAAGCAATCAATGGCCCACAGGCTTAACTAAGTCCTCTTTACATCCTAGCCACCTTTTCTTTAGCAATTATATTTAGCAGCCTTCATGATTTCAGCTAAAAGGCAAAGCCATGCGTTTCTCTGAAAACTATTCCCTTCTATGGGTTTGTTGTTGGTGTTGTTCAAAATAACTTCAATGACCTCCAGACAAAAATGCTGGAAGTGGCATGACCAAGTCAATCCAACAGTCAGTGTCCTTCACTCTTGCTTCCAAGTATTTTATCACCCAATGTGTCAACCAAACACAAAGGAATAAGCAGGCTGTCACTGGGAAAGCTTTTGAGTCAAGTTCTGTAATGGGGCACACCTTACATTTAGATTCGTTATACACCACTGAAAAGTATCTACAGAGAGCGCTTTCACATTCACTGGGAGTTACTACGTAGGTGTTTAGTCACATTTTTGTGATCCAGCTAGCTCAGGGCACTGATTTGGAAGGCTTTAAGTCGTTTAAGACACAAAACTACTTAAACTGTAACCTCTTCTGCAGAGGAATGTCTGGGATAAAGACCCTGCATTTCCCTGAGAGAAATGTCCTTTCCCAGTAAGGCTGCAGTAGGAAAAAGTGCTCTGCAGAAGAGAAAAAGAAGAAAGAAAAAGGTGCCCATCAATGGATGAATGGATAAACAAAATGTGGTCTATCCATACAAACCCAAAAACCAAACCCACTGCCGTCGAGTTGATCCCAACTCACAGCAACCCCACAGGGTTTCCAAGGCTGTAAATCTCTAAGGAAGGAGACTGCTGTATCTTTCTCCCAGGGAACCGCTCGTGGTTTCAAACCACCAACCATTCAGTTAGCAGTGGACCGCTTTAACCACTGTGCCACAGAGCTCCTTGGTCTATCCATATAATGGAACATTACTCAACAATAAAAGGAACGAGGTACTGATACATGCAACCACATAAATGAACCTCAAAAATAGTATGCTAAGTGAAAGAATGCAGGTGCAAAAGACCACATATTGTATGATTCCATTTACAGGAAATGTTCAGAAAAGGCAAATCTAGAGAGACAGAAAATAGATTAATGGTTGCCTGGGGCTGGAGGGAGAAAGGGGGAGTGACAGAAAATGGGCATGAGGGATCTTTTTGGAGTGATGAAAAAATTCTAGAACTGGATTAGGGTGGTAGTTGTCCAACTATATAAATTTAGTAAAAAATCATTGAATTGTACTCTTAAAATAGGTGAATTTTAAGCCTCAATAAAAAAGTTAGAAAGAATAAGACAAGAGTTATTACTTGCTGGTTCCTTTAAAAGGTTGGATCTTCATTACAGGGTCATAGAACGCCACAGCACCTTGCAGCTCAGTGCATCCCTGTCTGATGGAAAAGGTGAAGCCTTGGGTGGGTGGGGGGGTGGGGGTAAATGCCATTTGCTCAAAGCCACGTACATAATTAATGGCGGAGCTGGGATCAGAACCCAGGCCTCTGGATGACTTGTCCATCTTACTCTTCACAGTTTATCTTCATTATTTTGTTCCATATAAACCTCCAGGGCATTAACCATACAGATAATAAAATAACTCACAAACAGATGTGCCGGGATCAACAATCAGTGTTTTTGGCGTATATACCATATTTGATCAACCACGACTTAGTTATTCTGTTGCAGAAGTGCTTATATATTTGATTTTCCTGTCTTTTCAAGATTTTCTTTTTCAGGTGAAATCTATGGCTGTGTCTAGCCTTTAGACTGAAAGTCCTTCCTTACCCCAGAGACTCACAGATGAGTTTTTTTGGAAGCTGTATCAACTCTAAAAGGCTCACTGCTTCAATACAACCAACAGCAAACATCCTAATTCAGACCCAGGCCACAGGGGCTTGTCTTTCTAATAGAAATGCAAAATAGATCTTCATTTGCCACAAAATTAAAATGTGATCCAATTATACAGAATATGAAGGAATTTGTTGTCAAATTAAAAAAAAAAAATCACACATTTTAATTTGAAACAATGATACCATAGGCTTAACTACCTTGGGTTTTACTACTGTAGCTTTCAAACAGTACGGGAATATGCTGAGATGCAGCCATGCCTAAGATAAAATATACATAGAAAAAAAATGACTCTGTTGAAACAAACAAGTGAGCAAGTTAAGAGTTTTTAACAACTTTTTTTGAGACAAAGCGACCACCCTGACAATTATTAGTATGTTTGAAGCCTCAGCCAAACACTTTTCAGTTATGAAGGCCCCTGTTCAACTCATTACAGCCATCAAGGTTAAGCGGTTATACAACTTCCCTTTCTCGGGGACTTGATCAGCGGTTAGTTATTCATGTGCATTAAAATATGTGAGAAAATATTTAGCCTCCCTCCCTAAATCTGCATTTTGCAAGGGGCTATTCTTGCAGTGACTTACTTACACATTTATAGTCTAGCTCCCCATGCTTTTGCCTTGGCATAAAGTGAAAATTAAAATAGAACTGCATATTTAGCTCAACTTCCCTGTCACGGAACCAGTCCCCAACTTTCTAAAATGTATGACTTTCGCCTGAAAATGATGCCTATCTCCAAGTCGTTCCATTTTTCAGTGGCCTGTATACACGGGGTCCACTGGACCCATGTGCCATGATGCCCGGGGTTCCACGGAGGCAGGCGTCACCTTCTCTAGAAACATCGGGGAAATGTGCAGTTAACAGGTCGAGTGGAGCTTTGCTGACCAGGACATGTGGTGGCTCAGAATTTAAATATACTGGTGACCTCACCCTCAAGAAGACTACAAGCTGCCCCTAGGGATCAGAACTTGTCTAGCCAGTCTTTCTTTCTTGAACAAAACCCAAGACTCTTCCCCTATTCCACCTGAATGGCCCAGTCACTACCTAAAATGGGCAGAAACAGACCAGAATGAAGGCAGAATTGTGCAATGAGACCTGCCTGAATTCTAAATCAGATGGTTGTTGAGTGGAGGACAAAGATTCTGTTCCAAACCACCGAGGCCAATCCCATACACATAACAGGGCAAAATAAAACAACCCTAAACTGCACAACTTCTAAATTATCAAATCCTACACATGCCCTAATCCTCTCAAGTGACTCAGTTTACCTACTTCATGGAAGGGAAAGGGCAGAATAGGGAATGACAGAAGTATGTCGATTTGGGCTAAAGTGATGAATGCCTTTTTTCTTAAAAAAAAATATATAGATGTATGTACATGTGTATTTTTTAATAAAACAAATTTATTGAAAGCTTGAGTAGAAAAAGGAAAAATTCTCCCTTGCTCCACTGTAAGACAGACTTTTGTCCGTAAATGTGTTTTCCAACCCATTTTGGTTCAGACATTTAGATCCTTACAGATCCTTAGTGGTTTGCAAACCGACACGGGTCCCTTTAAAACATAACCCAGCCTGTCTTTCTGGACCAAGAGGCATAAATTTTCCTCCCGTACCTCGGCCACACAGTAAGGCCCTGACCCTCAGCCTTCATCTGGCTCTTGGGATGCTGGCCAAGCCAAGGGAAGTCAAGCCTGAGAACTCCCCAAGGTGGTTCTCAGGTAACCAACTGGTTAGATTTCATCTTGCCTGGGTTTAGCTTTGCCTAGCTAGGCAAAGGAGGCACTTGGCCTGGGTTTAAAATGATTTCTGTTTAGGTTTCTTCAGGGTTTGATTATAAACAGCCCAAATAAAGGCTCTGCTGTCCTGAAGGGCACCTTTCAAGGGAAACAAAAATAGGAGGCCTCGCTTAACAAAAGGGGACTGTTTGGCCACCAATGTCCTGAAAAGGGTCTGACCGTATTATTGGAACGGCTTTCCGCAAAGTTTAAAAAAAAAAAAAAAAAGGAGAAGAAAACAACAGCAAGAAAGGAATCATCACAGAATCGCGCAGTCCAAACCCTCCTTCGCCCTCAGAAGTGCCAATGGATAAAATATAAACCTCTTTGAAGAAAACTCCAGCCGGAGCTCAGCTTTCAGGTTTTAGAGACGCTGGCATCCCAAGGCTTCCCCACTGTTAGATCAAACACACACAAAATGTTTCCCTGATATCTGCCCGGTTTCCCCCACACCATAAAGAACAGGCTTTCATTTTTATCTGCTTACCCCACTGTGGGTGAAGGCCTCTAATTTCACAACACAGAGGTAACACAAATAATTTATGTGACACATTAGCAGAATATCTACAGGGAAAGCATTTAGTCAGAGCTCACTGAAAACAATGGGGAGCTCGGATCCTGCCTCAGAAAGCAAACGGATGGCTCTTCCAACACTGCAAAGCCCCCTCCTGTCACACTTCACTGGAGTTAAAGGCAAGGTCAGCCTATTAGATTCTGAGTTGTTTTAAGTCAACAGGTCTCTGTAATTACACAACACTCCTCCAGTTCCTCTGTGGGCTGCAACATTATCAATTTCCTCCCAGGACTTCCAGATGCTACTGCATATGTGAAAGCCCCTTGAAAACAGCAAGTGCCCTCTTCAAAAGGCAGCAAGAGTAGCCCACTACCGTTAACCAACATCATCATCCTCACCATCACCACCACATCTAGACTCTTGTTACCACAAAGCGCTGCCTCACCAACAACCACTTGTGCATTTCTTTTTCTCTTCCTGGTCAACTTCAAACAAACAAACCCCTTCCATTTAGTTTCCCACAGCCTGACCCACTGTTTGAAGATCTCACACCCTTTCTCAAGGCCCTCTTTCAAGTGACTCTCCCACAAAGCCTTTCTCCAGGGCAATGAAGAGACTTCTCCACAGCTACTGTTCATTCCACTGCTCCCAACCTTCAGGTTCTGCCAAGTGTGAGGTAGATTCCCTTCAGACACAGGATAAATCAATGCTGGGCTGTGTAGAAATTTAAAAAAAAGCAGCAACTCTTCAATCATCAATTAGACATGTTGGTAAGGAGACCACCAACCAAGCAGATAACACTCAAATGCAACCCAAAGCAGCCCAGTGTATTAGAATTTGATTCTGGATTGAAAACATGCATTTTTTTCTTTTTTATGACTTTTGTACGTTTAGGATCTCAAGGTCTAGATGCAGTTTTTGGAGATGCTTTCATCTGTCCCTGCACCAGTGCATCCTCTTCACTTTCTCAGTCATGCCCACGTGGCCCTTAAGACTTGCTTTCTACTGATAGCACTGAAAAATCTGTAAACTTGGCCTTGTGGCGGCAAAACATTCCATCCTCCAATCCCCTGTCAGAAACGCTAGGTCCTCATGATGTCTCCAGCCCCGCTGTCCCTCCTGAGCTCCAGGCCCTTGTTAAAAACATTCCCCTGTAAACAAAGTATATACCCGTCAACAGGGGAATGGTGGGGTAAACTATGGTAGACCTACAGGATGGAATATTATGCAGCCAACCAAAACAATGACTTAGAGCTCTGTCAACTGAAATGGAGGAGTTTCTACAGGTTTTGTTGAGAAAAACAAGATGTACAAAATATCATATTTCTGTAAAATGAACAGCGACAACATATCTATGTATATGATTATGACTGGAGACAAATACTCGAAAATAGATATCATGATATTAACAAGGTTAATGTAGTGGGGATGCTGAATGGTTAAGTGTTGAAAGAGGCGGGGAGAAAAGCAAGGGAGTGAAGTACGAAAGGAAGAGGAAAGATTACACTAAAAAAGGTCAGTGTTTTCATGTATAAAGACAAAATTTTAAAGATTTACCTTTTTTTTGCAGAGCTTCTCCTGTGCTCCCAGGTTGTTAATTACTCTATCCTTTGTGTTGTGTCTATAGCTTGTACAGATTTCTGCTTTCACACTTATGACACGTTAAAAAATTGCAATTTTAAAATGTGCACAGGTGCATCCTTTCCTAGACTGTGAGTTCTTTGGGAACAGGCATTGTATCTTATTTAACTTTCCCATTACCAAGTTGGGTATAAAATAGATAACTTGATAAAATAATTTTTTAGTTGACTTGAAGTCATAGAATCATCATATCAAAAGGAAAATGTATAGAACTTTTAGTAAGCAATAAAATGTTAGTGATCTAAGGGAAAGTGTAATAAAAGCAAAACCTACGCTAATTTGTAGCCAATAATTTACATCAATTGGGGGAGTGAAGTAATAATAATACAGTAAGTAAATATGAGGGACGTAAAGATGGGGATGACAGAAGAAGAACTGATGTATTTGAATTGTGGTCTTGACAAAAAATATCAAATATACTGTGGACTTCCAGGAGAATGATCAAATCAGCCTTAGAAGAAATATAACCAGAATGCTCCTTAGAAGCAAGGATGCGAGACTTCAGCTCATTTATTTTGGACACACGTCATCAGAAGGATGAATCACTAGAAAAACACATCATATTTGGTAAAGTGGAGGTTTGGCAAAAATGAGAGGAACCTTTAATGGGGTGGACTGACACAACAGCCTCAACAGTGGGCTCAAACATAGCAAAGATCATTACGATGGCGCAGGACCAATCAGAGTTTCATTCTGCTATACATAAGGTCGCCATGAGTTGGAGCTGACCGTATGGCAACTAACAACAAAATGGATTTGGGGACTATGGGAGATGTAATAAAATCTCTTTCCTTTTTATATTTTTTCCTTATCCAGGTCACAGAAACCCAAGTATAATAATATTTCTACCTTATACCAAAAAAAAAAAAAAAAAATCCCCCAATTCCACAGGGAACATACTGTCACACGCTCCCTGCCAGCCCATGTTCCAGCTACCCATCAGACACCTCCCCAGATACCTCAAACTCAGCCCATTCAAAAATGAATCCATTCCCTCTCCTCTCTTCACATCCCACCTCAAACTGTGCCAGCAAATAATTCAGCTCCAAACTCTGGGATGGGATACTGACCCCACTACCTCAGACCGATATGTCTAATTCCACCTCCCAGAAAATTCTGCCTCAGACTTGTTCTCCTCTCCCCCACCCACCAACTCCTGGCCTACAATCTCTCCCTCTGGAATTACCACCGAGGCTTCCTGACTCACAACGCTATTGTGAGAGCAGGTGAGAGAGAGGAGGCTCTCAGTGAAAGCCCTGCACACACATCCTCTAGGTAACCACTGTAGCAGAGCATGGAGAGAGGGGGCCTGGAGGCAGCAATTCTCGTTACCTGAACGTGCCCTGAACTTTCATCTCCTATGCCTCAGCCTGGCTGGCACAACCTCTCATTTTTGCCTAGAGAAATTCTCTCCGTGTTTCCCAAACCCTGGCAAATATAACTATCTCTGTGAGCTTTCTCTGACTCTCCATCAAGTTTTTCTCCCCCTTCTGCACCCTATGTATTTGGTAACCCCATAAGAGCACTCCACACATTTTTGAAATGACTAGTTAGTATATCTTTCCTGTCCATCAGATCGCCTTAATTCAACTTGGTGCCTCCATTCACTGACAGGACCTGGCATGTAGTAAGTGCTCAATAAATACTGGAAGAAACAATGAAAGGAGGTAACGTATTGCCCTGTCTTGACACATCTAGAGCTTTCCAGGGATATTAGATTTTCTCACCTCATCCCTATTTTCTCTCAACTGGCTTATCTTTCACATACTGACTGATTCTCAACTGCACCATTGCTAGCATCCTACGAACATTCATTGAGTGCCCAAGTAAGAGGCAGAAAGCTACAGGACAGGATGCTGAAGACAATCCACAACCTTTTCCTCAATGAGCTCAGACCAATGGTAAGACAAACACAGCTGAAATAGCAAAGTATGAATTCAATACAGACTATAAATAATGAGAGATACAGCCAGAGTGTGTTCGCTACTAAGAAAATAATGGACAAGACCCATTAATAAAGGGATATCGTCAAATACCATGGTAGTTTTCATTATAACATTTTTGGGGCACATTTTATGATAAAGGTCTTCCATGAGGCAGATTTGCTTTCTGTATTACAGTCATCAGAGCAAGCATTATAGATATGCAAGTTAAATATATTCCAAACTACATAAAATCTTGACTCTTTGAAGAAGGCCTTTCTGAGGTTCCAGATTACCAGGTGGTGGTAGTGTTGACAATGCTATTGTGGGAGCACGTGAGAGAGAGGAGGCTCTCAGTGAAAGCCCTGCACACACCCTCTAGATAACCACTGTGGCAGAGCACGGAGAGAGGGGGCCTGAGGCAGCAATCTAGACTGGAAATGGACCAGGTAAGTTGCCATCCCTGGAGATGCCATCCCAATGGTTGGAAACTCATTAACAACTACTGTCAAACTACCCCTCTGATCCAGTCTTTCTTGGGGTGAAGGAATAAAGTCACTGGAACCAAGTCAACGTGCAGTGTGTTCTTGGGTCTTTAAATTTAAATGTCCCACTGGAACAGCCATACTTGATGCTGCCTTCTCAGATCTTGTTTCTGCTTCTAGGGCTGGGTTATGACTTCAGGCATAAAAATACACCTTTCGAAGAGCTTTCTTCCGTCGAAGAAATTTGACTGGCCCATGTCCTTCCTTGGGGGACAAGTGACAAAATAAAATGACCATTGCTGCTGGGCCCTTAATGCTTTCCCCCAAATTTGAGAAAGATCAAGTCGTAGAGGATGGCAGGATGGGAACAAGTAAGAAAATGTTGAAACAAATATATAAATTCTTGTTTTCAAACCCTAGGCTTGGTGCTATTATTGATTCTGCCTGCCATAACTGATATCTGTCCCCAGGCAGGCTAGCCCACTTGTTAAAAGGCAACATAAGCCAAGTGCTTTTTATGTCAAAGTCATGTATCCTATTTACCTACCTGACTGGCTCTGTGTGTGTGTGTGTGTGTGTGTGTGAGTGTGTATAAATTCACTTTTCCACAGAATTAATGGTTTATTTTCGTTCACTTACTGTTCAATATTACAGGATTGGGGATTCTCAGCTAGAGTCTGTTTCTTAAAGATCAGCTACTCTAAGTCTGTATGTGTGTGTGTCACCCACACTATCACAATACAAATTAGACAAAAGAGATGCTTAATGGTGTAATTCATTGTACAATGGCACTATTATTACAGCATTACTCTATTTTCATTACTACTGCATATTAGAACCAGCTTCCAACATGTCTGAGTGAAGAAATAAAACAACCTAATCACAGTGCCAGTTAATTCTGTAAAAGTCGTGTAGTATATCAAAATAAAGCATTCTCACAGAAAGACAGAGTTCCACTCTTGGTTCACTTCCTCTAGCTTGCTATGCCCCTACCCCTTCTAAACTAGTCCAATTACAAGTCAAAATCAATAAAAGACCCTTAGCAAGTTTTAACTGATTCTCTAAGAAAGGATATTATAATCCATCAGCATGCCCTCTCCTTGTGCTAACATTATTTCCCTTTCCCAGGTTTACCCAATACCACTGCAGTACCCGTAACTACTCATTCTCAACGTCTCTCCCATCAGCTCAAATACTGTAACAGCAGAGCAATTTCAAACAGGTTGTGAGTCTCTGAGAGTACTGCTTGAAAAGTGCATGTAAATTATTAGATTACATTACAAGTGAAAGACTCAGCGGTGGGGCACCATAGTGGAGCATAAATACAGAACAAGTTCAATGGAACCCTTGCAGACAAGCTTCTCCAACCTGATTTTTTGTCAGGGAGGAGAAAGTGAGTAAAGGGAAGGGAGGGTTAGGCAAGATGGGCTGCTGAGAAGTAAGGCATGAGAGAAAGCCAGGACATGGTGGGCAGCGGGGAGCTACCCTAGCCTCGGTGGCTGGAGTGGGCAGCCAGCAGTGCTGCAGGAATAATGGCGCAGGAAGGCTGGGGCCCCTCCTCTGGTTCAGCTGAAGGTATACGATGTAGGGAAGCCCAACAAGAGAGCAAGTTGTCCACACTCAGCAGGATCCAGCCTATGGTGGCTAAGTTAAGAGACTGCGGCAGGATTCAGTCCAGGAAAAGGAACTGGCAGTAACAGGAAAAGTTCCAGGACCTCTGCTGACGCCCCAAGACTTATTTCAGAGCAGCCAAACAGAACCAAGAGGGTGTGATGCAAGCAAAGGGGGCTGAAGACCTGAGGAGGAGACAGGGGAGAGGTGGCCAGAGGGCCCCCCGTATTGTGTGTACGCCATCACCACCACCATCAGAGCTACCATCTATTAATCACTTGTTGTATGCCTTGCCAGGTATTGCCCATGCATTGTCACATGTGATCATCCCAACAATCTTGGGAGGCTGGCATCATGGTCATCCCAGTTTTCAGGTGAGCAAACCGACTGAGTGGCTAATGGACCTACCTAAGGTCACACAGCTCGCTCCCAGCAAACCTGGAGCTCTGGCCCAGGGCTATCTCACTCCCAGCAGGCTCGTCACAACCCCGAATGCTGTCTCCCAGTACATCCAGCCTTGGTCTGAGGGGCTCACGACCAGAGCAGGCCTGAGCCTACAACTGAAGGGCTCAGTGGATCCAAGGGAGTCAGAAGGGGACAAATGAGGGTGGCTGGGTCCAAACACAAAGCCCAGCTGCATACGTCGAGTCGGGAAGTACTGAGAAGGCAAACAGCTCTGCAGGGCAATGTGGGGGAGACTGCACCATTAGTGAGTACCTAACTTTACGCAAGATGCTACGCAGGGGTGCAACCAAAACATGTACCGTGGTTCTGGTCTTCTCAGGGAGATCAGGCGCCCCTGGAAATAACCAGGGCAACATGCCCAGAGAAGAACACTGAAAGAGAGTGTAAGAAGAACCTGGCACAGAAAGGGCTGGGTGAACAAGGCCCATATAACCGACAGTTATAGAAGATAGGATTCATAAGAACTGCAGGGGGAGGGCAGAAGTTTATCTGAAGTCACAATGATGGCAGGATTTTAATAAGCAAGGAAAGAATGGGACATAGGATGCGGGCTGGGTTACGGGAGAAGGCGGGGAAGGAGGAGGGCACATATAAGGTACAGGGATGAAAAGGGCAAAGTCCGAACCACATGTAGAGAAAAACCATTGCAAGTGTTTAGTCACAGATAACCCAGACGATGGACTACTGAGAAATGCCACCACTAGAAGGTAAGACCCAGGAAGGCAGGGATGTGACCGCTCTTGTTCACTGTTTCATCCCCAGAGCCTAGTACAGGGCCTGGCACACAAAAGATGCTCAGGATATTTTTGTTGACTAAAAGACCACCACCCATGTGCTCTAAAATAGAGAAGTCAAGTTCAAAGGGACGATCCCAGAATTTACATTCTAAGCCAGACTAGGCAGATGCATATCTAAATGTAATAAGACATTAATGAGTGTGTACTAAATGTGGCATAAATATATCAGATGATTATAAATAATAAGTATTTACATTATTTTCCCTCCCTCACCTCCTCCCTGAGATCATAATGAGTAACACCTGGAGTTCAACATCAGTTACTGTGGAGACCCACCCCCCGCCGCACCCGCTCCCTCCCACTGCCAGGCCACGACCCTGGAGAAAACCTTCTTCTGCCTTATGCCCAGGACATGGTGGTTTTTCAAACTGCACAGGGCAACCCACAGATTGATCATGAGACCAATCTGGTGGCTTGTGACATGTATTCTGTCTTTAAATAACAGAGCATAAAATAACAGTGCACCACAGACAAAGGATAAATATTTGATGTGAAAAGCTTATTTTAGTAGTATGCGTGTGTGTGTGTGTGTGTGTACTGGATCACAACGTAATATGTTTTCCTCATCAACGTAATATGTTTTCCTCATCATGGGTCAGACTCAAACATGTTTGAAAGGCCTTTCCTACAAAGTCAAGAAGTTCCAGTATTAGGGGTGTCCTCTTAATAGTCGAGCTAAATGGCTCTGCTCTTCCTGGCTGAATGTGACTGACAAGAGGTAGTATCACTCTTTGGGCTACTAAACTTGGCCCATCCTGACACATGAAGAACTTCTGAGTAACATTCTAAATGAAGACTTAGTTCCTTCAAAGTCTCCCAGTTTCACAACAGAAAAAAAAATCTTTTTTTTTTTTTTTAATAAAAACTTTATTTTTTTCTAATTACAAAAGTAATACAGGCACAATACAGGGAACTCAGAAAAGCACAAAGAAAAGGAAATTCACAGGTAAACCCAGCCCCAGAGATGGTCATTTCATCATTTAGGAATATGTGGGCCCAGCTGATGTACTTTCCTACTGCAACACAATATATTTTTTACAAAACTGGTATCATTCCGTACATACTGTTAGGTAAGCTGTTTCTTTTGACTTAGCAACAGATAATGAACATTTTCCACTTTTCTACAACAACACGATTCTTAATGCCTGCGTAGTACTCCATTAACAGACTTATGCTTGAGCTTTGCTAAAAGACACAGCCCTAAACCCTCCTGCTTTGTGGGGGAAGAGTACGGCTGATACGCCATCACCAGGTCCCCTGGCTGTGTCGTGCTCCAGCATGGGCTTCCTGCTCTGGCAAGCACTAAGTACAAGATGTTCAACTCCACACCCTGTATCTTACTTTCTCCTAAGTCAGAGCATGAGACACCCGCACTATATTCACTATGCTGTAGAATAGCTTTCCTGACACAGCCACAGCCTCACTGGTAAATTTTTAATTAATAATAAAAATGCCCAGCGGGATACTGAAACGACAATTACTGACGATGTCCCACTATTGATGCGTAACCGAAATACCTCCCGCTTACTTTCATACATATCTAAAACCTAAGGCTGGATTAATTTGGGCACACATCTTAATGTCCTCGGAGACACTCCTGGAGGCCAGGGACTTTATCTCGTACTTTCCTGCAACTTCTGTGGCTCCCGGCAGAGTAAATAAGCGAAAGGAATATTCGATAAAAAAGTAGAAGACCTGAGTTCTAGTCACAGGCTTTTCACTGATTAGGAATGTGGCCTCAAATATTATTTCATCTCTTTGAGCCTCGGTTTGTGTCCCAGCACAGTATATAAGTGAAAAGAACTTTTCATAAAAAAGTAGAAGACCTCGGTTCTAGTCATAGGCTTTTCACTGACTAGGAATGTGACCTCAAATGTTATTTCATCTCTCTGAGCCTCGGTTTGTGTCCCTAGGTGCCGCAAACACTCAGCTGCTAACCAAAAGGCTGGCAGGTGGCGTTCACTCAGTGGTGCCCGGCAAGAAAAGGCTGGCGACAGACTTCCGAAAAATCAGCTATTGGAAACCCCACGGAGCACATGGTGACCACACAGAGTCACCATAAGTCAGAGTGGACCCAACGGCACCTAGTTTGGTTTTAAACGGGAGCTAAGCTAGGTGATTTATAGCACCCCTTCTGGCTCTAACAGGCTTTTATCTAATAAAACAGGACCTAGTGGCAGCATCATCTGTGAGTACCACACGTCTAACATACATCAATCCAACATCAAGCTCGAGTTTAAAGAACGAGCTTTGGAACTTTCAAAAGTTCCCTCACGGCAACATCAGTTCTACTGATGAGCATCTGTGAAGCCTTGAGGAACTGCAGAACCTCACTCATCTTCAACCTTCATCCTTCACACTGTGAAATTTCACAACCTTAGGGTTAATCACCCGGTCTACAGAAGCTGCCTGGGTCTCCACTTTCTGCATAAATAAATGTGCAAGTGGATCCTGAGTGCCGGAAACAGTAAAATACTACTGGGGCAATTTCACACTTGTCATCAGCTCAACTAATACGATCACTAAAAGAAGAATCATTTTTGATTATCAAAGTATTTCATTTGCCTTTGCTTTCCCAATGCTTCATTACCTGGACAATTGAGAGTTATGGGCAGTTCACCCTTCCAGCTGCTGTGGCCTTGCAGGTAGAATATTCCTGTCACACAGACGTTCCTGGGGTGATGTGCTATGTTGTTACCATGGCCTTCTCATCATCCACTGGCTATAAAATTACACAGTGACAATGAAAAACAATGCCGTTTAGTTAAGAAGTTTTAGACTTGCTAAACAGACACTTGTTTCCTCTGTGATCTGGACGCTGAAAATCCATTAACTTCCACACAGTTACGTCTCCTCATGACTGGCACCGACCGGATGGGATGGAATGAGCCTGCTTCTTGAAGGGCAGAATCACATCTCGTTGCCTTTTCTCCATCTTTGTCCATTTCTTCGGATTTCTTTAAAACTAACTGGAAGAGTCAACAGACACGCCCGCCAATTCCCGTGGCACACTAGGAAGCAGATCCTCGCGCCCTTCAGCCCTGTTCTTGGTCTGTTTTCCAAGTATTCCCTTACCTGCCTTTGTCAACTGGCATTCTCGACAAGTTCGTCACAACTTCCCTAAGTGTCAACTTTTCCCCTTTCCATTGCCCTTGTTAAAGATAATTTAAAATGAGAAAGTCATTCCCAGCCATTTCGGAGTCAATGCCAACCTCATTCTCCTTGCACAGACGTCTCTTTCCCCTCTAGACTCCCTTCATTCATTCACAGCTCCCATGCTCCAGCCCCAAACAACCGTTCCTAATCTCTGTGTGCACTATTCCGGCCCCCTAGAGCACCGTTATCTTTCCCCAAAAAATACTTCACCCAGTGAAACACACTTTAGCTTGTGGGTCTCCTTCCTTCAGTCCACTCCTGTGAGAATGTCTGTGTCTGAAGATTGTACAGTACCTTCAGGAAAGAGGCATACAGTCGGCTGTCAATTAATCAGCATAAGACAAAGAATTAAATTGTGTGCAGCTTTACTTCTCAGTACATACATTTACGCTTTGGGGATCAGGAGGATTTCTCCCACACAACCTAAAATTCATATTTATGCCTTTTGTTTGGCTATAACTAATTCTCTACCTAAGACCACAGCAGCTGACAGTCTGGATTATTTAAAACAGTGATTACCATAGCTCATTATAAATTCAAGTGTTGATCCCTTATTTTCTTTCCTCCTTTCTGCACCACCTCTGTTCTTTGCAACCAGTCTGTTTCTCCCTGATAGCGCCCTTTGCTAATAAGTCAGGTGATGCCCTATTCTGTGATTTTCAGTCCCACATCTAGTTCGACATACACATTTTAAGCCTATTTTCCCCCATTAAGCACAGACCCAAACGTCACCATTCTTGTGATGTATACAAGTCCATCGAGTTTCAGAGTGTCATTTATACACAATTTTATTTCTTCTTAAACTTCTTTCACACACGCCTACCGCTTACGTACAGCAACTTCACAACATTCATATTTCATAAACTGCATCAGTATTCAGCCAAGTCCTCCCTCGAAGTCACCTAGGTATTTCTAACAGTGCGCTGCCTCTTTCACTGGTTTGAGGAGCCTATACTAAGTGGCATCCGTCCTTGCACTCCGGAAGAGTTCACTGATTATGGTCTGTTCATGGGTGCAGTAACTTCCTGATTATTCCAGAAAACTTGAAGATAGTTTCATAATCAAAACTCCAATCACTCAATGTTATGGATTGAATTATGTCCCGCAAAATGATACGTGGAAGTCCTAACCCCACTACCTGTGACTGTGACCTTGTTTGGAAACAGGGTCTTTGAAGACGCTGTCAGTTAACAGGAGGTCATACTGGAGTAGGGTGGGTCCTAATCTAATGTGAGAAGCGTCCTTATACAAGGAAAGAGACACAGCGAGATGGACAGGGAGGAGGGCCTTGTGGAGATGCATCTACAAGCTAAAAAAAAAGCCTGAGGCTACCAGAAGCTGGAAAAAACAAGAAAGGATGTTCCCCAAGAGACTTCAGAGGGAGCACGGCCCCATTCACACCCTGAATTCAGACTTCTAGCCTCCAGGACTGTAAAACAATGAATTTCTGTTATTTAAAGCCACCTACTTTGTGGTGTGTTGTAACAGCAGCCTTAGGAAATGAACATACGTGATAATATTGTTAGAGGTGACCCAAGGCTGGGGGCTTACAGACCCTCCAGACCTTCATGTGTCCTCCTCATTTCCTCTGAGCGATTTCAGGGAAAACAGCACTGGTGCAGACGTTCTATCTGGGCCAGCCTTCATGGGCACGGGGAAGCTGTGTTCTCAGCTGTCAGTGGGTGCTGCGGAGGGCTCCCCAGATGGTCACCAGAGCCCCAGTTCTGAGGGCCCAAGTGAGGTGAGTGTGGCCATGACGGTCACCAGGAAAAATCACAGTGCCATGCCACCATCCATGTGTCCCAGCATGTAACGTGATAAGACAGCAATAATGATATGTCAGTTAAGGCCATTTAAAAAAAAAAAAAAAAAAAAACAGAACATTGTTCTTCCACTCGCAGAAGGGAACTGTTACCTGTAATTCCTTTTAGCATTAGCATGTAAAAGCTGGAGCTAAAAGTGACGCAGCCTAAACCCTGAGATACCCTACATTTACTCCACCCTGCACCCTACTCCCTTCTCCCAAGGATTTCTTTAAACAATCTTCTTGATGTCTTTACTCCAAAAGCAAACAATGTAATTGGGCTGTCACGAAAGAGCGCCAAGACTCCAAGCTGAATTTCCAACACACGACCCCAGAGATATCATGAGATAACCACAAACGGTTATGAAGTCAGGGGGCGCAGCCCTGAGAAAGCCAGCTTTCGATGATGTGGTTCCTGGGCTGCCTTCCATATGGGTTCAATGAACAAAGACCTAAGCTTGGAAAGAGGGTTTCTTCTGGGGGAATCTAAATGTTCTTTGGAGTCCCTGTGGTGCAAATGATTAACACTTGGCTGCTAACTAAAGATTGGTGGTTTGAGTTCACTCAGAGGTGCCTTGAAAGAAAGACCCAGTGATCCACTTCCAAAAAATCAGCCACTGAAAACCCTATGGAGCACAGTTCTACCTCATATGCAGGGCTGTCATGAGTCGGAATCAACTCTGCACCAACTTTTTTTTTTAATGTTCTTTATTGACATTCTTAAAGTTCCTCCTTCTAACTGCAAAGTTTCCTAACTTTCAGGATTTATGAGTGCTCTACCAAAGATACTCCGTTAACACAGCTAGGGAAGAGGCAAAATTAGCTAGTTTCTACCTACCGTTATACAGGTGAGAAGTTAGATCATGAAATGATAATCTAGTAAATACATAACTCATCTATAAATATAAGAGCCTTACTGAACACTCAAAAAATTATGTTATATTCTCTATAAACTCTAGGAAAAGAATTAAGAAGGCTCTAGACTCTGGCTGAAATTTTTCTATAAAGGAAAAAATCTCAATGAATCAAAGTCATCTAATTGAAGTGACTTTTTATTTTGCTACTTGGAACTTGGAAAACAAGGAAGGCCACTAACAGAACATACAGATATTGAGATTTAACAACAACAAAAACAAAACCATTTCCAAGCTGGGATCAAGCAGACTTAGCCCAATCTCGGCCACTGTCTCCATTTACAGTTCTATAATGTACAATCAGAATTCATACTCAGAACAGTGACCCTACGGCACCATAAGATCCTCAAATCTCAAAGAAAGATTCAATTACATACTCAATGTTCTTTCTAGGCTAGGAAAGGGGGATAGCGCATTTTAAAAACATATTCAAGAAAGGAAAGACAAAAAATAGCTCTGGTTAATCTACTGTTAGCCAGAAAAACCAATTCATCAGTAATGTCTCAGTATCCTTACAGAAAAACTATGGTTTACTGCATATTAACACTTGGTCACTGATTTGGTTTTTTAAGTATTAATTCTAAATGATAGAATTTTATTTTTCTTAGTGTGCAGCCTATAAAATCTTTGCTAAAAAAAAGATGTCACTTTGAGTACTAAGGTGTGCCTGAACCAAGCCATGATATTTTTAATTTCCTCATACGCATGCGAAAGTTGGACAATGAATAAGGAGGACCCAAGAAGAACTGATGCCTTTGAACTGATGGTGGTGGCGAATAGTACTGAATATACCATGGACTGCCAGAAGAACAAACAAGTCTGTCTTGGAAGACACATAGCCAGAATGCTCCTTGGAAGCAAGCATGGCAAGACTTCATCTCACATACTTTGGACATGTTATCAGGAGAGACCCATCCCTGGAGAAGGACATCATGCTTGGTAAAGTAGAGGGTCAACAAAAAAAAGAAAAACCCCCAACGAGATGGACTGATACAGTGGCTGAAACAATGGGCTCAAGCATAACAATGACTGTGAGGATGGCGCAGGACAGGGCAGTGTTTCCTTCTGTTGTACGTGGGGTCGCTACAAGTCAGAACGGATTCAACGGCACCTAACAACAAAGACAGGTGAAACACTGACCGGCTCATTTCCAAACCAACGTTTCCTATTATGAATTAGATACCAAAAAATAAAGTGAAAGAAACAAAAAATCATAAAAGAGAGAGCACCAGAAAGAGAAAGAAAAAGAAAACAGCAGACGCCTAAATTCTGAGCAAGGAAGACAACCTTTCTATTCAGAAAGGTATCCCGCATTCTAAGCTAGTGTTCACTCCAGCACCTCAAGGCCTTTCGAAACGGTCTCTCCTTGCCCTGGGACAATCTTTCACTAACCTGGGGTGAATGGGCCAGGAATCTCAGTGGTATCTATGCTGAAGTCCCTGCACACTGGCTCATGGACAACAAAGAAGGTGAGTGGCAGGATATGTCACATTAAAGGGATCCACATTTTCCATACAAAAAAAATTTTTTTTTTTTTTTTGCACACAGGGCAGTCCCGTTACAACAACTCTTTCTCCAAGCGCCTGAAATGTTGTTATGCATTTTGCTTCTACTGACACAGAAGTACAAACATAAGCTAAGAAGCACAATCCATCAGGCAGAGCAGAAGTCTGGACAGGAAAAGAAAGACAGCTCTAGGAAAAAAAAAAAAAAGAAAAGAAAAGTGGCATCTACCTTAAAGAGACCACACCACCCTGAGAGTATGGCCCCCAGACACCCTTTTAGCTCAGTGGTGAAGTCATTTCTGAGGTTCACCGTTCAGCGGGGGAGTGGACAGCCCCATAAAACCAAATGGGACTAATGAGGCACAGCAGTCCAGGGACAAGGGCCAGAAGGCAGAAGGGGACAGGAAAGCTGGTGATAGGGAACCCAAGGTTGAGTAAGGATAGTGTTGATGTGTTGTGAGGTTGTTAACCATTGTCATAGGGCAACGTGTACTAACTGTTAAATGAGAAACTACTTTGTCCTGTAAGCCTTCATCTAAAGTGAGAATAGCAGCACAATTGGAAGAGCGTAGTCAATGTCACTGAACTGTGCATGTAGAAATTTTTGAAATGGTGTATCTTTGGCTATCTGTATTTCCCCCCCCCCCAAAAAAAAAAAAATAATAAAAAGGTCGAGAAGGGAGAGGGTTGACATGTTGTGGGGCTGTTAACCAATGTCATAGAGCAATATGTGTACTACTGTTTCAGGAGAAACTACTTGTTCTGTAAGCCTTCACCTGAAGCACAAAAAAAAAATAAAATAAAATAAAGAGACCACACAACACAAACAGAATTCTCAGTAACATCCAACTCAGTCTGTTCCTCCCAACATCACGTCGCGTGCTCCTAAATGCAAAAATGGGAAGTAATCTGGAGAAAAACGTGCATCTTAACTCCTAAGTGACAAGAATGGGGTGCAAGGAGAGGGACCCATTGGCTTGTCTCACTCTGGACAGTTTGCTTCTAAAAATGAATTCAGCCATCACCAAAAATCCTCCGAATATTTCCACCCGGAGGTACAAAGACTGCTATTAACATTCTCACCCCTTCCTGCGCCCCACTTTACAAGTCTGGGGTGGAACCAGGAGTGTGCACTGAACCCCCACTTCTGCTACCTTAAAACACAAGTTCAAGCATCTCATCGTTAAGAGGCTTCAATATTTCACCTTCAGAAATACAGACTTTTTTTTTCTTTTTACAGTCACGGGCTGCTCTTATCACCAATAAGCTTTGGAAAATTCCAGCAGGTGATGAACATGAAAAGAGTCAGCTATCAACGTTTTCAGCCACTCAGAACTCCACTTGTACATTAATAATTCAATCCTTTTTAAGAAATAAGGAGGATGCAACAGAAAAGTTACTGCATTTTCTAAAATTATTCTATTTCATTTTTAAAGGGTATAATTACAAATGTTTTTATGAGCAATTTACCAGAAAATTTAAAGTTCCTTAGTTTAAAAAATAATTATCCAGTCCCGCTGGTAAAGGATTTTATCCCATCCAGTAGCTCTTTCAAACTACGGGAGCATCATTTGTTCACTGTGGAGATCCGGGTCCATGCAAGAAAAGCTGATCTGAGAATCAATCTCTAAAAAAAGGCCCTTAGGTGCCAGGCAAAAGCACCTACTGGGAAGTGAATGGACCACAAGTGAAAGGGGAAGGGGAGGTGAAGAACCTTCAAAGTCAAAGACTTCCATGGTTCTAAAGGCCTTCTGGACTACAGATAAACTACAGGCCCTGTTGACTGATTTTAAATCAACCTGAGCTGATCTTCCAGGGGGTTGGATCTCAGTCCATCTGAGCTCTTCCGTGTTCATCCTGTGTTTGGGTTTTGATTTTTCCCTTAGACGGGCCTGCCCTAAAAGCCTCCATCCTTCAGCCCTGGTCTTGCAAACTGCCTGCATGGTGCACTGCCTTATGAGCACAGCTGTAAGTGAAATAAAATATGTCAGCTTCTGGCATGCATATAATAACGAGATTCTGGAAGAGGGTTTTTAACAACAGTTGTGTCACAATGCTCCCGGCTCCCTGAAGTCACTGGACGCCTTGTTAAATCAAAGATTCGCTGTGGCTTTTTTCCGCTTCATTCTTACTTCCCACGTTGCCTCTTGCCTTTCTTTTTCGCCTTTCATTGTGCTGTAAAGATGGGACCGAATGACACCAGCCATCATTAACACTAGGGAGAAAACGGAACCATTTCATGAAAACTGCTACCTTTCCCTGCACAGTTTTAGGGATGGGGGAAGGTGTCTTTCAGGTTGAAACCACACAGCCCATCTCGGAAGCTCAAGCACTAAAGGTACACAGCACACTCAAACTCAGGTTCCCAGGACTTAGGAATTCAGCAACATCCTCAAGTCTAGCCAGGTAGTGTCTCCTGAGGTCACCTCAATGTCATGAGAATCTAGAACACAATCTCTGTGGACTTCAAATATTGACTGGCTGGAAAGGAACCCTGGCACCTCTCTGGAAAGCATCTTCCAAATCAGAAAGACTCTGGTGGTACTCAACGCCAAAAACTCCACTCAATCCTCCTTGAGGGTGAAAATGCTAATTATAAGGTGATGATGTTTGCTTTCCCTTTCAAGTCATGTGTCTTTATGTTTTCAGTATTAAAAAGACGTAATCACCTAGCATGTAGGCTAATTTCTTTCCGATATTGTAATTTATGCAACATTAATACTGGATGCCAGCTCCAATTTTCTTACTGCTTACACTCTGGGAGCCGACTTGCATATTCTGCCAACTCCATTACATCATCTGAAAACCCAAACATTTCCCATTTTCAAATCACCCTCATCTACCAGACATACTCACGCATTCTCTCTTTCTCCAGAGTTCACACACACAAAGATTGGTACCCCTGAGGAGCAGACACTCCACCTAAGGCTAAAGTCGGCAAATGCACGTAATTTCTGGAAGCTATTACTACTGCTGTGTTCGCTAAAGGATGCCTCCATCTCTGACCTTCCTTTTTCCATTCAGACTGTTATATAACCCAGTGCCTGCGTGCAGGATGTGCGTTGAGTGTTTGGGCCTTACCTCCCCCTTCCCCCTCATTAAATCTCCTAAGAGAAATGGACAAGCGGTTGGTTCAAAGAAGAATGAGTGGGGGGTGACCCTCTGCAGGGCAGGGGCACGTGGGTCAGCAGGTCAAGCCGTGCAGGATAGGTCCCACCCTCACTCTGTCCCTCTCCTCTTCGGCTGAGCCTAGGGGGCTGATGGTACTGAATGCCCAGCGTTACATAATTTGCAAGAACAGCAAGTTAGGGATTTGCTAGTTGCTTCTGCAGCCTGCCACCCTGATCGCTGGCAAGAACACCTTCTGGCAAGAATGGCACCTGAAGATGCTAATAACACGGGAGGGGGGGTTAAGAAGGAAGGGGGGTGGCGGCACAAACCAGAAACCAGTGCTGCTTCCTATATACTATGCCCCCTCCTCTTAAAAAAAAAAAAAAAAGCCTTCAAAACACATGAAGGGGATTTTCTCCAGTGTTTCTGATTAACCCTGTTACATAACCCGCTCGCATTCCAAATCCACCGTCTCAGGGTCTAAATATACTCTTCGCAGCCAAAAGCTCTCCACACACAAACTCAGCGAGCTAGCGGCAGGTTCGGGCCCCCAGCCCTGATCCCCATACTCTCCTCCCGGTCCTTACTGCCCCCCTCCCGCTCAAACCGCAGCTCGGTGTGGTCACTCTTCGGAAATCACTTTTAATTAAATGTTTTTCGCGTGTATCATCCTGATGGCTTTTACTGTACTCAGATTCCGTGAATGGGAAAGCGCTGGACAGGGGGTGTGGCTAAGGGGGGGGATACTGTAAAACAGCCAGCACATGATCAGCCATATTCCTACCTCCAACTATAACACCGAGAGGAAGGGAGCGGCTCCTGGCCTCCACTCGCTTCTCCCGGCGCCCCCCAAATTGCTGCCGGAGGCCCAGTGACAAGCGGAGGGGGTGCGCTGGGCCGAAGCCGAGGCTAGAGAGACTCTGCCCCCAGCCCCAGGCAGCTCGCGCGAGCCCGCTTCCTCTGGAGTGACAGGCGTGATTTATACATTATTTACAACAGCAATTAAAGCCGTAGCTTCCTCCCGTTCTTTGCAAACTCCAGGCGCATTCAAATACACAATCTCCCACCCCCAAGAAAACCCGACATCAGGTTCTGACCGACACCTCTGAGAGAGAGCGCTTTCCTCCACACCCCACTTTAACTGGGAAAACGCAAAGACCCTGTCCCCCCTACACACTCCAAACACTAAAATGAAGTGTAAAAAAGCGCCCGGGGAGGGGGAACCTCGCTCGCACCGTCCGACCAACACAGAACTTGCACTGACCATCCCTGGGTTCTCGCAGAAACGCTTGGAACCACCAAGAGGGGAGGATTCCCAGAGCAGAAATAAGTTTGGGTGCCTCCCGTTCCTGCGTGTTTCCTGTGGTAGACGCTCGCCCAGCATGCGCGTGCAGTGCCCCGCAGGACCGCGGCCCCCCGCGCGAGCGCGCACACGCCCCCCGCCAGCCCGGGCGCCCTGCTCCGAACCCGGGTCTGCAAACTCGTGCATCTCCCCTCGCTGCGCTCGCCGCACAACTTGGCGAGCACCTCGCGCGCCCGCGCCCCGCTTCCTCCAGCCCTCGCTCCAAATCCGAAACCCACCACCCGGCTCAAGGGAGGGCGTCCACGCGCCCCCGACCCTGTGGAACCCCCTCTCCACCCGGGGGCTTCGCAGGTCACTCACTGCACCTGCCCCTCCCAGCTTTGCGGGGGGCCGAGAACCCACCCTAGACTCGGGCGCCCGGGCCGAAACTGTCAAGAGGAGAGAAGGTAAAAGGGGGAGGAGGCTGGCCATAAACAGATTTTTCCTTCTTCCTAAAAGGACACTGCCGCTTTAAAAGTTTCTTTCCCGGGCCCCCACTGTCCGGGTCTCTGGATTTAGGGGGAGTGTATTTAATTTCGGCAACGCGGCTTTCCTCGTCTCCTTGCCGAAAAATCAAAGCCGGGGGTGAGCCTGCCGGCTGTCAAGCCTCCCGCCGCCTCCCCCGCCCCCCTCTCCTCCCGCAGCCCGGGGACTGGCTGCAAAAGTTTGCAACATTACTGGGGGGCGGAGGGGGGAGGGGAGGGGGGCGCTCCGGCCTCGGGGCGCCGCTGCAGGCTCGCGCGCGACCGCCGGACCCCGGGCCCCGGGCGCCCGCTCCCGGCCGCCCCCCGCTCGGCGCCCGGCGCTCCGCCGCCCCCTCCCCAGCCCCGCGCCAGCCTCCTACCTCTGCTGCTGCCGGAATAGCTCTGTCTGCGCACCGGGCCGGGCGGCTCGCTCTTGCGGCTGGATTCCTGGTTCAGCGGGGTCTCCCTGGAGCCGGCGGCCGCGTCCGCACCGCTGCTGCCCGGCTCACTGGCGGCGGGGTCGGGGGCTGCCGGAGCTGACTCCATGTTTTTTCCCAATGTAGAGATCGCTGGAGATGGCGAGCTCCGAGACTCCCTCTATCTTCTGTTTGCAGAGCAACTCTATGGTACCAAAAAAAAAAAAAAAAAAAAAAAAAAACGGGAGAAGGAGACCGGGGAGAGCAGGAGGGAACGAGCAGACGGCGGCCGGCGGGCGGGCGAGAGCGCGAGCGAGCGCGCCGAGTGTCTGCCGGCCGTGTGTGTGCGCCCGAGAGGGGCTGGGAGGCGGGTCTGGCCACAGGCAGCGCTAGCGAGAGCTTCTCCAGCCGGCCCCCACACCCACATTCCCCACCCTCCAGACCCCAGACCGAGAGCCGCAGACTGGCTGCCTATTTGGGGAGGTGGGGAAAAGAGGGGAGGAGGAGGCGAGCCTCCGCTCCCCAACCCTCCCCTCTCCCCAGCCCAGGGACAAAAATTAAGATCAGCGAGATGGTTCTGTGCCGACTTCTGAGGCGCTCTCGGGAACAGAACTCGTCCCCATCCGCAACCAGCCTGGCAAGAGACAAGTCTGATTATCCACGTTGGGGAATCGCAGGTAGCAAGCTCTTTGCCAGCCCAGGTCTAGGGGGAGACACCCTAAGAAAGGCAGAGGATGTAAGGACGCGGCCCTTCTTACTTTGGGGTGAGACGTCCAGTGGGTTTGCAGTCCCCGTCAGGTGCGTCTTTGTCTAAACCAGATTTTGGGTCTAGAATTGCCTGGACAGCCAGTTTCTGGTGTGGTTGAAAGAGGTCGCTTTTAGCCCCTTTTCTCTTTCTCCGCGAAGGATCAAGAAACCATTTGGAATGGCACTTTTTACTGAAGAAAACTTTGGCCTGTTCGGTGGATGTCTATCTGAGCTGAATGAAATACGCCACTCAGCATCTAGCTGATGCGTGGCTGCTAATTGTCAATTCCCACTGGTACTTTTGCTACTAAATGTCCAATCATATCCGTAAAAGAGAGATATACCGGAGAGGTGTTAGTAATGTCTGGATGATAACATTCAGATAATGAACAACTCCTAATAAGCCCCCATCATTGTAGGCATCACCTCACACGCCCCCTCCTCCTAAATCACCCATCGCCTGGTAGGTTCTTAATGAAACCCAAGGCCAGTGAAGAATTGCATCAGCGTTACTTTGACCCCAAACTCCAATATCAAGGAACAGTACACATTGGATGGGTGGGGAAAGCCTGATTTCTGCCTCCGTACTCAAGCCAGCATTTCCTTTCCCCTGTGAAGACACTGAGGAAATCAATCCATTTTTCACACACACCCCCACCTTCCTTTCAGAAGCCTCGCAAATTTTGACAATAAAAAATATTATTATATACCAGAGGGTGGCATAAATATGTGTGTCTAAGGGGGTGGGGTGGGGGAGGGAATTGGGGAACATTTTGCTTTTGCTAACTTCCTGGTCTCAGGAAAAGCTTTTAAAAAAGAAGGAGGGGAAAAAAAAAAAAACAACTAGTTAGGTAATAGTTTAAGAAACCAAGAATTGATTCCAACTCCTAGTGATCATATAGAACAGGTTAGAACTGCCCCATAGGGTTTCCAAGGAGTGACTGGTGGATTCCACCTGCAGACCTTTAGGTTAGCAGCTGAGCTCTTAACCAGTGCGCCACCAGGGCTCCCGATATCGTTAGAGGAGCCACCATATGCCAGACTTCACACATGGTTTGTGTTACCAGTACTAATCTTGGTCTGATTTCAAACACACAATGCTATTTGCCATGGTCTGTGTGTTCATCAGCAAGACGTGTGGTCCACTCTTCAGCGTGATGTAGACGAGATGCGAACAGCCCTGATACTTGGATCCAACCTCTGTGCAGATCCCTGGCTTTAGCCTGTCTGTTGGCACCTACAAACAACGCCTCCTCCGGAGCAGCCTTCAGACCATTTAAAAACAAAACCAAACCTGTTGCCATTGAGTCAATTCCAACTCATAGTGACCCTGTAGGATGGAGTAGAACTGCCCCATAGGGTTTCCAAGGAGCAGCTGGTGGATTTGAACTGCCAACCTTTTGGTCAGCAGCCAAGCTTTTAACTACTGTGCCACCAGGGCTCCTTCACACCATTTAGTCTATCAATAATGTTCTTGATGCAATGACCCAACTTGTCACACTTGACTTTTCTCTTCACTAATTCATTCTGTTTAGGATGTAAGTGGCTTATCCTAGGCTTCTTCGCAGATACCAGTAGCAACCTGTGAGTATGTTTTTGTGCGGTCTGTTCCTCTATGCCTCCACTTGATTCCTTTGCTGCTGTCCTCCATTGACTAACCTGGTATTTGGTCATCCTGGAAAATCCTTCCTGAAAACGGCCCTAGTGACCTTAATCAATTAAGGCAGACTTTTATCCCTTCAGGGATAGAGTCCAGCTCCAAAAAGCCATTTCTTCTAACTCTCTAAGACAACCACTCCTTCTGCAATTTAAAGCAATTGGGAACTCAAGTGCTTTCCCCAAGGGAAAAATAAAAGTGAGTTCGACACATTCCTTGACTGTCAATCATTGTAACTAAAGTGTAAGTTACTTGGACTGAGGAAACATTTTAAACCTGAGCAGCACAGTGACTAGGTTTACAGTTCCTTCCTTCTTCATGCTCCTTCCCTGATTACTAATTCAGGTTTTCCAGTTTTCCAAACATTTGGAGACATGGGAGCCTTCCTTACACTCGGCTTGTTGGCAAAGGACAATTGTGTTTGCTTAAAAATGGTGATTTTACTTCGCGCTGATGGGTTCTCTGACAGACAGTGGCTTAAAAAACTTCTGTTTTGTACAAGAGATAAGCTGACATCCACTTTCTACAACTCCTCTTTCTGTCCCCCACCCCTCCAGGACCTGTCCTTCCTCCTTGCCAATCCCAGGCTTCCCTCCTGGTGGGAACAGGCCTACCTTTCTCCTACTTGAAGGTAAGTACTGGGAACCTCAGAGTTAGTTAGCTTTGACTCCTCTCTCTAGCTCCTGTCCCTAGCTCTCCATGTCCTAACGTATTTATCAAGGGTTACAAAGTCTACCTCTGCAAGATCTGCCCCTCCCTTCTGCTGCCACCACTCCAGTTCCGGACTTTATTGCTCACCTAAGCCATTATAACACCTTCCAGATAACTGGCCCATCAGTCTTAGAACCATTCTCATCCATCCCAGATAGCACTGCCAAGTTAATTATCCTAAACTGCTGTTCTCATTTCCCACCATGTCACTCCCCTGCTTACGAGATTTTAATGGCTCCCCATTGCCTATCCAATTAACTACTAACTAGTCAACACCGTATTCAAGGCTCTAACTCACTTATCACTGCACTCCTACACCAGGGATAGCAAACTGATCTCATCTCATGGACCAGCTCCTGAGGTTGCCTGGAAAGGTGTGGGCTGTCTCCGATGAGTGGAGGATACAGAGTACTACAGTCACGCCAGAAGTTTGCCAGACTACCTCGCATCCTTACATAATCCCTATAGTCCACGTGCAGTCCTCAAACCATGCCACATCTGCTGGGGCTGCCTCCTCCTACTTGTTCACAACACATGAACACTTGCCTATAGCTTTTCTCCCTAAATGCTCTGCCTGCCTTCTCTCTTTACTAAATCCTGCCTTTCTTTCAAGGGCCATTCTAAATGACATCTCCTCTGTGGAGCCTTCTCTGATTCACCCAGAACCAAACATTTGAACTGTCTTCGTACTTTGCACCCATCTTAAGGCACTTGGTATACTCTGTCAACCTTGTACTAGCTGCAACAATGACTCAAACCTACCAACAACGGTGAAGATGGCGCAGGACTAGGTAATGTTTCATTTTGTTACACATAAGGTTACGGTGAGTAGGAGCCAAGTCCAGGGCAACTAACAACAAGAAGATCAATATCCACTTAGTACTGTGGTTGTTTGGACATTTGCCTTCTCTTCGCTAGTAGAAGACACATTCTTTGAAAACAGGGACTATGCCCTTTCACATAGTAGGTGTTCAGTAGAGTTAGATTTTGGAGAATGGAATTGATGAATGAATCATAAGGTAGCATGTCCACACAGTGATTCCATTACACAACAAGAAGGAAAACCTAAACATTTCAACTTTCAATCACTTGAAATAAGCCTTTCCTTCCTGGATAAAAGATTAGTTGACATGTATGGGCTGTTAAAGTTTATATATGCAAAAAAAAGTTGACAGTTATTTTCTTTGCATTTCTCAGAGAGGAAGAGAAGGAAAATGATGGAAATATACAGTAGAATTTCCTTGGGAGAGTGGAGCTTTCTACAACATGCGTGAGAACAAAGAAGACAGTAAATTAAAACCGAGTGCCCAGACAACAAATTTTCTTTCTTTCAAATAAGCTTCAAGAAGCTGAAGCTGGGCCACATGCTGAAAACAGAGGATACGCAATGAAAGTGCATCACAGCCCTTGGGCATGGGAGGGGGCTCCATTCTGCTGCGGGGTTTGCAGTCAAAGTAGCACCCAACCAGGAAAGATCAGGGTTGGAAGAGCCCTCTGTCAAAATCCGATGAGGAAGAGTGTGAACCTGAAGTCCTCATAGGTGAGGGCAGGAGAGCCAGGCTTGGCAGACACTAGGAAATAAACAGATTAAAGCATGTAGTGTCAACCCTGGGTAATTCAGCCTACCCTCATCCCCATTTGACAGATGAGGGAACTAAATGGGGAGAAGCGAAATGACTTGCTCCAGGCCACCCAACGAATCCGTGGCTTCAGAGTCAGGCTGTCTGTGTAAGTGTTCTGCCAGGTTGGTCTTGTGGGATCCATTGTTGTGTTATCAACAGTTGCTGTTGAGTCAATTCTGACTCATGGGGGCTCCATGTGTGCAGAGTAGAACGGCATTCCATAGAGTTTTCAAGGCTGTGACCTTTCGGAAGCAGATCTCCAGGCCTTACTTCAAGGCACCTCTGGGTGAGTTTGACCCACCAACATTTACGGTTAGTAGATCAGCACTTAACCAGGTGAACCACCCGGGGACTCTGTCAGAGTCAGACTGTCTGAATTCAAGACCCAACTTTGCCACTTGCTAGGAGCCGTGGTGGCTACAATGGTCAAGTGCAATGGCTGTTAACCAAAAAAGTCAGCAGTTTGAATCCACCAGCCACTCCGAGGAAACCCTGTGGGGCAGTTCTGCCCTGTCTTATAGGGTCACTATGAGTCGAAGTTGGCTCAGTGACAACGGGTTTCGTTTTTGGTTTAGAAGGGTGGCCAAGAGCACGTCATTTACCATCTCTATTGTTACATTTTCTATTCCAACCCTTCCGATGAGGGCTGTTAGGATGATTAGATGAGATGGCCCTTCTGAGATGCTTGGCAGTCAAACTTTGGCTATCACCATCAGGCATCTTGAGGGTTTAGTAAGATACTGCATAGAATTGTGCTGTCCAATATGGCAGTCACTATCTACACGTGGCTGTTGAGTACTTGAAATGTGTCTAGGTCGAGTTGAGATGTGTTATGTGTTAAAATACACATTGGATTTCAAAGATTTGGTAGGAAAAAATATAAAATAGCCCATTAATTTTATATGGATTGCATGATGAAATGACAATAGTTTGGATATGGTGGTTAACTAAAATATTGAAATTAATTTCATCTCTTTTTCCTTCATTAAAATGTGGCTACTAGAAAATTTGAAATGACTATGTGGCTTACATTATAAACCTATTGGACAGTGCTGGTATGGAACATATCTGGCACATAGTAGGTATTATAACTGTTTGCTAGGACTTCAGCTGGGCCAAGAGGTAGCATCCATCTAGTCATTTTACAAAATCTTTAGTGTGTGCCTGCGATTTGCTATGGAAAATAGAGACAAAGTCGTTGTGTCTTGTAGAGAAAGGAAGATATGCACACCAAAGCTAAGTATATGCCCCTTTTAAGGTCATTCGGTAATGAGGCTTAGACAGCTCTAGAGACCACCATAGAAGAGCTAATGATCTCCCTCAGGACACTGGAACAGGAGGGGCCCTGCCCTGGACAGCTAATGCTTCCATTGATAGCCTCTGGAACTGGGCAGTTGATTTCAGAAAGAGGAAGGCATTTGACAACACACAAATGCCAGGGAACACAAGGAAGAGGTCTCTTCTAGCCACTATTTCCAACAGCTTCACCTGGGTGAGGTGAGGTGATGTTGTGCTGGCCTTCATGTCCTTCATAGAACTGTCATGATTCTACTGACATTGACCTCACAATAACATCTTTGACTGGCTTTGAAACACAAGTGTAAAGAAGGCTAGATTGTAAGCTCCCTGAGGGCAAGGACTTTGTCTAGATTCTTCACTTGTGCATACCGAGTACCAACCACTGTGCCCAAAACGTGATAAATATTCAATATTTGTTGACTTAATGAGTGAATGAATAACATATATTGTTAGTGTTGTTAGGTGCTGTCCAGTCAGTCCTCACTCACAGCAACCATATGTACAACAGAAAGAAACACTGCCTGGTCCTGCGCCATCCTCACAATGGTTGGTTGCTGTGTTTGAGACCATTGTTGGAGCCATGGTGTCAATCCGTCTTGTTGAGGATCTTCCTGTTTTTTGCTGACCTTCAAGCATGACGTCCTTCTCCCCAGACTGGTCCCTCCTGATAACATGTTCAAAGTACTTAAGATGAAATCTCACCATCCTTGCTTCAAAGCAGCATTCTGGCTATATTTTTTCCAAGACACATTTGTGCGTTCTTCTGGCAGTCCATGGTATATTCAATATTCACCAACATCATAATTCAAAGGAATCAATTCTTCTCCGATTTTCCCTATTCATTGGCCGGTTTTTACATGCATATGAGGTGACTGAAAATATCATAGCTTGGGTCAGGCACACCTTAGTCCTCAGAGGAATATCTTGGCTTTTTAATAGTTCAAAGATGTCTTTTGCAGCAGATTTGCCCAATACAATATGTTGTTTAATTTCTTGACTGCTGCTTCCGTGAGTGTTGATTGTGGATCTAAGTCAAATGAAATCCTTGACAACTTCAATCTTTTCTCCGTTTATCATGATGTTGCTTACTGGCCCAGTTTTGACGATTTTTGTTTTCTTTATGTTGAGGTTTAACTTACACTGAAGGCTGTAGTCTTTGATCTTCATGAATAAGTGCTTCAAGCCCTCTTCACTTTCAGCAAATAAGGTTGTGTCATCTGCATATCGTAGGCTGTTAATGAGTCTTCCACGAATCCACATTCTTCTTCATAGAGTCCAGCTTCTCGGATTATTTGCTCAGCATACAGATTGAGTAAGTATGGTGAAAGGATACAACCCTGATGCACACCTTTCCTGACTTTAAACCACTAGTATCTGCTTGTAGAGTTCGAAAGACTGCCTCTTGGTATACCTGTGTACAGGTTCCTCATGAGCACGCTTAAGTGTTCTGAGATTCCCATTCTTCACAATGTTATCCATAATTTGTTATGATCCACACAGTCAAATGCCTTTGCATGGTCAATAAAACACAGGTAAACATCTTTCTAGTGTTCTCTGCTTTCAGTGAAGATCCATCTGACATCAGCAATGATGTTCCTATTCCATATCCTCTTCTAAATCCGGCTTGAATTTCTGGCAGTTCCCTGTTGATGTACTGTTGCAACCATTTTTTTTTTTATTATCTTCAGCAAAATTTTACTTGTGTGTGACATTGACATTATTAGGTAATTCCTGCATTCTGTTGAATCATCTTTCTTTGAAATGAGCACAAATACGGATCTCTTCCAATCATTTGTCCAGGTAGCTGTCTTCCAAATTTCTTGGCATAGACAAATGAGCACCTCCAGTGCTCAACCAATTGTTTTTGGTACAGTGACTCTGTGTATTCCTCCTATCTTCTTTTGATGCTTCCTGCATCGTTCAATATTTTGAACGTAGAATACTTCAAAACTGCAACTTGAGTCTTGAATTTATAGCTTTAAAAAATTAAATTGTGAGTAAATCAATAAAGAGTAACATTTATTGAGTACCTTTTAGGTTCTAGATACTCTCTCTTGTTTTGTAGATATTTTATAAATTATTTTCTAGAAATTTACTTATTTTACATCTGTAAAATGGACATGATGGCGTTGCTCCCCCACAACCACTTACATCACAGCAGTGTTGGGGAGGGTTAGATAAGACAGCATAGATGAAAGCATTTTAGAAATTCTAGAGTGGTCTCTCCAATAGACTTATATCTGTGGTCACTGATAGCCATGTGTGCCTTTTTGAGAACTTGGAATGTAGCTGGTGTGATTGAAGAACTGGATTTTTAACTTTATTTATTAATCACCGTATTGGACATCATATGCTGTACATTTCAAGTTTTCATCTTTTGGATTTCTGAGCCACCCTCAGGCAGGCATTCACTCATAGAGTCCAGAAATCTGTATTTGCACCTGCTATGAGAAACACTGATATCCTCGACATTAGTGAGCTGAAATGGACTGGAATTGGCCATTTTGAATCAGATGATCCTATGGTCTACTATGCCGGGAATGACAAAGAGGAATGGCATTGCATTCATCATCGAAAAGAACATTTCAAGATCTAGCCTAAAGTCCAGTGCTGTCAGTGGTGGGATACTATCCATACCCATACAAAGAAGACCAGTTAATATGACTATTATTCAAATTCCCATACCAACCACTAAGGCCGAAGATGAAGACACTGAAGCTTTTACCAACTTCTGCAGTCTGAAATTGATCAAACATGCAATCAGGATGCGCTAATAGTTACTGGCGACTGGAACGTGAAAGTTGGAAGCAAAGAAGAAAGATCGGTAGTTGGAAAATACGGCCATGGTGACAGAAACAATGGTGGAGATCACAGGATAGAATTTTGCAGACCAATGACTTCATCGCAAATACCTTTTTACACAAGGTAAACAGCAACTATACACGTGGACCGCACCAGGGATCAAATTGACTACATCTGTGGAAAGAGACAATGGAAAAGCTCAATATCATCAGTCAGAACAAGGCCAGGGGATGACTACGGGACAGACCATCAATTACTCCTATGTAAATTCAAGTTAAAGCTGAAGAAAATTAGAGCTAGTCCATGAGAGCCAAAGTATGACCTTGAGTATATCCCACCCGAATTTAGAGACCATCTCAGAAATAGATTGGATGCACTGAACACTAATGACTGAAGACCAGATGAGTTGTGGAATGACATCAAGGACATCATACACGAAGAAAGCAAGAGGTCATTAAAAAGGCAGGAAAGAAAGACCAAAATCCATGTCACAAGAGACTCTGAAAGTTGCCCTCTCCTCATCTCTCCTTAGTCTGTAGGCCCACCCACCTACACAGTAAAAGAAAAACACCTGTCAAACTAGCCTGGGGCACTGATGATTCAGAATGCCAGTTCTGCCCTGGTGAAGGTAGATATTTAGATGGAGGGCCTGCGTGACACTGAGTAAGAAATCAGCAGGAAATATTTTTTGCTTAACAGATCAGAAGGGTGACAAAGACGTAGCACTGTTCCAAAAGCTACATGATGGTAGAAACTGTGGGTCAAACTTCCCTTTAGAAATAGTTCCGAGTTCTGCCTCTCTCAGGAGAAATGTTCAGTCACTCAAAACGAAGTTGGCCATCACACTGATTAATTTCTTTTTTCCATTCTAGGTATGTCAGTTACCTATCACACAACAATGCTGGGTAACAACCACCTCAAAACCCAGTGGCTTACAGCAACAAGCGTTTCTCATTCTTGGGTCTGTGGGCAGGCTAGGGTTCAGCTAGGGTGGGCTCCAGGCTGCTGACTGGGCTTACGTTTGCTCCATGTGTCTCTTCTTCTTTTCTGGACAGTGGTTAACTGAGGCATGTTCTTCTCGTGGCAAAAGGAAGGTGCCCAAGAGAGCAAGCTCATGCACACAAGCCTATGTCAAGCCTTTGCACGCATCACATCTGCTAACTTCCAACTAAGCAAAACAGCTCAGATGGCCACGTCCAAAGCCAGGTGGTGGGGAAGTATCCTCTGCCCACAAAGATGCCATGTGAAGGTGTGAATGGGCAGCACTACTACAGGAGAGTGGACAGTTGAGACAATCATTCAGTCACTAGAGACGGCTCATCTCTACATCAGAGGATCTCAAGCTTGGCTACACATTGTAATCGCCTGCAGAGCTTTCGAAAGTCTGATGCCTGGGTCCCACTCCCAGAGGTTCTGATTTAATTGATTTGGGGTGCAGCCCGGGCTGGGAGTAGTAAAAACTCCCCAGCTGATTCTAATGAGCAGCCAAGTCTGAGAACCACTGATGTTAAACCAAATGCTATTGATTAAACACATCATTTTGACCATTGCTTTGGGGAGACCCTTTTTCTATTCGTTTTGGGAACTTCCCATCTTTTAAGACCTTTTACAGTTAAAGCACATTACTGTGTCACATGCAACATCAGTCCCCCCACCGAGCAGCCTCAGGTCGGATTCCTAAGGAGGTATCATCAGACACTTCCTCAGAGTTGAATTCTAATGAGTTGCCGGTGATCGTTGGTTATTTATCTGCTGCTAAAGTGAAAACGCTGGTGTGGGCGCTAATTGCTAAATGCCGCCGTGTCTGGAGAGCCCGTGTACCGGGGTGCAGAATCCTGCTGTTACTATTAGAAGCTCGAATCTACTGTCCCAAGGCGTGGGGCACTTGCATAGGCAATGGACATATTTATTTTGCTTTTCACTTATTTTCATATTTTTTGTATGTATATACATAGAGAAAGACTTCAATTTTTTGTGCCTTCTGGCATTCAAAGTTCTGTAAATACATGGGAGTTATAAAGAGTTGTTTTGAGAACCTTATAAAGATCTATTCTAAAGGGGTTGTTTTCTGCCATACATTTTGGAAAAGAGATACCGGGGACTGATTAAAATCAGCAACCCCAGTCCCTTTTACGTCATGCTTCTTCCCGACAGAGTTTTCCCACGTACAGGTCTCTGTATTTTCAGTCTTAAAACTCTCACGTCATTTATGCCATCACTAATTTTTCTTCACAGCGTTCGGTTTGGGATCTCTCTAAACATCTTTACGATACTGTGAAAATGAAAACATTGCGTCCGAACTCCCTTTTCTGGTATCTATGTGTGTGTAAGAAAAATAATATTTTAAGGACTAACCTACGTTTTAGAATATTCTTCATATCTTTCAAGGATCTTCTAGATACAGTGATCAAGCAAAACATACTCCCACCCTTTCCCAGTATGTCGTCTGGCCCATAGACAGGCTCGTTTGTTAGCAAAAGAAGACAAATCATCCATTTGTGTATTAATTTTCCCCCTCAATTGATTGCTGGCTGTCAGGATGCTTGAGATTTTGAATAACCAATCAAATTATTAATTTCTGGGTGAAATTCCATAATTCTGTGGCTAATCATTGATGCATATGCAGATTTTGGGGGGAGATTTGTGTAGAACAACAGAAATGTTAATGTCTAAGAAGAAAAGAGATACATCCCCCTGCAGATGAGTCACTGGGAACATATTGGATACATTTATCAGAGTAGGAAGCACTATAGAGTCAATAACATTTCAGTTTGACACTTTCTTCACATCCAAAAGTTAGATCCACAAATATTTTCTTCCCAGGGACATGTTGTCATAATAAAGAAAATAAAGCCTTAGGTCTGCACAGCTGTTACCCTCCCCATTTTTATTCCATAGTGGCAGGACCAAAAAGAAAGCATCGTCATGGACCAACCACTGTTTCATTGCATAGGACTGGAAAGCAGGAGTCCTAGAATTGCTGCCAGAAAGCTGTGTGACTTTGGAGAAGTTGCTAAACATCTCTGGGTCTTGGTTTTATCACCTGATGAACTAGATGATTTCCAAGGCCCGTCTATCATTCCATAATCTAGTTGCCTAAAGATACTTGGCACGACAAAAGATACAGTGTTGGAGGGAGCTGTGCTACAAGGAGGGATAAAAGCAGATGCTCAATATGGAAGATGTTATTGGTGGAATGTTCTGATGCCAAGGAAGTTCATTCAGCAGAGAAATAATACTGTGGACTCAGAGAATAGGAAAGGTCCTTGAGTGTCAGCGAGGAAACCAAGAACTGGGCCAAAGTTGCTCACAGAGTTGGTGGTCAAATGAAAGAAGGACTGGAGACTCCCAGCTCCTTGCTGGAGCCCTTTCCTCTCCCCAGGCTGCTGCACTGGCCCGAGGTTAGGAGTCCCAAGCTTTACTAGCAGCTCTCATTATTTGGCCAACAGAGCAGACACTTCAAACCTCCATTTGTTTTAATATGAGCAAAGAGCTCTTTGAGGCCAGATATAGCCTATAAGATGGGGAACAGAATTAGCCCAATGAATGTGGCCCCAATTTGGCCAATATTTGAAGTTCACTGCCAGCCACATCTTAGCTGTGTGATTATACAAGGTCAGCAATCAGCCTCAGTCTTAGTCAAATGATCAGGTGGGTTCTAGTTAATTTGGTTGTGCTGACTTGGCCCATTTGGGCAAGTGGTGCCCCTATTCAATCTCACGGTGCCCCAGCACTGCATCTAGGAGATGAGATTAACACTCAGAGCCCTTTTACTGATGCTCACCAGGCTGTGTCTCAGCAACCTCTCTCCCCCTGAGGCAGCTCATTTTGGGTGATGCATATAAGGGTTTCTGGTGGAAATATGAGCATGTATTGAACATATGCTGTGTGCCATGTACTTATATATACTAGGAGCGTTACCCACATTATCACATGTGGCCCTCAGCACCAGGAACCAGGTGATGAAATCTCCGCTTTACAAAGAAACTTAGCTCAGACGTGTTAAGGGGTTTGACTAAAGCCCCACAGTTAATATTCAGCAAATCTAGGCTTCCAACCTAGGTCTGATTCTAGCGCCCGTGTTCTTTCCACAACACATTCGCCGTCAAATGCAAATAATAATAAAATGAAAAACAAAAATGGGCCTCAAATCTCAGACTAGGGAAAAAAGGAAAAAGAAGACGGATTACTAGAAATAAACAAGAATGAAGAAATCTGGATCCAAATTCCAAGTCCTTCTTCTTCAGCATCCCATCTTCCTTATCAGCACTACCGTACAACTAACAGCTCCTAAAGCTTATCAGCAAGTTATATAGTAAAGAAAGAACAGGAGTTTAGAACCTTAGGGCATGAGTTCAGACTACCAACTCTGTTACCCCAGGCACATCTTTCCCCATTCTGGGAACCTATCAGTTTGCATTCCACTTCAAGGAACAGGAAACCCAACTCAAAATGGCCTAAACAAGAAGGAAAATTTGTCACAATGTAAGAGGTAGGAAGAGGACCCCTCATGGCGGAGTGGTTAAGAGCTTGGCTGCTAACCAAAAAGTCAGGAGTTCCAATCCACCAGCTGCTCCTTGGAAACCATACGAAACAGTTCTATTCTGTCTTGTCCTATAGGGTCATTATGAGTCAGAATCTACTTGACGGCAGCAGCCTTATGATACGAAGAATTAGTGCATTTGAATTATGGTGTTGGTGAAGAACATTGAATATACAGTGAAGTGCCAGGAGAATGAACAGATCTGTCTGGGAAGAAGTATAGCCAGAATGCTCCTTAGAAGCAAGGATGGCGAGACCTCATCTCACGTACTTTGGACATGTTTTCAGGAGGGATCAGTCCCTGGAGAAGGACGTCATGCTTGGTAAAGTAGAGGGTCAGTGAAAAAGCGAAGACTAGACGAGACAGATTGACACAGAGGCTGCAACAATGGGCTCAAACATAGCAATGATTGTGAGGGTGGCACAGGACTGGGCAGTGTTTTGTTCTGTTGTACATAGGGTCACTATGAGTCGGAACCGACTCGACGGCACCTAACAACAACATGGTAGGATGGTCCTGAGGTTGGTTAGTTTTGCAGCTCAGTGGTGTCAACAAAAGCCTCTCCATCTCTCTACTCTCTTTTTTTTTTTTTTTAAGGGAGAAAATAATTCCCAGAAGCCCCCTCCCCAAGAGACTTTTACTCATGTCTATTGACCAGAGCTGAGTCACAAGCCCACTCCTAAACCAATCACTTACAAAGGGGTTGGGAGTACCAGAATTTGCTTAGGCAGATCAAGATTTACCCCTAAACTTCCCTAAGGGGCAGGTACCCAAGCACAAGCGCAGTCCTGTTAGCAAGCAGCCATTTCTGCCACAGGACCTTGGATTACTCAGTTGCAAATAGCAGAAATAACCATTCCTCCTCTGCAGGACTGTTGTGAGTATTAGAAGCATGTGCCAATACTTTGTAAACTTTGAAACACTCTACAAATATAAGGTTATTTTATTTCTCTACTCTAGATCAGAGGTTCTCATACTGAGTATCAGAGTGACCTGGAAGGTGTGTTAAAATACAGAGTGTGGGGCACCAGAGTTTCTGGTTCTGTAGGTCTGGGTCTAACAAGTCTAAGAAAGCTTGTCTAACAAGTTTCCAGGTGATGCTGTCAGGATGGTGGTCCAGGGACCATACTTTGAGAACCACTGCTCCAGACTATGAGTTCCTTGAGTGTAGGAACCATGTCTTATTTACATCTTCAACACTGCAGTGCCTGGCACACACAATAAATGGTAAATAATAATAATAGCTAACATTTATTCTGTGCTCTGTACTTTATTAAACCCATTATATGCATTGTTTCATTTAATCCTCACTGTAACTTGATGAGGAAGGCACTGTTACTACCCCTATTTTACAAACGAGTAGTGAAGCATAGAGGGCAGAAGACCAATAAATAGTGCAGCCGAGATTTACACTCAGATGCATCTAAATCCAGAACCTATGCCATTAACTAAAACTATCCTGAATATGATAGGTAGTCATTGTTTGTTGAATCAATGAATAAACTTAAATCCTAAGAGAAGGAAAAAGAACACTGTTATGTATTGATGAGGTGAGAGAGACAGAGCAGGACTAAAGTCCTGGAAAAGCCCTTGACATTTAGGATCCTGGGCAGTTGAGTGGCAGGTAACACAGCAGCCCCCCTAGGGAGGGAAGCCCCCCAAGGGAAGTGGTTTTAACCAAGAGGAAAGGGCATGCACCTGGCAGCTCAAGTTCACCTGCTTCACTAACTTACCCTGCCTTTGCTTTCACTGACACAGCAGCCCAGCATGAGAGTGTGATGTGAACCTAATAGTGCTAGGGGGCCTCTCTCCCCCCATTTTCCACCCTCTGCTGTCCATGCACTTCAAGGAGAATTCGGAGCATGCATCCCTAGATGTGAAGGAAATCCCCGTACAGATGCGCACTCACTCTCTAAGTCACCAGGGTACCATTTGGTGAATTGCTGCTGCAAAGCAGTGAATGGTACCCTGGAGGCCTCACAAACTGATTGTATCCCTGAAAGTGTTTCATTTATCTCTGGGGGGAATTTTCACCCTTGGAAAACTGGTTAAATGTATAAATGAATCTTCTAACCAGCTAAGATTGAAGATACCATAAAATCATAAAGCAAGGAGGTGCTCCTGGAGAGCAACAGGTCCATCCCTGCTCTCCTGGCTCACCCTCACTTACAGTCTCTGACAGAGAAGATGTCTCTGCTGATTTGAAAAGAGCATCAGGAAGGATGCCCCAGTGTGTCATTCCATCCTCTGACCCTGGGAAAACTTCCACTCATCTAACCGAAATCCTTGCGCGGTAGCCTGGGCTTATTTCAGGATTATCTGCTGCCAGCAGAGAGAAGGAGCAGCAGCACCCTCTGAGACAGAACTTTCTTGAGCTTAGTCACTAAGCTTCTAATGGGTCTACAGATTGGAGGGTTACACTCCAGTTTAATGACGCTCCTTCTCATTCCTCAATGTAAAACAAAAATGCCAAGAATCACTCCATGGGCCACTTTAAGGAGTGCGTCAGTCAGGATCGGTTATTTACACTGTGATAGCAAACAACAAGAAGTGCAGCCAGAATGCTCCTTGGAAGCGAGGTTGGCGAGACTTCATCTCACTCACTTTGGACATGTTATCGGGAAAGACCAATCACTGGAGAAGGACATCATGCTTAGTAAAGTAGAGGGTCAGTGAAAAAGAGAAAGACCCTCAATGAGATGGACTGATACAGTGGCTGTAACAATGGGCTCAAATATACCTACTATTGTGAGGATGGCGCAGGACTGGGCAACATTTTGTTCTGTTATACATAAGGTTGCTATGAGTTGAAACAGACTCAATGGTACCTCACAACAGCAACAACAAGCAAAAAATTCTCCCATCTTAACGACTTATAACAACCAAGGTTTGTGGCTTGCTCACACTATAATGTTCACCACAGGCTGCAGTGGGACCCTGCTCATTGTGGTCATATGTCAAACACTGCTGGTCACAGGGCCAGAGGGAAAGACACACTGGATCTAAAAGTTTCCACATAGATGTGACACTGGTTACTTCTGCTCACAATGCATGGGCCAAATCAAGTCACATGTTTTTATTAGGTGCTGTAGAGTTGGTCCTGACTCATACAACCCCACGTACAACAGAACGAAACGCTGCCTGGTCCTGCGCCATCCTCACAATCGTTGCTATGTTTGAGCCCGTTGTTGCAGCCACTGTGTCAATCCATTCCACTGAGGGCAGGGAAGGGAAATCCTAGGGTGTTCCCAATGACAATGTTCAGGAATGTTCCTATACGAGAACTTCTTTGAAAACGTACCTGGAGAAAGATTCAACAAAGTTGTGAGTATGTATATACAACAGGAAGATGAATCTACAGTTCTCTCTTTGTGATAGTAGGTGCACTTTTTGGGGAACTGTTGCTTCCTCCCAACACCCTCCAAATTTATGTTGAAGTCTTAATCTCTGGTATCTGTGAATGTGACCCTGTTTGGAAACGGTATCTTTGAAGATGTTACCAGTTAAATTAACATGAAGTCAAACCAAAGTTGGGTGGGTCCTAATCCAATCTGAATGATATCCTATAGAAAAGGCACAGAGAGACAAGGGGGAAATGGCCATGTGACTAAGCTACCTTTAAGCCAAAGAATGCCTGGAGCTACCAGAAGCTGAGAGAGATAAAGATCTTTCTCTAGAGTCTTACCAGAAACTGAGAGAGATAAGGATCTTTCTCTAGAGTCTTCAGAAGGAGCATGGCCTTGTTGACACCTGAATTTAGACATCTAGACACTAGAATAGTGAAACAATAAATTTCTGTTCTTATTAGCCACCCAATTTGTGGTACTTTGTCACAGCAGCCCTAGAAACTACTACCATGTCTGTTGTGAATAACAGCTTCAGGACAGAGGTGCCTGGCATATTTAGGGTGGCTGACTTGGGAACAGGCCCAACCCCCATTTTGTTACAAGCTTCTGCTTCTACATTCCGGAGAATGTAACTTTGACTTCTTCCCTTTCATACGCATATGGGCTTGCGCCTCTGGCTGGATGGAACCAACAGACCCTGGTCCCTTAGCAATTATGTTGTTTAACTGGCCTGGCTTTTATTCCAAAGCCACTCTTAGCAAATAATGCTGGGGGTTAGGAATATGACTGTAGGAGAACGAGTTTACGCAGGAGGTTATGTGCAGGAGCCCCAAAATCAAGACACTTGACCAACATACAATGGTTGGTCTGAGCCTGAGATCAGACTCTGTTTGACTCATGCTAACTTCTTTAACAATCGGTGACCCTGGTAAAGAGTTAAAAAGCCTGTGACTAAGAAACTGTTTTCTCTTTCTGCTAAGGGAAGGTCTTGATGCCAGCAAACTTAAGACCATAACAAAGAACTTCCCTTGCAACCTGTCAAACCCTTAGGCAGACTTAAGTACATAACAAAAGAAACATTTTTAATGTTCTTAAAGGAGGGTCTGGACACAGGATCCTATCAGAAGTCCCTTCAGCAGCCCTCAGGAAATGTTTAAGATGATTACCTTGTAACCACCCTGTAAAACCTCCTTAGTCACGTATTCAAACTAACCAATCCAAATAGCCCACATTCGTGTTTCCAACCAATCACTGTAAAGACCCTGGCTGGAGTTGTCCTGCCTCCTGATCTTGCAACCTCCAATCAGAATATTGTAACCTAATTCCTGGTTTCCACCCTACATCAATCCCCAGGAAGCAGCCATCCCTTGGATTATTTGTGGACTAATGTCTCCCCATGTGAATGTTTCTTATGCTTTCAATAAATCTCTTTGTTTCACTTTAACAGAGTTTTACCCTAGGACAACTGCAAAAAAAATTAATATGCCCATTTTATGTAGTGGTAACACATTCAAGCACCAACAGAGGAGGAGGGTGATTTAAATTCAGGTGTTGTTGTTGTTAGGTGCCACTCATAGCAACCCTATATGAGCTAGTGCTTATTATGTGTCATATCCTATACTACATGCTGAGAGTACACAGTGAACAAGAAACTGTCCCTGGTCTTAAGGTATGTTGAGTCCATGAGGGAGACAGTCAAATTACCAAATACATTATAATGCTTTATACCATGTCAGTTAAGTGCAGGGGCTTTTGGAATCAAAAAGACTGAATTCGCACCCATGTTTCTGCTATTTACTACTGGACTAATTTTACTCAGCACCTCTAAAGCTCAGTTTCTTCCTCTGGAGATTGTAATCATACTGCCTCTCTTACAGGGTTGTGAGAAAAAGTGGATAATCCATGTAAAATATTTATGGCACATAGTAAATGCAATGCTCAACATAATCATTTGATTGGAATAAAGGTGCAGATTGTTACAGGTGCACAGAGAGGATCTCAGCTGGGGGTCCTCGAGATCATTTCCTGAAAAAAAGCAACTCTTATGAAGTGTTTTGGAGCTCTGGTGGTGCAGCGGTGAAGAGTTCAGGGGCTCACCAAAAGTTTGGCAGTTCGAATTCATCAGCTGCTCCTTGGAAACCCTATGGAGCAGTTCTACTCTGTCCTGTGGGGTCATTATGAGTCGGAATCAACTAGATGACAATGGATTCTTAACAGATAATGTGTTTTGAAAGGGAGTTAGCTCAGAAGAAAGGAGTCCTGATGGCACAACAGTTAAGGGCTCGGCTGCTAACCAACAGTGGGGCAGTTTGGACCCACCCAGCAGCTCTGCAGGAGAAAGACCTGGCGATCTGCTCCCATAAAGATCACAGTCTAGAAAACCCTACGGGCAGTTCTACTCTGTCACGTGGACTCACTATGAGTCAAAAGTCAACTCCACAGCACCCAGCAACAAGGAGAGAAGAAAGTCATTTGGTCTGTGCATAAATCAGAACCAGGGCATAGCTGGTTAATTTGACTCTCGCTTTGCCACTTGTTAGCTGTGTGACCCTGGATGAGTATCTTCACCTGTCCAAACCCCACTTTCCTGAACTTTTCTTCAGTGGGTTGCTGTGAGTATTGCACTCGAAGCCAGAGCTTGATAAATTCCGGATGAAATAAATGAAAGCTTAAGCATGTGCAAGGAATGGAGACGCAAGACGGCAGTGCGCTTGCCTACACTACATTTTTTGATGCCTCCACTTTACGAACAACAACAACAAAAAGCACCAGAGGCTTACTATCATTCTTCCATGCACGGCAAGTGTGAGGGAAAGCAGTTTTGTTGGCCAGAGCTGAGGACAAGGGTAAGGAATAGAGCTGTGTGCTTGTTTTTAGTTGTAAGTGGTAGGCTCCTTGGTAGCAAAGGAAGATAATTAGAGTTCCCACTAAACTTAAGAGGCTTTAATTTGTGCCAGATGAAAATTAAATAATTAGCAAGGAATGTTCAATTCCAACATCCTCGGCCAACTCCCTATTTCTCCATAAAGATGGGCCCCCAGAGAATGGAGAAGAACATAACTGCAGTTAAATAGGTGCATAAACCTTGCATAGAGCTGTCACCAGCAGTGCCAGAGCTTGGCTGGGATCTATTCAAGAACACCCCCCAATCATGGTGTGCGCCAAATGGGGGGAGAATCAAAATAGTGGTGAGCATGCCTGATTTGCCCGTTCTTATTTTTTAAAAAAAGGCAAAACAGGTCCTTCTAAAGAGGTATCTATGAAAGATGATTGTTATGGGAAATATAACTGAGAGGGTAAGGTGTTCCTGTTACGATTTCAAAGTCGTAGGCCCAGATATGAAAGACGTGATTAAGAATGTCTATATCAACTTACAAGGAGCCTTGGTGGTGCAGTGGTTAAGTACTCAGCTACTAACTGAAGGTTCAGCAGTTCAAACCCACTAGAGAAAGATGTCCCTATGGGGCAGTTCTACTCTTTCCCATAGGGTTGCTACGGGTCGGAATTGACTTGACGGCAATGAAATATCAATTTACCTGCAATTCTCAGAATCCTTACTGTCTTTCCTACAAATAGAGATTTATGCCTCTTACCAACATATATTGAACACTTACTATGTGCTAGGTCCCATGTCAAGTTCTCTTTTTTTCACTGACCCTCTGCTTTACCAAGCGTGATATCCTTCTCCAGGGACTGGTCCTTCCTGATAACATGTTTGGCTATATATAGCAGAAGTCCAATCCAAAACAACTATGTTTTACACTAGTTAGAAGTTAATTCTGTTTTGGGTAAAAGAATAGAATGGACTGGCAGACAGGGGTGGTACACCAGCCCACAAAGTCAAGGACCCACGCTACTTCTGTCTCATTGCTCTGCCCTTTTTTTTTTTTACATGAAAATACCAGTATATTTATCTTTTATTGTTGTTGAAAATATACACAACTCAACTATTTCTACATGTAAAATACAGTGACATTGATTACGTTCTCCAAATTTTGCAGTCATCCTCATCCTCCCTTTCTGATTTATTCCTCCTCTGTTGACATAAACTCACTTCCCCCTCGGTTTCCTACCTAAACTTCCGAGTCGCTGTTATCAGTTTGATCCCATATAGAGAGTTCTTTAAAAGAGCTCAAACTCTGCCCCTTTTAACATGAGGCCATACAATCCAATATGGCTGCATTAGCCCCAGCCATCTTGTTCACATCTAAGCCAGCAACAAGGAAGTAGGGGTGAGGAAGGTCATGCACCCTCCTTCAAGGACATTTCAGAAAAACTGGATACTTCCTAGCTTCAAGAAGGCTAGCAATTATATAGTCTATTTTTGGGGGTGGTCCTGTGTCTAGCCAAGATCGGGAGTTCTGTTACTAAGGGGGAAGGGAAGCACCAATACTGAGGCATAAGTAACAGTCTTTGCCACAGGATTAAAGAGCTCACTTTCCTTCTTCCTCTATTGTCTTACTTTCAACCAAATCACTGAAGTAGCATCTTCTCCTCCAAGAGGAAGTAAAAGCCCTGGGTACATGGGTGTTACAGGAAAAATTTGTCTTGATTTTTTCCCTATCTTCAAATTAATAACTGTGGAAAGACTTGTATGAAACCCAGAACAGGAAAATATAAAAATCTCAGAAAACTTTTAGGATGTCTCTCCAGGATATTATGATTTAACCATTTGAGGAAAAATAAACTTAGATGCTTACCTCATGCTGTGTATAAAAATGAATTCTGTAAAGATTAAAAATTCAAATTAAAAAAACCCATGAAAGTATTCTACAAATAAATTTAGGATGTTATATATTTACTTTAGTGGTGGGGAAAGCCACAAGCAAACCACACACACATACACAACACACAAAATTAAAAGCCAGATGGTATATTAGGAAACATAATCAATATATATATAACAACAGGGTAATATAAGAAGATGAACACCCCAAATTTAAAAATGGCAAAAGTGATTGACAAAATAATTACATTTAATTTATGTAAATTCAAACAAAGTTCAGCCAAAACCAACCAACCAACCAACCAACCAATTAGACAGACAGATAATAGACAGACGGAGACATAGGTGATAGATAAGTAGACGGGTGGATGGATGGATGGTTGGATAGAAGGATGGATGGATGGACAGATGGGTAGAAAGATGGGTAGACAGACAGACAGATAGACAGAAGGTAGATAGGGAGATGAAAACTACTATGAAAACAGCCGGGATTATTCTGCCTCCCGTTTTGCTCAATGAGCCTAAACTCTAGATCGTCTTTGAGACAATACATGTGGACCTGTCTCCTTTCTCTGTATTTCACGGACAATGTAAAGGACCTTCCGGGGCCATTTTGACTGTGGCTGATCTTCTGCTTTCAGTGCTGCCTTTAACCATCTAACCATCCTATGAAATGCAATTTCTCTTTACCCAGAGCTGGTGAGGAGCGGGGGGACACACTGTCTCATGCACAGCCGGTGGCAAGTATAAACTGATAGAAGCTTTCTTAATGCTATTGGCAATGCGTGAAGCTCAACCGCCTGAGAGGCATTTGAGAACTGTAGCCTGCTCAGTAGGGATGGGGACAGATTGTTGGTGAAGTTAGATAGCAAATTAGTGAAGCATGTCAAGAAGGTAGGCTTGCTAGCTGGCCATATTTAAACATTTTGCTTATACATATCACTAGAGATATGGGTGTTTCTCAAGGGGTGCATGGTGGTCTTTGGTAGCCTGTGTTTGGGGATCTTGCTGGTGTCTGGTAGCCTGTCAAGTGTTCGCCAGGCCTTTTCATAATTTCAGAGGAAAAAGTTTAGAATAATTCTGTTTACATACATTTGAAATATGAGCTTAATTATGATTTTCTAGAAATCTATTTATAGTCTTAATCATTATCTTCTTAAAGGTTGGTCATGCACTACTAGAATTGTATTAGTTATTCTGTCTTGGCTAATTTTCAGGTAACTGACATATTTAATGTTGGTTAAAACATCTTTTATGCCTCTTGTACGTTATCATTTTTATTTGTGAAATGTGTATTGTATTGTTGTTGCTACGTTGTTGTATTATAGTCTCTTATATTCTCGGTAAGCCAAAAGGGTCAATAATTCAGAACTCGCTGACAGAAGTATGTGAGTGGTGATAAAATTAGCCCCATAAATAATACAATTCAAAGCGATGTCTCAACCATGAAGAGTGAGCAGTGCCTATGCACGCTCTGAGAAGCGTTCTGTGTATTTACGAGTGTGATGATTTTTCACACGTAGTCAAGAAAGAAAAGAGGGACTGAGAGGAACTCCGATGAATCCGAAAATTAGATTTTATTGAGCCAGCCAGCCACTCACTCCCAATTCTAAGTGTCTTGCCTGATCTGAAACTGTCAAATCATGGTATGAAACCATCACGTTAAAAAAAATTCTCCCTAAACACAATGACTTCTCTAGTAAATAACTTTAGATTTTCCATAATAAGCACAGAGTAATGTTTTCCAGCATGAAATTGATGAATATTGTTGCTAAAGGCAAAGAAGAGACAAAAACTACAGAAACATCCTTCAAAGTTGTACTCCTCTTCGCATGAAAATAAAGAAGTGTCACTCCTAAGAAGCTTAGAAAATTATCTTCAATATAACAAACATGATACAAGAGAAAGAAGAACAAGATATTGATAAAACTCCTTTATCAAATGATACAGACGGCATAGCAGTAACACTATTGTTATTATTGTTAGCTGCCACCCAGAGGGCCCCTGACTCATGGGAATCCCGTGCACAACAGAAGGAAAAGCTGCCCGTCCTGCACCATCCCCACGATCAGCTGGGGATTGGACCAATCAGACCATTGTGATCCACAAGCTTTTTATTGGCTAATTTTCTAAAGTAGGTTGCCAGACCTTTCTTCCTATTCTGTCTTAGTCTGGGAGCTCTGCTGAAACCTGTTCAGCAACATGCACTGGCCAGCAATCAAACCTGGGTCTCCAGCAGGGAAGGAGAAAATTCTACCACTGAAGCACCATCGCACCAGAAGAACAATAGTGTCATATGATGTGAAAGAGCAATTAGTCTCTCACGTACAGGCTAACGATGACATGCAGCGTGCAATTCTGGCCCTGGAATACTGTGGCTCACGTAAGAGGGAAAAGTGCTTTGACGTGTGTCTGTTTGTTCAGCACTGAATAAGCCATGCATAGGAATTTAGTTAATGATGTTTTGTCATTAACTAAATAAATAAAACTGAAAAAGTATATTAAGATAAATACTGATGGAGCACCAGGCATATATGCAGCAATAAAAGGCATTAACACACACACACACACAAGTGTGTTATCTAAACACCAATTCACACAATGCTTTACTCAAAAAAAAGCTATTGACAGTGAAAAATATTCCTTCTGCTCTCGATTTAATGCTGAAGGAAATGTTGACCTCCTTGAATACAAGCAAACCATAGCCACCAAATATACATTTTTCCAATTTGCTATGGTATGGAATGAGCAGCAGGTGTGAGCCAGCTCTTCTGGGCTGACATATGTTTGCTGTAGAAGAAAGTGATGTGCACCCAAGTTTTTAAAAACAAGGGTCTGACTTCATATATGCAAAGCATTCTTGATAAAGAAGGGGAAAGTTAGAAAACTTACTCCACCTGACTTAAAAACTTACAACAAAGCTACAGTAATCCAGAGAGTGTGGTACAGTGATCAAGACAATGTGGCACTAGCATAAGGAACAAACAGATCAATGGGACAAACTAGAAAGCCCACACTATGTGGTCCATTTATTCATTTGTTTTTACTTTTTTTTTGTATTGAGGTAAAATTCATGTAACATAAAATTCACCATGTGAAATGCACAATTCATATAGTCACAATGTCCTGCAATCACCATCACTAATTCAGAACAGTTATCCCTGGGTGGTGCAAATGGTTAAGCTCGCAAATATTAACCAAAAGGTTGGAGGTTCAAACCTACCCAGAGGTGCCTTGGAAGACAGGCCTGGTGATCTCCTTCAAAAAGTGACAGCCTTCAAAACACTATGGAGCAGTTCTACTCTGCACACATGGGGTCACCACCTGGAATTCCTCAGTTTCCAATTTAAGGGAATCATAGTAACTCCCTGTCTTCCTTTCCTTTCACCCACACATGATCACAAACAGGGAAAAGGCCAGGACACAGTAGCTGAGTTTTTCCTCATGATGGTATGAATCACAGTGAAAGATGTGTTCAGGCCTGCTGCTGGCGGCTGGCTATTCTCCCTGTGACTGAAGGACCCCGTCTTGAGGAACTGGCGCTCTGCTCCTGGGAGGGATGTTCGCTTTATTGGGCCCAGGCTCATTCTTCTCAGGACAATCAAAAACCATCTCGGCGCTGGGATGGAGCCCTGGCACCAGGTCTTGGGACAGCTTCCAGGGGTCAGTTCATTTCAGCTGGGCTCCATGTCACTCACGGCTTCCCTCTGGGGGGCTAACTGCACTGTCTGCATCACTGGCTCTACCCCTGCCTCTTGGCCGTGGCGTCTCTTCTCAAAACTTTTAAAAACTGGGTTGTCTTTATTTTTGAGTGGTAAAAAGTTCTTTATATGTATTTTGATACTGTTATTGTTAGCAGCCACCGAGTTGGCTGTGTTTGAGCTCATTGTTGCAGCCACTGTGTCAGTTGATCTCATTGAGGGTCTTTCTCTTTTTCGCTGACCCTCTACCTTACCAACCATGATGTCCTTCTCCAGAGACTGTCCCTCCTGATCACACGTCCAAAGTACGTGAGATGAACTCTCGCCATCCTCCCTTCTAAGGAGCATTCTGGCTGCACTTCTTCTAAGGCAGATTTGTTAGTTCTTCTGGCAGACTGCGGTACATTCAATATTCTTTGCCAATGCCATATTTTGATATTAGACCCAGATATATAATTTGAAAATATTTTCTCTCATTGTCTTTTCACTTTCTTGATAGTGTCCTTTTATGCACAAGTTTTTAATTTTTTGGCTACTTGTGCTTTTGGTGTCATATCTAAGAAGATATTGCTCAATCACAGGTCATGAAGATCAAAGATTAACACCTATATTTTCTTTTAAGAGTTTTGCAGCTCTAGCTTTTCCACTTAGGTCTTTGATCCATTTTGAGTTAAATATGATGTGAGGTAGGGGTCCAGCTTTATTCTTTTGCATAATCATGGCACTCTTGTCAAAATTTAATTGACCATAGACGCATGAATTCATTTTTAGGCTCTCAATTCTATTGCACTGATCCGTATGTCTATGCCAGTAGCACACTGTCTTGATTACTGTTGCTTTATAATAAATTTTGAAATTGGAAAGTGGGAATTGTTCAACTTTGTTCTTATTTTTAAAGATTGTTTTGGCTATTTGCAGTCCCTTGCATTTCGATATAAACAGTAGCATCAACTTGTCCATTTCTGCAAAAAAAAAGTTGTTAGACTTTTGACGGATTGCAATGAATTTTTCGATCAATTTAGGGAGCATTTTCATCTTAAGAATACTAGATCATCCAATCCATGAACACAGATGTCTTTCCATTTCTTTAGGTTTTCTTTAATTTTTTAACAATGTTTTGTGTTTTCAGTGTATGAGTCTTGCACTTTTGGGGTTAAATTTATTCCTAAGTATTTTATTCTTTTTGATTCCATGCTAAATGGAATTATTTATTTAATTTGATTTTTGAATTGTTTACTGCTTATGTGTATAAATATAACTGATTTTTGTATATCAATCTTGTATTCTGCAATTTTTTGTACTTCATTTATTAGATCTAATATATATATATTATTCTTTATGATTTTTCTATCCATAAGGTCATGCCATCTGCAAATAGAGATAGTTTTACTTGTTTCTTTCCAATCTAGATGCCTTTTATTTCTTTTTCTTTTCTAATTGCCTTGGCTAGATTCTCCAGTACAATGTTGGGTACAAGTGATGAGAATGGACATCCTTGTTTTGTGTATTTAAAAAAAAAAAAAAAAAAGAATAACCATTTCTGTCAAGTTGATTCTGACTCATAGCAACAGAGAACTGTCCCATAGGGTTTCCAAGGAGCGGCTGGTAGATTCAAACTGCTGACCTTTTGGTTAGCAGTTGAGCTCTTAACCACTACACCACCAGTGCTCCTTTGTGATATTAAGGGGAAAGTATTCAACTTTCACCATTAAGTATGATGTTAGCTATACGTTTTCCCCAGATACCCTTTGTCAAGTTGAGGAATTTCCCTCCTATTCCTAGTTTGTTGAGTGATTTTTATCATGAAAGGGAGTTGAGTTTTGTCAAATGCTATTTTTTGGCTATTAAGGCGATCTTAATTTTTTTCCTTTATTCTATTACTATATTACATTAATGATATTTGTATGTTAAACCAACTATTCATTACGGGAATGAATCCCATTTGGTCATTGTGTATACTAGATTCAGTTTGCTAAGATTATGCTGAGGAGTTTTCCATCTATATTTGTAAAGGATATTGGGCTGAAGTTTTTGGAAGAGTTTGAGGAGGAGTGTTGTTAATTCTTCTTCAAATATTTGGTAGACTTTGCTGTGAGAACATCTGACCCTGGGATTTCCTTATTGAAAGGATTTGATTATTGACTCTATCTCTTTAATTTGTCATAGGTGTATTCAGATTTCCTACTTCATCTTGAGTCAGTTTTGGTAGTTTGTGTCTTTCTAGGAATTTGTCAGTTTCATCTAGGTTATCTAATTTATTGATATACAATTATTCATAGTATTCTTTGATAATCCTTTTTATTTCTGTAAGGTTGGTAGCGACGTTTCCTCTTGCCTTCCTGATTTTAGTAATATAAGTCTTCTCTCTTTTTTTCTTGGTCGGTGTAGCTAAGAAATTGTCAAATTTGTTGATCTTTTCAAAGAACTAACTTTTGGTTTTGTTGATTTTCTTTATCGTTTTTCTATTCTCTATTCACTTATCTCTGCTCTGATCTTTCTTATTTTACTATTTATCTGTACTATTTCCACTACCTTCTTGCTTTGGACTTAGTTTGCTTTTGTTTTCCTAGTTTCTTAAGGTGGAGGATGAGCTTGTTGTCTGAGATCTTTCTTCTTGTTTTGCTGTAGGGCATTTACAGCTGTCAGCTTCCCTCTGAGTACTGCTTTTGTTGCATCCCGTAAGTTGTGGTACATTGTGTGTTCATTTTTGTTCCTCTCAAAATATTTTCTAATTTCTCTTGTGGTTTCTTCATCAACCCATTTGTTATTTAGGGATGTGTTGTTTAATTTTCATATATTTCTGAGTTTTCCAAATTTTCTTCTGTTATTGATTTCTAATTTCATTCCATTGTAGTTGAAGAACATACCTTATATGAAGTCAATATTTTAAAATGTACTCAAACTTGTTTTGTAGCCTATCTTATGGTCTATCCTGGAGAATGATCCATGTGCACCAGACATGAATGTGTATTCTGCTTTTGTTTGATGGGGTGCTCTATAGACATTCAATTGATTTTTGACAAGGAATCCGATAAGGAAAGTCTTATCAGCAAATGGTGGTGGAACAACTAGATACCCAAATGGAAACAAAGTGAATCTTGAACCCTCACGAACACCATACACAGAAATTAATTCAAAATGAACAAAATATTTGAATAAGCATTTTATATAGGAAGATATACAAATGGCCAATGATCACATGAAAAAGTACCCAGAATCATCAGATAAATTCAAATTAAAGCCATAATCAACTACCACTACATACCTACCAAAATATCTAAAATTAAAAAAGACTGATCATACCCAATTTTGCCAAAGATGTGAAGCAACTGAAACTCCAATACACTGTTGATGGAGTGTAAAATAGTTCAATCACTTTGGGAAAAAATCTGACAGTTCTTATAAAATTAAATATATATTGACCTTGTCACCCAGAGATTCCTCTCATAGATATTTACCCAAGAAATATAAAAACATATATTCACACAAATACTTATACAAGAATGTTCATAGCAACTTTATTCATATTAGTCCCAAACTGAAAATATCTCAGGTGTCCATCACAGGAAAATGACTAAATTGTGGTATATTTATACCGCGGAATACTGCACCGCAATATAAAAGAATAGACTACCTGGATACATGCAATGACTTGGATGAATCTTTAAAACATTATGCTGAATGAAAGAGATCTTAAAAAAACTCATATGTAGTGCACACTGTATGGTTCCACTTACATGAGATTCTAGAGTAAGCAAAATTAATCTGTGATAACAAAACACATAATGTGATCGTCTCTGGGGATTAGAGGCAGGAATTGACTGAAAGGGGGCATGAGGGAACTTCCTGGGCTGATGGTACTTTTCAACATCTCGAGAGGGGTTTGGGTAACGAAGGTGGATAATATTGTCAAAACTCACAGCACAGTACACTAAGATTGGTGCATTCATTGTTTCCAAATTTTAATTTTAAAAAGACACTATAAACAATATTTGAACTCTAATTAATGATATGCATGCTGCAATTTACTTTGAAATGTGGAAAAAATGAGATGAACGATGGATAGATAGGAATATGGATAGATGTAAAGATGCATGATAAAGGAAATACAGTAAAATGTTAACTAGTTTATAAGTGTTTACGGCACACTTTTTGAAATTTTATAAGGGTCTGATGAAAGTAAATAAAATGATGGCTCTGATAATTCTCATAAAGACCGTTTCTATTGTTCCAGGCGTTTTATCATGTGATGTTTCTTGGCAATAGTTAAAGTCTTCTGAATAAGATAAACATATTATCTCAGAGCTGAATTAACATGCTTTTTAATGTTGAGGATAAAGTGTTAGGATGTATTACAAAGATCGATGTGTAGTGCAAATAACATAATCACCAATAGTATGACATTTCCCACCACTTGATTTTCTGTACTCATCAGAGAACAAGAACCATCAAAACATGCAGAAATACTTTCCAAAATCAAATGCAACACAAGTAAAATTGGGAATCCATTTGCTGCCATCTCTCAAGTTGAAATATTCAACCTTCTGGCTTTTGAATGTGATATGCTCATTGATTTAGCATCTGACTGAATGATGAAAGTAGCCTTCAGTGGGAAATCTCTTCATAATTTCTATGTCCATGTTCAATCCAGAGCCATTTGTCAGTGCCACCAAAAGCTCGCCACCATTCCCGACAACCTGTGACTGTCCATCTGGATTTTCTAATATAGTGAACAAGTAGAGTAAAAAGAGAAACTGAATGGATATAGAACATGGCCTATGGCTCAAGTTATATGTCAGATATTAATACAGCTTTGCGCTGTTTAACGTCCACGATGCATTCTGTGAAGTAGGTCGTTACGTTATTTGGACGTTGTGTGAACATGTTTAAATCGCAAGAAATAACATTCAGTGATTTTCCACCTTTGTGTTGTTTAATATCCTTTGTTTCACTTTCAGATCAATACTTCTCCTTTGCCTCATGCTGCTGCTCTGACTAGCACTGGTTTTGCTGCATTTGGGAGCCATGACGCACTTCATGGTAATATTTTCAAAAGAAAATTAAACAGAGAGGTAACACTACAATACTCAAGAGACACGCAATTCACCAGATTGGATGCTGCTGCCTACAAGTGGAAGCATACACTGTTATAAGGTAAACTTTTTATTTTTAAGTAGGGAAAGTTCACATTAAAATAATGACAGAAAGTACAAGGGACAAGCATACAACAGACATGAGATACATGTGTTGTGTGACGGATGCTGTTGCATGAACTCCGTCTGGTTACTTCCACTATGTCCTGGTTTCTGATGGGGATTTCTGAACTCTATTATAACCTTATGGGACCACGGATGTATATGTGGTCGGACGTTGCCCGAACAGATGTTATGCGACACCTAACTGTACAGTCTTAGCCCATTTCCCTAGAAAACAGAGCCAAAGGCAAAAGATTATCTGCTAACACTTTTTTGGAAGGTGTAATCCCAGAGAATTAAGAGTGAGGGGAAAAAGGAATTGATTAAGAGAAGGAGAGAGATCACGTACAAGGGAACGCCTCACTGAGAAGGCCAACTTCGTCAGTTCTGTGTAGCATCACAGATGAAGCGATTACTTTGTCAGAGCCTGTCTTCCAGGTCAGACACTTGTCCCATCAGACATACAGATTCACACATTCACTGTGGTCACCAGGAGCCAGGAATGGGCCTGCCCCTCACAGTCGCAGAGCCTGGGGCAAGCATATACATAGACGCCCACACGTCACATGGCTAAATCTTTAAAGGTGTGAATCAAGCTAACAGTTAAATCAAATACGACAAAAAAATTAAAATATATGAAAATGTATGGTTTTTATATGACTGAAAGTAATGAGGGAAGACAACTAGATTTAATTATTGCACGTGTCTGGGCAACCTGGTGATGGGCTTTTAATTCTTGGAAAAGTAATAAAATACAGACATAAACATTTCATAAATTACTATATATGTACAAGAATGAAAAATAAAATTTATTTAAATAAAATCATTAATTATGTGTTATAATTATGATTTTGATGTAAACTGTCTTCTATAGATAGTAATAACCTAAAGGATTAGAAAATAATTAATATTTAAATATACAAAATTAGAATTGATTTTATGAAAATTTAAAATAACGGAAAAATGGAAAAACTGGCATCTGAACAAATCCACTCCCAAAGTGGATGGAATGGCAATGCCTATGAGTTTTTGTTTTTGTTTTTGTTTTTAATTTATGCACTGTGGCATTGTGAGGTGGATAGATGGGGCGGCTCTTGGTGGATGTCTGCCTCTCTCTGGCTGTCTGAGGCCCTTGAGAGCACAGTGCTGGGAGCCACAGATTTCCCCACTTAGTTCACATCCGCTGTCGTTGATGTGTTTCGCACCAGCCCAAGAAAAGCACAAAATCAGTTTAGAAGAGGGAAATAAACAGATGGACAGAGTCCTTTATTTTGAGGAGAACTCTGTGCTGTTTGAATTAAAGTAATGAGCACTTAACGATGCAGTGAAGCTGTTTTTACATTTCATGAGAGTAATTCAAGATGTAAACAGAGTCCCAAGGCAGACGAGCTGTACCAAGCGTCTTCAGCTTCAGCCTCTAATGAAGGACTGGGGAAGGGAACATCCTCCCTTACACACAAGTTAACAATCATGAGAGTGAGGATGATGATGATGATGCTGTCAACAGCAGCATTTTTCATTGGGCATCATTACATATGGGTGCTAGGGGAGCCCTTTTATATACATTGTCTTTAATCCTCACCACAACTCTGCAAATCCCTACTTAAAGGTAATGAAACCAAGTCGCAGAAGTTTAGCAAACTTGTTGAGGTTTGTTAGTGCTGGACCTGGGATCGGAGCCCATTTCAATAGATTCTAAAACTGTTACTCTTTCTGGCTCACCACAGATGAAGTCCTGCCCTCCGTCATTCCTCTACTTTGTTATGTTTCTTTGCTTTTATTTGAAATAAATCACTTTGTCACCGGTGCTCTGTGGCTAAAGCAACAACCAAAGCAACGGCCTGTGTTCTGCTCCAGCTCCAGCAGCTGCTCATTTGGGATATTTAGCAGGTTTCTCAGTTTCTGAAATGGACTTTCTTCATATTTAAAAGGGGGATAATGCCTACCCCAACCACCTAGGAAGTCCTTGATTGGTACAAACTGTCAATGAGCTCCGCGGCTAACCGAATGGTTGGTGGTTCAAGTCCACTCAGAAGCACTTTGGAAGAAAGGTCTGACGATCTACTTCTGAAAAATCAGCCATTGAAAATCCTGTGAAGTGAAACAAATCCTACACTGATACACATGGGATTTCCATGAGTTGACTCTACAGTAACTGGTTTTTTAACCCCCCACTACAAAAGCATACACACACACACACACACACACACACACTCAGTTGCTAGGAAAAAAGTATAGAAATTATATGACAAGCTATTTACATGGTACTAAGTATAGTCCGGCATAGTATAGGATAGACTAGTTTAGTGTAGTGTAGTAGACTATCAAATAGACTAGAATAGTATAGTATGCTATAGAATAACATAGCAAAGTATAGTATCAAATAGACTAATATAGTGTCTTAGTTATCTAGCGGAGCCCTAGTGGCGCAGTGGTTAAGAGCTATGGCTGCTAACCAAAAGGTCGGCAGTTTGAATTCACCAACAGCTCCTTGCAAACCCTGTGGGGCAGTTGTACTCTGTCCTACAGGGTTGCTATGAGTCGGAACCGACTTGATGGCAAGGGGTTTGGTTACTCTGGTTTAGTTTTCTGTGCTGCTGTAACAGAAATACCACAAGTGGCTGACTTCAACAAACAGGAATTTATATTCTCACACTTTAGGAGGCTAGAAGTCCGAATTCAGGGTGCCAGCTCTAGGGGAAGGCTTTCCCTCTCTGTCAGCTCTGGAGGAAGATCCTTGTCTCTTCTGAGCCTCTGCTCCTGGGCAATCTTAATGTGACCTGGCATCTCTCTTCCCCCATCTCTGCTTCCCTCGCTTGCTTGTTGAATCTCTTTAATATCTCAGAAGAGATTGACTCAAGACAAACCCTACACTAATCCTGCCTCACTAACATAACGAAGACAACCCGTTCCCAAATGGGATTATAACCTCAGGCATAGAGGTTAGAATTACTGACATGTATTTTTGGGGACATGATTCAATCCATAACATACAGTGTTGAATAGAGCAGTATACTATAGTGAATAGCACAGAAACTTCCACGCAGTTTTCTCTGCTTGCTAACATTAAATTGCTAGGGAGTAAATATTTTTTAAATACACATTTAAAAATAAGTTTATATATCAGATACCAATGACTGGCACTCAATCTATCTATAGAAATTTGTTGTGCACTTCACATGTATCAGACCTTATAATAAGAACAAGGTCAGTAAGTAAGAGGAGGGGAGAGAGAGAAAAATCTTATATTCTCTGGAAACCAACTCTAAATATCTCCTTGCCTTTGGTACCTGTATCCTTGGGCATGTTGGGTGCAGCTCTTGATCCTGTCCATGGGTCTAAGAGTTCAATCTTCAGAACCCTGACCAGTGTTGAGAAGCAAGCTGAGGGTATTGTGTAGTGATATACCTCCATGAGGGCAGGGGCCCTGATTGTCTTCTTTACCTCTATATCTCTAGTACCTACCATAGTACTTGGGAGAAAGGAAGGTACTCAATAACTGTTTGCTAAATGAATACATAATAAGGAAATGCTCTGTATCCATCAGAACAGTGTCATAGAAGTGTGTTGTTGCTATAAGGATAAATTTTATATTATTGTGAATTGAAAAACAATTAAACAGAAAATATAATGCTATATTCTTCCTATAAGAGAAATATGCTTCAGTACAGAGACACATACATGTGCACATATTACCATATAAAAAGACCAAGGAGGATAGACACAAAATATTGACAGTAATTATCTCCTGGTGGTGAGACTTTAGGTATCTTTAAGTTTTATTTCATTATCCATATCTTCTTATTTTAGATAAAACCATGTGACTTCGAATATAAATATAATCCATTAAATTTTTTTTATCAATGTCATACATTTCATTAGCTCTATACCACCAGTATTCAAATACCAGCAGGGTCACCCACGGTGGACAGGTTTTAGCTGAGCTTCCAGACTAGGAAAAACTAGGAAGGACTCGGTGGTCTACTTCTGAAAAGAATTAGCCAGTGAAAACCTTATGAATAGCAGCAGAACACTGTTTGATATAGTGCCAGAAGATGAACCTCTCAGGTTGGAAGGCACTCAAAAGACGACTAGGGAAGAGCTGCCTCCTCAAAGTAGAGTTGACCTTAATGACATGGATGGAGTCAAGCTTTAGGGATCTTCATTTGCTGATGTGGTACAACCCAAAATGAGAAGAAACAGCTGCAAACATCCATTAATAATTGGAACCTGGAATGTACAAAGTATGAATCTAGGAAAACTGGAAATGGTCAAAAATGAAATTGAACCCATAAATATAGATATCCTAGGCATTAGTGAGCTGAAACAGACTGGTATTGGCCATTTCCAATTGGACAATCATATGGTCTACTATGCTGGGAATGACAACTTGAAAAGGAATGGCATAGCATAAATCATCAAAAAGAACGTTTCAAGCTCTATCCTGAAGTACAATGCTGTCAGTGATAGGATAATATCCATATGCCTACAAGGAAGACCAGTTAAGTCTATTATCCAGATTTACCCACCAACCACTAAGGCCAAAGATGAAGAAATTAAAGATTTTTACCAACTTTTATAGTCTGAAATTGATTAAACATGCCATCAGGACGCATTGATAATTACTGGTGATTGGAATGCTAAAGTTGGAAACAAAGAAGAAGGATCGGTAGTTGGAAATACAGCTTTGGTGACAGAAATGATGCTGGGGATTGCATGACAGAATTTTACAAGACCAGTGACTTCTTCATTGCAAATATCTTTTTTCACCAACATAAACAGCAACTATACACGTGGACCTCACCAGATGGAATACACAGGAATCAAATCGACTACATTTGTGGAAAGAGTCGATGGAAAAGCTCAATATCATCAGTCAGATCAAGGCCAGGGACTGACTGTGGAACAGACCACCAATTGCTCATATGGAAGTTCAAGTTGAAACTGAAGAAGATTAGAACAAGTCCATTACAGCCAAAGTATGACTTTGAGTATATCCCACCTGAATTTAGAGACCTTCTCAAGAATAGATTTGAACACTAATGACCGAAAATCAGATGAGCTGTGGAATAAGAAAGCAAGAGGTCATTAAAAAGACGGGAAAGAAAGAAAAGACCAAAACTGATGTCAGAAGAGACTCTGAAACTTGCTCTTGAACATCAAGTAGCTAAAGCAAAAAGAAGAAATGATGAAGTAAAAGAGCTGAATAGAAGATTTCAAAGGGAGGCTTGAGAAGACAAAGTAAAGTATTATAATGACATGTGCAAAGACCTAGAGACAGAAAACAAAAAGGGAAGAACACCCTCGGCATTTCTCAAGGTGAAAGAACTGAAGAAAAAATTCAAGCCGCGAGTTGCAATAGTGAAGGATTCCATGGGGAAAATATTAAATGATGCAGGAAGCATCAAAAGAAGATGGAAGGAATACACAGTCATTGTACCAAGAAGAATTGGTTAATGTTCAACCATTTCAGGAGGTAGCACATGATCAGGAACCGATGGTACTGAAGGAAGAAGTCCAAGCTGCACTGATGGCACTGGTGAAAAACAAGGCTCCAGGAATTGACAGGATACCAGCTGAGATGTTTCAACAAACAAAGGCAACACTGGAAGTGCTCACTCGTCTCTGCCAAGAAATTTGGAAGACAACTACCTGGCCAACCGACTGGAAGAGATCCATATTTATGCTTATTCTCAAGAAAGTGATCCAACTGAATGTGGACGGTATTGACAATATGATTAATATCCCACACAAGTAAAATTTTGCTGAAGATCATTCAAAAGTGGCTGCAGCAGTATATTGACAGGGAACTGACAGAAATTCAAACTGGATTCAGAAGAGGATGCGGAACCAGGGATATCAGAGCTGATGACAGACGGAGCCTGGCTGAAAGCAGAGAATACCAGAAAGATGTTTTCCTGCGTTTTACTGACTATGCAAAGGCATTTGACTATGCAGATCATAACAAGTTACAGGTCATATTGTGAAGAATGGGAATTCTAGAACTCTTAATTGTGCACATAAGGAACCTATACGTAGACCAAGAGGCAGTCATTCGAACAGAACAAAGGGATCCTGCATGGTTTAAAGTCAGGAAAAGTGTGTGTCAGGGTTGTATCCTTTCACCATACCTATTCAATCTGTATGCTGGCAAGTAATCCGAGAAGCTGGGCTATATGAAGAAGAACAGAGCATCAGGATTGGAGGAAGACTCATTAACAACCTGTGTTATGCAGATGACACAACCTTGCTTGCTGAAAGTGAAGAGGACTTGCAGCACCTACTGATGAAGATCAAAGACCACAGCCTTCAGTATGGATTACACTTCAACATAAAGAAAACAAAAATCCTAACAACTGGACCAATAAGCAACATCATGATAAACGGAGAAAAGATAGAAGTCGTCAAGGATTTCATTTTACTTGGATCCACAATTAACACCCATGGAAGCAGCAGTCAAGAAATTAAAAGATGCACTGCATTGGGCAAATTTGCTGCAAAAGACCTGTCTAGAGTGTTGAAAAGCAAGGACGTCACCTTGAAGACTAGGGTGCGCCTAACCCAAGCCATGGTGTTGTCAATCGCCTCATAGGCAGGCAAAAGCTGGACAATAAGGAAGACTGAAGAATTGATGCCTTTGAATTGTGGTGTTGGTGAAAAATATTGAACCTACCTGGACTGCCAAAAGAAGGAATAAATCTATCTTGGAAGAAGTACAACCAAAATGCTCCTTAGAAGTAAGGATGGTGAAACTACATCTCATGTACTTTGGATATGTCACTGGGAGGGATCAGTCCCTGGAGAAGGACATCATGCTTGGTAGAGTAGAGGGTCAGCGAAGAAGAGGAAGACCCTGAATGAGATGGACTGACACAGTGGCTGCAACAAAGGGCTCCAGCATAACGATTGTGAGGATGGCATATCAGGCAGTGTTTTTTTCTGTTGTACACAGGGTCTCTATGAGTCGGAACTGACTCGATGACACCTAACAACAAGAAATGCATGACCATGGGAGAGTCTATATCCTTCTAACCTGGTGAAGCATAAATGCTGATACCACTGAAGCTCAGAAATGAGGGCAAAGGAGGGCTTCTGTCTAGTAGTGAGAAAACGTTACTGAACGTCTGAATTGGCTACTTGGATTCTCAAATCTGTACGAGAGTGTGTGCTGAGCATTTGGAGTTTCAGGTTCTTGCTCAAGGTGGGGCCCCAATAAACAATAACTAGGTTTTGAGACTCAAAACAGTTTGCCTCTCCGGTTACCACTGGCCTTATAAGAGAAGCCAGGTAGCAGACAGACTAGCGTGGAGGAACAGGGTACAGATTAGGCTGAAGGCTGACTGGTTATGTGGGCTTGGGCATGCATTTTCACTTCTCTGAAACTGTTTCTTCACTGGTATAATAAGGAGACTGGAGCATGTAATCTCCAGTTTTCTTCTTGGAATAAATGTTTTGGGATTCTCTTTCCATTAAGATGTCCTCTTGGAATTTGAACTCCTCAAAAAAAAAAAAGGGAAAGCTTACTGTTTTTCGAGACGTGGCCATTTTACCTAAAGTCATTGCCTCTCTAGGATCAGAAGGGCAGTCTTGCTTTGGGGATAGGCATTCTGGACTTCCTTCCTGGGCTCAGTGAGAGATCTGGAATTCTGACACGAAAATTCTTGTCATAAAATATGCTCACTATAAATTGCTATGAGGAACAAAAAATACAAATGTTAACAGACCTTCACTCTAGGAAGTGGGATAACAGAGATACTCAAAGCAAGAGGATGTTGAAAGTCAATTTCCTGGGACCAAAAGACATCCACTTCCTTCATAGTAGCTGTACGTGGCCTGCTCATGTAGACCTCAGGAATGAAGAGGCAAAATGCGTATCATACAACTTCCTAAAAGACTTTTTGCGAGCAGTGAATGAGCTAACATACATAAAGCATTTAGCACAAACTGTAGCAACTAAGCGGTACCAGTAATTGGTGGCTGTGATTATAGTGACTTGTAAATGTGGTCTGCAGTTGTTGGAACACTGTTGGCACAGTGATTAAGAGCTTGGCTGCTAACCAAAAAGGTTGGCAGTTCGAATCTACTGGTCGCTCCTTGGAAACCCTGTGGGGCAGTTCTACTCTATTCTATAGGGTCACTTTGAGTTTAGTTGCTATGGGTTTGAGTGTTATTGTTGTTAGGTACCACTGACATGATTACCTTGTGAAAAAGAGAACAAAATATTGCCTGGTACTGCATCATCCTCATGATCACCAGCATGTTCAAGTCCATTTTTGCAGCCACCATGCCAATCCATCCCAACGAGGGTCCCCTATGCCCTCACTAACCCTCTACTTCACTAAACGTGTTGTCCTTCCCAACAGTTTAGCCTTCTTGATGACGTGTCCCAAGCAAGTGAGTCAAACAACGTTCTATCGTGATCCATAAGACTTTTATTGGCTAATTTTTGGAAGTAGTGGTGCAGTGGTTAAGAGCTTGGCTGCTAACCGAAAGGTCAGCAGTTTAAATCCACCAGCCAGTTCTTGGCAACCGTATGAGGCAGTTCTACTCTGTCCTATAGGGTTGTTATGAGTCAGAATCCACTCGACGGCAATGGGAACTTTTAGAAGTAGATCACCAGGCCTTTCTTACTGGTTTGTCCTAGCCTGAAAGCTCTGCTGAAACCTGTTCACTATGGGCGACCCTGCTAGTATTTGAAATACTGGTGGCGTAGCTTCCAGCATCACAGCAATACACAAGCCACTACAGTTTGACAAACTGACAGACGAGTGGTGGAAACGTGGTCTACGTTCTTTTTTCTTCTTACCATATTGACCCACTTCATTCTTGCCTCCTGTTCTTCTACTCACACTTTCAAATTTCTCGCTATTATTTTGTTGTAGCTAGTGCCTTCCTCTTTGGTATGCAGTTTCTATTCCAGAGGAGACAGCATTTCACTTGGAGGCCAGTGGGATCCAAACAGTTAAGCCAGAGTGGAAAGTATACAGTGTCAATATTTAGAATGGCACTATCTGACCGAGGGTAGTTTTTCCCTCCTCAGAGTAATTACTCTGTGTTTGGATTCTCCGTTTTCATAAAAGAAACTTGGCTTGCTAGCTATTACATACACCAAATGAAGCCTAAGCTTGTGTAAATGTTGAATAATGAATTAAAATGAAATTGCTGCTTGCAACAGGCCTTCCACGACTTAGCGTGGTTTTGGAGGCAACAGTCCCCTGTGTCAGCTTCCAGGAGGGAGAATGCCAGTTATCACATATCAACAACCTTGTCACAACTCTACTTGCCTGAAAAATGGAGAGAACACTAAACATAAGCTGGAGCTGTTCCTTTCTGGGTTCCTGTTCCTGCAAATATAGGCTGTCCAAGTCTTGACTTGGGTACCAGCCACTCTCACGAGGACTGGCTCCTTAGAGCTGCACCGAGATCCATGAGACACAACCGCTTAACATTGACAGCTCTGACTGGAAATGGTTACCCCTCTCAGAACACATAGAAGGGTTTTTTAATATTTAGCAAAGAAGCTTTCAAACATACATTTGGAACGGGATTGGTAAAAGCCACGTTAGCCAACATCAGTCAGAAAGCATTTAAAGTCCCCATATCCTTAAACTTGGTTCTATTCCATAAGACCCGTCCAATTTCCATTGCACATAACTTACGGGGCAAAAAAGAAGTATCGCCCAATATTAATCCAGGTGAGTGTGATTTTAGTTCTTAGGCAAGCAAAGAGAGAGGTAGGAGATAAGGAGTAGAGGGGGGGCCTTAAGAAAAAACATCAAGTGGCGAGACAGGATTTTACTTTTTACAGTTTACTCTGGGGTGAAAGAGTATGGACCTGGTCTAGTTGGAATTAAGAGAGAGCTTGGTACGAATTGTGTTTGTGTGTGTGTGTGTTCTTTTTGTTTGTTTGTTTTTTTACGACAGAGGATCTTTGCCAAGAGGAGAATAAATGTGTTTCTTTTCAGACTCCAGTCCTGACCTTGACCCCAAAGCCTCAACGCACTTCCAACCTCTCGTAAAGCCATTTTCTACCATTGACCAAAACAGATGAATCAGGAACAGAGCTAATTTAGCTAAGTTCAATTTGGCAAACATTTACTGTGTACCTTCTACTCTGCTAGAAACTGGAGAGATACAGGTGAAGATGTCCTCATTCTCAAGGAGCCCTTAGTCTACTAGGAAGACTGACCAGCAATCCACAATGAACCCATCTGTTATGGATTGAATTGTGTCCCCCCAAAATGTGTGTCAACTGGGCTAGGCCGTGATTCCTAGTATTGTGTGATTGTCCACCATTTTGTTATCTGATGTGATTTTTCTATGTGTCGTAAATGCTGCCTCTATGACATTAATGAGACAGGATTAGAGGCAATTATGTTAATGAGTGTCATGGTTTGAATTATGTCCCCCCAAAAATGTGTGTATTAATTTGGCTGGGCCATGATTCCCAAAACTGTGTAATTGGCCTCCATTTTGTGATTGTAATCTTATGTTAAAGAGGATTAGGGTGGGATTGTAACACCACCCTTACCCAGGTCATATCCCTGATCCAACGTAAAGGGAGTTTCCCTAGGGTGTGGCCTGCGCCATCTTTTACCTTACAAGAGATGAAAGGAAAGGGAAGCAAGCAGAGAGTTGGGGACCTCATACCATCAAGGGAGCAAAGCACGTCCTTCGGACTGGGGTCCCTGCGCTGAGAAGCTCCTAGTCTGGGGGAACACTGATGAGAAGGCCGAGAGAGAGAAAGCCTTCCCCTGGAGCTGACATCCTGAATTTGGACTTTGAGCCTACTTTACTGTAAGGAAATAAACTTCTCTTCGTGAAAACCATCCACTTGTGGTACTTCTGTTATGGCAGCACTAGATGACTAAGACAGAATTTGGTACCGAGAGAGTGGGGTGCTTCTCTAACAGATACCTAAAATGTGGAAGCGGTTTTAAAACTGTGAATGGATAGACGCACAGCAATGACAGAGGACCAGCAGCAGCAGAGAACCTACAGCAGCAGAACCAGGAGACCGGTGAAAGACGGCTCTGCAGCCAACCCGCAGAGCGAGGGAGCTGAGTGCCTGTGTGCAGGAGGCTTCCTGACAGAGTGGGGTGCCTCTGGGCACTTATACTGGTGGAGCTACAGAGCTTTGGAACACTTGCCCCAGCAGGGCAGATGTGGGCATGAGGCCTGAGGGCCAAGAGGCCACAGGAAACAGAAGCAGAAGCTGAAGAGACAAGGGACACAAGAAGGCCAGCTACTTCAGCCTCAAAAGGTATGGCCATGACCTCAGGGGTTTCAAAAGGTGGAGCCATGGCCTCTGGTGTTTCTAAGGGTGGAGTTCTCACTCCGATGGACTAGGACAATGGTGCGCCTAAAGCCAAGGGGGCAGAGTTGCTGTCCCAATGGGCCTGGAAGGTGGTGGAGCTGAAGCCCAGGGCTGATGGGCCTCCACTCAAAATCCAGAGACGGTGGCAATACCTAGAGTCTGGAGGGCAGGGCTATTGTGTAAATTGTCTCAGAGAACAGAGGATTATTTTCAAAGCCTTGAGGGCTAATCTAATATGTTCTGCCGACTTGCTTGGTGCCTGTTATCCCTTCTTTCCCTCCAGTTTCTCCCATTTGTAATGGAAATGTCTAGCTTGTGCCTGTTCTGCCATTGTACCTTTAGAAGCAGATAACTTGTATTCTAGATTTCACAGATGAAGAGGAATTTTTGGATTTTGGACTTGGAGTTAAGACTTTTGCTATGATATGATAGGGTGAATATGTTTTCCATCTTGCAAGGATGTGATTTTTTGGGGGCCAAAGGGTGGAATGTCATGGATTGAATTATGTCCCCCAAAAAATGTGTGTATCAATTTGGCCAGGCCATGATTCCTGGTATTGTGTGGTTTTCCTATATGTTGTAAATCCTGCCTCTATGATGTTAATGAGGGAGGATGGGTGGCAGTTGTGTTAGTAAGGCAGGACTCAGTCTACAAGATTGGATTGTATGCTGAGGCAATGTCTTGAGATATACAAGACAGAAGTGAGCAGAGAGACAGGGGGACCTCATACCATCAAGAAAGCAGTGCTGGGAGCAGAGCGCGTCCTTTGGACCGGGGTCCCTGCGCCGAGAAGCTCCTAGTCTGGGGGAACACTGATGAGAAGGCTGAGAGAGAGAAAGCCTTCCCCTGGAGCTGACACCCTGAATTTGGACTTTGAGCCTACTTTACTGTAAGGAAATAAACTTCCCTTTGTTAAAACCATCCACTTGTGGTATTTCTGTTATACCAGCACTAGATGACTATGACAATGAGGCAGGATTCAATCTAGGTAATTAGGTTGTATCCTGAGTCAGTCTCATTTGAGATATAAAACATAGAGATGAGCAGAGAGATGGGGAGCTGACACCTCACACCACCAAGAAACAAGAGCCAGGAGAATAGTGTGTCCTTTGGACCAGGGGTCCCTGCACTGAGAAGCTCCTTGACCAGGGGAAGGTTGATAACAAGAACCTTCCCCCAGAACAGGCAGAGAGAAAGCCTTTCCCTGGAGCTGGTGCCCTGAATTTGGACTTCTAGCCTCCTAGACTGTGAAAGAATGAATTTCTATTTGTTAAAGCCATCCACTTGTGGTATTTCTGTTATAGCGGCACTAGATGACTAAGACAAAATTTGGTACCAGGAGTGGGGTGCTACTCTAACAGATACCTAAAATGTGGAAGCAGTTTTGAAACTGTGAATGGATGAAGGCTGGAAGAGTTTTAAAGTGCCTAATAGTAAAAGCCTAGATTGCCTTGAAGAGACTATTGGTGGAATGATGGATGTCAGAATCAGAAGGAAATGAGAAGAGCTGTTACACTGCTGACGGTGCAGATGGTGAAAAGCAGCAGCAGAGAAACAACAGCAGCAGAACCGGGAGACCAGCACGACACAGCGCTGAAGCTGACCCACAGAGCAAAAGAGCTGAGTGCCTTCCGGCCAAAGTTTGCTTGTGGAGTGGGGTGTCTCCAAGCACTTATTTGTGGAGCTAAAGAGCTTTGGAACACTTGCCCCAGCATGGCAGACATGAGTGGAGAAGCCCGAGGGGCTGAGAGGCCAAGGAACCAGGAAGCAGAAGCTGAAGAGACAAGGAACACAGGAAGCAGAGCTGCCTAAGTCTTAAAGGGTGGAGTCACCATTCAGATGGACTAGGAGAATGGAGCCAACCATATTCCAAGGAGCAGAGTTGCTGTTCCAGTGGGTCTGGTAGGCAGAGCTGAAGCCCAGGGCCCAGGAGCCTCCACGCAGAATCCGGAGAGTGTGGCTAATACCTAGAGTCTGGAGGGCAGGGCCATTTTATAAATGATCTCAGAGAACTGAGGATTATTTTTAAGCCTTGAGGGCTAATGTAATGGGTTCTGCTGACTTGCTTGGTGTCTGTTATCCCTTCTTCCCTCCAATTTCTCCCATCTGTAATGGAAATGTCTAATTTGTGCCTGTTCCATCATTGTACTTTGGAAACAGATAACTTGTATTCTAGATTTCACAGATGAAGAGGAACTTTTTAGATTTTGGACTTGGAGTTGATTTAAGACTTTTGCTATGACATGATGGGGTGAATGTGTTTTACATGTGGCTAGGATATGAATTTTGGGGGACAAAAAGGTGGAATGTTATGAATTGAATTGTGACCCCCAAAAACATGTGCCAACTTGGATAGGCCATTATTCTCAGTATTGTGTGATTGTCCACCATTTTGTCACCTGATGTAATTTTTCTATGTGTTGTAAATCCTACCTCTGTGATGTTAATGAGGCAGGATTAGAGGCAGTTATGTTAATGAGGCAGGATTCAATCTACAAGATTAGGTTGTACCTTGAGTCAATCTCTTTTGAGATATAATAGAGAGAATCAAGCAGAGAAACCGGGTGGTGGGACCTCATACCACCAAGAAACAACAGCTAGGAGAATAGTACATTCTGCACTGAGAAGTTCTTTGACCAGAGGAAGATTGATGACAAGGACCTTCCCCCAGAACTGACAGAGAAAGCCTTCCCCTGGAGCTGACACCCTGAATTTGGACTTCTAGCCTCCTAAACTGTGAGAGAATAAATTTCTCTTTGTTAAGCCATCCACTTGCAGTGTTTCTGTTAGAGCAGCACTAGATAACTAAGACACCATCTCCGGGCACTAGGTTCAGTGGTGGCATGGAAGATAGACTGTGAGGCAGCCACTGCTCTGGAATTTCTGCTTACAGAGGGCTGGGGGTAACAATCTAATTGTATGTGTTGGGAGTGGAATGGGAAGGGTAGGTGGTAAGTAGGATTGCCAGATGTAGCAAATAAAAATACAAGACATACTAAATTTGAATTTTAAATCAGCAACAAATAATTTTTTTAGTGTTAAGTATGCCTCATACAATATAATAAAAAATATTTGTTGTATATCTGAAACTCACATTTAACTGGGAGTCCTGTATTTTTGTCTGGTAGCCATAGTGGTAGTAGGGGACTAGTCTTGAAGATTTGATTGCCTCAAATGCTAAGCAATGTCAGTCATCAGGAGCCCTGGTGGCCCAGTGGTTAACAGCTCAGATGCTAACCAAAAGGTCAGCAGTTTGAATCCACCAGCCACTCCTCCTTGGAAACCCTATGGGGTGTTCTACTCTGTCCTATAGGGTCGCTATGAGTTGGAATCCACTCCATGGCAGCAGGTTTGGTTTTTTTTTTTTTTTTCTGGTTGGTCAGTCATCAATCAGAAGGCACTTAAAGGCTTTCCAGAGGGGAGACAAATGGGCCGGGTTTTGAAACCTGAAAATGAGTACTTAGGCACTTGTTATTCAAAGCATGATCTGCAGACCAGCAACACTGGCTTCACCAGTGAGCTGGTTGGAAATGCAGACTCTCATGCTCCATCCCAGACTACAGACTCAGAATCTGCATTTAAACAAGATCCCCAGGTGATTCATACCCACATCAGTGTTTGAGAAGCCCTGGTCTAGGTGGAAAAGGGAATTAGGTATCCCAAACAAAATAGTATGTGCAGTTGGACAGATACTCAAAACAGTGAGGCAGGTGGTCCTGTGAAAAAGATTATACAAAGCCTTAACACTATCTTGCACCTCCTTTATTTGCATAGATAGTTATCTTCCTTTCTCCATTATAGGAAGTAAGAGGGCTGCATCACTCTTATTTAGCAGGAGTTACGCACTGGTAAATGGTTAGAAGTTTAAAGACAATGTTGTTGTGTCGTTGTAAGTTGCCATCATTAATTCTGACTCACGACGACTCCATGTGTGCAGGGTAGAATTGCTCCATTAGGTTTTCAAGGCTGTGACCTTTCAGAAGCAGATCCCCGGCCTTCCCAGGTGCCTCTGGGTGGGTTCGAATCTCCAACCTTTCTGCTAGTAATCGAGCACTTACTTAACTGTTTGCACCACCCAGAGACTAAGACAACGTTACTGCATGCTAAATTATTTTTATTCATGTTCAATAAGGACATGAAAAGCTAGTATTCACTGTGCAGTGCACTATATCCTTTATGTGCATAATTATACTGTGCATTCGGTGGTGTTTCTGCATTTTACAAATGTGAAAACTAATGCCTTGAGAGGTCAAATGACTTGTCAGTTGCAAAGCCAGGATTCCAACCTAGGAATCTATGATCTAAAAGCCCATGCTTTTTGCCCATTGCCTTCAAGTAAATGGTGACTATAAGCAAAATAAAACATTTTTGGAATTCTTGAAATTTTTTGAAAAATTCAGGTCAAGCACACTTTGCCTCAGATAAGTGGATATTTCAGGTTTTTTTTTTTTGGTGAAAGTAGCATTAACTAGCTAATTGCCTCAATTCTACATTCTTGACTGTATATACATTAATGGGCCTCATTACTGACCTTACATTTTTCCTTCTGTTTATCTATCTTAATTGCATCCCTCCTTCAAGACCCACTAAGACCCTTCCTCCTTGTTCTCCAAAAGGCTTTCCACATAACCCTAGCCCACCAAGATTCCTTCTCCCAACTCTTTGTTTTTATTGATTTTGCTTGTGGGTCTCAACTTTCTCCCCAGCAGCTGATTATTTTTATTTCAGATGAAATCTTATGTATAAGCTCAATTTGAAAACAGAAGTAGAGCTCTGGGGATGTCCCAGAGGCACCTCCCCAACTCAGATCACCCCTCAACTCCCAAAGAACCCTTAAGACATACATGGAACATAGTTTAGGGGGAAACTGATCTGTACCATTTATTTTGATGTGTCTTGTATTGTTGTCTCAACTTCTTGTTCTTCCTACGTGTGTCTATCTTGCTAAGTAAATGGAAGCTCCTTGAAGGTGGAGGATATGGATTATTATGGCCATTACACCGTCCAAATGCCAAAATGAGGTTCATGTATTTCTGGGAAGAATAAGTGAAGAAAAACTCTGAAAACCTAGAATTATGGTCATTTTATACTTCTGTGTATCTTCCCATGATTCATAGCACAGTGCCTTCCACGCAGAATATGTTTAATTGGGTCCACACATGCTGATGAATCGCTTGCTCTATGGAGTTAAGTGGATCATTTTAATCTTACTGGCTGACATATATTCATTTAAATTGTATAGACTGACTGTGCTGTTTGTAATGCCATGTTGTTAGTGAATAATGTTTTAAAAATTTTGGAATAGGAGGAATGAGAACAACCTACATGCAGACAGGAAAATAGCTGCCAACCAATTTACATGTGCAGGTGCTTCTGTGAAAATAAATACGTAACTAGAGATAATCTATCATCACATTTAAATTCTAGGAGGGACTTTTTGTTTGGATATTCTCTTTTCTTGAGCATTTAAAAGTTTCTTCCAATACCGTAAGGGTACTTAATTAAATCCAATAAGACAGGTAATCATTGTAATGAAAACATTGCTTAAAATTTTGATGGACGGATGAACTGGTATTTCAGTTGCAAATGGAGATTTAGTTGCACAGAAAATTGTGGTTTCTCTAAAGTCTAAATGGTTCAACTAGAATGCCCATTCAGTAGTTCAGCTATTCATTCACCAAACACTTATTGATCAACTTATGAGTACTGTAATGCAAATGAGCTCATATGCAATTTGTTGAATAGGGATGTGATGTCAGTATAATGTAGCAGTCTCGTTAGTTCAGAGGCAATTTGTTCTAATACATTGTTTTGTTCCATCAAACAGCAGCTGATGCAAACTAACATAGCTGACTCCAGTACTAGGAATACTCCTAGTACTATGAGTACTAGGCACTGTGATAAACACAGACATTTGTAATATAATACAATATATACATTCCTAAAAATCCTCGTGTTCTGCAAAATCATACAGTAACAATAGGACTTAGAGGAAAAATAAGTTGGAACAGACCACTCAAAACATAAGCAATCTTAGAGCACTAACACAAGTAAGAAAAAACAGTAACTGTTCTGATAAAAATACCAGCATAGACACAAAGACATGTTAAATTTCTGTTATGATTTAAATTGTGTCACTCCAAAATATATGTGGGACTCTTAACCCTTATCTACTCCTGTGGCTGTAATCCTGTTTGGAAATAGGGTTTTCTTTGTTATGTTATTAGATCATACTTGAGTAGGGTAAGTTCTAAATCCAATCACTTCTAAATTATAAAAAGAGCAGATTAAACACAAAGACATGAACACATGGAGGAAAACAGACACCATGTGAGGATCATCTATAAGCCAAGGACCCAAGGAACACTCAGGGCTAGCTACCGACAAAGTAGAAATCAACATGGCGGAGACCCTGTTTTGGACTTTTTGCCTCCAGAACTGTGAAAAAATAAATTTATGTTCTTTAAAGCCATCCTCTTGTGGTATGTGTATTATAGCAACACAAGGTGACTATGATAATTTTCAAAAGATAAATACTATAGTAAATATGGGCCTTTGCCTTTAAAACAGGTGTGAGATATAAGGAAGGGTCAAGGCTGCTGAGTTGTGGGGTCAAGAGCACAAAGTGCCATGGCCATGGAGAGCTGTGCTACAAGCACTTCCAAGGCAGAGCATGAGGCTAGATGGAGGCAAGAGGAAGAGTATGGTGTATTAGTTCAGACCCCAGACCAGGATTTTGGTGCAAGTCATTTATTGGGAGGGGACCCAAGAAAACACAGTGAGGGAGGGGAATGGTGAGACAGGGAAGCAAGGGAAGTCAATAGAGTGGCATTAATGAGGAGATTAGTATGGTGGACAAATGGGGCTCAACCCCACTGGAACCCTGTCAGGTTCCAATCACTCCTACGGTATTCACTCCTTGCCACTTCTTGCCAACCAATCTCTCCTTAGCCAGAGAGATGCTGAAGTGACTGACTTGTCCTGAAGTCTTCCTGATGACCTCTGCAGAAGTGGGTAGGCTAAGAGGGGAAACCTATACAGCGGGAAACGTTAAGGGGTCTAGTCGGTGGTAGCAGTGGGTAAATGGGGATTGTACACGGTGAAGCCAATGAGCACTGGGTTCAAAACCGGATTCTTTCCTGGCTTACTGGAGTCAGCTATGTTAGTTTGCATCAGCTGCCGTTTGATGGAACAAAACAACGTATTAGAACAAATTGCCTCTGAACTAACGAGACTGCTACATTATACTGACATCACATCCCTATTCAACAAATTGCATATGAGCTCATTTGCATTACAGAAACCATATGTTACAGTAGAGCAGATTGTACTGGGGATAGCACCTTTGAATAAAACACTGACTGGCCCCTGACTGCAAGGAACTTCCAGTCTAGGGAGAGAAATAGGAGTTCACAGCTCAGTGAGTAAGTGCTATGACAGAAGACGTTACGATCCCTAGAGGTAATGCCCCATCCACCTTTGCGGGTTCAGAGAAGTAACATTTAAGCTGAGTCCTGAAGGATGAGCAGCAGTTAGATGGGTAGGGGAGAGGAGAAACAGCCCAGGGAAATAAACATGAAGGGTAAGGGGAACTTCCGGAATCTGTGAAACCATTGCCCCACCTCACGCAGATCAGTAAAGACCCCTGGACTTCAAGGGAACAACTGGAGTCAAGAGAATTTAGGTCCCCAGAGAAAAAATGTAAGCCCTAAGGTAGGGGCTCTGACCGCTCCCTGCACTGTGCAAGGCCTGCCCGGCTGTTAGCATTGGATAAATAATAAATACCAGTCCCTTCTGTCCCTGGGATCGGTGTCCTGCCTTGACCTTGCTTATCAGATCAGGTAGGAAACGGAGGTCCTCCTTACCACATGTGGTCATTACATTTCCCATGGCATTTTTCACAAGAGGCCTGGGCTGTTTGCCTGGCTATTCTCCAGGCAGGTAATTATCTTGCCTCCTGTTCTAACTCCCTTGTGGTTTCAGTTGTAGGAGAAAGCCTTCTCTTTCACTCCCACATGATTGGCTGCTGGTGCTGAAAGGTTTCATTCTGGAAATCTGTTACCTTCTGCCCTGGAGCTTGCCTGGCATTCAGGGTAGGGAGAGGATGTTTGAGGACAACTTGGCCAGGTCTATACTTACTAAATGGAGAATTGGGACTAATTTCTAGATAAATTGTGCACCAAACTTAATTTTCTTACTAGATGACCTCATTTTTGGAAGGAAAAAAAAAAATGAAAACGTGTATTGTTCAAGGAGAAGTTCCTAGTTCAAAATTACTGACATAAAATCTGTATTCTTTAGTCTAACAGCAAGTGGCAAAGTGTCAATAACAATCATAATGGTTGTCTTAGTTATCTAGTACTGCTCTAACAGAAATACCACAAGTGGATGGTTTTAACAAAGATAAATTTATTCTCTCACAGTCTAGGAGGCTAGAAGTCCTAATTCAGGGTACCAGCTCCAAGGGAAGGCTTTCTCTCTTGTTGGCTCTGAGTGAAGGTCCTTGTCATCAACCTTGCCCTGGTTGAGGAGCTTCTCAGTACAGGGACCCCAGGTCCAAAGGACATGCTATGCTCCCGGTGCTTCTTTATTGTTGGTATGAGGTCCCCAACTCTTTGGTCACTTCCTTTCTCTTTTATCTCTTGTAAGACAAAAAGTGATGTAGGCCGTACCCGAGGGAAGCTCCCTTTACATTGGATCAGGGATGTGACCTGAGTAAGGGTGTTACATCCCACCCTAATCCTCTTTAACGTAACCTAAACTGGCCTCATTAGCCACAGGCAGAGATTAGGATTTACAACACATTGGAAAATTACATCAATCACAAAATGGAAGACAACCATACAATACTGGGAATCATGGCTTAACCAAGTTGACACATATTTTTGGGGGACACAATTTAATCCACGACAATGGTCAAATATTCTGAGGATGACACATCCCAGGACAGAATATCTAGATTGAGACTATACTGGAAAATCTGTTTGTCTATTTGTCTGTCTATCATCTATCTGTCTCTCTCTCTCTCTTCCCATCCATCCATCCATCCAACCACCCTCCACCCACACATCCAGCCATTGTCATTGTATCCATCATCTTTCATCTTCTATATGCGTATAATTAGACTACAGCCATCAGCACGCAGCCCTCTGTGATAAAGTTCCTGGCGGTTTAGTCAGTCAACCAGCAACTTCTCAGTACTCACAGTTGCAAGCAGTGTGATGTGGGAGGTATGAAGATACACAAAGACAATACCTTCCCTCTGCCTTTTTCCCATTCCCAAAGGGTAAAATGCAACATATTGGCTGGAGGACTAGTCTCTGAAATCAGAGAGACCTAGGTTTAACTTCTGGCACTACTGCCTCTGTGACTCTGGACAAGTCACCTCATCTTTCTAACTCACAGTATCTTCATCCATAACACTGAGGTAATAATATTGGTACCTGTCATGGATTGAACTGTGTCCCCCAAAAATGTGTGTCACCTTGGCTAGTCCATGATTCCCAGTATTGTGTAGTTATCCACCATTTTGTCGTCTGCTGTGATTTTCCTATGTGTCGTAAATCCTACCTCTATGATGTTAATGAGGTGGGATGAGCGGCAGTTATGTTAATGAGGCAAGACTCAATCTACAGGATTAGGTTGTGTTTTAAATTAATCTCTTTTGAGATATAAAAGAGAAGTGAGCAGAGAGACATGGGGACCTCCTTACCACCAAGAAACAAGAGCCAGGAGAATAGAGTGTCCTTTGGACCCGGGGTCCCTGTGCGGAGAAGCTCCTTGACCAGGGGAAGACTGATGACAAGGACCTTCCCCCAGAACCGACAGAGCTGGCACCCTGAATTCAGACTTCTAGCTTCCTGGCGTGTGAGAAAATAAATTTCTCTTTGTTAAAGCCATCCACTTGTGGTATTTCTGTTAGAGCTGCACTGGATGACTAACTTAGAGGGTAATCGATTACATGAGATATTACAAGTAAAGTGCAAGACATAGCATCTGGCGTATAATAGGACATGCTAGTATTCATTAAAATAATGAAAATGACCAGACATATATACGAAAACATGACTGAACTGCTAAATGAGGAAAATCTTGACCTTAGCCTCAGGTTTTGCCCCAGCACAGCTCTGAGAAGAAATTGTGCTCTGTAGCAATATGAGATGGCCGTTAAGAACACTGGCTTTATAGTCAGACAAACCTGAACTGGAATTCCAGCTTTGCTACTTGTTATCTCTGTAACTCCCCGTTTTTTTTTTTTTTTTTTTAGTTTTCATCGAGTTGATTCCAACTCATGGTGACCCAATGTGTGTCACCATAGAACTGTGATCCATCGGGTTTTCAATGATTTTTCAGAAGTAGATTGCCAGGCTTTTCTTCTGAGGTGCCTCTGGATGGACTCGAACTTCCAACCTTTTGGTTAGCAGCCAAGTGCTGTAACAATTTGTACCACTCAAGAACTATTCTCTGTGGCCCTGTTGCTGTTGCTGGGTGCTGTTAAGTTGATTCTGACTCATAGCAACCTCACGTGACAGAGTAGAACTGCCCCATGGGTTTTCCTAGCCTGTAATCTTTATGGAAGCAGACCTTTCTCCTGAGGAGCTACTGGGTGGGTTCGAAAAGCCAAACTTTTGGTTAGCAGCCAAATGGTTAACTGTTGCATCAACAGAGCTTCTTTCTGTGACCCTAGACATGTTAAATAACCTCTCTGAGCCTTGATTTTCTTACCTGTAAAATAGGACAGTGGTAGGATAAAATGCAACCACATTTATAGAGTCTTATAAGACCTGCCACATAGAAAGAACTGAATAAATGGTAGTGGTGCAGTGATTAAGAGCTCAGCTGCTAACCAAAAGGTCAGCAGTTCAAATCCACCAGCCACTCCTTGGAAACCGTATGGGGCATCTCTACTCTGTCCTTTAGGGTTGCTATGAGTCAGAATCAACTTGACAGCGACATGTTTGGTTTTTTGGTTTATTACCAGTAGAGATGATGAATACAAAACATTTATAATAACTTGACCACAGAAGTCACCCAAAATGCAACCGTTTTTATTTTTATTAGCCTACAAATATCTGTTATTCAATATTTATCAAAAGCCCAACTGAAACAAGTGCTATCGATGGAGGTCCCCCTCAGGTGTGGCAATCTCTCCACATCAGCCCTGGATTTAGCCAAACCATCCTAATACATAGGCTTTTACCGACTTGATCTTTGGCGCCATGTTATCAGCCTGCATTGGGGAACATGCGTGTTTTTATTTGCATGAAACTCTCGATTGTGTTTAAGCAGGGACGTTGTTGAAATCAACGCCCACTTCTTCACACGGTATTTCTGTTTGAGGACCCGTAGAAGAAAAGTCTTTTATGCTTCAGTTCCTTGGAAAGCCAGAAATTGCTGCATTACCATAGTGACTTTATTGAAACATGTATCCTGCTCAACTGATAACAACACAAAGCTTCTCTTTTTTGCCCCTTTATTTTGATTTCGTCTTTATTTTATGATGTCTTTGTTTCGTACGTATGAAAGCTGCCTCAATCCTCTGGGGAACAAGTTGGGAGTAAATTAATAAATGAAATCAAATACCCTTGTAGCATCAACATTATGCCTTGCAGCGTTTGGAATATTGCTCACATTCAGCCTTTCTGTAACCAGAAGGAGGCCTACATCTGTAACGTCTCCTTTTTATTCTACAGGCCCTTACCACAGCATTGTGACATAAAGAAACTTGTGTTACCCAAGGTCACTACTTAGTTGTCTAAGGCTCAGTTTATCTATTATTATAAAAGTGGAATAAGATGGCACAGGACCGGACAATGTTTCATTCCGTTATACACAAGGTCATCCTGAATCGGAGCTGACTCGATGGTAACAGTAACAACAATAATGATAATAATAACAGGTGACAGCTATTGAATACCTCCCACGTGCCAGACACTGCAGAAGACTTTACATGCATATTTAATTTGAAGAAAAAAACAAAAAAAAACCCATTGCCACTGGGTCGACCTTATAGGACAGAGTAGAGCTGCCCCCATAGGGCTTACAGGGCTTCCAAATCTTTACGGAAGCAGGCTGCCACATCTTTCTCCTGCAGAGCAGCTGATGGGTTCAAACAACTAAGCTTTCAGTTAGCAGCTGAGTGCTTTAACCACTGCAGCACCAGGGCTCCTCATATTTAATTTAATCCCTCACAACTGTCCTCTAATTAAATACTTCCCAGGCATAGTTAGTTTAAGTCTCATAATAACCCTATGGTGCAGCCAGTGATCTCCTGTTTCACAGATGAGGAAACTGAGGCTCAAAGACATTATCTCCCCAAAGGAATAGAGCTAGTCAGTGGCAGACTGGCTAACCCCAGAAGAGCTTGCACTGAAGCACTTGGTACCACATTCACATTTTTGGTGGTGATTTAGTTTCAGTAAAGTGACATCATCTGTCATAATTAATTTCAGTGAAATGACATCATCTGTCAAATGCTGTCAACTTGATTTTCGTTATGAAGTCTTACTTAATTTTTAATTTAAAAATTTTTTTGAAGCTATAACTGTAAAGAATTTATATCTTCTTTTATGTTTGTATATTTTAAGAAATAGTATAAAATAAATTAACATTAGAGACATGAGAGAGTCTTTTATTCTCTCTGAGGAGATGAAACCAGGTTTGGGAAATATTGATACAGACAAGTAGCGATTTATAGCTGCTGTGAAGAAGGACAGGTCCCATAGGAATGGGCTGGGAAAGGTGAGATTTGAACTACCTGTGAGAGAGGCGTTGAATCCAGGATGTGAGTGACATCTGGCTGCAACAGCCATCACCCAGGTGATTCTAGATTGATTTGGCTCATCTGGAGGACTAGATGGCTGTCTTCTACCCTCCACTGTTCCAAGTGGAACCCTCCAAAAGCTGTGAACTCGGTCCAAAATAAAAAACTTTCCAAACAGAGAAATGCTTGTCTTCTAAGTGGGTAAGTGGAGGTGAGGGAGAAACTTCTTTTACTAAGGGAGCGCCAGGCCCACAGGAGGGAATGAGCAGAGGGTCTCAAGGCACCTGTATAAACCAGACTGTCATAGCCAGGGCCAGCAGTGGGAGTTAAGGTGGAAGAGAAGAACCAGAACCAGCGCTACATAGTGGATGGCTCTGGATGCAGAATAAGGAGTTTAGATGCTAAACAACGGGGTGCCATTGTATGTTTTTGAACAGCAGATTGGGATGATGGAATAGATGGTGTTTTAATACCGATGTAGAGAATGACTAGAAGAAAGGAAAACTTCTTGGGCTGAAAAGAGCATTGGTTGGGTTCACCAAAGCCGAGTTGAAACAAGCTGATTAAAGCAAGTGAGTAACCCACCTCCACTACCCAGGTAATGGGGTGTGGTTTCAGCCATGTGTCACGGATTCTGACATCTCCATCAAGGAGTAACCTGAAGACACTGGTGAACTTAGACTGAGTTATGCTGTAGCCTCAGCTTCCCTGATGGCTTCCCACATTATGGTCAGATCTAGAAATATAATGGAAGATCTTAATATTACCCCCTTGTCCCGCTGGCAAAGCTTGGGCCCATGATATCCCATTGGGACCAAAAACGACATTGAGATTCCACAAGTACACTTTTGTCAATACCGGGCGCTAGCTCGTCCAGAAAGAGTCTGCCCAGGGTAGTTACTGCAATCAACTTTCTCACTTTGAGTTTCTCTCATAAAGAACTTGTCTGAAGGTCTCATGCAGAGAATTCAATTTATATCATCCAAACAGGTGAAACGTGAAGTGGGCCTCACTAGCTCCTGGGGTTGGCAGCAGTCACCAAGTTTACCTTCACTCTTTTCTGGTTTCTTGGGGGCAAATATATTGAAATTCATATGATACAATTAAAAGCTATTAACAGCAAACCTCAGAGAGAATAAGCAATTAGTTAATGTATTATTTAAGGCTTTACTACACTTTTAGCTATCAACAGCAATCATTCATTCTAAGATTTTTTAAAAAAAACATTTATTAAAAGCATTAGTGTCTACCGATAACTGAAAATGTATTTGGATTTGCTTAAATTCTACTCTAGGGAGCAATGCCCTGCCAATATTTTCTGAGAAAATACCTCAGATTATGGCATGGAGTCTAAAGTTAAATGTATTAACTTTAAAAGACAAATAAAAAACTAGTCTATAAATTTTGCTAAGGATTCTTTGCCATTCATCGATCCACCCATAATTTTTAAGTAGTTGCTCTGTTCAGGGCACTGTGCTGGATGCTGTAGGACTTAAAAAGAGGAATAAAATGTGGTGATCACCCTCCAGGAGTTTCTCTGTTCTCCTCGATGGTGCATAATTATTCATTAATAATGACCATAGTAATAATAATTGTCTATATATACGTTTAGAAAATTAAAGTACTTTCACTTATGTAATTTAAGTTTTTAATCTTCCATTTAATGTTCAAAATGTCTCCTTTGGAATAGGAGATAAGTAGAAGCTGTACTAGCCACATCATATGAGGAAAAAAAATTGAGCCCAGAGACGTTCAATGACTTACTCAAAGTCACAAAGTTGGTAATGGGACTAGGATTAAGACGTGGGTTTACTGACACATAGTGAAGTTCCCTGCCTATCTACTGACTGGGTTTTAGCCACATCACACCTGTTGTTAGCTGCTGCCGAGATGGCTCTGGCTCATAGCGACACCACGTACAACAGAATGAAACGTTACCTGGTCCTCTACCACGTTCACGATTGTTGGTATGCTCAAGTCCATTGTTGCGGCAACTGTGTATTTTGAGAGCCTTCCAACTTAGGTGGGATCATCTTCCAGAACTATAACAGAAAATATTCTGTTGTGATCCATAGGGTCTTCACTGGCTGATTTTCAAAGTAGACTGTCAGGCCTTTCTTTCTAGTCTGTTTTAGTCTGGAAGCTCTACTGAACCCTCTCCACTATGGGTGACCTGCTGGTATTTGAAACACTGGTAGCATAACTTCCAGCACCACAGCAGCATGCAAGCCACCACAGTACAACAAAATAACAGATGGATGGTGGCATGGCACACTACCACCTTCCATATACTGTAATGGAAGTAGCCTGTAATGGTAAGGGGATTTAGATGTAAGGAGCTTCTAAGCAGGAATAACAAATTTTCTAAATTTTACAAATCTTCTAGCTTTATGAAGCCAATTCAGACGGTGTGCTAAGCTAACCCTGGAAGCCACTCTCTCATTCGAGAAAAAAGAAATTATTAATTCTTTCTTTTCTCCTTTTTTTTAATCGTACTTTAGATGAAGGTTTATAGGACAAATAGTTTCTCATTAAACAGTCAGTACACATATTGTTTTATGACATTGGTTAACAATCCCACGACATGTCAACATTCTCCCTTCTCAACCTTGGAGGACCTTTTTTTTTTGGTGAAAATATACATAGCCAAATTTACACCATTTCAAAAGTTTCTACATGTACAATTCAGTGACATCGATTATATTCTTCTAGTTGTGCTGCTATTCTCACTATCCTTTTCCAAATTATTCCATCACCATTGTCTTCAACTCACTGCCCCCTAGACGTCCCATCAAACCTTTTGAGTTACTGTTGTCAATTTGATCTCACACAGATAATTCTTTTTATTTTTTGGACCTTAGATGAAGGTTTGCTGAACAAATAGTTTCTCATTAAACAGTATACAAATTGCCCTATGACAATGCTTAACAACTCCACGACATGTCAACACTGTCCCTTCTCAACCTTGGGTTCCTTATCACCAGCTTTCTTGTCCCCTCCTGCCTACTAGTCCTTGTCCCTGAACTGCTGTGTCTCATTAGTCCCGTTTTGTTTTATGAGGCTGTCCAATCCCCAGCTGAACAGTGAACTTCAGGAGTGACTTAACCACTGAGCTAAAAGGGTTTCTGGGGGCCACACTCTTGGGGTTTCTCCAGTCTCCTTTAGGCCAGTAAATATGGTCTTTTTTTGTGAGTTAGAATTTTGTTCCACATCCTTTTCCAGCTCTGTCTAGGACCCTCTATTGTGATCCTGGTCAGAGCAGTCAGTGGTGGTAGCCAGGCACCATCTAGCTGTAGTGGACTCAGTCTGGTGGAGGCCATGGTAGCTGTGGTCCATTAGTCCTTTGGACTAATCTTTCCTTGTATCCTATTCTCTTCATTCTCCTTTGCTCCTGAAGGGGGGAGACCAGTGGAGTATCTTAGATGGCTGCTCACAGGCTTTTAAGACCCCAGACGCTACTCAGCAAGGTAGAATGTAGAACATATGTCTTTATAAACTGTGTTATGCCAATTGAGCTAGATGTTCCCTGAGACCATTGTCCCCACAGCCCTCCACCCAGCAATTCAGTCCCTCAGGGAGTTTCGATGTGTCTATGGAGATTCCGTGACCTTTCCTTGTACAAGCTAAGCTGGCTTTCCCAGTATTGTGTACTGTCTTACCCTTCACCAAAGTTACCACTTATCTGTTGTCTATTTAGTCCCCCCACATCTCCCATCCCTCGTAATCAAAAAAGATTGTTTCTTTTTGTGTGTAAACTTTTACGTAAGTTTTTACAGTAGAGGTCTCATACAATATTTGTCCTTCTGTGACTGACTTACTTCACTCAGCATAATGTCCTCCAGTTTCATCCGTGTTATGAGATGCTTCACAGATTCATCATCGTTCTTTATCATTGGATAATACTCCATTGTGTGTATGTACCATAGTTTAGGAGAAATCATTAATTCTTAAAAATTATATACATACATACATATAGATATATAACTAAGCATGAAATTAAGAAAGGAAAGTATCCAGATGCCAGAAATGAGGAGAAACTCAAAACTAGTGCCATGAGAAGTGAAAATGGGGAGGCCTTGGGACTCTTAAGAACAGGGAATGCAATGCCTGAACTCAGACAGCAGGCACTGGGCATGAGGCTGACCTGTCAGTAAAGGGGCGATGGAAAATTCACAGCAGGAACCCGAGAAGTGGTATTGTGACACACTCTTCTTGGATTGTGAATGATAAAACATTTGCCCAGGAAAGAAACTGGAACCCCATGCTATGTGCTGTGTGTTGTATGCTGGTAGGGGCCAAATGTAAGTCACCTGAGGGGCACAGGGCCCTGGACCCAAGAAATCGACTTTAAAATTGGCTTGAGGCTGTCTCTTCTCAGAAATATGGCAGAATAGATAGCCTGCAAAACCTCTCACTGTAAAACACCTAGAAATGCTAAAAAAAAAGGGCCCACCGTAAGTTTTTATTTTGAAATACTTTCAAACTAACAGAAAAAAAAAGTAAGGATAATAAAAGGAACTTTTATATGTCCTTTATGCAGATTCACCAATTTGTAACATTTTTTCCATATTTACTTTTTAATTCTTTATCTCACAAATGATAAAATAATAAACAATAAGATAACAAATAATCTTTTCTGAACTATTTGAGAGCAGGATGCATACATCATGAATCTTTACCACTTAATACATTCCATTTCTTAAGAACAAAGATATCCTCTTATATGCCACAGTAGAACTATTAAGTTCAAGAATTTAACATTGATCACTTAGGTTTATCCAATCTATAGACTATATTCCAGTTTCATCAAGTCTTCCAATAATGCCCTTTGTGGCATTTTTTTTCCAAGATAAGATTCAGTCCAAGACCTTGCTGTTAGTTTTCATGTCTCCTCAGTCTCTCTCTCTTAATATTTTATTGTGTTTAAAACGAAAGTTTATACAGCAAATTAGGTTCCCATTTAACAATTTCTACACAAATTATTCAGCAACATTGGTTACATTTTTCTCAGTGTGTCATTATTCTCATTCATTCTGTTATAGTTGTACCACTTCTAGTACTCTAGTTCCCCTGTCCACTACCTTCTCCTCTTCACTTAGAGTAATTTTTGACCATTTGGTCATCTATAGATGATTTTTCTTAAAAAAACTCATTACTCACAGGTGAAAGTCTTCATTTTATGAGCCAATCTGATATTCAGCTAAAAGGTAACTTCAAGGGATAATTTTGGTTTAAGGTTTAAAGCATATCTCAGGGAGTCCTCTAGTCTCAACTAGTCGAGTAAGTCTGGACTTTTTAAGAATTTGAATTCTGTTCCACATTTCTCTCCCATTCTATAAGGACCTATCTACTGTGGCCCTGATCAGAATGGTTGGTAGTGGTAGCTGGGAACCATCTAGTTCTTCTGGTCTCAGAGTAGATGAGGCTGTGGTGCCTATCAACTATTAGTCCTGTAGACTATTTTCTTCTCTGAGTCTTTGGTTTCTTTCTTTCTCTTTTGTTCCAGATGAGTAGAGACCAATAGTTGAATCTTAGTTGGCCACTCACAAGATTTTTAAGACTTCAGACACTTCTCACCACATTGTAATCTAGAACCTACACTTTATGAACTATATTATGCCAATTACCTGGTTGTCCCACGAGGCTATAGTCCTAAATTTTCAAATCCAGAAAACCAATCTCGTGAGGTGTTTGGTTATGTCTAAGAAGTATCTGTACCTGTGTCTGCTATGAAGTTTATTATATATATATGTGTGTGTGTGTGTGTGTGTGTGTGTGTGTGTGTGTGTGTGTGTGTGTGTGTATGGATATACATTCATACACACACATATCTGTATGACATGTGCCTATAGATACTTCTGTGTATGCATATGTACCCACATATTATACTCATATACTTACATGCCTATATACATATTTGGGTAGCCACACACATATTTTTTATTGTTGGTGGTGCTGTTGCAAGATTATATTTGTCGTATCATTTACCAAAGACATTCTTTTGTCTTGTGCACTTCTTAGTGATATCGTTTACCTTGGTCAAGCTATGTGCACTTCACCCTCATTCGATGCTACCTTTCTCATCCCGAAAAAATACCAAGTGTCTACTATCTCAATACTGCTTCCCTCCTTTCTCCATCCTGGTAACCACCAGTAAGTATTGGTATCTGTGTGTGTGTGTATATATATATATTTGTCTTCATATAAAAGTGCGATCATGGAATATTTGTCCTTTTGTGATTCACTTATTTCACTTAGCATGATGTCCTCCAGATTCATCCATGTAATAAAATGTTTTGAGGACTCAGCGTTATTCTTTATGGTTGTGTATCTTCAGTCTCTTTAAGCTGACCAGTTCCTTAGTCTTACTCTCTCTTTCATGACACTGACATTTAAAAAGAAAAAAGAATAAGTTATTTAATAATCTTTATGATTATATACAGGCTTTTCTTTTCTTTTGCTGGAATGCTACATAATCGATGTCATGTCCTCAGGAATCACATCTGGAGGCACATGACGTTCATTTGCCCCTTGTTGGTAATGTTAGTTTTGATCACTTAGTTAAGGTTTGATCACTTGGTTAAGGTATTATACTTGGCAAAGAATTTACACTGACACAATTCTAATCCAACTCCACAGAGTTTTTTCTTTAACCACTGTGCTACCAGGTCTTCCATTGCTCTTAACTACAGCCAGCAAACTTGCTAAAGGGAAGTCCATGAGTATATTTACAGATTTGAAATATGACTTTGGAGTTATTCATGATTTTAGAATAGTATAGAAACGAAGAGGGTTTTTAACCTCGTCTGGTAACACTATTAAAAACAGGGCTTTAAAGGGACTTCCAGCAAAATGGCACTCTAGGCAGAAGCACCACGTCGTCCCTCCACAGCAAAGATCCAAAAAACTAAGCTGAACAGAGAAAACAACAATCCTGAAACCCTAAAACATCAAATGAAGAGATAAAGAACTCAGCCAAGCACCAAATGGAGTGAGAAAACTGACAGGGAATGGAGAGTGAGGAGAGATTCATGCAGAGGTCCCCTATCAGCTAACACAGCGTGGATCCACCATCTTGGACTCCTATCAGAGACCAGCAAACAGGGTACGAGAAAGCAGCTTCACGGAGCTTCCAGCGGGAGACAAAACAACTGGTAATTTGCGATATGCACTTTCCCACCCCCTACCCTTCTTCACCCCCACTCAGCCTCCTCTGCTTCCCGCGGCCACAATCTCTTGTCCGGGAAGCACCAGTTGTTTGGATTCCACCAGCCCACGCTAGCTTGCTCTCTGAGTGCCATTTGTTGGCTGCTAGTGTTGCTTTTTTTCTGCTTCTTTAGATTTCTTCCTTACCTCTCACCACCTCCCCCACTTTTGCTCAAATACCTGGCTCCATGCGCCATCTTTGCTTCTTCCTGAGGGGCTGCGGAGCTCTGTTCGAGTGTGGAGCTACTTCCCAGTCTGGGCTGCCGCACTGGTTGGATCCTGGGGCTTTTGTTGGTTTGTTTGTTTTGAATTGTTTGTTTTCTTTTCCTTTTCTTGAGTTGGTAGCCTGTTCTGGACAGGCGGTGCTGCGTGGCTTGGACCCTGCCACCTCGGCTTGCACAGACGTGCAGAGGGATCCCTGAGAGCATTTCTTTTTTCACTGTTCCCCGCCCCCCCCGTATTTTTGGGGGCTTTTCTTCTTCTTCTTTTTTTTTTTAATTTATTTTGTTTGTTTTTTTCCCCTCTTTTTCCCTTTTTGTTTTTCTTCATTACTCAGTTTCTTCTGTCTCTATACCTTACTTCTCTTTCTGTTCCGTGAATACCTGGCATTGTATACCTCTACGCCTTCTAGCCAGGCTATACTGCAACACCAGAGAACAACTTCCCTAGACCTCATAGCCGCAGTGGTGGGATCCCTGGGAACTTTGCTGTTCTTTTCCCTTTCCGATTTTTATTTATTCGTTCATTCTTTTCTTTTCTTTTCTTTTTTTTCTTTCTCTTTCCCTTTTTGTTTTTCTCCATTTCATAGTCTCTCATCTCTACACTCCAACGGCAAGCTCCCCTAGCATTCTTTTTTGTTTGTTTGTATGTTTTTGGCTCCTGTTCCTCTCTCTTCTCTCCCATATCCATCTTAGCTCCACATATAAAAATCTTCTGCTACATCCTGCCTACCTGCACCTTGTGGTTAACATCACACCACCAAGCAGCACAGGCACGGCCTACTGCAACCTACCCTACACTGACTACCGACCTGCCCTGGTGGCTGTAGTAAGTGCCACAAACAAATCATCCCAGTAACTCCTCTTCAGCTAGACCTGCCCTGCCATGCCATATCTGAGTGACTGACCATGCCAATTGGAGAAGGAGGTGAAAAGTATTGTGCCCACAGACAAGCAAACAACAAAGAACACACAACCCACCTACTCAGACATAGCCAAATTAAAAAAAAAAAGGGAATAAACAAACAAATCTGCAATCAATAAATGAGAAAAATAATTACTGAATGCCCCGAAGACAGCAGACAATATCAAAACATTTACAAAAACAGGACAGGATGTTTCCAGTAGGCATCCAAAATAAAACACCAGATGACTTTCCAGTGGAGGAAAAGGTACTAGAACTACCTGATACAGAATTCAAATCTCCAATACTCAGAATTCTCCAAGAGCTGAAGCAAAAAGTGAAGAAAAATGAAGAAAAAATAGACAAATTTGTGTAATATACAGACAAAAACCTGGAATAATTCAGGAAAACAATGCAGGAACAAACTGCCAAAATAAATTAAAAACTAGAAATTATACAAAAACAACAATTAGAAATTCAAAATATAAACAACAAGATTTCAGAAACGGACAGTGTCATAGAAGGGCTGAGAAAAAGATTTGAAATGGCGGAAGACAGGATCAGTGGAATTGAAGTGAAACACTTGGTTACAACTCTGAGAAAAACTCAGAAAAAAGAACAAAGAAAAATGAAGAGACCCTGAGAGTTATGTGGGATACAATCAAAAGCAAAAATTTGCAAGTGATTCGAATTCCAGAACAGGGGGAGAAAACAGAAAACACAGACAGGATCCTTGAAGAACTGCTGACAGAAAACTTCCACAAGATGAAGGATGAAAAGCTGGCCATCCGAGAAGCTCAATGAACTCCATATAGGATAGACCCCAGAAGAAAATCACCAAGGCATATCATAATCACACTCACCAAAACCAAAGACAAACAAAGAATCCTGAGAGCAGCGCGTGAAAAACAAGAAGTCACATACAGAGGAGAAACAATAAGACTAAGCTCAGATTATTCGACAGAAACCACGCGGGCAAGAAGGCAATGGGATGACATATATAAAATCTTGAAAGAAAAGAATTGCCAACCAAGAATAATATATCCTGCAAAACTCTCGTTCATATATGTTGAAATTAGGTCATTTCCAGATAAACAGAAATTAAGGGAGTATGTAAAAGCCAAACCAAACTTACAGGAATTATTAAAGGGAGTTCTTAGTTCTGAGAACAAACAACTTCAGCTCACAGGCAGAAGCTAGGACGCAGGATCATACCAGCCAGATACCAATCTAGGAAATGAACTCTCAAGGACTATCCAAAACCAAAAGAAATACAACAGGGAATCAGAGCAGTTAATCAGTAAATGACAACAACATCAAAACAATAAAAGAGGGAATAAATGGCATAGTTATAGAATCTTCTAATGGAGAGGAAGGCAAGGCGATACCAAGTAATGGTAAACTGCTTCAAACTTAGAAGGATAAGGGTAAAATTCATGATAACCACAAAGAAAGTTAACAAACATACTCATAAAAATAAAGAGGAAAAACATAAAATCTCAGCAAAAACAAAACCTACAAAAACAAAAGAAATGAAAAAAATCCACAAACAAAAGTAACTCAGCACAGGAGAGTAAGAAGAACAAAGAAAACATCAGCACCACAAAAAAAAGCACTACAAAATGACAGCAACAAACTCACATCTATCAATAATTACACTGAATGTAAATGGACTCAATGCACCCATAAAGAGACGGAGAGTCACAGAATGGATAAGAAAACAGGAGCCATCAATATGTTGTCTACAGGAGACACACCTTAGAAACAAACATATGAATTTATTAAAACTGAAAGGTTGGAAAAAAATATATCAAGCTAATAACTACCAAAAAAGAGCAGGAGTGGCAATACTAATCTCAGATAAAATAGACTTTAAAACAAAATCCACCATAAAAGATGAAGAAGGACACTATATAATGATTAAGAGGAAGATTTGTTATGAAGACATAACCGTAATAAACATCTATGCACCCAGTGACAGGGCTCCAAAATACATAAAACAAACTCTAACAACACTGAAAAGAGAAATTGACAGTTCCACAATAATAGTAGGAGACTTCAAAACACCAGTCTCAGTAAAGGACAGAACAACTAAGAAGAAACTCAGCAGAGATACACAAGACCTAAAGGGCACAATAAGCCAACTTGACCTCATAGACATATATAGAACACTCCATCCAAATGCTGCAAAGTACACATTCTTTTCCAAAGCACACGGAACGTTCTCCAGAATAGACCACATCTTAGGCCACAGAGCAATCCTCAACAAGATCCAAAACTCTGAGATACTTCAAAGTATCTTCTCTGACCACAATGCCATCAAGGTAGAAATTAACAACAGAAAGAGCAAGGAAGAAAAAATCAATTACATGGAAACTGAATAATAATCTGCTTACACATCACTGGGTAATAGAAGAAATCAGAGATGTAAACAAAAAACTCCTAGAATCAAATGAGAATGAAAACACGTCATACCAAAACCTTTGGGACACAGCAAAGGCAGTCCTCAGAGGACAATTTATAGCAATAGATGCACATATCAAAAAAGAAGAAAGGGACAAAACCTAAACATTAACTACAGAACTCAAACAAATAGAAAGAGAACATCAAAAAAAAGCCCACAGCTACTGGAAGAAAGGAAATAGTAACGATTAGAGCAGAAATAAATGAAATAGAGAATAGAAAAACAATAGAAAGAATCAACAAAACAAAAGTTGGTTCTTTGAAAGAATCAACAAAATCGACAAACCACTGGCCAGACTGACGAAAGAAAAACAGGAGAGGACACAAATAACCCAAATAAGAAATGAAATGGGGGATGTTAAAACAGACCCAACTGAAATAAAAAGGATTATAACAGAATATTATGAAAAACTATACTCCAACAAATTTGAAAACCTAGAGGAAATGGATAAATTTCTAGAAACACACTACCTACCCAAAGTACAACAAAGTGATGTTGAAAATCTGAACAGACCCATAACAAGAGAAGAGATTGAAAAGGTAATAAAAAAGAACTCCCAACCAAAAAAAGCCCTGGCCCAGATGGCTTCACTGGAGAATTCTACAAAACATTTACAGAAGAGCTTGTACCAGTACTACTCAAGCTATTTCAGAGCATAGAAGAGGAAGCAACACTTCCAAATTCATTCTATGAAGCCAGCATAACACTAGTACCAAAACCAGGCAAATACGTCACAAAAAAAGAAAATTACAGACCAAATCTCTCATGAATATAGATGCAAAAATTCTGAACAAAATTCTAGCCAATAGAATTCAGCATCATATCAAAAAAATAATACACTATGACCAAGTAGGATTCATACCAGGTATGCAAGGATGGTTCATCATTAGAAAATCAATCAACATAATCCACTACATAAATAAAAGGACAGAAAAGAATCACATGATCATCTCAATTGACGCAGAAGAGGCATTTGACAAAGTTTAACATCCATTCCTGATAAAAACTCTCAATAAAGTAGGTATAGAAGGGAAATTTCTTCACACAATAAAGGGCATCTACGCAAAACCAATGGCCAACATCATTCTTAATGTAGAGAGACTGAAAACATTCCCCTTGAAAACGGGAACAAGACAAGGATGCCCTTTATCACCACTCCTATTTAACATTGTGCTGGAAGTTCTAGCTAGAGCAATAAGGCAAGAAAAAGAAATAAAGGGCATCCAATTGGTAATGAAGAAGTTAAACTGCCCCTGTTTGCAGATGATATGATACTATACATAGAAAACCCTAAAGACTCCACGAGAAATTTACTGGAACTAATAGAAAGATTGAGCAGAGTAGCAGGATACAAGATAAACATACAAACATGAGTTGGATTTCTATACACCAATAAGGAGAACGATGAGAAGGAAATCAGGAAAACAATACCATTTATAATAGCCCCTAAAATGATAAAATACTTAGGAATAAATCTGACCAGGGATGTAAAAGACCTATACAAAGAAAACTATGAAACACTACAGCAAGAAACCCAAAGGGATCTACATAAATGGAAAAACATACCATGCTCTTGGATAGGCAGACTCAACATTGTGAAAATGACAATTCTACCCAAAGCAATTTACAAATACAACGCAATCCCGATCCAAATACCAACAACATTCTTCAAAGAGATGGAAAAACTAATCATTCACTTTATATGGAAAGGGAAGAAGCCCCGAATAAGTAAAGCACTACTGATGAAGAAGAATAAAATTGGAGGACTCACACTACCTGACTTCAGAACCTACTAGACAGCTATAGTAGTCAAAACAGCCTGGTACTGGTACAATGACAGATACATTGACTAATGGAACAGAACTGAGAACCCTGATGTAAATCCATCCACCTACGGTCACCTGATCTTCAACAAGGACCCAAAGTCCATAGACAGTCTTTTCAACAAATGGTGCTGGCAAAACTGGATGTTCATCTGCAAAAAAATGAAACAGGACTCATACCTCATGCCATATACAAAAACTACTTCAAAATGGATCAAAGATCTGAATATAAAGCCTAAAACTATAAAGTTCAATAGAAGAAAAAATAGGACCAACACTACAGGCCTTAATACATGGCATTAACAGGATACAAACCATAACCATCAATGCACAAACCCCAAAAGATAAGCTAGATAACTGGGATCTTCTAAAAATCAAACACCTAAGCTCTTCAAAAGACTTCACCAAAAGAGTAAGAAGAGAACCTACAGACTGGGAAAAAATTTTTGGACAGTACAAGTGAGACGAAGGTCTAATCTCCATAATCCACAAGAAAATCCAACACCTCTACAACAAAAAGACAAATAATCCTATTAAAATATGGGCAAAGGAAATGAACAGACACTTCACCAAAGAAGACATTCAAATGGCTAACAGACACATAAGGAAATGCTCGCGATCACCAGCCATTAGAGAAATGCAAAATAAAACCACAATGAGATACCATCTCACCCCGGCATTACTGGCATGAATCAAAAACACTGGAAATAACAAATGTTGGAGGGGCTGTGGGGAGATCGGAACTCTTATGCACTGCTGGTGGGAATGCAAAATGATACAACCATTTTGGAAAATGATATGGCGCTTCCTCAGAAAGCTAGAAATAGACATACCATTCAATCCAGCAATCCCACTCCTAGGAATATACCCTAGAGAAATAAGAGTCATCACTCGAATAGACATATGCACACTTATGTTCATGGCAGCTTTGTTCACAATAGCAAAACGATGGAAACAACCTAGATGCCCATCAATAGATGAATGGATAAGCAAACTATGGTACTTACACACAATGGAGTACTACACAATGAGAAAGAACAATGACGAATCTGTGAACCATCTCATAACACAGATGAAACTGGAGGACAGTATGCTGAGTGAAATAAGTCAATCACAGAAGGGCAAATATTGTATGAGACCTCTATTGTAAAAACCCATGAAAAAGTTCACACACAAAATGTAACAATCTTTGTTGGTTACCAGGGGTGGGAGGGGTGGGGGAGAAATACTAAATAGGCAATAGATAAGTGGTATCTTGTGTGAAGGGTCAGACAGTACACAATACAGGGGAAACTAGCACAACTTGTACAAGGGAAGGTCATGGAAGCTCCATAGACACATTGAAACTCCCCGAGGGACGGAATTGCTGGGTGCAGGGCTGTGGGGACCATGGTCTTGGGGAACATCTAGCTCAATTGGCGTAACACAGTTGATGAAGACAATGTTCTACATTCTACCTTGGTGAGTAGTGTCTGGGGTCTTAAAAGCCTGTGAGCGGCCATCTAAGATACTCCATTGGTCTCATCCCTTCGGGAGCAAGGGAGAATGAAGAGAACAGGATACAAGGAAAAGATTAGTCCAAAGGACTAATGGAGCACAGCTACCAAGGCCTCCACCGGACTGAGTCCAGTACAGCTACATGGTGCCCGGCTACCACCACTGACTCCTCTGACCAGGATCACAATAGAGGGTTCTGGACAGAGCTGGAAAAAGATGTAGAACAAAATTCTAACTCACAAAAAAAAAAAGACCATATTTACTGGCCTAAAGGAGACTGGAGAAACCCCGAGACTATGGCCCCCAGACACCCTTTTAGCTCAGTGGTGAAGTCATTCCTGAGGCTCACCATTCAGCCGGGGAGTGGACAGCCCCATAAAACCAAATGGGACTAATGAGGCACAGCAGTCCAGGGACAAGGGCCAGAAGGCAGAAGGGGACAGGAAAGCTAGTGATAGGGAACCCAAGGTTGAGTAAGGATAGTGTTGATGTGTTGTGAGGTTGTTAACCATGGTCATAGGGCACCATGTGTACTAACTGTTAAATGAGAAACTATTTTGTTCTGTAAACCTTCATCTAAAGTGAGAATAGCAGCACAATTGGAAGAGAGTAGTCGACGTCACTGAACTGTGCATGTAGAAATTTTTGAAATGGTGTATCTTTGGCTATGCATATTTTCACCAAAAAAAAAAAAAAAAGGTTGAGAAGGGAGAGGGTTGACATGTTGTGGGGTTGTTAACCAATGTCATAGAGCAATATGTGTACCACTATTCCATGAGAAACTATTTGTTCTGTAAGCCTTCAGCTGAAGTACAATTAAAAAAAAAAAAAAAAAAAAGAGGGAAACAACAAACAAACAAACAAAAAAACCCAGGGCTTTAGTAGCAGATCTTTTAGATGCCCTACTGCTCCCCTCTGAATCTGCTGTAATTAAAATACAGGCCTACCAACCAAAAGGTGTCCTCCAGACTGAAGGAATTAGAGGAAATTACCTTGCTGATGCAGCTACCAAACAGGTTGTTTCCCAGGTTATTTTTGTCCCTATAATAGCAAAGGGGTTTGTAAAGGGACCTCTGGAAGAGCCCATAGAATTCTTCTCAAGAAATAATAGGATTTTTGTATCCACCAAGAAAAGCTTTTGAAACAACAGCAGTTGGCCCTGTCAGATGAAATAGAAACATGGAAAAGGTCAGGATGTTATCAAGACCCTGACACTAAATTGTGGTTGGGTCCTGATGCTAACATCGTTCTCCCTAAACTTTTGAATGCCCTTATGGTGAAGACTACATGAGCACACTCATCTAGGGACAGAAGAAATGATCGAAATTTTAAAGAAATACTAGTTGGGAAATTTTCTGAAGCAGCTAAACATGTGGCCACTCATTGTTCTATTTGCCCTTGTTATAACACTAGGAAACATCTTAAAACTTTACCTGAGCAATACTCTTTTACCTGGACCTATGCTTGAATGGCAATTAGATTTTATCCAGCTTCAACCTTCAAATGGTTATAATTATGTGTTAGTAATGATTCGTAGGATTCACGTTGAGTAGAGTCTTCCCCCTGCTGACATGCCACTGCTTCCTCTGTAGCAAAGAGGCTCCTTGAAAACATAATACCCATTTGGGGAGCACTGAAAATTCTTTGCAGTGATAGGGGAACCCATTTTACTGGACAAGTTAATTCAGGAATTATGCCAAATTTTCCCCATATACCAAAGATTGCATTGCCCTGGAGCCCTGGTTAAGAGCTTGGCTGCTAACCAAAATGTCCGCAGTTTAAATCTACCAGCCACTGCTGGGAAATCCTATGGGACAGTTCTACTCTGTCCTACAGAGTTGCTATGAGTCGGAGTTGACTTGATGGCAATGGGTACAGGCATTTCCCTTATCATCCTCAGTCCTTTGGACTTGAAAAATAACTAATGGTATAATAAAAACTCAACTTGCTAAGCTTTCTGAATCCTTAGGTTTGTCTGGGACTAAAGTTCTCCCTTTAGCCCTCTTGAATTTAGGAAGCACACCTTTTGGGACTCATAAACTCACTCCTTATGAAATAGTTACTGGAAGGCCTATGATCGATCCTTCCTTACATTGCCTCTACCCACCCTAACTTAGTATAAGCTGAATTAATGAAATACTGCCAATCTCTAATGCAATACTCTAAAAATATATTTTTTACAAATTAAAGAAACTTTTGAGGAGGAAAAGCCCAACTTTCCTCTACTTAATATTACTCCAGGAGATTATGTTTACTGGAAAAGACATTAATTAAAAGATTCTTTAGAACCCAGCTGGAAGGGGGCTTATCTAGTTCTTTTAACTGACCTTTGTGCAGTGAAAGTAAAAGGAATTAACCCTTGGATTCATTTATCACAGTTAAAGAAAGCTAAAGCACCTATCTGGACTTGTCAGACAACTGGAAATTTGAAACTCGGACTGTAATGCGTCAGCAACCAGAAACTGGCAGCTTCAGAAGCAGGTAGCTGATCCTAAGATCACAGAACAAGATTACATGCAAGCTGCTAAAACTTTTGGGCTGTGTTTCTTAACTGTTGGTATTTTAATAATTTTGACTGTTTTTATACACTTGTGGAGTTATTTCTTAGTGGCTCTGGTAGTCCTCAAATATATTTCACCCTAACCTAGTGAGCTGAACTTTTTATTGAAATTGTTGCACATTGTTTAACACTTATATCCTTTGAAACAAGTTTTTTTTTTTTTCTTTTAGCAACTTAGGCTCATCTCCTAGTATATTAGTAGAAATTTTTTTATATTGTATAATTTTTACTAACCTTCTCTCCATTATGAAGTTTTTAATAAGCATTCTCTTTCTGTTTATTACGACCATTACTGGTGTTTGGAATGACAATGTTTTATCAAATTAACTCAGTTGGTAGCCAGCACCAATAATTTCACTGAATGTTGGGTATGTCACTCTTCTGTTCAGCCTACACAGGATCATACTGATACTCTTGCTCTACCAGTCTTAAATTATAAATTCACACATAATCTTACTATTGATTTTGAAAAACCATTTTGAGTCAAATTATGGCTATCTCAAGAATTATCCACTTATCCATCAGCTTCCTATTTCAATTTACTTGTGTCTGGTTAGGATGTTTTATTCTTTCTGCACCATGGAATCTTTTTATTGGTAACTCTCAATATATATTAGTTTGTGGTTGTGTATACCTGTTTTAAGTATGACCAAAATCTTAGAGTTTGTGCCCAACTCCAGGACCACCTAGAATTTGGACAACTATCCATTTGTGATGATTCATTAACTGCAGACTGGCTTGAAAGAGCCAATCACTCAAATCTGTTTTCCAGTACTCAAACCGGGATGCATACGTTGTGTGCCCCAACTAGATATATATTTTCATGTGGAGGATCAGAATTATTTGAGAAAAAAGTCTGATGATTCACCCTATACTTGGGCCTTGCCATGCTTAGATGGTTGGAATACACGAGGGCAATGCACCTTAGGTACCCTTGAAGTTCCCATGAGTATCCATTCATACAACGAGAGCTTACAATGGAACAGTGACTTGAAATTAATATCCATACAGAAGACAGAATTTATCCTCTCAGATAATCCCATCAGTGAAAGGCCTGGATGAGGCTGGTCATTTCTTTGAGCACTTGTTCCCACTTTTGGTATATTACAATTAGAAAAATCTATTTTTAATCTATCTGCCACTATGGCTCAAATTGCTGATAATGTTGCTGATGGAATGATAATTCAACAAAAGTCCTTAGACTCTCTTGCTAAAATTGTTTTAGATAATAGAATAACTCTTGATTGCCTCCTAGCTCAACAAGGAGGAGTTTGTGCTATTGCCAATACTTCTTGCTGTTCATAAATAAATACCTCTAGAGAAGTAGAACCAGATGTTTCTAAAATACACCAAAAGACCTCCTGGTTACATACAATTTACCCCATGACTGTAACTTCCTTCTTTGATATTTTTAGCTGGTTAGCCCAAAATATTATATCTGGGATATACTCCTTTCTAATAGCCTGCCTACACCTTTTAATCATTTAAATTATTATTACAAGACTTGTTAAATGTGCTATGCACTGTGTTTTTCATTGTCACAGCCAATCTTTGAGACATCTAGCCATGCAATGAATTATGTATTTAGAAGAAACTAATTTTTCTAGGGAGGATGAAATTGAGTTCTGGGATTTGATCTCTTCAGAAATGCCAAGTTGTTCCTCTAGTGTGGCCTTGCCTGGAACAACTACTCCAGCCAAAACCAAATCACCATAATCAGGTCCAAAGCTACAGAAAGGTAACACCAGATGGTGCCCAGCCACCTCTAATAACATAGTTGGTGCCTCGGGTCTTAAAAGCTCAACAGAGCAGTAATACTCGAGATACTAAGTCCTTGCAGAAGATGGGTAACTCCTTTGTGAGTGGTCTGTGCCCCCTACTGGTGGCTTGATCAAAAGGGGGAATAATTTATGTGGACCGCCAAATCAAGATGCTTGGCATAAAGGAGATGACTGACCCAGATCTAAATTTAACTCCATTTTGAATTAAACTGAAACTTTGCCTAAAGTCTCTGTTCCTCCTGTTCTGAAAAGACAATTCAGCTTCTTGTAAAATCTTGACTGCGTGTAACACCAAAAGAGTAAGAATCAAAACTTTAGCTTATGCAAGGAATTGTTAGAAAATGTTTGTCAAGAATGTTTACATAGGTTGATTCAATAAGAATACCTTAATCAACATGTTTCATGGGGTTATAAAACAGAATTGATAATGTTAAAAAGGTCTGTAGCTTAGCAACCCCCCTGTAACTTTTTGCCATGTACCCTCTTCATGCCTGCAAGTACATAGTCCTTCATTTACTCCACCTGATAAAAAACTTCACTGTCCTCCTGCATTTTGAAACACTATCGTACCCTGTCTGGATATTATGGTGTGTCCTAATTTGCAAATAATTTTCCTCAATAAAAATTTTTGTTTTCACTTCTAACAGAGTGTAAGATAGCTGCTTCACTACAACACTAGAAACATCTTGGTGAAACTGAAAAACACAAAAGACAAAGTAAAGGTATTCTAAGCAACCTGAAAATAAAGAAAAATTATCTACAAGGGACAACAATTAGACTGATAGCAGACCTCTCAATAGCAATAATAGATGCCAGAGCTGTGACTTGCCATCAAGCTTATTATAGATGCCAGGAGACTGTAAAATAATAGCTTCAAAGAAGTAGAAGAAATAATTGTCAATTCAGAATTTTATGTACAGATCAGTTTCCAAGCAAGAATGAAGGGAATAAAAGCATTTTGCAAAATAAATAAATAATAAAAAAGTAACCTGATAAAACTTACGACAAACAGATTCTCACTAACAGAACTTTCCAAGGATGCACTTTTGACAAAAAGAATTGAAAACCAATTGACTATAAACCTACTGTACAGCTATGGTAGTAAAAACAGCTTGGTACTGGTACAATGACATAGACCAATGGAACAGAATTGAGAACCCAGAAATAAATCCATCCACCTATGGACACTTGATCTTTGACAAAGGGTCGAAGTCCATTAAATGGGGAAGAAATAGTCTCTTCAACAAACGATGCTAGCAAAACTGATATCTATCTGCAGAAAAATGAAGCAGGATCCATACCTCACCCCAAACACAAAAACTAACTAAAAGTGGATCAAAGACCTAAATTTCAAATGTAAAACTATAAAGTTCATGAAAGAAAACATAGGAACAACACTAATGGCTCTAATTTATGGCATAAATAAAATATCAAGCATAACTAAAAATGCACAAACTCTAGAAGATAAACTAGATAACTGGGACCTTCTAAAAATTAAATACTTGTGTTCATCAAGACGTTTCCAAGGGAGTAAAAAGAGAACCTACAGATTGGGGAAAAACCTTTGGCAATGATGTACCTGATAAAGGTTCAATCTATAAAATAAACAAAAAACTTCAACAACTCAACAATAAAAACACAAGCAACCCAATCAAAATGGGCAAAGTACATGAACAGACACTTCACCAAAGATGACATTGGTGGCCAACAAATAAAAAAAAAATGCTCACGATCATTAGCCAATAGAAAGATGCAAATCAAAACCACAATGAGATACCATCTCACCCCTGCAAGAATGACACTGATCAAAAATTCAGAAAACAGTAAATGCTGGCAAGGTGTGAAGAGATTGGAACTCTCATAAACTGCTGGTGGGAATGTAAAATGGTACAACCACTATGAGACTTTATATTTTTCTTCTTTATTTTCATGAGTAGGTTTGTTAAGTTTCTTTGTGGTTACCTTGAAATTAACTCTTATCTTCCTAGGTTTGAAGCAGTCTATTATTACTTGGTATCACCTTGCCTTCCTCTCGATTAGAAGGTTCTATACCTACACCATTTACTCCCTCCTTTATTGTTCTGATGCTGTTGTCATTTACAGATTAATCTCTCTGGTTTCCTGTGTAATTCTTTTGGTTTTGGGTAGTCCTTAGGAGTTCATTTCCTAGGTTGGTATCTGGCTAGTACAATCCTGTGTCCTATATTCAGCCTGTGGTCTGATGTTGTTCGGTCTCAGGTTGAAGGACTCTCTTTAATAAGTCTTGTAAATTTCGTTTGGTTTTTACATAGTCCCTTAATTTTTGTTTATCTGGAAATGACCTAATTTCAACATCATATTTGAACAAGAGTTTTGCAGGATATATTATTCTTGGCTGGCAATTTTTTTCTTTCAAAGTTTTATATATGTCATCCCATTGCCTTCTTGCCTGCATGGTTTCTGCCAAATAATCCGAGCTTAGTCTTATTGTTTCTCCTCTGTATGTGACTTCTCATTTTTCTTGAGTTGCTCTTAGGATTCTTTGTTTGTTTTTGGTTTTAGTGAGTGTGATTATGATATGCCTTGGTGATTTTGTTTTGGGGTCTATCCTATATGGAGTTCGTTGAGCTTCTTGGATGGTCAGCTTTTCATTTTTCATGATATCGGGGACGTTTTCTGTCAGCAATTCTTCAATGATCCTCTCTGTGTTTTCTGTTTTCTCCCCCTGTTCTGGAACTCTGATCACATGCAGATTTTTGCTTTTGATTGTATCCCACATAATTGTCAGGGTTTCTTCATTTTTCTTCACTCTTTTTTTCTGATTTTTCTTCCAACAGTTGTATCCAAGTGATTGTCTTCAATTTCACTGATCTATCTTCTGTTGTTTCAAACCTGCTCCTCAGCCTTTCTATAACACTGTCCATTTCTGAAATCTTCTTGTTTATCTTTTGTATTTCTAATTGTTGTTTTTGTATGATTTCTAGTTGTGAATTTATCTTAGCATTTTGTTCCTGTATTATTTTCTTGAATTCTTCCATTTTTTGTCTGTATTTTCCATGAATTTGTCTATTTTTTCCTCATTTTTGTCTGATTTTTGCTTCAACTCTTGGATAATTCTGAATATTAGAGGTTTGAATTCCCTGTCGGGTAGTTCTAGTACCTTTTTTTCTACTGGAAAATCATCTAGTGTTTTATTCTGGACACCTACTGGAACCATCCTGTCCTGTTTTTGTATATGTTTTGATATTGTCTGCTGCCTTCGGCATTCAATAGTTATTTTCCTCATTTATTGATTGTAGATTTGTTTGTTTCATCCTGCTTTCTTGTTTTATTTGGTTATGTCTGAGCAGGCAGGCTATGTGTTCTTTGTTGTTTGCTTGCCTGTGGGAACGATACTTTTCACTTCCTTCTCCAATGGGCAGGGTCAGTCACCTCAGGTATGGTACAGCAGGGCAGGTCCAGCTGAAGGAGGGTTGCTGGGATGGGTTGTTTGTGGCACATATTAGGGCTGACAATGCAGACCGGCAATCGGTGCAGAGCAGGTTCCAGTAGGCTGTGCCTGTGCTGCTTGGGAGTGTGATGTTCAGCGCACAGCGCAGGTAGGCAGGAAAGAGGGGGGACATTGTGATGTGTGGAGACAAGACGGGTATGAAAAAGATGAGAGAGAGGAGAGAGGAACAGGAGCCAAAAACAAACACACAACAAAAAGGAGTGCTACGGGAGCTTGCTGTTGGAGTGGAGAAATGAGAGACTGAGAAATGGGGAAAAAGAAAAAGGGTAAAAGAAAAAAAATGAATAAATCAAGAAACTGAAAATGAAGAAAGACAAAAAGGGAATAAGAGAGAGAAGAAAACAAAACAAAGAAACAATAAAAAACAAACAAAAACAAAATCAAAAAAAAAAAAAAAAAAAAAAGAAAAGAAAACAAGAAAAAAGAAATGCCCCCAGGGATGTCCCCTTGTGTCTGTGTAGAGTAAAGGAGTAGCTTCCAAGCCGCATGGTACTGCCTGGCTAGAAGGGGCTCCCAAGCCGAGAAAAGAAAAAGCAAACAAACAATCAAAACAGAACAAATCAGAGCAAACAAAAAAACAAAAAAGCCCCAGGGGCACCAGCGTGGCGGCACAGGCCAGGAAGCGGTTTCACGGTCAAGTGGTGTTTCACAGCCTTTCAGGAAGAAGCAAAGATGGCACATGGAGCCAGGTATTTGAGAAAAAGGAGGGGGATGTGGTAATAGGTAAGGAAGAAATCTAAAGAAGCAGAAAAAAGGAACACAAATAGCCTACAAACAGCACTCAGGGAGGCGGCCAGTGTGGGCAGGTGGAATCCAAGTGACACTGGGGTGAAGTGGGTGCTTCCTGGCCAAGAGACTGTGGCTGCAGGAAGCAGAGGAGGCCAAGTGGGGGTGAAGAAGGGTGGGGGGTGGGAATGCGTATATCGCTGGTTACCAGATGTTCTGTCTCCTGCTGGAAGCTCCGTGAAGTTGCTTTATCATACCCTCTGTTCACTGATCTTTGATCAGAGTCCAAGATTTTGGATGTGTGCTGCGGTAGCTAATAGGGGACCTCTGCACATAGCTCTCCTTGCTCTCTGTTCTCAGTTTCTTATTCCATTTGGTGCTTGGCTGAGTTCTTTATCTCTTCATTTGATGCTTAGGGTTTCAGGATTGATGTGTGACTGTTTGACTTAGTTTTTCAGATCTTTGCTGTGGAGGGACGGTGTGGTGCTTCTGACTGTAGTGCCATGTTGCCTGAAAGTCTGGTACAACCACTATGGAAAACGATATGGAGCCTCCTTAAAAAGCTTGAAATAGAAAATACCATATGATCTAGCAATCCCACTCTTAGGAGTATATCCTAGAGAAATAAGAGCTGTCACACAAATAGGCATATGCACACCCATGTTCATTGCAGTATTATTTACAATGCAAAAAGATGGAAACAATGTAAGTGCCCATCAACAGATGAATGGATAAACAAATTATGGTACATACACACAACGAAATACTATGGAATGATAAAGAACAATGATGAATCTGTGAAGCATCTCACAACATGATGAATCTGGAGGGCATTATGCTGAGTGAAATAAGTCAGTCACAGAAAGGACAAATATTGTATGAGATCACTATCATAAAAACTCAAGAAAAGGTTTACACATAGAAAGAAACAGTCTTTGATGGTTATGAGGGAGAGGAATGGTGGGGAGGGGAATCACTAGATAGTAGACAAGTGTAAACTTTGGTGAAGGGAAAGAAAATACACAATACAGAGGAAGTCAGCACAACTTGACCAAGGCAAAGGAAGACACTTAGAACAACACAAGAAAAGAAAAAAAAAAAGAGGCAACCACAGTAAATACTATAGCGTATGCAACCCTACAATAACAGTAAAAACAAATAATAGCTTAAGAACAAGCAGATATGTATGGTGAATAGGGGATGGAGGGTGTATGGGAGTATACCCACATACATATATAGGTTAGGCTGTGGATATTTTTACATACATATTTGTATGTACAGCATGTATATTCATATATATAATAGAATACAAAGAGGGCACAGTCATGGAAGCTAGGAAAAGAGGGTATTCTAATTTGATGAAGGTATTTACGGTAACCTTCTAGCAAACATTACAATTGTTAGTGAAGTATTAGAAGCTTCTCCTTAAAATCAGATCTTAACTTCTAAACTAAAAAAACAAACCCATTCCCGTCCACAATATACTAAAGGTGCTAGGCAAGACAGAATGACAAAAACAAAAGAAAAAATGATAAAGATTGGATGGAAAGAAATAAAGCTGTCATTATTTGTAGATAATGTGATTATTTATGTAGAAAACTCAAGGAAAATACAGAAAAATTATTAGAATTCATAAGAGCTCAACAAATTTTTCTGCCTGTAAGTGCAATATACAAATATCAACTGCATTCCTATATACCTTAACTGTAATATCTAGAGAACATACTTAAACTGCATTACTTACAATGGCAAAACAATGTATCTAGCAATAAATCTAACAAAAGATGGGTAAGACCTTTAAGGAGAAATTTATAAAGATCTAAATAATTGGAGAGGTCTACCATGTTTACGGGTCCCTGGTGACGCAATGGTTAAAGCTATTGACGGCTAACTGAAAGATCGGCAGTTTGAAACCAACAGTGGCTCTGCAGGAGAAGGATGTGGCAGTCTGCTTCCATAGAGATTTACAGCCTTGGAAACTATAGGGTTGCTATGAGTTGGAATCAACTAGACTGCAGTGGGTTTGGTGGGTTTAGTCCATGTTTAAGGATTACACCAGGACTTCCCAAACTTTAATGTGCATAGGAAACATTTAGGGATCTTTTTCAAATGCAAATTCTGATTCAGTGGGTCTGGGTCTGTGGTGATTCTGCCTTTCAAACAAGCCCCAGGTGATGTCCCTGCTGCTGTTACACAAATTACACCCTCTGAGTATCAAGAATTGGGAAAACTCACCATCATAAAGACGTAGGTTCTGCATAATTTAAACTAAAATTTCAACGTTAATGCCAATAAAAACATCGAAAAAATTTTCAGTAGAATGTGACAAGTTGATCCTAAAATTTATATGAAGAGCAATGTGCTATAAATAGCCAAGACAGCTTTGGAGATGAGTAAGGTTGAATGAGGATTTATCCTATCAAATATCAAATCTCTGTATAATGCTGTAGTAAATAAAATGGTATGGAATTGGCAGAGAGAAGACAGATAAATTAATGCGATAGAATAAAAAGGCAAGAAGCAAATCTATACATGAATGCAAACTTGATATATGATAGAGGTAGAACTGTAGAGCAATTAGAAAGAGAAAATTTAATGAAAATTATTGGTACGATGAATTATTCATATGAAAAAATTAAAATAAAGTTGAATGCTTACCTTACATAATACTCAAAATAAATTCCAGGTAGATTGAAGTGCTAAATACAAATAGCAAAACTTTAAAACGAAAAAAAAAAAAAGGAAGAAAATATTTTTATGACTCAAAATGTGTAATGTTTTCTTAAGGTAAATAATGTAAAAGATTGAAAATCTGACCACACTAAAATTAAAACTTCTGCAAACCAACAGTCACCATTAAAAAAGTGAAAATGTAAGTTTTGGGCTGGGAGAAGGCATTTTCAATTCATATGACTGGGAAATAATTAGCATTCTGCTAATTAAAAAGCAACTCACAAACCAAGATGAAAAGATAATCTGAAAGAAAATAGGGGAAAGAGGGGAAAACTCAAACTGTAAAAGTATGAGAAGCTGTCCCATCTTACTGGTGACTAGAAAAACACAAATGAAAAATCATAAGGAGATAAGATTTCTAAACCATCTGAATGGCAAATATTAAGATGCTGGAAATTCCAGGAATTGGTGAAGATGAAGAGCAAGGTGAAATGATATTTATATTTATAACTGGTGGGAGTGTAAATTAACCGATCTTTGGAGAGTAGCTTGACAAAATTTATTAAGTTGACAATACATATTTCCTATTATTGAACAATTCCTTTCCTAGCTATGTTCTCTAAAATTCTGACACACGTGTACAAGTTGACATATACAGGAGAGATACAGCAGCATTTGTGGAGATAGAAAAAAAATTAGGAAAAAGCTAAATATCTTTGAACAGCAGAAAGAATAATTAAATTTAGTATATTCACACCATGGAATAAAATGCAGAACTGAAAATAAGTAAGCTAGAGATCTATGTAAAAACATGGTTAAATGAAACTTTAATTAAAAAATACAAGTAGCAAAATGATACTGTGTGATAACACTCCATAAAGTTTAATAACGTACAAAGAAACACCAAATATTTTCAGGAGTATATGGATATGTGGAGCCCTGGTAGCACAGTGGAGACCTGGTGATGCAGTGCATAAGAGATCAGCTGCTAACCAAAAGGTCAGCAGTTCGAATCCACCAGATGCTCCTTGGAAACTCTATGGGGCAGTTCTATCCTGTCCTATAGGGTCACTATGAGTTGGAATTGACTCGACAGCAATAGATTTTTTTTTGGTTTTTTTATATGGATATGTATGGAACTGAAGGCAATCATATTGTTTGCCTCTGAACATGGGAGGGGGAGGTAATTACAACTGGGGAGAGGTAAATCAGGGCCTTAAAAGTATTTGTAATATTTTATTTCTTAAACCAGATAATGACCACACAGGTATCCATTATGCTATTCTTTATATCTTTTGCATACTTGAAATATTTTATCATAAAACAATTTTTAAATGGTCCAGAATTAGTAAGAATTTTGCTAGAAGCCAACGTTAAATGGCCATATGCGATCACCTCTACAATTCAGGGCTCTACTGAGAAACTACTGTGGAAAACAACTGTTGAAAATAAACCCAGTAAAAAGATACGAAGCACATCAGGAAATCCACCCCCATAAAGACACTCAGCAGATGCAACACATAAGAGAGTTCACAGTTGAGAAACTAGAGAAAATAGAGCAGTTTCTGTACAACTTCAAAATAAATATGTTTAAAAATGTTCAAACAGATAAAGGGATCAACTGAACTTGTAATATGTGAACTTGAAAAGAAGCATATATTCTAGAAATGAAAAATATTACCATCATAATTTTAACACTCAACAGAACATTTAAAAGCAGACCAAAGCAAGAATTCATAAATTGGAAAATGGATCTAAGAAAAGCACCTGGAACACAGCTTAGAGACTTACAAGATGAACTGTAAGAAAGAATCAATGAAAGGTGTAAAGAGTAGAATAAAAAACTTCCGTGTTTCTAAAAGAGTTCCAGAAGGAGAATGGGAGTAAAGAGTAACAAAACACAAATATGTTGGTGAAACATTTTCTAATAAGGCATGAGTTCTCAGATTGAAAATTCTCATCGTTTCAAACTGAAGAAAATTAAGAGAAAGAGAGAGAGAGAGCAAGCAAAAGAGAGAGAATGCAGTCTAAACAAATATGAAGAAAAACTAGAAGCCCCTAGAGAGGTAAGACAGATAACCTATAAAACAGTAATCAAATTGACAGCTGATTTATAATCAATCAGAAGGTTATTCAGAAGACAATGGAATAATGCCTTCAGAGTACAATTAGTCAATTAGAATTCTATACCTAACTAAATTAGCACTCAAGAATCAGGGTGAAATAAAGATGTTTTTAGTCACACAACTTGCTGATGAAGGAAACAGAATCTAGAAGGAAGGAGTAAAATCCAAGTAGTTTGTTCATAAAAAAAAAAAAAAAATGACTGTTGACAGTTGACAACATAACGATTCTAAGACTTTAAAAATAAGGATTAACAAAGCATGAATTACTGTGTTGGAGATGGGTAGTTCAGATTGAAGTTAGAATTCTGTTTCCCTTGTCTTGTTTGTATGTTTAGAGAAGCTGATTAACTTTAGACTCAGAAAAATATAAAGTTCGATATGTGTGTTAAAACGTTTATGGGTAGTCACATAAAAATAAAATAAGTGTATAACTCTCAAACTATTAAACAGACAAAAGGCAATTAAGAAAACTATCAGCTCGGCAGAAGGCAGGAAATTAAGAAAGAAAGAGGAGAAGAGAGGGGAGGAGGAAGAGGAGGGAGAGGAGAAGTAGCAGAAACAACATATTTATTAAAAAAACATAATAAACAAAAGAATCTAAACAAGGTAGTAGGGATTAATCCAAATATGTTAATATAGGCCATCTCCTGGTTATGAACGAGATCCTTTCCTTCCTGTCTTTAAGTTCCTTACTCTGTCTTTAATTCTAACTTAAACATAAGTTGTAACAGGTGCATATGGTTCTTATTTAGCCTTACTTTAGTGCAATAAAGGAGCACAGGTGGCACAGTGGTTAAGAGCTCTGCTGCTAACTAGGTTGGCGGTTTCAATCCACCAGCTGCTCCTTGGAAACCCTATGGGGCAGTTCTACTCTGTCCTATGGGGTCCCTATGAGTCAGAATTGACTTGACAGCAACGGGTTTAGTGCAAGAAAAGGCTTGAAGGCTTTCCAATGATTTAAAAGCTGCACATGCAGCAAGTGAAGGTGATTGTGATGAAGAACTTGTTTCAAGCAGGGGTTGGTTCAGTCATTTCAAAGTGAGGGCAAATTTACATAACATTAAAGGGCAAGTACCAGCTGTCTGTAAGTCAGACTTTTGTAACCCGAGGACAGCCTGTAATAACAAAACAACAAAATACTTTGTGTGATGATCAGTTTTATGTGTCAACTGAGCTAGGCTATGGTCCCCAGTTATTCAATCAAACACTTATCTAGATGTTGCTGTCAAAACATCTTGTAGATGTGATTAAAGTCCATAACCAGTTGACTTTAAGTAAGGGAGACTGTCCTATATAATCTGGTGGGCCTGATTCAATCAGTTGGAAGACCTTAAGAGCAGAACTGAAGCTTGCCTGAAAAAGAAAAAATTCTACCTGTAGATAGTAGCTTCAGCCTGTGACTGAGAGTTGCAGCCTGTCCTTCCTGACAACTGTATGAATTTCAGACTTGCCTAGCCAGCCCCACAAGTGACTAAGCCTATTCCTTGCAATAAATTTCTCTATATTTCCTGTTGCTCTGGTTGAACCTTGACCAATACACTATGCAAATTAATTAAATTCACATCTTAATGTACACAGATTAAAAACAAATAAAAATGCTGTTTATGCGAAATACATCTAAAACATAAGGAAGGTTGAAAACAAAAGGATCCAGAGAATGCATACAGCAGACAAATGCTTACCAAAAGAAAGCAGTGACCCAGATAACGAGGGACTCTCCTTGATATGTGTGATACGGTGGTGCAGTGGTTAAGTGTTCAGCTGCCAACCAAACGGTCAGCAGTTCGAATTTACTAGCTGTTCCTTGGAAACCCTACAGGCAGTTCTACTCTATCTTACAGGGCCGCTGCAAGTCAGAATCAGCTCAGCGGCAACCGGTTTTTGGTTTTGGTTTCCTTGATGACAGATGTGCTTCTAATGAGCAGTGATATCAGGACCAACAAGGAGAACCTTTCCAGAAGATGCCTGTGCTTCCAACAAGATCCCAGCCCTTTTGAGTCTCTGCTAAGCTTGGTAATTTCCTTTCATTTCTCAGAGGAGCCCAGAACACTTCCTAAATTAAACATGTAATTTTTTTAAACTTTTTTTTTTTTTTTTTAAATAATGACAGATTCACAGCAAGTTGCAAAAATAGTACAGGGAGGTCTCGTGTACCTTTCATCCAGTTTCCCCCACTGGTTACAACTTGTATTGACATTGGTATAAAGTACGTGTAGACTTCCATGTCATTGTATCACATGTGTAGATTCATGAAGGCACCACCGTAATCAATATCCAGAGCTATTTCATCACCACAAAGGTTATCTCTTGGCTACCCATTTATATTCACAGCCACCCCTTTAACTCCACCATTTCTAACCCTTGGAAACACTAATCCTTTCTCCATCTCTATACTTTTACCATTTTGAGAACGTTATAGAAATGGAATCATACAGTATGTAATCTTTTGAAATTGGCTTTTTCACTCAGCCTAAGGCCCTTGAGGTCCATCCAAGGTGTTGTGTGTATCAATAGTTCATTCTTTTTTTTCATTGTCGGGTAGTAGTCCATAAACCTGTGTTTTTAAGTTCTAATAAAAAATAGAAATTTTGTTAAAAATGATTAGTTTTTAAAATTTTTTGAAGAAGCAGAGGGAGGCCCTAAGATCACAGGATTTTTAAGAGAAGTTTTGTTTTAAAAGAGTTTGCTAATTTTCTTTTTAGTAAAACACCCACCCAAACCAAACCCACTGCCGTTGAGTTGATTCTGACTCATGGCAACCCTATAGGACAGGGTAGAACTGCCCCACAGGGTTTCCAAGGCTGTAAATCTTTATGGAAGCAGGCTGCCATATCTTTCTCCTGTGGAGTGGCTGGTGGGTTTAGACCACCGACCTCTCGGTTAGCAGCCAAGTGCTTTAACCACTGTGCCAGCAGGGCTCCTCTTAATAATTAACAAGGCTTACATACTGGAGCTCAAACACTCTCCTTATTTTGGGGGGGAAAGAGATCATTTATGTATTTATCAAATCGTAAATGGAATGGGCATAATTATCCATTTATGACAGAAATATTTAAGTGCCGGTTAAATCTCACTGTGCTAGTTGCTGGCAAGGAAAGAGGAAGAAGATGTAGATCTTGGACTTGGCATAGTTGCCCACACATAGTGGGGCCTCAGTTACTATTGATTGAATGAATAAATCCTGCTTTAAAAAGCAATGTATAATTTAGTTGCAGGGATAATGTATGGACACAAATAAATATAAGTTACAAAATGGTAAGTATCACAAAGAAGGTGAGTGCTGTGTGGGACAGTTCAGATGAAAAGGATTATACGTTGAGCTGTGAAGACAAGAGAGACTTGTGAAAGAGAGGTGACATCTGCGTTGAGCCTTGAAAAATGATAAGAATTTGGATAAAAATAGATCAGGAAGGAAAAAAGAAACAAACCCTGCATTCTGGGTGTGATAATAATAATTTGTTGTTCTTGTTGTATGCCATCAAGTTGATTCCGACTCTTAGCGACCCTATAGGACAGAGTAGAACTGCCCCATAGGGTTTCCTAGGCTGAAATCTTTATAGGAGCAGTTGCCAGGTCTTTTCTCCTGAGGAGCAGCTGGTGGGTTCAAACAGCTAACCTTTTGGTTAGTAGCTGAGCGCTTAACCGTTGCACCACCAAGGCTCTTTAAAATAATGGTAATAGTTTACAGTTACTTATATCTTCCTATGTTCTGGGCAGTCTGCTAAGTGTTTTACATACTTACATTATTTCATCCTCATGGTACCCGTGCCGTTATCCCCGTTAACAAAGCAGAGGCATAGAGAGGTTACATGCCTTGCTCAGTAGAATGGCCTGTGATGGGCTGAGTTTAGAAAACCAGGCAATGAAGCACTGGAGTCTAGAGTGTATTGGGAAGCAGGAAGAGAAGTCTAGAAACACAGCTGGGAACCAGGTCCTGGAGCTTTGAATGCCATGCTAAGTAATTCTGGAAGTTTTTGAACATAGCATGACTTGATGACGGTTGTTTTGTTTGTTTACTTTTTGGGTTTGCCCGGAATTTTAGCATCAAGGAGGAAGGAGATACAAGATGTGAGAGAGTCAGTAACAGCAGTACAGACAAGAGGTAAGGTAGCGACTGTGAGAATGACCGTGATGGGGCGTTGAGAGATGGTGTTGAAATGCACGATTCACCACCTGGCAACAGGCCCTACATGAATGAGGCGGGTAGGGAGCAGGGAAGGGAGCATCCAAGGTGTCTCCTGGGCTTCTTGCCTGGATACCTGGGTGGATGCTGGCATCATCAGTAGGAATTAGAGGAGCAGCAACACGTTTCAATGAGAAAAGGGCATCAGATATTTAGAATGAGAGGTTCCAGAGATACTTTCCGGTTGCAGGTAAAAATGTGGAATGGCTGACACCCTGTGAAGTGGCTGGAGGGGCTGCACATTAGCCATGAATGTGGGTGAGCTTACTTTGGGCAAGCGTTTCTAAATAGCCAGTTGTTAAAGAATATCTAACCAGTAAACTGATCTCACAGAGTCACTGGGTGGTGTAAACTGTTAACATGCTCAGCTGCTAAAGGAAAATTTGGAGGTTTGAGTCCATCCAGAGGCACCTAGGAAGAAAAGCCTGGGAATCTATTTCAGAAAAATCAGCCATTGAAAACCCTAGGGAGTGCAGTTCTACTCTGACACACATAGGGGCGTCATGAGTTGGGACTGACTCAACAGCAACTGGTTTGGTTTTTAAAAAGATCTCACATCGGATGAACCAAGAGTATCTCTGGCTTATGAAACTCACACATCTCTGAACCAAGATTCTCCTCAATACCTTTATTTATTTATTAAGAATTTACATATAGGATTTATATAAAAATGGTATAGAAATATTTGGACCTGAAGCTTAAGGGAATGGCTTTGAGTATTTACACTTGGCTGTAGGAAAAGCTAAGACTGTAGGTCATTCAAAACTTTTCATAATTTCAACTTACAAAACTTGTCATGATTTCAATTTACAGACAGGAGACTACACCATTCTTGTTAGTAATTATTGATCTTTTAAACATCAGCTGACTCTGTTCTGAGCAAAGCACTTTGAAAATTTCAGTAGTTTATACTGAGATTCCCTATCTGGTATTACTTAGACAAAATCCTCGATTTGGGGAGAAAGAGTGCCTAGAATTGCAGAAATGATAATAGCAATAATAATGACAGTATGAAAAGCAGGGATTTCTAAAACTAATAACCTACCAGGCCTACTTTGAAGGCTTTTAAAACTTGAATTTGTACCTCTAAAGTTTTGGCAATTCTTAGAACAGGCTGCTTGGAACGAAGCCCACATTTTATTTTCCTTTGTCCAAAGTCAGTTCCCTTTTCAAACATATGAGTTAGTTGAGGTATTACATGTGGAAAAACTAACAAAATGACTCCCTTCTATATCAACTATTCCCTAAACAATCAGTATGTTTTCCTCTTTGTCTTAGAAAATGCCTGTAAGTCTATCCTAGAACAGGGATTCCTAACCCCAGATGCAGAAATTGGTTTCAAGAAGGCCCTGGAACTTGCATGTAAAATTGTCAGTGAGGTGCATGAATTTTTCTGGAAGCTTGTCTTACAGAGCTTTCAATCACAACTTCAAGGTGGCCCACTAAGGCTCAAGTAGCCAAGACTGTCTCTCGGGATCCTTTCAGGTTCAGGGAATGAGTCCTGAGCTGTGCTCATTCTTGCCTGGTCCTGCAGTGTGGGTTATTAGAAAACGCTCCGGACTAGACTTTAGGAGACATCTCACTGGTTCCAGCTCTACTACGGACTGAAACGAACTTCACACAAGTCACTTACCTGCTATTGACCTCACTTTGTTCATCATTCGAATGGAAACAGAATTTTTACCCTTCTTACCTGATCAGCTATTGTGAGAAGAAAAGAGTGTCAGTTATCCAAGGACCCCTGGTGGCGCAGAGGTTAAGCACTGGGCTGCTAACCAAAAGTTAAGCTGTTCAAACCCACCAGCTTCTCTGCGGGAGAAAGACATGGCCATCTGCTTCTGTAAATATTACAGCCTTGGAAACTCTATGGGGCAGTTTTACTCTGTCCTATAGGGTCGCTAGGAGTTGGAATTAACTCAAGGGCAGTGGGTTGGGTTTTTTTGTTTATCAGTTATCTAGAGCTGCCATAACAAATGACTATAAACAACAGAAATTTATTCTCTCCCAGTTCTGGAGGCTAGAAGCCTGACATCAAGGTGTTGGAGGGCCTTCTCCTCTCACAGCTCTAGGGAAGAATCCTTCCTTGTGTCTCCTGAGTTTCTGATGGCCCCCAATAATCCTTCGGGTCCTTGGCTCAGAGTTGCATCATTCCAGTCTCTGCCTCTGTCACCACATGGCCTTTCTCTTACAAGACACCAGTCATTGGATTAGGGCCCACCCTAATCCCGTATGACCTCATCTTAACTGGATTACATCTGCAAACGCTCTATTTCTAAATAAGGTCACATTCTGCAGTTCCAAGCAGATATAATTTTTTTTTTTTTTTTGGTGGGGGCACCATTCAATCCACTACAGGTAATACACATAGCTTTGAAAATAAAAAGCATTCTAATGAGGCCAGGTGTTACCTGCTGCTCAGTGCCCTTATGTTGTGCCATTGGTTCCCTTGGAGTCTGCATTCTCTGCTCACGTCTTTTAGGTGCCTGCTTCCTGTAGGAGGGACAGATAGAGAAAGAAAAAGGAGGCTGATTAGACAAGGAGTCACTTTCAGAATTTGCTTCTAAGAGGGAAATATTGATACTTTGCTTTTATTTTTCAAAGCATTTCATATTAACTGCCTCACTTCTTTACCACAACAGACCCAAGAGGAAGTTTTCACCACACTCATTTTATTTGATTCGGAAACGGAGGCACAGAGAAGACAGGAGGAGTCCAGGTCACTCAAGTGGTCTGGGATGGGGTTAGAAGCGGAACTGGGTCTCTGACACTGGGTTCCAGGCTTTGGCCACCCTGGGGCTCATCTTGGTTGGGAGACGTAGAATCAATGAAGACAGAGTTACTGAATCATATAGTGAGAAGGTATGCACCAGCAATGGAACGAAGCATTCCTTCTCCTTGTACAATGATCCACGAAGAGCTGTCTGTCTTCCTCTGTGTCTGTTTCCAGATGGGTTTTGACCTTGCAGCAAGTCTTTCTCTCACTGCTGACTCTGCTCGTTCTCTTTCAACTTGATTCATTTAGGCCCCAGTGGGCCCTGCTTGGGGAAAGGCCCATCTGGGAGTGCTCAATACATTCCCTGTCAAGCAGGGCAAAAGAGCTGCATTTGCAGAACTAGGCAACTTCCAAGAGGGCTCTGGCCAGAAGTCAATTTGCAATTTTGAGAGTCACGCTTGATCTGGACACTGACAGAATACTCCTGTTGCTTACTGCTTCGCAAATGTTGCTGAATGTCTTTTGCATCTTACCAGTAGTCATGCATTTTTCTAAACCGGTTTATAGCTCAAGTTTTCAACCACTGACTCAATGTGCAGGCGTCTCATACACGTTTATTGAGCACTCACCATGGGATAAATGCTCTGGGGAATAAGAAAATGAAAGTTGATGGGACCTGCTTCACAGCCTTCCAGCCCTCAGGGGATAGCAATGAAATGGTGACTCACACATGTGCTTCTGGGGAGGGTTGTGTTTAAGACCTATGGCCACAGAGGGGAGAGACTAAGTCACCAGCCTTAAAACATTAGCTCCATGAGAGCAGGAGTCTTGTCCATCTTGTTCTCTGCTGGATTCCCAGCTCCTAACCTAGTGTGACACTCAACAAATATTTCTTTTCTTTTTAATGGTGCTTTAGGTGAAAGTTCATAGAGCAAATTAATTTCTCACTCAACAATTTATATGCAAATTGTTCTGTGACATTGGTTACAATCCCCATGACATGTCAATACTCTTCTCCAACCCAGTTTCCCCATTTCCATTCATCCTGTTCAAGAAATATCTCTTGATTGAATGATGGATGACCTCTGCCTGAATTAAGGAGAAGGATTAAAGAGAAAGTGAGGTTTGAGTAGGCCCTAGGCAGGGATGAACAGGCACCGTTTGAATATTGGAGTCAAAGAGAATAATTCAAACAAATGTACAAGAGCTTGGAAGTGAGTGATCTGCTTGGGGAATTTCAAATGGTCCATTGTGGCTGGAGCCTAGGTTTGTCAGGAGAGCAGAAGGAAATAAAGACAAAAGCATTGACTGGTCTTAGGATACCAGTACCAACTGGCATCAACTCAGTTCTGACTCATGGTGACCCCACGTGTGTCAGAGTAGAACTTTGTTCCATAGGGTTTTGAACGGCTGAATTTTCAGAGGTAGATCACCAGGCCTTTCTTCCAAGACACCTCTGGTGGACTTGAACCTCCAGTCTTTCAGTTAGCAGCCAAGAGTGTTAACTGTTTGCACCACCACAACGGGCCATTTGAAATTCCCCCAGCAGGTCACTCACTTTCAAGCTTTTGTACTTTTGCTTAAATTATTCTCTTTGCCTCCAATATTCACACTGCACCTGCAGGTTCCTAGCTAGGGAAGCACTGCTCATCATCGGGCCTTACTCAAACCTCACTTTCTCTGTAATCTTTCTCCTTAATTCAGGCAGAGATGTTCCAGTCACTCAAACAAGAAATATTTGTTGAGTCTCACACTAGGCTAGGAGCTGGCGTAGGAAGTCACCATTGTGACTTCCATTTTACAAAGGAGGAACCAGAAGCTTAAAGAAATTGCGTGACTCATCAAAGGTTATGTACTAATAAAGGCTATGCCCCTTCCATGTGTGGGCACTGTACTAACTCCTTTTTGTGCATTAGCTCATTTAGTCCATATAATAAGTTCATGAGATAGGTGCTGTTATTTTCTAATTTTATAAATAAAAACACTAAGGCTTAGAGGGTTTACATAATTTGCCTGGGACTTCCTGACCAAGACGGCTGATTGAGCACATACAGTAGCCACCCCTTCCTGACCTAAATCCCTAGAAACGAAAGAAAAACAAATTTATTTCAAAAAGGAAGAAGAAATCAAAGCAACACCTAGCAAATGAGGAGGGAAATCCTTGGTGGACTAGAAGAAATTATGAGAAACATCTGGCAGACAGCAGAGGATCAAGAGTTCTCCATGAAGGCTGGGAATGATACTAAGTGTGCTCCACACCTGGGAGTGGTGGGCGCCCTGAACAGGGGGCCCAGGGATGATCAACATGATGATTAGTGGGAGCAGCCAGGCTGTGGTCTGTCCCCCTCCCCACTCTCTTGGCAGGCAGCAGTGGCTGAGGATGGGAGCAGGGGTCTGCCTCCAGGCTGCAGCAAGACCTGTGGGGAAGTGGATCAGATACACACAAGGCAGGGCCTGGATGGCTGGCTCCTCATCTGAATGGGGGGTGGGGAGCAGAGACTACTACCCTGATTAGCTTCAGAGTTTCCATGTCCAATGGCGTGCTGTGTTCCTCCTGTGCTTTCACAGAAAAAAAAAAAAAAAAAAAATCCTGAGTTCAAGCCTCAGCACAAAGTCCTAACTCTCCCCTTGCACACAGATACAGCCAGCAGTCTAATGAGGAATCCTGAGCACCAAGGTGGGCCCCAAATTAAGAATTACCAATAAAAAAGGACGTCATTTCCCCTGGTCAACCCTAATTTGGAGCCCTAGTGGCACGGTGGTTAAGGGTTCAGATGCTAACTAAAAGGGTGACAGTTTGAATCCACCAGCCACTCCTTGGCAACCCTATGGGGCAGTTCTACTCTGTCCGATAGGGTCACTATGAGTTGGAATGGACTGACCTGCGATGGGTTTAACCCTAATTTGCTTTGAAAACCTAATAAGCTGCAAAGGCTTTGGGTCTCAGTCCCAGGTCTCCAAAATGACTTCTCTGCCTTCTATGCCAGACTACCTCCAAAACTGCTTATGTTCACAGCTTTATTTGGGTCTACATTCCAGCACAGGAGGAAGCCCCTGAAGGCTATATGAAAAGCTGCACAAATTTGCTGTGCTGTTGATCCACCAGGCATGCTCCACATAAATTGTGTGTCATAGATGGGTGTCACTGTGTGTGCAGTGCTTCTTCAGGGCTCGGGGAGCAGGTGTGTGTGAAGGAGTGGTAGGAGCATGGGTTTTGAGAGGGTTCAATGATGCCAGTGATGGGCCCCAAGAATTGGTCCCAACAATTGATGGAGAAGTGGAAGATGCTGTCACATGACTAGGGTGAGCCTATGAGGGTTCAGGCCTTGAGGGAGGCCTTGAAGGAGCTAGACTTGTCAGTGAAGTAAGGGCAATGCTAAGAGTATGGACTGGAGCCTGGGGATGGGAATGAGCAAGGTATACTGGCGGACAGAGAAGGCACTTGTGTGACTTGGAGAAGCATCTTTGTGTGAAGCAGTAGTAAGAGAGCCTGTTTTTCTGCGGTTATGAAGACAGATTGGGTGGTATATTAGTTTCCTAGGGCCTCCACAACAAATTCTCACAAACTGAGTGGCTTAAAACGACAGAAATCTATTTTCTCTCAGTTCTGGAGGCCAGCAGTCCAACATCAAGATGTCAGCAGAGCTCTGCTCCTTTTATAGGCTCTGAGAAAGAAACCTTCCTTGACTCTTCCTGGCTTCTGGTGGTGCCAGAAATCCTTGGCACTCCTTGGCTTAGAGCTGCATCACTTCAGTCTCTGCCTGTTGTCACGTGGCCTTCTTGTAAGGATACCAATCACTGGAATTGGGGATCTTCCTAATCCGGTATGACCTCATTTTAACTTGATTAAATCTGCAAAGACCCTACTCACAAATAACGTCACTTTCTAAGGTTCTGGGTAGACATGAATTTTGGCGGGACATCATTTAACCCAGTATAGGTAACATCACCCGATCCTCTCTATACCAAAAACCAAAAACTAAACCCATTGCTGTCAAGTTGATTCCAATTCATAGCAACCCTGTAAGACAGAGTAGAACTGCCCCATAGGCTTTCCAAGGCTATACTCTTTACGGAAGCAGATTGCCACATCTTTCTCCCACAAGCGGTTGGTGGGTTTGAACGGTCGGCATTTCAGTTAGCAGCTGAGCACTTAACCACTGGGATCCTATACTTTTTATAGATGGTACTATTTACAACATGGCTACCAAGACTCTGCTTCTGGATAGGGGTATGGACTCTCCTGAGTCAAAGACAGCTGGCCCCTCAAGGTGATGGAATGCCTTCTTGGGACCTACGACGCTCTCATAAACATTGTCTAACGACCACCCTTACTCTGGGATTACACTGAGATGGTCCACAGGAGGTAATTTTCCTCCCCATTTTATCTGTTAATTTCATATTTGTGGGAAATGGGAATGTTGTCATCCTTTCTCAAATAGTTTGCTTCTGTAGACCATGTAATGCTTTCACATGTCTATTTTAGAGCTGCGCACGCATCTGTAAGACAACGGGAGTGTTATGTAATACCTACCATTTTTGTCAGAACCTCATCTCACCCCATTGCCTGATACAGGAGGAAGTTACTGGTGTGAAATTTGCTGTTTTCTTTTTTAAGGTGAAGAGTATAGCCAGATGGAATTCATACCTCGCATTCATAAGCAGATCCATTTCTGAAAGTCTATAGGTACTGTGTTAATGAAAGATGAAGTTCACATCCACCTCCAGTACAGCATGCCAACAACGATTGAACAAATATAGCCAAATGCTCTGCCTCTTCCTTTATAGGTATTTTAAAGAGGTGTCCTAGAGGGAGGCGTGCAGATTGATCAGCAGAAAACATCTTAAAGAGGGGAAGACGACCAAGAATATTTTTCCCTTCAAACAGGTTATCATGTTAAGGTGTTAGTACATTAGGAGCTTGTCATCTGGACTCTTTCAATTTATAAATGAGAGCTACAACAGCCACAGGGGATTTCAGGAAGGGAAAAATTACTTCAGGAAAAAAATATTTCTTCATTAGAATCTGGGCTTTGGGAGAGGTGAAATGGGCTGGCTCAGAGAATACCAGGATTGGAAATCCAGTCGGAGCTGCAGGTCTCAGTGACAGCCAGGTATCAAGACCTGGGAGCCAAGGCAGGGCTTGGGAAGCATGCACGCGCACACATACACACACGCGCGCGCACGTGTACACACACACAGACACACTCAAACACAGATGGGACTGAAAGGTTCTCTGCACGTGGGGGCCAGTCTGTGAGAGCAACGTGAGGAGGATGCAAAGCACTATTAGCCACGAGGCCAGAGGGGGACCAGGCTCACCATCTCATCCAGACAGCAGGGAGCAGGGAACAGACTGGGATCCCCGAGGAGGGGGGTCGATGTCGAGAAAGCCTAGCATTGGTTATTAAGATCTGGGCCACGGGAGCAGTGTGGGCACAAGGGGAAAGCCTCAGTCCAGCTAAGCTCTGTAGATGCTGGAGGAGGTGAGGACTTCCTGAGAGCGGCACTATGAGCGCTCGGTGCAACACTAACTGCTGCTCTTCTGGTAGCTCAGGGTCTGCGTGTCCTGTGTCTGTTTCCTCCGTTGGCATCTTGCTGGTGAGGCTGGGGAGCTTGCCATCTTCAGGTAGTGAGCTCTAAGGTGCTGAAAACAGAGCTAGATGTACACTTGAAAGGCCCTAGACGGTACTGTAGTCCTTATTCACGTATGCATTCATCCATCTGGCACATTTTTTTTGAGCAGCTAATGTGGGCAAGGCCCTGTGCTAGGCGCTGGAGACAAGATTGTAACAGTCACTGACGTTGAGGAGCCCACCAACTGGTGTCATGTTCAGGAAATTACATTACAATGATGAGGCATTAAGGGCACTAAGGGAGGAGGATGAAAGTCCTGTCTTGGAAGAAGTACAGCCAGACTGCTCCTAGGAAG